>CM060975.1:100139593-102539593 GCA_030765065.1 Deroplatys truncata
TGATAATTTATGTGTAGTAAATTTACATATGAAAAATAATCCGAAATAAAATACTTGTTGCAGTAATACTCCCTCCAATAACACAACTAGTGAAAGTAATCTTTCTTTTCACTACGACCTTCCACTAAACGAATATGGATATTATCAGATACAAATAATTTACATTAAAATTAAGATGCAAGAACATGTCCAAAGAATTAGCTGAACATTAGCAAATCCTGAATAAGAGAATAAGTACCTATTTATGCTTGATTGGTATGCATTAACATTTCAGAAAAAATATGCATTACAACCGGTAGCTTTAAAAAGCATAATTAAAAACAAAACACTTGAGCAATAATTGCGGGTTAGTATGAATTATTGAATCTAGTATCAAAACAGTATGAAACTTCGCTAATTCTTCGCTGCTCCGTCTTTCCTAATCTAAAATTAAACTCATTTTACAGGGCCACTGCCACAGCTGTTCAGCAGCTTGGCGAGTTTTCCGCTTAAGAAATATAATTATTTGGGTCACAAAAAGGTCTATGTCTTGCTATTCTAAGCAATAGGTGCTAATTTTAAAAATACACTGAAGCAACATGCAGTACTAGCCACGGGCAAACTAATACAATAACTCATTAATGTAATAAGATATCTATTTCACAGCTTCTCAGCATCAATACAATAATAATTTCTTTCTTTAATATTTTTTTGTTCTAAGTTTCACGTGTTATGTATTTCCTTTGATAATATTGTACGTATAATAATTAAGAGTATGTTAAAAACACATATATTCAGAAAGTACACTGGTAGAGTTATAACATATAAAATATAAGAGGTAAATTGTCATTGTTAGCTATAGAACCAGTGATATAAAATTACAAGAAATGCAGTAGTATCTACGTAAGGATGCAGCGAACCTTGGATTCATAATTAAGACAATGGAAGTCGTTAAACATGCGTATATATAAAAACAAAATATTATTGGATAAGTAGCACCAATCACGTGCTTTGATACATGCCTGTAATTCAAATACGTACGCTAAGAAAACAGTTGAAGGGAACGCTAACAGAAACTTTTCAGTGTTCGAGCAGGAAGGTAGTGTATAAGCTCGTCTCTAAATAGAAGCTAAAACTACGTATTTAAAGTCTACCAGTTATACATATTTTAACATGACAAAGGTAGTAGTGAATTGTGAATATCATATGTGGTTTATCTAAAATACAAGATAATTAACAGAATACGTGTGTGTAAAATATTTTAACCTTCTCCATACCCAACCCTGACAAGACACAAGTGCTCTCCGACACAAATACAGCAGCCGTGGCAGAAATATAAAATAATAATTATAACACACTAACACACACAAGAATACAGATGTACGATCATCAGATTGCAGTCTACGAGAACCTCAAGATACATCACAACAGTACGGGCATGAAGACGAAGGTACGTAACAGCATCTATCATCAACGTAGTGAGGTGCTACCAAGGACATACAACACATATATTTTATATTTTTCATGTGAAGTTTTCATAGTACGCTTTGTCTCCATCTTGGCAAAGAAACATGACAAAAGCACTGGGTAGTCGGTATTCCGGCGCTGTTAGCAGTGTGAAAATAAAGCGCTATTGCAGAACGCATGAATTTTCGATTAGTCACTTCAGTGGACTAACAAACTGCGAGAAAAAAAAAACACGTTACAAAATGCCAACCAGCGGCACATTTGTTAAGAGCGGTTCTTTAAGCTTAACACATGACTGCAGTCGCCTTCTTAACAATAGCCCTGATTGACGGATTTTACAAGTAGTATATTTATTGTGGACATTCTCCTCGAGTTTCTCAGTTGTCAAACGCAGCATGGTGAAGAATTTCGCAAAAGCATTGACGAAATGTCTGCTGATGGATCGTCCGCTAATCTTTTGAGCGGAAAACGTATCTTAAGGAAAAGAAATATTACAGATCGCAAGCGCTTTAATGTTTCCGAAAGACCTGGAGCGTGCAAGAGGAAGAAGTAGCTTGACCGCAGTAGGATTTGAACCCTAAACTGGCCGGGGAAGGCATCTGAGCATGAAACTTCTTGTTCACGCACCGTGGAGAAACGCCAGCCACAAAGTGTAAAAGCTACGAGGCTTATGGAATTTTTGAAGCTTGGGTGCGGGGCGAAGGAAATTATGAGACCCCAGGCTTCTATATTTATCACCCCAAAGGGGCTATGCGTACACGTCAACTAATATTTCTTCCCTTTTTTCTGCCACAGCATAAAACTGATCTGCATGAATACGAAATTCATAATGTGCATTCTGTCTTTTATGAGCATAACAAGTGATAGGGCTCTTGGGAGAGCAGAGGGGGGAGGGGGGTCCGAAAGACGACAGGCTCTACAGAAATCGCAACAACGCAGATGACTAGGAAGATGTAAAGAACTTGCCTGCAATTTCTACAACTGAATATTGCCCATGTTAATTCTACAGTTCTGCTTAAAACGAGTCTACAAGTTCTCGCCGTATTTGACTCGGCTATAATGGAAGAGGACTATGCAAAATATCGAACAGAAAAATTAAGTGTATTTTGGTTATTACTTTCTGTACCATGTACCATGTACCTGGTAGGTAGATAGGGTATAGCATTCCATTCAAAAATTCGATACCGAGATTTCACAGGAAATGCACGTTTTGAGGACTCCTGAGTTAAACAATTTTAAGAAGGTCCATGTATGTGTCCGTGGACAGCATAACTCAAAACGTAAAGTTGGATAAATACCAAACTTGGTATTTACGTTAAGAACCTTCTAAAGATGGACCTGAAGATTTTCAAACACATCCCCACCCCAAACTACCCATTACATGGAACATTTTTCGAAATGTTTTATTATCTAAAAATAGCTTACGTTAAGAACCTTCTAAAGATGGACCTGAAGATTTTCAAACACATCCCCACCCCAAACTACCCATTACATGGAACATTTTTCGAAATGTTTTATTATCTAAAAATAGCTTTAACGATTTTGATTAAAACACCACATATTAATGATATTTATTTGTCAAGTAATTCGTATATCTTTATTTTTCTTGGATTATACTTTAAAGGCTTCTTCATTCTGAGGGTGTTTTGTATAATCTTGTATATCTCATAAACTACTACACCAAAAATGTAGCTCCCTTTAAAACATGCAATATCAAATAACTTTTTTGTGGCATCAACCATTTCAGGTATATCCGTCATTAATGCTTCCATTTGTTCAATACGTTATCATTCTTTTTAAGTCCTGTCAATTTTCTGTTGTTTTTCAGCTTGCATAGAGAGTATGGTATTTTAAGGCCGGCGTATAGCATCCAGTTTTTAAACATTTGACTATCGCTCTCCCCTTTGTATCTGTAACGAAATGAGTAATGTAGCTATTTATGCAAAGGTTTATTTGGAGTAAGATGAAGTAGATAGAAAAAGTGTATGTAAGAATGTTTTGTACACCTTTTAATAAACGTTTGAGGGTAGCGGAAGTCATGTGATTGTAACATATTTGTTTTAATGAAAATTACTTTAGCATCCAAGAAACTTTTAAGCTTCTAAAAATATTTAATGTAGATCTACAAAAGATGAATACAAATAATTGCTTGGTATTCGCTCTTTTCTGTAAAACTTGGTGCAAAACCCATAGAAAATTCTATTTTCCTATTATGCTTTCTTTAATGACTGACTTGGTTCGGTTTTTTTTTTTTTTTTTTGCTTTAGGTTTAGTATTTTCTCTCTCTTTCTTTCTCTCTCTCTCTCGCTCTCTCTACCGCTTACATAAAGCGAATGAAGATTTGCGTTATATTTAAAAATTCGATAAGACGGTTTCCCTGGGAACGCAAGTTTTGAGGTCATGTGAATAAAAATGATTTTGGAGAGTGAGCCTAACTGAAAAATGAAAAATTGATAAATACAAACCTTTAAGGTTTCAAGTCGAAGGTGCTCTTTGGTTTTCCCCCGTCTCAAACATTGCTTTACATGGAAGACTTTCATTATATCGTAATTTCTCAATAATGACACTTAAAAGGACTTTGATTAAAATATTTATTTGTCATATTGATCTCAAGAATTTGAATTTGCTTTAAATGACCGAGGATATGTTTTCGTTCTCATTTAATTTTAAGCCCACCTTGTGGTGTGGGGGCGTGTATGCCTGGCATTTAAGAGTTCCCGAGTTCGAATCTCGATTAGGGTGAGTTATCCGGATAAGATATCTTTCCGGAGTTTTTCTTATTTTCTAAAATTTTCGGTCACCTTGGCTGAAAATTTAATCTGAATTTTGACTTGCATAAGCTCTGGAGATTTAAAATTTGTTTCGATACATTCTTTAGCTTTTAAGCTAATTGAGTTTTAAAATTAATTTTGTCCTGTGAATGTTTTACTCAGAAAGTATGTCAACGAAAAGTTTTAGGATTGGACGAAAACTCCTTATGAAGAGCTTCTTCTTCTTCTTCTTCTTCTTCTTCTTCTTTTAACAGCTAGCAAAACACTGAGAATTAAAATGTTAATTTTTTTGTACTTATCCGTAATATTATAACTTTAATCATCAAAAAATAATCCAGAAGACTATAAATTATTTTGGTCCAGACTTTCAGAATGATTTCCTATAGATGCTGACAAGAGAAGTGTGGATTGCCTTAAAATTCTGTTTACTGAATTTCGTAATAAATAAGGCCAACCATTAGGTAGCCAAGTAAGTGTTGCATAATTTGAAATCATTTCTAGGCAATGCTAATAGATGTGTGCGTGTGTGCGCGCGCGCTTACATGAAAGTGTTATTTATAAGGGATACAGGTTAAAAGTTATTCGAGTTAATTTCTTTACTCCTATTATAAACAAAATCTAAACTAGAAATGAGGTAGTTTTTATAAAAAATTTACTGCTCTTCCACTATCGTATTTGTTGGAAAAATGCATATGTACGTGATGGTAGTAGCTATGAACTCGACTGCGAATTTAAAGAGACATTTCGAGTATTTTTTGTTGCAGTTTTACAGAGAGGATTAATTAATTTTATCGGTTTTAAGAGGGAAAACAAAATATGTTGATGGGACAACGAACAACGAAATTAAAATACATAATATAAGCAGGTAAATAGCACTTCACGCACATAAACAACTGATCCTTTATAGTACAATAAACGGTTGCGTTTTACAAAATATAAACGAATTACCAACGTTAATAGAAAAAGCCGTCTATGTGCCCACAGAGCCACTGCAAGGATTTCCACTTTAGCGTTAATAATGCACTTAAACAACACATTAAAATAAACAAAGACATGTGATATTTAACAGTCGCAGGACTTACGGCAGTACTAATTAAGATCTTAATTGCAGTATGCTACTGATATTAAACGTAAATCCTCTATTCAATTATCGCTATTTTTTCTAAAATAAAAAATATTTGAAATAGTTTCAAGCTATGAAGTAGATTTTTGTTACTAATGAGATCGCGCAAAAAGAAAGAAACAAAGAAATGTTGGAACACATTATACGGATTGTGCACGAAAGTAAACTTTATCCTTTGAAAATTTATAGGTTCAACAGCGAATATTTGGACCCAACTTCGTAAAAATCGCGGTAAAATGAAATTTATGATTGCCCCTCCGAACAATATTCAAAACACTTGCTTAATTTTCGATATTGGGTTCTTTATTCCGATATACAAGAAGGTAACAAATTGGAATTAAAGTTCTTTCCATTATAAAATTTTGGTTTTTAATTTGAAGAAGGTTCACAGGCCATTCACAGAATATTCTATGTATACTTTTAATTTGTTACAATACCGAATCTATTTTATATTTTAATAAAAACCGTTAGAGATTTTGAGAATAAAAAAAACAAAAAAAAAAACGTAAAATTACTCCATGTAAAGGTTAGTTTGAGGTTGGGAGATCTTCGCCTGTTATCCTTAATCATATGCACTTTAGCCCTTTTTGTTTTCAAAACATGCCTTTTTTTCATGTCGGCGGACTTCGAAACATGTATTTCCGTTAAAATCTCGACATTAAATTTTTGGATGGAATTAAATAAATACTTTTTGTTGCTACCATACATAGGTATTGAAAGTAAGCCTTATTTTTCATAAATTTTCGCATAATCGTGTATGAAATAGAAAAGCAAGGAATTACGTTCCTGCTCTTACTCAATGTAGTAGTTATTTTGGAAGATCACCAAAAATCCTTTAAGAGGCTCCCCTGAAAGTTGCTTTTAAACTTTTACATAGACACTTTTAACCCACTGTATCGCTTCATGCAGACAGACAGACAGACATTTGCTGCGAAGGTCTACCCGGGCAAGAGCCAAAGCCCAAGCCCCTCCTAATAACCTAGGGTCAGCGCCATCTGTGCGGCTCTACAACCATGGGGGGTTTCCCATGAGACCAATACCTTGCTTCCTAAAAAGGCCCCCCCGCCTTTTTAGGATACACCTCGGTAGGGCCAACAGCAATCTAGCATGCCGTCTACCAACTCTCACTCATGGTTGGTGGCGGCGAACATCGAGGCGTTTCACAACCCCGCCTAGGCGGAAAACCAGCCAGACGTACCCAATCACCCATGGGTATCGGGAATCGGGATCCCGCCGAGTCCAACCCAATCCGAACAATTCCCTATCGGGAGGGGCTCGAATGTTTGGTCCAGCGTACTTCTAGAAGTACCACGAGTGCTAGGGGTCCGCAGCGCTCGCACCACGGCAGCTGAAGGGGTCGGAACCCCTCCCCTACTGGGAAAGACACACTCTTAATTACACATTCATTTTAGTGTGGATTTGCATTTAATTTCTATTCAGAATAAGCCAGGCAGTGCTTAAGATTCGCTGCAACCAACTTTTTCTGCATTATTGATCATCTATAATGTGTATTACGACAGGCTGCATTTCATTTGTTGAATATGTGCATTGCTAAGCGATGACTTGTTAGCCTTGGTTACAGAATCGCTTTTCATTTGTTTTTGTGCAACCTGGGTAATTAATACACTGTGAATATATATTGCGAACGAAGAGTGATATTTCAATGGAAAATAGCTGCTCTTTAAGAAAATTGGCTTCATTAGGAGCAAATGACTATTATTGAGTACCTGCATACAGGTTTTTAATTAGCTTTGTTAAGAGCCAGGAATGGAAAATGGTGAAGAGGCTGCAAATTTAATTCGGTTCATTATAGTGAAATGATGAGCATTAAATGCCAAAGCGTGTTTACCGTGTTGTTCTCTACAGCAGCCAAATGACGGCCGATTAACCAGCCCATATAGGGGTGAATGTGTTCCAGTAAGGGATTACATTAACTCCTAAAAATATTAGAAAGTAATTTAAACACTTAGGACTGGGACTGCGGGGGGGGGAGGACTTAGCACCTTGAACTACAAGATCTTTTGTCCCTGTAGCTCCTGACGGGTACCCCTGACAGAGAGGGATGGGGTAAAAAAAGGCAGAGCGGCCGGACCATGGGGTTACATGGTAACTGGTGCAACCAACTACCCCCCTACGGGCTTACACATCCACTGGGGAACCCGGGACTCAGAGATTGACCCCCATTCCGGGGGACAAGGGTTACGTAGAGCATCCTTTTCCCTGCCATGCAATGTCGAGACTGCCGCCGACACTTTGAACCTTGCAACAGACCAAATAAATGAAATGCGAATGTAAGTGAAATGAAGGGACAGCGAATTTGGGGGATGTAATGAAGCTTACCAGCATTCGCCTCGCGACCCAGGGAAACCCTCAAAATAGCCATGGGTCAGGAAGGTCGGCCGCGATAATCGAACCCTCGACCTCCCGAATCCGGACCACAGACGTTACCACCTGAACCATCCCTGTCGGTAATTTATACTCTTAAAAACGCTACGACGTAACCTCCGAGATATATCAGCTGAGAAGTGCAACAATAGCTAAGCAACTGTTTTCTAAACTGCATTGTTTACCTTACAAAAATTACTCCTGGGCTGGCCTTGTATAGCTTAGTTTTGCGAGGGGCCCGGCTTCGATTCCCGGCTGGGGTTGGGAATTGTTCTCTAGCCAATATTGCCTATTCTCCCCAAGGTCTGGATTATAAATTAGAGTGTGAATGTGTAATCTAATGGATAAAACCCAAAGAAAAACTAGACATCCAATGACAACTGTATAAGAGTTAACACCATTGCCAATAGGCAATATGTTCCAAAGGTAAAAACCCGCCTATTGAAGTTAAAGCCGGGTATAATGGAATAATTAAAATAGAAGCTACCAATTCCTATGGGATATTTATAGGAGAGAAAGTATATCCAAATTTGATGTAAACTTTTTTGTTTAAAACTTTATGGTTCTGTTAAAATGTATTCAGAGTTGCCCGTTGATGTGCTTATGAATTAAATTATGTATTTCCGAATATCTTATTTTGTTCATATCAGTTTTATATTTTTTACAAATTACTTTCCAGTAAGATAACAAACTGTATAGTATTAAGAGGGGGCTTGGAGAAATGCGTACCAAAAACTAAATTTTTAATTTGCATCCGCCTCAAAAATCCTTTAAAATCAATTTAGGCAGAATTTGAAAACTGCATTGTAATATGACGCTAAACAGCTGATTGGTAGTCATCTTGTATTACGTATAAAATTACTCAGACTGTTTGATATAATTCAAAGAAATTCACCTTCTAATTTATAATATATAAATGAATAATTATACATGAATATGTATACTGAAATAAAGGATTCTTAAAAGTTTAGAACATTATAATTTGAAATGTTCCTCTAACACATTTTTAGGTTGTATGTGAGCTTCTGTTTAAGCACAAGTCTAGTCTTTTATATGAAAAGGTTCGAAGGTTATTTCATTTTTTATCGGACCTCCTTTTCTGTTGTTTCGATGTGGGTAATAAATGGGTGGTCCCGAAAATAATACTGATTTGTATACTATTTGAAAATGATGATGCGTTGAAATACTTTGTTCTGAAAGTAGTTTATAGTTTGAAATATATATTCTTCTTCAACGTATCCAAGGATTGAGAATTTAATTCCGTTCCGCACCAAAGGTAAATATTTATTTAAACTGATCTTTCCATCTGGTCCTCGGTCGTCCTATATCTGGTTTTTCTTTTGGGTTATAAATAAAATCTTGCTTCGGTAGTC
Source organism: Deroplatys truncata (assembly GCA_030765065.1). NCBI lineage: Eukaryota > Metazoa > Arthropoda > Insecta > Mantodea > Mantidae > Deroplatys > Deroplatys truncata. The sequence goes on from CM060975.1 coordinate 100,148,692, forward strand.
TGTCAAAGGGCATACAATTAACATGGTCTTGCTATTTCTTTTGATATTGAACTATCTCTTGTACTACACCGTGTTTTATGTGTAGTTCAATTCTTATATCTTCACTTTTCATTCTATCTCTTATAGATACTCGTAGTAACCTTCTCATGAATATCATTTCTACGCGTTCAATGTTATGTTTCCCTCTTCCTCATAACTTAAGTTTCACTTCCACATAGTAGCATTGGTTTGGACACAATATTATGTAGTCTGAGTTTGACCTCCTTCCTCATTGATTTTCCCAAGTATGTATTAATACATCCATTTATTGAATTATATTTTATTAATTATTATCTAGATCTTGATTTGTATATGCATAATATTATCATTTGATATGTCTATACGGAGATGTCTTTTAACGTTTTAGTATTAAGATTTTTACATGGACGGACTATTGGCCCACCGCATAACCCCCACTCTGGAAGACCGGGGTATATTGTCACGACTATAGATTAACTAAACAAATTTACTGAACTTTCCTTACTTAAAAAACCATGGCGACGAGGCGAAACTCGGAAGCATGAGAAACTAAGTATTACAACAGAGGAATACCGAAATCTTTAAAGCAGCCTAAAAGAAGGAGGTATTTAAATTTTAACAAATTACAATTTTATTAACAAAGGCGTTAGCCTTACGTGTTCACAAAGAATTCATGTCCAACACTCATCCTTGCTACGAAGCAGGTGCATAGAGCACAACACACTGTTTCATACATTAAGAAGTCTTGCTGTCTAAAGGGGTCGAACAAATGATCCCCAATCATTTTATATGCAAATATCACCACCCCTACTTCCTATCAAAAGCGTCATCAAAGCCACCAGAACGTTCTGGAATAATCCAACAAAAAGTCAAACTGGCAACATTTGAGTTGAGTTTGCGGAATGAATAGGTCTATCAAACTCATCCTGGTTGTGCCGACTCCATGTTAGGCATACCAACCTAACTCTACATGTGCTCACCACAATATATATACTGTGCACACTAACAGTTGGGTTCTAATATACAGAGCAACTATTCGTACAGCACTTTAAAAATTTATAGCTACCAAATTAATGGAGAGAAAATTATCATTGACTGTTTTGCAGAATTTCCTTGTTTATCTCTCAATGTTCATTTCTTTTTCTCCTTTAAACGATACTTCTACAGAAATTATTTATCCATTTAAAGTGGAGCAGCCGGAATTAATGGAAAGGCTTCACCTTGCATTGTTGAAAATTACCGTACTTAAATATGAAATTTAGTATTTATCAGATTTGGTAGCGGGTGTTCAGTTGACAATGTGTATTTCTGATGAAATCTCCATATAAAATTTTCGTATGGAATAAGCATAATTGCTGTATTTATTATGTCGTCCTCTGTGGTGTAGTGGTTACCATGCTAGCCTCCAGTTCCCGAGGTCTTGGGATCCAAGCCGGCTGAGGGCGTAAAGATCCTTAGCATGCTTCCTTCGGAAGGGAAGTAAAGCTGGGGTCCCGTGTCGTAGATTTACGGCACGTAAAAGAACCTCAAGCCTGGTTTTTCGCGCTCAATATAGAATGGGACGCTAAGGAGCACAGCAGTTAAAGAGCGTCCATAATCTAAAAGGAAAAAAACTCGATGTCTATTATAAGTAAATGATACAGAAAGCAAGAAAGAAAGCGGAAAAAAATGTAGATTTAAATTGTATGATGCATCGTTGTAAAAATGTGCCTTAGACCCTTGTTTCTAAATTAGAACAAATTTCTGAGTACTAACACTTCAATGGCATTTCACAAATAATGGTGCTCTTTAGATACAGAGAAGACAAACAACTGTATCTCCTCTCTGCTGGAAAGCCATTCTTCATGCCATTTGAAATCCCAATGGTCCATCACACGGATTCTGTAAGAAACCTTTATGGCCTAAATCCTTAGTCTCCTGTTTCCTGCCTACAATAGTCGACGTGACCTGCACGATAACATCTCCTAATACACTGGTCTGTAGACGGGTCATAAAAGCTTTGAACCGTTACCATGGCAACACTGTGGCTTTAAAGGAGAGCTATTAGCAAAATGTATCTTTTTACTTTCTCTTTCACCTACCTGTAGAAGGTAGAGCAAGTATTACATTCCAACCAAAATCTCGGTATCGAGATTGAAGTTCACTGAACAATCACAAAAACATTCAGAGAGAGAGAAAGATGGCGTGATATCCCTCCAAAAACGTGATAAATAACAAACTTGATATATATGTTCATATTTCAAGGAAATTCTCCATCCAACGTTACCTTATATGCGAAGATTTTTATTATTTTATATTTCTTAAAAACGCCAATAACGATTTGGATTAAAAATACTACAAGTTTAAGAAATTTTCACGATCACTGAAATGTATTAAGGGCTAAAATAATGTTAAATGGGAGCCCACTGAATAGACGAATAATTACTACCTGGGGTATGATACCTCCTATTAAAAAAAAAGAAGGCATTTTTAAATAAATTTAACAAATTTAAATTTGTATGTGACACAAGTTAGAGCATTAAAACACAAGAGGAAAAACCGAACTAAAATTTTAATAAGGTGGTGGCAGTGCAGTGTTATGTATGGCTGCGAGTGGTGAGTTTTAACTAGAAGAAATGAAAAGAATACAGAAACAAATTAAAGATTTTTAAGCTAATGGATAAAATACCTAGAACAAAACTTTTCGAGGGAACATGCCCTAGAAATGAAAGACCGGACCAAAGATTGTATTGGATTGTAAGTCGAAAGTTGAAGGAATGTCCGTAGACGGAAGAAGAGATAATTTAACTTTTTATCGAAAATCTATGAAACCGGAACAAGCCTTAAACTCTTAGCCCGTAAACGACGATTATATATACATATATATACGTATATATTTATTTGATTTTCTGAAAGTATCTGCCAGGTTCCTGTACATAGTGACTTAATTAGTTTAAAACTGTGTAGCAAGAAAACTTAATACAGGAAAACCGAAGAGCTCATTGATACCGTAATTATTGACTGTAAAATATAAATAATAAAATAAAGAAATAATAGTAAGATAGATAAATAATTGCAATAAGCAATTTCGGTATATTAAATTGGTGTATAATGTAATAAGGTTGAGTTGAAAAATTTGTCCGGAGAGGTGGTCATTAGCGGTTAAGTTCGAGGAAGTATTTAGCAACAGCCGAGGATAGAACATGTTAGATTAAAGATTCTGGAATTTGGTTAGGTTATAAGCTCAATGCGTTTGAACAGTCATGTAGGCAGAAATTCTGGAAAAGAGAAAGGTAAACAAATTCTGCGAGTTTATCCAGGCCTCCATAGCAACAAGGAGATACACACGCAGGATTCTTAAGTACTAAGTGTGTATGAAGTAACGTTGCTGGGAGTAGTTCTAAAGTAGGCGGGGCTTAAGTAATAAATCGTGTAATCTAATCGAAGACAGCTTCGCAGTCGTGCACTCGTTCGCATTCGTACACACACTCGTTTGTGCACAAATAAATAAACAAAGTTAAAAACAAACAGTAAAAGTTTATAAGTTAAAATATGTTCAGTTGCTGGTAGATCTTGGTAGTGACCGGATGGAAGATGTGTTCTCTAAAGAAATATTACGTATTCCTGTGTAACGAAAATTAAGTATACGCGTTAACAAAGCACAAGTTTTAAATTAAAGAATCTCACAGCTCTTAATACCAGTGTAGTGCTATTTAATTTGTGTCAAGGATTAATAAAAAGAAGTGAATTTAAACTTAAAATCTGTGTAAGCCTACATTCTTGTCGTACCACGCCCTGATTAAGAGAGACGTGCCTCTAAAGTAAGACTTGACGCAGCCGAGGCAAACATAAACATAAATACTACCTAAAGAAGCAGTTTAATAACAAAGTTAATATAATATTTTAAAACTTGGAGCGTAACAACAAAAATACATCTTAAAAAATCGGCTTCTCATACGTAGCAGCATATTACGTAATAAACAATCCACTTCAAAATTGATGTTCATACATGGAGCTGATTAAATAAATAAACTCCAAGACAATAACTACTTCAAGTTGGCTTCCAACGCGTGTGGCTAACAACAACAGTAAAACTATCAACAATAAACTACAACAGTTGAACAATACTTCTTCACACACAAAGAAGGGAATACATGTGGTATAGCTTAGCAATATGTATACGAAAAACATACGTGTGTGTTTACTTGCCACAACAAAATATTCCAGCTTAGCTTCCAATACCAACATAGAAAAAGGAAAGGAAAAAAAACAAATCTCTTAACTCAAAGTCTTAATGTTAGGTAAAAAAAAAATTATTCGGTGTTGAACGTTTAAGCATTTTTCATAATTGATGGACATTTTTCTTAGAATTACTACCTTAAAATATATTTAAACTAAAATGTAAGATTGGTAATTAATTGTTCTTTCGGACTGTTTGTTTACCGGAAAAAATATGAGTCAGATGGGAAATTTAATGTCTTGCGTGTTGCTATGGTATCTCGGTAAGTAAGATCAATTGCATAGAAGTCCTAAGATCCATGGTTCAAACCCTGGTTATGGCATTGAATTATTCAGTCTGATTCCACCTATTCAAAATTGCGGCGGTCACCTCCTTCGTCCGTTGCTGTTAGGCTTACCTTGATGCTTCTCCCGTTGGTTCCAGAAGTTCGACGTGAGTTGGTTCTCTTCACTTTTATCCTCGGCTAGCTGCAGTAGTTTTCTTTAAACTATATAGGAGCATGGACTTATCCTCGGTAAAGGAAAGCGTAGATCTCGGGTGGTGATATAGGAAGACATAGACGTGCTTTGTTTATGAAAAGATGACACTGCCGTTTCTTTTTATTTAGTTAACACTCGTAGTATACAAAACTGGATTGCCGCTGTAAAATACTGTCCACCGCTGTTAAACTACGGCGCGGATATGACACGAAGTTTAAATATGCTTATTATCTCTTTACGAGTAGCGGATCTTAGGTGTGTTTCTAAAACTGTCTTGATTCCCTTTTTTGGCGCGATATTTCACACATCCTGCAGCATCTCTCCCTGACCACACATGACAAAAACTGTCGAACAAACTGCAATGCTAAACTGACATGACAAAACTCTCTTGCTAAAACTGCCTTGACAAAACTGTGTTGCTAAAACTGCCTGACGAACTGCCTGACAAACTGCAATGCTAAAACATCATGACAAAACTGCCTCGAATTTGCTCCAAACAGATCCATTTATAGTCTCAGGCTTCTGGGGCTGCTTCCTTTCCTATTGGTCCATTTTTAGCGCCATTCGACGCGTCTAACTATTTCGAATAAACTTCCAGAGATCTCATTGGTCCAAGTTTAATATAAATCGCGGCTTTTCCTACATTTACCGTTAGGCTATCTGTCTCGCTCACTTGGTCACGGCGAATTATCAAATAAAGGGACAAAGGCGTTACACCCTCGCTGTAGGAATAATGGCACTGCGACCGAAGAGATGTCATAAACCTAGGTTTTCTGCCTTCGAAAGCACTATTCCTGTAGCTAAAACATTTCGTCGTGGACAGTATTTTAACATAGCGCTTAAATTATTTACATTAAACCATTTATAACTCTACTAATATTAGTAACCTAGATAGATACATAACGTTAAATCACCCTTCTTAAAATATACAAGCAGTATGAGAAAAAGATATTTACATAGTACGATTTAACATCAATAAAAATTAATTAATAAATTATCTATAATTACAGTTCTCGGACCCGGCCTAGAGTTGCCGTTTCAAAATGCAAAATATTTACTATTTTAAATTGAAGACAATCAACAAAAGATAAAAGTGATTTTACATTTGGACATCCCAGTTGCTTTAAATTTAAAATCCTGTCAAGTTTCCTTGCCTCCATCTGTATGCCCTGTGAAAATGTCATTAAGACGTGTGTTTCTAGAGAAAATAGATCACGAATATGCATTTTAGTATTGCCGAGATAGTAGATTTATTCCTTTTTAGTTTACGTCGCATGTGACTGAATTGGCAATACCATAGAAGCATTTTATTGTGTAAAACGAAATAAAATTACGTTGAATGAAATTATTTGGCCTTTTTCGAAGGCAGCTTATTCGAGTACTTGTTCCAGTTGGGTGAAAGAGCTTTTGGTAATTTTAATAGCACTTGTCATATCACAAATAATTTGAGTCGATATATAACTCACTCTAGCGAGGTATAAAAGGCACTTGGTGAGCATAAATCGCTTGCGACTATTGTAACATGTGAGATTTGTTAAAGAAAGAAAGGGGAAAAAAAATGCCTAAACAAAAACGTTGCGGTGAAAACCACAACGCCCTACATTTCAAAGGGATAAAATGTCCCTACACCTGCTTTGTTGCATTGTACGATAAAAATCGATACCTCGCGCGCGCAAACACTGGTATTTATTGCGCGGTCTCCTCTGCTGTCGACCCGTGATAAGGTATGCGAGGTATTTGTCCGACTCGCATTACATTTCAATCTGGTGAAACAACCCCCCCTAAGCAGTAATGATTGATGTAGGAAATTGGTTGGCAACACTGGAATTTTGTGGGAGATAGAAAAGACAGGCTAACTGGCGTTTGGTTTGACATTCCGAAATTAATGTTGCTTTGTTGACGTGAATATTAATTGGAGCGGAAGTACTGGCTAGACAGTGTGGGAGAGAAAAATAGTCCTGAATAGATTTGGAGATGACAGTTCATCATTGTCTGTGATATACTGCCTTCCCCACAATAGCTGCAGTGATTGATTTTAAACATAAATTATTTTAGCGAATCAAAGACGTGTATAAAATATCAACTTTTCAAAAGCCAGTTATTTATTATAAATTATAAAGTGAGGCATTTTGGAGAGAACGTTGCCTCCCACTTTATTCTCTCTGGGGGTTGGTCATTCAATTGTTCATGGCATTGCAGCAGGGGGTTTTCATTCAACACTTCTAGTTTAAATAAATATGTAAGCTCAGTTTAAACAAGAAATAAATCAATTTAGCTTTTGAGGGACATTTTAAAGGGAGGTTGTGTTAAATTTGGGAAGCAGCTGTATTACTTTCTCTACTTCGTATAGTAATTAGGCGAAGTATTGTATTCCACCCAAAAATTCGATACCGAAATTTCACCGGAAATACATGTTTTGAGACTCCCTGAATCCAAAAAAAGCATATTTGGAAACATGTCCGCGCGCGCGCCCGTGTGTGTGTGTGTCTATGAACAGCATAACTCTGAAACGAACAGTCTGATAAACACCAAACTTGGTATTTAGGTTCAGTATCTTCCAGAGATGGGACACGAAGGTTTTCAAGAAAATCCCCCCACCCCAGATTACCCTTTACATGGAACATTTTTCGAAAATTTTAATTTTCTCAAAAATAACTCTAACGATTTTGATTAAAATACCATATGTTTAGGATATTTTCATGCCAAATGAAATGTATATCTCGAATTTTCTGAGAATGTCTCCAAAAGTATTCTTCATTGTGAACGACTTTTGCATAACTGGTAAACCATAAGAGATAGACAAAATTTTACTACACAAAAAAATGTAGATCGCGTTAAAATACATAATTTATGTCATAAATATTTTTGTTGTTGAGTGAACCATTTTCGGATATTGCTTGTTATTCCCTTAAATTTCCAATACATATACTTTTTCTCAAATTCGTTATTCATTTTTTTATGTCCTAGTAATGCAAAGAGAATGGAATATTCCATATAGCAACCAGCTCTTAAAATATTTGACTATCGCTTCAAGCCTAGCAATTCCCCTTGCATCTACAAGAAAATTAGCAATAAGATTGACATCTCGATATCTCGATTAACATGAAGCATATGGAGAATAAGCGTTTGTAAAAATAGTTTGTACAAGAGTAGAGAAAGTCATGTGATTGTAACACATCAGATTTTTTTTTCTTGCGTTGCACCCAAAAATTCCATATCGAGATTTCATCGGAAATGCGTGTTTTGAGGCCGTAATAAAATATGATTTTTAGAAAAATAATAAAGGCTATGTGTGCATATGTGTGTATGTATGAATAGCATAATTAAAAACTAAAACTGGGATAAATACCAAATTTGGTATTTTAACGTCAATATCAAAAAGTGATGGCATTTCGAGGCAAGGAGCCAATAAGTTCAAAAATAGTAATATATAATCAAATCTTGAAACAAGTGAGCCATTTCAGCTATTTATGAAATTATGTTACGTATGGTAGGCGGCGCCGTGGCCGAGTGGTTAGACCGCTCGCCTCCCACCGAGGCGGCCGGGTTCAATCCCAGGGACCTGCATGTGGGATTTGTGGTGGACGAAGCGGCGTCTGGGCGGGTTTTCTCCGGGTTCTCCGGTTTCCCCCGCCATTCATTCCACCAACTGCTCCATCATCACCTTTCCTTTCATCCATTTCACCAACATTTCGTTTCATCTACTTCCTTCATTCCATACCAGGCATTGGGCTGATCACCCATCCTGGATGCTCTGTCTGATCCATGAGTGTCTGCTCCTCAACGGGCCTCTGACCCCAGGCACCCGCTTGTAAGTCCTGGGGGTGTAAGTCCTACATGAGAGGAGGGTAAACAGATAATGAATGAAAGAATATTAGGTATGATAAAGGGCGAGTCATTGATATTAAAGTAAGCAAATTTCAGAGTTTTTGTGGCACTATCAATCGTACTTTCAGAAATAAAGTAAGAAGAGATCCAACACTATATTTTTATAAAATAATGGCTGTATCTGTATTATGCTACAGACGTGATCTATGGATAACAAAAAAGCAAAGAAAAGAAAATGCAGGTATTAGAAATGAAGTTTTTTAGAGGAGTTAAAACGTGTTCTATACTTGATCACATAAACAATGAAGATACACGGTAGTAGGAATTAAATATTTTAATATTAACTATAAATTGAGAAATTACAAGTACAGCATCTATAATCAATCCACACTTGAACCTGACAAAATAGTTCATATATAGGCCAATAGGATAAAGATCTGGGGTGGACCCAGAAAGGGATGGTTGGAAGAACTTTGAAGACGGAACAGGCAGTTTTTGCCTATACCTTGGAGTGTGGAAGAAGAAGAAGAATTTGATCACCGAACCAGTTGGAGCCGCGGTAACGTGTGCGACTCGCATTCGGAAGGTTCCAGGTTCAACCCCCCGGGGCCGACAATTTCACTGAAAGAATTTGCGATTTCCCTTAATCGTTAGATGAATAATTTTATCCGCGAATTTTTATATCATTCCCTTCATCACTGTATTTCATTTCCTCATTCTTCACCTTTTCAGGCATTGGGCTGATCACCCATCTTGGATATGCTATGATCCAGAGTTTGTCTGCTCCTTGACAAGCTACTGACACAAGGCATTGGCTTGTAAATCTTTTGGGGTATAAGTGCTATAAAGAGGAGGGTAGCTGAAGTAGTAGTAGTTCAGTATCTTCCAAACATGCGACACGAAAATTTTCAAAATTCTCCCCCTCCACACAGAAAACCCGTTATTTCTTCGAAATTGTTTATTTTCTCAAAAATGGCTCTAAGGATTTTGATTAAAATAACATACATTTTAGATACTTACATTCATAGCTGGCGTATTTCCCTAAATTACCAAAAATTCTAAGCAATGAACTTTACACTTTGTCGACCAACCAACCCTCCACCAATACCACCCACTAGCAGCTAATGAATTACCTTGGAAAGCTCAAACTGAGAAGTTCATTTTTACTGAGAATTAACATTATAAACCGGGAACTTATACTAGCGCAAGGATGAATGGCAAAACTTTATCCATTATTCAAAGCTCGGACAGTTTTTCGTAAAGCTCGGACAGTGTCTTCTACTATACACCACTCTTCCTCGACTTCTACTTCTGGGGCGACTAGATCTGAGGCGGCAGGCTCAGACACAGGTAGGGCCCCTAACGTCTCCAGATATTACATCCTAACAACGGCGGAGACCCCTTCCCCAAAGACTTCTCTTCTCTCCGGAGAGGCCTCGTATGCAGCTATCATTCGTGATTACGAAAATGTACTTAACTTTAAATTACGGATATAGTGACTTAAACCTCTTTTTGCAAAACGTGATTGTGTTAAAACTTTCTATAGTGTCTTCGTTTTTATTGTTTGCTGATCTGTGGCGAGAAATGTATTATATTCATCCAAAAAATTCACAACCTACCCTGAATCCATTGAAAAACATTTTTAGTAAGAGATAAAGTCAACATACTTAAACTCGCATACCAGAAGTCGAATTAATACCAGATGGCACACTTGACACTGAATCCAAAAAAAGAAGTATTTTTGGAAAAATGTCCATGTGTGTGTGTGTGTTTGTGTTTGTGTTTGTGTTTGTGTGTCTGTGGCTGTGAACAGCATAACTCAGAAACGAACGGTCAGATAAACACCAAACTTGGTATTTAGATTCAATATCTTCCAGAGATGCGACACGAAGATTTTCAAGAATATCCCCCCACCCTAGATTACCATTTACTTGGAACATCTTTCGAAAATTTTAATCTTCTCAAAAATGGCTCTAACGATTTTGATTAAAATATCACATGTTTAAGATATTTTCATGGCAAATGAAATGCATATCTCAAATTTTCTGGGAATGTCTCGAAAGTATTCATGGTGAACGACTTTTGCATAACTGGTAAACCATAAGAGATAGACAAAGTTTTTCTTCACAAAAAATATAGATCGCGTTAAAATACACAATTTATGTCATATACATTTTTTGTTGAGTGAACCATTTTCGAGATATTGGTTGTTATACTTTATACTTTTTCTCAAATTCGTTATTCATTTTTTTTTGTCCCGGTAATGCAAAGAGAATGGAATACTCCACGTAGCAACCAGCTCTTAAAATATTTGACTATCGCTTAAAGCCTACCAATTGCATCTACAAGAAAATTAGCAGTAAGATTAACATCTCGATTAACATGAAGCATATGGAGAATAAGCGTTTGTAAAAATAGTTTGTACAAGAGTAGAGAATGTCATGTGAGTGTAACACGTCAGATTTTTTTTTTCATGTTTTTTGAAGTCTAAAACAACTTCCTCCACAGTAGTGACTCCAACAATCTGCATTAAAATATTTGAAGTTCTCCTCGAATAAACCCTACAACTTGAATGCTCTCGTGAAGCGTTCTTCATTCTTATAGAGCTCTCCATAAAGTATATACAAAAACTTGTACAGGAACATTAATGTTTTACTACCTCTCCAATGTACTTTAAATTATATATTGAAAACATATAATGTAGCATTAGATGTTTTCAATATGTCTTTGTCCTCGTTCTGAAGCCTAAATTCCAAGGGTCATTTCGAGATACGGGGGTTAATTGCCTCCCAAGTTTTAAGAAATAATCAGGCTACTTGTAATTATTGCTCGACCGAAAAGAATTACGAGAACTGCACTTTTAATATATATATATATATATATATATATATATTTCACGTTTAAGAAATAAAATAATTTTCCCTTAGGCTAAATGTGTGTTAAAATTCACTTTAAAATTCAGACAACTGCTTCAGGCAATCTACCCCCCCCTGAAATGACGCCCGTGCTTAAATTTGACGGATTATTTAGTTAACTACACATTTCATTCATTTGTTCTTATGCTTGTTTTCTATCGTTTTCCGACATTCTTTAGATCTTCGTTTACATTTCGGTTATTAAGGTTTCTGGTACTTGATTACTCATGTAGAGGGGGTAAAACAATTTATTTGTCTTAAAATACCTTATACCAAGACAAAGCTATTCGGTGCTTAAAAATTCTTTGTTTTATTTCTTAATCTTTAGCCAAAAGTAAACAATTCAGGTAGTGATCGAATGGAGTATGTTTACAGATTTGAACAGACTCATTACGATATGAAATTATCTAGATAACACCATTAATATAATAAATTTTAATACTAAGGTTGGGAAGTTTTTGAAGTAAAATCCCGTATAACAGGATCTGTATAAAATTCTGCAGTTTGCGTAATAAAATCGAATGGATCAGAACGACAGCTTCTATCCTGGCGATATGCACAGCACCACCATTGCAAGTGAAAAAGAAATGTGCAAACAAAGGAGTAGTGCTGGAAGTGAAGCCGTTTGCATACAATAAGCTGTGATTTCTTCTCGTGGTAAACTTGAAGAAACGGAAGTGCTGCATCCGAATAAACTACTTACATACAGTCTAGTCTCTGGAGGTGCTGAGCAAATTTTCAACCTCGTACTTACTACAGTGGTACTGTTTTCCCTGGGGACTGTTTTCAACTTTACTCCAACTTTTCCTTACATTAGGAACATCTATATCGTGGTCTAGGCTAGGTTACTAGATCTAGGTCACTGTTAAAGGATGCCAATTCTCGGAACAGCCCGTTTGTTTGCTTCCAAGCTCAACTGTTCTTCTAAAATAAAAACGTTACCATGAACAAAACTATTTTATACGAACAATACATTTAACTGCAAATAAATAACTCCTAATAAATGTAAATCTTAAGTCATCGATTTATAACTTTGATTGTTGTATCTGTATGAAAATATAAAGACAATAATAGTACATTGTGGTAAAAATGTTAAAAGTAGGATTTTTATTTTGCGAGTAGCAAATAAAACCGCTTTTAACACGTGTAGCATATAGTATTTTTACTTTCTCTACTACGTATAGTAAGTAGGGGAAGTATTGTATTCCACCCAAAAATTCGATACCGAGATTTCACCGGAAATATATGTTTTGAAACCCCCTGAATTCAAAAAAAACGTTTTTGGAAACATGTCCGTGTGTGTGTGTGTGTGTGTGTGTGTGTGTGTGTGTGTGAACAGCATAACTCAGAAACGAACAGTCGGATAAACACCAAACTTGGTATTTAGGCTCAGTATCTTCCAGAGATGCGATACGAAGGTTTTCACGAAAATTCCCCACCCCATATTACCCTTTACATGCAACATTTTTCGAAAATTTTAATTTTCTCAAAAAGGGCTATAACGATTTTGATTAAAATATATGTTTAAGATATTTTCATGACAAATAAAATGTATATCTCGAATTTTCTGGGAATGTCTCCAAAAGTATTCTTCATTGTGAACGACTTTTGGTAAACTGGTAAACCATAAGAGATAGACAAACTTTTACTGCACAAAATGTAGATCGCATCAAAATACACAATTTATGTCATATACATTTGTTTTGTTAAGTGAACCATTTTGGAGATATTGCTTGTTATTCCCTTAAATTTTTCAATATTTCTAATCTCAAATGGGAATTCGTTATTCATTTTTTTGTCTTTGAAATGCAAAGAGTATTAATCTGTGGCAAAGAGAATGGAGCTACACATAGCAACCAGCTATTAAGAGATATGTGTATCGAATTTTTTGGTGGAATACGATACTTCCCCTAATTAGTATATGTAGTAGAGAAAGTAAAAATGAGATCAGTTCTCTTGTGCAGTGAGATGTCAGATGTTTTGTTGATTCGGTAGCAGTCAATTTCAGTGAAATTATTTTCACCATGTTTTGCCTTACACCAGGCAATGAAGCAATTAAATGCTATATCATACTGCTTTCTGGTTTTTTACTTTCTCTACTACGTATAGTAAGTAGGGGAAGTATTGCATTCCACCCAAAAATTCGATACCGAGATTTCACCGGAAATACATGTTTTGAGACCTCCTGAATCCAAAAAAAGCATTTTTGGAAACATGTCCGTGTGTGTGTCTGTGTGTGTGTGTGTGTGTGTGTGTGTGTGTGTGTGTGTGTGTCTGTGTGTCTGTGAACAGCATAACTCAAAAACGAACAGTCGGATAAACACCAAACTTGGTATTTAGGTTCAGTATCTTCCAGAGATGCGACACGAAGGTTTTCAAGAAAATCCCCCCACCCCAGACTACCCTTTACATGGAACATTTTTCGAAAATTTTGATTTTCTCAAAAATGGCTCTAACGATTTTGATTAAAATATCATATGTTTAATATATTTTTACGACAAATGAAATGTATATCTCGAATTTTCTGGGAATGTCTCCAAAAGTATTCTTCATTGTGAACGACTTTTGCATAACTGGTAAACCATAAGAGATAGACAAAAGTTTACTACACAAAAAATGTAGATCGCGTTAAAATACACAACTTATGTCATATACATTTCTTTTGTTGAGTGAACCGTTTTCGAGATATTGCTTGTTATTTTCTTAAATTTTCCAATACTTATACTTTTTCTCAAATGCGTTATTCATTTTTTTATGTCCTGGAAATGCAAAGAGAATGGAATGCGCCACATAGCAACCAGCGTTAAAATATTTGACTATCGCTTAAAACCTAGCATATTCCCTTTGCATCTACATGAAAATTACCAATAAGATTGACATCTCGATATCTCGATTAACATGAAGCATATGGAGAATAAGCGTTTGTAAAAATAGTTTGTACAAGAGTAGAGAAAGTCATGTGAGTGTAACACATCAGATTTTTTTGGGTAAATAGCTGCTGCTTCTGTAATTTCACCTGGCTTATCCATTTTAGCTCGTTCTGAATTCATAATTGTCTCCATTTAATCGTTATGTAGGTTATACTAGATAAAAGAACAACGTTTTAGATCAAAGAAAGTACAAGGCTGTCAACAAGGTATAGGTTAACCCACAACGAATTGCGATAAATTGAAGTATAGTGATTTATTTTATGAACAGATAATGCGGCCGACATGAGCAATTAATAATGTAAAAAGACGTAATGAAAAGTAAAACCAGATCAAGCCAAACGGAATTATTAAACATGAGCAAACATAAAGAGTAATTGCCATGTGATTGGATTTGAAGCCAAAGTTGGTCACAGTGGAGTGCTATAAAAATGCTATCGCACTAGTGCGATATTGTAGAGGTTTTACTTTATGTGTACCATGCTACAAGTCCTACTTTTAGGTTATGCTGTTGTGAAAGTAATTTAAACGAACCAAGTAAGATTTCGAGTTATTGATAATTTTTATTAATTTATTCACTTTTTATAACATAATTAAAATTATAATATTCAGGTATATGTACTATTTTAATAAACCTTGCTCTTCACATACTCCCAGATAAAGTAATCGCAGACAATTTCTCCAATTTTCGATATGATTTGTCTCCCACAACAAAAAGTACCTTCCAACAATGGTGCCCGAGGGAAGTCATCCTAGCGGTTACCATGCTAGCCTCTAGTTCCCGAGGTCACGGATTCAAACTCGTCGGAGGGCGATGGATTTTTTCGGGCTTAAAACCCTTAGCATGGTTTCCTTTGGAAGGAAGGTAAAGGCAGGGTGGTGGTTCCGTGTCGTAGATTTACGGCACGTAAAAGAACCTCAAGCCTATAAAGAGGCCTCCGAGCAAAATTACCGATCTTTCGCGCCCAATATAGAATGGGACGCTAAGGACCATAGTAGTTAAAGAGCGTCTATAAATAGAACTCAATTTTTGAGGGCGCTAAGGGAATCGTGATTTTATACATATCTTGCCAGGACGGTTCTCCCTGAATCAGTATTTTTTTTTTCTTTCTTCATTTTGTCCTCATTCCTCATAAGTGAGAAGTGTCGGGGAATTCTTGGGTCTAGAACGTATCCTTCCTTTCTAATTGTAATTTCATTTCGTGCATCATCATTGTCCACCACCTGAGGCGCCGTATGCAGTAAGAACGGGCATTTAAGGCTATAAAAATAACAGAAAACAGTGTCTGTACCCCCTACCCCTCGATGTCTTGATCTCCAAAGAGCCAATGCACAGCAGCAATGGACATTCCAGCAGCAGTGGTGTTGCCATCATCTATTTAAAGGACCTTAATAATTTCCGATATATTTTTGTCATTGGTTTGTATTTTCAAATACTAAAATTCATTTCAAGAGGAAACTCGCGATTCGTTTCTTCGTGATCGTGCAAAGAGAACAAAATTCCTAAGACGTCACATAGGGACCCGCTCTAAGAAGATTGGAATATCGCTTAAGTCCTAATCGCCTTGTACATACAAGGAAGTATGTGATTAAACCATTTCTCCAAACCTTTATCTCGATTAAGATGAACTAGATAGAATAATAGGTTATTCATAAAGAAGGAACAGACTTTAAATATTCATTTTTAATGAACGACAATAGATAGCGGCGTATACAACACATCATTGAATAGAGGAAAGTTCAAAGTTTTAAGCCCCACCTATTAGTCCTATTCAGTGCCTACAGCGGCGCTGTATTTATTTACGAGAAAATGGCGACGCCACAGTGTCGCGGTAATCTGTCTCGTGTTATTTTATTTACTGAGCGCCTGTTGTTTTATTATATTTAAACTTGGGTTATTTGTCCACCGGCTAGCTATTATTACTCAGTTGAGCAAGGCGTGTAAACGGAAAGGAGTTGTTACTGAAAGATAACACTGATAAAATAATTTGTTTGTACACCTTTATTGCCGTCACGCTTAATTAATAATTCACATATAATCTTTATACACGCCTGACTGAAACTGTGATATTTCCGAATGTAATTATTGTAGTTTTAGTTGCCGCGTACTTCACATTTTGTAACTAACTTTACGACGTGTACCTCACGAGAGATTCCTTAGAACTGCGCGACACATGCTTATGGCTCGGATATATATACTCCTTCACCTCGAAATGCCTAAACATTATAATAGAGCTGCTATTGGTTACTAAATCGCGCCAACATTAGCGTCTGTTTTGTCAGCCAATCAGTACTACTAACATACGCGCTGTAGGGAAAATATTCCCTCCATTTCTAAGAAAAGGCACGCTACCCTGACGTCATTTGTTTATCTCTTCTTAGTGATAAAAAACTCGCCCACTCGGTTTATTGTTACCCACTTCTATTGTCAGTTTCAGAGACCGTGTAAACTTATTTCCCAACAATGCTTATGGGTAACAAACATCTAAAATCCTGTACATACAATAATATTAATTTACCTACAATCACTATGGCATTCACAGCATGTTATGATATAAAATATTGCCTCAACAGGAAAAGTCGTGTTTGGGTGCTGCATTATGCAAAAGTGAATCCATTGTTTCATTGCAGCGTGCATTTCGTTGCAAGTTCAACAAAGAGCCGCCTCGTCATAAAAAAAAATTACAATTGATGCAATAAATTCGTAGATGATGGTTGCATATGCAAACGGAAAAACACTGGTCGACCTCGCATAACAAAATGGTTCTCATTTTGAATACATAAAATACAATTTTGGACTTTCCTTTATTCAGTGATGTATCGCATGTGTCGCTATCTATTTTCGTTCATTAGAAATAAATATTTAGTCTGTTCCTTCTTTTTAAATAGCCCTGTAACAGTTTGCTGAAGAATGGATGGAGAAAGTCAAGCGAATGTAACGCATCATATAGTTTGAGATTTCAGTGGGCTTCGAAGGGTGTATTTTAGACAAAGAATTTTTTGTTAAGTAAAATACTTGCTCTACCACAGGTAAGCGGTGGAGAAAGCAAAATACGAATTTCTAAATAACAATTAATTCTAGTATACGTGTTTGACGAGGTATAATATATCGTACTACGCAATATTGCCTGTGTGAAACGCTATGTTCTATTCCAGCGGCTATATGCGGTTGGAGTAAAGACTTAGCATTGTGCCATAATTTAGTTAGCGGTAGGTACAGATAGATGCGCAGTTAACGGTGCAATACTGACCCGGGGATTGCACTCAGGTTTATTAAGTCGTGTGTTGAATGTCGCCCATTAAACATTAACGACTCAATTGCCTCCTCCGGCATGCAATTTCGCCAAGTGACGTGGTTTTCCTTTGGGAAATAACAAAACAAAGCCTCTGGTCTCTGATTATCCTGCCTGCACGATGCTGTAATTAATATCTATTTATTGATGCTTGTAAACTTGTTTCATTTAAACAAGCGCTAGCTCCTAAAAACACTAATTAACCTGCTATACAGGGCAATTACTATTTTTTTTTTGTAATAGATGCATTTTTCGTATTTTGCATAACTTTGTGTTCACTGCAGTGTGCATTTTCAGCTTTAACTTTAGACGTAGGTAGTTAAAAAATCTGACATTTACATGATTATATCCATTCGTTATTACGAAAGCTATTTTACTTCATGTTAATCGAGATGCACGCTTACACAAATAGATTTATTGCACTTCACTTTTTAGGTACAATGGGTTTAGGGGAATACAATGGGCTTAAGCAATAGTAAAATATTTTAAGAACAAGTCGCTATGTAATGGCTCTATAATTCAATTCTCTTTGCATGTTCACGAGAAAAAAAATCATTTTTCTCTTGAGAAAAATACACCAAAGTATTTGGAACTTCAAACCAATAACCAAGAATACCCCGAAAATGATGAACGCCAGAATTTTTACTTTCTCTACTACGTATAGTAAGTAGGGAAAATATTGCATTCCACCCAAAAGTTCGATACCGAGATTTCACCGGAAATATATGTATCGAGGCCCCTTGAATAAAAAGAAAATTAGAAAAAGGTGTGTGTGTGTGTGTGTGTGTGTGTGTGTGTGTGTGTGTGTGTGTGTGTGTGTGTGTGTGTGTGTGAACAGCATACCTCAAAAAAGAAAAATTGGATAAATATCAAACTTGGTATTTAGGCTCAGTATCTTCCAAAGATGCGACACGAAGATTTAAAAAAAAAATCCCCCACCCTGAACGTTTTTCAAAAATTTTTATTTTCTCAAAAGTAGCCCTAACGATTTTGATTAAAATATCATACATTTAAGACATTTTATGATAATTAATAAAAAGTATATTTTGAATTTTCTGAGAATGTCCCCAAAAGTCCTCTTCATTCTGAACGGCTTTTGCATAACTGGTAAATCGTAAGAGATAGACAATATGTTTCTGCACAAAAAATGTAGATATTGTTAAAAAACACAATTTGTCATATACAGTTTTTTGGGGGGGCGGGGGAATGAACCATTTCTTAAATATTTCTTGTTATTTGTGTGAATTTTCCAATCCTTACATTCTTTCTTAAATGGGAATTCGTGATTTTTATTTTATGTCTTGGACAGCTTTGACCAGCTCTTAAAAGATTTGACTATCGCTTAACACCCACCATACAAGAAAATTAGCAATAAGACAGTTACTGCAGTTTTCTCCATTAACATGAAGTAGATGCAGAATAAGTATTTGTAAAAATAGTTTGTACAAGAGTAGAGAAATTCATGTTAGTGTAACACATCAGATTCTTTTATTTTTCCGTTTATATGTCGCCTTTAACGTCTAAGGTTTATTGACGCCTTTTATCTTTGGAACAGCTGCTCGCCAGCAATTATGTTCACTCGCTTCACTCCGGATAAAGAAAAAGACCAACTCTCCAATCAGAAATCGAATCCTGGACCTCTGGAATTGAAGATTAACATGCTAAGCACAAAAATGGTATAAATCGAGTGCTTTGGAAGATATGCACGTTTTTTTGTAATAGCATTTTGTCTATATTTTACGGTTTACCAATTACACAAAAGTCATTCAGAATGAAGAGGCTATTGCCAGAAAATTCAAGATGTACATTTTATTTTCAAGTAAATATCTTAAATATATGGTATTTTGATCAAGATTGTTAGTCATTTTTAATAAAATAAAGAATGTTATAAAGGCTAGCTTGGGGTGGAAGGAATTTCTTAAATATCCTCGTGTCAAAAATTTGAAACTGTATTCATCAGATTTTTATTTTTGAGTTATGTTGTTCACACGCACAAACACACACACATACGGACCTTTTTCTAAAAATGCTTTTCTTTTTGTTCAGAGGCCTCAAAACATGCATTTCCGGTTCGGTGTAATCTAGACATCGAATCTTTGGGTGGAATAATACTTCCTCTATTTTAAATACATAGTAGAGAATGTAAAAAAAATCTGATGTGTTATACTCACATGACTTTCTCTACTCTTGTACAAATTATTTTTACAAACTCTTATTTTCCATCTATTTCATATTAATCGAGATAAACATTTGCTGAAACCATCTTTTGACATGCAAAGAGAATTACATTTTACACACAGCGACCAGTTCTAAAAATATTTGATTATCGCTTAAGGCGTACTATGTTCCCCTTGTTTTGTATTTGCAGTGGCCTTTAAACACATACATATCTCTTAATAACTGGTTGCTAGGTGCAGCAGCATTCCCTTTGCCAAAGATTAATACTCTTTGCATATCCAAGACAAAAAAATGAATAACGAATTCCCATTTGAGAAAATAAGTATTGAAAAATTTAAGGGAATAACAAGCAATATCTCGAAAATGGTTCACTAACACAAAAAAATGCATATGACATAAATTGTGTATTTTAACGCGATCTACATTTTTTGTGTAGTAAAATTTTGTCTATCTCTTATGGTTTACCAGTTACGCAAAAGTCGTTCACAATGAAGAATACTTTTGAAGACATTCCCAGGAAATTCAAGACATACATTTTATTTGTCATGAAAATATCTTAAATATATGATATTTTAATCAAAATCGTTAGCCATTTTTGAGAAAATTAAAATTTTCGAAAAATGTTCCATGTAAAGGGTAATCTTTGGTGGAGGGATGTTCTTGAAAACCTTCATGTCGCATCTCTGGAAGATACTGAACCTAAATTCCAAGTTAGGTGTTTATCCGACTGTTCGTTTCTGACTTATGCTGTACACAGACACACACACACACACACACACGGACATGTTTTCAAAAATCATTTTTTTTTTGTATTCAGGGGTCTCAAAACATATATTTCTGGTGAAATCTCGGTATCGAATTTTTGGGTGGAATACAATACAATATTTGGGATTTATGTACATTATCAGCGTTCTATTCCATTCATTGCCTCCAATTGCCAGTAAATGTTGGAATTAAACGTACACAAAATATAAACAAAAAATTGTTTTTCTGCTTAGTTGAGCTGTTAGTTGATAAATAATTTTAAAATGTTCGAAACTTCGGACACACCAGGAGGAGATGATCCAATCTGTATCAACGTCTCTTCTGATTTTTTGGTCATCCTGAAGTTTATATTTTAATTTTACCGAAATTTGGTATAATCTCACATGTATTTCTCATGAAAGAGAGAGAGAGAGAGAGAGAGAGAGAGAGAGAGAGAAACAGCTGTCGGAAACTATGGGATAATTTGAGCTATATCAGCCATTGATTTCTTAGGTTTAGTTGTTTGAGCCCATTCGAAGGTTGATTTTTTTTTTCGATCTCAATTTTTTTGGGATAAAACGTTAGGTAATATTATAATAACAAAGTAAACTTTTATCATAATTGGGAATATAAGACTTAAATTTTGATTATTTATGCTAATTAATTAGGCTGTTTGATTGGAAATCGAATGCACTTATTATACTAAATAATTATCTACCTCATCAGTAAATGAAAATATATCAGAATAATCAGACTACGTCAACAAAATGTCGATATCAAGCAGCTGCTTCAAAACCGAAGTAATTATTAGATGTAAAGTGTATAAAAAGTATTAGAGATAAACTCGGAATTAAAAACATACTTCCAATAATTATGTTAAACCGTGAAATCCAGTGGCTACAAAAAAGGTTGATCCAAATAATAAATCTGTAATAGTAAATGGTGCTTCATAGTATTCATTTAATGTAGAGCTGTAAAATAAATACCTAAGATGACGGCGAAGATTAACCCTTGGGTGGCTTGATTATAATTGTTTTCTAATAATCCATTATGTCTTCATAGTTAATACTTTGAGATCTTCCAAATGTTTTTATGTCTTTGAATTTTGCTTCTATTCATGGTTGCCCGTATCATATGCATTGAAACTTATTGTTAGGTATCACCTGTCAGCAGCTGTCGAATCATCAAAATTTCAATACTTTCGTTTTATATTAAACTAATATCGCGAGTAAAACATATTTCTTCTCCTCAAATCTTATACGCAAGTAATATGTGAATTGTCCCCATACAAACGTAACCTTCTCTATGAAACTAAAGAAAACTATTACTTTTTACAACAACAAAAAATAAAAGTTGGGTTACTATTTAAGGTTCGTGACATCACATGTAGAATCATGGCTCAGAATCTTATATATTTTTGTAAAACATTTCTCTTAAAGTAATAAATTTGTGTTCGAACGGTTTTTAAAATAGTTTTAATGGTATAATATCTACTTAGGTCACACATTGTATATTTTAAATGGCAAGTTCGTTTGTATACTCACGAGCAAAAATGTATGCTGTGGCATTTTCTACCATAAGTTTGCTCCAGTTGCCTAATTGTTTCACTATGAGGAATCTTTTAATATTGGCTTATGTTATTCACAAAATAGAAGAAGCCTAAGCTTATCATTTCCAGTTATACTTTACAAACGTAAATGTTTTGTAGCATAAAAAATGAAAAAATCTTATGTGTTACACTCACATGACTTTTTCTACTCTTGTACAAACTATTTTTACAAACGCTTATTCTCCATATGCTTCATGTTAATCGAGATATCGAGATGTTAATCTTATTGCTAATTTTCTTGTAGGTGCAAGGGGAATTGGTAGGCTTTAAGCGATAGTCAAATATTTTAAGAGCTGGTTGCTATGTGGAGTATTCCATTCTCTTTGCATTACCAGGAAAAAAAATGAATAACGTATTTCCATTTGAGAAAAAGTATAAGTATTGGAAAATTTAAGGGAATAATAAGCAATATCACTAAAATGGTTCACTCAACAACAAAAAATGTATATGACATAAATTGTGGAATTTAACGCGATCTACATTTTTAGTGCAGTAAAATTTTGCCTATGTCTTATGGTTTACCAGTTATGCAAAAGTCGTTTGGAGACATTCCCAGAAAATTCGAGATACACATTTCATTTATCATGAAAATATCTTAAACATATGCTATTTTAATCAAAATCGTTACAGCCATTTTTGAGAAAACTAATATTTTCGAAAAATGTTCCATGTAAAGGGTAATCTGGAGTGAGGGGATTTTCTTGAAAACCTTCGTGTCGCATCTCTGGAAGATACTGAACCTAAATACCAAGTTTGGTGTTTATCCGACTGTTCGTTTCTGAGTTATGTTTTTCACAGACACACACACGGACATGTTTCCAGAAATGCTTTTTTTTGGATTCAGGGGGCCTCAAAACATATATTTCCGGTGAAATCTCGGTATCGAATTTTTGGGTGGAATACAATACTTCCCCTACTTACTATACGTAGTAGAGAAAGTAAAAAAGAATTAGGGTAGTTCAAAAGCTTTTGTGCGAATTCAGGACATTTGGGGACGCTTCAGTTCTATTTTGACAGAACCTGAATGTACCTACCGCAGAGATAAAAATGAAGAGAACACAATGCAGGAACAAAATATAGCTCTCGATATATCGATACAGGTTTTTTAATCTACTGCCGTAACAGTCCTCGATTGGCCGGGATCTCATATCAGAGCCTCTCGACCGATCGGTCAAGTTGTACTGGAGCAACAGGGGTCAAGTGGAGCCCCGTGCCCTCTACTTCCCAACTGCTCCAGGCAAAAGTAGACCAAGGATCCGTCCTTCACGCTTTGCCGTACGCAAGTGTCGGGTTACCGTGTGAAGTGCATTGCATTCCAGTAGGCTCTTAACAGAACCGGTTTGTTATGTTACAATGGACCTGGATCATACAAAATAAAATGCATCAGGAAGGCATGGTAAATTTCCGTGTATGAGCTTTTCTTTCACATACATAGTAGGTAGAGAAAGTACTGCATTCCACCCAAAAATGCGGTATTGAAATACTGTGTTCAGGACCCTTAAGTAAAAAAGTATTTTTAGGAAAAGGTGCCCGTACGAGGTGTATGTGAACATCATAATTCAAAAACGGAAAGTTGGAAAACACAATTTAGGAGATTTAGGTTCAGTACCTTCCAAAATACGACACGATTTAAAAAAAGAAATCACCTACCCCAAACTACACTTTGCATGCAGGAGTTCTCGAAATGTTTGATTTTCTAAAAATGCCATATATCAAAGTTATTTACGTGAAAAATAAAATGTATATCTCGAATTTTGTGGGAACAGCCTGTGAGGTCCTCTTCATACGGAAGGAACTTCGAATAATCTGGTATAAGTAGTAAACGTAGTATACAAAAATATATATCTCTTTAAAACACACATTATTTTAAATAACGTTTTTTTGTGGCATCAGCCATTTCCGAGATATCCATTATAATGATGTGAATTGTTCAATACTTACTCATTCTTTTAAAGGCCTATGGATATTTAGTTTTCTCTCGCGATTGCAGGGAAACAGAAAGGAATTTTAAGGCCAGCATATATGGTACAGTTCTTAAAGAATTCGTAATAAAAAGAATATCTCTGAAATAGTTGACGTAAAAACCCTTAGCATGGCTTCCTTCGGAAGGGAGGTAAAGCTGGTGGTCGTAGATTTACGGCACGTAAAAGAACCTTAAGCTTGATAAAGAGGCCTCTGAGCAAAGTTTGCGTTCTTTCACGCCCAATATAGAATGGGACACTAAGGGCCACAGTAGTTAAAGAGCGTCCATAAATATAATTCAATTATAATTTTTTACGCCACAGAAATCTTTATTATATTTTGTACCCTAACTAGTTCTACATTTTTGGGGGTGTTAATATTCTTTATCTCTTACGGTTTGTCGAGCTATAAAAATCCTATGTGTTACACTCACATGACTTTCTCTACTCTTGTACAAACTATTTTTACGAACTCTTATTCTCCATCTATTTCATATTAATCGAGATAAACATTTGCAGAAACGATCTTTTGACATGCAAAGAGAATTACATTTTACACATAACGACCAGTTCTAAAAATATTTGACTATCGCTTAAGGCGATACTAAGGGGGTACTATGTTCCCCTTGTTTTGTATTTGCAGTGGCCTTTAAGCATATACATATCTCTTAATAGCTGGTTGTATGTGCAGCACCATTCTCTTTGCCTCAGATTAATACTTTTTGCATATACAAGACAAATGACTTTCTCTACTCTTGTACAATTTATTTTTACAAACGCTTATTCTCCATCTACTTCATGTTAATCGAGATAAACATTTGCAGACTCGATCTTATTGCTAATATTCTTGTAGATGTAAGGGGAATATATATTTACAAGGGCAATATAGAAATACAGGAGCCTTTAAGCACATACGTATCTCTTAATAGCTGGTTGCTAGGTGCAGCACCATTCTCTTTGCCACAGATTATAACTCTTTGCATATCCAAGACAAAAAAATGAATAACGAATTCCCATTTGAGAAAATAAGTATTGAAAAATTTAAGGGAATAACAAGCAATATCTCGAAAATGGTTCACTCAACAACAAAAATGTATGTGGCATAAATTGTGTATTTTAACGCGATCTACATTTTTTGTGTAGTAAAATTATTGTCCATCTCTTATGGTTTACCAGTTATGCAAAAGTCGTTCACAATGAAGAATACTTTCGGAGCAATTCCCAGAAAATTCAAGATATACATTTCATTAATGATATTTTAATCAAAATCGTTAGAGCCATTTTTGAGAAAATTAAAATTTTCAAAAAATGTTCCATGTAAAGGGTAATCTGGGGTGGGGGGATTTTCTTGAAAACCTTCGTGTCGCATCTCTGGAAGATACTGAACCTAAATACCAAGTTTGGTGTTTATCCGACTGTTCGTTTCTGAGTTATGTTGTACACAGACATACACACACACATACACACGGACATGTTTCCAAAAATGCTTTTTTTGGATTCAGGGAGTCTCAAAACATATATTTCTGGTGAAATCTCGGTATCGAATTTTTAGGTGGAATACAATACCAAAATGGTTAAACCCATTTTTATAAAATCAAAAACAACGAATATTTTTCCATGTAAAGGGTGGAAGGGGTGGGGGAATTTATTGAAAATCCTGGGAAGACGAACTGAAGTTACGAAGTTTGATATTTTACCGATCTTGTCGTTTTTGAGCTATGATATTTAGACACGCGCGCACACAGCGACCTTTTTCTATAAATGCCTTTGAGTGGGGAATTTAGGAGCCTCAGAACTGCATTTCCGGTGAAATATCGGTATCGAATTTTTTGCTAGAATGCGATACTTTCTCAACTTACTTTTTCCACTATTTACAAACATTAATAGGAATTTCGTCCTCGTTAATTTGACTGCTGGAATTTTGCAATGCAGCAAATACTTCTGGGAGTCATTGCTTGTGTCAAATGATTGTACTTGTTTGGAATACTTGGAAATGATACAAAGTTGCATGCTCGCGTTAGCGCATCGCGCACGCATCCATCCATATTGTTTATATGGAAATATTTAACATTTGTCGCGATTAACGTAAATTGGATAGAAAAATAACTTTTTATACGAATAACGCAACTTATGAGGAATAACTGTTTGGTAATTGGGAGAGCTTGTTTGCACATCAGCTTGTTTTATTGTAACATACAGCGTTCATGGTCTGCCAAACCTGTGCAAACAAAATGTTGGCACAAAATGTTTTACATTTCTGTTTAATGGTAAACTGTTATTTCCACATGTCCTTCAAATAAAAGTCAAGGTTAGAAGTAAAGTATGGATTCCCCTGGTATTCATATGAAGTATATTATTTTCTCTACTACTACCTATAATAGGTAGAGGAAGTATTGTATTCCACCCAAAAATTAGATGCTGAAATTTATTGTAAATACATGCTTTGAGGTCCCCTGTATCGAAAAAAGGTGCGCGCGCGTGTGAATAAAATAACCCAAAAAGATGTGTGGATAAATACCCATGCCTCCACCCAAACTACTCTTTGCACGAAAGATTTTTCGAAATTTTTGATTTGCTCAAAAATGCCTCTAAGGATTTTGATGAAAAAATACCATATGTTAAGATATTTACACCTCAAATAAAAACTATATCTTCAATTTCGTAATTTATTTCAAATAACCGTTTTGTGGCATTAGCTATTTCCGAGATATCCGTTGTTATTGGTTTTGAATTTTTCAATACTTCTGTCATTTTTTAAAGTACTTTCTCTATTCAGTTGTTTCTCGTGATGTCGCGGGAAGAGTATGGAATTTTTAGGCCAACATACAGCGACCATGTTTTTAAACATCTGACTATCAAATCGGTTTCCTTTGCCCCCCCCTCCCTTTACCTTCTACAAAAAGTGTTGTGAAACTTCCTCGCAAAGGCTTACCTGAATTATCACTAAGAAAAATAAACTTTCATAAGTATAGTTTGTAGAAGCTTTACAAAATGAAACAATGGTGGGTAGAGAAAATTGTGCGAATGTAATGTTTGTTATGTCTTTAATTGTGTGTGAGTAATGTGAGAAAGCTCTTGGAAGCAAATACTTATAAGGTTTATTTTGTTTCAGGTAAGTATCGATATCGAAGATGAAGAAAAATCCACTTAGTGAAGTACGTGAGTAAGTAGAAAGTGGACCTTTTTTATTGCAAAAAGAAAGCTTGAGTTGTGATACTTGGAACTGCTCGACTATCCGGGGAGGCTTCTCCAAGCAAAAACACATTATATGAAAGCCGATTGTCTGTGGTCGAGTTTTTATTATTATTTTACTTCATGTCCACACACTATCTAATCTCTAGACGCCAGCAAAGATGTTTCAAAGGAATACATGCTCGAAAATACCTTTTTAAAAATGGAAGCTTCTAAATTTTGTATTTTACTATAGCTCGGAAGTGTTAATGTTTTCATTAAAATGTAACAATTCGAATTAAAATGTCTACTATTGTTACATGCTGGGTAGATGCCCTAAAAGTTCACATGAAAATTAAATTAATTTTGAGTACCCAGCACGTACATTGAGGGAATGTATACTCACTTGGCTGCGGAGGAAAGAAACGTAATGTGGAGGTTGAGGAGGAAGGCGCGGGTTTTTATGGTACAAAATCCATATCACAAATCTGCTCACACATTCCTAGATTTATTTCCAAAACTTTTGGGGTTCCTAGATTATTAAAAATGGAAAGTTGGAGATGTCCAAGCCTGGCTTATACACGCGCTCCGTTCCTCACGGAATCCTGAAACAGACGCTATCCCCCACTACTCGTGGCTAGCAAAACTACCAGCCGAGAGTGACGTAAACAACAATGTATCTGGTAATGACAATGTAGAACAATAATTTAACCCCCGAAATTATTAATACGCCACAATATACTTCCTTATTAAGTTTCCAGCCTAGGTTTGAATGTCGCCTGAACATTTACATTTATGATCAGGCGCTTATTCACAGAATTTGCTCCCTGCAAAGTGTAACATTTTCAGAAAATTAAACATTTTTGAAGATGTGACAGTATTTAAAAATGGCTGACTGTTTTATACGTTGCAACCTCTTGCGCGTTAGGTATGCATTAATACACAAAATTGTTTACATACATTCTGAAAAATATTTCAGCAAAACTCTGAAAAGAATTGACTGTCGAAGCATAAATTTGTCTTAGTTCCGTTCGGCTCCGCAGTCGGTTCACACTGGCATCTCTGCGCGCGAGCCTTCAGCTTCATTCTGTTAGCATCAGACAATACGGAATTTGAATGTCAAATGTGCGGTGTTATTCCAATAGTTATAAGCCACTAGAGTCTCTTCCACAATTTTTATTTCAAGACCAACCCAATATTTATTACATAGTTAATGATATAATTTCCAGTTTCAACGGCTTACTTGCACTTACGACATTTATACATATATGCAGTACTTTGATTTTCAAAATAAATATGAAATAAATATTCTTAAATGATACACCTAATAAAAACCATCATTGTAAGGAGTGTAAACCTTCCACTTTTTTTTACTGCCCCCAATCTTAGCAATATTTATTCTCAAAACCAGGATAAATTTACGTTTCTGTCCTTAAGCATTAATGTATTATAATGCAAATTCATCTTGTCCATTAGAAGTACACAGTATATTAACTTTGCCTGCAAAAATGAAGTATAATGAGAATTCTACTAATGTAGCTCTGGAAGTTTAATTACTCATTCACCAGAGAACACGATCAGAATTTCTTTCCTGCTTATCGCGTATCTTTAAGGTTAACATAAGATGGCACTGAATTCTATGTTGTGAACATAGAATTCCTTGTCTACATTTTCGAATGTAACTCATTTGTCATTCCTGAACCAATTTTGTTCCCTAAACTCCACGTGCTAGCTAAGCAGGAATATTGCGTATACAGCATTTAGAATAGATTTCATAACGATATAATGCCAATTTGTATGCTTTTAGTTCAGGGATCAAGACTATCAAGCTATGCTTTAGTTTTTGTGTATAGTATGAATAATATTGTTTTTCGTCCTAAAGGGTTTATTTAAAGAAATGTGGAGCAATTTACTTGAAACTCTGTTTATTTGTGATATCACTATAAAGTAATTGATGAGAAATAAAACATATCAATAGTTTTACTTTCCGTGCTACTATAGTAATTAGAGGAAGTATTGTGTTCCATCCAGAAATTATATATCGAGATTTCACTGGAAATACATGTTTTGAGGCCCCCTGTATCAAAGCATGTTGGGTAAAGGTTTGTGTGCGCGCACGTGTGAACGGCATAACTCAAAAACGAAAAGTCGAATGAATACCACACTTGGTATTTAGTTCAGTATGTCTCAAAGATGCAACACGAATATTTTCAAGAAAATTCCCCCACTCTACTACCCTGCACATGTAACATTAGAAAATTTTGATTTTCTTAAAAATGGCTCTTAACAATTTTGATTAAAATATCAAATATTTAAGATATTTTTATGAAAAATAAAATGTATATCTTGAATTTTCTGGGAATGTCCCTAAAAGCCATCTTCACTCTAAATAGCTTTTACATGACTGGTAAACCGTAAGAGATAGCGAAAACTTTACGACACAGAAAATGTTGATTTCGTTAAAACACAATGTTTTTTACTTTCTCTACTACGTATAGTAAGTAGGGGAAGTATTGCATTCGACCCAAAAATTCGATACCGAGATTTCACCGGAAATACATGTTTTGAGACCTCCTGAATCCAAAAAAAGCATTTTTGGAAACATGTCCGTGTGTGTGTCTGTGTGTGTGTGTGTGTGTGTGTGTGTCTGTGAACAGCATAACTCAAAAACTAACAGTCGGATAAACACCAAACTTGGTATTTACGTTCAGTATCTTCCAGAGATGCGACACGAAGATTTTCAAGAAAATCCCCCCACCCCAGACTACCCTTTACATGGAACATTTTTCGAAAATTTTAATTTTCTCAAAAATGGCTCTAACGATTTTGATGAAAATATCATATGTTTAAGATAATGTCATGAGAAATGAAATGTATATCTCGAAATTTCTGGGAATGTCTCCAAAAGTATTCTTCATTATGAACGACTTTTGCATAACTGGTAAACCATAAGAGATAGACAAAATTGTACTACACAAAAAATGTAGATCGCGTTAAAATACACAACTTATGTCATATACATTTTTTTTGTTGAGTGAACCGTTTTCGAGATATTGCTTGTTATTTCCTTAAATTTTCCAATACTTATACTTTTTCTCAAATTCGTTATTCATTTTTTTATGTCCTGGACATGCAAAGAGAATGGAATGCTCCACATAGCAACCAGCGTTAAAATATTTGACCATCGCTTAAAAGCTACCATATTCCCCTTGCATCTACAAGAAAATTTACAAATAAGATTGACATCTCGATATCTCGATTAACATGAAGCATATGGAGAATAGGCGTTTGTAAAAATAGATTGTACAAGAGTAGAGAAAGTCATGTGAGTGTAACACATCAGATTTTTTTTTTTTTTGTGGAGTGAATCATCTCCGAGCTATTCCTCGTTATTTGTGTGAATTTTCCAATACTTTGTTTCTCAAATGGGAATTCGTTATTCATTTTTTATGTCCTGGACATGCACAGAGAATGAAATGTTCCACGTAGGAACCAGTTCTTAAAATATTTGACTATCGCTTAAAGCCTACCACACTTCCCTTGCACCTACAACAAAATTAGCAATAAGATAGAGCTTGCAAATGATTATCTCGATTAACATGAAGTAGATGGTGAATAAGCGTTTGTATATATAGTTTATACAAGAGTAGAAAAAAGTCACGTGATTGTAACACGTCAGATTTTTACTGGATAAAATGCTGAAATTATTAACTTGCGAATCAAAATTTGCAGCACTTTCTCTGTTTTGGTTATTTCCAGCCTTTAGCATATTCTTTACAGTACTTTCATATCATTAAACATCCAAAATGATAGCATAATAAGGTGGAGCGGTTTGAATTTTCAGATTGGGTTCTTCTAGTTTCTACAGCATAAAGGGAATCGAATATCATAGCTACTAAATGTACGAATGAAAATCCGGAATTAAAAAACTGTGCCCAAAACAACAGATATATAAATAAAAAAGTGTAGTGTTTTTGTTTCGAATGCCTGGAAGCAAACAAAAACACGGCGCAGTAAATTCAAATGAACATTTTCGAACGACGCTAGCGTTTTGTATACATTACAGGCGCCAGGCAGTCGGCTGTCTATTATTTGGCACAAGGCCCGGACAGACCTTTTCCTTTTCGGATGCAAGGGAAGGGGGTATCATTTCACACATCATCACAAAGATGGCCGCTCGAAACATTCTCCAGGGTAAATGAATCTCCAGGAATGGTTTGTTTCCAATTGTCGCATTGCAGGCCATCACAGCTTTCTCTTTTATATGGAAATCTCCATTCCTTTGTTTAGGTTCACAGAATCCCATGTGGAAATATAAACTGAAAGAATCGTACAATGTTTGTGAAAGGGAGACAGTTTCAGTAACAGATAAATATTTCATTTTCTTTTTTTTATTTACAGCATTAATTTTAATTTCTGAAACGATTTGTATTAGCAAGTTCTTACGCAACCCTAGACTGCAGAAAGATTTGCTCTACCAGTTGTCATCAATTTCATAACTGCTGTATTAATATACATACAGAATCTTATTAATTTCTTTGCCGTGTACATAGGTAGAGAAGGTACTGCGGTCCTCCCCAAAACTCGATACAGAAATTTCACAGGAGATACATATTTTGAGGTTTCTTCAGTAAATAAATGAATAAAAAGCATTTTTAGAAAAAGGTGTTTGTGTATGTGTGTGTGTGTGTGTGTGTGTGTGAATAGCGTAATTCAAAAACGAAAAGTTACATAAATACAAAAGTTGGTATTCAGATTCAGTGCCTTCCAGAGATGCGACACCAAGAACTACATTCAGAAAATGTATTCTACTATAACAGCTTTAAATGAATTTATTAACGAAATAATCCTGAAAATAGGTAGAGTAATATTTGATCTTTCTAAAGCTTTAGACTATGTCGGTCACAATATTTTAATGAGTAAATTAGAAAAATATGGATGTGTTGATAATAAGTTGATTAAAACTTATTTGATAGGAAGAAGGCGGCACCGTGGCCGAGTGGTTAGACAAAGCGGCGTCTGGGCGGGTTTTCTCCGGGTTCTCCGGTTTCCGCCGCCATTCATTCCACCATCATTACCTTTCCTTTCATCCATTTCGCCATCATTTCGTTTCATCTACTTCCTTCATCCCATTTCAAGGATCGGGCTGATCACCCTTCCTAGTTATTCTGTCTGCTCCATGAGTGTGTCTGCTCCTCGACGTTCTCTGACCCCAGGCCTACATAAGATGAGGTCAAACAGAGAATGAATGATAGGAAGAAAGCAATCTACGCAGATAATTGCTTTTTGAATTTTTTTTTATTTTCTAAAAAACGGCTATTTCGATTAAAATACCGTATATCAAAGATATTTAAAAGACAAATAAAATGTGTTTCTTAAAATTTCTGGGAATAACCGGTATGAAGTCCTTCATTCGGAAAGAATTTTGTATAATCCTGTATAACTGGTAAACATTAAGCTATAGACGAAAACGTTCAACACAAAAAATGTAATTCTCTTTAAAGCACAGAATTTTTTTACGTTTCATGAGCCGTTTCTGAGACATCCGTTATTAAAAGTTCGAATTATTAATTTCTTAGTCAATTTCTTTAACCCCTATCAACATTCAGTTGTTTCACCCAATTGCATGGAAACGGTATGGAATTTTAAGGCTAGCATATGTGTCCAGTTCTTAAACATTTGACTGTCCTGTTCTCTTTGTATCTGTAACGAAATGTGTAATGTAGTATTTCTGCAGAGGTTTATTTGGATTAAATAGAAAAATAAGCTTGAGTAAGAATAATAAGCGATAGGAGGTAGAGAAAGTAATGTGAATGTGGCACATCAGAATTATTTTATATGTACTTAAAATCCATCAATATAAACATTCGCCAAAAATGATTTCAAAATTTTGTTAATGATTGTAGGCACAAATGAGGTTGCGGAGGCGGTCTACTGTTAAAAATTTAACTAATTTGCAAGCCATTTGAATAGATCACACAGCAACATAGGAAATAACTGTATTTCAGAAGTACAGAATTAAATATTTCGTAAATGGATATGGGCACAATAAACTCATGTGGCTCGTGCTGTATGCTTTAATGAGCTCTACATATTTTTTTTCTGCAGAAAGCTTTTATCTCTCTTACTTTTTTTTTATAAAGATATGAAATTAAATTGCAGCCTTCTAAGGTCCTTGTCCATAATTTGATTGTCACGTTTGATAAAACTACAGACATTTCGCCCTTCATATCTTCATCTGGGCACTTGTGTTTATACTGCAAAGTGCTGTTATTTGCTGGTAACTTGCCGGTTGTATGTTCTGTGGGTAATGTTTTCCAAGCTTCATTAAGGTGCCAGACAGGAAGATCAATATTAACTCGACGCAACGAACATATTAGATTTCTAAATCGCGGGTAGCTCGCATAATCAGCATTGGCTGACCATGTTTACAAATAAGTCACCACATCGACTTAGGTAACAATGTTGATTTTAGCTCTATGTGACCGCTACTCTCATAGAATAGCGTGAGAAAGCGTAGCAATGTATAAACATAGAAGTTTGTTGAATAGGTGCTGGAAAACATTCCTCACAGAATATAAAATAATTGGCAACTTAGCAGGCAATAGGATAAGTAAAAGAGACTGCGCATTGCAGCATAAATATGAGTGGCAGTGCCCAGGGAAAGCGCTCAAAATGAAGGGCGAAACGTCGGTAGTTTTATCAAACGTGATGGGACCTCCACCGGAAGTTACTTCAAATTACATAAAATTAGTTTAGAATGAGTACTACACAGGCTATTTACACAAAATTTAAGGCACACATTTTATGTGCCAGTACTTCAAAAATAATCTTTAGAGCCAATGCTGAGGAAATAAAAATCACGTAGGAAGGTTAACAAAATTAAATTGTGTTTTATTTATGGACGCTTTTTAATTGCCGTGGTCCATTCTGTATTGGGCGTGAAAGACCATACATTTTGCTCAGAGGCCTCTTTATCAGGCTTAAGGTTCTTTTACGTGCCGTAAATCTACGACACGGGACCACCGGCTTTACTTCCCTTCCGAAGGAAGCCATGCTAAGGATTTTTACGGCCGAAAAATACCCCTTCTCCCTCTGCCGGGTTTCAATCCTTATCCCTTAATGGATAAGGATTATAAACGCTGTCTGAATCAAGTATGATATTTGATATTCGACTTTTCGTTTTAATTTCTCTACTACGTATTTATAATAATTACATTCATGCAATTGCAAGGATTTCAAGAACTTCTTACTATAGGACTTGCAGACCTTGCGTAGGAAGGAAATTAAATGAACGGAAGCACAATAGATCACAACTGGCCGCAGGTGCATAGGGCATTTATTGCCCTCCCTTTTTTTTAAATAAAAAGAATACAATAATTATATTGTATTCCACCTAAAAGTTCGATAGCGACATTTCACCGGGAATACATTTTCAAGACATTTTTTTTTAAAAAAGGAGTGTGATAGAGAACAGCATAACTCGAAAATGAGTTTAGAATTTTCCAAAGATGCGACACGAAGTTTTTCAAGTAATCGCCGCAATCCATACCACCGTTTACATGGCAAATTTTTCGTTGTATTTTTTATTTTCTCACTGGCTGTTACGGTTTTGATTAAAGTACTATTTGTTTAATATATTTTAGTGACAAATAACGAGCATTGAATTTTCTAGGAATAGCCCGTGAAGTCATTGTGAATCACTATTGTATAACTGGTAAACCGTATTTTTTTTGTCGTTAATCATTTCCGAGGTATGCTTTTTTATTGGTTTGAATTTCCAAATACTTGCATTTTTCTGAAATGGAAAATCGCTAATTTTTTATTCATTTATTTATTTATTTTTTCGTGGTCATGTAAACACTATGGAATTTCTGTCATCGTTTGGAAGTGCATTTGCCTATCCCTTAAGCCTACTTTATTTCCTTTGTAACTGCAACAAAGTGTGTAATAAAACCATTTCTGCAAATGTTTTGTTTCGAAGCAGATAGAAGATTTTGTTGGAGAAGTTTGCGGAAGAAGGAGATAGTCAGGTGAATGCCAAACATCAGATTTTTACTTTCTCTACTATGTATAGTAAGTAGGGGAAGTATTGTATTCCACCCAAAAATTCGATACTGAGATTTCACCGGAAATATATGTTCTGAGACCATGAATCCCCCCCCAAAAAAAACATTTTTGGAAACATGTCCGTGAGTGTGTCTGTCTGTGAACAGCATAACTCAGAAACGAACAGTTGGATAAACACCAAACTTGGTATTTAGGTTCAGTATCTTCCAGAGATGCGACACGAAGGTTTTCAAGAAAATCCCCCCAACCCAGACTACCCTTTACATGGAACATTTTTCGAAAATTTTAATTTTCTCAAAAATGGCTCTAACGATTTTGATGAAAATATCATATGTTTAAGATAATGTCATGAGAAATGAAATGTATATCTCGAATTTTCTGGGAATGGTTCCAAAAGTATTCTTTATTGTGAACGACTTTTGCATAACTGGTAAACCGTAAGAGATAGACAGAATTTTACTTCACAAAAAATGTAGATCGCGTTATAATACACAACTTATGTCATATACATTTTTTTTGTTGAGTGAACCGTTTTCGAGATATTGCTTGTTATTTCCTTAAATTTTCCAATACTTATACTTTTTCTCAAATTCGTTATTCATTTTTTTATGTCCTGGACATGCAAAGAGAATGAAATGCGCCACATAGCAACCAGCGTTAAAATATTTGACTATCGCTTAAAAGCTACCATATTCCCCTTGCATCTACAAGAAAATTACCAATAAGATTGACATCTCGATATCTCGATTAACATGAAGCATATGGAGAATAGGCGTTTGTAAAATTAGATTGTACAAGAGTAGAGAAAGTCATGTGAGTGTAACACATCAGATGTTTTGTTTTAGTACTGTAATATATAAAAGAAAAGCACTTAAGGGATAATAGGTAGAGAAAGTCGTTAGGTGCTTCCGCTGTTAATGTTCCTTTATCCGTTCGTCTTCTGTAAGTACGCAGAAAAAGAAGAATCTGATATGATAGATTCAATGACTTTATCTACCATGTATCGTTTATTGGTGGGTATACGCATTATCCTTACTCAAGCTTATTTTTCTATCTTATACATTTTAATCCAAATAAACCTTTACAGAAATAGCCGCATTACTCGTTTGGTTATAGATACAAAGAGAACAGCGATAGTCGAATGTTTAAGAACTGGACTTCTTAAAATTCCATACTGCTTCCATGCATTCGCGAGAAACAACTGAATGCTGAAAGAACTTTAAAGAATGACCAAGTAATGAACAATTCGAACTATTAACAACTATATCTCAGCAATGGCTTATGTCTCAAAAAATTTATTAGAAATAAACTGTGTTTTAAAGAGAGATACATTTTTAGTGTAGTACGTTTAGTCTATCGCTTAACGTTTACCAATTACATACGATTATAAAAAATTCCCTACGAATGAAGAAGACTTCATAGGCTATTCCTCGAAAATTCAATATATAGATTTTATTTTCCACTTAAATACATTATAATCAAAACCTTGGGAGACGGTTTTTAGAAAATCTAAAATTTCGAAAAATGTTCCATGTAAAAGGTGGTTTAGGGTAGGAAGATTTTGTTGAAGAAATCTTCGTGTGGTATCTTTAGAAGATAATGAACCTAACTTCTAAGTTTGGTTATTTATCCGACGTTTCGTTTTAGAGTTATGCGGTGGAGTTATCACAGACAGACACACACACGGACATGTTTCCAAACATGCTTTATTTGGAATCAGGAGACCTCAAAACATATTTCCGGTGAAATCTCAGTATCGAATGTTTGGGTGAAATGAATACTTCTCCTACTTACTATACGTAATAGAATAAGTAAAAATATCCCACTAGCCGCTCTTAGTACCATGCTGGATTATGAAAACATTTTGTGCAAACATTTGAAATTTGCTTGACATTGGTGCAAAATTAACTCTGGTTTAGATAGATGACTTCCTAAAATGTAGGACTTTCAGGATGAGTTCCAGAATGTCCAATATATAGAACAGAAAGGGTGACGAAATGTAACTCTTAAATGTATATTTGCGACCATGGGTTTTCTTTTTTCTTTGTTTTTGGGGATCTTCGTAATGCAGTTTTTCTTCACCATTCACCACTGGGTGCATTTATCTCAGGCAAGTTTTTCTTGCTATGTAATCAATAATTCGTCGTGTTCCACGTGTATATTACCTCAAATCCCTATATCTACTATAATTACTATCACTGCCTGTTCAGTGACACTTTAGCTGCCCTTGCAAGCAGTTAGGGGGTTTAACTACTGGAAGGAGGTAGTGAGTGTACTTGTTATGACGCAAGTGAGGGGTAACGACGCACGATAGTGAAAGACTGTTGGCTGCTTTCCACTGTACGCGACACGAGTTCAGCATACTGTGCACCCCTCCTACCAGCTGAACAGACAGTATGTCTTTATTCTCGTAAGGCTTCCGTATGTATCTGTTTCTCGATTTAACTCAGGCCTTTATCACCTCTCTGACTGGCATGGATCAAATTCCAAGAAACAAAGATAAACCATTGGGCGAGGTTATGTTCGATATGAGACGAAGAGATTAATACGAGGATAAGTCAACAAGTATTTTTAATTTTTTGTAGGTTGGCTATATCGGTTTGGGCGTGCGCACGTCAACAAGTTGTTTCTTTTGTCTCCGCTTGTGGAATATTTGACCGTTATCACTCCAGTGAGTTTTGCATTGTTTACACCGAAGAACAGCGTGTGGTTATCCATTTTTCGTGAGCAAGTCCGTATCCGTTGATTCAAAGAACCGAAGACTGACTGTCGATGAAGTGGCAAACCAAATCTGTTTTGGTTAATTTAAAAATGCCTTAAGTGGCCATTGATTCACCACAGGCCAAGAATTGAATGAACAGGTGCATACATGGTTTGCTGCTCGACCGAAAATTTTTTTTTCGAGGGCATCAGAAAGCTTGTGCGACAATGGACCACGTGCATTGGGAAGCAAGGGCACTCGGTTAAAAAATGAGGTAATTGTGTGTTTCTATTATTATAATACATTTAAAAAAATATGTGCGGATACTTGACTTACTCTCGTACTCTGATTGATGCAAATAACAATAGATATGTTAGCACAATGTTCTGTGGGAAGAGATTCTATCCAATACAGCGAGCTGTGGGTAACAAATGAATTACTTGCCTTCAAATGCCGAACAGCCACGCCAAATTCTTTTTCTGAAATAGACATGGACACGAAATGTGAAATTCCCACGTCGAACAGGGACGTGCACACAACAAATCATTTACTTTATTATTATTATTATTATTATTATTATTATTATTTATTCTACATGATGTAGACACTGATGTGACTCTGTCAGTCACAAAGCATCGTTAATTAACAAAGTGACTATTGCCATCAGTTTTATTAATGCTGTCATGATTATTAGCAACTGAAAATTACTCAACTAGCAAAATCAGACAGCCCAATGGTAATGCTACCCTGCGCCCATGTAATGGGACAAGGTAAGCAAATTGTCAATCAAGTGGCTAGAATTATGCAAACGGTCAGGTGGACGTTTGTTGGACTGTTGATGCTTGGAGAAGCCTGCGCTATGCATTTAATTACTAACCTAAATCAGTCTGTTCCTCTGTGGAACACTTTTTGCACGAAACTGTAGGTTTTTTAACAGTTTAAATAGAAGTTAAGGATAAGGATGATAAAAAAAAAAAGTTTCTTTTCACCAACACAAAGTAAATATCTATAGCTGCAAAGGTAAAATTGCGCAAGTCGCTTGGAGCTGAACTTTTATGCATCGTTTATAAGCGCTGTTATCGAATTTAAGAATTATACTGCCTGGGAAGAAGTAATCGAATAAAGACGTCTTTGACAATTTCAATACCAATGTTATGTTAAAATTTCAATATTTCAGAAACCCCTGTACCAAATGTATGGATCTAATTGGAAAATATTATCAGAACACGGCTGATAGATGAAAATGTAAAATGCCCTTACATAATTAGTATCAAACTAATCTAATACATGCTTTTACCAAAAGTACAGTTTTAATAAAGGTGTGTTCTTCATTTGAGGAACGGTGTCACAGTTAGTTGGTGCTTCAAACTAAAGGACGAGTCATGATGTAGTGGTAGAAAGAACAAAGTTACATGGTCCGTTTTAATAATCCCTTCTGTCGTGTAGGTCCTTCCCCTTGTCCCTGTCTGTCTGCCCCTGTCAAGGGTGATACCCAACACGGCTACGCCCAGACAGGTAGAACTTGAGTGTACACTCCACCTGCCAAAAAAAGTGGCGTGTCTCCACAGGTTGCATAATCAACTATTAATGTGCTGTTTTTAAGCTCCAAAAACTAAAGTAGAAATGTATGCTTAAAGTTGTTTGGTTTTATTCTTTATTACTCTCTCTGCTATTGTAGAAGGTAGCGGAAGTATTCATTGCATCAAAAAATTCGATACTGAGGTTGCACGAGAAATACACGTTTTGAGGTCCCATTATTGCCTTAAGATTACCTCATTGTTAGCAGCTTTTAACCTATTATTCTCACAGCTCCTACATTATTAAATTATGTAATACATTCACATAACATTATTACACATGTATACAATAATATAAACATATACAATGACTGTAATATACACTTTTTATATCTTGTTACATACACACATTGCTTTAAGGCGGGCTTTTATTGAATTTATATATTATATAATTAGACTGAAATCATTTAAGTGTTAAAAAAATACTGCCTCAAGTTGTTTCTCGCGATGTTATGGAAATACTATGGATTTCAAGGCCAGCATACAAACACCCGTTTTAAACATTTGGCAACCGCTGGAGTTTGCTGTGTCAACTTACAACATGGGGTCATGAATTTGGCATACTTGACATTGGAGGATAGAGCCTTTAATATCCCCTAAGTTATATCCTAAATTCCATAACATGCGGCCAAATTACAGCGCAGCACCATTTGTTTGAAGAAAACAACTAGTGGTAAGAAAACGTAAAAGAAAAGTTAAACGAAGCTCGGACGTTTAAAACTATGGATAGAAAATTAAATAGCATTCAGAGAGATCAGAATAAGTATTTTCAATATTACATTTTGGGTCAAATATCGTGAATTTTCAGCAAAATGTCTCCCTTTCAATAAAATTGACTGAAGGCTTTTGAAAATGAATGCTGAGCGCTGCATGGCATCGTCTGAATGCGAAGCTATTACAAATACGTTTACAAAACGGAGGCACTTCAAACTAAAGAAGTTGAATTGGCGGGACGATGGAAGAAAAACGGTGACGAAAATAAAAAAGAAACTGACCACGGAAGGTCGCAGAAGTGGACCTTTGGAAAGCTGGAACCGCTAGTGCACTTCAGAATAATAGATTTCCACTGGGAAGACCTACAGCTGTAGAACTTGAAAATGGAGGGCCGGTAATGGGAAATAGCCAGAAGAAGGATAATTAAAAAATAAAAGGACTAAAGAGTTAGCTAAGTGGCACTTCACTCTCTTCTTCATTGAGTTATAGCCTGAAGAAGAATGGGACCAAAAATGTGGGTAGTTCTTAAGAAGATTTAATAAAATATAATACTTCAAACCACAACTTACGTCGGCAAAAAAGCAAAACTATTGGGGTCTTTTATTTTATTTTAAACATTTGAAAATAATTTCTACACCTGATCAAGGGTTATTCGCTTGTTTCATACCTATATTTCGTGCATCGATGGGAAGAGAGGGAGAGGGAGAAACCTTCACTTAACATTCTCTCACCTCATTGGTCAGGCAATTGAGAGAACTCTTGTTCTTCTAGAGTACAGTACATTTAAACTAATGTTGTTATAGTCGGCGCCAATCAAGAAGGTGATTGACAGTTACTAACCACGTGGCGGAAAGCTTTAAATGAATGGGAGGGGATGGATACGTCATAGCGGTCGTCATAGCAACGATTAGAATGACCAATTAGAGCTAATACGTTTCTTTACCAACGACAGACGCAAAAGCGATGTTGCCGATATTGTAGCACTTGATTAGGATGACCTGCCTGGCGAGCGACCGTTGCAGTAACATGAACCGCACGTCTTATCTTCTGCTGTCACTTCAGTTATAAGCAATGCTTCTTTTAGCCACAGCTTAATGTATTTATAACATTTTAGAGATTTTTTCTTTTTTGTCATACAAAACGTTTTGCTGCAGAGGAAGAATTGTCCCATAACCTGACTCCGTAATTCATAATTGAATGGTAAAAGGCGTTATATATCATTAATAATAAAGAACGTGAAACAATTGTTTTTAATTTTCTTAATGGATACTCAACTCTTGATAACCTTATACAGATAAAACTTGCATGATTATCCCAGCTGAAGCTATAAAAAACCTATAATTTAACACACTGTGTTTTATTTTCAATAGATCTAATTTATATAGAGACATAGCACTAGCTACAACATAAGGAGAGCTTACAGTGGTAAAGAAATTCTTATCTTCTCATTTAGCCAGGCTACACTGACGGCGCTGAGCAGTCATAAGGTAACGTCAGGACTCGTTTTAAACTGCCTAAACATGCTCACAAGCTTGGCAGAACAGAAGTTTAACTCATCTGGGTACCGGGTCATAGTGGCATAGAGGGAGATGGGAAATCCGATGAACTTGCAAGAGAAGGAGCACCTTCACAATTTATTGGGCCGGTGCCGCCTCTAGGGACATTTACTAAGAGAAGCTATTAAGAACTTTTCCTAAGTGGATCATAAAACCTGGCTTAAAACTCCAGGAAACAAACATGGTAAATTATTTCTTAGAAAACCATGTAAGAAAAGAGTCGAAAGGTTATTTAGATGTAACAGAGCAGCTGAGAACAAGTATTGCGTTTCTCACAGGACATGCTCCTGTTAAAATGGCTATTAACACGATGGGAGTGTTTCAGGATAACTTAGATTGCAGAATGTGCAAGAAAGAAACTGAAAACAGCCTAGCACATGGTGAAGCCTTGGCTCACAGGAGATGCATTGCTTTTGGGGAAATGCTTTTAGAACCAGAAGATTTGAAACCACATCTGTATCCCTTGATGAAGGGTGCAGGTATAATGAATTGGCTTCAAAACCATACAGGTAGCATAATAAGCCAAGACTGAAGTGCGCCCGGAACAATGACGGAAATTTGCAAGGACAATACACGACCAGTTACAACACACATCTGCAAATCTGTTTAAAAACCTAATGTATGTAGTCGCGATTTGACTTAAATTTCAAGCGACTGAAATAAATAACAAAATACTAATAGAGAAATAATCCCGAACTGTGGAACGTATAAAACCTAAAAACTGTTTCATTCACCCACGTCCGATGAGTATGTTCAGTTTCGGAGTAAGTAGATATTATTGATAGGAATGTGACATTGTAACGAATAATCTGCCCCACCACCGTCTCGAACACTTTCGCAGGGACTATAGGAGCAGAAATGCAACCAGAATGGGTCTCTAGGAATTCCTGTTGTAGCGAGTAGAAATCTGTGAGGAATGCGAATATGTGAATTCCTGTAATATTGGAGAACTGGGGTGTGTTACTTCCTAGAATTTTATAGGTTGGTAAAGTATGGGCATTAAACCCCTGGTCAAAAATGTTTAAAACAGGTATGTGAAATTAAAGTTTTTAATAACGTCTTATCAAGAAATGACAATCCAAGCAAGTGCGTCAACCATTTTTACTTTCTCTACTACGTATAGTAAGTAGGGGAAGTATTGTATTCCACCCAAAAATTCGATACCGAGATTTCACCGGAAATACATGTTTTGAGACCCCCTGAATCCAAAAAAAAACATTTTTGGAAACATGTCCGTGTGTGTGCCTGTGTGTCTGTGTGTGTGTCTGTCTGTGAACAGCATAACCCAGAATCGAACAGTCGGATAAACACCAAACTT
Organism: Deroplatys truncata; assembly: GCA_030765065.1. NCBI lineage: Eukaryota > Metazoa > Arthropoda > Insecta > Mantodea > Mantidae > Deroplatys > Deroplatys truncata. Next base: position 100,191,970 of record CM060975.1, read on the forward strand.
GGTATTTAGGTTCAGTATCTTCCAGAGATGCGGCACGAAGGTTTTCAAGAAAATCCCCACCCCTTTATATGGACGATTTTTCGAAAATTTTAATTTTCTCAAAAATGGCTAACGATTTTGGTTAAAATATCATATGTTTAAGATATTTTCATGACAAATAAAATGTATATCTTGAATTTCCTGGGAATGTCTCCAAAAGTATTCTTTATTGTCAACGACTTTTGCATAACTGGTAAACCATAAGAGATAGACAAAAGTTTGCTACACAAAAAATGTAGATCGCGTTAAAATACACAATTTATGTCATACACATTTTTTTGTTTTTGAGTGAACCATTTTCGCGATATTACTTGTTATTCCCTTAAATTTTTCAATAGTTATTTTCTCAAATGGGAACTCGTTATTCATTTTTTTTGTCTTTGATATGCAAAGAGTATTAATCTGTGGGAAAGGGAATGGTGCTGCACCTAGCAACCAGCTATTAAGAGAGATGTATGTGCTTAAAGGCTACTGTATTTCCAAATTGCCCTTGTAAATATATATTCCCCTTACATCTACAAGAAAATTAGCAATAAGATAGAGTCTGCAAATGCTTATCTCGATTAACATGAAGTAGATGGAGAATAAGCGTTTGTAAAAATAGTTTGTACAAGAGTAGAGAAAGTCATGTGAGTGTAACACATCAGATTTTTCTATTTCATTCTCACCAGTAACAGCCTGCTTACAGTTAAAGTGGCTGCACCTTGATCATTTCTATAGTCACATCTTAACAATGTGGCATCTTTACCATGGAAGTAGGTATTATTTAATGTCTGAATAAAAGATGATTTAGATGCATTTTATGATTATACTAGTCTGCATTTTCAAAATTTTTGTCATATGATTTCTAAAAGTAGGTGTTCTTGAATTTAGTTTTTATGCTGATTCTAGAAATAACTTCCGTTTTTTTTCTATCACGTCAGGTTTTTACACGGAATAAGAAGCAATGTTTTGACAATTTTACTAATGAGCGTAGAAAAGTATTCAAATACCATTTCACACAATATTCAAGAAACATTTTAAATATACTCTCAAGAACTTCCCTAATTTATTTCATAACTACATTTTAATAAAACAAGAAACCAAAGTGTTTCATTTAATTTTTTTCAAAGTTTCTCTTCTTTGACTTCCTTGCAGATCCTTGAAGATGACTGTCCCTCCTCAACATGCAACAGTAGTCGGCCATCATAGTTTCATTCCATCTCCCCTGGTATCTCCTCTCCATTTCCTTAGTATCTTGGTGAAAACGTTCACCCTGCTCTTCACTATAATGTCCCAGATTTTCTGGAAGGTAGTCGATATGTGAATGCAGAAAATGCACCTTTACACTCGTGTTACAACCCATCTTCTTGAAATTTTCCTACGTTGTTTCGACAATAGCCTTGTAATTAGGATCTTTGTTATTGCCTAAGAAGTTTTCAGTAACTGATCGGAAGGCGGTCCATGCTTCTATTTCTCTCTCATTCATTGTCTTCTCAAAATCTTCATCCTTCATCAATTTCTTTATTTGAGGGCCAACAAAAATTCCAGCCTTTAATTTGTCTTGTGTAATGAAGGGAAATTTCTTGGAAAGGTACTTGAAGTAGGGTCCATCCTGTGGTAGAGCCCTTACAAATTGCTTCATCAAGTCCAGTTTTATGTGTAGTGGCGGAAGCAATATCTTTATATCTCTGTATTTTTTAAGTGAAATTGTGAAAAAACTGTACGTGATAGAAAAAAATCTAAATGCAGTTCTGAAACCAGCATAAAAAAGTGATCAGAATCACTTATTAGTTTTCAGTCATCCGATATCATTCAGACTAGTGTTATCTTTTGACACATGCCCAAGCGAAAAAAATACTTTCCCCGCCAAATTGTGGTCTTCTTTTGTCACTAGCTGTGAAGCTTTCCATTAAGATCTGGATACTAATTTTTATCTTCACCCTTTTAGTGGAGGAGAATACAAACACATTCATAAACGACGCAGTGCAGCAAATAACGTCGCATTTAGAAAAAATGAAAGGCATTGAAGAAAGGAAAGTTTCTATAATCACATAGTTAAGAAAGTGTCCTACTCAAATAAATATCAATAACTGTACGCATTTATTTTAAGCAGTGTTACTGACTAATGAGTTAATGCCTAGCTGTTTTACAATGTTATAGTTTTAAACAAGGAACAAAAATAAAAAGTTTAATCACGCTAGCCTGTATTAAGGATTCTCAGTCCCACATTTGTGTTAAGCGGGAGGGAAAATGTCTTTGTAGGAATTCAGATATCAATGTTTTTACAAACCACAACTTTGTAGGAATTCGCATATCAAAATGTAGGAAGTCTCATATCAAACTGTAGGTATTCACACATGAAATTGTGGGCATTCGAATATCAAATTGTAGGCAATCGCAAATCAAATTGTAGGAATTCCCATATCAATATTTTTACAAACAACAACTTTATGGGAATTCACATATTAATATTCTTACAAACAACAACTTTATGGGAATTCCCATATCAATATTTTTACAAACAACAACTTTATGGGAATTCCCATATCAATATTTTTACAAACAACAACTTTATGGGAATTCCCATATCAATATTTTTACAAACAACAACTTTGTGGAAATTCCCATATCAATATTGTTAAAACCACTTTTTGGGAATTCATATATCAATGTTGTTACAAACTAGAACTTCGTGGGTGTTCACATGGCGATATTCTTATAAAACACAACTTTTTGGGAATTCATTTATCAATATTGTGAAGACGTTTTATTGCTGTATTGATATTTGCCCCACGCTTTGAGAGCCAATTTGAAGTAGTTTTGTTGCTGCTACGAATGGAAAGCCAGTTTGAAGAAGATGTATTATATTTCGACTGCTTCTTTAAATATATATATATATATATATATATATATATATTTGTGTTTGCTTCGGCTGCATCAATATTATTGTTAGAGACATGGATTTCTTTGCAGGGAGTAATGCGACTAAGAATGTAGGCTTACACAGATTATAATTTGTACTTCACTCCATTTATTAATGCTTGACACGAATTAAATAACACTTCACTGATATAGAGAGCTGTGAGATTCTTTTGTTAATTACTTGCACTTTTTAACACGTAAAACTATTTTCGTCTCACACGAATACGTATTAAATTTCTCGAGGACGCATCTCGCGTCCGGTTAGGAACACTGTCTACAACCAACGCGTCCAGTTATGAGCGCTGTCTACAAGCAACTGACTTGATTTCTACCGACGAAAGTTGTAAATTTCTGTATTTCAATTTCTGATTAGCTAATCCTACTCCAATAGAATACCTTCATTTAACTAAAGCTTTTTCTGGTTGTTGATTGGCTATTTATAAACTGTCACAAAAATTACATTATTGCTTCCAAGAATCACAAGTAGCATTAAACTTTCAAATTCATTATTGCCTCAAGACTACCTCATTGTTAGTAACTTTTAACCTATTATTCTCACAGCTCCTACATTATTAAATCACGTAATACATTCAGATAACATTATTACATGTATACAATAATATAAACATATACAATGACTGTAATATACACTTTTTAGATATTGTTACATACACCTATTGCTTTAAGGCGGGCTGTAATTATATTTTTTTATTATATAATTTGACTGAAATCATTTAAATGTTAAAAATACTGCCTCATTGTTACAAAGCAGAACTTTATAAATATTTACTTATTAATACTCGTACAAACCACATATTTGTGGGTATTCAAATATCAATATTCTTACAAATCACAACTTTATAAATATTTACATGTATAATAGTCTTACGAACCACTTGGTTGTAGGCATTCACATATCAATATATGTACTTGCAAACCACATATTTTTGGAAATTCACAGAATCCAACCAGAATCCCTTTTTCAGCATGACACTTGTTACGTACTTCACACTAATCAGATACGCAATGCGACTTGTGTTTTTGTGGTAGGAGGAGCGCTATCTGCCGCTTGATAATGCCCTGGAGTTAACATCAGTATGACATATGGCTGTCACTGATGCAGATTCCAGTTGTGACGCAGGTATCACGCAAGAATGATTACAGGCCTGTCACTTGCGTCTACTCATTTGATTGATAATCCTTTGAGGCAGCTCTCTGGTGTTTATTGTTCCTATGAATATCTGAAACTTCGGCGACGTTCCAAAAAAATGCGATTTACGACCTGGCTCGTGAACATTTTTCCAACGCTTCGACAAATTATTATCGAATATCGAAGGCGTCACTGGAGAATAAGCGGAGCACAGTGATTTTCCACTTGATTACCTTGGACAACAACGCAGATGTCGAGAATGATCTTTCCTTTCCATAGAATTCTACGACGACAGTTTTGTTTTCACGAACCCTGAAAGTTAAGATTTTCGGGAATGTGCTCTCTTGCGTGACTTAAGGAGAATGAACCTCTTGAGCCTTTCTGTTCCTTAACGGCAGATTCAGCCTCAAAGGACCACACGGAACATGAGCGAAAAAAACAACACTTAAACTAAAGGTCGCAGAAACTATGATACTTATCCGTATATATTTTTACTGTCTTCTCAATTTCTTTCGAAACATGGAGACACAAAATACTTAACCCTTTCATTTAGTGCTTCAGAAAAAGCCTGTTACATTCACACACTTTCTTTACCTACTATCCTTTATCACTCTGTCTTAACACGTACATAGTAGGTAGATTGTATTTCACCCAAAAATTCGATACTGAGGTTACCCCGGAAATGCTTGTTTTGAGGTCCCCTGAATAAAACAATTTTTTTAAAAAAGACCCATGTTTCTGTCTGAACAGAAAAGTCGGAAAGGTGCAAAACTTGGTATTTAAGTCCAGTGTCTTCAAAATATGGACACGAAGATTTTCAAGAAAACCTCCCAGCCTCAACTACGCTTTACATGGAGCACTTTTCGAAAAATTTTATTTTCTAAAAATGGCTCTAATTATTTTGATTAAAATACCATATATATATAATAGCCGGTGAAGTCATCATCCGGATCATAATCATGTACAACTGGTAAACGTTAAATGATACACGAAAACACACTACACAAAAAATGTAGATCTCTTTAAAACACACAATTTATTTCAAATAAGCTTTTGTGGCATTAGCCATTTCTGAGATATCCGTTATCAATGGTGTGAATTGTTCATTACTTGGTCTTTCTCTTAAAGCTCTGTCAGGTTTAGTAGATAGAAAAATAAGCTTTAGTAAATATTTTATCTACGTATATAAAATATTTAAGTCGTCGTTAGTGAGTGTGAAGTTTTGTTATTTTCTGACGTGATAAGCATAGACTTAAAATGGGTTTTCTATCCCATTAAGGTAGCGCCATGAACACAAAGCCTTATACAACTGGAAAAATTGTTGAGATGACCATGACAGATTACTCACGATGTAGTCATATTCAGCTTGTCTTTCTCCTCCGTGATTGTATTATTACTGAGTGTTTGTGAGGGTCGAATAAAAGACGAAATCATTCTGGATGGCTATAATAAGGTTACCATAATGGACTATAGCAAAAGCGTAAAGTGCTGTCATTGTATTAATATTAACTGCGGTGTTCCAGGGGTAAAAATCATATTTGCTTTAGTGCTTCCAAGTTCCAATAAGGAATGCTGCTGGAATTATTCGGCCAATCAGATTTAATTATATGTTGAGCTCTTGATATAGGCATGCGAAAGACAATTATCCAAACTGCCGTTTTGGAACATATAATCATTAGGATCATGGAAGTCGATACAAAACTGTGATGGACATGAATTATTTTAAAGTAAGTTGTGCGAGGAGTAATTATGAAAAGTATTTATTGAGGCAGTATTTTTAACACATAAATAATTTCAGTCAAATTATATAATAAAAATATTAATAACAGCCCGCCTTAAAGCAATATGTGTATGTAACAATATATAAAAAGTGTATATTACAGTCATTGTATATGTTTATATTATTGTATACATGTGTAATAATGTTATGTGAATGTATTACGTAATTTAATAATGTAGGAGCTGTGAGAATAATAGGTTAAAAGTTGCTAACAATGAGGTAACCTTGAGGCAATAATGAATTTGAAAGTATAACAATTCTACTTGTAACTCTTGGAAGCAATAATGTAATTTTTGTGACAGTTTAAAAAATAGCCAATCAATAACCAGAAAAAGCTTTAGTTAAATAAAAGTATTCTATTGGACAAGGATTAGCCAATCAGAAACTAAAATGAAGCAAATTGTGCAAATTTAGAAGTCAGTTGCTGGTAGACAGCGCTCATAACTGGACGCGTTTTTGCAGACAGTGTTCCTAACCGGACGCGAGATGTGTCCTCGAGAAATTTAATACGTATTTTGTGTGAGAAAATAGTTTACGTGTTTAAAAAAGTGCAACTATTTAATAAAAGAATCTTACAGCTCTCTATATCAGTGAAGTGTTATTTAAATCGCGTCAAGAATTAATAAAAAGGAGTGAATAAAAATTAATATCCGTGTAAGCCTACATTTTCAGTCGCACCACCTCCCTGCTAAGAAATTCATGTCTCTAACAATAATACTGACGCAGCCGTGGCAAACATAAATATATAATATTTAAAGAAACAGTCAAATTACAAAGTTAATATTTTTAAGCTTGCGGCAAAGGCCCCCGGAAAGTAGATTTGGGGCGAAGGCTACCGGAAAGCGGGTACTATACGTGCGGTTGCAACCAACTTCAAGTTCGGCTCCCCAACAGTCGAAGTACAATAAAACTCCTACAACGAAAACTTCTTCAAATTGGCTTCCAAAACGTGGGGCAAATAACAATACAACTCCTACAACCTTCAATACAAAAACTTCATTACATGTAACGATGGTGGCCAACTTTCCAGTCGCCTACAAGGGAATGCATTATCTTCCTCTGCATTGAAATCTTTACAAATATTTATCATCTAGCAGTTGTTAAACTTGCGAACGAAGCTTGACAACAGTACTGTTTTTGTGTATGGTGGCCAGTCCCGCACCTGAGACGGAACATATATACATATTGTGTACATATTATATGCATATTGTATACATAGTGATTTGCATGTGCAAATGTTTTAGTTAAAAATTGTTTAGATGTTTTAGTTATAAGAAACAGAATGTAAGTATAAAGCTGGAATCTAGCGGTGCCACTAGGCTGACTTCCTGGACACGCCTCCTTCAACAGGACAAAGGGTGGACAAGTTGGGTGAGAGACATGACACTTTCCAGATGATTCAAGAATTCGTTGATATACGGAGGGGGAGATTCAGGAGGTTTCCAAAGATGTGTGCTAACGTGAGCCAATAAGCATACATGAATCAGATTTAAAATATGTATATAAATGAGCAAATGAGATTCAATGTATCTAAACACCCGGGAAAATAGCCTCTGTAAGCGTTGTGGTCTCTGTAGGGATGAAACGGGACGCATTTTCAAGATTAACGTTCTGCTTGCTTCGTGCTAACTCATCTGCTTATAACAGTATGTGTATAGAAAAGAATGAGGCGTGTTAACGGGTTGGCAAGTGGCAATGACATCGCGTCAATAATTAGTAACGTGTTAACAGTTAATAAAACCAAGTGTAAATAATTAATGAAGTCAAGTGCCAACATTTGATAAAGCCAAGTGTCAATAGCCAGTGTCCATTCATCCACCTGCACGACCACACCTGAGATAAGAGCGTATAACCAGGGGCAACGGAGATTACATCTTGGCAGCTAATAACCCATCCATACATACTTATCGCCTGAGAAAACAACCCACTAACCCATCCTTTGGACACTCGCAGACCGATCATTCGAACTCACTCACATGCCGATATGACTCTCTTTGACGTCGACGAGGCATACTGGCACTCACTTTATTGTTTCCACCTTGTTTGACAGCTCTTCACTTACTGCACTGGGCGCAACACTGACCTTGTCGGACCATGTATATAATAGACTTAGATACATGCAGTCTGAATGAAAAAAAAATAAAGAAATAAAACAAAGTGAATAGTCATCTTCAAAATGAACACAGGGAGGCTACTATTCTATTTTAAGAACTATAAATCAATAAGGAAAATAAATATTGGAAGACCAAATAAATTGTGGCACGAAATGACATTCTGAAGGACAGTGGTTCCATGTCAGTATCTTCGTCAATGAGCAGAAATTTAGTGAACATTATCTATGCGTTTCATCATTCCCTGCAGGAGGAGAGGCTGTGGTAGAGATCTTCTTCCGCAAGCGGTTGGAGATACCTGAGTTTACTTTCTGTAAGAAATAAAATGCAACTCCGCAGATGTGCCATGCGGTATTGCTAACTCATTAACGCCTAATCTAAAAGTTATGTGCGTGTTTTACTTCAGGATCTTCTCAGCTTAGGGTTGTTTTATTTCATCGTTCCATTGCTTCTTATTCCTTTCATAAAATTAGTATTCTTTTTTAAATCTACTTAGTACATATATATTTTAACACACATGACTGCACTCTTACTGCAACGGAAAATTGTGATGTACGTAACAACATAGTTCCTGCATCATACGACAAAAGAATTACAGTTGGCATCTGCCAAAAAGTTCAAGTGGCTAAATTGGTGAAGGGATTGGGCAACGGACAGCGCATCTGTTTATAAATCGCATACCATTGCGCAGGTCCATTGCTCCATCTATCATTTCGTCCTTCCAATAGTTTGAGCAATAGTTTTAAAATGCACCTGTAGCTTAGAGTTACGTATATTCCCAAGGAAAGGTAGCTATCACAAAGCTTCAATATTTCTTACTGACTGTACTACTTATCTTAGTAAATACAGAAATAATTTATCCTATACCGAAAAACACGTTTTGAAGTCCCCTGAATCCAAATAAGGCATTTTAGAAAAACTACTGTGTGTGTGTGTGTGTGTGTGAGAGAGAGAGAGAGAGAGAGAGAGAGAAAGAGGGAGAGAGAGAGCAGCATAACACAAAAACGAAAAGTCTGATAAATACCAAAGTTTATCAAGTTTCAAATATCTGAAAAATTTTTGCTTATTTCATATTTTCTCAAAAAAAGGCTTTAAGGTTTTTACTTTCTCTACTACGTATAGTAAGTAGGGGAAGTATTGCATTCCACCCAAAAATTCGATACCGAGATTTCACCGGAAATACATGTTTTGAGACCTCCTGAATCCAAAAAAAGCATTTTTGGAAACATGTCCGTGTGTGTGTCTGTGTGTGTGTCTGTGTGTGTGTCTGTGAACAGCATAACTCAAAAACAAACATTCGGATAAGCACCAAACTTGGTATTTAGGTTCAGTATCTTCCAGAGATGCGACACGAAGGTTTTCAAGAAAATCCCCCCAACCCAGACTACCCTTTACATGGAAGATTTTTCGAAAATTTTAATTTTCTCAAAAATGGCTCTAACGATTTTGATGAAAATATCATATGTTTAAGATAATGTCATGAGAAATGAAATGTATATCTCGAATTTTCTGGGAATGTCTCCAAAAGTATTCTTCATTGTGAACGACTTTTGCATAACTGGTAAATCATAAGAGATAGACAAAATTTTACTACACAAAAAATGTAGATCGCGTTAAAATACACAACTTATGTCATATACATTTCTTTTGTTGAGTGAAGCGTTTTCGAGATACACACAGACACACACACGGACATGTTTCCAAAAATGCTTTTTTTGGATTCAGGAGGTCTCAAAACGTGTATTTTCGGTGAAATCTCGGTATCGAATTTTTGGGTGGAATGCAATACTTCCCCTACTTACTATACGTAGTAGAGAAAGTAAAAACATTTTTGGTAACAGGTCCGTGTGTGTGTCTGTGAACAGCATAACTCAGAAACGAACAGTCGGATAAACACCAAACTTTGTATTTAGGTTCAGTATCTTCCAAGGATGCGACACGAAGGTTTTCAAGAAAATCCTCCCACCCCAGAATACCCTTTAAGTGGAAAATTTTTCGAAAATTTTAATTTTCTCAAAAATGGCTCTAACGATTTTGATTAAAATATCATATGTTTACAATATTTTCATGACAAATGAAATGTATATCTCAAATTATTTGGGAATGTCTCCAAAAGTATTCTTCATTGTGAACGACTTTTGCATAACTGGTAAACCATGAGATAGACAAAATTGTATATACAAAAAATGTAGATCGCGTTAAAATACACAATTTATGTCATATACATTTTTGTTGTTGAGTGAACCATTTTCGAGATATTGCTTGTTATTCCCTTAAATTATCCAATACTTTTTCTCAAATGGGAATTGCTTATTCATTTTTACTTTCTCTACTACGTATAGTAAGTAGGGGAAGTATTGTATTCCACCCAAAATTGCGATACCGAGATTTCACCGGAAATACATGTTTTGAGACCCCCTGAATCCAAAAAAAGCATTTTTGGAAACATGTCCTTGTGTGTGTCTGTGAACAGCATAACTCAGAAACAAACTGTCGGATAAACACCAAACTTGGTATTTAGGTTCAGTATCTTCCAAGGATGCGACACGAAGGTTTTCAAGAAAATCCCCCCACCCCAGAGTACCCTTTACATGGAACATTTTTCGAAATTTTTAATTTTCTCAAAAATGGCTGTAACGATTTTGATTAAAATATCATATGTTTAAGATATTTTTATGACAAATAAAATGTATATCTTGAATTTCCTGGGAATGTCTCCAAAAGTATTCTTTATTGTGAACGACTTTTGCATAACTGGTAAACCATAAGAGATAGACAAAATTTTACTACACAACAAATGTAGATCGCATTAAAATACACAATTTATGTCATATACATTTTTTTGTTGAGTGAACCATTTTCGAGATATTACTTGTTATTCCCTTAAATTTTTCAATACTGATTTTCTCAAATGGGAATTCGTTATTAATGTTTTTGTCTTGGATATGCAAAGAGTATTAATTTGTGGCAAACAGAATGGTGGTGCACATAGCAACCAGCTATGAAGAGATATGTATGTGCTTATATTGCCCTTGCAAATACAAAACAAGGGGAACATATTAGGCCTTAAGCGATGGTTAAATATTTTTAGAACCGGTCGCTATGTGTAAAATGTAATTCTCTTTGCATGTCAAAAGATCGTTTCTGCAAATGTTTATCTCGATTAATATGAAATAGATGGAGAATCAGCGCTTGTAAAAATAGTTTGTACAAGAGTAGAGAAAGTCATGTGAGTGTAACACATCCGATTTTTGAACTCGGATTGATAACCGTACAGCTGCAATGTTTTTTTGTGTTTACCCCGATCTCGGTCTACCTGAATTTCCTTTATTCAGGTTAAGAACAGCCTTTATTCGAATTAATTGTTCTTCCACACAAGTGGTGTGTTGGACAAGTTTGGAAAGGTAGAATCAGATGGCTGAAAAATTCAATGCCATAGCCGGGATTTAAACCACGGATCTCCCTGTCTCCGTCCGTTTGCTTTAACCATTGAGCTACCATGGCAACATACCGGTACGACATTAATTTTTCAGTCGTATGATTCTACCTTTCCAAACATGTCCAACGCACGGCCTTGTGGAAAAACAATTAATTCCATTAATTGACCTAATAGTGGGTGAAACTACTAGTGGCATTGTAACTCGCCATTGAGGCATGTCATCTCAATACAATTTGAGATCTCCTTGTGGTTTACCGAAAAAATGCAAATTAGTTGGGGAATTTAATGTCTTACCGGTATGTTGCCAGGTAGCTCAGTGGTTAGAGCAACCGGACTGAGACACGAAGATCCGTGGTTCAAATTCCGGCTATGGCATTGAATTTTTCAATCGTCAGTTCCTTGTTCATTGAATTTTTTTACAATACGCAGTATTGTCTTTGGAGATGGTGTCACTTGACAATTTCATTACAATATCTACGTTGTGTCTGTACCGCTGACTTTGTTTCCAAATAAAATGCAGCAATTTTAATTCTCTCAGCCATGGTGAAAACCATAATGAAAGTTTCTTCCAAGCTTGCACAACAGTTACCTGAAAAGTGAAGAAAAACATTAACTTAGTGAAATATCAAACATTAAAAAGGAGACATTTTATTGGCGCACCCGATATAATGGGAATCTTTAGAGAAGACCCTGAATGCAGGCAATGTAACAAAGAGAATGAAACTACCTTCATATAATCTTCAACTGTGTAGCACTGGAAAAGATATGAACTTTTGGGTCTGGTAATCCAAATGGTGATTTTCCTAAAGAAGACTCAAATAAGCTGTCCCAAATTAAACATATGGGACTAATTTAATTAAACAATAGTGATACAGCAAACCCTTAGGTTTCAGTGTTAAGAGCTATTACAACCCGATTCCATCACTGCGATAGTCAAGTCGTTTCTCTACAACGAAATGTGTAATAGAACTACTTCTGCAAACTTTACGTGGAATCAGTGTAGATAGAAAAGAAATAAGCGTTTATAAGAATGGTTTGTAGAGGAATTGGTGGAGAAAGTAAACAAATTAAATTAAATTGATTTTTTTATGGACACTCTTTAACTACCATGGTCCTTAGCGTCCCATTCTATATTGGACGTGAAAGAACGGAAATTTTGCTCAGAGGCCTCTATCAGACTTGAGGTTCTTTTACGTGCAGTAAATCTATGACACGCGACCACCGGCTTTACTTCCCTTCCGAAGTAAGTCATACTAAGGATTTTCACGCCTGAAAAAATCCATCGCCCTCCGCCAGGTTGGAACCCGTGACCTCGGTAACTAGAGACTAGCACGGTACCATAGTCCACGGAGGACGACGTGGAGGAAGTACGTAACACATTTTTAAAATACAACAACTATCTTATTTTGTGCAAGAGATGCTATAAAACTGAGCCACACTGGGCGGCTGTTAAACATCACATGGTTCTCTTTGTATAACATGAGTAACAAAATATAGAATTGATTATAATACGAATGGAGGTCGTATGCAATAAACCCCCCACTATAATTTTTTTTTCGATTTTGTGGAAGAATACTGGTGATGCAGAAGTGCGCCACCGGCAAAGCATATAAGCTGTGCACAAAGAGCTAGGAAGTGGGGTCTCCGTCTTAGGTCCAGACAAGTATCGATCTGCAACGTGTGAAAAGGCCAGATATTGTGAACCATTGCTTTGCTCTCAAGTAGATAGTTTCTTGTCAACTTGGTTGCTATGGTAACCGGCACTGCATGCTGTCATTACTTTGGCATTAGAAATGTAAGCCGATATTTCTGTAACCATGGTTACTACATATACAAGTTTCTAGATTCGTATTTAATAGCCAAAGGGTTTTATGAAGCGCTGCAGAATAAGGCCAAGCGTAAAACGACATTGAATTTGAAATGTATCTGTTCTAGGTATAAAAATCTGGTTTGCACTCGCATGACTTTCTCTACTCACTATTGTACAAACTATTTTTACGGACGCCTATTCTTCTATCTACTTCATATTAATCGAGATAAACATTTGCAGAATTTGTTTTATTACATGTTTCCTTGTAGGTGAAAGACAGTTAGGGAAATAAATAGACGTTAAGAGATAATCAGATGTTTTAAGAGTGATTTGTAATCTTTGCAAAGCTAAGACAGAAAGAGAATCAACAACCACTTCTCACTTGAGAAAAGTGTAAGTATTTTAACATGCAAACCAATAACAAGAATAGTGTCGGAATCGGTTAACTCCACAAAAAAAAATCGTCATACATTTAAGAAAATTCAAGATACACGTTTCATTTGTGATGAAAATATCTTAAATATACTGTATTAATCAAAATCGTTAGAGCCATTTTTAAGCAAATAAAATTCCCCAAAAAGGTTTCCTTATAAAGCTATTTGGGGTGGGGAATTTCCTGGAAAATCTTCATGTCGCATTCTTGGAAGAAGCTGAACTTAAATACCAGGTTTGATTTGTAATCCACTTATCGTGTTTTAGTTATGCTGTTCACAAACACACACACACACACACGCGCGCACAAAAGAAAAGAGAAAGTATTGCATTCCAACCAAAAAAAATCTGATGTGTTACACTCACATGACTTTCTCTACTCTTGTACAAACTATTTTTACAAACGCTTATTCTCCATATGCTTCATGTTAATCGAGATATCGAAATGTCAATGTTATTGCTAATTTTCTTGTAGATGCAAGGGGAATATGGTAGGTTTTAAGCGATAGTCAAATATTTTAACAGCTGGTTGCTATGTGGCGCATTCTATTCTCTTTGCATGTCCAGGACATAAAAAAATCTGATGTGTTACACTCACATGACTTTCTCTACTCTTGTACAAACTATTTTTACAAACGCTTATTCTCCATATGCTTCATGTTAATCGAGATATCGAGATGTCAATCTTATTGGTAGTTTTCATGTAGATGCAAGGGGAATGTGCTAGGTTTAAAACGATAGTCAAATATTTTAACGCTGGTTGCTATGTGCGCATTCCATTCTCTTTACATGTCCAGGACATAAAAAAACGAATAACGAATTTGAGAAAAAGTATAAGTATTGGAAAATTTAAGGGAATAACAAGCAATATCTCGAAAACGGTTCACTCAACAAAAGAAATGTGTATGACATAAATTGTGTATTTTAACGGGATCTACATTTTTTGTGTAGTAAAATTTTGTCTATCTCTTATGGTTTACCAGTTATGCAAAAGTCGTTCACAATGAAGAATACTTTTGGAGACATTCCTAGAAAATTCGAGATATACATTTCATTTCTCATGACAATATCTTAAACATATGATATTTTAATCAAACTCGTTAGAGCCATTTTTCAGAAAATTAAAATTTTCGAAAAATGTTCCATGTAAAGGGTAGTCTGGGGTGGAGGGATTTTCTTGAAAACCTTCGTGTCGCATCTCTGGAAGATACTGAACCTAAATACCAAGTTTGGTGTTTATCCGACTGTTCGTTTCTGAGTTATGTTGTTCATAGACACACAGACACAGACACACACACGGACATGTTTCCAAAAATGCTTTTTTTGGATTCAGGGAGTCTCAAAACATGTATTTCCGGTGAAATCTCGGTATCGAATTTTTGGGTGGAATGCAATACATCCCCTACTTACTATACGTAGTAGAGAAAGTAATAAAATGCCGGAAAATGTACATTTTCGGGCCCCCGGAATAAAAACAAAACATCTGTGGAAAACAGGACTTAATACCTTAAGTTCCTCGTCTTCCAAGCATGTTACGCCAAGATTTTCAAGAAAGTCCCTCCAAGCCAAACTACCTTTAACATGGGAAAATGTTCCTTATTTTTAATTTTATCAAAAACGCTCTTAACGATTTCGATTAATATACCATAGGTTTAAAGGCTTTGCATAACAAATAAAATGTATATCTCGAATTTTCTGGGAATAACCTGTGGAGTCTTCTTCATTCGGAAGAAATTTTGTATAATCTGGTAAAGACGTAAACTTACTACACAAAAAATGTACAGCGTTTTAAAACACACAATTTATATCAGATAATTTATTTTGGCATTAGTCGGTTCCGACATATCCGTTATTAATGGTTTCAATTCTTCAATAATTTTGTCATTTAAAATTCCTGTCCTTTGTTTTTTCTAGTGGTTGCATGGACTATTGCTGTTCCCTTTGTATGTATAGGTACACTGCCGTTTGTGAAAATTGCAACACCAAGAAAGAATTTCCTGAATAACTCCAACTCCAAACTTGGTGGACGCGTAGAAGAGAGTGCAAGCAATAAGTGATTAGGCTTGTAGAGAGATGCGGTACACGTAGGCCGTGTCAGTCCAAGGTCAGTGTTGCACATAGTGTAGTCAGTGAAGAGCTGTCAAACAAGGTGGAAAGAATAAAGTGATTGCCAGTATGCCTCGTCGACGTCAAAGGGAGCCATATCGGCATGTGACTGAGTTCGAACGGGGCAGAATGATCGGTCTCCGGGAAGCCGGTTTGTCATACCGTGACATTTCGGCTCGTACAGGGCATGCTGCTACGACAGTGATGCGTGTGTGGAAGCAGTGGATAGATGAAGATCGTACGCAACGAAGAGCGGGTACTGGACCACGGAACATGACCACAGCACGGGATGACCGTCATCTTGTCCGCATGGCCATAACGGACCGTACAGCTTCATCCACAGTGTTGACTGGACGCACTGTAACAGGTGTGAACTTGTCTGCATCAACGGTTTGTCGCCGTCTGCTGCAGGCTGGACTGGTTGCATGCATGCCGTTACGTCGGCTTCCATTGTCCAGAAACCACAAGCTGCTCCGACTGCAATGGGCACGTGAACACTGTCACTGTGGTGCTGAGTGGCAAAATGTAGCCTTTTCGGACGAGTACCGCTTCAATGTGTCCTACAGTGATGGCCGTATACGTGTCCGGCGGTACCGTGGTGAGCGCAACCTGGAGGATTGCACTGTTGAGCGGCATAGCGGACAAACACCAGGTGTGATGGTTTGGGGCGCCGTTGGTTACAACAACCGATCTCGCCTCCTACGAATTGAGGGCACTTTGAACAGCAACCGGCACCTAACGGTGGTTGTAGAGCCTGAGGTACTCCCCCTGCTTTAGACATCCCCCACAGGCCACGTTTCAACAGGACAATGAACGACCACATATGGCGAGGAATGTGCAAGCCTTCTTCGAAGAGCGACGGGTACCATTGCTTCCCTGGCCTGCACGTTCGCCTGACATGTCGCCCATCGAACATGTCTGGGGTGTGGTTGGTCGGCACCTGGTGCGTCACGGTTCTCCAGTAACCAGTGTCACGGATTTGTGGGTTCGAATACAAACTGCGTGGAGATGAATCCCTCAGGAACTTATTCAGAACCTTTTTAATTCAAAGGTCCTGTATAGATTTGAAAAGTTTATCGTTTGTTACTTGTCATGCACGTAACCTGTGCTATTAAATTAATGTATTTCCTTCTAGGCTTGCAATTTTCACAAACGGCAGTGTATATGTATAATCCAGCTATTTTTGCAAAGGTTTAATCTGGATTAAAATGAAGTAGAGAACTAAGATTTCGTAAGAATATTTTGTACACCCTCGATAAACGATATAGTGTACAAAAAGTCATGTCAATGTAACATCAGATTTTTTTATAGTCAGGTCATTTTTTTAAAAATATATGAGCTACAGATGAATAGGCAATTGATGCCTTCATGTCTACTTGACGTAAACATATTAAACTAATTACAAGTTCATGATAAAATTGAATTGTGTTCCAATTAAGAAAATGTGTTGATAAGTCATTTTAGTCGTCAAATTTCGGACCCTGGTCATAACTAAAATCTACCTGTGTCATTTTCAACCCTTTAAGTACAGATCCATGCAATGTCGATTTAGCCAGGAAGGAACAATTTGAAGAGCAATGGGTAGAGGACAGGTATGAGTGTAAGCGTAAAATTTATCTTTACAATCAATGGAATAAACTGGGTTACCATGACGACGCTCTATACTAGAAGAAAGGGCTTCACTCACTGACAGTTTCCATAGTAACTGAACCTGGATCACACTAAGACAATAGATATCACTTAGAGCACACGCTGTAGCCTCATTGTTTGTGTGGCACATGATTCTAATGAATAATGGAGAGTTGGTTCCGATCACACTAACCTTCTCTTGGTGGGAGGCCGCTATTGTCTGTCGTTTCCTGTTTGTTTATTCCCACCAAAACCTCTGCCTAGTAGTATTTTATCATCGATGCATCACCCTTGTCCTGTATGCAACACGTCTGCCAACAAACACAACAGTAGCTACATTCATGTCGCTCTTCTGTATGCAAGCCGTTTACCAAAGTATGCTCATGTCTCGATAATGGGCAAACAGTGTAATCCATTCTTTTCTGTATACAAGCATTTAATATGTATTTTACACCTTATAGTTTCCGTAAAAATACTGTTATTTAAAATACTCGTGAAACAATTGAAAATGCCTTGATGTCAGCGTCCTGGACTGTCCACTAAATTTTACAGTTTTTACAGTTTTCCAGACTTGTTAAAAAGTAAATGCACCATGCCTAAAAAAATCTGTGCTATTATATACAAAAAGAAATTGAATTTCTTCTGCCTTTGAAATGAGGGGTTGCCTAATGACAAACCATACTTAACAACAAATAAAGTGAATAATAAAAATAATGATTACAAACAAAGAAAATGGTACAAAATATTATATTACAATATAAAGAAAATAATAAGAATGCAAGAAATTCAGTTAGAACGTATAGAAAGACAAATATTGCGCTCGTAAATAAATATAAAAGAGCAAAGTGGAAACTTCTGTTCGAAGGTATCGAAGATATTGGGGATCTCGTGCGTGTGTGTGTGTGTGTGTGTGTGTGTGTGTGTGTGTGTGTGTGCGCGCATGCGCGCGTTCATACTCACATTGCACGACTCGTGTTCTTCCGGAGATTTTATATCCTTGGTTTTGGGCGGGGGCTGGGGGTAATTGTCTAATTTATATAGCCCCGCTAAATTTTATAGTCATACCGGCAGCTTTAACTTGAGAAACGACTCATTGACTACAAATTCTTTAACGTTGTTTGTTTGTTTTTTTTTTAATTTTGTTTAACATCAAACACCCTCCCATTCACTCCCTTACGCATACTTCCAGACTCTGCTGAGGGTAACAAAGGTTCTAATTAAACAAAAAGTTGTTATTTAGGCGGTTTACTTAGATTGGATACCCTAAAATTTTAATGCGAGTCTACTTTCAAAAAAAGTTTTGAATGAGTTACCTCCAAGGGCTTCTCCCCATTTTGCTTCATCCTAAGAGGATTAATCTCGGGTAATTTCAACATCAAGGATTTCGTATTTACGTACAATTATACTCCATTCATTGCCCTTGATGTCGGCAGCAAATGCTGACATAAAATATACTCTCACATAAGAAAGTGTGTGTTTTCCTGCATAGTTCATATGTGGGGTAATCTTAAAGTACAACGTGAACTACGAGGAGGTTAATCATTTCATTATAGTTCAGGTATGCCATAAGATTCCACACTTTACAAGATTAAAAAAGCTGATGTGTTACATTCATATGCTTTTCTCTACCATCTACCCTCTATCGTTTATTAGTAGGTATGGAAATGGGTATGCAAATTATTCTTACCAAAGCTTACATTTTAATCGAAATAAACCTTTGCAGAAACAGCTACATTACACATTTCGTTATAGATACAAAGGAACTGCGATAGTCAAATGTTTAAGAACTGGACGCTATATGCTGGCCATAAAATTGCATACTGTTTCCATGCAATCGCGAGAAACAACTGAATGTTGACGGACTTCAAGAAATTGGCCAAGTAAATGAACAATTCGGAACGTTACTAATTGATGTCTCAAAAATGACTTATGCCAAGAAAAACTTTTTTGAAATAAATTGTGTGTTTTAGGGAGTCTACATTTCTTTGTGTAGTAAGTTTTCGTCTATTGCTTAACGTTTACAAGTTAAACAAGATTATACAAAATTCCTTCTGAATGAAGATGATTTCACAGGCTATTCCCAGAAAATTCAAGATATAAATTTTATATTGTCATGTAAATATTTTGGATATATGATATTTTAATCAAAATCGTAAGTCTTTTTTAGAAAATAAAAAATTACGAAAAATGTTCCGTGTAAAAGGCAGTTTGGGGTGGGGGATTTTCTTGAAAATCTTGGTGTGGCATCGTTGCAAGGTAGTGAACCTATATACAAGTTTGGTATTTATCCGACTTCTCGTTTTTGAGTTATGCCGTTCATACACACACACACACACACACACACACACACATACACGCGCGCGGAGCTCTAAAATACTTTTTATGGATCCAGGGGTCCTCAAGTATGTATTTCCGATGAATTATCGGTTGTTGAATTTTTGGGTGGAATGCAATACCTTCTCTACCTACTATGTACGAGGCAGTGAAAGTAAAAATTATAAAACTCATGTCAACTTATAGGCGGTTTTGTACTTTGACCAGAATTTAAGTATCTGCCTCCCCCCAAAAATGTATTTAAAAATTTTGTTACACTATGTACTATAGTGCACTTCTCTTCTATTGTTAAAGATTAAACCATAGACTGATGGAAACATTTATCAGTTATGAAATTAATTGTTCTTCTACACAAGCCGTGATTGGAAATGTAGAATCAGACAACTGAAAAATTCAATGCCATAGAGAGGATTTGAAATACGGATCTCCCAGTCTCCGTCTGGTTGCTCTAACCACTGAGCTACCATAGCAATTTGGCGGTACGGCACTAAATTCTCCAGCTGATTCGCATTTTTCTCGGTAAACCACAAGGTTAGAGCAGTTAGTGGTTGGAGCAACCAGACGGAGACCGGGAGATCCGTGGTTCAAATCCCGTCTATGGCATTGGATTTTTCAGCCGCCTTATTCTATTTATCAGCAAGTCGAGAATCAGTTTGTAATGCCATCTTTAGTGCTTTCAAACAGAGAAAAACAAGTTATTCCAATCTGCTGGCAGCTGTCCACCCTTACAGCAGTGAATAAAAAAGTTCATTGTAATAACAAGCTGCACTGATTAAATCTATTGCATGTATGTATAACACAGGTATTATTGCCAAACACAATAATAAAATAAATATTGTTTTTGTATATTTGTTCTAGTGTTTAAAAGCAAAGAGCAATCATAAACCAAATAATTAATGCTAGGAGATACAAATAAAAACAATACCCTACCCTACCTTTTTTTAGTGTACATACATACAGCTCTGAATTGTTCATAGCTAAAACACATTTACACGTGATTGTTAGGTAATAGAAGGGGTAGAATAAGTTACATATGAACTATGCATTGAATGTGAACCTAATAATACCAGTTCATTTAAAAGTTGGGTTTGTGGCGCAGCATTGAAATAAAAATAATTGAAAAATGTCGCCCCTCTAGTGGATATTTGTGGAGTCTGGAATATTTTACATCAGATCAATACAATATAGGTACAATCTCGCACAACTGGTCTTTACTGACATTAGATTTAGCGTAGCTGTACATGTTTTCATCAACACAGACTTAAGGCGTCATCGTAGGCACCCTGCCTTCTGCCTCCTGGTCCGACCATCTTCTGTCTCCTCTCACTTAACCCCTCCCTCCCGGGGACGCCCCGTCAAGGATCTAGACTCCAAAGATCTACGTATAACAAACCGAGGCGGTTTGTTTATCATTAATTTCTTTCTTAATTTACTTTTCAGTCATTTATATATTATACTGCCTCCTAGCGTCTGTCTGGGTGTCTTAGTTGGTTAGGCGCTGGCCTTCTGTTCTCAAGGTCGCATTTTCATACCCGGCTCAGACCGATGGTTTTTAAGTGTGCTGCCTCATGTCAGTCAATTTACCAGCAAGAATTCCCGCGGGACATAATTCCGGCACACCAGCGGCGCTGATATGATCCTGAGAACTGACAGCATTGTTAACAAACTCGGTATTGGAATTAATTGTTCCTCCACGCAAACCGTATTTAGGACAAGGTTGGAGAGGTAGAAATAGACGACTGAAAAATTAAACGCCATAGCCGAATCTATCGGTTTCCGCCACTTAGAGCAACCGGACGGAATCGGAGGTTCATAACGCGGATGTCATTGAATTTTTCAGTCGTACCTATATTCTACCTTCACAAACAAAATTTATTGCCTTCTAGCATTTAATATATTATAAGGGCTTAATCCTGACATTTAAAAATGCAATAAGACATGTTACCAATATTTTATAACACGAAAGGATTTTAAATTTCAAGAGTTTTTTTTATCTCGAACAATGACCTCGGGTATGCGTATTCCAAAACTAATGTCCGGTGTACAATATTTAACGGATGGTGGACCTGAATGACGTGTTAGCCTGCAGCGCTGTCTACCAACTCCTGAGGAAGCTAAGGCAGTGTTGGTGTGATGCAGTAGTCGTTTGCCAGTCGGTGAGAGCAGATCACAATGGCCGCGAGAATCGTAGATCCCGCCAGTTGTGAAGTGCGCGGTGTGATTAGATTTTTGCTGGCAAAAGAATCGTCAGCTGCGGACATCCATCGTGAGTTATGCCTCGTGTATAGACCGGACATAATGAGTGACAAATAGGTTCGACACTGGTGTCGTGAATTTCGAAATGGCCGCACAAATGTGCACGATAAACAGCGGAGTGGTAGGCCCACATTCGGACCGACGATATCGTTGAGCAAGTGAACCAAAAACTTCGAAGTGATCGGCGTTAGACGATTAGTGGTCTGGCCGATGAATTCCCAAATATTACTCGAACCTCACTTTACAGGATTGTCGCTGAACAGCTTGGATATCCAAACTTTGTGCGAGGTGGGTGCC
This sequence comes from Deroplatys truncata, assembly GCA_030765065.1. Taxonomy (NCBI): domain Eukaryota; kingdom Metazoa; phylum Arthropoda; class Insecta; order Mantodea; family Mantidae; genus Deroplatys; species Deroplatys truncata. Next base: position 100,214,257 of record CM060975.1, read on the forward strand.
AAAACTGTTCACCGGTCAGCACAAAGAGCAACGAATGCGTAGTGTACGACAGTTTTTGGAGCGCTTTAGACAAGATGGAGATGGTTTGTTTTCTCACATTGGCGCCGCTTCGGTTCACCCAAACCAAAAAAGTGTGAGCAATCCCGGTACACGAATCGCAAAATGATGGCAATCGTGTTTTGGGACGAAAAGGGCGTCCTTGTGATAGATTTCATGGACCGTGGGTGAACAATTACAGCTGACGTGTACTGTGCAACGCTCGTCCGCACACTGCTGACAAAATCGAAGAAAAGATTCAAGAGTTTCGTTGGAAACTCTTTGACCACCCTCAGTACAGTCCCGACCTGGCACCAAACGATTATTTCCTCTTCTTGCATTTGAAACGGTGGCTGGGTGGACAACGATTTTAAACCGACGGTGAACTCAAGACGAGCGTTACCAGCTGGTTCAAGTTCCAGGGAGCAGACTTCTAATCCGAGGGGCTAAAGAAACTGGTGCAGCGTTACAGCAAGTGTATAGATGTGAACGTGCGATTATGTGGAAAAGTGAAGTACAATGTGTAGGCACATATTACTGTCCTTAAAAGCCTTGTCTCATGAGCGATCTTGTCGTTACGACCAAACGGACGTTTGTTTTGGAATACGTCTCGTACATATACGTGTGAAAACGTTTTTAATTCAACACCAGCTACAATACTGTTTTACACAAAAGCAGCAGAGCTTGCGTATCAAGCGGTTGTAAGCAGAATTGTCAAGTTTTAGCGGTGGAAGTTCTAGTGGCATCCTCTTTCTGAGACAAGAATGTCGCTAAGTGCAGCGTATGTCCATTGCTTACGTCACACACTACAGTACTCCTAAGCTTAATAACCCTATTTAAGCGGTCTGTATCTTAAGCGTATAAAACCTAAAAGCTTTAGTGCCATTCTGCAAAGTGTAATAATCGCTGTAGCTATAAAAACTTGCTTAAAACCGGGTCTATTTTATTTATACACCCAGCACAGAAATGGAATACTAACAAATCATATTAAAATTAAAGCATCCAACTGCAAATTCAAACAAATATTTTCCTTCCTTTCTGCTTTTTTTCCTCCATTTGCAGTTGTCAATAATAACAAAAGCAAAAAATATGTTTGGTGATCCTTTTAAAAAGATAAATCAATAAACATGTACAATACCGTAATATTCGGCCGCCTACTGTACGTGAAATTAGCACTGCATCACTAGTAACCAATCAGATTCTCTTAAGTTACATTGACATAGATAATCTATGTTTGTACAGCCAGTAACGTTAATTACCGAAATGTTAGAGTCGGGAAGCTGCGCTGCAAATATTTGCCTACAAGGCCCGTTTTCGTTTTCCGGTAATGATTCAAATTCTATATAACGCTTTATATAACATATGGAATTGCCATAACCCTCTAAAACGCCATTGGCAAGTTTAAATAACGACAAAATAGAGAAGTGTAAAAATTTAAATTCAGTTATATTTACGGACGCTCTTTAACTGCTATGGTCCTTGAGTGTCCCGTTCTATATTGGGCGTAAAAGACCGGTAAGTTTGCTAAGAGGCATCTTTATCAGGCTTGAGGTTCTTTTACGTTTCGTAAATTTAGACACGGGACCACCGGCTTTACTTCGCTTCCGAAGGAAGCCCTGCTAAAGATTTTTACGCCCGAAAAAATCCATCACCCTCCGCCTGGTTTAACCCTAAACTTTTCACGATATAGCAGACTGTTCATACGAGACGTGTTATTGAAGTAACTACCGATAACGTTTTAAAAAGTAATGCAACATTATTTTCCGAATACTTTATTATTCGTTGCCTTACTTTTTACACTACTTCCCCACATTTATGCACTTGTAACGGGAAGCCAGGTTTTGTCTGCTTTCGTCAAAGAATGATGCCGCCTTTGATGAAAGCGAAGCCTGCACTTCTTGTTTCACATCATCGTCGTTGAAAATGTTTTCCGCCAAGCAATTTCTTCAGATGAAGAAACAGACGAAAGCCGCTCGGTGCCAAATTCGGACTGTAGGGAGGGTTCACAACAAAATGATGTAATCAGATCTTTAGATTGTTTGGCTGTGTGTTGCCGGGACTTGTCACTCGTTACTGTTTCCCCATAAACCTCACACTATTAAGATGAATGTTTGCTGGCGTAACATTTCTCGCATACGCTCTAACAACAGGAAAACACAAAGTGAAGATCGCTCCAGCTGCGTCTGGCTACCTAATGGATGAAGGAAGTGATAGTTCATGCTTAAAATCGCTACTGCAGCGATGCAGCGACCAAAAGCGGTAATTTAAAAACTCGCCTCGTATAAAAGCTTTTTTCTACGATGGTGAGTGAAGTTACAACGCATTGTTAGTAGTGCATTGTGAACCTTTGAGTATGTGTAAAGTACGCAAGTATACCTGCGTAAAGCAGTGCGTAATTATTAAGGGTCAAGTTGGGACCTTATTTGCCTAAGCGACCGATATCCACTGTCAATAAACACCTCCTACCAACACAGCGGTACTCTCACTAAGTACAAGACGTGTTAGCTTTGTTTACGTTATAACTAGCCCCAGGTGACCGCTGGACACACCGGTCCACAAATTCCGAACCTTAGCAAACAATGATGAAAGCGTGACATTATAACCTTCTCATCTTGAAATGCTTATTTAATATAAATCTTATGCTCATAGGAAGTGAAAAAGCAAGAGTACGTGCCCATTCATTCATGGAGTTATTTTTCAGTAATTTGTGTTAACAATAACACCCCATGTTAATCAAGGTATTTATTATTACAAATCTGTACAGAAATAAAACATTAAAATCTTCCGGGCTGGAAGGCCGTGGTCTAAGGGTAAAACTACTATAACCCGACGTTTCGGCCAACTCTGTGGTTGCCATCTTCAGGAGTCTAACACCCAGGACAGCTTGATAACGACTGCCGACTAGGCAAGAGATGTTCCGCAATATATAGCTCACGTCAAGGTCAAAACTGCCGCAGTGGGTCTGCAGTGACGTGTCATCGCTGGTATCCACGTACGATTAAGCTTAAATTTTTCTTCCTTTTTATTAAAGTTATTGGAGTGTTTATAAATTTCTATAGCTTCTCTATGAAGTCTAGCGTGATAATATTTTGTAGAGGATAGTACTTGCGTGTCTTCATATAGGATACGATGACCCATGGTGACAAAGTGTTCAGCAACTGCAGACTTATCTGTTTGAGCAAGGCGACAATGTCGTTTATGCTCTGTTATTCTGGTATTTATGCTACGTTTTGTTGTTCCGATATAAACAGAGCCGCATGTACAAGGTATTCTATATACCCCTGGAACACATAAGGGGTCTCTTTTGTCTTTAGCAGATTTTAAAGTTTGTTGAATTTTTCTGGTTGGTTTATATATTGTATTTATTTTGTGCTTTTTAAGTATTTTTCCAATGCGATCTGTGACGTTTTTAACATAAGGTAAGAAGACTTTTCCCTTATATGTAGACGATTCGTGGCCTTGACGTGATATCTTCTTAGGGTGAATTGCTCTGTTAAAATCTTTATTCGTAAATCCGTTTTGTAACATAGCCAGCCTAAGATGCTGTATCTCATTACTTAAGTATTGCCCTGTACAAATACGTTTGGCTCGGTCCACTAGGGTTTTGATTATTTCTCTCTTTTGTTGTGGGTGGTGATTGGAGCTTTTATTTAAATATCTGTCGGTATGGGTGGGTTTCCTATAAACAGTGTGAGACAGTGATCCATCAGCATTTCTTATTACCAGAACATCTAAGAAGGCTATTTTATTGTTATGTTCTGTTTCCATATTAAATTGAATCTTGGAATTCATGTTATTAAGATGTTCCAGAAAGTTTGCAAGTTGTTGTTTACCGTGAGACCACTGGAGGAAAACATCGTCAATGTACCGATACCAACAGCTAGGTTTTAACGGAGCAGTGTCTAAAGCTTTAGCCTCAAAATGATCCATAAAAAAGTTAGCAATGGCGGGTCCAAGAGGATTTCCCATAGCGACGCCATATTGTTGTTGATAAAACGTTTCGTTCCATTGAAAATAGGAAGTCGTCAAACAGTGTTTAAAAAGGTTAAAAATATCTGTAGGAAAAGTACCCTCAATCTGAGTTAAAACTTCGTCTACAGGTACATTGGTAAAAAGAGAAGTTATATCTAAACTCACTAAAATGTCAAATGGTGTACAATTTAAGGAATCTAACTTCTCCACAAAATGTTGGGAGTTTTTTATATAGCTGCCGGATTGTCCAATGTGAGGTTGTAGTAAGGCCGTCAAATGTTTAGAAACAGCATAAGTTGGAGAGCCAATCGTGCTTACTATAGGACGAAGAGGAATATTTTGTTTGTGTATTTTCGGCAGTCCATATAGACGTGGCGCATAAGCTTTTGATGTGCATAGTATCTTTTTTCTATCTGAGTTTATTGAAGTAGACTCTTTAATTAGTTTGTTTGTTTTTCTAAGTATGCCCACCGTAGGATCTCGCGTAAGCGTTTTTATAAAGCTGAGGGTCAAGGAGATCACTAATCTTCTGCTTATAGTCCGACTTATCCATTATCACGGTGGCATTTCCTTTGTCCGCGGAAAGAATTAAAATGTTAGTGTCAGCACTCAAATCTTTGAGAGCCTTCCTTTCTTTAGAGGAAATATTGCTTACTGGAGCCTTAGCTTTACGTAAAATTCTTGATGTTTCGGATCGTATTTCATCGCTCACACTCGATGGTAAATGAACTAAGCCTGCTTCTACATTAGCAATAATGTCCTCAACAGGCAATGTGATGGATCACTGTCTCACACTGTTTATAGGAAACCCACCCATACCGACAGATATTTAAATAAAAGCTCCAATCACCACCCACAACAAAAGAGAGGAATAATCAAAACCCTAGTGGACCGAGCCAAACGTATTTGTACAGGGCAATACTTAAGTAATGAGATACAGCATCTTAGGCTGGCTATGTTACAAAACGGATTTACGAATAAAGATTTTAACAGAGCAATTCACCCTAAGAAGATATCACGTCAAGGCCACGAATCGTCTACATATAAGGGAAAAGTCTTCTTACCTTATGTTAAAAACGTCACAGATCGCATTGGAAAAATACTTAAAAAGCACAAAATAAATACAATATATAAACCAACCAGAAAAATTCAACAAACTTTAAAATCTGCTAAAGACAAAAGAGACCCCTTATGTGTTCCAGGGGTATATAGAATACCTTGTACATGCGGCTCTGTTTATATCGGAACAACAAAACGTAGCATAAATACCAGAATAACAGAGCATAAACGACATTGTCGCCTTGCTCAAACAGATAAGTCTGCAGTTGCTGAACACTTTGTCACCATGGGTCATCGTATCCTATATGAAGACACGCAAGTACTATCCTCTACAAAATATTATCACGCTAGACTTCATAGAGAAGCTATAGAAATTTATAAACACTCCAATAACTTTAATAAAAAGGAAGAAAAATTTAAGCTTAATCGTACGTGGATACCAGCGATGACACGTCACTGCAGACCCACTGCGGCAGTTTTGACCTTGACGTGAGCTATATATTGCGGAACATCTCTTGCCTAGTCGGCAGTCGTTATCAAGCTGTCCTGGGTGTTAGACTCCTGAAGATGGCAACCACAGAGTTGGCCGAAACGTCGGGTTATAGTAGTTTTACCCTTAGACCACGGCCTTCCAGCCCGGAAGATTTTAATGTTTTATCGATTAACTCCGGCCGTGAAAGCCTTTGTACAGAAATAGTTTTCAGTTACCATTCTTTGTCTCAGGGGTTAAGATATGTCGATATAACGTGTTTTCTTACGGGTGTAATATAAGCATTTAACAATTCTGCGAAGTTTAAAATTACACAGACAGGGAAAAGCGTAAACAAAGCTGGGTGGGGCTGAGTGTTAGTGTTGTAACAACTACAACTAATAGATTGAGGTAAAATTGGTCCAAGTTCTGGCAGAACTGCAGCAGATGTAGCAGCAAACACAAAACATAAAACAGCAGCAGCATTTAATATATGCGAACTTTTATCCAGTCTAATATTTTATTAAAGATTATATATTGTGGCATATTACCAACGCACTGTTGTGCTGTATTGTTGCTACCAGACATAGCATTATTGGGCCTCCTTAGTTACCTTTCGGTTTGACGGTCTTTCCTTTTGGCACGGACCACGCCAAAGGGAAGGATGTTTGAAATTGTCGGGTATGACGTAAGCCCTGTTTGGCTTTGGCTAGACACGGTTGGTGGGGGCAAGTTAGCGTCACTTGAGTGTAAGTGATCGTTGAAACCAGTCGTGTGTGGCCGGCCTACGGTCCGTGGCATCGCCCTTTATCCTGTTTCCTTTGTTAACTATGTAGAGAAGTCAAATGTTTGGTGAAGAAATCCCAGGTAGTGTGTATTATGTAATCTTTCAAGTAATATATAAACCCGTCTCTTGTCCGTCTCTTACCGTTTACCAATTATACAAAAGTCATTCAGGATGAAGAGGACTTCACAGGCTATTCGCAGAAAATTCAAGATATTGTTATTTGTCCTGCAAATGTCTGGAACATACGGCATTTTAAACAAAATCGTTAGCCTTAGAGCCGTTTTGAGAAAATAAAAAATAAGGAAAGATTTGTAAAGGGTAGCTAGCATGGTGGGGAGGCATATCTGGAAGTACTAAACTTAAATACCAAGTTTGTCATTCATCTAAACGCCAAGTTTGGTATTTATCTAAGATTCCGTTTTTGATTTATGACACACACATACACAGAAAGATACACACACGCCGACATTTTTATATAATTTTTAATTTTCGTACCACTTGCATAGTAGGTAGAGAAGGTATTGCATTCCACCCAAAAACTCCATACCGAGATTTTTAGAAAAACGTTGGTGTGTGTGTGCGTGAGAGAGAGAGAGAGAGAGAGAGAGAGAGAACAGCATAACTCAAAAACGAAATTTCGGATAAATACCAAACTTGATATTTAGGTTCAGTACCTTGCAAAGATACGACACGAAGGTTTTCAAGAACATCCCTCCACCACAATCTACCCTTTACATGGAAGATATTTAAATAAAATTGATGTTTTAAAAAAAGAGTAACGATTTTTATTAAAATACCATGTGTTAGTTATTTACATGACAAAATTCATATTTTAAATTTTCTGTGAATAATTTTCGGAAGGAATTTTGTATAATCATATATAACTGCTAAACGTTAAGCAATTGGCGAAAACGTACCATAAAATTCTGTTGAAAACACACAATTTGTTTCAAATAACTTTTTTTAGCATCAGCCATTTCCGAGACATCCATTATTAACGGTTCGATTTGTTAAATACGTTGTCATTGTAAGGTCCATCGATTTTCAGTTGTGTCTGGCGATTACTTGGAAACAGTATGGAATATTAAGACAGCGTTTAGCGTCCAGTTCTTAAACATTTGACTATCGCTGTTCTCTTTGGGTCTTTAACGAAATGTATAATGCAAGTATTTCTGCGAATGTTTATCTGGATTAAAATGAAATATATAGAAAAATAAACTTTCGTAAGAATATTTGTATACCAGCTAATAAACATGGAGGGTAGAGAAAGTCGTGCGAGTGTAACACAACAGATTTATTATTTAGGGAACCTTAAAACGTGTATTTCCGGAGAAATCTAGATATCGAATTTATGGGTGGAAGAGGGTACTTCCCCTACTTACTAAGGGAAGGCAGTAGAGAGAAACTTGTTCTGAGCTCTGTCTAGTATATTTCAAATTTTATGTATAGCTGCCCATTAAGTCTTAATTTGCCAAGGTAAGAGTTTGCAACTTTTAATTAGTTAATGCACAATGTTGTGGAGCTTGTAAACTTTGAAGAACATTGAAATTGACAGACATGGACATTTATTGTTGGGTGGCAATGTTACCCAGTTTGTTCTGGTTGGCTAAACACATCCGTGCAATTCCAGCAAGTTGTACTACTAGCTACTTTTCCGTCTGCGTGCAGAAGGGGCTATAAATTCTGTGAGCCAGGTTTCTCGCTCTGTGCACTTTGGTATTCATTACTGTTCCTTTCAGACAGGATTTATTTAAGCTTACACGCTGCTTGTACCACTTTAGCACGGCCCTCGTGAATTGTTTACAACGCTGCTTGCAGGTTCATTCAAGAGATAGAGATACAGTCTTACAGGTGGCCATGAACCCTCTCAGACTTAATGCAACTGCAATGGCAGGTTACTAAAGCTTGTAAAGTGATGGTTAAAGTTGTGGAAATTGACTTTTTGAAGGAAATTCATTCCTTGAACTTACCGGAGTGGTACACTAAGATCAGATAGACACGCAGTAAACAGTTAGTACACCTACTGCTCGGCTCGTGCAAAACGACGCGTGTGTTTGTCAGTAGAGTTCTTGTAGCTGTATGAGACGAAAGCTTCCAGCTTTGCGGGGACCAATTGGGGCAAAATGGGCAAAAAATTGATTTAGACGTTTAATTTATAAAGTTCCATGCTTTATCAGTGTTTTCATATAAATATTTCTATGGAAGTGGAAATGAATGAGTTACGTGACGATTTAATTACCCTGAGCAGAGGGTGTGGCAGCATATTTAAACCTTTTTCTGATATTTCTCACATTTTTGTATAAAATTATAGAGGTGTTTGCAAAATTTCCTGCACATATTAACCAGTTTCTAAATTACGGATTTGTAAGTAAAAGATAACTTCATAAACAATCTGTGTTACACTCACATGACTTTCTCTACTCTTGTACAAACTATTTTTATAAACGCTTATTCTCCATATGCTTCATGTTAATTGAGATATCGAGATGTTAATCTTATTGCTAATTTTCTTGTAGATGCAAGGGGAATTGGTAGGCTTTAAGCGATAGTCAAATATTTTAAGAGCTGGCTGTTATGTGGAGCATTCCATTCTCTTTGCATGTCCAGGACATAAAAAAACGAATAACAAATTCTCATATGAGAAAAGTATAAACATTGGAAATTCAAACAAATAAGGAATATTTCGGAAATTGTTCAGTTAAAAAAAAGTATGACATCGTGTTTTAACGAGATTTACATTTTTGTGTACAAACATTTTATCTTTCTCTTACGGTTTACCAGTTATGCAAAAGGCATTCACAATGAAGAGGACTTTTGGTGACATTCCCAGAAAATTCAAAATATACATTTAATTTGTCATGAATATATATGTTAAACATATATTTTAATAAAAACATTTTAGAGAAAATCAACATTTTCGAAAAAATTTTATGATAAAGGTAGTCTGGGCTGGGGGGATTTTCTTGAAAATCTTCGTGTCGCATCTTTGAAAGATTTTGAGTTATGCTGTTCAGACACACACACGCGGACCTTTTTCTAAATAGACCTTTTTTTATTCAGCAGCTTCAAAACATGTATTTCCAGTGAAATCTCGGTATCGAATTCTTGGGTGGAATGCAATACTTCCCCTACTTACTATACGTAGTAGAAACTGTGTAGTAGGTTATACTGTTCTAGCTGTGTACAAGACTTAATGTGAAATGTGTTTATAACAATATATTACAATTATTTAATCAATTTAAAGTATACAATGTATTATTATTGTACTCGTATGTATGGATATAAGTCGCGATATGACCTAGTGGTCAAAGCCACTATAAATAATGAAAAATAACAAGAAGATTGTTGCCGTTACTCTTTAAGATCAAGAAGCACTGAAAGCGCATCCATTTTCAGCCAGGTAGTAGTGGTATTAGTTTTCTTCTTCTGAACAAAACGTTTTTACGATATCACAGAATACCAAATAGCGTGTAGCAGCTAGTTACTGGTTTAACAATTTGTTAAACTTCAACTAAATGTTTGGGAATAGGTGTGAATGTAATAGGACTTCAAGAGCATAGAAAGATCCGTTAATGAATTGGCACGCTTTACATTCGATACAGTATTTTCTCCGCTTAACATAGTTAAGCGATTGAGAAAGGAATAATCCTTTAAGCTGCCTCATACGATTAAGAATCCTAATTTTATACGAATTTCGAAGCCTAAATCTTCCCATAGCTTGAAGCCTGCTTTCAAAATAGCATCTAGTAGCACATGTTTCTTTCTTTGTCGCACTTCCATCCGCTACTGAAGGGATGCAAATGAAATCAGCTGGTGCGTACAAATGACGCCGCAAAGCTTTTGGAAGTAGGCAAAACAAAAAGGTTTTGTAGTAACCGCGCGAACGAAAAATTTGCCAAAGCAATTATCGAGCACAGCGCCTGGTCGTCGGTCGACTGACGTCATCAGCTTGTACCAACTGGGTCTGTTAATTAAAATCTCGCCAGCAAAGAAGAGGAAAAAATCTAGCTAGAAAGGCTGTTAAGTAAATCTGGGCATTACAATTATTGCTTTTCTAGAGTGCGGTGTGGATGCAAGGGAAGCTGTGACACAGGGAGGGATGGGTTGTGGCAGGAGTGCCCCCAATTGTGCGGCTTATTTTCAGATTTTCCGAAAAAGGAGCCCTAGCTTGCAGCCTTAAAACAGCAAAAGTCAATTATTCTTTTTGTGAAAGTGCATATTCTGTCAGTAGTCACAAAGGTTCATCTGAAAGCACAGTCAGTGAAAGTAGTTTTCTGTCAAGTACAATCCGGACCATTTCAAACCTGCCGGCATTCTAACTGTAGGGCGCGCGTTTACCTGGGAAATGCCAACGCGCTCTCACTCGATACGAAAACCTATGTGTGGTGAATGGTGTCCCACACCAAATATCGTTCCGTACCATACAAGAACTGTCCCGTACAAATAATGACCCAGTATGCGGTAGTGTTGATATTACCTTTTGTCAAAGCATATGTTGAAAAATGATGACCATCTTTCTAGATGCAAAGTTCACAACGGCTTAAAAAGTTTTGGAACATATTCTGCAACTCTCTACGAGTTGTAATTTCACTGAGTGGTCCCCTGATTTCATTCTCAAGTTCTTGAAGAGTGTTTTAGATTGTTTTTATATACTTAATTTTAAATTCCCCCACAGATAAAAATTACATTATTCATTGCTCGGCACTGTACGCACCATTGTAAACAAGGGGTTTAAAATGACATGGATCGGCCGGCTGGTACTGCGTGAGTGGCGATTGACTTTCTTCCGTGGCCCCCGGTCGGTTCTCCCCAATAAACGCGTGCCGTACGGTCTAGTAGAATGCTAGCAAGTTTGAAATGGTCCACACTTTATTTTTAACAGCTTTCCAGCAGCATATCTTAAAATACATTTTAATAACAATTTCTTCGTTTCTGGAGGAAATCAATAACCTTAACAATTTTGAATTTAACTTAAAATAAACGAAATTTTGTTTTTATAAAACTGTTTTAAATCAAACTCTTAGTTTTCATAAAATGGAACAGTGGATTGAAAATTATACCGCTGGATTTATTTTGTTTACTTGCTGAACTGTCAAACTCCTGTCTCAGAGGATGCCTGACGTGGTGAACTCGTGGGATGAAGACCAATGAATCTACCCTGAGACATCAGTTAAAGTTAATTCGAGGAATACTTATTTTATTAGCAACAGATTGCATTTGTCTAAATTTCTGAACTAAATCACCAACTCTTGTGTTGTATCAGCTGACTGCCTCGCACATTGACTCGTACTCGTATCCATTACTAGAACAAATTATTTCTTATGAGCTGTAAGCATGATGAAACCCTGTTAGTTTTCCTGGGTTGAAAAGATGCGCTCGTCAATTTTTCTGATTATTAAGCCCTGAGTCTAATCCCTGAAGTACTTAATAAAACACATTTCTAAATGTAAACCAAAGCTGTCAACAGTTTCTTGCCTGCAGTTTAGTGTGGGAGCATGTTTTCCTCCAGATGTATTAAAGACCGTATGGGTCAGTTAACATGAGTACTGGCTGGCGTTTGAGTGACAAGGGGAAAGAGAGAGAGGGAGAGAGCGGAGGGGGGAGCTCGGGACATCAGGCTTGGTTAACAGGATCCGTATACTCTTGTACTGATTATTTATATATGAGATTTCAAGTGGACAGATGTTTCAGTGTGTTTCAACACTGAATATTTGTAACCAAAACACACTTTATTGGTTCTCAAGTGAGGTAAAAACTAAAGCTCGTTACAATGCCATGCTTACTGCACCACTCTTAGCTCAGTGGTAAAGAGTTATCTAACTGTTCCTGAGGTTGCAAGTTCAAATCTTTTTTATTTTATGCCAGAAATATAGGGCTGTAACAAATATTCTTTTTACTTTCATGTTGGCCAAAGATGGAAGCCAAAATAATAAAGCAAAGATTAGTTTAGGGATAAAATATAAAGAAAACCTGTTATATTTTACTCATCCGTTTAAAGTGAAAGGGGGAAAACTCTGATGTGTTGCACTCGCATGACTTTCTCTACTCTTGCATAAACTATTTTTACAAACGCTTATTCTCCATATGCTTCATGTTAATCGAGATATCGAGATGTTAATTTTATTGCTAATTTACTTGTAGATACAAGATATGGTAGGTTTTAAGCGATAGTCAAATATTTTAAGAGCTGGTTGCTATGAGCAGTATTCCATTCTCTTTGCATTACCCGGACAAAAAAAAAATGAATAACGAATTTGAGAAAAGTATAAGTATTGGAAAATTTAAGGGAATAACAAGCAATATCTCGAAAATGGTTCACCCAACAACAAAAAATGTATATGACATAAGCTGTGTATTTTAACGCGATATACATTTTTTGGTGTAGTAAAATTTTGTCTATCTCTTACCAGTTATGCAAAAGTAGTTCACAATGAAGAATACTTTTGGAGACATTCCCAGGAAATTCGAGATATACATTTCATTTGTCATGAAAATGTCTTATACATATGATATTTTAATCAAAATTGTTAGCCATTTTTGAGAAAATTAAAATTTTCGAAAAATCTTCCATGTAAAGGGTAATCTGGAGTGGGGGATTTTCTTGAAAACCTTCGTGTCGCATCTCTGGAAGTTACTGAACCTAAATACCAAGTTTGGTGTTTATCCGATTGTTCGTTTCTGAGTTATGCTGTTCACAGACACACGGACATGTTTCCAAAAATGCTTTTTTTTTGTATTCAGGAGGCCTCAAAACATATATTTCCAGTGAAACCTCGGTACCGAATGTTTGGGTGGAATACAATACTTCCCCTACCTACTATATGTAGTAGAGAAGGTAAATTACTTTGTGTCAAATGCCCTTCAAATTGCTTCTCATCCAATATTTTGCAACCCCATTACCCATTAGGGGTGGTATTTCTTATTATCGACCTAAAATAATGAAGAGAGCAACATTTATCCTTTTATTATTGAGAAAACAAGCTCATATATGTGAATAACCTCGACATTGCCTCCGCCAAACGTAACACCGCGTCTCCCGTTGCACGTTGGTCTTTGTTACACCGCCCATAAAATAATGAAAACATGGTTTATGTATCCATTTAACAAAAGTATTGAGAATCAAGCCCTTTCGTGCTGAAAAACCTGATATTTGCTTCCCGCCGAACACTTTCCGCCCCCTCTTCTTTTTAAGAGTGATATTTTGTGATAGTACTCCACATTTTTGCTACAGAATGCGTGTATTAAATTTCCCATTCATACTCAAAATCCGCCCTGCCTCAACCACATGTACACGCCAGACCGATTTCTCTTCATTGTACTTCCTATCCCACTCCTCTTATGTTTACAAGAGTTCTCGGACATATATAACGCATGTACCTCTTCTAGCGTGTTTCAGCCCAAACAGTAAGAAATCTTTCATTCCCCAATCCTATAAAATAGGCCTCAAAATCAACCAGTCTACACTCAATCTTAGTAAATGCTCTAGCTTATTTCTTATTCTCGTAATTTTAATGTTAATTGCTGCTGTAATTTCAGCAAACTGCGCATAACTCCATAACATTAACCCCTAGAGCTCAAAGAATAGTGTGTAATGTAGATTTCCTTATTATGGATAGGTTTATCTCAATTAAAATGGACTATTTAGAAAAATAAACTTTCGCAAGAATAATCTGTATACTCACTAATAAACGATAGCGGTAGAGAAGGTCATGTGAATATATCACATTAGATTTTTTTTCTCCCCTGTTCGATATTTTTCTTAGGGTTAGAGATTTTATTTTATTTCAGGCGTTTTTCCACACTAGACTGTTTGTAGAGAATCTGTTTTTAAATAAATTTGCCGGATTTATGAATGGAATAAACGGTGGCAGTGAACGTGGTAGTCAGTACGTAGTCAACATTCTGGTGCGCGATGTCTGATCGTATGATCAGTGATGCATCGTTTTATGTAATTTATTCCATAGTATTTAAGTAAAGTAAAATAATAATTCAAGCTAATAATGGTCTACATGAATTTTATTTAATCTGAATTGTTCTTAAAATGCAATTGGAAGCTGAATTTATTTGCGATTTTTATCAGCTTTTATTTAATCTGAATTAAAATCTGGAATTCAATTATTATATAATTAACTGTGATAAACCTAAATATAGTTGGACAATGAGCACCAACGAATTTAAGGTATGCGCTCTTAATGCATTTTGGCTTCTTGAACAACAGAAAAGCTAGTTCTTATACATCGGGTGGAACGGAAGTCATTACATTAATTTAAACCAGTTACAGAGCTCGTAGTTTGTAACATGTTGTAACTTCCGTATTTTTGTTGACAATTTCCATATTTTACGTTTCCAGAATATAAAACAGGCATGCTGGCATCGCTGGCAGGGGTTGCTGACCCATGCTAGCAGTGGTGTTACTTTCACTTTCAAAACAGTTTGAGAACAACACGTAAATAGGTTTCACTTTCGCTTTCAGAGTGGTGTGTGTCTTATGAGCGTAAATAGACAAACGTTTTGTGTCTGCTGCCCCCTAATAATTGCCCCTTAATCTTCCAATGACTTATTTTGTAACCTAAACACAATCTATAGATATTTTAATCAGCTCGTTCAATATTGAAATTAAAAAGTTTAGCAATTTGACTGCCGTAATGTAATCATTTAACATAGGCAACAGAAGAATAAAGACGCAAACCAAATAATTCACCCGCTTCACAGGTATTGTTCAAAATGTCCACCATTTGTGCACCTGCAAGCTTCACACCTTCTTAACCAGCTACGTTGTAGGAGAGGGGGACCAAGTGGGTACAGGGCTGTTGTTTTAGCCCTTAGTCAACAGATTGCAGCCGAATACAGACATACTATTCCTTGTATCCAAATACACGTCCCACGGAAGCGACAGTCCTTTGGGAGAAGTTCTAGAGGAAGGAAGCCGTGAAGTTGTTTTTCCCGGGAGGTTAGTAAATATTCACTGCATGGGGATTTTTTTCCCCTGAGTATATATTTCGTAGTATTAAATGGCTTCTAAATGTTTTGTTTGAAAGTGCCTTTAAATTCCTTTATTCGTAGGTATTTTGAGTATTCTTTTTCCTTATTCTTGATGGCTACATCGAGCTTCCATTAAAACAAATAAACCAGGGGCAAGCTGGCACAACAAAAAGAGAGCCGTTGGCAGGATGTGCCAACACTGTTCATTACCTAAGTAACGTGTTTGTTAGTATTGCCGTAAAATTGCATCACTTCGGGTGTTAATACAATATGCATATAATTAAAATTAGCTCATTAATAATTAATACTAGTTAATGTTTTCTCGTATTTGAACTAATCTTGATGCTACCCCTGGCAATGTAAAATCCGTATTCCAGGCAGCATTTTCCAGGATATTGAGTTCTGTCTGAGAATGCATCACATAGGTCTATTGTTCATAATGCAAGGGAGTTGATACTAACAGTAGAATCTGAAAATGTGAGCATGGCTGTTCATGCCGATACATTGTTCATCCAATGTTTTAGAAGAGAAACTTCAGTTTAATACAACGAGATGGAAATCGAACCCTCTGTTTCTTGGCCCTCTTTTAGTAGCATCACGTCCCTCTGAAATGCTGAGGTCATTGCAAAAGTCGGATCCCAGAAAGAAAAAAAGGACCAGGAGGTAACTGCTGATTGTCATTCTCACAGATTCTCTTGTGAAAAATGCCCTAAAAGAAAGGAAAGCAAAGAAGGCCAAGGACAACAAAAGTGACTTTTCTGCGAAAAGAATAAAGCAGTGACAAAAAAGGAGGAGGGAAAGTGAACACGATGACGAAACTTTTTGCTTATATTGTATGAAAGCCTAGTGTACAAGGCTACCAGCTAAGATTAGATGCAGTTGTCCGGAGTGTAAATTGTGGGCATTCGAGAGGTTCACTAAGGCAAAAGCAGTTTGTATGTTTAAATTGTTTTTTGGGCATTTCTGGTTAATTTGTGTACAGTGTTAATATTTAAGTGTTTTGACATAACATCGTGCTTTAAGGACCTGTTATGTTTATAAAAACTACTGTGTTACTATGATAAATCTGTAATAAAGTGTTCTTAATAACTTGATCATGATATTTGTTTTTAAATTATTTAAAAACTCACATTTTTCATTTAAATAACATGTATACAACTTGCCCCACATTCTGTGCCAACCATCCTCCTAGTTGGAGTAATCTGACTCGCTACGCAATATTTTGAAAAGTTAAGAAATTTTGCTTTAAATAGCAATAAAATAATGACACAATTATTAATACATACTGTCAAAGAAATTTATAGAACAGTACTATGTCGGATTAGCTGAAATATTGCAGTAATATAGAAAAATAAAACTTAACATCTGTGCCAACTTGCACACCTTTCTCTACTCTGGCAAAGATACTCTCATTTTGCTGATTTCCTCCGCTGAAGGCATTCCTTCCGTTTTACATTGTTATAGTGTACTGGTTATTTCTAATTTCGCCAAAATATTACATCCTTTCCGCCCTTCAGGCGGAATTGTGAGCACTATATTTTGGTTACGTCCGGAAGCCGGTTCGGATCGCGTGACCAAACTTGGACCTATTTGCAATGCTGCCGATTTCTACGTCTGCAAAAAGCTGTATTTCAACATCCTGTTTGACGCCACCTAGTTACTACCGAAACTAAGTCACAAATAGGTTACTTTACTCCTCTTGCTAGTAAGAAGCTATTACCTTTGTACATTCTGTTTAAATAAACTATCTAATTTGGAACAAAACTATTTGTATTTTCGAAAACGCCGAATCAAAGTAAAAAATGCTGTTATACCTTTGTTTGTAATACTTCTACGAAGCGCACCTGGGACGTTTCCCATGTTAACGAACGTCATCCTTTGTGTATCACCAGGCGTGTGCCTACAACGTTTGCTTAGTTATTAAAACAAGTCCAATTTTCGCATTCATCTTTTAATATATGGATTTCACATACGCAGCGGACTATTAGAGTTCACCCAAATACGTATTTAAATCCTCAAACAATGTCGCGGACTGGAGCACTGCGTCATTTGAAAACACTTGTAATACGCAATAATCGCTGAATTGAAGATGAACTATTACTGTCCTTATAGGAGAGCGGAATCTGCGAATTAGCTCCTTAAGCTGTTTCTGCTTTCAGACATTAAGCTCCTTTTTGGAGGTTAGATTTCAGAGCAGTTCGTTCAGGTTGGATAAAACTCACAAATTTCTTTACGAGTTTAATAGTAGGTGAAATTACGTACCTTTTGAAAGTTATTTTATTAATTGATTTCTTGGGACTTCTTACACTTGAGCTACACTATTTTGTTTAGTCTGCCTGGGTGAATTTCAGACTTTGAAGTTTCCTGTTTTGGGACCTTATATTTACACATATCTTTGCAACGGTGAACGGAATGGGAAAATCGGCAGGTTGCCTCAGTGGCTTCGTGGACGGCCGCTCCAGTAATGTTTTCGAAATACAGTTTGCAAGGAGATAAATCTATTCCCTTTTGCGTATAGAGCTTTTAGTTACTTAGCATGACTTTTTTCGACGTAGAGGCGTTGTTTATACAGAATATAATTGCGAGAGTAGAGATACAGCATCCGCAATGCATTTGCTGTTTCAACATGCAACTAGTAGTGATCACAGTTTGAACATGTAGAAAAAACTGCACGGAAAGTTTGAAGACAGTGAGTCAAAGGAGAAAACTTTCTTAAGTAGCATGTTTGACAGAAACTAAAAGCACAAAAGTGAATAAACCAGAAGAAGATCCTAATATCCAACATTTAAGACAAATTACAGTAAATTATATCACACACACAGGGATTCCACAGGTATTTACCACCCTATGTGACCTTGAGCCAATTACACAATGAATATAAAGAATAAACTAAACCTTTGAGTCGAATGTTTAAGACAATATTTCATGACTTGAAATTGACAATAAAGAAACTCAAGACTGATACATATCAAACCTGTGATAGGCTTAATCTACAAATGGATCCGGCAGAGAATAACAAAGAAATTAAAGACCTGTTTGATAAGCATCTCTGACAAACTGCAGCTGATATCTCGGGATGTGATCCTGAGTGAAAAACAATTACATTTGTTATGCAACAATGCCTACACTGCTAATCCAAAATTCATTGGCATTTTACAAACTTCAGATCTGGACATTTAATCTGATACACGATTATGATGAAAAGCAAGTTCATTGTTTTGTGTAGCACAAGGGTGTTTGGCAGAAGACGTGGCAATGATACCGCATCTTACTTGTAAAGCGTCTTTCAACAACTGTCCTAGCTTTAACATGTGATAGCTGCCGTTGTTATTGACTTATAGCTGTCATTTTTTTCATGTGGTTACAGTTGTTATTGCCAAATAGCCATGGAACGTTACAGCACTCAGAAACGCGTAGAAATTGTGAAAATTTATTATCAAAATGGATCATCCGTTCGCCAAACCTTCCGTGTATTGCGTGAAGTTTACGGTGCGCATAATAGTCCCTGCGAGAGAACGATTCGGAGTTTGATCGATAAATTTGAAAGAAGTGGTTCTGTCAGCGATCAAAGAACGCCTGTACGTATTCGACGTAAGCGCTCCAACGAAAACATAGGCCCGTTCGTGAGAGTGTACGAACGGAAACAAATCAATTGCTCGTCGAGCGCAAGAATTGGGGCTTTCGCCGACCATAACTTGGCGAATTCTGCATCTGGACTTGAAGTTTCACGCTTACAAAATGGTGTTAACTCAATAAATAAAGCCCAACGACCATAGGTTGCGCCGTGTATTCGCTGACTGGGCTATGGAGCAATTGGAAGCTGACCCGGATTTTTGTCGAAAAATCAACTTCAGCGACGAAGCCCACTTTTGGATGGATGGTTGTGTTAGCAAGCAAAATTGCCGGTATTGGAGCAATCGCAATCCAATGCAGATTCAAGAACGACCACTTCATCCCCTAAAGGTTACTGTGTAGTGTGGTGGAATCATTGGTCCACATTTTTTCCAAGATGAAGATGGAGAAGCTCTGTTAAAGGAGAAAGATATCGGGCTCTTATAAGGAACTATTTTTGGCCTCAATTGGATGGTATGGATATCGGAAACATCTGGTACCAGCAAGATGGTGCCACATGTCATACTACTCTCGAAACAATCGATCTTTTGACGGAGAAGTGCAGAGGTTTCATCTTTTCCCGTGGTGGTGATGTTAACTGGCCCCCTAGGTCATGTGATTTAACGCCGTTGGATTACTTCTTGTGGGGTTATGTTAAATCTCGAATTTATGTCAACAAGCCAGAAACATTAAATGTTCTTATTCATAACATCACGCCTGTTATTCGTGAAGTTGGACCTAATTTACGTTTTTCTGTCATTGCAAATTGGGTCAACCGTATACGCGCAACCCAACGAAGTCGCGGCGGTCACTTAACTGATGTTCGCTTCCACACATTAATTATGTTCCAAAATAAAAAAAGAAATAAACCTCTATCATTTGTAGAACGTGTTTTATTTAAGTTCAAAAATAGGGCACTCTTGTTGAAAGACCCTATATAAGTTGATCAGTACATGCGGCCGAGTGACTTTCTGAACACTTAATATTAGATTCAGCAAATTAGTATCAATAATAATTGTTGTGATGTATAGGGGGGCAGGATTGTCCCAAAGTCTTGCCTACGTTTAACAACTGAGGCTTGCCAGGAAATACCAGCTGGAAGGAAGAAGCACGTGCCGGATACAGAACAGCTGACTTTTCCCACTTTGTGTACCTCAGTGCTTGATACCTGTTTGGCGAGTTTGCCTTTGATGTTGCACATTAACGAGCAAAACGCGATGGCTATACCCCTAACAGGATCGAACCCGTGGGTCCCACTCCATAGGCGCTATTATGGGAGCAGTCATTACTACAAAATGGGCCTACTAAATTAATCGATAGTTTGGGGAGTATTTTGACGCACAGTGGTTGTAAGCGACAGCTTATTCCCTGCATGTTTCCCATTGTTATTATCTGGCTAGAAGTTTCCCCTCCAATGGTTTTTAACGCTTTTAATGGATATACGTTTTTATGGACTTTTGTCACCAGGCAATGATGTGAGTGCAAGCGCTATTACATATATAAAATGGTTTTTGACACGACCCGATGCCGTTCTTTTTCTCCAATATTTTATGATCGCTGTTTTAATGCCAGTTTCATAACTGCACGGAGCAATCAATACGGTTTTTGTGCTTCTATGGACCAGAGGGCGACAGTTTTCTGTTATCTTTAACAGCTAGCGAACAGCCATCATATAAAACACTCGTGCAAGAGACATGTAGCGCCACTTTGTTTGGTACTGTCACTAAATAGCACCATAAAGTCACAAAATTATGGCACACTTTGCTGCAGAGTGGAATCTTAGCAATTTGTTCTGCTATCGTAGCCACTTCGCACATATTTCTTACAGAGCTGGTATTCTGGTAAGTGTTAACCTTTTTAGGTGATGTTAACAAGATACACAAATATTACTTAGTCCGTTCCAAAATACATTAAATCGAATATAAAATATATAAGTATAATCGTAGGCCGTGCGAGGGTCAACACAAATTGTTTAGAGCTACAGAGAAGAATTTTATGGAAAATATTAGTAATTACATATCCTAAAATAAACAAATGTTTCCACAAAAAAAATGTGATTAAATGGATTGTTAAATGTTTCCTAGCTTTAAATCAGTATGCTCAAAATCGAATTCGGATTTTCGTAAATGCACTCCAAAAATAGATATTGTAGAATATTTTTTACATGTTTCTTCCTATATTTGAATGGTTCATTGCTAGAGTTGATAAAACATCGTGTGAAAAATGAGATGATCAAGTCCAGACTTGTACAAATAATGGCCAATCTCATAGAAATATTTTTTATTTTAATTTCTGTGGGGTTAATACATAGTACTCCACAAGGTTTATCTCCCCGCTTTAAAAAAAATCTTGTGTTACATTCACATTACTTTCTCCCTTCTCGTTTATTAGTATGTATACAAATATTCTTATGAAAATTAATTTTTCTATACATTACCCATTGTGTGGGGTAGCGATAGTTAAATTTTAAATGGCTGGACGCTATGCTGGCCTTAAATTTCCATGCTCTTTCCATTCAATAACAAGAAACAACTGAAAATCGACAAGGCTTTAAAAGAATGAGTATTGAACAATTCGAGCCATTCATAACGGATATTTCGGAAATGGCTGATGTCATAAAAAGAGGCATTTGAAGTAAATTGTGTGTTCTAAAATTATATGCATTTTTTGTGTAGTAGGTTTTAGTCTATAGTTAATGTTTACCAGTTTTACAGGATAGTATTCGATTCCTTTTGAATGAAGAGGACTTCACAGGCTATTTTCAGAAAATTCAAGATAAGTAGGTATACATTTTATTTCTCTGGAAATTTATTCTGTAAATATGTTTAATACGCCTATGGTATCCGCATCAAAATGGTTACCCTCTGTTGAGAAAATAAAAATTTTCGATTAACTTTTCCCTGTAAAAGGGTAGTAGATTGGGGTGGAGGTTTTTCTTGAAAATCTTCGTGTCACATCCTAGAAAGATACTGAATTTAAATGCCAAGTTCGTACGGTATTCCTCTTTTATATTAAATACAGGAAGTGTTGTATTCACCAAAAGATTCGACACCGAGATTTCACCAGAAATACAGGTTTTGAGGTCCCCGAATAAAAATAGTTTTAGAATAAGGTCCGCGCGTGCCTGTGTGAGAACAGCATAACTGAAAAATGAAAAGTCTATTAAATACCAAACGTGGTATTGAAGTTTAGCGTCTTGCAAGGTTGCGACCCGACATTATCGAGAAAATCCCGCATGCACCAAACTATCTCATGCACAGAAATATTTTATATATATTATCTTCTCAAAAATCGCTCTAACGGTAAAGATATTTATTTGCATTACAAATAAACTGTATATCCTTAATTTTTTACTTTCTCTACCACGTATAGTAAGTAGGGGAAGTATTGTATTCCACCCAAAAATTCGATACCGAGATTTCACCCGAAATACATGTTTTGAGACCACCTGGATCCAAGAAAAACATATTTGGAAACATGTCCCTGTGTGTGTCTGTGAACAGCATAACTCGGAAACTAACAGTCGGATAAACACCAAACTTGGTATTTAGGTTCAGTATCTTCAAGAGATGGGACACGAAGGTTTTCAAAAAAAATCCCCACACCCCAGATTACCGTTTACATGGAACATTTTTCGAAAATTTTCATTTTCTCAAAAATGCCTCTAACGATTTTTATAAACAATTGCAGACTCTATCTTATTGCTAATTTTCTTGTAGATGTAAGGGAAATATATATTTACAAGGGCAATATAGAAATACAGTAGCCTTTAAGCACATACATCTCTCAATAGCTGGTTGCTAGGTGCAGCACCATTCCCTTTCCCACAGATTAATACTCTTTGCATATCCAAGACAAAAAAGTGAATAACGAATTCCCGTTTGGGAAAAGTATTGAAAACTTTAAGGGAATAACAAGCAATATTTCCAAAATTTTCACTCAACAAAAAAAGTGTATGTAACATAAATTGTGTATTTTAACGCGATCTACATTTTTTGTGTAGTAAAATTTTGTCTATCTCTCATGGTTTACCAGTTATGCAAAAGTCGTTCACAATGAAGAATACTTTTGGGGACATTCCCAAAAAATTCAAGATATGCATTTTATTTGTCATAAAAATATCTTAAACATATAGTATTTTAATCAAAATCGTTATAGCCATTTTTGAGAAAATTAAAATTTTCGATAAAAGTTCCATGTAAAGGGTAATCTGTGGAGGGGGGATTTTCTTGAAAACCTTCGTGTCGCATCTCTGGAAGATACTGAACCTAAATACCAAGTTTGGTGTTTATCCGACTGTTCGTTTTTGAGTTATGGTGTTCACAGACAGACACACACACACGCACACGCACACACATACTCACACGGACATGTTTTCAAAAATGCTTTTTTTGTATTCAGGGGGTCCCAAAACATGTATTTCCGTTGAAATCTCGGTATCGAATTTTTGGGTGGAATACAATACTTCCCCTACTTACTATACGTAGTAGAGAAAGTAAAAAAGGAGGTGGTGATAAGGATATTTTGATAAACACTGAATAGAAACATGGCCGTGATTGGTACAAAACGAACATTTCTTTAAACGCGATTGGTCATCTCCCATTTGCGGCGTGAGTGAAAGTGTCTCGATTAACAACAAGAATAAGTCTTTAAAGGATAGTTTGTTAAAGAGTGGTTAGAGAAGGTAGTGTTAATATAAAACAAGATTGCCTTCCCCTAAAACAGCAAGAGATTGTAGAGAAAAAGGTGCTGAACGTTTTGTACCTTTTAACTTATGTTCCCTACTGCATGTTGCATGGAAATTCATAGTATCCCTTCTCTATTTCAGTGTGTTTTAAGGTGTTACTGACCTAATTTTATCCCAAAGCTGGCAGATTTTCCCTCCTAGTTCTTGCCTCTCTTACTGCAGCATATTCCCGGAGAATTCCAGGAAGCAGAAAATGGAGTAGTGGGTTTTTACGAGCCAGTCTAGCTTCATCTCATTCAACACGTGTAAAAAAGTGTATAAAACAGGGCATAACGCCTAAGGTAGTCATAATTCCTACTCCAGCCAGATATATGAACCGGAAGAATTATTCTGGGGGTTGCTTCGCCCGGCCATAATAATGCTGTTAGCTCGGCAATTCGGCCGCTTCAGCCAGATTAATGCGATTTTCGTTTCCTAAATCAAGCCACACTGCGATACTGCCGAGTGAATTGGGCGGGACGTGGAGCGCCTTCTCTTGAATGTGTCTTACAGATTCTCGTTGCACAAAACATGCGTTCTTTACTTGCAATGCAGGACTTCATTATATGAACCGGTTTATACACTCTACTGCAGTCAACTTGTTACGGTTTCCAAGATTACAAACCTAATGATATTTTACCAGAGCTACCAAATTATTTGTATTACAAAATGAACGCACTTTAAATTTAAAACTGCACATACATTACGTCAGTTTTTTGTGTAAAGAATAAACATTAGTTTTCGTTGTGGGGTAGATAATGTTATCATTTGTGAATTTAAACCTCATGTTGTATGTCAAGGCATGTGATAGATTGTCCATTTATTGTAACTAGGTGACCGCCCACTTGTTAAGTAATGCCAAGTCCACAGTAACATAAATCGCTGCTGCCCTTCAAATTAAGTGATTGTAACTCGTCAGGTGATT
Source organism: Deroplatys truncata (assembly GCA_030765065.1). NCBI lineage: Eukaryota > Metazoa > Arthropoda > Insecta > Mantodea > Mantidae > Deroplatys > Deroplatys truncata. The sequence continues at coordinate 100,238,825 of CM060975.1, forward strand.
CATGTAATTCGGTTAAAAATCCATTTACAACGTGCAAGGTTACGAGATAAATTGAGGAATTACGAAGGTTAACAGTAGGAACATGATCATTTACTTTACTGTGTGTTTTTAAAATTGGTTTTAAAATAACGTGTCATATACCACGATCATGTTTACTTTATCACATTACCTATGGTAGGCAGAGAAATATTGTGTATGCTTGCCCCCTTCCGTCCAAAAAAAAAAAAAAAAAAAATTAAAAATCATTTGGGTAAAGTGCGAAACTTTTTCTACCTGCCCTAAATAAGGAGTACAAAATAGTAATGGTAAGAGAGAGAGAGAGAGAGAGAGAGAGGGGGGGGAGAGGATTAAACATTTTTCGAAATTTCCCATAGCAAACAACCATTTATACTAGATGGGAATAAATCTTGAAAATACGTGTCTTGCATTTATTACGAAATTATCAAGTTTGACATATATCATGTAACTTTCTCTACCACGTACACAGTAAGCAGATAAGGTTGCACTCCACCCAAAAATTCGATACTAAGATTTCACCGGAAACGCATGTTTTGAGGCCCCCTGAATAAAAATAAAGGCTTTTGTAGAAAATGGCTTTTAGGTTCAGTACATTCTGCAGATACGAATATGAAGATTTTAAAGAAAACCCTCCCACCTCAAACTATCCTTTACTTGGAAAATGTTTTGAGACTTTTTATCTTCTAAAAAATGGCAAATTAAAATGTATATCCTGAATTTTCTGGCAATAGCCTTCGAAGTCCTCTACATTCGGGAGGAATTTTGTATAATCTTGTATAATTAGAAAACGTTAAGCGATAGACGCAAAGTACTACACAAGAAATCTTGGTCTTTTTAAAGCACACAATTTATTTCAAATAAGGTTTTTGTGGCATCAGTCATTACCGAGATATCCGCTATTAATGGTTCGTATTGTTCATTACTTGTCATTCTCTTAAAAGTCATGTCAACATTCAGTTGTTTCAGTTGCCTCGCGATTGCATGGAAATAGTATGAAATTTTAAGGCGGCATACAGTGTACAGTTCTTAAACACATGACTATTGCTGTTCTCTTTGTATATATTACGAAATGTGTAATTAGCTATTTCTGCAAAGTTTATTTTAATGATGGGACGATACCACTATTTCTCGATACCGATACTGATTTTTGAGCACAGACATCGATACTCGATTCTTTCTTTATAAACAAACTGTAAGGGCGATAGCTTGTTCACTGAATTATGTTATTATTAGTAGTTTTCATTGTATAAACGCATGTAAACAGTTTTGTATTGCATGCTAATTCCGAAATTGTTTCCGTTTGATTTTCTTCAATTGGCAGACTTTTTTTTCTTCTTGGTAATACCACATATGCACGTTTTCATCCGCTAATATAACACTCGTAAACACAGTAAGTTTGTGGATTAAACTTCTCCACTACCCACCCTCATACATTAGTATATCTATACATGTTTAACACATAAGTATGTTAGATACAAAAATTTCAAGAAAAAATCTGATGTGTTACACTCACATGACTTTCTCTACTCTTGTACAATCTATTTTTACAAACGCCTATCCTCCATATGCTTCATGATAATCGAGATATCGAGATGTCAATCTTATTGGTAATTTTCTTGTAGATGCAAGGGGAATATGGTAGATTTTAAGCGATAGTCAAAATATTTTAACGCTGGTTGCTATGTGGCGCATTCCATTCTCTTTGCATGTCCAGGACATAAAAAAATGAATAACGAATTTGAGAAAAAGTATAACTATTGGAAAATTTAAGGAAATAACAAGCAATATCTCGAAAATGGTTCACTCAGCAAAATAAATGTATATGACATAAGTTGTGTATTTTAACGCGATCTACATTTTTTGTGTAGCAAACTTTTGTCTATCTCTTATGGTTTACCAGGTATGCAAAAGTCGTTCACAATGAAGAATACTTTTGGAGACATTCCCAGAAAATTCGAGATATACATTTCATTTCTCATGACATTATCTTAAACATATGATATTTTCATCAAAATCGTTACAGCCATTTTTGAGAAAATTAAAATTTTCGAAAAATGTTCCATGTAAAGGGTAGTCTGGGGTGGGGGATTTTCTTGAAAACCTTCGTGTCGCATCTCTGGAAGATACTGAACCTAAATACCAAGTTTGGTGTTTATCCGACTGTTCGTTTTTGAGTTATGCTGTTCACAGACAAACACACACACAGACACACACACGGACATGTTTCCAAAAATGCTTTTTTTTGGATTCAGGAGGTCTCAAAACATGTATTTCCGGTGAAATCTCGGTATCGAATTTTTGGGTGGAATACAATACTTCCCCTACTTACTATACGTAGTAGAGAAAGTAAAAATCAATGACATGCAGATATATGAAGGAATTAAGATTTTTGTTTAAGAACACGAGCATTCATGAAACAACAAATACTTCCATACGCTGTATTATTTGTTTCTGATGGATTCACAGATTTTGGTCACCGGAGTAGGTAAATGTAATGGTTGAGAGTGAGTCACCAAACCAGGCTATTGCAGAAACGTGATTTAGTGCGTCAGCTATATCAGCTTATTTCACAATTCAGTTAACGCTGCATGTTACTAAGTACCTCTATTCCTTTCCCTATTGTTTTGTATGTTTACATTTAGACACAAGAGCCTATGGAATGTTACATCCATCGCAGTCAAGGTCTATCAAGATGTATAATCCAACAGCTCTTCGTGGATACGTGCGAGGCAATTACAAGCCTTGTCTCCTTTCATTCCTTATCTAGCCTAAAGTTAAACGGAACAGCTTTTAATAACGCAAAACTTAAAAGCTTAAAGGTATTGTTAAAGTATCGAAGGTTTATTTCAGAGGATTAGATCTTCTTCGATGTCGCCGAGTATCGTGGTATCGACGGTATCGAGGTCCCACCCCTAGTTTCTTTGGATTGAAATTTAGAAATAGAAAAATAAGCTTTAAAAAGTATAGTTCGTATACCCACTAATTAAGAGAGAGGGTAAAGAAGGTCATGTGAATGGATATCAGATTTTTTAAAACTCTGTTTAGAATAATGTGTCATATGTCACGGTCTTTTACACATTATCTATATAGGTAGAGAAAATACTGTGGGGATTTGGGTAAAGGTGTAAATACTTCATCTGAGTACAAAAGTTAAGTGTGTGTAAGGATAAACATTTTTCAGGAATTCTCCATATGAAACAACCACTTACGAGTACTGGATGGGAGGAAGTCTTGAAAATACATGCCTTGCATTTATTTTGAAATTATAATGAAAATTGACATTTATTACCTTTTCAGTTTTGGGGATAATCCTAATGTTCTCTCTCTCTCTCTCTCTCTCTCTCTCTCCACTCCCTCCCCCCTTTCACATACACACACATAAGCGAACAACCCTTTTTAAAAAAATAATTTTTGGCTTCCAGCCACTTTTAGCTTGTATATGTGTAACAAATATTTCGTCTACGTTAGTTATTAATGCGGTAGAAAAAGCAAATATATTACTTTATTTAACATTCTTTCATATAACACATCAAATAAAAATGTATAATAAGTAATAGATTATACTGTTATAGCTCTGTTCAAGACTTAATAATGTAAAATATGTTTGTAACAAAGTATTACAATTATTGTATTAATTAATGTCAAGTATACAATGTATTATTATTGTACTCGTATATATCGATTAAAGTCGCGATATGACCTAGTAGTCTAAGCCACTATTGAGGCAGTATTTTTAACACTTAAATGATTTCAGTCTAAATATATAATATATATAATTCAATAACAGCCCGCCTTAAAGCAATATGTGTATTGTAAAATGTATGTAAGTCATTGTATATGTTTATATTATTGGAATGAATGTTCACTAATGTTATGCAAATGTATTATGTAGTTTAATAATGTAGGAACTGTGAGAATAATAGGTTAAAAGTTGCTAACAATGAGGTAACCTTTAGGCAATAATGAGTAAGAAAGTTTAATAATGCTACTAGTCTTATTGGAGCAACAATAATGCAATTTTTGTGACAGTTTATAAAATAGCAAATCAACAACCAGAAAAAAGTTAAATAAAAGTATTCTGTTGGATTAGGAATAGCCAATCGGAGACTTGAAATACGAAATTTACAAATTTAGGCGCCTCGAGAAGTTTAATACGTATTCAGTGTGAGACAAAAATAGTTTACGTGTTTAAAAAGTGCAAGTATTTAATAAAAGAATCTTTCAGCTCCCCTTATCAGTGAAGTGTTATTTAAATCGTGTCAAGAATTAATAAAAAGGAGTGAATTAAAAATTATAATCTGTGTAACCGTACATTCTTCAGCCGCACCACGTCTTGCGAAGAAATCCATGTCTCTAACAATAATACTGACGCAGCCGAGGCAAACATAAATATATAATATTTAAAGAAACAGTCAAACATGCAAAGTTAATAGTTTTTTAAACATTTTTGGGGCGAAGGCTACCGGAAACATTTTACCATACGTGCGATTGCAACTACTTAAAGTTCGGCTCCCCAACAGTTGAACTACAATACAACTACATTCTCAAATTGGCTCCCAAAGCGTGGGGCAAATAACGTAAAAATAACAATAAAACTCTACTTCACTATGAATAAAGAAAAATAACAACTTCCATCAATTTCTTTCTGAAATTTTACCCTATTAATAGGTATCTGTGCCTATCCCAGTCATGAGGGGGAAACGCGTTAACAATTCACCAAAAATGTATTGTTCAAATTAGTAATTAGGAGGCAAGTAGTGATGTGAATAATTTGTAAAACACTCCCATCTCACACTGAGGCTCGATGCGGTACCTCTCTCCACAAATTTCTTTACCACGACTTTTTCCCTCCTGGTGCGTTGTTTTTTGAGAATCACTGCAATGCTCTTTAATAGTTCCCATCATTAAAACATGAAGGCGAGTGGATGTAAAACGACTCTGCATGCAGCGTGACACAAAAGAGAGACATTAGGAAAGAAGTACGCAGTCGACAAATGACGTCACGCACAATAATGCAAGAGTTCAGGTACGACGTTTCCCGTGGGATGTCAGCTGAGGACAAACGGAGTCAAAGAAAACAAAACACCGTCTTACAAAAATAAAACAATAAGAGACTTCCTGTGAACGTACGACGTCTGATTACAGGAGGCTTTGTTTTATAAAATGCGGCACGATTTGTATTGTTTGAGTGACAAGCGTTTAACATAAATACTTGGTCCGCTAAAGCAGTTTTACTTTCTTCATCTTTCTAGGGCCAGCATTCTATTACAAGGAAGGATTCAATATTGAGATTTGACAGGAAATGCGCGTTTTGAGGTTCACTTAATGTAACACAGAGATTTTTAGAATACCTTTTTTGTTACATTCCCATGAATTTCTTACCCTCTACGTTTATTAGTGGAAATACAAAATATTCTTACGAAAGTTTATTTTCCTGTCTGCATCATTTTAATCGAGATAAACATTTCCGGAAACGGCTTCTTTACACATTTCGATATAGATACAAAGAAAATAGCGATAGTCAAATGTTTTAGAACTGGACGCTACACGCTCTCCTTTAAACTCCATACCTTTTCCATGACATCGCGAGAAGCAGCTGAAAATCGACAGAGCTTTAAAAGAGTGACTCATGTATTGAACAATTCGAACCATTAATAACGGATATTTCTGAAGTGGCTGATGCCACAAAGAAAACTAAATGAAATGAAATGTGTATTTCAGACAGACGTACCTTTTTGTGTAGTACGTTTTTGTCTATCGCTTACAGTTATACAACACCATAAAAAAAACCTACCGAATGAAGCTGATGTCGCAGAATATTCCCAGAAAATTCAAAATACACATTTTATTTGTTATGTAAATATGTAACTTTAACATATAGTATTTTAATCAGAATTCTTAGAGCCATTTTAAGAAAAATAAGCTCCATGTAAAGGGTAGTTTGGGGTGGTGGATTTCCTTGGAAATCTTGAGGTCAATCTTTGGAAGATACCAAGTTTGATTTTTCCGACTTTTCGTTTTTGAGTTATGCTGATCACACACACGGATCTTTTTCACACACGGATCACGACCACACCATACACCACCACCTCTGAATTTCATTGTTGGCACTACACCCGCTGGCAGATGACGTTCACCGGGCATTCGCCTTACCTACACCCTGCCATCGGATCGCCACATTGTGTACCGTGATTCGTCACTCCACACAACGTTTTACCACTGTTCAATCGTGTAATATTGACGCTCCTTACACCAAGCGAGGGGTCGTTTGGCATTTTCCTGCGTGATGTGTGGCTTATAAGCAGCAGCTCGATTATGGAATCCAAGGTTTCCCACCTCACGCCTGTCATAGTACTTGGAGTGGATCCTGATGCAGTTTGGAATTCCTGTGTGTTGGTCTGGATAGATGTCTGCCTTTACGACCCTCTTCAAATATCGGCGGTCTCTATCAGTCAACAGACGAGGTCGGCCTGTACGCTTTTGTGCTGTACATGTCCCTTCACGTTTCCACTTCACTATCACATCAGAAACAGTGGCCATAGGGATGTTTAGGAGTGTGGAAATCTCGCGGACAGACTTCTGACACAAGTGACACCCAATCACCTGACCACGTTCGAAGTCCGTGAGTTCCACGGAGCGTCCCATTCTGCTATTTCACGATGTCTAATGACTACTGAGATCGCGGGTAATGAGTACCAGGCAGTAGGCGGCAGCACTATGTACCTAAGAAGAAAACCGTATGTTTGGGGGGTGTCCGGATACTTTTGATCACATAGTGTATATTCTTTGTGTTAAACTACATGTACATTATTTTAATATTTTGTTAGATATGCTTTCTCATCCACGACGCTTTCGATTTCCACTTAAAACATTTTCGACTCAAGATAGTTGTTAACAAAGATAACTGTTGTCTCCTTTAACAAGTCTTTTATGAACTATACATTCTAAAAGACTAAGTAATTGACTCTAAGGGAATGTCAAGCTTATCTTCATGCCGGGGACTCCTGGATTGTCTTTGACTATATGACTTTTAGAGGTCGAATAGGAAAAGCCTAAACGGATTTATTTAAACTTCGAAATCTCGCTATAAACAACCAAAAGAAAATTCGACACCCCAGATACGCCGTGTATATAAGCTGGTGTAAGACAACAAAATTCAGTCTCCTTGCGAACTCACTTGTGGAATAAACCTACGACACTCCGTTATAAAATTCCGCACTAATAATTAACAATGGATTAATACAAATGTAGTGTTGTGTGTGCGATGAAGATAACTTTCAAGTAACAGTCTCTGTGTGAACTCAGTCGCGAACTTAAAAATGTTACTAAAAGTGAGAAACAGCAGTTACAACACAATTACGCGTCAATCTAAATTTAACAAAATGGAAATGCTTCCCACGTAAGCAACACCAAATCTTGTACAGTGCTTATCATTTAACTTCATTTAGAAATCATTAAAATTAAATACTACAATTTAAAGCGACAAGGCAGTCGGAACACATGGAAATTACACCTTAATGTTAAATTACCACTGCTCTTAAAGTTCTCATTAGTTTTCCTGAAAATTTTACTTTCTCTACTATATATAGCAAGTAGGCGAAGTATTGCATTCCACCCAAAAATTCGATACGGATATTTCACCGGAAATACATGTTTTGAGGCCTCCTGAATCCAAAAAATGTATTTTTGGAAACGTGTCCGTGTGTGTGTCTGTGAACAGCATAACTCAGAACCGAACAGTCGGATAAACACCAAACTTGGTATTTAGGTTCAGTATCTTCCAGAGATGCGACACGAAGTTTTCAAGAAAATCTCCCCACCCCAGATTAATTTTCTCAAACGGGTCTAACGATTTTGATTAAAATATCATACATATAAAATACTTTCATGGCAAATATAATGTATATCTTGAATTTTCTGGGTATGTCTCCAAAAGTATTCTTCATTGTGAACGACTTTTGCATAACTGGTAAACCATAAGAGAGACAAAATTTTACTACACAAAAAATGTAGATCGCATTAAAATGCACAATTTATGTCATATACATTTTTGTGTTGAGTGAACCATTTTTAAGATATAGCTTGTTATTCCCTTAAATTTTCCAATACTTATACTTTTTCTCAAATGGGAATTCATTATTCATTCTTTTTTGTCCTGGTAATGCAAAGAGAATGGAATACTCCACACAGGAACCAGCTGTTAAAATATTTGACTATCGCTTAAAGCCTACCAATTCCCCTTGCATCTACAAGAAAATTAGCAATGAGATTAACATGAAGCATATGGAGAAAAACCGTTTGTAAAAAATGGTTTGTACAAGACTAGAGAAAGTCATGCGAGTGTAACATATCAGATTTTTATGAATTAATCTATAAATCATGACAACTATCTCAGCAGAAAAATTCAGCATTCAGCAGAAAAATAATAAAATTTACTCTTATAGCAGGTCGGTTCATGTAGCTTTTTCTCTGACACTACTTGCAATACAGAAGCACAGTTTTGCATGCTTATTCTTAGCATAATCAGCTAACTTCTGAACCTCAATTATTTAGTTATGTATATCAGTTCAGTAGAAATTGAAAAAAAAAATAATTGTGAAGAAAAATGTGGAAAGTTTGCAATGTTGTATTTTCTTAATATCGCCAATATACATTATAAAATTATGATTGTGGTTCAGAAAGTTTAACTATGTGTTGTATACATGTGCTGAAAATTTCAGCTCTCTACCTTTCATAATTTCTGAGAAAAAGGTACATAAGTATCCAAAAATGTTGTTTTGAGTAAACTGGGTTTGAACAATTCTGACACACTTAAGTACATTACAGGTTCATAATCATCTGCCCTTCATTCCTGGATTACTGCAGCTTTTCTGATTGCCTTCTCTTGGTCTTGAACTCTTTTGTTAATTGCTGAACTGCTCGCTGGGCATGATATAGTGGTTCGTTGTTGAAAGATATAAAAATGTAAAAAGGGGCGTTTCATGACAGATTTAAAGGAATGCAGACCAGCATTTAAATGGTATTTAAATGAAAAAGCTCTTAACCCCCCAAAAGTATATATTTTCTGAAACTGGAAATAATAGAGATTGTATTAGTGCTTAAAACAAAAATGTGATTTTTGACCATTTCAGAGTACCTTGTCCCCTTAATGTTAAGCAGTATCTCCAGACATTAATTTTCTTACGCTGCATACCCTTAGATATACCATTTCAATTAATAAGAGAATCGACGACAGCCGAGGACAGGAACAAAAGAGAAAGGGGACATCGATGCAGCTAAAAAATAGAAGACACGAATGGTATTTTGTAAGCTCAATAATTATTTCACTAAATTTTAATTAGAGTCGCTGCATAAATAAAGATGCGCAATTACAATAATTAATAACGACCGGATCTGCATTCGAACAGGTGACGTGGTCTCGACTCTCTTCATTCCTTATCTTGCATAAAGTTAAACACAACAACTTTTAATAACGTAAAACTTAAAAATTTAAAATATCGAAGGTTTTCTCAAAATATCGATACCACCGAGTATCGAGATTATCGATGTGTCGACGGTATCGAAGTTCCATCCCTACTGTATCGTTTTATTAGAGGGCATACAAACTAGTCACACTAAAACTTATTTTTATATCTTATGTTATTTTTATATTTCATGTTAATCCAAATAAACATTTGCAGAAATAGCTACATAACCATTTCGTTACACATACAGAGAGAACCAAAATACTACAAACCGCTGCGCGGTGTTTTTCCTGTCAGCATCTTCGGCGCTCGGTGTCTTTGCGGACTTTGAAATAATGATTTAGTGTTAAACAATTCGAATCATTAATAACAGATTTCTCGGAAATGGCCTATGCCATAAAAGGTTATTGGAAGTAAACTGTGTGTTTTAAAGAGAGAAACATTTTTTGTGCAGTACGTTTTCGTCTATCGCTTAACATTTACCAGTTATACAAGATTATGCAGAATTCTTTCCGAATGAAGAGCACTTCACAGGTTATACTCAGAAAATTAAAGATATACATTTTATTACTTTCTCTACTACGTATAAGTAGGGGAAGTATTGTATTCCACCCAAAAATTCGATACCAAGATTTCACTGGAAATATATGTTTTGAGAACCCCTGAATCCAAAAAAAAACATTTTTGGAAACGTGTCCGTGTGTGTGTCTGTGAACAGCATATCTCAGAAATGTACAGTCGGATAAACACCTAACTTGGTATTTAGGTTCAGTATCTTCCAGAGATGCGACACGAAGTTTTCAAAAAAATCTCCCCACCCCAGATTACCCTTTACGTGGAACATTTTTCGAAAATTTTAATTTTCTCAAAAATGGCTACAACGATTTTGATTAAAATATCATATGTTTAAGATATTTTCATGACAAATGAAATGTATACCTCGACTTTTCTGAAAATGTCTCCAAAAGTATTCTTCATTGTGAACGACTTTTGCATAACTGGTAAACCATAAGAAATAGACAACATTCTACTACACAAAAAATGTAGATCGCGTTAAAATACACAATTTGTCATATGCATTTTTTTGTTGAGTGAACTATTTTCGAGATATTGCTTGTTATTCCCTTAAAGTTTCCAATACTTAATGCTTTTTCTCAAATGGGAATTCGTTATTCATGTTTTTTGTCCTGGACACACCAAGAGAATGGAATACTCCACATAGCAACCAGCTCTTAAAATATTTGACTATCGCTTAAACCCTAGCAATTTCCCTTGCATCTACAAGAAAATTAGTTAAAAGATTAACATCTCGATATCTCGATTAACATGAAGCATATTGAGAATAAGCGTTTGTAAAAATAGTTTGTACAAGAGTAGAGAAAGTCATGTGAGTGTAACACATCAGATTTTTTTTCGTGCAAATATATTTAATATGTGGTGTTTTAATCAAAGTCGTTACAGCCGTTTTTCAGTAAATCAAAACTTTCGAAAAATTGTTCTACGTGGTAGTTTGGGCGTGGAGATTTTCCTGAAATCGTGTCGCATCTTTTGAAGGTACTGAACGCAAATGCCAAGTTCGGTATTTATCCTACTTTTCGCTTTTGAGTTAACACTGTTCACACATACACTTACATACACCTTTTACTAAAAATACTGTTCTTGGATTCAGGTGCCTCAGTACACGTATTTCCGGTAAAATTTTGTATGGAATTTTTGGGTGAAATGCAATGCCCTTCTCGACCTACTGCTACATAGTAGAGTAAGTAAAAACGAAACTTAAATTTGGCATTACTGGTAGCTTTGTTTTAACCTGTGAAAATACCATAGCCTAAGGACACTTGGCATCCCTGATATGTTGAAGGTACGTTATTCGGTGCATTAAACGAAAGGTAACACAGCACTTATGCATGTTTATCAGTTATTGCAGACAGTATGTTCAACACATCCAGGGTGGATAACAATTAAACCTTCATTGTAGTGAACGGAACCCCGGCTTCCCATGCGACAGTCGGTCATACTATTCACTAAAACACATTGAAAGGGAATATATCACACATACGCACACACACACACACACACACACATATATATATATATATATATATAGATCATATCAAACAAGAATTGTACATAATAATATAATTCAGCAAGAAAGATGTTAGATATTTAGCAGCCAAGAAATGTACAAAGCAGATTGTAACTTAGATAAGTAAGGGACGGACGAGCTAGCTGATTCTAGGTAGAACCCACCACCTTTCGCCAAGCTATTGAGCAAGGAACTTGAAGCAATAAGGAAAAATAGAAAGAGAGAGAGATATTGAATCTGCTTCCGGAAGCGTCACTGGATTGCGCGTGCGAAAAGTTTTGGAGCAGAATATTTTCAACCATAATAAGGTAACGTGGTCTGAGGACCAATTAGAAATGTCGTTACATTTTAAGGTGAGCGTCACTAGGTTTGGGTATAAAAGGGGAAAGAAAGCCCCGGATTTTCATTCTTATAGACTCTGTTATAGAATCTGTTACACTCAGTGTTAAATCGGTAGACGGATGCACATGCGTGCACATGGGTGGGAAGCGCATGCAGTCAGATTAGGATTCTAATTTATTTTTATGGTGGGAATGGTTACAGATCGGAAAAGCTAGCCGCCCATAAGTATTTTATTGATAATAAACCACATTTTAAAGGAAATTCAGTGTAGTGTGAAATCACTGAAACTGGTTATATAGGTAATTTATTAGGAATGGAGAAATCGTCAGCCACTGAGCAGCAATAGCCGGAGACTAGAATACTGCAGCAGAGGGCATCAACCAGAGGAACAACGTTTTCCTGCTACAAAAGACGCCCAAAAGTTTCCCGCTACATCTTATACTAGATTTCTGTTTGCATAATTTGGAATCCAATTCATCGATAGGGATGGTCGTGGCCGTTAAGACATGGACTCGTGAATGAGAGGTGTGCGGTTCAAATACCGCCAAGAACGTACTCCCTGACTGAGGCTTTTTTTCGGGGTTTCCTCAGTCCTTACAACTGGAAAATGCCTGGCAGGTACCCTAAATGTAGCCCTGGAAAGCGTTTCCTTCCAACACTTCATTTTTTACTTTCTCTACTACGTATAGTAAGTAGGGGAAGTATTGCATTCCACCCAAAAATTCGATACCGAGATTTCACCGGAAATACATGTTTTGAGACCCCCTGAATCCAAAAAAAGCATTTTTGGAAACATGTCCGTGTGTGTGTGTGTCTGTGAACAGCATAACTCAAAAACTAACAGTCGGATAAACACCAAACTTGGTATTTAGGTTCAGTATCTTCCAGAGATGCGACACGAAGATTTTCAAGAAAATCCCCCCACCCCAGACTACCCTTTACATGGAACATTTTTCGAAAATTTTAATTTTCTCAAAAATGGCTCTAACGATTTTGATGAAAATATCATATGTTTAAGATAATGTCATGAGAAATGAAATGTATATCTCGAAATTTCTGGGAATGTCTCCAAAAGTATTCTTCATTATGAACGACTTTTGCATAACTGGTAAACCACAAGAGATAGACAAAATTTTACTACACAAAAAATGTAGATCGCGTTAAAATACACAATTTATATCATATACTTTTTGTTGTTGAGCGAACCGTTTTCGAGATATTGCTTGTTATTTCCTTAAATTTTCCAATACTTATACTTTTTCTCAAATTCGTTATTCATTTTTACTTTCTCTACTACGTATAGTAAGTAGGGGAAGTATTGCATTCCACCCAAAAATTCGATACCGAGATTTCACCGGAAATATATGTTTTGAGACCTCCTGAATCCAAAAAAAGCATTTTTGGAAACATGTCCGTGTGTGTGTGTGTGTGTGTGTGTGTGTGTGTGTGTGTGTGTGTGTGTGTGTCTGTGTGTGTGTGTGTCTGTGAACAGCATAACTCAAAAACGAACAGTCGGATAAACACCAAACTTGGTATTTAGGTTCAGTATCTTCCAGAGATGCGACACAAAGGTTTTCAAGAAAATCCTCCCACCCCAGATTACCCTTTACTCGGAAGATTTTTCGAAAATTTTAATTTTCTCAAAAATGGCTCTAACGATTTTGATTAAAATATCATATGTTTAAGATATTTTTATGACAAATACAATGTACATCTTGAATTTCCTGGGAATGTCTCCAAAAGTATTCTTCATTGTGAACGACTTTTGCATAACTGGTAAACCATAAGAGATAGACAAAATTTTACTACACAAAAAATGTAGATCGCGTTAAAATACACAACTTATGTCATATACATTTCTTTTGTTGAGTGAACCGTTTTCGAGATATTGCTTGTTATTCCCTTAAATTTTCCAATAGTTATACTTTTTCTCAAATTCGTTATTCATTTTTTTATGTTCTGGACTTGCAAAGAGAATGGAATGCGCCGCATAGCAACCAGCGTTAAAATATTTGACTATCGCTTAAAAGCTACCATATTCCCCTTGCATCTACAAGAAAATTACAAATAAGATTGACATCTCGATATCTCGATTAATATGAAGCATATGGAGAATAGGCGTTTGTAAAACTAGATTGTACAGAGTAGAGAAAGTCATGTGAGTGTAACACATCAGATTTTTAATTATCTCATTTCTTGTATAATCAGTGTGCACCGCCTGTGGTGCCGTAAGTAGTAAGAATGGACTTAAAGCACTACCGGAAAAATCCAGTGTATTAGCCCAACCTTTGTGTACGTTGATATTCCGCTTCTAATCGTAATGGAAAAGAACGTATTTAATTCTACTGCCGAGGTGCAATGGAGAACCTTACCATGACACTCTTTTTGAGAACGTACACACGAAGCGTTAGCTAACACACGTAATGAGGTACCTGGAATTGCATCAACACGTACACATCCAAACAGTCGATTTTGGTTAGTGCCCAGTCAACACGCGATTCGAAATTCCCCCTTCTATCGCGCGATTAACGAACGCTCTGAGATACACACAATTACATTTTGTTTACATGAACCCACGCTTTTGTATTGGGCAGCAGCGTCGAGGCCGCGAACTTTGACCCGGACTTGCTTACCGAAGTAAAGCCCGGCCATTTGGAAAATGGAGCGTCCGCAATATCAGAACAGTGTGTTGAAGAGGGCCAAGAGTAACGAACATGCCGTTAAGTAATTTTATCCCTTAAGGGGTGTCGGCCCCTAAAAAGTTTGAAAAATATCCTTCTTCTTTTATTTATTTTTTTTAGTTGATTTTCCGTATATAATTTATAAGAAATATTTTATGAATACCCTAAGGCAGCCATGGCGAAACAGTGCTTCGCGAGTCAATTTGCGCCTCAGTTGACTCGCGCACTACCCCTCCATAGCTTCTCCGGCCCCTCCAGCTCCTACTCATGTCAGCGTGGTCAGTGCTATGTCAAACAGTGGTGGCTAGCAATGCCGCTTGCAAAGCAACGTTCGAAGAGCAGAACATTTCATGGAATGGGAGGAGAAGTACTTCGTTGAGGATGGTGGCAATGCAAAATGTTTAATATGTCCCAAAGCGGAGTAATGCAATTCAACATGAAACGCCATTACAATCCATATCATTCCGAATATGCCAAGTTACAAGGTAAGTTGGGTCTGTAATTATTATTATTATTATTATTATTATTATTATTATTATTATTATTATTATTATTAAACATTTTATTTAACGAGACTTTAATTCTTATTTAAACTAGAGGTAAGATTGCTAATTTTCAATATGTTCACAGGACGCGAGAGAATGCAAGAAATTGTGAAATTGATAGAAAACAATGCACCTAAACCAACTACAAAGACTCAAACTATGGCAGAGAAAAGAAATCACGCTAGCTATATTGTTACCTGGGAAATTGCAAAGGCCTTAAGGCATTTCAGGAAGGAGAAATTATTAAAACTGGTTTAATTAAAATTTATGGGATTTTATGTCCTCAACAGGTCCCTAATTTCGAGTGTTGGCATGTTTTTCGATAAACCATTGCAAAGAAAGTTGAAATGCTTTCTGCCGACGTAATAAGGCAGATGGATTTGAAAATAGCTGAGTTTGTGAAGTTTTCTCTTGCACTGGACGAGAGTACAGATGCAACTGACACCTCAATTGGCCATTTTCATTCGAGGCGTTGATAAGGAACCTAATGTTGAAGAGTATTGGCTCGATTTAGTCCCACTAAAAGACAGTACTACTGGCGAGGAGATATTTAAAGCTCTAAAAATTAGTACTGAAAGATATTGTTTACAGTAGTCAAAATTAGTATCAGACGGTGATAAAGGTATTTCGAGCAATTTTTATGCTTGGCATTGTCTGTTGCATCAAGAAGCACTTTGTGCCAAGTCAGTTACACTACAATAGTGGTGGATTGTGTTGTGAACAAAATAAAAGGAAGTGCTTTGAAACACCGGCAGTTTCGAAATATATATATATATATATATATATACTTAAAAATATGGGACAATCATTTCAAGATATTAAGTATTTATGTAGTGTTAGATGGCATAGAAGAGGTGCAATGTTACGTCGGTTCTTCGACCTCAGAGATGCATTCCCCGCATTCACGAAAGAAAAGGTAATTTATTTTAGCTTTACATTTAAATTATTCTCATATGCTTTAAGGTCACTTTATTGTTTCCTTATTTTAGGGAATGGAAATTTAGGAACTAAATAACGAGGTCTGGGTCTGCGACTTAGCTTTCTTATGCGATATATGTACGCACTTAAACAAGCTGAATACTACATTTCAACGACGCAATCAAAATATTGTTGATAAGTATAGTTCAGCGCAGGCGTTCGTAAACACACTTTCACTCTGGGTAGATCACTTGAAAGAGGGGCAGGTGTACTATTTTCCATGTTTAATTCCCTTTCAAATTTCTCCTCAGATAAATTCAGTATTTACATTAGTATTCTCTTAACACTTAAAATTGACTTTTGTGATTACAGATTTCGTGATTTCAGGATTTTTAAATATGATATATCAGTGTATGTCTATCCATTAAACATAGACGTAAGAAAGGCCAGAATCAATCTGCAAGAGGAGCTGATTCATTTACAATCTGACGAAATCATGAAAGTCAGATGCAAGGATTTAATAGGAATGTAATGTTTTAAAATCTTATGCGACAATAAATATCCGAAGCTTCGATCATATACAATTTCCATGGAAGCAATCTTTTGTACAACGTAGTCTGTGAATAATTATTTTCCATGATTAAATTAGTAAAAAGCAAATGCAGATCCCGACAGACGAACGAACATTTTCATGACCAGTCACGTCTAGCTGTAAACAACATAATTCCCGATTTCGAATCTCTCATTGTAAACGACATCGGAGAAGCTTAATTTACTTTAAATACAGAGACGCCACTGAGTCAGTTCGTTCTTTACCACCACTCCGCCCGCCTTTCAAATTCTCCCCCTTCCATAGCTTTGTTATCCAGGTTGCATCAAGGTGCTTCGGGGCAGGCTTACAGTCTCGCCATGCCTGCCCTAAGGTATTGAAACAGAACGTATACACTGCAATCCATCTTGTGGACGTTGTCACTGCTTGTAAATATGCTTGAAAAATAAATAAACATATATTTGGTAAGGTAGAATCAGACCACTTAAAATTCAATGCCATATCCGGGATTTGAACCACGGATCTTCCGGTCCCCGTACGGTTGCTCTAACCACTCAGCTACCAGTACGGCATTAAATTCTCCAACTGATTAGTATTTTTTCTGGTAAACCACAAGAAGATCTCAAATTGTATTGAGATGACATACCCTAATGGTGACTTAGTAAGTACTTTAAGTCCCGGGCTTCACAGTTTCGACCACTATTAGGTCAATTAATGGAGTTTTTTACCAACTTTGTCCAACACACGGCTTGTATGGAAGTACAATTAATTCCATAAACGTATATTTGGTTTTGAATTTGAGACAGTGTTTTTAACACTTAAATAATTTGTCTAATTATATAATATGTAAATTCAATAACAGCCCGCCTTGAAGCAATATGTGTATGTAATAATTTGTAAAATGTATGTAAAAGTCATTGCATATGCTTATATTATTGTATCCATGTGTAATAATGTTATGTGAATATATTACATAATTTAATAATGTAGGAGCTGTGAGAATAATAAGTTAAACGTTGCTAACAATGAAGTAACCTTGAGGCAATAATGAGTTTCAGAGTTTAAATGTTATTTGTGATTCTTGGAAGCATTAATGTAATTTTAGTGACAGTATAAAAAATAGCGAATCAACAACCAGAAAAAGCTTTAGTTAAATGCAGATATTCTATTCGAGTAAAAATAGCCAATTAGAGACTGAAATATAGAAATTTACAAGTTTAGATGGTTGAAATCTAGTCAGTTGCCTGCAGACAGTGATAGTAACCGGATGCAAGATGCGTCCTCGAGAGATTTAATACGTATTCGTGGGAGACGAAAAATAAGTTTACGTGTTAAAAAGTGTAGTTAATTAATTAAAGAATCTCACAGCTCTCGATATTAGTGAAGTGCTATTTAATTTGTGTCAAGAATTAATAAAAAGGAGTGAATTAAAACTTAAAATCTGTGTAAGCCTACATTCTTGTCGCATCACGCCCTGCCAAGACTTCCATGTCTCTAACAATAATACTGACGCAGCCGAGGCAAACATAAATATTAAATATTTAAAGAAACAGTTTTAATTACAAAGTTAATACAGTTTATTTAAACTTGGGGCAAAGGCAACCTGAAAATACATTTGGGGCGAGGGCTACCGAAAACTGTTTACCATACGTGCGGTTGCAACTACTACAAGTTCGGCTTCCCAGCAGTTGAACTACAATACATAATCTTCAAACTGACTTTTCATACGTAGCAGCAAACAACGTAAAGACAAATACTACTTCAAATTGGCGTCCATGCGTGGAGCTAAATAAACAACTCCAATAAACCTAATAAATTAAATACTTCTTCAAATTTACCGCGTGGAGAAGCTGATAGTGTGTGGGATCAACTCAAAAGAAATCTTTCAGATGAGACGCAGGAGGATCCAGATAAGGGAACAGGAATGCACTAGAAAAGTAACATTTTCTTTACCGCAAGTTTAACTTTTTCTACTTCTGTGTACTCTTGGTCAAATAAAAGTGGCTGTTTTCTTGAATAGTTCACAACCGTCGATTTCTGTGCGCCACTTTGGCTAACTCTATAATACAGGCCACTGATTTACGCTACCTCCACACCGTGCTTAGCACGGAGCAGTGGTTAAGCTACTAACTCCTACGCAAGCAGCTCGAGCTCGATTCTCCGTAGTGAATTATATATTTTTTTTTATTGCTCGTTTTACTGTAATACAGTTAAATAATCTTGCTTGTGTTACTACATTTTAGTTACAATTATAATTACAATAATGGCAAAATTTGTAGTTACAAAATTAAATTGACTGGATATAAAACCTCCTCCCGTCCGATAAATTGTCATGGTTGTCATGTACCAATATGACGGACTGCTAAATAAACGCCACATACATAAAAATGAAGAAAACCTGTATATATTTACTCGTGTATTTAAAATGAAAAGGAAATAAAGTTGAGTACCTCCACGAAGATTAGTAATTACAACCTCAGGAACAGTAAGTTAACTCTTACCACTGAGCTATGAGTGCTGCAGTAGCGTGGCATTGTAACTAGCTCTAGTATACTGCACTTGAGAGCCGTAAATCAAAGTGTGTTTTGATTACAAATATTCAATGTTGAAACCCTCTGAAACATCGGCCTGTTTGAAGTTGTATCCTCGGAAGGCTTTTGTGATCATAGTTGTGTTCCCCATTATAACCATTACAAGCATATACGCGTCTTGTGAACAAACGTCCTGATCACGGAAGTACCCGATACGAGTTCCGTCTCGGACGCCGGTTTTAAATTGACCTATGCACCTTTGCTCGGTAACTATTTAAGATAGAAGAATGAAACTTGTACTAGTTATTTTCAGCATAGCCAAAAGTACTTGAACAGAGGTCCCTTTTGCAGTTTTTTTATTTTTTTAGAAAATTATAGCTAACATATTGCAATTTTTTCTTGACAAAATGGGTTCAGTAAAAATATTTCGGTAATAATAATAATAATAATAATAATAATAATAATAAAAACACAGTCCCAGAAGGACCTGGTTGCTTAGAAACGGTACATCAACTTAATCAATTGTAAGAATTACTAAATAGGGGATACGCACAATATTGTCTCGGCCTTTTTTTTACGGTGCCTATACCGACGATACCGAACCCGTAGACACGTTACCTCTAAAATTTCCATGGTAATACTAGTGCATCAAGCGCTCGTATGTACGGTCGAGTGCTTACACTAATACCCGATAAACGTGACAATCGCCTCAGTGTACAAAGCCTTAATTGGGGATATTTCGAAAATGAAGTTAACATTTTTGTCATCTTTAATGAGACTTGACGTTTGAGTATACGCAGTATCCTGCAGCTCCCAGTATTTCTTAATATGTTGAGGCAGTATTTTTAACACTTAAATTATTTCAGTCAAATTATATAAATATAAATTCAATAACAGCAGTCTTGAAGCAATATGTGTATGTAATAATTTTTAAAATGTATGTAACAGTCATTGCATATGCTTATATTATTGTGTACATGTTCAATAATGTTATGTGAATATATTACGTAATTTAATACTGTAGGAGCTGTGAGAATAATAAGTTAAACGTTGCTAACAAAGAGGTAACAATGAGGTAACCTTGAGACAATAATGAGTTTGAGAGTTTAACAATACTACTTCTGATTCGTGGAGCAACAATAATGTAATTTTTGTGACAGTTCATAAAAATAGCCAATCAACAAACAGAAAAGGCTTTAGTAAAATGGAAGGAATTCTATTGGAGTAGGATTAACCAATCAAACTGAAAAGGAGAAACATTTACAAATTCAAGTCAGTTGCTTCTAGACAGCGCTCATAACTGGGCGTGTCGGTTGCAGACAGCGTTACTAACCAGACGCAAAAAGTGTCCTCGAGAAATTTAATACGTTTTCTGTGAGACGAATATAGTTTACGTATTAAAAAGTGCAAGTATTTAATAAAAGTATCTCACAGCTCTCTCTATATCAGTGAAGTGTTATTTAAATCGTATCAAGCATTAATAAAAGGGGTGAACTAAAATTATAATCTGTATAAGCCTACATTCTTGTCTCATCACAACCCTGCTAAGAGAAACGTGTCTCTAACAATAATACTGACGCAGCCGAGGCAAACATAAATATTTAATACTTAAAGAAACAGTCAAATTACAAAGTTAATATTTTTAAAACTTGGGGCGAAGGCTACCGGAAACTGTTTACCATACGTGCGGTTGCAACTACTTGAAGTTTGGTTTCCCAACAGTTGAAACATAATACAACTCCTTCAATACAAACTACTTAAAATTGACGCCCAAAGCGTGGTGTAAATAACGTAACAAACCATCTTCTCAATGTACATCCCAGCACAGAGTGGCGTGTCTTACACCAGGAATTGCTAATTGTTATGTAAATCCAGAGGATAATGAAATATAAACATACCATTACAACAAGGGTGGCGAAAATGCTTTCTTCCTCGAGTCATCAAATATGCAACATGCACTACACCACTCAGCAGCATATGGAAAACAAATGAATAAATAGCTAGAAAAGGAGTGGCGCCTGCGAGTCACACTGCCTCGCGAGTCCCGTTTTCGCCACCACTGCATTACATTGTGTTACAAACGTGGTCAAATTATAAGGTTAAACTTCGTAAATCACTTCTTCTATCAGTTCGTACATTTTAAAATTAAATTTATTCATTATTGCGCGTGTACATGTTTAAACATTTAATTTTTGACCATTTTAGGCAACATGAATACCAGCAATAAGATAGCTTTTTATTCAGATCCATATTATTTAGGGATGATTTTCCAAATGTTTGCTTAATTTTCTCATCAAAACCGTAATAGTCAGACAACAATTATTTCACATGCAACTAGGCTACTATATTCAAGAAATGCCGAAACTTCCCTAAAACACTGCCGGCATAGAAACATTAGTAAACGTTTAGCAGAGATACAGTGCAGCTTAGTAATTTTGCAAGCAAATTATCCGAACTACACTGTGACACAGAGTCTATGGTCCAAGTTTGTCGGGCGGTCGGCGTCAGACAGTCGGAGGTAAACAAAGATAAGTCGCGCTCTCGCCCGACACAAACACCAGAAGCTCTGTCACAGATAAGTAGAATCTTCTGGAAGTTTTCTCCCCCTCCTCGCTTCCACAATGTGTCACCAGAGAGTTATAGAATGTTGTGTGCAAGAATTCATTGACTTTATGAACGAACGTTCTCGCGAGAGGAGTCAGTCATTGAGTCGGTCAGTGAGTGAGTAAGCGAATTGGTGATTGCGTTTTTGCTACGTGATCAAGTGCGGTTCTCCGAGCGAGTTGGTGACGGCTGCTCTGTGTTCGACTCCCCAGGGAATGAACCGTCTGAAAGCGAGTCTACGTCACGAAGAAAGTGAAGTGGCGGAGAAATTGAACTAGTTCACATCAGTAAAGTGACTGAACTAAATGAAGTTCTAGTGAAAGTTGAACCAGATCAAAGCAGTGACATTGAAAACTGAGAAGTGACAGTTGAAAAAGTGGACAAAGCCACAATACCTTAAAAAACATTTTAATTCTTGTCAGGTTGAAAGCAATACATGCTAAGCACTTGACTACGTTATAGGAACGTATTTTCAAGAATTAGGTTATTAAGATGTTAAATCTAACAATTTGACCGTGTCTGTACACTAAGTTAGTATCCGCTTAATTCACTGGCTACTCTGTACGCTTTTATACGAAGAAAACGAACTAAGTTTCGGATGTCCAATAGTTTAAAGTGAAAGCCAAGTCCCCAGCTGTTGTTTCTCACAAGAATCGCCGCCTTCTAAAGATTTTAGAGAGATGCGTAGCAGTTTTACGATCAGTACGCTTGAAACATCATAGGGGAGGCCATGAAACAGCCAATACCAGGTGAAATGGGCCTTTTCAATGCAGGGAAGCCTCCCAGCTATAAAAAAGAAGCAGCGGCGAGCACATCCTGGAGAGCCAATTGGGGTAGAAGGCATTTTGAGTCTTAAAAGTGCTGAGTGACTCGGCGATTTGTTTCAGTAGATGCGTTGTTTTGGTACCTGGCTCAACATAGGCGTTAAACGATCATGGAGCATCTTCCTCGTTTTGCTTTCTTACATGGAAAATAGCTGGCCATTTTTGTTTCTATGCAGAATCAAATTGACGGGGCTATAAGAATACGTGATGGGAGTCCTTAGTTTTTATTTTATGTACCGCTTACCTATGGCATCCAAAGGAAGTTTTGTATTCCATTCAAATATTCGATATGACAGGAAATAAAACAGGTCCCTTGAACCTAAAACAGGTATTTTGGAAAGGTGCGTATTTGCGTGTGTTTCAAAGAGAGTGCACAACATGAACACGAAAAGTCTGATAGATAACAGACTTGATACTCAAGTTCACAATTTTTCAAGAATGCGACACACAGATTTCCGAAAAACAATTCCATCACCCCAAACCAAGTTTTGAATGAAATGTTTCCAGGCCTTATTTTTAAAAATGGCGCAAAGCTTTCTAATTAAAATATTAGTGGTTAAGATATTTGCTTGACTAATAGAATGTATATAAATATTGAATTTTCTGCTAACAAAGAGAAAATTTGTAGATAATGTGTGTATCTGTGGGATAATCTCAAAAACTACTCGGCCGATGTTGATAATTCTTTTACCATTGAAAAGCCCTATTCTTTCTGATGAGCTATAAGATAATTCATAATTAACTAAAAGAAAAAAAAAGAATTTACAAACCCTTCGTTGAGAATGTCGCAAGTAAAATCTAGTTACTGTACTCGGGGAATGCGTGTAAAAACAAAGACGCCCATGTTATAATACGCAAATAAAAACAGAGCTTACAAAGCGACAAGCGATGATGTTTTTAGGGGTACGAATCTATTGCCATGATGGTGTGTGCATGTTCGTGTGCGTATGTGTGTGCGGCGTGCGCGTGCGTACTGAATGAGTCCTATATATTGGTAAGCAAAAATAGACAAACACCTATTGTATGAAAAATACTACAGCATTAGCCGTTTTCGAAATGTCCATTGCTAAATCTTTTCGGTTTTCCCAAGTTAAACTGTCATACGGATTTCGTAAAGGATCCTAATGTGATTCTTCTTTTTTCCCGCATCGGTAACAGAAAACTGACTTACGGATTGCCTCCGTAAATGGCCAAACAGTCCCGGGTTGTTTTTCCTGCTGGGACGGGGCAGTTTTTATTTAATTAGAATCTTTCCATACTTTTTCCCCAGAGTTTGGAATCACGCTTGCAGGAGTGAATGCGAACGTGATTCAATTTAAAAATTATTAAAAATCCAACGTTAAAGAGCTTATAATCAACGAGTTTTTTTTCTCAGGTCAAAGCCTCCGATAAGACCATAGGGGAAAAAATCTGATGTGGTACACTCACATGACTTTCTCTACTGTTGTGCAAACTATTTTTACAAACTCTTACTCGCCATATATGCTTCATGTTAATCGAGATGTTAATCTTATTGTTAATTTTCTTGTAGATACAAGGGGAATTGGTAGGATTTAAGCGATAGTTAAATCTTTTAAGAGCTGGTTGCTATGTCGAATATTCCATTCTCTTTGCATGTCCAAGACATAAAAAATGAATAATGAATTCCCAATTTGAGAAAAAGTATTATTGGAAAATTTAAGGGAATAACAAGCAATATCTAGAAAATGGTTCACTCAACAACAACAAAAAATGTATATGGCGTAAATTGTGTATTTTAACGCGGTCTACATTTTTTGTGTAGTAAAATTTTGTCTATCTTATGGTTTACCAGTTATGCAAAAGTCGTTCACAATGAAGAATACTTTTGGAGACATTCCCAGAAAATTCAAGATATACATTTTATTTTAAACATATTATATTTTAATCAAAATCGTTAGAGCCATTTTTGAGAAAATTAAAATTTTCGAAAAATGTTCCATGTAAAGGGTAATCTGGGGTGGGGGATTTTATTGCAAACCTTCGTGTCACATCTCTGGAAGATACTGAATCGAAGTACAAAGTTTGGTGTTTATCCGACTGTTCGTTTCCGAGTTATGCTGTTCACAGACACACACACACACGCGTACATGTTTCCAAAAATGCTTTTTTTTGGATTCAGGAGGTCTCAAAACATGTATTTCCGGTGAAATCTCGGTATCGAATTTTTGGGTGGAATACAATACTTCCTCTACTTACTATACGTAGTAGAGAAAGTAAAAACTGTAACAGAATATATCGTTCGTTGAGTAATATATTAATAATAATTGTGTATTTATAAAATATATGAACATGTCCAGTACACGCTTAAATGTGTAATAGTCAAGGGCACGGTCAGGGTACCGGGAAACACTTACGAAAAGGTTTACTTCACAACACAAAACTAAGGGAACTGAAAGTCTTTAGAAATCTTTGGTATCTAATCGCAACCAAACTTCAGTCAGTGTGAAGGCGAGCAGAGACGAAGTCGTAAAATTATGCGGGATCACGTACGATGCTAAGAACATAATTGGAGGTTGCACGGGGAAATAAAAATTCTGAGAACAAATCATAAAATTAGAATAAAATCTGCCAATGAGATTATTTTGGAAGTGAGATGGAAATGAAGAAATGTGGGCGTAGTTAGAATTACAAAAACCGCGTACAGACCTTGGAGCGACACTAGAACTAATATACTGTGACCATTCAAAACACACTCTGGCACTCAATACAATGTGAACACATTCTGTGAACGTATAGTGAATACATTGAACACATTGCAAACATAGTGGAAATTATTAATGAAATTTCATGGTAAAACATATTGGCAAAACACTACACATTATGAACATTTTGTGAAATATATAATCAGAATTGGGACCCTCAACACTGCGGTTAGTGTTTAAACTCGCGATGGGTAAATGGCTGCTAAAACAGATGGTAAATAGTAGAGATGGGATCTCTATACCGTCGATACCTCTATACTCGGGGGTATCGAAGCAAGTTCAATACTTTGATATAAACCTTCGATAATTTGTCGATACTTTAACTTTTTTAGCTTTACATTATTGAAAGTTATTGCGTTTACCTTTATATTAAATAAGAGATGCGTTATTGCCTCGCACGTGTTCCCAAAGAGTTGCTGGGCTACAGTTCTTGTTACAAATTGACTGCGTTTAGTGTGTGAATCAAGCAGCATTCCATCGACTCGTATGTCTAAATGAAAACCTGCAAAACAATGTGGAAAGGAGTCTAGGTAATCGTGTAATATGCAGCGTTTACTGAGTTGGAATGAAGATGATTTAGCTTACGCACTAAATCACATTTCTGCAATAGCCTAAGATTAAATTAAAATAAAATTCAGTTATGTTTATAGACGCTCTGTAACTGCTGTGGTCCTTAGCGTTCCATTCTATATTGGGAGTGAAAGACCGATAATTTTGCTCAGAGGCCTCTATCAGGCTTGAGGTTCTTTTACGTGCCGTAAATCTACGACACAGGACCACTGGCTTTACTTCCCTTCCGAAGGAAGCCATGCTAAGGATTTTTACGCCCGAAAAAAATCCATCGCCCCGCCGGGTTTAAGCCCGCGACCTCGGGAACTAGAGGCTAACATGGTAACCACTACACCACAGAAGACGACAATAGCCTGGCTTGGCGACTCACTCCCAGTCATTACATTTATCTACTCCGATGATCAAAATCTGTGAATCCCCCAGAAACAAATCTGAACTTAAGAGTGAGGTAATGTAGTGGATGGAAATATTTTTTTTTCCTTCCTTGTGATAGTTTGTGTTTACGCAAGTTAAACTCGAGTCACGAGCATAGCTTATAGATATATCGTACTACTAATTTCCTAGTATGAATAGAAAATCCTATAACAGAAGGTTTTCTACACAAAATATACTTGTGTGAAAGGGATGCAGAGATATTATTATTATTATTATTATTATTATTATTATTATTATTATTATTATTATTATCATCATCATCATCATCATACAATACAAAATTGGGTACATATGTTTGTATACAGAAAACTACTAATAACATAATTCAGTAAACAAGCTACGAGGGCCACTATTTATATTTTGAGCCTAATAATTGAAACAAAGTAATTTCTGATTGAAAACTGCTTTATTGTTTTTCAAAATATTCTGCGTTATGATCAATACACTTATGCATCTGTTTGAACCATTTGTCAAAGCATTTATTTCAGTCTTCTTGAGACACCTCCAAAACATGGTTTTTGAAGACATCAACGGCTTCTTCTGTCAACGAAAATCGTTGTCCACGCAATTTATTCTTTATGTTCGGGAACAAAAAGAAGTCATTGGGTGCCAAATCAGGACTGTATGGCGGATGACCCATCAATTCTATTTTTGAGCCTTCAAATATTCTGTTATTAGACGAGATGTGTGTGCGCTCGCATTGTCTTGATGAAGAACGACCATACGGTTCTTGTTGGTTTTCCTTACTTCACCGAAGACTTCCGGCAAACAAATGGTTGTCTACCATTCGGCATTGACCGCTTTACGTTCCTCTAAAGGCACTGCTGCCACATGGCCAGTTTTGCTGAAAAAGCATGCGAGCATTTGCTTCGAAGTGCTTCGAGTGCGAACAACTTTTGTTGGATTTGCTTCATCTTGAAACACCCATATATTCGACTGCTGTATACGTTCCGGCTCTTACGCATAGATCCATGATTCGTCATCTGTTACAATCTTATATACGTCTTTTGAGGCACCGCCATTGTATTTATTGAGCATTTTTGTACACCAATCGAACGAGCACCTTTTTGAGATTGCGTCAAATTATGTGTGATCCAACGAGAGCAAACCTTTTTCACGGCTAAATAATCATGCAGTATTTTATATATGCTGGTGGAACTAATGCCTAGGGTTGCCTCAATCTCACAATATGTCGCATGACGAACTTTCATTATTAGTTTTTGCACAGCATCAATGTTTTCTTGGCACAACAACTGATTTTGGACGACCTTCACGAACTTCATCATTGAGCGAACGGCGGCCACCATTAAATTCGTTATACCGGCGTTTCACAGTGGCAAAGGATGGAGCTTCGTCGCAAGTGTGGAAGTTAGTTGATCGATACACTCTTGTCTTGATAATCCATGTCGAAAGGTGTAATAAATCATTGCACGAGCATTTTCACGAGTTAATTCCATGTTTTTGTTGACACGCAATTTTCAAGTTAGTGTAAACAAAACAAATGACGCGCTATTGACAAAATGTTTGAAGTAGACTGTGGTAAAAAATGTCCAACTTTCCATTGGAAACGTCAGATGGCACCTACAACATTCAGGGTTGCCAAGGCTCAGAATATAAATAGTGCCCCTCGTATCGCCTTCACAGGTTTTTTATAAAGCCAGTATCGAGAAATAGTGGTGTCGTGCGATCATTAGTAAATTGTAACACATTCACACCTTAAAGGTGATGGGACGCAAAAATATCTTGCACATTAAAATATCACATAATATATAGTGGAAAGTTTAAAGAAACGGATGCTGCCTTAGAAAAGGTTCGAGAATGTTCGATGACGGTTTACATTATTATACAAGTTTACTGTTCTGTCCTTGAATGGGAGGGTGTTCTTTGTTAAGCAGCTGCTAACACGAGGTATACTTCTGACTTCACTTAAATATTATGAACGTTTTATATACATTTTCTTAACCTATAACTCCTCGATAACTCTTAACATTGATATTAAAATGGTCTTACATTAGTATGTATACATGTTTATTAGGACACAGTTCATTAAACAACAATTATCCCATTGTCAGTACGGATACCGTCTCAAAGTACCCTAAATATAGTATCTTTTACTATTTATGCGCTTTTCATTTATTCCTTTCTTATATTCACTAATACATATTGTTCCATAAGGAAATTCACTTTTACGTTTTCTCATATATTATTTTAGCCGTCTTCCATTGAAAACTTATTACCGAGTGTTAACTATTACAGTATAAAGACATGCCTGAGCTTGTCACTTGCACAATGGTAAACAGCATCTGGAAGTAAGTCTACAAGTCATTGTTTCTGAAGCTGACCTATTTCTGCTCTAGTGTGTTGTTCTACTTTTTGACAATCTCGTGCGCACAGCTCCCCCCTTTTTGTGCCTGCGGCTAACCGCACCGCAGCAGAAAATAGGGCTTCAGGTGCTGACCCAGCAAAGAGGATCTGAGCAGGGGTTCATGTCAATAAGACGAGCGATGTAGAGGAATGATAGTGCTGTCGAAGAGTTGATGTCGTGTAATAAACTATAATCGTTAAGAGAAGTTTTAGTTCTGTTATTCTGCTTTTCTAGGTCTTGCTTGAGCATTACTTTTAATTCAGCAGTTTGCTTTAATGCTGCAGCAAGTGCACAGTGATACTGGCGTCCTCTTTCTTACCTGAACTGAAATGAAGTATGTATTTGTGTCGTAACTCCGAAACGAAATGTGGGATTAATGAAACATTTTCCAAGGATTTGACTTGAAAACTTTCTAGATCCCCCTGATTACCTTTTCATGAAAAAGTTTTTTTATTTTATAAAGAAATGGCTTTAACGATTTGATTGAAGTACCAAATGTAACATATTCGCATGACAAAATGTGTATCTTCAATTTTCTGAGAGTAGCCTGTGAAGACCATTTTATTTGGAATGAATTTGTACACCATTTGAGATAGAAGAAAATTCTTACTACTCAAAAAATGTAGATCTCATTAAAACACACAATTTTGAGGCAGTATTCTTAACACTTAAATGATTTCAGTCTAATTGTATAATATATAAATTCAATAACAGTCCGGCTTAAAGCAATATGTATATGTAACAATGTATAAAAAATGTATATTACAGTCATTGTATATGTTTATATTATTGTATAAATGTTCAATAATGTTATGTGAATGTATTACGTAATTTAATATTGTAGGAGCTGTGAGAATAATCGGTTAAAGGTTGCTAACAATGAGGTAACCTTGAGGCAATGAGTAAGAAAGTGTAATAATGCTACTAGTCATTCTTGGACCAACAATAATGAGATTTGTGTGACAGTTTATAAAATAGCCAATCAACAACCAGAAAAAAGCTTAAGTTAAATAAAAGTATTCTATTGGATTAGGAATAACCAATCAGAGACTTGAAATACAGAAATTTACAAATTTAGGCGGTTGAAATCAAGTCAGTTGCTTGTAGACAGCGCTCATAATTGGACGCGTTGCTAGCACACAGTATTACTAATCAGACGCGAGATGTGTCCTCGAGAAATTTAATACGTATTCGTGTGAGACGAAAATAGTTTTACGTGTTAAAAAGCTAATATTTTTTAAACATTTGGGGCAAAGACCACCGGAAAGTATATTTGGGTCGAAGGCTACCGGAAACTTTTTACCATACGTGCGGTTGAAACTACTTCAAGTTCGGCTCCCCAACAGTCGAAATATAATACATCTTCAAACTGACTTTCCATTCGTAGGAGCAACAAACGTTCTTCAAATTGACGCCCAAAGCGTGGTGCAAACAACGCAATAAATACTTCATCAATTTATATTAAATACTTTTTGTGACACGAACCATTTCCGCGATATTTTTGTTAACTTTGTGGCAACTATTGGACCTCAAAACGTATGTTCTTTATGGAATTTGGATTTGAATACAATACTAGGTAAGTAGTACAAAAAGTCATTCAGAATGGAGAGCACTTTTGGCGACATTCCCAGAAAATTCAAGATATTTATTTCATTTGCCATGAAAATATGTGAAACATATGATATTTTAATCAAAATCGTTAGAGCCATTTTGAGAAAATAATAATTCTCGAAAAATGTTCCATGTAAAGGATAGTCTGGAGTGGGGGGATTTTCTTGCAAATATTCGTGTCGCATCTTTGGAAAATACTAAACTCAAATACCAAGTTTGGTGTTTATCCAGCTTTTTGTTTTCGAGTTATGCTGTTCGCAGACACACACACACACACACACACACACTGATATGTTTCCAAAAATTCTTTATTTGGATTTAGTGCACCTCAAAATATGTACATCCGGTGAAATCTCGGTATTGAATTTTTAGCTGGAATGCAATATTTCCCCTACTTACTATAGGTAACTAGTACAGAAGGTGAAAATGTCCGCTGTTTTTTGTCATACATTTCACTAGATTTAGTTTTATTCATCTTCAAAGTTGATGCTAGCTGCCTCTTCTACAAGATTCAGCAACTAAAGCTCTAACCACGTATAAAGATAAATAAACATAAAATAAATGATACAGGAACGGTCTGCGCAACTAAGGTCATCTATCCGGTATCATATTTGTTATGTGTTCACCAAGAGAACAGCCTGAATTATATAACTAAGGCCACCTATTCAGCACACGCTGACTCACGTGTATCACAAATCTACTTTAAAGAAATCGCGATATGACATTTGAACTTAAACTACGATAAGCAAGAAAAACAACAAAACAGTTGCAATTCTGTACCTTTTAATGCGTCCTAGCGTTAAAAATACGTAAATTAGTAAATAGAAAGAGTCTGAAGATCTGCTTAATGTTTCGAAAGCTGTAAAACAAAACACTTCTAAAACAAAGATAAATTTTAATAAAATTTTATTGCACCATAATCACTGTATTGTATGCAAAACTATTGAAAATGTTTCTAAACCTATCAGATAAAATAATAATTCATATTAAAGGTATGCGGTTTTAAATAAAGATAAGATACACATTTTGGTATTAAAAATCTGGTGTGTAATAGTCGCTCGACTTTCTTCGTCCGTTGTTTATTTTCGTAGCTATTAGCTATGGACTTGTGGAAAAGTCGGTCAGAAAACACCCTAAAGGATATTTACCTACAGAAATTCCAAAGTTCACATTAGTGATGTCGATAACTCAAGCATATGTTTTTGAACTAAAATCGTTGGTCATTTTCGAGAAAATAAATAATAAAGGAGCTGTTTTCACGTAAACACTATCTTGGGATGGAGGAAATTCAAAAAGGAAAATTGCATTCTTAAAAAGGCCCAAACTTGGATACAAATCGATCAAGGCAGGAGAGCTCAAAACGTGCATTTCTTATAAAACAATGTTATAGAATTTCTAGGCTGAATGTAGTACTTCCTCTACCTTAGCATCCAAGCGTTACAGAAAGTAAAAATAATGAAGAAATTGGAGACAAATTCAATACTTCAGTCTTAATGAACGTAGCTATGCAAACAGAAGTGGTATGAGCATTTATAGGTAGGAGTACTAATAGCATCCCAAGACAACGGAGCAGTGGATAGAAGAAGCATTAGAAGACTAAGATACAATGGATTGATATATTTACAACGCATGAAGACCGAACAACCAACTATGCCTTTGGGAAGAATCAAAGGCATAAAGGTCCATGGGAAGGTATGTAGCGGGATTCAAGCCGACGACACTATAGTTGTGAGCCATTCTCTGGGGATGCGAGAAGTTGATGTTACAATTAAAGCCCTTGTGGGACGCTAGTTTAACCCTTTGCCCGCTAAAGGACTCACTGCCTGTCGTCTTATTTCTCGACCACGCCAGACGCTGGGATTCAAAAGAAGGTGATAAAAGCCGGCAGTTTCAATTGATGTACGAGAGTGGCGCTGTGTGCCATTAAAAGAGCCACCGAATGTCACTGCACAAACGAGCCCTTGATAGACCATTGATCCTTATCGGAAACCTACAGAATCCCTTTCCTGATATATCGGCTTTTCAAATAGGCAACGCCAAAGTTCGTCAAAGTGCGTTATACATTTTATTTTTTCTACCACTTGCCCAGGATAGAGGAAGTATTGCACCACCCAAAATTGGATATCGAGGTTTTGCTGACAATATACGTTTTGATGTCCCCTGAATGCCCGCCTCCCAAAATCATTTCTAGAAAAATATACGTATCATAGTGAATAGCATGACTCGAATATGAAAATTCTGGAACTACCAATTTTATGCTGAACTGAAGGTTTTAAAGAAATCTCCCCTACTTGAAAGAATTCCCTTATATTTATGTTCTCAAAGATGGCTTTAACAAAATCAGTAAAATTATTATATACCTTAAACTTCTGTAAATAACCTATCTTGATTTTACATCTCAAGCACCATATGAGATGCTGTCTTGCCCCTTTTCATCAAACACGTCCTTAAATGCAAAAACTCCAGAGAGTAATTGCAACATCATCTTGATACTTAAATAATTATAATCAGTTTTTTATCACTAAACTAGGTAAACCAATATGCGTTTTCTATCCCTTCCACTTATTAAATGTTCTTTAACCAGACCACTATAGAAGCTTATTCCTTACAGAACTGGCGATGGTTACTTCCTAGAGAGAATTGGGCGTTTCTGCAAAGTTTGGTAAACTATAGAGATTATGCATGGCTGTCGTTCACCGTTGTATTTAAAGTAAACCCTCCCCATCGGCAAAAATACTGGTATTAAAAGCTATTGATGCTTATAATTAAAATTCGGAGTAAAAATATGTCTTAATTTATCCCGCTGTGCAGGTTTTCATTGTATGCAGGGCACGAGAAATAAATCTACATAGATTTATTGATCGTCCTAGAAGGTGGTAGGTATGGGGACAGCTAAGAGAATTGGTTGGAATGTTAATTGTTAAAAAAGATAAGTAGTTCACTTTCACGCCTTTCATTCTACTTCTTAAGGATGTCTTGGCAACAGCACATCCAGAAACCTATTTGAAAAATAAGGAAGGTTCCTTTTTCTGTCTTCTCTGTCTCTTCCCGTTCTTTTTCTGTATCTTGAGGGCATTTGGGTTTGCCCACATTCCACATAAGCACATTGACATACGCATTGTTTGCCCTGGTTTCTCCATGTGACACGCACACGCACACGCACACACACACACAGACAGAGAGAGAGAGAGAGAGAGAGAGAGAGAGAGAGAGACGAACTCTCGGCCCTTTACGCTACGAACGATAAAGCAAACGTGCTTCAGCTTAGCATGGAGTCTGCATAGAAGATTTCTGCATCTAGCCGGAAATCGAACCCGAGAACTCTCCGAGAACCCCTACCTACCATTTAAATTCGAAAGAAGGAACTAATGTTATTATCCCATATTAACTTATGCATTAAACGTTTTTCATTGTCTGATACATGTGCTCTGCGCGGTTGTAAGAAAATGCTGCAAAAACAGAAAGCAAAAATTCAATGCCTAGTCATATCTGGCGGAAGAGAAAGTATTGCATTAATTTAAACCAGTTACAAATATTTTGAATACTAGTTATAAATTTTTTTTCGGTAACTAATATCTGGTGGGATACTCTGAGAATTTCGAGTGTATAAATATACAGTCCTCTGACAAAATGCAGGGGTTGGCTGACCCATATTGTAGCGGTAGTGCAGGTGGGATTTCACTTTCGCTTTCAAAACCATTTGGAGAAGAGGCAGTAAGCATGCTTCACTTTCGCTTTAGCGCGGGTCGACGAAGAACGTAAAGAAAACAAGGTTTTCGTGTGTTCTATCTCTTCAGCATTATTGCAATTCAAATGTTCCAGTAATCATTGTGTAGCTTAAAATCAGAATCTACTGGCATTTTTATTAAGCCGTTCCACATTAAAGTGAATATAGCTTTTGAATGGCGCACCGCTTAGCACCTCATGAAAGAGTTTATTATAATGGCATGTAAAATAAGGTAACTAAATCATTAGCAATAGTAATTTACAAAGCCTTAAGTTGTAATTTCTAACAAGGGACATAAATACAATGAATCAAATGATTCGCCTGTTTCACAAATACTGTTCAAAATGTCCACCATTTGCGAAACTGCAAGCTTCATAGCTCTTTAACCAATTTATTTGTATTCTTGACACACTTTATTCAGAGCAGATTCAGCACCAGAGTTCCTGCTTTATAGATCTTGTCTTTCATACCTCCCAAAAGAACAAGTCAAAAGGATTTGTGTCTGGCAATATTGCAGACCAGTTGACGGGCCCATAACGTCCAATCCACTTATGAGGAAAGCTATGATTGGGATGGTTACGAACTTCACGAGTGATGTGAGCTGGAGCAACATGTTTCTCCTAGTCTTCGCTAGCCTTCGGGCACCGAACGTTTAGTGGTATAATTTGGCGGCGGCTGCAGCATTCTGAGTGTTTCGCCACAAACTACGGTCCTCAAGTATGGAAAAGCCTGGCACCTCGTGTACTTTTTATATGTTGTAGTTTTCTTCGGGCTTTGTTGTCTGTTTTCCTGTGAATTTCAATCGTTTTACTTAGTTGTGCTAAGAACAATCAAACTTCTCGAGTTAACATGAAGTGTTAGTGCACCCTGCAGTCAGCGAAAAAGAGAAACCTTTTTTGAAAGCTAAGGCCATTCCATCCTTGCTACACAGCTTTGTGCAGACCAACGGCTTGCCAGTTGCTACTGTTCCAACGTGAGACATCCTTTCGTCGTGTTTATTTTGACTAAGGGGCACCACCGACACGGGTAGCCGAGGTCGTTAAGGCAAGTACTTGTAGAAAAGAGGTATACGGTTCAAATCCCATCAGGACCATCCTCGCTGACCAAGGAATTTTTCAGCCTCGTAACTGACAAATACCGGGCAGATAACCTAAACCCACGCCTGGAACGTTTCTTTGCTAAATTTATTTTCTCACTTATTTCATTTATCATTGGTGTGCACTGCCTCTGGTGCCATATGCAGTAAGAACGGGGCGTGAACACTACCATTAAGGGGCACGTGGAAGTCAAAACTAGTACCTCCTGGTACTTACTTTGATTTGCTCGCAACCTTGCCGGTATTATACAGCCACGTTTCTTCCAATGTCAGGTGGTATTTGCAAGCAATTTCTTTTCAAGCGATCATTGGAAACATAGTTCCTACCGAAAATGTGTGCAAAGTAGGTTACGCTACTCATCTTACAAATAACAAAATATTATCTTGTACATTCTAATACAAGAATCATCTAATTTTGAATAAGAAGCTACCTTTTTCGTGTACTGCTGATCAAGGTACAAACTACTACTCTAATATTTGTTAGTAATACTTCTGTGACTTGCGTATTTGAATGTAATGTTTCCTTTCACCCTGCATATCCATTAATAATATGCTGTCAAAAAACACCATATAAAGAGACGGTTACCATCTCACTGTCAATGAACGGAGGTGACGTACACGTCATTCATTCCATTTCATAATTAGCATTCGAGTTTACAGAAATGAAAAATATTTCCATCCTGAGGTATACATTTATGCATATATGTAGGTCCGACACATAGCTGGGGAGGAACGCGACGTGCGAGTTGACAAACACAGCCAACGAAAACCCGCGAAACCATGTGAAGTATGTTATTACGAATTCTATACAGATTCTATACACTACACACCTGGATGTGCTTTTAAATATTGCTGAACGAAAAGTAGCTCTGTTAAATCCTCACTTTCGATGGTGCTCGGTTTTCTAGAAATTCCTACTGATGCAGGGACACCCTGCACCTCCCTCAATAAAGCGCTGAGAGAATTTGCATGACACTGCACCCTGTTCATGTCCCTTTTTGTTCACTTTCGTTCATTGCGGTCTAGTGTTTTCTCCTGTTTACTGATGTCATTTTATCTCGCTGTAAGCGGCTTCTCTCTTGTGCTGTGCGGCCGCTGCTGACGCCTGTTGAGGGGATGAACGTGATGGAATGTGGGGGACCATCCCGTCATGACGTCATCAATTGCCTCTCCCTGTTATTTGATACGAATGAAATGTAACACTGGAGCAAATATACAGGATATTGTAATTATCGATCAGTTTGTTTAGTTTCCATGGTAACCAAGCGTTTACGAAAAGGGAGTAATATATAATGATGTACATCCCAAATAAGTTGGTACGATTGATACTCAATATCATAGTTTTTTGATCAAGCACAGTGTAGTGTCTTCAAGGTCTTCTCCATTCTTCCCCCTTTTCCGTGTTCCTCTGTTAACACATTCGAATCGCTTCAGCAGCGAACGTTTTTACCATTTACTATTCCTTCCAGTGCATCTCTTAACAGTTTTTATGTATATAATGTCCCAGCCAATTAATTATTGTATATTTTTGCTTTTCGCATTATTTCAGCACCTTTATTGATTTGTCTACAATTTCACTCGCTCTATTCTTCAGAATTCCACATTTGAAACGTTTGCATTCGTTTCTCAACCTTCGTCTTAACATGCCGCAAAGCATTTTTTGAATCTCTGCTTTGGTTCTTTCTTCTTTAAGGCGCCACAAAACAGTGTGTTTCCTTTCTGCCCCCCTGCCGGCTTTTCTGCAGTATTTGCTGGAAACCTGCAGTGATTTGAGTTTATAATAAGTAGTATTTGTAAGACCATAATGTTTAACTTATTCTCATGCATAACTATTTCTGAAATTCATTTGAGCCACTCGGTAGACCATGAAGCATTAAACTTCTTTGAAACAAGTACAGCCAAAATCAATACTGAACTTGTGAACTGGTTTATAACAGTTATAGTAAGGTTATTCTAAGCTGCTCGTTTAAAATGATTAGTAGAATTTCATTTATTGTGTACGCTATTTGCAACGCAAGTACTCTACCTATACATAAACACCTCAAATACCCATTTAATGAAACGATATTATATCGGTTATGTGGTGTTTTTTAAATGATACAAGAAAAAATCTGATGTGTTGCACTCATATTACTTTTTCACTTGTACACACGCTAATTCTCCATCTACTTCATGTTAATACAGACATATTTGCAGAAACTATGTTATTGCTAATTTTCTTGTAGGTGCATGGGTAATATGGTAGGCTTTAAGGGATAGTCAAATATTTTAAGAGCTGGTTGCTATGTGGAATATTCCAATCTCTTTGCATGTCCAGGGAAAAAAAGCGGCGGGGGGGGGGGAGAAGAAAAGAATAAAGAGTTTCAATTTGAGACAAAGTATTGGAAAATTCAAAGAAATAACAGTGTGTGGGTGTGTGTGCGTGTGCAACATAAATTGTATGTTTTTAAGGAGCTCTACATTTTTGTGTAGAAAAATGTTTTTATCTTTACGCTTTATCAGTTATGCAAAAGCCATTTAGAAAGAGGACTTTTGTAGACATTATCAGAAAAACCAAGATATACATTTTATTTGCCATCAAAATAACTTGAACATATATTTTAATCAAAATCGTTAGCCATTTTGAGAAAATGAGAATTTCCTAAAAATGTTCCATGTAAAATAGTCTAGTGGAGTTGGGGGATTTTCCTGAAAATCTTTGTGTCGCATCCATGGAAGATGCTAAACTCAAATACCAAGTTTGGTATTTATCAGAGTTTTCGTTTTTGAGTTATGCTGTTCACAGATACACGGATATGTTTCCAAAAATGCTTTATTTGAATTCAGTGCACCTCATAACCTATATTTCCGGTGAATTTCGGGTGTAATGCAATACTTCCTCTACTTACTATCCGAAGTAGAAAAAGTAAAAAATCTTGTTACAATCGCGAGGCTTTCTCTACTCATTTTCTACAAACTGTTATTAGAAAGGCTTGTTCTTCTATATACTTCTTGTTAATCGAGATAAACACATTAGATGTTCTGTATTAGGTATAAAGATACAACAGATAAAGCGATGGTCAACTTTTTTAAAAGCATGTCGCTATGTGATGGCTTTGAAATGCCATCCTGTTTGCAAAATACGAGAAAAAGAATAGCTACATTAAACTAGCAAAAATTATAAGTAATTGGGGCAGTGTTTTTAACACTTAAATGATTTCAGTCTAATTATATAATATATAAATTCAACAACAGCCCGCCTTAAAGCAATATGTGTATATAACAATATATAAAAAGTGTATATTACAGGCATTGTATATGTTTATATTATTGTATACATGTGTAATAATGTTATGTGAATGTATTACGTAATTTCATAATGTAGGAGCTGTGAGAATAATAGGTTAAAAGTTGCTAACAATGAGGTAACCTTGAGGCAATAATGAATTTGAAAGTTTAACAATACTACTTGTAATTTTTGGAAGCAATAATGTAATTTTTGTGACAGTTTATAAAATAGTCAATCAACAGCCAGAAAAAAGCTTAAGTTAAAAGAAGGTATTCTATTGGATTAGGAATAGCCAATCAGAGACATGAAATGCAGAAATTTACAAATTTAGGTGGTAGAAATCAAGTTAGTTGCTTGTAGACAGCGCTCATAACTGGGCGCGTTGGTTGTAGAGTATTCCTAACCGGACGCGAGATGTGTCCTCGATAAATTTAATACGTATTTTGTGTGAGAAAATAGTTTGTGTTTAAAAAGTGCAAATATTTAATAAATGAATCTTACAGCTCTCTATATCAGTGAAATGTTATTTAAATCTTGTCAAGAATTAATAAAAAGGAGTGAATAAAAAATTAAAATCTGTGTAAGCCTACATTCTTCAGTCGCACCACCTCTCCCTCCTAAGACATTCATGTCTCTAAAAAAAAAATATAAATACTGCCGCAGCCGAGGCAAACATAAATATATAATATTTAAGGAAACAGTCAAATTACAACGTTAATATTTTTAAATTTGGGACAAAGGCCACCGGAAAGTACATTTGGGGCGAAAGCTACCGAAAACTTTTTACCATCCGTACGGTTGCAACTACTTAAAGTACGGCTCCCCAACAGTTGAACTACAATACAACTCCTACAACAAAAAACTTCTTCAAACCAATAATAAAGAATATCTGGGAAATTGTTAATGCCACAAAACAATTTATTTGAAATAAGTTGTGCACTTCAACCAGATTTACATTTTTTATGTAGTAAGATTTTGTCCATTTCTTACGGTTTACCAATTATGCAAAGGTGATTCAGAATAGTGGACTTCACAGGCTATTCCCAGAAAATTCAACGTAACATTTTGTCATGCAAATATCTTAAACCATTAAGTTGAATCAAATCGTTAGTGCCATTTTTTATAAAATCAAATATAATGAAAAGTTTTCCATGCAAAGTGTAGTTTGGGCTGGAGATATTTTCTTGAAAATCTTCGTGTTGCATTCTTGGAAAACGCTAAGTTAAGCCGTGTGGGGTTTAGTGTCTCCGGTCGTCTGAGGGAGCCTATCTCGAACTCCCGCGATGTCTTCTAAAAATGGCCAGGAGGGCGTTTTACCTCAGGGTTCAGACTCAACGTGTTGGTTGCGGGTAGCTTTTGGAGTGATTGCAGGAGAAGAAATTCGGTTTCTTCTTCTTTAGGAAATACACACTGGTATTTCTCTTAGTTAATGAAGTCTACAGGTTCCTATTTTCACTAATCTTGATACCTTTATATTGAGAGATCCAGATAAGTTGGCACAGGTAACAAATTAAGGGCAAGTTCTTAAGTTTAGTATCTTAGAGTATATTATCTGTTATAACTGTAATTTATATTTCGTTCCGGCTAGTATTCACTAAATCTTTCTCAGTCGCCGTTGTTTATATGCGCTTTTTAACGATACTCACAACTTAACAACTTCATGCGCTTGGCGATTAACAATCAAATGCAAAATAATATTCAGTAGTGGGGTCTACACTTAGCACATATATACAGTGAATAACTATGTAATGTATGCTATATTCACACTTTATATATTACGGATTTGTTCTCAGCGCATCGCGCTATGAAAACCCTTAAGATTTGAGGCAGTATTTTTAATACTTGAATAATTTCAATTGTATTACATAATATGTAAATTCAATAACAGCCCGCCTTGAAGCAATATGTACCTAATAATTTGTAAGAAAATGTATGTACCAGTCATTGCATATGCTTATATTATTGTAAACATGTTTAATAATGTTATGTGAATACATTACATACTTTAATAATGTAAGAGCTGTGAGAATAATAAGTTTAAGGTTGCTAACAACGAGGTAGCCTTGAGGCAATAATGAGTTTGAGAGTTTGAATACTACTAGTCATGATTAGAGCAACGATAATGTAAATTTTGTGACAGTATAAAAATAGCCAATTAACAGCCAGAAAAAGCTTTAATTAAATGCAGGTATTCTATTGGACTAGGATTAGCCAATCAGAGACTTGAAATACATAAGCTTACGCGTTTTGACGGTTTAAATATGTTCAGTTGCCTGTAGACCTTAGTAGTGACTGGTTGGAGGATGTGTTCTCTAAAGAAATATTGCGTATTCGTGTGAATCGTAAAATTATGTATACGCATTAACAAAGTGCAAGTTTTAAATTAAAGAATCTCACAGCTCTTAATATCAGTGTAGTGCTATTTAATTTGTGCCAAGAATTAATAAAAAGAAGTGAATTTAAACTTAAAACTCTGTGTAAGCCTGTCGCACCGCACCCTGCCTAAGAGAAACGTGTCTCTAAAACAATACTGAAACAGCCGAGGCAAACATAAACATAAATACTATCTATAGAAGCAATTTAATAACAAAGTTAAAAGGAAATGTTTTTTTTTAAACTTGGAGTGTAACAACAAAAATACATCTTCAAATCAGCTTCTCATACGTAGCAGCATATTACGCAACAACAGTAACTATTACGTAAGCAACAACTTCAAATTAATGCCCAAAGCGTGGTGCAAAAACTGCAACAACAGCAAAATCTTCAA
Source organism: Deroplatys truncata (assembly GCA_030765065.1). Classification (NCBI taxonomy): domain Eukaryota; kingdom Metazoa; phylum Arthropoda; class Insecta; order Mantodea; family Mantidae; genus Deroplatys; species Deroplatys truncata. Next base: position 100,279,950 of record CM060975.1, read on the forward strand.
CAACAATAAACTACAACAGTTGAAGAACAATACTGCTTCAAGTTGGCTTTCCAAGCGTGAGGCTCATAACTTACGTAAATAAATTACGTAAACAAAACGCTTTCTCAAGAGTCCATTATTAGAAAAAAATGCCGCAGGTTCACCCTACGTGTGAAAATTTGACTAAAACTTACTTGAATAATATTACTGAGGGCCTTCGGATTCTTCTTCACAGAGTCGAGCATTCCTAGCTTCTTAATGGTTCTGGGCTTTAATTTAATTGGCTATTTGTTCAAAACTTTAAACATTAACGGTCGAGAAGGGTCTTTGGAGAAAGCGTCTACCTACTGCACAAATATGGTAGTTCCCTTGAAATATAAAAGAAACACGCGACTTATAATCAGCGCTCTGGGTATAACTTTAAGATGCTTGCTCGTATGTATCTGCTGGAATCTTGCAGATTTCGCTGCATAACTGTGCATAACCGTGCTGCATATTTATGAAATTAAAAACACGTATATATTCTCTTGAGGGCTCTGTAGTGATAATAAATTTCAAATAAATCGTACCGGAATAGTAAATAATTCTCATTTTGGGTGCTAATTTCTTAATTTTGTTTTTTGGGATGCATCTCTCACTCACTCACTCACTCACACACACACACACACACACACACACACACACACACACACACACACAAACACACTCGCGGACCTTTTTCTAAAAATTCGATGTGTTACACTCGCATGACTTTCTCTACTCTTGTACAAACTATTTTTACAAACTCTTATTCTCCATCTATTTCATATTAATCGAGATGGACATTTGCAGAAACGATCTTATTGCTAATTCTCTTGTAGGTGCAAGAGGAATATGGTAGGCTTTAAGAGATAGTTAAATCTTTTAAGAGTTGTTTGCTATGTGGAGCATTCCATTCTATTGGCAGGTCCAGGATATAAAAAAATCATTATAGCATCATTAAAAACTATTGCTAAATGTTTATGTGTTAACAACTAACCAAATGTTACAAGGCGTTGTGCTTTCTACTTAAGTAGGTTACTCTTTGTGCATAGAGTAGACAGGCCTTTTTGAAAATCACTGACTTTCACTTTGTATTGTTTCATCCGGAAAAACTGCATATATAGGTTTATGGTCAGAGAAAAGGGTTTCATACACACCAGCAGAAATGTCGATGTTGGAAAATATTATATCTATCTGAGTATTAAAATTTGTTGTTCAAATGTTTTTATGCAGCTTGCTTAATAAATTAAGTTTATTCAAATAATTTGAAATATATTTGTTCTTTTGTTCCCCTTGTTTTGTATTTGCAAGGTCAATATAGAAATACAGTAGCCTCTAAGCATAGACATATCTCTTAATAGCTGGTTGCTATGTGCAGAACCATTCTCTTTGTCACAAACAAAAAAAATGAATAAGCAGTTCCCATTTGAGAAAAAGTATAAGTATTGGAAAATTTGAGGGAATAACAAGCAATATCTCGAAAATGGTTCACTCAACAAAAATAATGTATATGGCATAAATTGTATATTTTAACGCGATCTACATTTTTGTGCAGTAAAATTTTGTCTATCTCTTATGGTTTACCAGTTATGCAAAAGTCGTTCACAATGAAGAATACTTTTGGAGACATTCCTAGAAAATTCGAGATATAAAATTCATTTGCCATAAACAATGTCTTAAACTTATGGTATTTTATTCAAAATCGTTAGAGCCATGTTTGAGAAAATTAAAATTTTGGAAAAATGTTTCATGTGAAGGGTAATCTGGGATGGGAGGATTTCCTTGAAAACCTTTGTGTCGCATCTCTGGAAGATACTGAAGCTAAATACCAAGTTTGGTGTTTATCCGACTGTTCGTTTCCGAGTTATGCTGTTCACAGACACACACACATACAGACATGTTTCAAAAATGCTTTATATGCATTCAGTGCACTTCAAAAAATGTATTTCCTGTGAAATCTCGGTATCGAATTTTTGGGTGGAATACAATACTTCCCCTACCTACTATACGTAGTAGAGAAAGTAAAAATTCTTTCCGGTGGAATCTCTGTATAGAATATATGGATGGAATAACATGGATACTTCCTCTACTTGCTATAGTTAAATGGTAGAGAAAGTAAAAAGTGAAAGTGCTATATAAGTAACATATGCTAGGCGACTGTTCAGTGGTATGTATATAGCTTTTCCCAGGGTATTTTAGCTGCATTCTTTTGCTTCTATTTAGTCCAGGTATGTGTCTTTTAGATTTTAAATTATTTACTCTGAGGAATAAATGACTTTATACTACACTATTTGTTAGGCGCGTTCGCTACCGAGTTGGTATTTGATACACAAGTCGGAAGACTTATTTTTGTCGGCACAATGAAATTTGTTTGAAATTCATACAAATTTATGCAGAACCTCCTAAAAGTATATAATATTTATGATTTTGTTCAAGATGTCCATTAAATACTAAGATGCAAAGGGAATTTTTGCGATCGCGTCTGAAATGTAACGCTATGCTTGTATTTACAAACTTGTGTTTAATGTCGATCTCTCTTTTTACAGGTAAGTTGGAGCAGAACATTTTCTCGCCTGTTAATTGATGAAACTGTGAGTATTAACTATAATTGTTCACAAGCACTTCATCGGAAGTTTTCCTTCCATTAAAATAGTAATAAATCAGGCTAAGGATGCGGGGCAATTTAAGAGTTAGGTGAATTATAGTATGCATCGAGTAGGATGGAGTGAGGTGCTGCATTGGGGTGTTTTTTACCTGTGAGTCCGTGCACAATCCGCTTCGTGACTAGAGGTACAATGCACTAATGTCTCTCATTCCGATGTATGTGTCCTGCTTATTTTCCACCATCACTAGACTGCACTTTTTATATAATGGAGCTCATTATCGTCTTTGTTTACATCAACAATGCTGTGGTTAAAGAACTCTGTGTTAAGGTTGCGCATGCTTGCTTGCTAACTTGTCCCGGATCCTTAGCCTGGTAATAATAGACGAAATAATATTTTGAATATACAATACTTTTAAAACATGCTCTGGGTGCTAATGGGTGTGGGTAATTTCACATTTAATACTGAGTTAAGGATATGGTTTCTTTATTAAATATTACTGGCATTTTCTTCTTAAATGACTGTAAATTTTGTTTATTTTTGTTAATTTCTTATATTTTATATATTTGAAGGTTATATTATTACTTCATTTCTCTTCTATTTTCAATGAGTGCTTTAAAATTCTAAGGTAAAGGAATTTGCGTTCTTGAACATGTATCAAAATAATGTTAAACGCTTTATCTCTTCATCTTGTATTCTTTCACTTGTTCTGTTTCAGTTTGTATATATATTCTATAGAGCTTATCTTGTTTCACTGGCACATCTTATTATTCTTCGGAGTTATTGGTTATATGAAACTAAAGATTTTGCACACGAAACTTAATTCCTAACTTTTAGACAAGTGCAGCAGTGCGTTATATGATTGCAGGGAATATACCAGGTGAGTGAGCTGCCCCTAGGTATACGTATCTATGCAATTCGCAGTTTACAGATTGAGAACATCAACCCTTTTAGCAAACGAACTGTTATTGTAACTCTGCCCTTTTATTCGGTATATACACAACCACTATTAATGAGTAAGGCTTGAATGAGCCAAGGAGCTGCGAAAGGCTTAAAGGCAGCTCTTCAAGGATATAATGCTTACAAGGAGGTAGAGGAATGTTCTCCCGGAGAGCGTGACAGAATGCGTGTTTTCTGGCCGAGTGGTGGGTTAACTGACGGCATGTGGTGAAGCAAAGGTTAGCTTCGGAGGTTCGAATCTAATATTTACATCAAATTGTTTTGACTTCTTTTTCTCCTTCTCCTTGTGTTTATTTTCTGTGTTTTAGTATAATAATAATAATAATAATAATAATAATAATTTAATTTTTGTTATTGGCTCTCCTGTGAGCCAAAGATACAAGAATTACAACCATATAATAATTGTGGATGTTTACCCCAATAATCTGTACCGTATCAGGTGTTGTAAATGTGTTTCGTAGTTAGCTTTCATTCTTTTGGGCGCATTTCGACGCTATTAAATCTAACAATTATTTGTTCATGTTTAAACCTTATGTTTTACTTCTTCTACTGAGAAAGGAGTTGTAAATGTGCTAAGTTCACGGGTAAACAGCATAATTTCATCGACGATGAAAATGTTCAAAATGACCTACTCCCTTCATCAATGCACATTTGTGTACGTTGCCGGAGAGACCTTCTTGCATGCTGTAACATGTAATCTGCCTGCATTCTTTACGTATGAATGCCCGTAGATAATTTGGGCTTTGCGGTTCTTGGCCGCAGACCCGTTCCCTTAAATGATTCCACAGAAAAAATACAGTGGGGTGAGATCAGGTGATCTAGGGGTCATGCAATTGGGCACCCTCGGCCAATCCATTTTTGCGGATATGTTCTATGTAAGTGATTCCTTACAATCAGTGACCACTGCGGTGGAGCTCCATATCACTCGCGCTTGAAAGTCGCGTCCGTGGAGAGTCTGGTGTAGTTGTAGATGGTATGGATCGTATTTATTACGGTGCAATATGCGCATCACTGAGGACCGACTTAGACTTATGTGCAGATCTTGTGCTATGGTCCTTGAACTGGTATGTGGATTGTTTTCTATTGCGTTTCGCACGTCATCTTCGTTGCATGTAGAGGTTACTGGAGTATCGCGATCAGGTGGTGCTCTTCCAAATCATCCTGTTTCACGAAGGCGTCTTTGAACCCTTCGAAAAGCGTGTGCAGTAGGTGCCCTCCTTCCTGGAAACCGTTCTTCATACAGGCGCTTTGCTGATAATACACTAAACCTTTTTCTCCATAGATTAAGAGCGTGTCAACATACTCGTCGTTTTTTACTTATGACAGCAGCCGTGTCTCGTATAAAGATTTCAAATACTCAGTAGAAAATGGAGAGTTTATTCATACCAAACATTGATGCAGGCGCAAATAGCTAAAGCCACTTTGCATGTGTCAAGTGTTTTAAACTTGGCTAAATGACCAAGCATAATACCGAGCACAATAAAATGCCTACTACGAAATATAAATTATCCATTTGTCAGTGGAAAATATGGCGATTACTCTATTTTGTACACACTTCCGAAGAGATAAAACAAAAGGTAATAAAAAGTTTGAACTTAACACGAAGGATTTGAACCCGAACTGAAGTGTCACAGTGGTAAATGAACCATGATAATACCATTCGGCCAATCCTACCTTTTGAGCTGGGGGTTCCTATATGAATAAATAATTGCAGAACTCGGACCCCACCTCGAATCTTTACACGCTTTTTGCAGCTTCATACAGTGTTTGGAACTCGTTTTGATAGTTTGAACTCGAATATACAAACTGCATCAAGTATTTCAATTACTGAATGAACTGAAATATGCCATAGTTTGTGACAGAAGGGAAATTATCTACCTATACTTAGCGTTTTTTGACAAGGCTGTACAATGAACCTTTGTTGGCTGACGGCTTAAATCCAATTGGTTACACTGCGTAAGTCTGCCATTTTCTTTTCAGATAGGTTTGTCAACCGATGCATGTGATAAGTTGTTCCTTCAGGGGCGTTTTCAAAGGTGTGTATGAAGAATAAAAGTTTGTAAAATCAGCTAAAAGTGCTGCTGCAGCTCCCAGTGTTAGGGTGGGATGTTTTTGGAATCGACATGTATGGCGATTGCATTCTGTCCCGTAAAACACTTATGCACTGAGCTCTCTATCCCACCTATCTATGCAAATCAGCCATTAGATGCCATTCAAGAAAGTCGTAAGTTATATATGTCGCTTAGCACGTTGATAACTTCAAAAATAAATAGGGGCAGCTGACTCACCTGGTGTAATGGTTGATGTATAATATCTAACTCTCTTAATTTGCATGTGAAAATGGTCCTATGTGGTGTGTATCTTTGGGACCAATAATGGTTCTAGTTTATAGTTTTTATTTTTACTTTCTCTACTACGTACAGTAAGTAGGGGAAGTATTGCATTCCACCCAAAAATTCGATACCGAGATTTCACTGGAAATACATGTTTTGAGACCTCCTGAATCCAAAAAAAGCATTTGAATCCAAAAAAAGCAGTTGGATAAACACCAAACTTGGTATTTAGGTTCAGTATCTTCCAGAGATGCGACACGAAGGTTTTCAAGAAAATCCCTCCACCCCAGACTACCCTTTACATGGAACATTTTTCGAAAATTTTAATTTTCTCAAAAATGGCTCTAACGATTTTGATGAAAATATCATATGTATAAGATAAAGTCATGAGAAATGAAATGTATATCTCGAATTTTCTGGGAATGTCTCCAAAAGTATTCTTCATTGTGAACGACTTTTGCATAACTGGTAAACCATAAGAGATAGACAAAATTTTACTACACAAAAAATGTAGATCGCGTTGAAATACACAACTTATGTCATATACATTTCTTTTGTTGAGTGAACCGTTTTCGAGATATTGCTTGTTATTTCCTTAAATTTTCCAATACTTATACTTTTTCTCAAATTCGTTATTCATTTTTTTATGTCCTAGACATGCAAAGAGAATGGAATGCGCCGCATAGCAACCAGCGTTAAAATATTTGACTATCGCTTAAAAGCTACCATATTCCCCTCGCATCTACAAGAAAATTAGCAATAAGATTGACATCTCGATATCTCGATTAACATGAAGCATTTGGAGAATAGGCGTTTGCAAAAATAGATTGTACAAGAGTAGAGAAAGTCATGTGAGTGTAACACATCAGATTTTTTCATTTTTGTTCTGAATATTAAATATAAAGTTTTCTTTCTTTACGTCTAATGCATTACCAAAATCAGTAATTTTCAGATAGTGATGCATATCTAATAATTTGTCCAAGTTTAAACACTTTATAGCGGAACATGACCCCTCATTGTTCCGTTTTTTTTTTCACATTTTTAGAATGTGTTACTGCCAGTCCCAGTTGTGATTAACAACTTGTGTGAAACTAGTTTAACTTAAGGGACACTGGAACCGTGTCTTTAGGTGAAAATAACAAATTATTTTTTATTTTTTTAATTATAAATAGTGTATAAACACCTGACAATCATTTTGGCCTAACATTTTTCACGATCTGACATTTCAGCGACATGTTTAAATCGCCCTTGCTCTTAATCCAACGGGGCGCTTTCTGTGTATGCTTTTTCTTAGTTTTAAATTTTTGCGCATAAAATGTGTTCCTCACATTTCAGTTTTGAACTGATTTGTATGAAAATTTGCATACATAATCTCAAACGTACTACTTAAAGATTTAAGCATGCATTTTACGATTGCTATATTCATTGGCTCACAAATTTTAACTTAAAAACAAGGAAAATATTATCGCCAACAGCTTCATAAAAAATTATTTCTCTGCGACTAATAACATCAATAAAATTCTCACATTTATTTTCGTTGTGCTGCGCATCAGGAAATGTCATCATACTTCTCTGACAAATGTGAATGCACGGCACAGTTTTAGAAAACTTGCATTTGTTTTTTTTTTCTCTAGTTAAAAATATTTAATTAAATTATCTGTAAAGTTATTTGTGCTGGAACTTTGAGCTTTTGCACAGTCATTTCTTTATTTACTCATAAGTATGTCTCTATTCAAGTAAATAGTTTTAAAATTAAAAAAAAAATGTAGAAAATTTAGTACCAGTACCCTTGAAGGTCTGCAACGGACGTTGACGCTTGTTTAAATTTCATTTTTAGATCATGTAATTTCTTATTTATTTCAACTATTGAGATTATCACAACTATTTTGTGATGATCTCAACAAGTAGCACTAGGGTGCTTAGATGATTCTATGCAGTAATATATTAAAAATGATTTTATATAATTCATGATTAATTGTAGAAAGAGATTCCCAAATTACAAAGGAGAAATGATTAATATTTTTCACTGAATTAATTTATAAAAACATTGCACTATACATTGTGAATGGTACTTTAATTACTAAGGTTAAGAGTAAGCCGAAGTAGTAAAATTTGTTTAAAACGATTCGCTGGCCTTTCCAAAAATGTTGAATGGAAAGCAAGAAGAGCCAGTCAACTTTAGAACCTGAAAGTTTGCAACCCCTTTATTTCTCTGTATTATTAGGATGTCAAAATTGATTCCAATACTCGTATTAGTTTACTCGTATAAAAGTAAACTTTTATAGTGCACGGTCTCCTCAATCAGAAAAATATGATTACTTAATTTTTTTTAAACACTAGTGAACAACCATTCATTACTCTACCATAGCTTGCCTTACAAGCTATTTTATAAACCTTATTTATTCTATATAATTTCTTCTAAAGCTGTTATCGATCGTTTTACGTTTATCTCCTTTATTTTATATTTTCTGCACGCTTTAGGGAAGCTTTTGGACTTGATATTCTTGTATTGAGATTTAGTTTTAAAGCACGCATATCACAACGCCATGTAGGGAAACGAAAAATTATTTAAGCGTAAAATATTTAATCTATCCCTTAACGGTTAAAGACATTTAAATGTAAAAATACGATCAGAAAGTATTCGTCTCCATCTTGAAATAAAAAGCTAGTAACCAAATACAAACAAAGTTCTAATGCAGTAAAATGTAGTTTCCGAATTTGTAGGCTGTAGTCCAACATCCGACGTTTCGCCTATGATTTCCCTGCCTGTGGAATTTTGACTCCCCACCAATGGCAGCCAGAGACTGTCAATGGGCGAAACGTCGGGCGAACTTTCATTTGTTGGACCATGGCTTACAAGCCGGAATCCGCGGTTTATTGTGCCTATTAACGCCAGCCATGAGAGCTTTACTGCATTTATTAGAAAATTCTATGTTTAATATGCACTAAGAACAACTTTTTCGTGTGTGGTGTTTACAAAATTATCTTATATGCATTTATAAGTGGAAAATGTTAGGTAATTATAGTACCTACCTGAAATCGCGGTGAAATTGGGTTTTGTTATGACGGAGGGAAAACCTTTAGAAGTCTGGAATTACACACATTTTTACTGAACTTCCTCATTAACGCCTCAGTTTTTACTACTTTACAAATTTATTTTGAGTTTAAATCATACGTGGTTCACATTATTAGATATAATATAAAAATGAATATGTGTAAAATAATTTAGTAAGCATTTCACATGAAACAGTCGAAAACGCTAATAAAACGAAAAATCTTTAAGAGTTTGGCTATTTTGGTGTCTTTAATGTCGAGGCATAGGAATTTATCAGCATTAAAGCCAGGCGAACAGGGACGTCGTAGGTAAAAATCGCACATTTTTTGGCGTTTGCAGATAGTACTGAGACGGGTTTTTACCCGCCTGGCAGTGGCAATTGGCCGCTGTTGTTAACGTTCTTTATGGTGATAATGTCTCAAGTATAGAAAACTTGAAGCGAACTGTTTTAAGAATCCCAATGCCTGGAAATGTCGTTTCTTCTTTTTGCATAAGTCCGAATTTTCACTCCGTTAAAAGTAGGGGCTAATACTTTATAGTGAGTAGTAGTGACGGCTACTGCACAAAACCACATTAACATCCTAACTTTTGGCACCTTGCCGATTTATTGATTTTTTTTCTTTGAATGGTATTAGATTTAATGTATACGTGGTAATTGAAAATCTACGGCGTTTAAACATACAGCGCTACTCCTCTGAACTCGATGATACATGGCAAAAGGGTCCTCAGCACATCTTGACTTGTGCACGTTTTAAGGAGCTTCCGCGCAAGCGCAACTGGTACACGTAATTATCTTATGGGGTCAAATACGTAAGCGTCGTGCACACTTCAAGTGCACTAGCGTGTGTAGTTTATCCTGCACTCTTTCCACTACCACTATTACTTTACGTCAGTGCCACAAGGTGGTAGCACACGCACACTACGGCAGAAGTTATGAGGGGCTGCAGTTTCTCAATTTGTTCATAATCATAAATTATGCATCAGATGTTCTTTCACATTTTCAGGGTGACTAACTAAAATTTGGTCAACACCCAAAATGTATGCTCACTAGCCGCTACTGATTAGTAGGTCTTGATTTTGAAGACATGTTTTATCGTATCTCAGTAAAAATCTAATGTGGCACATTCACATGACCTTTTCTACCCTGCATTGTTTATTAATGGGTATACGAACTAGTCTTACTAAAACTTATTTTTATATTTACTACATTCTAATGCAAATAAACCTTTACAGAAATGGCTACATTACACATTTCGTTATAGATACAAAGAGAACAGCGACAGTCAAATGTTTAAGAACTGGACGTTATACACCGGCCTTAAAATTCCACACTGTTTCCATGCAATCCCGAGAAACAACTGAATGTTCACAGGACTTCAAAATAATTACTTAAGTATTGATAATTCGAACCATTAATAACGAATATCTCGGAAATGCCTGTTGCCACACAAAAAAATCATAGTGTGTTTTAAAAGTTATACATGATTATACAAAATTCCTTCCGAATGAAGAGGACTTCAAAGGCTATTTCTAGAAAACTCAGGATATACATTTTATTTGTCATGTAAAAATCTTTAATCCTTTTATTTTAATCAAAATCGTTGTAGACATTCTTAGAAAATTTCGAAAAATGTTTCATGTAAAGGGTAGTTGAGTGTGGGGAGGATTGTCTTTAAAATCTTCGTGTCGCATCTTTGGAAGGTACTGAACTTGCTGTTTGATGTTGATAGACTTTTCGTTTTTGAGCTATGCGTTCAGGGACATACACACACGGACCTTATTCATTTAAGGTGGTATCGAATCTTTGGGCATAATGCAATACCTTCTCTACCTATTAAACTATATTCACTCTTAGGTTGATCCGCGGCAAAACAAACCCACGTAGTCAGTGCATCGTGGTGCAACACGGTAGCAATGCGCGCAAGAAAGTAGTCCCATGCTAATCTCTGAATTTTAGAATGAATTTATCCTTAAATGGTATAATATTCTATACAAATACTTAAGGCTTTATTTAACGCTGATTTATATCGTAAAATAGAGCTAAAAGTCCCATGATGCAATTCGTATGAGTCAGCTGACATCGGGTAGGCGCAGAATACTGTTTACAGCCAGAAACCAGCAGTTGTGTTTAGTATCGTGGAGGACGGTGAATTCGCTCTTGTGTTTTCGTCGAATTACGTAAAGCATTAGCCGCGCAAACCATTGACAATAAGGTTGAATCTTTATTATAAGTTATATGAGAAATATCCAACACTTTCCGCGAAAGAAATGATGAAATTAACTTCTGAGTTCACCGGTGTTTCGAGTACCTACAAGTATAAACACTGCTTGTGCAGAAAAATCTGAAACGGGAAAAGTGGTTACACCCGGGGGGGAAAGAAAAAAGGAAAAGAAAGCAAATGAAATACGCGATGCAAGAATGTAGTGATCTTGAGAAGAATGCAATTCGTCTAACAGTGACCAATTTCTTTTTTAAAATGAGCCGCCAAAATGAGCCGGCATAAAGTGCCGCTTCCAGAGAACGAATAAATTAAGTTATCGCATACCTGTTACTTTATTTTTCGCTCATGTATTTTAGAATTAACTATTAGTATATGTGCAAATGTTTATTTTGTTGCAATTATCAATTTTATCATCTTTAAGCCTTAACGGAATATGCTGGTCACCGTTTCAGTTGTCGAAATAAGGACTCTGTTCTTTTTTGCACTACGTGCCGATTGTACTGGCCACATGGTCTGAAAGTGTGACAGTATTTCTAAACTGTATTCACTCTGAGGTTGATCCGCGTCAAAATAAACCCCAGGTGACCAGTGCACCGTTATAATGTATCCTTCTGCCAATCGCACTAGAAATACTGTCACACTTTCAGACCATGTGCGGTGACTAGCATATTCTGTTTAGGGTTAACGATAAGAATGATAGTTGTAACAAAACAAACGTTTGCACATATAATAATAGTTAATTCTAAAATAAATGAGCGAAAAATAAAGTAACAGGTATGCGAGAACCTAATTTATTCGCTATCTGGAAGCGGCACTTTATTAACTGTTGGCGGCTCATTTTAAAAAAGAAATTGTGCACTGTTACGCGAATTGCATTCTTCTCAAGATCACTACATTCTTGCATCGCGTATTTTCTTTTTTTTTTCCGGGTGTAACCACTTATCTCGTTTCAGATTTTTCTGCGCAAGCAGTGTTTATACTTGTAGGTACTCGAAACACCAGTGAACTCAGAATTTAATTTCGCCATTTCTTTCGCGGAAAGTGTTGGATATTTCTCACATAACTTATAATAAAGAATCAACACTATTGTTCTTTCACCACTAGTCAATGGTTTGCGCGGCTAATGCTTTACGTAATTCGACGAAAACACAAGAGCGAATTCACCTTCCTCTACGATACTAAACACAACTGCTCGTTTTTGGCTGTAAACAATATTCTGCGCCTACCCGGATTTCAGGTGACTCATACAAATTGCATCATGGAACTTGTAGCTCTGTTTTCGGTATAAATCAGCGTTAAATAAAACCTTAGATATTTGTATAGAATATTATACTATTTAAGGATAAATTCATTCTAAAATTCAGAAATTAGCAGGGGATTACTTTCCTGGGCGCATTGCTACCGTGTTGCAACACAGTGCACTGACCACGTTGGTTTGTTTTGCCGCCGATCAACCTAAGAGTGAATATAGTATAGTGCGATTGACGGAAGGATACAATATAGCTGTGCACTGGTCACCTGGTGTTTGTTTTGACGCGGATCAACCTCAGAGTGAATACAGGATAGGTATGTGGTAAAGAAAGCAAAAAGGACAAATCCATTTGAAATCCATTATAATTATTTTTTTTGTTTTGTTTCCTGAAGGCATTTCTAATTTAGATTAACACTAGCCGCCTTAGGGATCGCACTCTTCTATTGTAGTATCCATAACATCATTGTAGAGAAAATCAGTTTTGCTACTGTTTGTTTTTCGGAATTGTTAAAAATTCTGCTTGATATATCTACTAATGAATGTGGCCTCTGTTAATATCCTTAAAATCTGAAACAGTGATAGTATTTCGTATAACCTTTCTGACTTGTTTACGGATGGAGTATGTACCGCAGTTGTGCGCTTCGTAAAAGGCTCGTGAACGTTGCGAAATGTGGCAATAATAGGTTCCTCCCACGGCTACATGACGTGTGTTTTGTAGACGTCATCGCGATGCCTGGATGTCCACTTTGCTCAAGGAAGTTAAAGATATGTCCACGTGGTTGCAAATGTTTACAATGAAGACACTTGGCCCACTGTTGCTTGCGGTAAGGCTTGCTGTTACCTGTAGTTCTAATGTCGTTGGTTGACCTCTAATTTTAGCTCTCACTCTCGCAATACTTGCTTGCAGAATTTCCCCCTCCCTTCGTGTTGCTGTATAGTTCTGTAGAGTCTATCCTGGTAGGTAACGTTGTAGTTGACCTACATTGTTAGCTCAGAAATCTGTCGTTATGGAAAAGCCAATCCAGTACCGGGGAGAATTATTCTTGCTGTGTGTACAAAGTGGACCTCCTCTACAGACCATCTTACGAAAGCATATCTTTTACGTTAACCGAATTAGACTTTTCCAGAAATAGTTTCATTACATATGTCGTAGGTACAGCGGAGTAGAGGAAATCGAATCGATAGTTAGATGTTGAAAAGCTAGTCAACATATGCGGCCTAAAAATTCGTACTCTTTCCATGATATCGCGATAAACAACTGAATAGCTACAGCACTTTAAGAAACTCTCAAAAGGATTTGAGAAATTCAAACCAACAATAATGGAATGAAGCCACAGAAGACGTTGTGTGTGTTTAAAAGAAATCTACAATTTTTACTTTCTCGATACCGAGATTTCACCGGAACTATATGTTTTGAGACCCCCTGAATCCAAACAAAAGCATTTTTGGAAACATGTCCGTGTGTGTGGCTGTGAACGGCACAACTCAGAAACGAACAGTCGGATAAACACCAAACTTGGTATTTAGGTTCAGTATCTTCCAGAGGTGCGACACGAAGCTTTTCAAGAAAATCCCCCCACCCCAGATTACCCTTTACACGGAACATTTTTTGAAAATTTTAATTTTCTCAAAAACGGCTCTAACGATTTTGATTAAAATATCATATGTTTAAGATATTTTCATGACAAATGAAATGTAGGTATATCTAGAATTTTCTGGGAATGTCTCCAAAAGTATTCTTCATTGTGAACGACTTTTGCATAACTGGTAAACCATAAGAGATAGACAAAAGTTTACTACACGAAAAATGTAGATCGCGTTAAAATACACAATTTATGTCATATACATTTTTTTTTTTTGCTGAGTGAACCATTTTCGAGATATTGCTTGTTATTCACTTAAATTTTCCAATACTTATACTTTTTCTTAAATGGGAATTGGTTATTCATTTTTTTTATGTCCTGAACAAACAAAGTGAATGGAATACTCCACATAGCAACCAGCTCTTAAAAGATTTGACTGTCGCTTAAAGCCTACCATATTGCCCTTGCACCTACAAGAAAATTAGCAATAAGATAAACTTCTCGATTAACATGAAGCATATGGAGAATAAGCGTTTGGAAATATAGTTTGTACAACAGTAGAGAAGGTCATGCGAATGTAACAGATCAGATTTTTTTTTAAATATATTTATTTTAAGTCGCTTTAACTCACGAAGTTCTATTCGCGACTCTTAAATTAATACAGTGGTGGTTGAACATAAATAGGTTTCTTGGAATACATATACATTATATCGTTTGGTAATAAACAGATAATGCTTTTCTTATATCAACAGTACAATTAAAAAGTTATAATTAATTTTCCAATGTTTTAAATTTCATTATACAGTTGTATGCTTTGTAAGAACATTATAATCTTTTTATCCATTGTTGAATCATTAAGACAGCTAATTTTATTTTGGATGTTATATATTTTCCTGTGTGGGTTATAAGGTTGGCATTCTGCGAGTACATGGGAAACTGTCATTGGCGTTTTGCATGTTGAACACTGCGGCCGAGTTTATTTGGTGATCAGGTAGGAGTGCATCATCTTTTGTATGTCCAATTCTTAAGTGAGTAATGATTACTTGATGTTTCCTTTTTAAGCTTGTAAAAATACACTTGTTGTTTGAAGATCCTATTACAGTAAGTAGCGTGTTTCCCTCATTTTAAGACCATAGTTGTTTTCCATGAAGTAATGATTCTGGTTCGGATGTATAGGGCCTGTTATCTCTGCATTAAATTTTGGTTTTTGGATGGCCACTTAAGCTGTTTCGTCCGCTCTCTCATTGCCTCGTATTTGTTCGTGCGATGGAATCCAAAACAATATTACTTGTTTTCCTCGTTCCAATGCATGGCTATATGGCAGCTGTATTTCTTGTATGAGTTTGTTTTCTGTATGTGTATTTTGAGTGGCTAAGATAGCACTTTTTGAATCAGAAAAAAGCTTTTGTTCAGTGCGTTTCCATTTATTTCTTACGGTTTAGTCATAATACAAAATTACACTGTTTTTGTTCAGTATTCCCAGTTATTCAAAATACACATTTTCGTCTGTATATCTTAAACATATGGTATTTTAAAAGTTTCCATTAAAAGGATAGTTTGCGGTAAATCTTCATGTGGGATCTTTGAAAGATACTTCACTTAAATACCAGGCAGGTTTGGTATTTATCGGCCTGTTCGTTTTTTTTTTATTCTTTTAGTTACGCTGTACACAGATAAACATACAGACCTTTTTCTGAGAATATTCTTTTCGATTTTAGTGGGTAGTAATGCATATTTCCGGCGAAATCTCAACAACTAACTTTCTCTACTGTACAAGTAGAGAAAGTTTAAAAAAAAAAACTATGACAAATTTGAGTTTTGTTAATGTATACTTGATATCCTTGATGTTATTATTTTTGAATGATTTAAATGCTCTTTTATTAGATGGGTGCAATCCACTAACGTGGAAATTCGAGTAGTTTTTTAGAATAACTAGTGACTTTGCATTTAATGTTGAACACAAGTCCAAAAGATTCACTTGTTTATAGAAAACAAGTCCAAAATGATTGCCATGTTTAATTCCTGTTTTCGTAATCGTGTCAACCAATACATAGTGCGGAATTCTTTGACTTAGAAAATATTCTCAAACAGTTTCCTGCTATAAATTTAAATAAAATAATCTTAATTAAATTAATTTATATTAACACAGACGAGAAGTCTTAAAAGCGTTTCATTTCGCTCTTTAGTTTCAATTACGAACGAAGGGGTTGCGCATTAGCAAAACTTCTGCGAGGTCATAATCGAGTGTTTCCTAGCCAAACAGCGGTAGTTTGTTTGTGCGAAATTTGATAATTTCGAGTATAAATCGAAATCTTCGGAATTCTGGTTGTGAAGCAGAATTAAACGACCGAGAGTAAGGTAAGATAGTATTATTACGTAGTGCACTGAAGTTTTACAACAAAGAAATGCATTATTAGTTTCACGTTAAACCGGCACGTGCTTGCAACCACTCTCTGCTCCCTTCTTGCTGCATCTGCCTGTGCGTTAGTAGTCATTCACCGCCTTCGTTCCTGACAAAGCATAATTGTTTACATTGCAAGTCCTTGCGAGCATGGAGACATATTTTCAAACGTACTTGATGCCACATCACGGTTCGACCTGGTAGAAACCCAAAACACGTAACAACGAATGTTTCAGAAATAGCTAATGCTACGAAAAAATTGTTAGACACAAATTGTGTATTTTAATGAGCTCTGCATTTTTTCTGGAGCTAGCTTTTTATGATTTACTAAGCTTTTCCACATTATATACAATTCAATGGAAATGATATCACATGCAATTGACAAGATAATTCAAATGTGCATTTTACTTGTCATTCAAATACCTCACAAATGTGCTACTTTTATAAAACGTTGTTAGAGCTAGCTGTGAGAAAAGGGAGACATTCCTAGCGACGTCTGACTCAAGTATGAATTTTCATAATTATTCTGCTTTTAATTTTTTTGTTTGATGCTCGCGCGTTCTATCTCTCTCTCTCTCTCTCTCTCTCTCTCTCTCTCTCGCACACACACACACCTATTCTTTTAAAACTGTTTTTTGGTGAAATATTAATATCGAATTTATAAATGGAACTACTGCTTTGAGGAAAGGAATAAACGTGGTAAAGAAACTAAAAAGATGGAAAGGTAAGAAAAGAGAACGCAATGATACAGATAAATACCTCAACAGGTTTACAAACGACTTGGGTAGCCGAAAACGTTTGGCAATCAGAATTTGTTCCCCTCTTTACCGTTTTCCTATCAACCTGTTCTCCATGCACATTGAATAGTTTCATTATTTTCAAGTTGGAAAAGAGTGTTGAATTTTTGAGATTGAAATACCTGTTGACAATATCTGATTCTAAACATTCGCAGCATAATTCCTAGAACGTCAATTACATGGTGGTAATGTAAATTCCCAGCTTATTCATAGAAAGTTAAAAGTTGTCCGTAAAGCTGAGAAGCCGTACTGAGAGTCAATTTTGCACTTGCGGTTCATTTCCCGTTACTGCTTCAAAGAAGTTGATTTCTTTCAACCGATTGATTTCAAGGAATGTGGAATCTCTTTGTGTGCGGAAAGAACGATTTGGGAAAGTCGTCATTTGAGATTTCGTTTGCGCAAAGCTTTTAACGTGTAAGGAATTGGTGTGATACGATACAAAAGTCTATACAACTATTACATACAGTTAAGTGCATAAATAAAAAAATTCCTAATACTAACTCTCTGGTCTGGTGGTTAACATGCTGCCTTCCAAACTCACAGATACCAAGTTCGATTCCCGGCTGGAGGATGGGAATTTTCCTTCAGCCAGTATTATCTCCCCATCCTACATGAGTCTGAAAGTATGAACGCGAGTGTAAGAGAGAGAGAGAGAGAGAGAGAGAGAGAGAGAGAGAGAGAGAGAGTGAGAGTGAGTGTGTGTGTGTGTGTGAATTTGTTTGTAAACAAATCAATATATACAAAACAGTAAATGAGTGAACATTATTGTCGAAGTGCAATTGTTTCAAAGCCAAAGTCTTCGAAATGGCTTTAGATGTTTAAAGGCGGCATCTAATTGGGGGAGGGGGCTGAGGCGGTATTTTATATCACAACACTGTGAATGCCAGAGTGATTGTAGTGTAAATTTGCATTATTGTATGACAATGATTTGAGATGTTTGTTAATTATAAGCATTGTTAGGAAATAAGTTTACACGGCCTCACTGAAACTGACAATAAGAGCGGGTAACAATGAAACGATGGGGTGAGTTGTTTATTAATTAGAAGAGACAAGCAAATGACGTCAGAGTAGCGCGCTTTTCTTTAGAAATGGAGGGAATATCTTCCCTATAGCATATGTGTTCGTAATTTTGATTGGATATAAAAATAGACGCTAATGTTGGCGCGTTTTATTAACCAATAGCAGCTCGATTATAATCTTTAGGCATATCGGGGTGAGGGAGTATAAAAAGCTAAAACCAGAGACGGGTAATGTCCAGTTCAACAGAATCATCCACGCGTTACACGTCGCGCAGTCCTACAGAATCTCTCGCGTCGTAAAATTAGTTAAAAGATGTGAAATACGCGAATTAATAATGTGCGGCAAATAAGTGATAATAGTTACATTCGAAAATACAACAGTTTCAGTCTGGCGTGTATCAAGAGTAATTATGTGAAATTAATAAAGTGTGATGGCAATAAAAGTGTAAAAACAAATTCTTTTATCAGTGTTATCTTTTAGTAACAACTCCTTTCCGTTTACACACCCTGTTCAAGAGATTTGCTCGACTGTGTAATAATAGCCAGGCGGAGGACAAAGAACTCAAAATTCAAAATAGTAAAACAATAACAGGCGCTCAGCAAATAAGATAACACGAAAGTTACCGCGACAGGGCCAATCCTGGAATTAGTGAATATTGGACATTAAAGAAACAACCGATAAATAAGGCAATTATGTGAAATTCATTTATACAGGAATGAAAAAATTAAATTGTATTTTATTTATGGACGCTCATTAATTATGTGGTTCTTAGCGTCCCATTCTATACTGGGTGTGAAAGGCCGGAAATTTTGCTCACAGTCCTCTTTATCAGGCTTGAGGTTCTTTTACGTGCCTTAAACGTACGGGAACTAGAAGCTAGCTTGGTATCCCTGGACTACGGAGGACGACATACAGGGATAAAGTAGAGTTAGGGTACCACTCGGGTAGGTTCCCCCCCCTTTCTTTGCACCTGCCTGTAGTAGGTAGAGGAGATACTGTAATCCACCCAAAGTTTTGATATCGACATTTCACCTGTAATACATGTGTGAGGTTTCCTGAACGAATGTGTGAGAGACAGACAGACAGACAGACAGACAGAGAGAGAGAGAGAGAGAGAGTGAGAGTAACATAAATAAAAAAAAACACCAGTTTTGGTATTTAAGTTCACGTTCAGCATCTTCCAAAGATGCAACCGAAGATTTTAAAGAAAATCTACCCAACCCTTCTATCCTGCCTTCTTGATTAAAATACCATATGTTTAAGACATTTGCATCACTAATAAAATGTGCTCTTGTGTAATGTTTTATTGCTGGCAAACCAAGAGAGTAACGTACACCTGGTTAAAACATTACAATTTGTCAAATGTTTGTATCATTGATAAATGTTAAAGGTTTGTTCTTGATTTGAGTTTTTTTTAACAATACTTTTATCACACATTTTTACTTTCTCTATCACGTACGTAGAGGAGCTTTTGCATTCCACCAAAAATTCGATACCAGATTTTATCGGGAAAACATACATGTTTTGGAGGTCTCTGAATTTTTGGAAACATTTCAGATTGCGCGTCTCTGAACAGCATAACTCAAACGAAAATTGGGATAAGTACCACACTTGGTATAAAAGTTCAGCACCTTCCAAGGATGTGACACGAAGATTTTCAGGAAAATCCCCCACCTCAAAGTACCCTTTACGTGGAGCATTTTTTCGATAATTTTGATTTTCTAACAAATGGCTCATAACGGGTTTGATTAAAATACCATATCTAAATATATTTACATGACAAATAAAATGTATATCTGTCTTTATGTGATATCATTTTTTAAAACCATCGTTGTTTAAAATAATCAAGTTTTTAACGTCATAACATAGTTAACTTTCATTATATATCTACTATGTTGAATTTTTTTTTAAATTTTAAAGCGCTGTTATAATACTATCTATAATGTAATGTAATGTCAATAATGGCTGGTACTTAGAATATTATTCTTCATTTGTTATTTCCAGTACCCTTTACTTGAAGACAAATTAATGTTATATGCTTTTTACATGGTCGCTCATGACTGGTTGTTCGACCTAAAATAAATAAATAAAATGTATATCTTAAATTTTCTGGAAATAGCTTTGAAGTCCTCTTCATTGGGAGGGAATTTTCTATAATCTTCTATAGCTGGTAAATGTTAAGCGATAGACGAAAGCGTACTACACAAAAATGTTATTTAAAATAAGTTTTCTGTGGTGCAAGCCATTTCTGGGAAATCCGTTATTAAATGTTCAAAATTATTCATTTCTTGGTCATTCTCTTAGAGTCCTTTCAACATTCAGTTGTTTCTCGCGATTACACGGAAACAGTATGAAATTTAAGGCCAGCATACAGCGTCCAGTTCTTAAACATTTGACTATCGCTGTCCTCTTTGTATCTATAACGAAGTGTGTAATGTAGCTATTTCTGCAAAGGTTTATTTGGATTAAAACGTAGTAGATAGAACAATAAGTTTTAGTAAGAATAGTTTGTTCACTCGCATATAAGCGATAGAGAGTAGAGAAAGTCATGTGAATGTATCACATCTGATTTTTAGGGCAGTAAGTCAGTAATCGTTTTCTTTCTCCTGCAAAGAAGTGGAATTTAAAATAGTTCAACAGCATAAACCAACTCGCATTTTTAAAGATATTGCTATCATTTCAGTCTTTTATCCCTTTGCACAGAGAACGAAATTGTGTAATGAAACCGTTTCTGAAAATGATTGTCGCTATGAACTTCAAGTAGATATAAAATTACAAAAGTAAGTTTTTGTAAGAATAACATGTGAGAGAGATAAAAACAGGACTGTTCAGAGACATCGTGTGAATGTAACACATTTTGAAATGCATGCTACACATTTAAATTCGTTATGAATTAAATGCCTTTCGTGAACTGTAGTTCAGCGTTTCCAGTAAAAGCTTTGTCTTTAGTGTGCCTACTTTAATAGAAGAACTTTCGAAAATTGCTTATTTTATGGTTAATAGATTATATGCAACAATATTTTCCTCGTAGCTTTAAGGATGAAATAATTATATAACGTTGTTGTTATGATTATTGTATCGTTAAAGTTGAATGTCAGAAACTAGTATTACTTTCTTTACATTTTTGGAAACATGTCCGTGTGTCTGTGAACACCATAACTCAGAAACGAACAGTCGGATAAACACCAAACTTAGTATTTAGGTTCAGGATCTTCCAGATATGCGCAAGAAGGTTTTCAAGAAAATTCCCTCACCCCAGATTACCCTTTACATGGAACATTTTTCGAAAATTTTAATTTTCTCAAAAATGGCTCTAACGATTTTGATTAAAATATCATATGCTTAAGATATTTTCATGAGAAATGAAATGTAGGTATATCTAGAATTTGCTGGGAATGTCTCCAAAAGTATTGTTCATTGTGAAGGACTTTTGCATAACTGCTAAACCATAAGAGATAGACAGAATTTACTACACACAAGATGTAGATCGCGTTAAAATACACAATTCGTCATATACATTTTTTAGTTGAGTGAAAACCATTTTCGAGATATTCCTTGTTATTCCCTTAAATTTTCCAATACTTATACTTTTTCTCAAATGGAAATTCGTTATTCATTTTTTTGTTCTGGTAATGCAAAGAGAATGAAATTCTCCACATAGCAACCAGCTCTTAAAATATTTGACTTTCGCTTAAAGCCTACCATATTCCCCTTGCACCTACAAGAAAATTAGCAATAAGATTAACATCTGGATTAACATGAAGCATATGGAGAATAAGGTTTGTAAAAACAGTTTGTACAAAGTAGAGAAAGTCATGTGAGTGTAACACATGACTTTTTTTCTTTCTTCTCCCCAAAATCAGTCCGTGGTACTGTTTTCATTAGGGCCGCACCCCTATTTTTACGCACAAAAGCATTTGATACTACATTATTTACTGAGTGAGCATTTGTTGAAGTTTTCTCCCGGGACGTTTGTTCTGGATGGGAAACAGAAAATGTCAGTCTCATACTAAGAGATGAAGGATCACTGTTGGTGTCGACGAGTGTTCCCTCGTAAAGAAATAGGTCAGTAGAAGAACGAAGCAGCTGAGTGTCAGCCGACATTCCTGATCTTTTTATTGTGCGTCTAAAAATGTCGCATCCTCCGTTCCCGCTTGGTGGTCTATCCTGAACTTGGCCGTGGCTAACGTGTTTGTAGTTCATATGCAATCTTTTAGCTACGGGAATAAAGTAAGAAACTTAAGTTGTTTGTTATTCCAAGTTACCTTCAAGGTTATTGTTTTATAATAGCAGTTTAAAAGCGATTTGTTCGTTATGTTTTTGCACTGGAAACGTGAAGCTAAGAGTCATAATTGTTTCAATTTTTTTAAGTTGTATTTCTGCTACCGAGCGGGATGGTTCTTGGTCCGCATTTGGAAGATCCCAGGTTCAAACCCCTGGGACCGACCAATCTGACCGAAGGTTTCCCCTGGTTTTTCTCGGTCGCTAGGGGAACGCTAGGTTGGATAATTTGATCCGTGAATTTTCCTAAATTAAATTGAGTTTTATTTTTGGACGCTCTTTGACTACCTACTATGATCCTTAGCGTTCCATTCTCTATTGGGCGTGAAAGACCAGCAATTTTGCTCAGAGACTTCTTTATCAGGCTTGAGGTTCTTTTACGTGCCGTAAATCTACGAGACGGGACCTCCGGCTTTAGTTCCCTTCAGAAGGATGCCATGCTAAGAATTTTTACGCCCGAAAGAATCCATCGCTCTCCGCAGGGTTTGAACCCGTGACCTCGGGAACTCGAATTTTCCTATCATAGCTTTCATCGCTATATTTAATTTCCTTCTTCACCGCTATACCAAGCTTTAGGTTTGGGCTGATCACCCATCCTGGATATGCTAAGATCCAGGGTTTGCTTGCTCTTCGACAGGTCACTAACCTAAGGCATTGGCTTGCAAGTCGTACAGAGGAGGGTAAACCGTTAAGAAGAAGTAACAGTACTTCTGCTACACCTAGACTACAGTGCCATCCCTTATTGAGCAAAATACATTTCTTGTGCGTAATATTGTTTAATGGCTGAAAACTTTTAATTGTAAAAACAGCTCGTCGATATATCTACATGAAAGTAAATACTAAAGATATATTTAAGTTAATACATTTACGTACGCCACTCATTTTTACTTTCTCTACTACGTATAGTAAGTAGGGGAAGTATTGTATTCCACCCAAAATTCGATACTGAGATTTCACCGGAAATGTATGTTTTGAGACCCCCTGAATCCAAAAAAAGCATTTTTAGAAACATGTCCGTGTGTGGGTTTGTGTGTCTGTGAACAGCATAACTCAGAAACGAACAGATGGATAAACACCAAACTTGGTATTTAGGTTCAGTATCTTCCAGAGATGCGACACGAAGGTTTTCAAGAAAATCCCCCCAACCCAGATTACCCTTTACATGGAACATTTTTTTGAAAATTTTAATTTTCTCAAAAATGGCTGACTATTTTCATTAAAATATAATATGTTTAAGATATTTTTATGACAAATGAAATGTATATCTCGAATTTTCTGGGAATGTCTCCAAAAGTATTCTTCATTGTGAACGACTTTTGCAAAACTGGTAAACCATAAGAGATAGACAAAGTTTTACTACACAAAAATGTAGATAGCGTTAAAATACACAATTTGTGTCATACTTTTTTTTTTCAGTGAACCATTTTCGAGATATTGCTTGTTATTCCCTTAAATTGTCGAATACTTATACTTTTTCTCAAATGGGAGTTCGTTATTCATTTTTTTTGTCCTGGTAGTGCAAAGAGAATGGAATACACCACATAGCAACCAGCTCTTAAAATATTTGACTATCGCTTAAAACCTACCATATTCCCCTTGCATCTACAAGAAAATTAGTAATAACATTAACATCTCGATATCTCGATTAACATGAAGCATATGGAGAATAAGCGTTTGTAAAAATAGTTTGTACAAGAATAGAGAAAGTCATGTGAGTGTAACGCATCAGATTTTTTTAATACGTTCAGAGAACCTCAAAACATGTACTTTTTAAAGTAATTAAAAAGTACTTCGCAGGTTAGACATTATTATTATTATTATTATTATTATTATTATTATTGATTCAAGAATACAACAAATAAATAAGGATAAAACCAAATATTTGGAGCCATGCAGCCATTGAAGGTGTAAATCAAGATTTGGTACTGTAAAACGAAATGGGGATAATTAAAACACACATCGGAATACAAATACGTGAGAGTAAAAATTACACAAGATGGGAAACAAGAAAAGGATAAGACCAAAGTAAACTCAGGAAAGTATGCTGTACCTGCATTGAATGATATACTGTGAGATAAACAGGTCACAAATATAACTACATAAAACTACAATTTTTAAAACAATAGTTAAAAGTATTATTATATATGGCTCCGCTGTGTGATCTCTGATTCATGAGTTGAAAATAAAATTAATGG
Source organism: Deroplatys truncata (assembly GCA_030765065.1). Classification (NCBI taxonomy): domain Eukaryota; kingdom Metazoa; phylum Arthropoda; class Insecta; order Mantodea; family Mantidae; genus Deroplatys; species Deroplatys truncata. The sequence continues at coordinate 100,304,652 of CM060975.1, forward strand.
TAACAGAAATGGATTATTGTAAATCTGCTAAATATCTAAAAGCCAAAACATTAGAAATGAGATTATAAAAGAAAATATAGATGTAATTCAATTTTAGGTTTTATTCAAACGAAACAATTATAATAGTGTGGGCATGCTAAAAGAATGATGAAAAATTATCCAAAAGAATGGAGTGAACGCCACCAGGAAGGAAGACATAACACGTGGATTCAGTGAATTAGAGGGGTAATGATGGTTTGGGAAATTGAGGAAGATGTATGGTTCAACAGGCAAGAATGGAGAACAGTTTAAGACGATGTTGAAAACTGTAGCCTGGGTTGATGGAAAAATCTTTGTACATTGTAAAGCCGGATATTATTATTATATATTATTATTATTAATTATTAATTATTAATTTTGAGCCGATAAGCTGACGCCTATATCTTCCATATTTGTAACTATTTATCTTCATGCAGAACAATGTATGTCATTTGAGAGATAGTGGAGTGGCAAATCATAAAATATACGTTTGCGTTATGCAGACAAGGTGTTAGTCAAGTAGCACTTTGGGTACTTGTGACGTCAATTGGCTCTTGTGACAGTCACAAGATCCTTCAAGAGGAAACAGCTGATCATGACTTGGCGCAGCTAATGCAACTGCCTTAATAGGAACACTTAACACAAGCGTGATTTTCCTGTGTGTGGCAGATGAGTTGCAATTTAGACGCAAGTGTACTTTAAACCTAGCAGTTCTGTCCTCTTAAATGCAGTCACTAATGCTAAAGAGACGTATCGATGAACATTAACAATGGAAAATCACCAGTGGCGTAATACAATACTTTGGTCTTCGCCTTCCCCCACCTCCCGCAAAATAAGCTATGTAAAAAATATAGACACGGAGCGGGATGGCTCAGGTTAACATTGTGGTTCGCATTCGGGAGTTCCCGGGTTCAAATCCCATGGGCCTACTATTCTGCCACTTTTGTCGTGGTTTCCTTCAGTCGCCATGGTAAATATAAATGTTAACAGCAAATGCTCTGCCATCTATCCACAGATAATGAAAGCACGTAGACTGGAGGGAACCCTAATGCCATCTGCCCGTTACAGAAACAGGTGCAGTTGCCCAGCACTAACGCCTCTGTGGACACATAACGAAACAAGATTATATAGTACAGTGATTAGGCCTAGAAGGTGAATTGTCCGCCACACAGCGATCCACGAGATATTCCCTAACAGTTAACGTCGAGATATAACCATATAGTTAAAGCTACGTAAGAGAGGGAGAGAAAATATATAGACGTGTAAAACCACTATGCAATAATCCCATGCGGTATTCGTATTTCAATCAAGAGATTCAAAATCATCAGTATTGACACATGCATTATTTGTATCTCCCCTATCAAGGAACGTCATTTTTTCAGAACTACATTTGGAATGAACAGATTTGAACATATCACCATTTTGGCACCACAATATTCACTTACATTATTTGTTTCATTCTAACCAAAATCACCTGTTACTGTCAGAACTGTCACATATTATCACGGTACTGTAATTGTGTGAACGGAAAAATGAATATTTTCACTAATTCATTTGTAGCATTTTCCAGTTCTCTCTTCTTATGGAGCCTTTAAGATCACTAAGGTGCTGGTACAGTCGAGTGCATCGAATCGTGCCGATATAATGTGTTGTGGTTATGTTGGTAAGGAAATACAAAATCGCCTCCACTCGTTATCTGGTCCTAGCACTCCACTTAATCTTTGTCTTACTCCCTCCCCCCGTTTCCTTCGCTCCTGAGCCAGAAACCAACCCTGTTAACAGGTAAATGTCTGCGTGTCCAGACTTTTGACAACAGACCAATACGTCTCGGACACGTCCAGGGATTCGATGTGGACTGTCGTTGGGAAGCATGCCTTCCACCGTATATTTCTGTACTCCACCCCTTTGGTCGATCACCTAAGCCTGAGCTTTGTTTATAGGCTAGTACGCGTGTGTCGGACTTAACTCAAAGCAATAACAGAATTGATGTGCAACACAAGAGGAGTTTCTGCCAACATTAAATAAATACACTACAGGAAACAAAAAGCATCGGCAAGTTTCCGTGCGCTCGACTGTACATTGTTAAAAAAGACTTCATTTCAGTGATGTACCTACTTAACTACTACTGAAAAATTGTTACAGTATCTCCAAAAACCGCGAAATACTCGAACACTATAATTGTATAAAGGTAATTATTCCATTACACGAATAAAATATGTAACATGTTAAGCTCTTAGATGTATGAGAACAATGGTAGGCCATATTTCTTGAAGACGTTTTTATTATTTATACTATATTACGATAAGAAACTATCAGAGTTTCCAGAAAGGTATTCTCTTTATCCTTTATCTCTCTTAGTTCTATTGTGCAACATCTCGTGGCTCAGAAGTTCAATATTGTCGTTGAAGATTACACTATGACTAATCGAAATGTGTCAATATGTCAAACCAGCTGACGTAGTCGAAGCTTGATTATTCTCAGACCGGCTTGTAATGAATAATACAAGAATTCTTAAGGTTGTAGGAAGAAATAACATACACGCTGAAAGACATGCTTAGGCAGGTGAATCATAGATGTTGCAACAGAGTTGTAGAACCCAGGTTTTGAACGCACCGTGGGATAGTTGTATAGCCTCCGGTTTGTAGGGTGTAGAATGTGGCGTAGCGAAATCGACTGGAATTAGAAATGATCTCATGCCAAAATGCGAGAGGACATGAGTAATTTGTATGTTTAGAGACCTTTCAGATGATTCATTCATGGGAACTAATTTCAGTCTCGTGCCAAATTCTTAATCCTTTAATTTAGATATAAATGACTTTTGGCTTGCATGTAAATAATGTTAATTGCTATACTGAAAGGAGTTCTACAAAAAGAGTGTTGCCATAAATTTTGGGAATAAGGCAAGGAAAGAGTCTACAGAATGGCAGTCATAAGGTGGGAATATTGAAAACCAGAACAAGTAAACACATTGCTATTTAGTGTATTTCATCCACTTACACAAATAACAGAATACAGGAAAGATGGAACTAGTCATTAGTTTATGAAGTAGGTATATCATGCTTCGGAATTAAGTATAGATTAAGATAAGGGCCTAATTCTGATTCTGTACAAGGTGAAGCACTTAAATTCACCACATAAAATATCCCATTATACTTTTATCAATACCAAATATATGTTTTCAGTGGAATGATTGCTACTTGGGTGTCCAAAATATTACTCCAAAAAGGGTATATTCAGCTGAAAATATTTTTAAAATTAAAACATTCATAGTTTATTACTATCGTTTCCCCAATTACAACATACATTCAAGTTTTAATTTTCATCATTCAGTTTTATAATTTAAGAAATACTGCGTTTCTTCACAAAAGGAAATTTGAATGATGCTCTTGTAGTTAATTCACTATAAGTTAAACTGTGAAAACAAGTTCTTAAAATAGTATTAATTTTGAAATAAGTCATTCTTTGCACGGTAAAAGTCTCATTGTAATTCTCATCATTCCGCTCCGATTCCATGCTAAAAAAAATTGTACTAAAAAGTCATGAACTTATTTGTTAAGCAATATGTCAAATGTTGCCTGTTTTTCAAACTAAAAACGAACTTTTTAAACCTTAGTAGATTCTTTCCATACCACATGTTCTATGAAACCAAATTTCACAATATTTCGGATCACGACCGCCATTCACAAAGAAGAATTTTACTACAGAAATTATTATTGATCCTTAAATTCCAAAAGGCTTAAACAGCACAATATTCAAATATTTATTTTGCAGTGTTAAAGAAATCCAATTAATACACAGCTTGGCACAAAATGTATTATGCATAAGCAAATCTATCACATTCTCAAGAAATGACTAACAATTTTGATTGAAATGCCACATATTAAAGATATTTACATTACAAATAAAATGTTTATCCTGAAATTTCTGGGAATATCCTGTGAAGTCCACTTTGTTGGGAAGGAATTATGTATAATCTTATATAACTGGTAAACGTTAAGCGATAGACAAAAACCTACTACACAAAAAATGTAGATGTGTTTAAAACACAAACTTTATTTCAAATAAAGTTTTTTGTAGTACTAGCCATTTCCGAGATATCCTTTATTAATGGTTCGATTTGTTCAATACGTTTTCTTCTTTTTAAGTACGCACGATTTTCAGTTGTTTCTGGCGATTGCATGAAAAAGCTTGGAATTTTAAGGCCAGCATATAGCGTCCAGTTCTTAAACATTCGACTATCGCTGCTCTCTTTGTATCTATAATGAACTGTGTAATGAAGCTATTTTTGCAAAGGTTTATTTAGATTAAAATGATTAAGTAGACTTTTATACCTACTAATAAGCGATTAGAGGGTAGAGAAAGTCATGTGAATGTATCACATAGGTTTTTTTTTTTTAAGTTTTAGTGCATGTAGATTTGAGAATTCTTATAACGTACATATAAAATACTGGGTCTAGCTATTAGGAGATTCGGACCTCTGTAATAGACATTACTAAAATACCTGTCAAGAATTATTTTGGGCCCATATTACAGAGAAATCGGGGCACTTAAGTTCAGTTTTCTTCGAAGAGGTACAGCATAATTCTTGCTGCCAGAGATTTATTCTCATGTGCACTCGATAATATATGCGGCGGCGGCAACAGGATAGTCTGCAAACCGTAACGACCCTGACGTGGCTCCAAGCCCGTTTAACGGGTTCAGCGAGCCAAGACCAGACTGGTTGCCCCCACACGCTGTCTTCTCATTGAGCGATACTATGTCACACCACTAGTCACATGAACAACGTCGGACCAATCGGCGAGCAGCCTGCAGGTCGAGCCCACCTCTGGAATCCAGATGGCGCTATTTCAGTGCACCACGTGGGGAGAAAACTGCACTTGGGGCATTCTTGCTCGCTGCCCATTGTTGACGTTCCAGAGCAACGCAACATGTTCACAGTGCAGTGGCGGTTCCGGCTTTCCATCAAGTTCTCTTGCTTTTCTTTTTTTCTTCTTCCTTCTTGTTTTTTTAAGTTTTGACCGGACTTAGCACTTCGAGACCCAGTTTTACTTTTAAGTTCTTACTTTCTGTTTTACTGTAGTGTCGCACTTGTTTACTTATTTGCGAATAAGATTAAACAAGAATGGAAAAAGAAAATATCGGATATACCTATACATATTGGGAAGAATCTAATTAACGACAGATCATCTCTAAGATAATAAGAAATTAAATAAAATTATGTAAAATTGCAATAAAAAAATATCTCTTCCAAAAACAGAAGGAATGTCTGTGAGAGAAATAATATGAGGCGGTATTTTTAACACTTAAATAATTTCAGTCTAATTATATAATATGTAAATTCAATAACAGCTCGCCTTGAAGCAATATTTGTATGTAATAATTTGTAAAATGTATGTATGTAAAATGCATATGCTTATATTATTATATCCATGTGTAATAATCTTATGTGCATATATTACGTAATTTAATAATGTAGGAGCTGTGTGAATAATAGGTTAAAAGTTGCTAACAATGAGGTAACAATGAGATAACCTTGAAGCAATAATGAATTAGAAAGTTTAACAGTACTACTTGTGATTCTTGGAGTAACAATAATGTAATTGTAGTGTCAGTTTATAAAATAGCCAATCAACAATCGGAAAAAGCTTTAGTTAAATGAAAGTATTGAATTGGATTAGGATTAGCCAATCCGTAACTGAAAAGGAGAAACATTTACAAATTCAGAAGTTAGTTGCCTGCAGACAGTGATTGTAACCGGATGCGTGATGCGTCCTCGAGAGATTTTATACATATTTTGAGTAAAAAAAAATATTTTACGTGTTAAAAGTGCAAGTATTTAATTAAAACATCTCACAGCTCTCTATATCAGTGAAATGTTATTTAAATCGTGTCAATTATTAATAAAAGGAGTGAAGTAAAATTAAAATCTGTGTAAGCCTACATTCTTGTCGCATCACAACCCTGCTAAGAGAAACGTGTCTCTAACAATAATGCTGACGCAGCCGAGGCAAACATAAATATTCAATATTTAAAGAAATAGTTTAATTACAAAGTTAATATTTTTTAAACTTGGGGCAAAGGCCACCTGGAAGTAAATTTGGGGCGAAGCCTACCGGAAACCGGGTACCATACGTGCGGTTGCAAACGAATTTCAAGTTTCGTTCCCCAACAGTTGAAATATAATACAACTGCTACTTCAAATCGGCTTTTCCATACGTGAAACAATAAATCTTCCTCAAATATTAGGTCTGATATAGTTCTAAATTATTGTAATAGTAGAAATGGATACTCAGATACTTAGGATGTGAGATATGAAAAAACAAAAAAAAAAAAAAAAAAAAAACAAATGTCTTAGAAAGTAACGTACAAAACTGTAACAGCTGAGGCAGTATTTTTAACACTTAAATGATATCAGTCTAATTATATAATATGAAATTTAATAACAGCCCGCCTAAAGGCAGCATGTGTATGTAATAATATATAAAGTGTATGTTAAAGTCATTGTATTATGTTTATATTATTATGCACATGTATAATAATGTTATGTGAATGTATTATTTACTTTAACAATGGGAGCTGTGAGAATAGAAACAAGTTACTTTCCGTAGCAAACAGAATTATAAAGTAGAAGCTCAAAGTTGCTAACATTGAGGTAACCTTGAGACAACAATAAATTAGAAAGTTAATAAAGACTACTAATAATTCTTGGAATAATAATAATGTAATACTTTAAAACAGTTTATAAATAGCCAATCAAAAACTACAAGAACTTAAGTTAAATAAAGGTATTCTATTGGAGTAGGATTAGCCAATCAGAGACTAGAAATGAGGAAATATACAAATTTAGGCGGTAGACGCTATAAGGAAGCGTAACCAAGCAGTCAGATTTGGTACGTGTTCAGTGTGAGACATAAAAAGCTCATTGGGGTGGCAATAATATACAGTTTACGTGTTAAAAAGTACAATTAACAATCTCTCAGCTGTATAGCAGGATATATCAATAAAGTGTTATTTAATCGTGTGAAGGATTAATAAACAAAGTACAATACAATTACAATTTGTGTAAGCCTTGTTCTTTAGCCGTACCAGTCCTGCTAAGAGATACGTGCTCTAAAAAAATATGCTAATAATGCAGCCGAGGTATAAACATATATAATATTTTAAATAAACGTTAAAATACAAGTTACGTGGGGGTAACACTCCAAGAAACATATTGTTGCAACCACAACAGTATAAACCCCTTCAAGTTTGGCTTCCATACGTGGGGCTACAACTACTTCACAACATAATGGGTGTATTTGACCATACTTGCTGCATACGGAAGCGAGACATGAGACTAAGCGAAGCAGCCGAAATGAGACTTGAGATCGATACTCGGTGTGAGCCTTAGAGACAAGGAAGTAGTAACAGATCGGAGAAGAACTTGTGGAAAAAGTGATTCATTACCAGAAGGGATGGCATCAACATGTGCAAAGGATGTCCTCGAATCCTCTGCCGTTGCAAGCATATTTTTACAGCCCAACAGGAAGACGGGATATAGGACGTCCTAAAAAAGAGATGGAGGCAACAGCGCACATAATACTTTGTCTTCGGAATCCGCTTAAAAACCCAACCCTTGCATCAGAAGAACAAGCAGCAATAGAACTTCTTTTTTATTTGTGAACATGTTGAGTCATTCAAGGAAGAAATATATACGAGTCAGTTTACTTGCCTCGATGATTGTCATATCAAACGGTAGTAGTATATTTAATTTTAAAGATCGACAAGATCTAATTTTTAAACAAATACACCCAAATTAATCTTAATGCAACATCGAGGTCAAAATTATTCATATTAATTCTTTCTGGTATTTATGGAGGGAGGAGAGAACTGAAAAGTATATTCGAAATATATGTTCCACGGGTGCTTTTGGATTAAAGTATGTTTCTGATCAAATTATATCTATTTATTCAACAGAAATAAATGCAAAACCTATGATGAGAGAGGGGAAAAAAGATAACCAAGGTAGGCATATGAATAGGCTCGAGCAAAAGAAAGAAGAGGTAAACCATTGACACATGTGAAAGGGATTTGGAATAGTATTGTATTTAACAATATGCTTTGGGGATTCTAAATAAAATAGTGTAGATTACAAAAAGATACACGTAACCCATTCTTAAATAATTTATGTGTATAGGGAAAGGTTCTTAATTTGAACCGCTCCGATATTTTCCAAACTGTTCGACAGATGTCACCATAATCCTAGTAGGAGCGTAGCGTGTACAGCTATGAATGCATGGAGTTGTTGACTTTGCATTCGGAGCTATGGTTTCAGTTGTATGAAGTGTTGTGTGTTTTTGGTGCTTCAGAAGTAATATTTGACTCATCTAGCTAAGCTTATACGACCAACTAGGCAAGTTTGAGATGCTATATGTATATTAAATGTAATGAAGTGCTTATTTATCAACAATATTCATGCATTTTTTAAGCAGCGTCTCTCCTAGTCACATAAATGCTAAAGCTTCCAAAATGGCGTGGCTCGTAAATTTAACCACTGTTTGAACCCTATATTGAACTGGTCCAATTTAGGAAACCTATTGAAGTTCTAGGATTGTTCAACTGCGAATAGTATATCTTGTGAATAAATATCGATATAATATGTTAGGTTAAAATAAATCATGTTAAAAACAGTGGATGACATGAACATGTGAATTTGAATTGTCAGAAATTATGGAGATGATCCAGTGTACGAGTTGTAGGATATGGCTTCACCAAAAGTGTACAAAAGTTAGTGCTAAGAAGAAAGTTTTATTTTGAAGACTGTGTATAATTGGACTCTTTTGTATGAGAGTAAAAATTAGTAAAAGCTCTATATTTGCAAATAATATCTATTCCAAAAACCAAGGGATTGTCATTATATAAAAATTCAAAATGTTCAAGGAAATTGCTATTCTTATGACAATTTTGGACTCTACTTCTGTTGCTGATAGCATATTTGTTTTGAATGTACAATAAAATGTGTGTATTTTGTATTAATAAAAATCCTTTTAAACTTAAAAGTATGTGGTTCATTTTAAGACACGGGTGGTTCAATTTAAGGACACATTCTTAAATAGAACCGATTTACACCATCTCATTTTTAAATGTTATTTAATTGATAATTGTATTAATTCTAAATAGTGTTGAGGATATTTACAGCGCAATGATTTGTCACTTTAACACTTGTATTTCTGAAAATTTTGATTTGAAATTATAATTATCATTTACGATTTAGGCGTAAGTGGTTCAATATAGGGACCTTTCCCCTATATACATACAGATTAATTTTAGTTATAAGAATTAGTTTAAAAGATAAGAATGACCTTGCCTCACTGATACTGTGATACTACACTATACTAAGTCACTATAAAGAAGCAGCCTTGGGCTTAAAGAAACAAAATCTGATGTGTTACACTCACATGACTTTCTCTACTCTTGTACAAACTATTTTTAAAAACGCTTATTCTCCATATGCTTTATGTTAATTGAAATATCGAGATGTTAATCTTATTGCTAATTTTCTTGTAGGTGCAAGGGGAAAATGGTAGGTTTTAAACGATAGTCAAATATCTTAAGCGCTGGTTGCTATGTGGAGCATTCCATTCTCTTTGTATGTCCAGGACATAAAAAAAAAGAATAACGAATTCCCATTAGAAAAAGTATAAGTAAGGAAAATTTAAGGGAATAACAACCAATATCTCTAAAATGGTTCACTCCACAACAAAAAAAGTATATGACATAAATTGTGTAATTTAACGCGATCTACATTTTTTGTGTAGTAAAATTGTGTCTATCTCTTATGGTTTACCAGTTACGCAAAAGTCGTTCACAATGAAGAATACTTTTGGAGACATTCCCAGAAAATTCAAGATATACATTTCATTTGCCATGTAAGTATCTTAAATATATGATATTTTAATCAAAATCGTTAAAGCCATTTCTGAGAAAATTAAAATTTTCGAAAAATGTTTCATGTAAAGGGTAATCTGGGGTGGGGGGATTTTCTTGAAAACCTTCGTGTCGCATCTCAGGAAGATACTGAACCTAAACACCAGGTTTGGTGTTAATCCGACTGTTCGTTTGTGAGTTATGCTGTTCACAGACACACAGACACATACACACTCTCAGACACACACGCGGACATGTTTCCAAAAATGCTTTTTTTGGATTCAGGGGGTCTCAAAACATGTATTTCCCGTGAAATCTCGTTATGGTATTTTTGGGTGGAATGCAATACTTCCCCTACTTACTATACGTAGTAGAGAAAGTAATAAATTTTAGTAAGAAGCGTTTACATACTAATAAACGAAGATAGTAGAGAAAGGCATGTGAATGTAACAGATCAGAATTTTTTATTATTATTTTTTTTTAATATTCAAAATGTGAAGTGACCTTAAAATTACTTAAAACGCAAATACGCCTCTGCATCGAGGTGGCCGAATTGAGCTAGTATATGAACGTTACCTTTGGGTATAGCATCGCAGTAACCACTACTACTGGAAATGGCTGCTAAAAGCTTTAGCGCTTAAGTTACGCATGGTCATTTAGTGACTCCAGAAAGTTTGTCTGCAACTTTAGTAAATGCTAGCAACCAAATTAACACAGAGAAGATTCTTAGCTCTCCACGTTCATAGGTAGAGAAGGTATTGCATTCCAACAAAAAAATTTGGTATCTAGATATCATCGGAAATACATATTTTGAGGCTCCCTAAATCGAAGTAAAGCATTTTTGGAAACGTGTCCTTGTGTGTCCTTGTGTGTGTGTGTGTGTGTGTGTGTGTGTGTGTGTGTGTGTGTGTGTGTGTGAACAGCGTAACTCAGAAATGAAAAGTGGGATAAACACCAAACTGGGATATTTGGGTCAAGTATCTTCCAAGGATGCCACACGAAGATTTTCAAGAAAATACCCCCGCCCCCAACTACCCTTTACTGGAATATTTTTCTAAATTTTGATTTTCTAAAAAAAATGGCTTTAACGATTTTGATTAAAATACCACGTATGAAAAACATTTACATAAAAAAATAAAATGTATTTCTTGAATCTTCTGGGAATGGCCAAGGAAGTCCTCTTCATTTGGAAGGAAGTTTATATAACCTTGTTTAACTGGTAGACGTTAAGCGATAGGCGCAAACGTATATAGCGGGAAATCGATGATCCTTGGGTCGTTGTTGCCTATTGCAGTGTTCTTCCTCGGCTATTGGTGCTCGTCGGTCGTTGCGGATTCCATTCCTAACTATATCTAATAATTTACTCTCAGGTTCTAGTGGGTGAGGCAAGTTAATAAAAACACACTGCAAGTTTCCCTTAATCAATGAAGTTTATTTCATAGTTTCAATATTTATGGGCAGCTAGCTTTTCCCATTATTGTTATAATCCGAACACTTTAAGTTAGTCAGGAGCCTAGCTATATTCACACGCACCCCCACCCTTGTGCACCCACGTGCATCTGTAGCACCTCGTGTTGACGTGACTTCTCGATGAGTTATATTTAGAATAAGAGCGGGCTCTGAGGCTTTGTTTGCCCTTATATACAGGAGCCTAGTGACGCTCATCTCCGCGTTTGAAAATGTAACGACGTTTCCTATTGGGCCTCAGACCGCGTTACCCTGACATGTATGAGGATGTGTGGTTTCAGATCCGTGCGCTCAGGCGCCATCATGTAGCGTTGTACCGCTCGGTGACAGGTACGGTCTTTGTAATTTCTTGGAATTCTTGCTAGCTAGCCCGTGCCTTACAATCAGCTCTGTACAAATGTTGAATATTTTAACATGTTAGTGAATTAAATTATTACTGTACAATTCTTATATGCATGGTTCCCCTTTCATATGTACAATTCCTCTATATGTGTGTAATATATCCCCTTTCACGTATTGCACAAAAAATGTAGATCTCTTTAAAGCACACAATTTATTTAAAATAATTTTTTTGTGGCATAAGCCGTTTTTGAGATATCCATTATTAAAGGTTAGAATTGTTCAATACTTGTCATTCTTTTTTTTAAGTCCCATCAATTTTCAGTTGTTTCTCGCGATTGCATGCAAACAGTATGGAGTTTTAAGGTCAACATTAGCGTTAAGTTCTTAAACATTTTACTCTCTATCCTCTTTGTTTTTATATTGGAATATAATGTAGCTATTTTTACAAAGGTTTAGTTGGATTAAAATGTGTTAGACGGAAAAAATAAGCCTTTGTACGAATAGTTTAAATACTCATTAATACAGATAGAGGGCACAGAAAGACATGTGAATGTATCACATCAAATTTTAACATGCTTTATAATGTTTCGAGGATTGCGCAGATTTTTCAGCCTTTTGTATGTGGTATTTATAAAGATATTTTTAATGAATTTAGTAGAGCAAGTCTTTTGTCATATCACCTGAGGTTGCAGGAGTTAACATTTTTAAAGCATTTTTTCGTTAAAGGCTATTTCACTAATTTATTTCTGCGTCAATTTAAATCATATGCCGGCGAGATTATCAGGTGTTTATAAAAAGCTTTGCTCTGCTAAATGCATAGAGTATAATTTTGTAAACACCATACATGAAAAAAATTAAACGATACATTGCAGCTCTAAAAACTAATAAAGCTAATAAAATGAAAAGTCTAGAATAACCGCGGTTCTTCTTACAAACACATTGTTGCCCAATGAAGTGCAGCACTGGTCAGCAGGGTGTATACCAAAAACCTATTACTCGTTTTGCGAGTAATTAAATTAAATCTTAATCTGGTAGAATATCAAGATACCGCTGAGGTAGGATTCGTAAGGAATACAACGTAGTTTTGTAATATTTGAGATACAGCTGTATGCAGCTCTGTCATAAGGAAGGTGAACTAACAGCTGTTTTGAAACTGGTTTGCCGCTCGCAACATGAACAGCTGCAACTGTTTCATTAAAGTAACAGTTTATTGTTGCCCATTTCCATTATGTTATTTTAATAACTATTAATACAGCTGGGTTTGTACATTGATATCAGCTATACATCGGACTGACGTTACCAATCATAATTCAAGGAACTTCAACTAACGACTAATATAGCTGAATTTTAAGTATATGTTAATCATCAAGTAACTAACTGTATCTTAAATCAAGGTATAGTATAGTAACATGAAAGTTACTTCAATACAGGAAGTTAATAGCAATAATAATAGCAATAATGAATATATACTTTTATTAGTCTTTAGAATGAAAGTATTCATGACGTCAAGTACACAACATATTCGTATACTCTAAATTCAAATATAAATATCAGTATCGTCATAGAACAAAGTAACTGACGTATTTACTTTATAAAACTCATCAATTCTATATATAAAATCCCCCATCAATGACAGCCTGACCCTGCTCTTGAATACTTGAAGTGAAATATTTCCTATATGCGTAGATAAGCTATTATAAAACTATTCACACTTATATACAAGAGTAAATCTTGTGGTATAGTTGTGTATAAAGGCAGAAATACTAAACTAGGGATGAGACTTCGATACCATCTTAAGTCTTAACACTTTGAGGCAAATCTTCGATACTTTTTGGATACTTTTACATTAAGCTTTGCATTACCTACTGAAAGTTGTTGCGTTTAACGTTATGCTGGACAAGGAACGAAAGGAGACGAGACTTCACGTTATTGCCTCGCACGTGTCCTCAAAGAGTTGATGGACTACAGTTCATGACAGACCTTGACTACGTTTCCTGTGAGTGAATCAATGGAACGTGCAACATTCACATAGCATGCAGCGTTAACCGAGTTATGAATGAAGCTGGTTTAGCTGGGCTTGGTGGCTCACTTTCAGCCATTATTTACCTACTCCGGTGACCGAAATCTGTAAATCCAGCAGAAACAGATGAGAGCTTAAAAGACGTGAGATAATACTGCGCATGGAAATATTGTTCGTTCCTTACATGTGTTAGTTTGGGTTTACGCAGTCAAACTCGGATCTCGAGCGTAGCTTACAGGTATACTGTACGACTAATTTGCATAATATGGATGTAAAATCATAAGTTTTTAACAGAAAATATATACATAAAAGAGACGCAAAAAGTTGTTACAATTATAAATTATACAAATTGTTGCTATTATTGTTAGCAACCTGTGGCATTATCAAGATAAAACACTGCTGGCAATTGGAGAATGTGGAATAGGAACAATTTCGGAATCAGCATACAATTCAAAATTGGTTATATCTGTTTGTACACAGAAAACTGCTAATAAGAACATAATTCGGTGAACAAGCTATCACTTTACAGCCGTTTGTAATGCGAGGATTTGAGTAGCGGTGCTCAAAAGCCAGTATCGTTATCGAAAGTCGAGAAATGATATCATCCCAACATTACGTAAAACCTTTTGTTTTCTCACAAGAAGCAGGCCAGGGCAACCAGAGTACACCTGATTGAATAAACAGTGGTTTACAATGAGAACTTAATAATGATGAAACCCGAAAGCTTTATTTCTGGAGCTTAAATCCGCTGTATTATTCTGTTACATTAATGTGGTATACAAATTATTTAATGATTGAGCTTAGTTCATTGTAGAAATGTTCCGCTGAATGGAAATTGCGGCCCCTTTCAGTAGACCTAATTACTTCTGGTAAGAGTAGACCTGGACGATTAGAATTTACACTTTCTCATAAAATAAAAGTGAACATAAAGATTTAGATTTGTGTAATAAAATTTCATGAAGTATAAACATAAGGATAATCCGATCATCGTCGATCGTCGTATAGCAGATAAACCTAAAAAATGGTGAGGATAAGTTTTAATCTAAAAAAATATTGGTTTTAAAATGAATTACATCAATTTGGTTTTAAAATGAATCCTGTATATTATATTTTTATTTGAAATGTTAATCAGTACTTCTGATAACTAATCTAGTCATGGCATTCTTTTTTTAAGTTGACCATGACATAGAACCACGGAGTAAACATTCGTTTATTTCCCTATTTGGAGGAACACCTGGACATGAAAATAGACTATTCGTGGTGTTAAGAATAGCTTGGTCGTGCTTTCAACAGTTTAGCGTGAGCGTGCAAAATGTTTGGACCGTGACACGTGTTGCAAACCAACAGGAAGTTGCCGTTGTTTCCAGTGGCAGCAGGATATTGTCACCATTTGTATTGACCTTGTAGGGAGTCATCACGCCACTAACGTGACTCATGATAGCCAACAGTATATGCAATAATTTTCCCAGAAATGATTTGCGCCACCATCAAGTGACACAAATTCTCAGGAATCATCCGAGCCTCTGGAGTTAATTCAGTGGCGATTATGTCGGCTGAGAAAAGGCGTTTTAACATGCATTACACAGCAAGTGAAGAGTGTTTATTAATCATGATGAAGGTAACCAGGGAATGCAAGATTGGTATGACTAGCAGAATATTTTTATTCAAAAATAGGAGAAATACAAAACAGAAATACCATTGTTATCATATAACTGTGATAACTAAACAACAAATAGACAGAAGAAAAATTGAAACGGCGGAAATAAAGTTCAACAAGTATTGCCAGTTTCTCAGATTGAAAATAAGGAACACATCGTTGGAGTGTACAGTACTCTAGAGAGTAAAGTACGTGATTTCAAGTAATGGAGTCCCATGTACATTTTTTTTTAACTGAAACCAAAATAAAATCTATATCCAAAGTTTGAAAGAAACGGGAGAAACGGGCTTCACTCCAAACGCACGACATTCTCTTAGTAAGGACCTTGGGAAAATGAGAGAGTAAGGAGAAAGCCAAATTTGGCATTTAGTTCAGCAAGGATGTGACGTGAAGACATTCAAGAAAATCCCTCATCCCAAATACACTTTAAATGGAAACTTTTCTTTCTTTCTTATTTTCTCAAAAACTGTTCTAACAATTTTTATTAATACACTCGCTTTTGAAGATGTGTGCGAGCACTAAATTGCATATATTGAATTTTATGTAAATAGCATGGGAAATTCTCATTCTGAACAAATTTTGTATAACTACCATTAGAGATAGACAAAAGCTCGTAAAGATAGAATCAGACTCGGCCAAGCCCGAAATTTGGACTATTTTTTATTTTTATTTATGGTCGCTCTTTACTGCTGTGGTCCTTAGCGTCCCTTTCTATATTGGGCGTGAAAGACCGGTAATTTTGCTCAGAGGCCTCTTTATCAGGCTTGAGGTTCTTTTACGTGCCGGCTTTTACGTCCCTTCCGAAAAAAATCCATCGCCCTTCACCAGGCTTGAACCCGCGACCTCGGGAACTAGAGACTAGCATGGTAACCACTACACCACGGAGGACGATGACATTTGGACTGCGGATCTTTGGTCTACCGTTGTGCTGCTCTGACCAGTTGAGCTATCATGCCAATATGCTGGCACGATATTAAATTTCGTACATTTTTCCCGCTAAAAAACAAGGCGTTCTTAAATTCATTTTGAGATAACATTCCCCAATGGCGACTTACACCCTCGTAAGCACATTAAGTCCCGGGCTTCATAGTTAATAAGCTTTAGGTGAATGAATAATAATCGTACTTGCACATAAGCCTGTGCAGGCCAAAGTTGGAAAGATACAATCGACTGAAAAATTCAGTGCCATAGCCGGGATTTGAGGGATTTGAATCGAATTGAGTTTTATTTATGGACGCCCTTTAACTGCTATGGTCCTTAGCTTCCCATTCTAATCTGGGCGTGAAAGACTGAATATTTTGCTCAGAGGCCTCTTTATCAGGCGTGAAGTTCTTTCACGTGCCGGAAATCTACTACACGGGACCACCATCTTTACTTCCCTTCTGAAGTGATAAGATCCGCCCGAATAATATGAATAATAAATAATAACGAATAATAAGAATAATTAATAAGCATATAATCAAAATAACAATAAGGAAGACCAGTATGAGGGAAGAATAAAAGAGAACATTAAGAATTAGAAAAGGGGGAGTAAAATCATAACGAGAGGATAAAGTAAAGAGTAGATATTAATTAATAATAAGAACATGAAATAAAATGTAGAAAACGTGTATTTGAGAACGAAGAAACGTGGCGAAAATCACATAAAGATAGCAGACGTAGGAAGGACAGGAAAAGAAACATTAGGAATCGCTTTAAAGACAATAGGAACCGAGTTGTGCACACGGATGTCAAGACAACGGGCAGGAAACCGAAGTCAGTCAAGCGCACAGAAAATTCAGTAAAGCGTACATAATTTGTTAATGTTAGACGCGAGCGATATTCAGACGATGAAATGAAGAGCCAATGGAAGAAGAGGAAAAATTGAAAGAGATAGCGAATAAAAGTTAATCAAAGTCACGTGCATAGCAAAAAAGAGAGATCGAAACTAGAAAAGAGGCGTGAAATAGAAAATCATCTGTCAGAGAGCAACTTTCAGACGTGTGTAAGATGGATACTTTGTGTCGAACCGTAGGGTAGAGAAGTTCACTCCGTGTTGTGCAGTGAGGGAGAATAAGATAGATGTAGGAATTCCAAGTATTTTATATCAGAGAGGGAAACAGTGCAGATATCTACGAGTATTTATTTATGTATGTGAAACATTAGTTTAAAGTAAACATGAGTAACTGCGTAGCTAGGAAATAACAAAACAGTAAAGTCATTAACGTAATATAGTAACATACTCCAACTTCAAGTCATTAAGAAAGGGTAAGAGCATGGAAAAAGAGCAGGGGTGATAGGAACAATCGCGTCTTGTGTGGAAAGGGAATTCGGACGAGGACTTCAGTGTGGATCATCAATAAACGGGCCATCTGAGAGGAGAAAGTGAACTTCATTTATCTCCCATCCACACTCCCTGAGGTAAGAGACTCCAGAACCCAAATTCCTCTACCTGAGTAGCCGGCAGCAACAACGATCCCCACGAATTAACAACTCAACCACCAAGAACCGAACCGTTACACCTTTTTTCCCTTTTTAAATCCCGCTACACTTCTGAAGGAAGCCACGCTAAGGAAGATTTGAGAGATGGTTCTACGGTACTTGTGAGGCTCGCATACAATCCGTGGTTCAAATCCCGCCAGGACGGTCCTGCCGGACTGAGGCTTTTTCCAGGTTTTCCTCAGCCCTTATTATTGGCAAATGCCGGGGAGACACTCTAAACTTAGGCCCAGCACTTTCCTTCCCAAATATCATTTCATTGCATGTATCATCAGTGTCCACCGCATATGGTGCCCTATGTACTAAGAACGTGTTAAACACTACTTAGGGACCTCGATCTTCGGCTTACCGTACCGGTGCTATGACCAACTTCTTTAAGGTACCACTCCGTGTAGGTGAAAGAACGTCTTACATAAAAAAAAATCTGATCTGTTACACTCACATGACTTTCTCTACTCTTGTACAAACTATTGTTACAAACGCTTATTCTCCATATGCTTCATGTTAATCGAGATAAACATTTGCAGACTCTATCTTATTGCTAATTTTCTGGTAGATGTAAGGGGAATATATATTTACAAGGGCAATATAGAAATACAGTAGCCTTTAAGCACATACATATCTCTTAATAGCTGGTTGCTAGGTGCAGCACCATTCCCTTTGCCACAGATTATAACTCTTTGCATATCCAAGACGGAAAAATGAATAACAAATTCCCATTGGAGAAAATAAGTATTGATAAATAAATAATGAATTTGAGAAAAAGTATAAGTATTGGAAAATTTAAGGGAATAACAAGCAATATCTCGAAAACGGTTCACTCAACAAAAAAAATGTATATGACATAAATTGTGTATTTTAACGCGATCTACATATTTTGTGTGTTAAAATTTTGTCTATCTCTTATGGTTTACCAGTTATGCAAAAGTCGTTCACAATGAAGAATACTTTTGGCGACATCCCCAGAAAATTCGAGATATACATTTTATTTGTTATGAAAATATCTTAAGCATATGATATTTTAATCAAAATCGTTAGTCATTTTTGAGAAAATTAAAATTTTCGAAAAGTGTTCCATGTAAAGGGTAGTCTGAGGTGGGGGGATTTTCTTGAAAAGCTTCGTGTCGCATCTCTGGAAAATACTGAACCTAAATACCAAGTTTGGTGTTTATCCGACTGTTCGTTTCTGAGTTATGCTGTTCACAGACACACACACACACACACACACACACACACGACATGTTTCCAAAAATGCTTTTTTTGGATTCAGGGGTTTCAAAACATATTTCCGGTGAAATCTCGGTATCGAATTTTTGGGTGGAATACTTCCCCTACTTACTATACGTAGTAGAGAAAGTAAAAATACTTAAGAAATCGAGGACAGGGAGCATCCACAATAATACAGAATAAAAAGGGAAGGAGTTAAGCACTAGATTTGTCCAAATGGAACCATCTAACCCAAGTATCCTTTTTAGCACGACTTGTTTTTAGGAGAAACTACACCATTTTCAGTAAAAGATCGCTAAATTAAAGTCGTCAACATTTGAAGATGTTGCTTAGCCTCACACATCATATGGATACGCTCTGTCGTCGTAGCTATAGTCGCAAATGCTTCACTCCTCTACTTATTACGTCGTCTTCTATGGATACCATGCTAGCCTCCAGTTCCCGAGGATTTTTTTCGGGCGTAAAAGTCCTTAGCAAGGCTTCCTTCGGAAGGGAAGTAAGGCCGGTGGTCCCGCGTCGTAGATTTACGGCAGGTAAAAGAACCTCAAGCCTAATAAAGAGGTCTCTGAGCAAAATTACCGATCTTTCACGCCCAATGTAGAATGGTACGCTAAGAACCACAGCAGTTAAAGAGCGTCCATAAATAAAACTAAATTTAATTTTCCTCTACTAAAAGAAAACATGCCTCGGCTACGCTTTGCGGCTTAGGGCCCTCAACCATGGGCTATATTGGTAGCAGAAGCAAATCTCTCATAACGCTTTGGGCGGGATGCGTGTGTATAGCTTTGGTTGTAATGAAAACAGGTGTAAATAATTGTGACAAATGCTTTAAAATATGTTATCTACAATACATTAAACTGTATATATTTGTGATGTACAATAAAATTATGGATATTGATGCTGGTTATCGAGACCCAGGAGAAATAATAATAATAATAATAATAATAATAATAATAATAATAATATACGATCGAACATAACGACGAAAATGTGCTGAATTCATATTAGGAATGGGTTTTGTAGGAAAGATAGGAAACAAGGTTTGTTGTCCTCCACGGATGTATCTACCTGCGATGGACGACAACAAGGCTACCGGAAGTTTCGCTTTGTATTCTGGCTCGGACGGGAGTTTACAACGGTTTCAAAGCTTAGCAGGGTTAGAAGTATACGTGCCTTATCTACGATCTAAGAATATTGTGGGAAGATTTTAAAACTCAAAATAAGCTGTAAGAAGCAGATGTGAAAGTTGTCAAGTGGGGGTAGCCAATAATAAAATCATGAAACAAAATGACAGCCAATCAGAAGATCGCGTATACATCACATGATACGTTTGAACTTAAAACGGAACGAAACATAAGAAAGGTGGGGGATAATTCTAAGTTTGGCGAAAGGCGTGAAAGAGAAAAAGAAACGCCGAGACACATTCCGGTACAAACTAACCACGAGGACGGTCGACAAAACAAAATTAGAAGAAAATAATCAGAAAATTTATAGTGTAGAAAATGAAGTGAAATCTAGGCAATTCGAGGGCTAGTCGGAGAAACACATAAGTAGCGACTTCGAAAGTGATAAGAATAACAGTGGTTTCGACGACGAAGGTGGCGGGTCGATCAGATAGGAATCTACGTAACAAAATAAAGATATAACTCAAACTTCGCCGGCAGTATTATTAATATAATCAAGGCAGTGTCACCACCCCTGAAAACTAGAACCTCAGCTCTACCGAAAACAAATTCCAAATCCCTGCCATCCAACCATCGAACCCGGGACTCTTTGAGTCCACTGAAGCAACTGCCAGGAACAACACAGATGTGTCAGAGGTCAGCGTCAATATACGCATGTGTTATACAGGGTTATTTAAAAAGAAGGAACGGACTTTAAATAATTCTTTCTAATGAACGACAATAGATAGCGACACATACGAAACATCACTGAATAGAGGAAAGTTCAAAGGTTTAAGCCCCCACCTATTAGTTCCATTCAGTGTCTACAGGGGCGCTGGGTTTGTTTGCGAGAAAATGGCAACGCCACAGGAAAAGTTGTTTTGTGTGCTACAGTATGCAAAGAGTGAATCCATTGTTTCATTGCAGCGTGCATTTCGTTGTAACTTCAAAGAGCCGCCTCGTCATAAAAAAATTTACAATTGATACAATAAATTCGTAGAAGATAGTTGCGTATGCAAACGGAAAGCACTGGTCGTCCTCGCATAACAAATGGAGCTCATTTTGAACACATAAAATAAAAGTTTGAACTTTTCTCTAACCAGTGATGTATCGCATGTGTCGCCATCTATTGTCGTTCATTAGAAATAAATATTTAAAGTCTGTTCCTTCTTTTTTAATAACCCTTTATGTATGGTGAGTCCGAGGGATTCTCATATACGGAAGTATTGCCAAATTTATCTATATGCTTCAGATGTCAATGCCAGGATCAAGTTCTTTGAAATAAATGCCGTTCGCTAAACGTATTTTGTTTTGAAATGACGGGGTATTCTTTTTGTGACAAAGCGGTTTATAAAGCAGTGGAGCAATCTTCAGAATGCTGGTAGAGAAGTTGAAGTAGGTATTGTTTTTTGTTCAAGCGCAGGCAAGGGCTGAATATAGGAACCAAAATAATTAGGAGGATATGCCCTCGAGTACTGTCAACAACATACGAGTTTTGTTTACCCCACTTTTTTTGTGCAAAGGAGGAGCGGTAAATTTCCACTACACAGAAGCTTCCCTACTCGACTGCAGTAAATACGTTGAAATACTCCTTAGTCTACTGAGTGTATTTATTGACGCACTTTGCAAGTGATGTCTTCAAAGGCGCATTTAATGCAATTGCTTGGTATACAGACAGCTCAGCAGAGTTAGTGTTAGGAGTAGGGCCCGGATTTTTAGGTGGAATAAACCTTAGTTTAGGTTTTCTATATGCTTAAAATAGGTATCTTTAATGGGTATCCTTAGTTATTCATATGTTTTCATATATTTGGGTCTTAATAATATATTATAGAAGCTTCCAATGAATAAATGCACACACACTAAAAGTATTGTTATAGCATAAAATTCCTGTTTCTAGTTAAGAGTGTGACGAGACCTTTGTCTACTGTAAGCTTAGAATTTGTGGTTACCGGAAGGATTGCGATCATTAAATCGTTACGTGCGTAATGGCGCATTGACAATGAAATGTAAGCGCGGACATAGCATAAGCGCAAGATTTTGCATACATGTTATTCATGCCTGTACCCAGAAAAAAATTTCGGTGAGGGTTTTCCACAAGTAGATCTAACAGTACCATGTACCTACCCCGTAGTATATAGACGTTACATGGATAAGATAATTACTTGGAGACATTATACAGACAAGAAAAACTCACCAGAATGAGGATATTCCACCTTATAGCACAAAACATGGAGACTTGCTTCGAAAACCAGGATGTATGGTCACCTTACCTATGTAAGGAGACAATATTAAGTTTCCCCTTTGCTTGTAAATGTGCTACTAGCAATAGACCTACTGTTATCTAACGACATTTTCTCATATTGGTTTGCTATGAATTTAAATAAATAAAACTGCCAAAAGTTTCTGCGGGGGGGGGGGGGGTTGAACCCTAAAAAACCCCCCTCTAAATACGGCGCTGATGTTATTTAATGGAAGCATGCACATAGTCACGCAACGCAAGAGTTTGCAGACTCCAAACTTTATGCTTGCGTTGCATGCATAGAGGAAGAATTCTGAACTTGTTTCTCTTTGCATTGCCTGTTAGTCACTAACAGAAAGATCGCGATGCTAGACTTTACGCCGTCTAATGTACATGTATGCTCTCTTACATTTGATCGTGCCACACAAATTGTTGTGGACCACCATCTCTCATTTCCCTCAAGAGGTTATGGTAGTCTCCTTGCTGAATTCTCCTTTGATTTAATGGATGAACCCAGCACCTGCGCCTAGATATCTCCGCTCACAAATCATAAGGCGCAAACAGATAATGCACATTGCATTAATATAACTTGTGCAGCTGTATCTTCACATATAACTTGTTGCTCTTTCCATACCCGCACAACTATTTGTAATATGTTGGTCACACATTCGTTATGTCACTAATGCTACGGGCGGCACTTGGGCGTATGTATTTTGGTGACCTATTTATTTATAAAACATTGAGTGCTCTTTCTTATTTGGTATTGTTCAATCTGAAACTTAGGGTGCGCTCAGAACATTTCCGCAATTGGTTTAAGGATCTAGAAGCCCATGCTAACTTATTGCGTTACGCCTACTACAGCATCGTGAATGGTCTTCTCTCACGCCTGCGCTTATACTGCGTTATGCTCATTGTGAATAGCTCTTATAATTTAAACATTCTTATGCGCTACATTCACATGATTTTCTCCACCCATTATCGCTTTTTATATCTCTTTTGAAATCTGTGGATACAAAAGTTGTTTACTTTTCGCTATCCACTTAGGTTGATCGAGATAAACGTTTACTGAAATGGTTTAATTAATCATTTCATATTAACACAAAGAAGATAGAGGGGATGCGATAGTCAAGTGTTTTTAAAAAGAGAGCCCTATATGCAGGCCTCTTCCCATGACATCACGAAAAACAATTGAATAGCGACGACAATACATTGAAAAAATGACACAGGATTTAGCAATTCAAACCAATCACAACGGATATCTTGGAAGTGGCTGATGCTACTAAAACACAAGAAAATTTCTGCCTAAGAAAGAGGACTTCACAAGCTATTCCAAGAAAACCCACGGCATGCATTTTATTTGTTCTCTAAATATCTTAAGTATATTTTATTTTAATCTAAGTCTCAACGTGCGCGCGTGCTCACACACACACACACACACACACACACACACACACACACACACACACACCGACATATACTTTTTATAAAAATGCTGTTTGGGTTAGCGGTGCCTTAAAACGCGCATTTCCAGTGAAATCTCGACATCGAAACTTCGGTTAGACTGCAATCTTTCCTTTACCTACTAGGTATGTGCTATAGAAAGCGATAAATAACCCTTGTCTTCCAGAGTTGGGTAGGTATAAATAACGTTTTCCAAACTGTAAAGACGATTTCTTAAGATAATTTAAGATGCAGAAAATAAGTTAACCAGAACTTGCGTACTCTCACCAAGGACTTTTCTTTGGATAGAAGTTGATTGCGTTTTATTTTATCTTTATTTTTATTTGTTCCATTTATATGCCACCTTTAACATCTAAGGTTATATCGTTAACATTTATTTCATACACACATTTCACCCATACTTCCATTCTATAGGGAGGATGAGGTTTAATTCTGCTTAAAGAAAAATTCCCATCCTCTAGCCGGGAATAGAACCCATGTCTGGTTTTGGGGGCTAGCATACTAACCACCAGACCACAGAGCCTGTTAGCGTTTATCTCGCTAACGTTTAACCCCGCAGACCCTGCAGCTGCATTTATTACGCTGTTTTCCTCCCTCCTCCGACGCCCTTACCACCTCTCCGTTTTCCCCTTTGCAACCAACAAGGTTTGTTTAGTTTTCAAGGGCGGTAAGAAAGGTTTACCTGGAATGTTATTAAAACGCCATTAAAGCTTTCATAGGACATCATCATCTGCAGGTTTTATGCTTGTTTTGCAATCGGGAGTATACATTTTTTTGTAGTAGTAGCCTGAAATGGCGTTGAAGAAAACAAAATAACATCTCTGGCTCACGTACACCTTTTTACTTCCTCTACTATGTATAGTAAGTAGGGGAAGTATTGTATTCCACCCAAAAATTCGATACTGAGATGTCACCGGAAATACATGTTTTGAGACCCCCTGAATCCAAAAAATCTAATGTGTTACACTCACATGACTTTCTCTACTCTTGTACAAACTATTTTTACAAACGCTTATTCTCCATCTACTTCATGTTAATCGAGATAAACATTTGCAGACTCTATCTTATTGCTAATTTTCTTGTAGGTGTAATGGCAATATATATTTGCAAGGGCAGTATAGAAACACAGTAGCCTTTAAGCACATACATATCTCTTAATAGCTGGTTGCTAGGTGCAGCACCATTCCCTTTGCCACAGATTAATACTCTTTGCATATACAAGACAAAAAAAAAAATGAATAACGAATTCCCATTTGAGAAAATTAGTATTGGAAAAATTTAAGGGAATAACAAGCAATATCTCGAAAAGGGTTCAGTCAACAAAAAAATGTATATGACATAAATCGTGTATTTTAACGCGATCTACATTTTTTGTGTAGTAAAATTTTGTCTATCTCTTATGGTTTACCAGTTATGCAAAAGTCGTTCACAATGAAGAATACTTTTGGAGACATTCCCAGAAAATTCAAGATATACATTTTATTTGTCACGAAAATATCTTAAACCTATGATATTTTAATCAAAATCGGTAGCCATTTTTGAGAAAATTAAAATTTTCGAAAAATCTTCCATGTAAAGGGTAATCTGGGGTGGGGGGATTTTCTTGAAAAGCTTCGTGTCGCATCTCTGGAAGATACTGAACCTAAATACCAAGTTTGGTGTTTATCCGACTGTTCGTTTCTGAGTTATGCTGTTCACAGACACACACACGGACATGTTTCCCAAAATAGTTTTTTTTTTATTCAGGGGGTCTCAAAACATGTATTTCCGGTGAAATCTCGGTATAGAATTTTTGGGTGGAATACAATGTTAAGTGCAAGTGATAAATGCCGTGTGTTACAAGATTCAGGAGACTAAAAACCCAATTATAAAATTTCCAAAAAAGGTTGTAAATATTTATAATTATGTTTCTAGTGGGGCATATGAGGCAGTATTTTATATCACAACACTGTGAATGCCAGAGTGATTGTAGTGTAAATTAACATTATTGTATGACATTGATTGGAGATGTTTGTTAATTATAAGCATTGTTATGAAATAAGTTTACACGGCCTCACTGAAACTGACAATAGGAGCGGGTAACAATGAGCAAGGGGGTGAGTTGTTTATCATTTAGAAGAGACAAACAAATGACGTCAGGGTAGCGTGCTTTTCTTTAGAAATGGAGGGAATATCTTCCCTAGGGCATATGTGTTCGTAATTTTGATTGGATATAAAAATAGACGCTAATGTTGGCGCGTTTTATTAACCAATAGCAGCTCTGTTATAATGTTTAGGCATATCGGGGAGGGAGTATAAATTCTAAAGCCAGAGACGGGTAACTCACAGTTTAAGAGAATCATTCGCGGGTTACACGTCACGCAGTTCAACAGAATCATTCACGGGTTGCACGTCGCGTATTTCTACAGAATCTCTCGCGTCGTAAAGTTAGTTAGAAAATGTCAAATACTAGAATTTATAATGAGCAGCAAATAAGTGATTATAGTTACGTCGGGCGTGTATCAGGAGTAATATATATGAAATTAATAAAGTGTGACGGCAATAAAAGTGTAAAAACAAATTCTTTTATCACTGTTATCTTTTAGTAACAACTTCATGCCTGTTCAGGAGATTTGCTCAACTTAGTAATAATAGCTAGCCGGAGGACAAAGAACTCAAGATTCAAAATAGTAAAACAATGACAGGCGCTCAGCAAATAAGATAACACGAAAGTTACCGCGACATATTTTAGGTTCAATATCTTCCAGAGATGCGACATGAAGGTTTTCAAGAAAATCCCCACACCCCAGATTACCCTTTACATGGAACATTTTTCGTAAATTTTAATTTTCTCAAAAATGTCTCTAACGAATTTGATTAAAATATCATTTTTAAGATATTTTCATGATAAATGAAATGTATATCTCGAATTTTCTGGGAATGTATCCAAAAGTATTCTTCATTGTGAACGACTTTTGGATAACTGGTAAACCATAAGAGATAGACAAAATTTTACTACACAAAAAATGTAGATCGCATTAAAATACACAATTTATGTCATATACATTTTTTGTTGAGTGAACCATTTTCGAGATATTGCTTGTTATTCCCTTAGATTTTCCAATACTTATACTTTTTCTCAAATTCGTTGTTCATTTTTTTTGTCCTGGTAATGCAAAGAGAATGGAATACTCCACATAGCAACCACCTCTTAAAATATTTGACTATAGCTTAAAGCCTACCATATTTCCCTTGCATCTACAAGAAAATTAGCAATAAGATTGACATCCCGATAGCTCGATTAACATGAAGCATATGGAGAATAAGCGTTGGTAAAAATAGTTTGTACAAGAGTAGAGAAAGTTATGTGAGTGTAACACATCAGATTTTTTAAAATATATTTATGGACACTCCTTTAAATACTATGGTTCTTAGCGTCATATTCCATGTTGGGTGTGAAAGACTGGACATTTTGGTCAGAGGCCTCTTTATCAGCCTTGAGGTTCTTTCACGTGCCGTGAATCTGCATATGGGAGCATCGGCTTTACATCTCTTATGAAGGAAGCCATGCTAAGGATTTTTACACCCGAAAAAATCCATCGCCTTCCGCCGGAAGTACCGTTAGATCACGGAGGAGGACCCTCTCACATATACGATTACTAGTACGAGGCGTATTTTTAAAGTAAGTGTGGATAGTTTTTTAAAAATAGCAGAACATTATTTTGTAAGTAGTTTATTATTATTCATCACCTTACACCTTACGCTACTTCTCACATAGTCATCGCCGTTAATCAGTCAATTGTCGCAACGGGAAGCCACTTTTTGTATGCCTTCGTCAAAGACTGATGTCGCCTGTGGCGAAAGCCAAGTCTGCACTTGTTGTTTCACATCATCGTCGTTGAAATGTTTTCCACCAAGCAATTCCTTCAGGTGAAGAAACAGATGAAAATCGATTGATGCCAAATTCGGACTATAAGGAGAGTGGTCGAGTTGTTCCCAACCAAATGACGCAATCAAATCTTCAGTTTGGCTGTGTGTGGCCGGGCATTGTCACTCATTATTATTTTCCCATTAACCTCACACAATTGCTAATGAATGTTTGCTGGCGTAACATTTCTTGCATTCAAAACACGAATCTTTGACTTGACCTCACAATCGGTAGGTCCTTCGATTGTTTTGAACATTTAGAAACGTTCTAACAATAGGAAAGCACAAAGTGACGATCGCTCACAGCTGCGTGGTTTCCTAATGAAGTAGGTAATCAGGCATGCTTAAAATCGCGACTGCAGCGGCAAAATAATAAAACGTACTTTAAAAGACCGCCTCGTACTAAAAAAAAGGATTAAATGTATATTTTGTCAATAAAAAGAAGCTTGTAAGACTTCTTTACTGATTTTTGTTATGTAATATTACAAACTACAAATGGCATTAAAGATTGAAGTGGGGGAAAGTTATGTCATCATTCAATAGATCTGTTTATTTGTGATGAAAATAGAACTGGACGATTAGAACTTGCACTTTCACATAAATTACAAATTAATAAATAACTGCAATGAGGACATTATTGATCTTTGAAGTTGATAATCCCAAAACATTACCAACAAATACGTTAACACTAATTTTAATTTAACATAATGCGCGGTTCGAAAGTTCGACATGGTACAGTAATTTTTCTGCATCATAATGCCTTTCTGCTTTTTAAGGGTACTGATCTGCGGGTTTTCCAAAACCTAAAGTACTAGACTGGAACTGCTGAAATGTTTATCACATATGTATAAAGAAGTGCTTTTGTAAAATTGGATGCATCTATGTTAAGCCGTTTCTAAATTAAACATTTTTAAGTTCTCTAATACTTGTCTATACTAAGAGAGGAAGTGTTCCAACAAAAATTAGATACTGAGGTTTCACTGGAAATTAATGTTTTGAGATCCCTTGTATCTAAAAGGTCCTTGTGCCTTAGAACGTAGGTATAACTTAAAAAAAATGAAGAATCCGATAAATACCAAACTTGATATTTAAGTTCTGTATCTTCCTAGGATGCAACAAAAAGATTTTAAAGAACATCCCTTACACTAAACTATCTTTTACATGGACTGTTTTTCGAAAATTTTGATTTTCTCAATAATTTCCTTAACGGTTTTGTTTTAAAATACTGTGACAAATGAAAGATACATGTTGAATTTCTGGAATAGCCTCAGAAGTCCTCTTCATTATAAATGACTTTGGATTAGTCATAAAGAGAGAGAGAGAGAGAGAGAGAGAGAGAGAGAGAGAGAGAGAGAGACAGAGAGCGAGAGAATGAATCTTATTATATAAAAAAAAGTGTAGATCTAGTTAAAGCACACAATTTGTCTTCTTTTTCTTTTTAGTTGACTATTTCAGAGATATTCCATGGTATTGGTTTGCATTTTAAATACTTACACTTTTCTCAATTGGGAAGTCGTTATTCGCTTTATCTCGTGGTCATGCAAGGGGTATGGAATTTCAAAGTCATCCCATAGTAACAAAGATGCTTAAAAATCTGACTTTCGTGTTACCTACTGTATCTTAAAACTAAATGGAGTAAATAGGAATTGAAAGTTATCTGGAATTAAAAAGAAGTAAATTTCTTCGGAATAGTTTGTAGAAGAATGAGAAATTCATGTGTATGCAATAGGTATTTTATTCTGAAATGTTCCACAGTTCCGTTCTAGAGACATTCTCAAGGTTTTTTGTAGTCTGTGAAGTGGAAGGGTGTTTCAGCCGTTTTTGGAAACTAAATAAATGCGCGCAAGGATATAATAGTGTGTTAAGCAACACGATTATAATGGTGGTAATTAAGACGCGAGTATGTTTAAGAAACGAGTGGTAGCGAATTACATAATTTACATACGAGTGTTTTTGGTCGAGCACACTATAATTTCAAAATGAAAGAGTTTTTACAAAAAGATGTGAGCATGTTAATTGTATGTAATTAAATACGCAATTTTAATTTCCTCCTACTTATTCTTAACTTTAATTACAGCTGTTAAAATTACTAATATTTTCAAAGGGGGGGGGAATCGGAGTTAGTTTCAGGATTTAATATTGAATATGGTAGAGGCGCTTTTTGCTTTAACCGCTCGCCTCTCACCGAGGCGGCCCGGGTTCAATTCCAGGGACCCGCATGTGGGATTTGTGGTGGACGAAGCGGCGTCTGGGCGGGTTTTCTCCGGGTTCTCCGGTTTCCCCCGCCATTCATTCCACCAACTGCTCTATCCTCCCCTTTCCTTTTATCCATTTCACCATCATTTCGTATCATCTACTTCCTTCCTCCCATACCAGGCATCGGGCTGATTATCCATCCTGCATATTCTGTCTGCTCCTCGACGAGCCTGTGATCCCAGGCACACGTCGATAAGTACTGGGGGGTGTAAGTCCTACATAAGAGGAGGTTAAACGGTGAAAGAAATGAAAGAAAAGGTTTTGCTTTAATCGGATGGCAGCACGATAGCAAGATCTTATGCGTGTTTGCGAGTACTGCAACAGATGGCAGCACTGTTGAGTCCAGGCCGATTTATCGATTGTTTTCAGGTAACATGCATTGAACAATATTGGGACAAAGGAAATGAATTCAATTTATTAGAGTTTTACAATTACAATGACAGAATTGGTTATTTAAGTGCACATGTTTCATTATCTGGGGAATGGATCCCAGGGGATTGCTACTTTATAAGGTGTTAAAAATGGGCGAGCTGCACGCGTCGCGATTAAGAACATGAGACGCTGAAGTAAAATGGATGTCATTATAGTTGAGTTACGTCACAGTCATGAAGCGTATTATGGTGTGGTCAACCAAAAATATGTTTTTAAACGTCCTTATACGCTTTCTACCGAAAGAAAATCTGATGTGTTACACCCACATGACTTTCTCTACTCTTGTACAAACTATTTTTACAAAACTCCTATTCTCCATATATTTCATATTAATCGAGATAAACATTTGCAGAAACGATCTTTTGACATGCGAAGAGAATTACATTTTACACATAGCGACCAGTTCTAAAAATATTTGACTATCGCTTAAGGCGTACTATGTTCCCCTTGTTTTGTAATTGCAAGGGCAATATAGAAACACAGTAGCCTTTAAGCATAGACATATCTCTTAATAGCTGGTTGCTATGTGCAGCACCATTCTCTTTGCCACAGATTAATACTGTTTGCATATGCAAGACAAAAAAATGAATAACGAATTCCCATTTGAGAAAATAAGTATTGAAAAATTTAAGGGAATAGAAGGAATATCTCGAAAATGGTTCACTCAAAAAAAGAAAAAAGTATGACATAAATTGTGTATTTTAACGCTATCTACATTTTTTGTGTAGTAAAATTTTGTCTATCTCTTATAGTTTACCAGTTATACAAAAGTCGTTCACAATGAAGAGTACTTTTGGAGACATTCCCAGAAAATTCGAGATAAACATTTCATTTGTCATAAAAATATCTTAAACATACGATATTTTATTCAAAATCGTTAGCCATTTTTGAGAAAATTAAAATTTTCGAAAAATGTTCCATTTAAAGGGTAATCTGGGGTGGGGGGATTTTCTTGAAAGCCTTCGTGTCGTATCTCTGGAAGATACTGAACTAAAGTTTGGTGTTTATCCGACTGTTCGTTTCTAAGTTATGCTGTTCACACACACACACACACGTTTCCAAAACGTTTTTTTTTTGGATTCAGGGGTTCTCAAAAATGTATTTCTGTGAAATCTCAGTATCGAATTTTTGGGTGGAATACAATACTTCCCCTACTTACTATACGTAGTAAAGAAAGTAAGAAACTTGCCTGCTATATAGTTTTCGAAAATACGAATGAGAATATACAGTGGAAGGGGAAATTTGTAGAAGCTGCCGAAAACCATTTCGTTCACGGACGTCGCTTTTGTTTTCTTTTCTGTATGAGGACAGGACACAAAACAAACCAAGCGTTTGATGTTCGAGCAGGCGAATTCCACGTCTACCTCAAATGAAGTGAGGTTTTGGAGTTGTCACTGGAGTGTACAGTTTTGTAATATCTGCTAGCGGTACATGAAACGCCGGCCAAAAGGGCCGTGTTTTGAGGAAAGTTTTGTTGGTTTATCAGTTGTTGAAGCACACTAGAGCAGCTTCCTTCATGAATTAAATTGATATTACCTCTAGAAACTCGGAATGTGGACCGCGAGAAACAATTTCGAATTACTTCAGCTCCAACTGAAGCCAGAAAAATTTGATGTCGTATACTCTCTCTGTGCATTATAAATTCAGATTTATTCCTCATAAAAAGCTATTCTTCTGTTTAACGTTGTGATGTTCACCATAAATGTATAATGTACCAGATCTCAGATAAAGCTATTTAGGTTCAGTTACACGCAAGATATGACAAGGATCACAGGTGTTTATAACCCAATGCGGAATACTTCAGAAGTGGCTGATGCTACGAGAGACATTCATATTTTACGAGCTCTACGCTTTTACTTCTAGTGCTTATCTATAGTAAGTAGAGGCAGTTGCATTCCATACAAAAATTCGATACCGAGATTTCATTTGAAATATACGTTTTGAGATCCCCAAACCCAAAAATGCATTGTTGGAAAAGAGGTACGCGCGCGCGCGTGTGTGTGTGCGTGTGTGTATGAATGCATAATGAAAAGAGAAACGTCGGTTGAATACCAAACTTGGTAGGCATCTGAGATTGAGATAGTATTGTTCTTTAAGGAGTTCTGTTACGTTATTACGTTGTTTGCACCACGCTTTGGACGTCAATTTGAAGCAGGTAGTTTGTTACGTTGTTTGCTGCTACGTATGAAAAGCCGATTTGAAGTAGTTTGTATTGAAGCAGTTGTATTATATTTCAACTGTTGGGGAGCCGAATTTAAAATTCGTTGCATCCGCACGTATAGTAAACAGTTTCCGGTAGCCTTCGCCCGAAATGTATTTTAAGGTGGCCTTTGCCCCAAGTTTAAACAAATATTAACTTTGTAATTAAACTGATTCTTTAAATATTTAATATTTATGTTTGCCTCGGCTGCGTCAGTGTTATTGTAGAGACATGAATATCTTGACAGGACGTGATGCGACAAGAATGTATGCTTACACAGATTTTAAGTTTTAATTCACTCCCTTTTATTAATCCTTGACACAAATTAAATAGCACTTCACTGATATCGAGATCTGTGAGATTCTTTTATTCAATACTTGCACTTTTTAGTACGTTAACTATTTTCGTCTCGCACGAATACGTATTTAATTTCTCGAGGACGCATTATGCATCCGGTTACAAACACTGTCCGCAGGCAACTGGCTAGATTTCAACTGTCTAAACTTGTAAATTTCTGTGTTTCAAGTCTCTGATTTGCTATTTTTACTCCAATAGAATACCTACATTTAACTAAAGCTTTTTTCTGTTTGTTGATTGTCTATTTTTAAACTGTCTCAAATTACATTTTTGTTACTCCAAGAATCACAAGTAGTACTGTTAAACTTTCTTACTCATTATTGCCTCAAGGTTACCTCATGGTTACCTCATTGTTAGCAACTTTTAACTTATTATTCTCACAGCTCCTACATTATTAAATTACGTAATACATTCACATAACAGTATTGAACTTGTTCACAATAATATAAGCATATGCAATGACGGTTACATACATTTTACAAATTATTACATACACATATTGCTTTAAGGCGGGCTGTTATTTAATTTACATATATAATTTGACTAAAATCATTTAAGTTTTAAAAATGCTGCCTCAAAATAAAGGGTTCTTGAAACAAAATCAAAGAACAGTCCCTTAATATGCTCTTCGATGGATTGTGCACATTGGTAGAAAATTCAAATACAGGGTTATTTCGGTGATTTTGGAATTCTATTTTTTCATCTGTAGGAAGAGAATAGCATTTTGCACTTTATGCAGTAACAACTTATCTAATGTTCCAAATATATTTAAGTTTACAGAAAGAACAGCAAACTGATGTTTGAGCCTCAAATTCATTTAATATCAAAAGAAGTGGTTAAGGAGAAGTACAGATTCCCATTGTTTATAAGGGTTAAGCGGTCTGCGGATCATAGGTTAAAACTGGAATGGGGAAGCAGACTTTGAAGATCCCCAATTACTCAGTTACGTATTTCTTCATCATGCATTAACAGGGAATATTTATTATTTCCGTTCTGAAAAAAAAAACCTGTATTACTGGAATTTGGAAGCTTTATATCAGGGTGAAATTATGCAGCATTGAGTACAAGAATGCAATGAATGGGATGACGTGTTACTGATTGCAGTCGTTGAATTTATTGTGGTTACCGATCCTCGGTGTCCAGTGGCGAATTACCACTAGATAATCTAGGTATGAAAAGTTATTTTCCACTAAATCCATCAAAAGATAGAAACCACCAATGGTAGCTGGTTGTTTCAGCATTCCAAACGCTTTGCTTCCTTTTTCTTCGCAACAACGCACCAAATCCCACTGCTGACACCATCTTATGAACTGAGAAATGGCAACACTGTGGCAATGCATACAAACCCCCACACAATATCCTGCCTCTTGTTTTCCGGAACATTTTTTATGTCTTTTTTTTTCCACCCTTCCCTTCTGTTGGCTGTTTCTTCTCATTGCCAGGGTTAACATCCAGAAGTGCAATAAAAATTCTACACTCGCGCCCACCCCCGCTATCTGTCGATCCGCCCCCGAGGTTGTGGAGGCGGGATAGACTGTGGTAAAGGATGGGATCTTGAAGAAAAGGACAGTTCCGTCTTAAACACGCTTAGAGCTGATGAAAGCTCACATTATACGAATACACAGTATTGCAAAGTTCAGTGGTATATTGTCGACTCCCGTGTTATCCTAGAGCTATCCTCCACAGTAGGACACAAAAATGGTGCCGAAATTAGCAATAAGTGAGTGAACTTTTTTTTCAGACTTAAAAATAATCAATCACAAACTCCCCATTGAACTGAATAGAGGACATATTGACAAGCGTGGTAATGTGTTATAAATAGTGAAATTATTGATCACTAAGCAAACTCTTCTTGCGAAACAGTCTAAGAAGGGAGTACGGCCACAAACCTGAAAGCAACGAAGACCGCCTGTCGTTGCGAATAGTTCACCAGCAATACTACCTATTCACCCACGTGACTCCGGCGAAATTACGAAGTCTGAATGTGCTTTTTATTTGTTTATTTTTTGTGAAAGCTATGTTTGTAGATCTTGAGGAGGTGTTCTTCAATACTAAATTTAAAAAAAGTGTTGTGAAAATTGGAGAATATTTAAAAGTGATGAAGATATTTGAAATTGTTTAAATATTAATGTTCGTGTATCCGTTTGTGTAATTTTCCCATAAGAGCTGTAGAGTTTATAAATATTGCCTTTTTACATTCTCTACTACGTATAGTAAGTAGGCGAAGAATTGCATTCCACTCAAAAATTCAATACCGAGATTTCGCAGGAAATACATGTTTTAAGGCCTCCTGAATCCAAAAAAAAGTATTTTTGGTAACATGTCCGTGTGTGTCTGTGAACATCATAAATCAGAAACGAACAGTCGGGTAAACACCAAACTTGGTATTTAGGTGCAGTATCTTCCAGAGATGCGACCCGAAGGTTTTCAAGAAAATTCACCACTTCAGATTACCCTTTACATGGAACATTTTTCGAACATTTTTATTTTATCAAAGACAGCTCTAACGGTTTTGATTAAAGTATCATATGTTTAAGACATTTTTATGCAAAATAAAATGTATATCTTGAATTTTCTGGAAATGTCTCCAAAAGTATTCTTCATTGTGAACGACTTTTGCATAACTGGTAAATCATGAGATAGACAAAACTTTACTACACAAAATATGTAGGTCGCGTTAAAATACACAATTTGTCATATACATTTTTTTGTTGAGTGAACCATTTTCGAGATATTGCTTGTTATTCCCTTAAATTTTCCAATACTTATACTTTTTCTCAAATGGGAATTCGTTATTCATTTTTTTGTCTTGGATATGCAAAGTGTATTAATCTGTGGCAAACAGAATGGTGCTGCACCTAGCAACCAGCTATTAAGAGATATGTATGTGCTTAAAGGCTACTGTATTTCTATATTGCCCTTGTAAATATATATTCCCCTTATACCTACAAGAAAATTAGCAATAAGATAGACTCTGCAAATGTTTATCTCGAATAACATGAAGTAGATGGAGAATAAGCGTTTGTAAAAATAGTTTGTACAAGAGTAGAGAAAGTCATGTGAGTGTAACACATCAGATTTTTTGTTTTGGATATGCAAAGGGTATTAATCTGTGGCAAAGAGAATGGTGCTGCACATAGCAACCAGCTATTAAGAGATATGTTTATGCTTAAAGGCTACTGTATTTCTATAATACCCTTGTAAATACAAAACAAGGGGAACATAGTACGCCTTAAGCGATAGTCAACTATTTTTAGAACTGGTCACTATGTGTAAAATGTAATTCTCTTTGCATGTCAAGAACATAAGACATATTCTGTGGGGGTTAAGAGAAATGAGAACGTAATGACAGTCAAATTAATATTTGTTATAAAGCAAGGATACTGAAAAACAAAACACAGAGCAAGATATGATTATATATGCACGGAAGTACTGATGTGTGTGGATAAAGCAAGGTGTGCTGGTAAACCGTAAGAGATAGACAAAATTTCACACAAAACACACAATTTATGTCATATACATTTTTTGTGTCCAGTGAACCATTTCCTTGTTACTTGTTTGAATTTTCCAATACTTAAAACTTTATTCTCAAATGGGAATTCGTTATTCGTTTTGTTTTTCTTTCTTTTCTTTTTGTATGTCCTGGGCATGCAAAGAAAATGGAATGCTCCACATAGCAATCAGCTCTTAAAAGATTTGGCTTTGATTAAAGCCTACCATATTCCCCTACAAGAAAATTAGCAATAAGATTGTTTCTGCAAATGTTTATCTCGATTAATATGAAATAGATGGAGAATAAGAGTTTGTAAACGTAGTTTGTACAAGAGTAGAAAAGTCATGTGAGTGTATCACATCAGAATTTTTTCATTTTGTCTTATTATAGTGAACAGAAATCAAGGTATATTCAAGATTGGGTGCGTTTCTAAATACGTTTATCGCAGGCTGAGAGTAAATTGGTACATCTTGCCAAATATGTGTGACACTAGGAATGTGACAAACAATTCGAGTAACGGTTGCATGTAACGGCTACCAGTAACCATTAAGTTATTTGTTTTTATGCTTATCGTTATCACGTTCGCAGTTACATCACATTACCGGCTACCAGTAACAATTAGCTATACTACCACATTTCAATATTAACGATAACGATATAGGCTTAAGTTATTCGATGCAATCAAAAAAGAAGTTTCTTTACCTGTGTTAATACTCTATTACTACGATCATTTATAATCGCAAAATGCATTCGTCCTTCTGCATTCTTGCACATACATACGTACTGCATGTATACTACATAGGCTTCTCCCTATTGGCTATGCTATTCGCGCCGTAAGTGCGCGTCTCCCCTTTTTCTTTCTTCCTTTTTTGAATATCTCATTTCTTCTATTTCTTTTTTCTTTCTTTGTTTCCCCGGTTTGTCATTACCGTGTTTCCTGTTACTTTCTACTGCAATTACTGTTACACATATACAGTATAAAACAGACAAACATCTGTGCCCATGGCGAGACTCGAAACGCGACCCTCAACTTGACGGAGCGCCGACGCTTTACACTACAGCGACTACGGCTACGGAGGCCGGCGCTCTTTGCACGTGCAGATGGGAACAGCCGTGAGTAAATGGAAAATCTGATGTGCTACACTCACATGACTTTCTCTACTCTTGTACAAACTATTTTTACAAACGCTTATTCTCCATATGCTTCATGTTAATCGAGATGTTAATCTTATTACTAATTTTCTTGTAGGTGCAAGGGGAATATGGTAGGCTTTAAGCGATAGTCAAATGTTTTAAGAGTCGGTTGCTATGTGAAGCATTTCGAATAACGAATTCCCATTTAAGAAAAAGTGTTAAGTATTGGAAAATTCAAACAAATAACAAGGAATATCTGGAAATTGGTTCATTCGAAAAAATAATGTATATGACATAGATTGTGTCTTTTAACGACATCTACATTTTTTGTGTATAATCTGTCTCTTACGGTTTACCAGTTACGCAAAATCTTTTTACAATGGAGGGAAGTTTGAAGCATCCCCAGAAAGCTCAAGATATTTACTTCATTTGTAGTGAAAATACCTTAAACATGATATTTTATTCAAAATTCTTAGAGCCATTTTTGGGAAAACCAAAATTTTCGGGGATTTTCTTGAAAATCTTCGTGTCTCATCTTTGAAAGATACTGAACCTAAATACGAAGTTTTATATTTATCAGAATTTTCGTTTTAGAGTTATGGTGTTGACTTCCACACACACGGATTTTTATCTACAAAGGCTTTTTTTTGGATTCAGGAGGCCTCAAAACATGTATTTCCGGTGAAATCTCGGTATCGAATTTTTGGGTGGAATGCAATACTTCCCCTACTTACTATACGTAGGAGAGGAAGTAAAAAATGATTACATTCAAGCAAATCGAGTTCGGAAGCATACAATTGTACAATATTATTAAAAAATATTCACCTTATAATTGGGTGTGTTTGGCAATGAGGCAGCCTTTTCAACTTCGAGGTTTGACTCGCGAAGTACTTTAACCCTGTCGTGTATCTGTCGGCCTTTCATTGTTCATTGCCTTCAAGGTAAAAGGCGTAAATATACATGTTAACAAATACAAAAGAGCAGAATCCCACACCTTAACACGTGCATTTCGAATTCGAAAGTTGGAGGAATTTTACGTTTCTTTTAGCAACTTAAAAAGGTTAGACACTGAAATTGCACAACTCTGGATCTTGGTTCATCACTGTTAAAATTCATTTACAGTTGTTTGAGTTTAGCGACCCGTGCATATTATTAAACAGCGTTAATTGTTTATTCAGACCGCGATGTATGAAAACTTGTCCACCTATAATCGTACATGAACCACATCTTAATACTATGCGTGCAGCTTTGTTGCCGGAGTGCTGACTGGCCTGTCATCTGTGGCCAGCAATAAGCATTGCGCTCTAATAAACAAATATGTACTTGCAACTTTGTGCGAGGAAGACTCAAGTTGCAAACAAAGAAACGGCAGTGTTTGAGGTAACTAGTTCCTGATAAGCGATACCAATGCTGCGCATATGCGTGGGTCATCCAGGCTCAGTAATCTTTAACGCGATAACTAGTTGTGTTCGTTACTTTGGTAACCGTTACATTAAGGTAACCGTAACAATGTAATCGTTACATTATTTTCTGCCCATTCCTTTTTTACACTATTTGCAAGATGGCATTTGTATACATTCTAATCTGCTTCGGAGATATACAACGTATATGTTGGTAGGTAGGAAGGTAGGTAGGTGCTCGAAAGCACATGTACAAGTTTGTTGTTGTTTTAACGTCGCTTTAACTTCTTGTTCATATCGCGACGATTACTGTAGGATCGTTGATTCATATGAATTTCTAATACCAGACAGATCGGCTTAGTTGCGTAGTCGAATTTCTGCACAATCTACTTGAGAATCTTGATGATAAATGACCTTAGTTGCTTAGTCGTATTCTTGTACCGTTAACTTTGTTGCTATTACGTTTTGGCAGACTTTGGAGTTAGGGAATGTCGAACTGCTGGCAATTCTGTTCATTGTGATGGATAGATGGCTTTAGTTGCGTAGGTACCTCTCGTACCATTTTATTTGAGCTTCTTTTGCACTGTAGGTCGTGGAATTAAGTATCCAACCTGTTATTTGCCTGGCAACCGTAAATAAACGTCAGATTGGACGGTACACTGGATTTAAATCCGCGACCTCCTGAATGAGATCCACGGACGCTACTGCCCGAGCCATCTCGGGATTTCATTGTTACAAAAGAGAATCTACCCTCTAACGCTTATTAGTGTATATACAAACTATTCTTACTCAATGGAATTAATTGTTCTTCCACACAAATCTTATGTTGGACAAGGTTGGAAGGGTAGAATCAGGCGACTGAAACATTCAATGCCATAGCCGGGATTTGAACCACGGATCTCCCGGTCTCCGTCCGGCTGCTCTAACCACTGAGCTATCATGCCAACATGCCGGTACGCCATTAAATTCTTACTCAAGCTTATGTTTCTGTCTACCACATTTTAATCCAAATAAATATTTGCAGAAATAGCTAGATTACACATTTCGTTATAGATATAAAGAGCATAGTGATAAACATTTGTATCTATAAGGAAATGTAGCTATATCTGCAAAGTTTTATGTGTATTAAAATGTAGTAGACAGAAAAATAGCTTGAGTAAGACTACTTTGTTTACCGACTAATAGAGGTCAGAGAAAGTCATGTGAAAGTATCATTAGATTTTTTATCCCAATTTCTGAGAAATTGCTATAGAACAGCACACACAATGTTACTGCTCATTTTGGAATAAGGGTTGAAAACTACGACGATCTGGGACGGAGGGTGCTATTTTATCGAAGCTGTGGTTTGCGAAAGAAGCGCACACAAGACGACAATCGGAATTCTCTGAGGTTGGCCGCTAATTAGGTCAGTGTTGTCATGCAGCGGATACTTGCGGTCCCTGTATGGTAGGCCATCAATCACAAGTAGCCGGATGAGGAAACGAGCAGCCAAGTGGAAAATCTGTCCGAGCAATTACTCAGCGGAGGTTGCAGGGTAATTAGATAGCGGTCTCACAATGCTCCTGGAATACTCGCATTGTCTGTGGTTCTCCTAGGGGAAGCGATTTATAACTAACAACACGAGATTTTCCTTTAGCCACTGTAAGGAGAATGAAAACTTTTATACAGTTGGTCACAAAAACTTACCGATTCTCTCAGAACGCAAAATGCCTTTTCTTCCGTGAGCTGCTATAACAGCTCAAGATTTGGACAGACCTGAATCTTTTAATGTAAATCTGGAGAAGTAAACGTTAATTACATCACTAGAAGAAGCGGTTTGAGGCTTGCTACAATTTGGATGTAAATATGCTGAGATGCAGTAGTGCGAGTTTTTAGAGTTTGAATTGAAAGATGTGCCTTTAATGCTAAAATGCTCAGACATCTTTGAACAGGAATGTTGATGTGATGTTTTCAAAAGGGACAATAAAACTGATTTTAGGGTTTAGTAAAGAATTAAAAGTTATCAATAAGTTCAATATCACGCACAATTAAGCCTGTTTCGTGTGATTACACTTCTTTCGTTGGAGACCAAAAATGAAAATAAAATATTCATAAAGATGGCATAAAGCGTTAATTTGGTTAATGTATAACAGTAATAACATTAATTATGATAATAAAGGAGAATTGGCATCATTTAGTAATTATTCTTCTGTAGAGAAATTTGCCAAAAACTGCTAAGTTCTGTTAGGCAATATAGGGATATTCAAAACGAAGGAACAGATTTTAAATATGTATTTCTAATGAACGATAACAGATGACACATGCGATACATCACTGGATAGAGAAAAGTTCAAAGTTTTATTTTGTCTGTTCAAAATGAGCATCAATTTGTTATGCGAGGACGACCAGTGCTTTTTCGTTGTTGAACTTACAACGAAATGCACGCTGCAATGAAACAATGGATTCATTCTTTGCATAATGCAGCACACAAAACGACTTTTCCTGTGACGTCGCCACTTTCTCGTAAACAAACACAGCGCCGCTGTAGGCAGTGAATGGAACTAATAGGTAGGGCTAAAACTTTGAACTTTCCTCTATTCAATGATGTGTCTATGTGTCACTATCTATTGTCGTTTCATTAAAAATAAATATTTAAAGTTTGTTACTTCTTTTTTAATAACCCTGTATTTCCACGGCTAAATCATAAAGATATTTGGGTTATTTGTCGTCATTCAGCATCATAATTTCTCACCATCTTTCATCGTTACAGCCATTATTAAGAAATTAGAAACACTTATGAATAAGAATGTGGTTTGGAAAGTGAATTTTCTTGAAAGTCTATGCCTGGCGTCAAACTATGTGCGATATAACCAGTCTAACTTTTCGTTTTTGAATCGCTGTTATCTCTCTCAAAACAAACGTAAACTTCCAGCCATTTTAAAATGGTGTTTTTAACTGCAGGGAACTCAAATCTACATACCGGATGTTTAAGTGGAATAAATATTTCCTCTGCTTTATATAATTTAACGTTAGAGAAGTAAGGAGGATATTATTGACCAAGCTTGAAGTAGTTATACCG
Organism: Deroplatys truncata; assembly: GCA_030765065.1. Classification (NCBI taxonomy): domain Eukaryota; kingdom Metazoa; phylum Arthropoda; class Insecta; order Mantodea; family Mantidae; genus Deroplatys; species Deroplatys truncata. Next base: position 100,346,866 of record CM060975.1, read on the forward strand.
GCTAATGGAGTGTCTCTGAGGTAATACATCGTTTAAATCAAGTGGCACTGGACACATTGTGATACAGTTGCGGACGCGGACTCGTTTCTAGATCCTTTGTCCACTTGATCCTGTCATACGCAATTATTGAGTTACGCAAGCCGCGTAGGTGGTCCCTCCTAATTCCACTGCTCTTGGACCTTCCAGGCCGCGTAGATGGTCCCTCTTGTATGGCAAACTCGTATTGCTCTTGTCACATCCAGGTCGAGTAGGTAGTCCCTCTCCTATGGCTAACTTCTGCTGCTCTGGGTCACCGCAGCTCTAGTACGTAGTCCCTCTCCTATGGCTAACTTCTGCTGCTCTGGGTCACCGCAGCTCTAGTACGTAGTCCCTCTCCTATGGCTAACTTCTGCTGCTCTGGGTCACCGCAGCTCTAGTACGTAGTCCCTCTCCTATGGCTAACTTCTGCTGCTCTGGGTCACCGCAGCTCTAGTACGTAGTCCCTCTCCTATGGCGAACTTCTACTATCTTGACCCATCCAGGTCGAGTGGGTACTCCCTCTCCTGTGGCGAACTTCTACTGTTCTTGACCCATCCAGCCCCGGTAGGCGTCCCTCTCCTATGGCTAACGTCTACTATCTTGACCCACCCAGGTCGAGTGGGTACTCCCTCTCCTGTGGCGAACTTCTACTGTTCTTGACCCATCCAGCCCCGGTAGGCGTCCCTCTCCTATGGCTAACGTCTACTATCTTGACCCACCCAGGTCGAGTGGGTACTCCCTCTCCTGTGGCGAACTTCTACTGTTCTTGACCCATCCAGCCCCCGGTAGGTGTTCCTCTCCTATGGCTAACTTCTACTATCTTGACCCATCCAGGTCGAGTGGGTACTCCCTCTCCTGTGGCGAACTTCTACTGTTCTTGACCCATCCAGCCCCCGGTAGGTGTTCCTCTCCTATGGCTAACTTCTACTATCTTGACCCATCCAGGTCGAGTGGGTACTCCCTCTCCTGTGGCGAACTTCTACTGTTCTTGACCCATCCAGCCCCCGGTAGGTGTTCCTCTCCTATGGCTAACTTCTACTATCTTGACCCATCCAGGTCGAGTGGGTACTCCCTCTCCTGTGGCTAACTTCTACTGTTCTTGACCCATCCAGCCCCCGGTAGGTGTTCCTCTCCTATGGCTAACTTCTACTATCTTGACCCATCCAGGTCGAGTGGGTACTCCCTCTCCTGTGGCGAACTTCTACTGTTCTTGACCCATCCAGCCCCCGGTAGGTGTTCCTCTCCTATGGCTAACTTCTACTATCTTGACCCATCCAGGTCGAGTGGGTACTCCCTCTCTTGTGGCGAACTTCTACTGTTCTTGACCCATCCAGCCCCCGGTAGGTGTTCCTCTCCTATGGCTAACTTCTACTATCTTGACCCATCCAGGTCGAGTGGGTACTCCCTCTCCTGTGGCGAACTTCTACTATCTTGACCCATCCAGGTCGAGTGGGTACTCCGTCTCCTGTGGCTAACTTCTACTATCTTGACCCACCCAGGTCGAGTGGGTACTCCCTCTCCTGTGGCGAACTTCTACTGTTCTTGACCCATCCAGCCCCCGGTAGGTGTTCCTCTCCTGTGGCTAACTTCTACTATCTTGGCCCATCCAGGTCGAGTGGGTACTCCCTCTCCTATGGCTAACTTCTACTATCTTGACCCATCCAGGTCGAGTGGGTACTCCCTCTCCTATGGCTAACTTCTACTATCTTGACCCATCCAGGTCGAGTGGGTACTCCCTCTCCTGTGGCTAACTTCTACTATCTTGACCCATCCGGGTCGAGTGGGTACTCCCTCTCCTGTGGCTAACTTCTACTATCTTGACCCATCCAGGTCGAGTGGGTACTCCGTCTCCTGTGGCTAACTTCTACTATCTTGACCCATCCAGGTCGAGTGGGTACTCCGTCTCCTGTGGCTAACTTCTACTATCTTGACCCACCCAGGTCGAGTGGGTACTCCCTCTCCTGTGGCGAACTTCTACTGTTCTTGACCCATCCAGCCCCCGGTAGGTGTTCCTCTCCTGTGGCTAACTTCTACTATCTTGGCCCATCCAGGTCGAGTGGGTACTCCCTCTCCTATGGCTAACTTCTACTATCTTGACCCATCCAGGTCGAGTGGGTACTCCCTCTCCTATGGCTAACTTCTACTATCTTGACCCATCCAGGTCGAGTGGGTACTCCCTCTCCTGTGGCTAACTTCTACTATCTTGACCCATCCAGGTCGAGTGGGTACTCCCTCTCCTGTGGCTAACTTCTACTATCTTGACCCATCCAGGTCGAGTGGGTACTCCGTCTCCTGTGGCTAACTTCTACTGTTCTTGACCCATCCAGGTCGAGTGGGTACTCCCTCTCCTGTGGCGAACTTCTACTGTTCTTGACCCATCCAGGTCGAGTGGGTACTCCGTCTCCTGTGGCGAACTTCTACTGTTCTTGACCCATCCAGGTCGAGTGGGTACTCCCTCTCCTGTGGCGAACTTCTACTGTTCTTGACCCATCCAGCCCCCGGTAGGTGTTCCTCTCCTATGGCTAACTTCTACTATCTTGGCCCATCCAGGTCGAGTGGGTAGTCCCTCTCCTATGGCTAACTTCTACTATCTTGGCCCATCCAAGTCGAGTGGGTAGTCCCTTTCCTATGGAGAACTTCTACTATCTTGGCCCATCCAAGTCGAGTGGGTAGTCCCTTTCCTATGGAGAACTTCTACTGTTCTTGGCTCATCCAGCCCCCGGTAGGTGTTCCTCTCCTATGGCTAACTTCTACTATCTTGGCCCATCCAAGTCGAGTGGGTAGTCCCTTTCCTATGGCGAACTTCTACTAATCTTGGCCCATCCAAGCGAGTGGGTAGTCCCTCTCCTATGGAGAACTTCTACTGTTCTTGGCTCATCCAGCGCCGGTAGATGTCCCTCTCCTGCTAGCTTCTACTACTCTTGGCCCGTCCGGGTAGAGTAAGTAGTCCCTCTCCTATGGCTAACTTCTTCGGTTCTTAGCCGCCAGACCGAATAGGTAGTCCCTCTCTTCAGATTAACTCCGCTCTTGGCCGATCCAGATTTCTAGGTAGTATTCCCTTTTCTATGGTTAACTTCTGCTCTTGGACCTCCAGGTCAAGTAAGTAGTCCCTCTCCTATCGCTAACCTTCTACTGTCTTGGGCACATCCAAGATGCATAGATGGCCCTGTCCTGTGTCTAATTAGTATTGCTCTGGAACCACCCAGGTCGAGTAGGAAGTCCATCTCCTATGACTAATTTGTATTGCCCTGAGCCCATACAGGTATAGTATTCAGCTATAGTCCCTCTCCTATATGTACATTCTGATGCTCTTGGCTCATCTAGGTCGAGTATGGCTAAATTCTGCTGCTCTGGGTCATTCTAAGTCTAAGAGGTAGTCCCTCTCCTAGGGCTAAATTGTGCTTCTCTGGGTCATTCTAAGTTTAATAGGTGGTCTCTCTCCTATGGCAACTTCTGCTGCTCTTGCCCTGCTCGGGACGAAACATTTACGGGATAGTTAAATATTCGAAACCCTTGCACTGTTTTAAAACTGATATAGCCTCTGAGGAATTGCTTATATTAATAATTTTGTGATATGTATATATATATATATATATATATATATATATATATATTACATGAATTGTGTGTAGGTGATCCTCGACAAAACTTCAATTCATTTAGCAATCATGAACTAAATGGTTTAGGCCTTTGTCCTGTTCCAGCCCCCACTTGTTTTTACGTTACCTACCACTTAAAAGAAATTATATAGGAATTTCACCGAAAATGTTTCGAGGCTCTTTGAATCCCCAATAATAATAATAATAATAATAATAATAATAATAATAATAATAATAATAATAATAATGCAAAATATATACATATCTCTTGAATTGTTTAGGAATTACCGTGAGGTCTTCATTCGGAAGGAATTTTGCGTAATTTTGCATAACTGATACTCTTTAAGCCGTAGACGGAATCGTACTGCACAAAAAGTGTAGATCTCTTTAAAATACACAATTTATTTTAAATAACTTTCTTGTGGTATAATTTCTGCGATATCCGTTATTAATGGTGGAATTTTTCAATACGTTTTAATTCTTTTAAAGTTCTGTTGATATTTGGTTGTTTCTGGCAATTGGATGGAAAATTTTAAGATCAGTATATTCGTATAGCGACTAGTTCTCAAACATTTGACTATCGCTATTCCCCTTTTTGTTGTTCCATTTATACCCCTGCTTTAACTACACAGGTGTGCAAAACCTACGGACAAAAGTAATCTTCGCTTGTTGTGACACTGCCAAGTAACATTGCTCGATGAAACTTGAATCGTACATAGAGGGAACTGCTACGGTAGGCAACTACATGGAGACGAACAGAAATGCCACTTTTATTCATAGACCATAAGCTACACTAAAGTCAATACGACATATGATGACACTCTGGGTTTACAGAAACAGATACATGGTGCTTAAAACGGTGTATGATCACCACGGACAGCAATGCATGCTGTGCATCGTGCTCCCATGCTGGCCACAAGGTTAGTAAGCAGTTCTTGTGGTAGAGCGTTCCATTCCTCCACCAGTGCTGTTGACATCTGTTGGATGATCGTTGGTGCATGTGGATGTGCTGCAATGCATCTCCCCAAAGCATCCCACACTTTTTCGATGGGACTTAAATCGGGGGAACGGGCAGGCCAGTCCATACGCCGAATATCCTCTCGTTCCAAGAGATCCTCCACCTGCGCTGTTCGATGCGGTCGCGCATTGTCATCCATAAAAATGAAGTCAGGGCCGACTGCATCCCTGAAAAGACGCACATGGGGAAGGAGTACAGTAACACAAATAACGTTGACCAATGAGCGAACCGTGTTCAAAGATTTGGAGATTGGTGCGTCCATGCAACATTGTCTCCCTGAACCATAACACCCGGACCACCAAAACGATCATGTTCAAGGTTGTTCCCGGGTTCATTACGTGCTCCCACCTCTCGCCAGATGAGGGTACGTCGAGAATCACTGCTTAGACTGAATCTGCTCTCATCCGAGAAGAGCACGCGACCCCATTCCTCGTTGGTCCAATTTTGATGCTCTTAGTATCATCACAAACGGTGCCGCCGATGTGCGGATGTCAGTAGAACACAACGTACTGACTGTCGGGCAAAGAGACCACCTCTGTGTAGTCGCCGTGCGATTGTGTATCGTGAGATTGCGTGCCTAGCTGTCCTGTTAAATGTGGTTGCAATTGCACCCGCTGTTTGGTGTGCTACCCTTCTTGCCGTTGCACAATGTAGCGGTCATCTGTTGCTATAGTTGAGTGTGTTCGACCACCACCTCTCCTTGGGACAGCAGTGCCTGTGGTTTCAGAAGTGCACGTGAAAAAATGCTGTGAGCAATTTCACTCTTGAGCAACACTCGTCACACTTCGCCCTTCTTCCAGTTTCCCGATGGTTCTTCCCCGTGTGAATTCACCCAAATGGTGTCTACGGGCCATGTTGCAATGAAGAACACCAACTACAGTGCACCGTAACAGCTCACTAATTGCCACACACCGTCTTGTTCCGTTTCGTCAACTGTCCCGTGTTGCGGGACCAGACCCATTTGGCATTATAGGTTCGCTACACTGACGCCGTGTGACGTCCAGCTTTCTGTGTACCTGTGAGAGAGCTCTAGCAACATGCTCCCGCACCTTCATCTACTTCCACAACGTAGTTCATTTGTTATGTTACTTAACCCATCTCGTCCTTAGGTTTTGCACACCAGAGTACATTGGTCTTATCGGCGGCCTTTCCTTTGGTGTTAATTCGTGTAATTCTTGTCGGTAGGTTTTCTTGCACTTTTGGTTTTTAACCATTAGATCTCGCACACATTCACACTCTCATTCATACTTCCGGACTCCGGGGAGGATAGGGATTAGTCTTGTCTAGAGAAAAATTCCCAACCCCAGCCGGGAGTCGAACCCGAGACCCCTCGCACAGCAGACAGTTGCGCTATTCACTTTGTATCTATAACGAAACTGTAATGCAGCTATTTCTATGAGCGTTTATCTCGGTTAAAATGAAGCAGATCGAAGAGTTAATTAAGAAATGTTTGCATATCCTCTAATAAACCATAGAGGATAGAGAGTCATGTGAATGTAACGCATCAGGTTTCTTTTTTTAGTAGTGTTTAACGCCCGTTCTTACTCTAGGCGGTGGAGACGATGATACATCCAATGAAATTCTATTTAGGAACGAAATATTCCAGGCCAAGTTTAGGATAGGATTTGCCAGGTATGAGAAAACTTGGAGAACAACCTGTCAGGGAGGACGGTCTTGGCGGCATTTCAGGGTGCCTTCCGAATGAGAGCCTCATATTTACCGCGGAGCCATTTCGCTCCGTCAAAAGAAAGAAAAAAGCGATCTGGTGATTGTTTGCACCGCCAACAGACTATACGAGGATGGAAGTGATTTGTTACCTGCGACGTCCAATAACACTACTACATTTTTGTTCCTGCATATCTTTTTCTCATATAATCTGATTCATTTGAAATCAGCATAGCCAGCGAGTCCATTCCAGCCTTAAAAAGACCTTCGCTAGTTTCCGGAGATACTAAGTATAGCAAAGTTCTGTGAAGAAACACACGTTAAACCAAAGGACAGCTATGTATTAAAGTTGAGATCAGAAAGATACCAAATTTCGCATCGCATGGCTTGATACGTGCCGCTCTGGGAACGTCAAGATTAATTTCAACTGCTCAGGTGAGAAGGGCAAAGACCTTCAAGAAATTACTAATTAACTTCTCGTGTTTATACTCAACCCTGTGCTGCTGAAGGAAGTAAGGACATTCTGCAGCTTCTCATTAGAAATCCGATCTTTTCAAGAAACGGCTAAGAGTTTCCTCTCTTTCTTCATCTGCTGACGTGACAGAAAATCCACCTCTTGATTAAAGTCTCCTTAGACACCTTTTAACATTGTAAGGGGGAGGATATTCAATTCTTGGCTCAAAGTTTCTAAAACACTCGGGAGAAGAAGCCCTTAATACTCTCCAAAGAGGCGACTGTTCCGAGACGAAAGTGACTTGCAGTATTGGATTGAATCTACAGGTCATTCCGTTTTACCTTCACTGCCGCTTGCCTATAATAGGTAGAGGAACCCAAACATTCAGTATCGAGATTTCATCTAAATACACGTGTTCATATACTCTGAAAAAAACAGGATTTTTAGAAAGAATCTGGAATGTTACATTCACATGGCTTTCTCTATCCTTTTATCACTTATTGTGGATACACAAGCTATTCTTATTAAAGCTTATTACTTTCTGTATTACGTATAGTAGAAGTGTTACATTCCATACCGAGAATTCAGAGAAAATGCATGTTTTGAAGCCCCTGAATCCAAAAAGAGCACTTTTAGAAAAAAGGTCGTATGTGTGTCTACGTTCATAACTCAAAAACGAAAAGTCGTATAAATATCTAACTTGGTATTTAGGTTCAGTATCTTCCAAAGACGCGACACGAAGATTTCCAAGAAAATCCCCCTACCCATGGAACATTTTTCAAAATTTTGATCTTCTCAAAAATGCTATAATGATTTTGATTAAAGTGTGTATATTTAAGATACTTTCATGAGAAATAAAATGTATACGTTGAATTTTCTAGGAATGTCCCAAAAAGTCCTTTTGTCTCTGAATGGCTTTTGCATAATTGGTAAACCGTAAGAGATAGACAAAATTTTTCTGTACAAAAAATATAGAGCTTGGTAAAACACACAATTTGTCATACATTTTTCACTGGAATGAATCTCTTCCGTGGCACTGCTTGTTATTTGTTTGAATTTTCCAATACTTTTTCTCAAATGGGGAATTCGTTATTCCTTTTTTTTTATGTCCTGGACATACAAAGAGAATGCTCTTAAAATATTAGACTCGCTTAAAGCCTAGCAATTCCCCTTGCAACTACAAGAAAATTAGCAATAAGATAGTTTCTGCAAATGTTTATCTCGATTAACATGAAGCAGATGGGGAATAAGCATTTGTAAAAATAATTTGTACAAGAGTAGTGAACGTTATAAGAGTGTAAAATATTACATTTTTTTCCTATCTACTTCATTTTAATCCAAATAAATCTTTGCAGGAGTAGCTACATTACACATTTGGTTATAGATACAAAGGGAATAACGATACTCAGATATTAAGAACTGAACGCTATACGCTGCCTTAAAATTCCATACTGTTTCCAAACAAACCCGAGAAGAAGTGGAATATTGACATGACTTTAAAGAATGGCCCAGTAATGAACCATTCGAACCATTAATAACGGATATCTCGGAAATGCCTAATGCCACAAAAAGAGTTGTTTGTAATAAATTGTGTGTTTTAGACACCTGTACTTTTCTTGTGTACCATGTTTTCGTCTATCGCTTAACGTTTACGCTATACAAAAGTAAACAAAATTCCTCCGAATGAAGAGGACTTCAAAGGCTATTTGCAGAAAGTTCCAAAGCTCAAATTCCGAAAAATTTTCCATCTAAAGGGTAGTTTGGGTTGGGGGTTTTTATTTAAAGTGGCGCACCTCTAGAAGGTACTGAACCTACATACCAAGGTTGGTGTTTATCCATCGTTTCGTTTTGAATATTTTGGTCACAGATACATGCACACGCACACACGGACGTTTTCTAAAACGATTTTTTTTTTATTCAGGGGATCACAAAACATATGTTTCCAGTGAAGTCTTAGTGTCGAATTTTTTAGTGGAAAGTAATACCTTCTCTACCTACTATGTACGTGGTAGAGAAAGTAAAAATAGTGTGTGTGTGTCCTTATCGATTGTTATAAAATCAGGTATATAATCAGGTTAGGTTCCACTCAGGAAAATACGTTATTATGACATCTTAATTACACACCCCAAGAAAGGGTTTCTAAAGGAAGCCCAAAATAAGATTGATGTTACATTCACACATTTTTCTCTATCCATTATCATTTATATTTGTATAACTTGTGCACACTATTCTTACGAAAGCTTGTTTTTCTATCTGTTTCATGTTAAGCGAGATAAACCTTTGCACATCTCGTTGCAGGTACAAGGGGAAATCGAATCGATAGGCGGATGTTTAAAGTCGTACGCTTTACGCTGGCCTTGGAATTCCATACTCTATCCTGACATCGCGAGAGACAACTGAATAGCGACGGGGATTTAAAAAAATGACAAGAGTGTTGAAAAATTTAAATCAATAATAACGAATATTTCGGAAACAGCTGATGCCAGGAAAAGGTTGTTCGAAATGAGTTGTAAGTTCACATTTTTTGTGTAGGTAATAAGCTTTTGTCCTTCTGTTAGAGTTAACGGTTATACACAATTCACAGGCGATTCCCAAAAAGTTAAAGATACACATTTTATTTTTTAATTTAAATATCTTGAATATATAGCTTTTGAATGAAAATCGGTATAGCCATTTAAAAGAAGTTATTAAACATTTTTCATGTAAAGGGTAATTTAGGGTGTGGAATATTTTGTTGAAGATCTTAGTGTATCCCATCTTTGGTACACTGGGTTTGGTATTTATCCGAACTTTTGCTTTTGAGTTATGCTGTTTAAACACACGCGCGTATCTTTTCTAAAAATGCATCTTTCAACTCAAGAAGCCCCAAAACACGTGTTTTTGCTAAAGTCTTGGTATTGAACGTTGGATGGAATGCAGTACCTCCTCTGGTTACTTGTAGGTAAGAAGTTGAGAAACTGAACAGCCTGTAATTTATTTAGTAGCATTTTATAGGTATTATCTTTGAGTAGTTTTGTTGTTTACCAAACCTCGTTAAGCTGAATATTTAAGAACTTAAACATTTTTTACTAGTTTTCGGATACTAAGTCGGTTACTACAAGGAGTAGTATATTTCCAATCGCAAACAAGCATAAGGAAGAGGTACAAGCTGTGTTCTACTACTGTTTAAATTTTTATTAACGCCCCGGAAGAAGCGGTTTTGCTTTAGATCTAAGAGGTGCGCAGAGTTAAGGGGAGTGGAAGTCAGGGTGGTGATGGAGAGTTTGGGAGTGGCACAGAAAGTAAAAGGGGGAGAGAAAAGGAAGGAATAGAAGGGTTAAAAAGAGGGGAGGAAGTGAAGGTGGTGGATGGGGAGGAATGCCAGAGAGAGGGAGAAAGGGGGAATAGAGGGGATAAAGCGAGGGAGAGGAAGAGACGGAAGGAAATTATGTGAGACAGACAGAAAGGAAAGAGATGTAGGGACGTTGTGGAGGAGGAGGGAGCAGAGAGAGAGAGAAAACGTAGAGAGAGAGGGAGAAAGATGAATGTATGGATGGGTTATAGGAAGGGAGAGGAGGAGAAAGATGGATTCGATAGGTAACGAATGTAAAACAGAGGGGAGAAAAAGAGAGATGGAGAAGAGAAGCTGAGGAGGGGCAGGGAGTGGCAGCGAAGTTGAAAATGGACGGAGAGGGAGAAAGGAATGAATAAAAGGCATAATGCAAGAGAGAGAGGACAAGAAAAAACCGGGAAGGAACGTGTATAAAACAGAGGGGAGGGAAAGGGGAACAGGGAGGGATAGTCACTGAGAGAGATGAGAATGTTGAGGAAGGGGAGAGAGTGGCAGAGAAAGAAAACGGAAAGAGAGGGAGAAAGAGGAAGAAATGGATGGATTATAGCAAGGGAGAGGAGGAGAAAGATAGATTCGATAGGAGTGAACGAATGTAAAACAGAGGGGAGAAGAAGAGTGAGATGGAGAAGAGACAGACAATAAGGAGGGCACGGAGTGGCAGAGAAGTTGAAAATGGACAGAGAGAGAGAGAGAGAGAGAGACAGGGAGAGAGGGGGAGAAAGGAATGAAGCGAGAGAGAGGACGAGAAAAAACGGGAAGGAACGTGTATGCAACAGAGTGGAGGGAAAGGGAAATAGGAAGGTATGGCCACTGAGAGAAAGAGATAAGAGTCTTGGCTTTTAACAGCAGAAGTTTAGCAGAGTTGCGGATTCTGCTAGTCGTAAATAAATCCTATCGAGTATCAAACCCATGTTATTGTATCAGACATATATGGTAACACTGGCTGATAAAATTGGTATTAAAGTATTTTCAGTCTCTTCTTTGAGGAATATTGGAACCGAATTTCCGTAAAATCCCTTTTCCATCGTGCATTATTTATTCCCTACTACGCGAATATATCTCCTATTGCATCTTTTGATCTCGGTGGAAGGCTTATGCATGAATAATTACTGCATCTTGTGGAATAAGTAATGATACACCTGACATCGTGAGCTCTTCACCTGAGTCGTAGAGACGGGAGATCTTTCCTTCAGAAATTTTCAAGATATGTTGAGAAAGGAAAAGCTCTTTGTACTATTTTACCTCGGCACCGTTGCGAGATGAAAGATACACTCGTTGAAGATGCGCACAATTGACATGGATGCTTGACTTTAAACCTTTACAGTAGATGTTCCTTAGCGCTTTAAAATAGAATTCATTGGTGTTTTGTATTTTCTTCAAAGGAATGAGAGAAGCGAGTTCCAAGATAGTTGATAGAATATCTAAATCTTGCATTGTCTACTACACGAATTTCGGTCGGCTAAATGTAAAAAGAGCTGCGACTTGAAGTCGCAGGAAATTCCTTCTTAGCGATATATTTATTTTCTCTACCACGTACTAGTCGGCCACGATATGAGTGCACTTGGAGAAGGGCACCATTGTTTTTGTTGACAATGCCTAACGTCACAAGGCTAGAGATCAGAGGGGAGTGAAGAGCAAGGCGGTAGGGGAATGCATTAAGTACAACAAAAACAGCACTACATTTCTAGGCCTCAGCCTCGCTAGTAAATGCAACTCGAACTGTGGATTGACTTGACTTTCCTTCCTATACCCCACATACTTGTCCGTAACTGTAAGTTCCTCTTACTACCAAACGCACTCGTATCGTGGCCGACCAGTACCTAGTAGGTAGAAAAATATTGTATTAAACCCTAAAAATTCTATATCGAGGTTTCATTGGAAATGTATATGAATCTCCCTCCAAAACATTTTTAGATAAGACGTCCGTATGTGCGTGTCGAAATGTCGGATAAATACCACATTTGTTATTTCAGTTCAGTTTTCTTCCAAAGATGCAACACGAAGATTCAAGAAAACCTATCCCAAACTACACTTTGCATGGAACAAGCTTCAAAATATTTGGTTTTCTAAAAACTTTTGGCATGACAAAATGTGCGTCTTGAGGTTTCTGGGAATAAACTGTAAAGTCCTCTTCATTCGGAAGGAATGTCTTTATAATTTCGTTTAACCAATAAACCTTAACAGATATATGAAAATGCACTACACAAAAAATGCGCACCTCTTTAAATCACAAAATTTATTTCAAGCTTTTTTGTAGCATCAGCCATTTCCGAAACATCCGCTAATTTGGTTTGAATGTATCAATACTTTGTCATTCAGTTGTTTCTCGCGAGCCATGGAAAGACAATCAAACTTCAAGGCAGCCTAAGGCATAGCACGCGCGCACACCACACACTCATACACAGAGCTTTTACAAAAGTTAAAGAACCTCAAAATATATATAACCTACCAAGTTGCGATAACAGTTTTAGGTCGATCACAGTATTTCTTTACTCCAAGGTAACGGTAGAAAATATATAAATGTTAAAATATGTTTTTACTAAAATGTTATTAAGTAGATTAACTATCTTGTAGTAGTAATAAAATGCGTACATTTATATTCTTTTTACATATATTCCTTTTAATGCCACCATATATACCTAAATGGTACTACAAACTGATGGAAATAAACGGCATGGTGATGTGTTATTGGATATTACATCTAGGGTTTTATTGCTTTAACAGTTTTTGCTGGTGAGAGCTGGTGCGGACAGAAAAATTATCAACATACAAGAAAAGTAAACAGAATATAGCCAAAAGAATTGCCAATATCCTTTGTTGTTTGTTTACCTTTAGGAAACCTGCACGCTAAATCTACAGACCTGAAAGCGTTTATTTTCCTCTCTTTTCCCGTTTTTCTTCTTCAAATAACTAAGAGGCATAACAAGATAACTATTTGCATGAAAATTGAAGTAACGTTTATCATGAAAATTAAACAAAACGACACTATTGGAAGAGCATATATTTGTTTTAATTACACAACTATTTATTTTAAGTTTATTTACGTTTGTCTTTTCTGTTAAATATTCCAGGATGAAAATAACAGAAAGACAAATATCACTGAAAATTAAAGTATTGGTAACGTGTTAACCCTATAAACTCAGTGCTTAAAGCTCCAAAGTTGGTATTAACAGAGTTTGTTTTACAGTTATGCTGTACACACACACACACACACACACACACACACGAATTTATTGTTCTAAAAATGTATTTTTTTAATTCCGGAAGCTTCAAAATGCGCATTTCCGGTTACATTTCGGTATAGAATTTTTAGGTGAACTGTTAATACTTCCTCTACTTACTACAGTAAATAGTAAACAAGGTAAAAATTATCAAACTGTTTTTATTTTATGAAATAGTAATTCTCTGTCGGTTTGATCATTTGTTGTCCTTGAATCTAGTGGGAACTGTACCTACACCAATTTCAGCAATAATAAAGAAGATACTTAGGCACAGTTTAACAGATGAAGCTTAAGCGAGGTTTAAGCTTCAATGGAATTTTACAGTGCGTAGCTCGAGCGATAAGCCGAGCTTATACGTGGCTTCTATATTGGGCGTGAAAGACTGGAAGTTTTGCTCGGAGGCCGCTTTATCAAGCTTGAGGTTCTTTTACGTGCCGTAAATCTACAACACGGGACTACCGGCTTTACTTCCCTTCCGAAGGAAGTTGCCACCGCACGTAGGTATAAAGTTTCCGGTTGGCTTCGCCCCAAATGTACTTTCTGGTGGCCTTTGCCCCAAATGTTTAAAAAATATTAACTGTTTCTTTAAATATTGTATATTTATGTTTCCTCGGCTGCGTCAGTATTTATATTTTTTTTAGAGACATGCATATCTTAGCAGGGAGTGGTGCGACTGAAGAATGTAGGCTTACAAGATTATAATTTTACTTCACTTCTTATATTAATACTTGACACGATTTAAATAATACTCCACTGATATATATATCAGTGAAGTATAGAGAGAGAGAGTTGTGAGATGTTTTTATTAATTACTTGCACTTTTTAACACAAACTATTTTTCGTCTCACACTGAATAGGTATTAAATTTCTCGAAGGCGCATCTCGCGTCCGGTTAGGAACACTGCCTACAACTAATTGACTTCTGAATTTGTAAATTTTGCTATGTTTCAGTTTCTGATTGGCTAATCCTCATCCAATAGAATACCTTCATTAACTAAAGCTTTTTCTGGTTTTTGATTGGCTATTTTATAAACTGTCTCAAAAATTACATTATTGCTTCCAATAATTACAAGTAGTATTGTTAAACTTTCAAATTCATTATTGCCTCCAGGGTACCTCATTGTTAGCAACTTTTAACCTATTATTCTCACAGTTCCTACATTATTAAATTATGTAATACATTCACATAACATTATTATACATGTATACAATAATATAAACATATACAATGACTGTAATATACACTTTTTATATATTGTTACATACACATATTGCTTTAAGGCGGGCTGTTATTGAATTTGTGTATTATATAATTAGACTGAAATCATTTAAGTGTTAAAAATACTGCCTCAAATGGTACAACTAGACTACGAGGACGACACCATGTTATCTGAGAAAGGCGAAATTAGTGATGACGAAATGCAAATCATTTAACTCATATTATCATGTGCACAACAGAAAACAATATAGAATGTTTAGAATGCGTCCAAACTATTGTCGTGTATGGAGTGACCGAGAATTCTACGAGAGATTTCAATTAAGTAAACAGTCGGAAATGCTGGTACCAAAAATTATTGATATACCTAATTAAATATAGAATCAAAACTTGATTTGGCATGCCCTTAACTTTAAATGTATACTTAATACTTTTAGCGTATAAATTGTCGCACTCCTTGCCGTTAATCTACATATAACGTATTGTTTTATATAGGGTGATTTATGAAGAACTGATACATTTATTTAATTATTCTGTTCGAATTCACTAAATGCCCCAATTTTAGCACCAAATTAAGGAGAATGTTCTGAAGTTTTGATTGTCTGTCACTAGAAGCGCAGGTGTTCATGTTTTCTTCGTAATTGTTAGTTTTATTGTCGGCAACTGTTTTTGAGATTTTGTTCTAGTAAACGTGAAAATGGAGTACACATTAAATGAACGACTCTTCCTTGTAAAGCAATACTGGATTACGAATTCAATTACAGCTACTCAAAGGGCATACCAGAGAGAATTTGGGTTCGGAATCCTCCCCAAAGAAACACAATACTGGGACTGGTAAACAAATTGGAATCAACTGGATCTCTGGTGAGTGAAAAAGGCAAAACTCGTTCATCTAAGCTTCCCACGGTTGTTGTTGACGTAACGACTGGATCAGTCACCCAAAAAATCATTAAGACGTTTGTCGCAGGAGACAGGGTACACCTACTCAATGTGTCGGAGAGCTGTGAAGAGTGCAGGCGTAAAGCCGTATAGGATTACGGTTGTCCATCAGTTACATGAACCAGACAAGGATAAACGACTGAATTATTGTCGTTGGTTTCAGGAGTTCATTGTGCAAAATCCTGCCATATTTTCCATCACATGGTTCACAGATGAAGCACGATTCCATTTATCGGGCTATGCGAACTCAAATAACTCGCGCTATTGGGCCAGCGAAAATTCACATGTTATTCATGAAGCGCCTATGCACCCAGTTAAAATCGGAGTTTGGTGCCTAATATCCGCACAGAGAATAGGGGGATGCATTTTTTTAAAACAATGTGAACACTGCAGAGTACCGACGGATTTTCATGAAGTTTGCTGAGAAACTAGACTATGTAGGGCTGAGCCAAGGATATTTTCAGCAGGACCGCGCTACAGGCCATATATCAAACGAATCCATGGCACCAATTGCAAGTTTCTTTGACGACCGGATAATTTACAAGAACCTGTGGTCCCCGAGATCTCCGGATTTGACATCGCTGTACTTCTTTCAATGAGCTTACTTAAAAGACAGGGTTTATGCCACGCGTCTCCAGACATTGGACGATCTGAAGCACAACATTACATAGGAGATTCAAGCAATTGACAACAGAGTCCTCTAACGAGTTGCCAGTAACATGGAACGTCGTGTTTAGTTGTGCCTTATGCAGGATGGAGGACATGTTCAACATTTGCTATAGAGGTAAATAATCTCCCAAAATCCCTCTGCATTTCAGGTAAAATAAGTTGTCGCTAGCATAACTCGTTTGGAAACAATTAAAGATATAAGCCAGTTCTTCATAAATCACTCTGTATTTCAGTAACAAAGCCCGTCCTGTAGTCAGAAACAAATACTTCTCTTGGCATTGAGGTTATATGCAAATGAAAGCATGCTAATTGCAGTTGGAGATTTTTCCGAAATCTCAAAACTTAACAGCATGCAGAGCTATCAAAATTGTATCACATCATTCTTAATCCACCCCAGTTATCGCAATTTTCCCCACATTTGGTTTTTCTTACTTTATAGTGGTTTGTCCGTTTGCTTGTGCTTTGTTACATGCTGCTTCTCAACTTCTAGGAAAGTGCTGACTTATTCAGAAGCAATGTTCTACGTTTTGACCGCTATTTTTCCGTCATTTTGAGTTCATTTGTTGGATAATCTATTACCTGTATAAAACGAGACGGAATATGAGGTGGAGCTAGATAACGCTGGTGAAAGTCGCTCAGTCAATAGCGCTAGAACGAGGTTGCCTATGGAAGCACCGTGCTGTCGGTTTCTACTTTTCAAATGCACTGTTAAAAGTTGTTAAGTACTCATCATTTATAGTATTATAGCTGAGCAAGGCTAAACATTTTGAATCAGACTGTTCAAAAACCCTGTCTCTACGATGTTTGGTTCTTAAGTTATGTGTCAAAGCAGATACTTATGAGGGTTGCTGAAAGACCTCGACCATTGTACACCACCAACAGCAGTAGTGTGTTTATATTTGGTTGTTTGCAAGAGCTTAGAGCACTTGAGATAGCGAAGTGAAGACGTGTTGACCTCAGTTCTTAATTTGCTGCTTGTAATTTACCTTTTAGACAATGTATTTACACGCGAAAGTATTCTTTATATAAACTTAGTTTCAACGTTAGTGTTATAGGTGTAGTGGTTTTAATTAAATGTTTAACAATGATAAAGGCATGCCCGCTGGACTGCGCGGGTGATCGGGGTGAATGTGTGTGCTACACTGGCCTCCCCCCCCCCTGTGGGGGGGAAAAATGCATTACTGCATTAAACCTCCAGCCGAAGTAGAATGGCTAGGGGGATATGTGGGGCTCACAGCTCAGTCGCGGAATGCCCACTAAAAAACCCTCCACATGTTAGTATGCGATAGTTATTTGCGAGTTCGTGCAATCTAGTCGGGTCCCGCATAGCACCTCGGTTAGTCAATGAAAGATGTGTAGCTGACATGCATTGCATGCGAGCGCGTCAACAGTTAGTTACCCGTAATTGCATATGACTGTCGCCCTAAGTAACGCCGGGTGATTAATCGTGCGTTGAAATATGAGTAAGTGCTAGGTAATTATGATAAAAGTGTTAATCCGTTACATGCAATGGAATTACAGTGATTTGCGTTCTTGCAGTTAGTGCAAACGTTGTTTATCTAATCTAGGTTACAGTCTAAGGTTTAGGTAAATACTCTTAGGCTATGATTAGCCAGTCGTCTTAAAGATTTTCTGGAATTCCTTCCCTTGGGAAGAGCGTCATGAAACACAGCCAGGAGGATCTCCTGGTAGACAGGGTCACACAGGGAGACCTTCTTCTCCTGGAGCCGCCTGGACTGGGTAGCGGAAGGATTTCGAAGGCTGCTGCATGGACTGGAAATATGTAACAGTGAGAAGGTCGTGTAGTGAGATTAGTCTTGTTCTTGGTGATTTAGGGGGTATCTTAGGAGGTTGTCTAGGAATGTTTGGATGTTAGGCCCTATCGGGTTGTAGAATAGTGTTCGGCCGTATCATGCTTCACACTGTGTGTTTCGTCTCTCTGTCTGTCTCTGTGTCTGTCACATCCACAAACCATCTGCCAACGCAGCGCTCCTGCTGGCGCTCCATTGGCTTCCTTCAGATTCCTTGTCGTTTCGTACGGATTATAAAATAGCTTATTTCAGGAACAGCGTCACTATAAACAAAGGATGAGAATTCATGCGCATGCGCAAGCGTTACCAGTTTTAACTGCTCTTTGCAATTGTTCAGCTCAGTAAAGCCGAACCTTGTTGCCCCACTGTGAAACTCGCAAAGCTTAAGCGGTGTCCGTAGCTCAAACTGTGATACCAGCGCTTAATGTGGTAGTTTTAATGGACACATTGCGTATACAGCATAAATTAGAAATGCCAAATTCTAGAGCCCTATTTAGCGAAATTAGAGTATTACGCGATTGTAAAGAGTTCGAAACCCCTACACGAAGCACATTCAACGAAAGGCAGAAGTTGAGAGCGAATTTCTAGTTACTTTATTGAAACCGTTTTGCTTTGTTCCTTTATCCTCCCGTCTCTGCCCCTCCGGACCATCTAAGGCTCGTGGTGGCAATCTCTGTTAACATGTTTGGCAACACCACATTAGCATCGTGAATGAAACGAGGGAGAAACGGAAAAAACAAGTCGTTTGTGCTCAGCGGTTGGCAAACATGGCGAGCAAGAGAATAAGCTGTTAGGAGGAAGGATTACGGCTATTGTGAATATTCTTATTAGTAGCTCGGGTCAGGCCTGCTGACATCCATGCTTACTGAAACTTGAAGCTATACGGCATCTCTGCTTGGTTACCAGTATTTTCATAACTGAAATTTACATCAAACGTCTTCACAAAAGATCTTATCGTTTTACTGTTTCAAACGCTGCAATTTTATCCTGTACTCTTGCCTGATAGTAATTTTAAATCTACACTGGGGGGAAAAAAATCTGACGCGTTACATTCACATGACCTTCTTCACCCACTCTTCTACAGGATATTTTTACTTTCTCTACTACGTATAGTAGGTAGGGGAAGTATTGTATTCCACCCAAAAACTCGATACCGAGATTTCACCGGAAATATATATTTTGAGGCCCCCTGAATCCAAAAAGCATTTTTGGAAACAGTCCGTGTGTGTCTGTGTGTGTGTCTATGAACAGCATAACTCAGAAACGAACAGTTGGATAAACACCAAACTTGGTATTTAGGCTCAGTATCTTCCAGAGATGCGACACGGATGTTTTCAAGAAAATCCCCCACCCCAGATTACCCTTTACATGGAACATTTTTCAAAAATTTTAATTTTCTCAAAAATGGCTCTAACGATTTTGATTAAAATATCATATGTTTAAGATATTTTCATGACAAATGAAATGTATATCTCGAATTTTCTGGTAATGCCTCTAAAAGTATTCTTCATTGTGAACGACTTTTGCATAACTGGTAAACCATAAGAGAGAGACAAAATTTTACTGCACAAAAAATGTAGATCGCATTAAAATACACAATTTATGTCATATACGTTTTTGTTGTTGAGTGAACCATTTTTGAGATATTGCTTGTTATTCCCTTAAAATTTCCAATACTTACACTTTTTCTCAAATTCGTTATTCATTTTTTGTCCTAGTAATGCAAAGAGAATGGAATACTCCACATAGCAACCAACTCTTAAAATATTTGACTATCGCTTAAAGCCTACCAATTCCCCCTTGCATCTACAAGAAAATTAGCAATAAGTTAACATCTCGATTAATATGAAGCATATGAAGAATAAGCGTTTGTAAAAATAGTTTGTACAAGAGTAGAGAAAGTCATGTGAGTGTAGCACATCAGATTTTTACTAAAGCTTATTGTTCTGGCTACTTCTTGTTAACACTGGATAAACATTCGCAGAAACGGTTATTTTTACATTGGTTACAGAATAAATGGGAAATAAGCAGGTTTAACCGGTAGGTACACAAAGTCTTTAAAAGCTTGTCACTGTTTTGGCTTAGAAACACCATTCTTTTTGCATGACCACGAAGGGAAACGAACCGTTGAAGAAAAGCTTTAAGTATTTGACAATTCAAACAAATTATATTGTACACAGTATTAGGAAAATGGTTAATGGCCCAAATAGTGTGGCATAAATTATGTTAACAAGATCTACATTTTTATGTATGGTTAAAAGTTATACAAAATTCGTTCAGAATGAAGACAACCTCAAAGGCTATTCCCACAGAATTCAATATAAGTAAATTTTATTGGACATGAAACTATTTTAACCATATGCTATTAAAATCAAAACCGTTAGAGCCATTTTTGTGAAAATCACCAAAACAACCAAAATGTTTCCATGTAAAGGGTAGTTTTAATCTGCCTGGTATTTAACCGACTTTTCATTTTTGAGTTAGGCTGTACGTATAAATACACGAACCTTTTTCTAATAATGCTTTTTTTTGTCCAGGGAGCCTCAAAACGTTCATTTTTGGTGTCGAAATTTTTGGTGCAATGCAATACTTCATCTACTTACTACAGTAGCATTTAAACAAGAAGTTACTTAAGGCAGTCCTTTTACGAGGGGGGACTATTTATATTCTGAGCCTTGGCAACCCTGAATGTTGTAGGTGCCATCTGACGTTTCCAATGTAAAGCTTGACATTTTTACCATAATCTGCTTCAAACATTTTGTCAATAGACCGTCATTTGTTTTGTTTGCACTAACTTGAAAATTGTGTGTCAACAAAAACATGAATTAACTCGTGAAAATGTTCATGCAATGATTTATTACGACTTTCGACGTGGATTATCAAGACAAGAGTGCATCGATCAACTAACTTCCTCATTTAGCGACGAAGCCCTATCCTTTACCACTGTGAAACGCTGGTATAACGATTTAATCGTGGCCGGCGTTCGCTCAATGATGAAGTTCGTGAAGGTCGTCCAAAATCAGTTGTGCCAGAAGACATTGATGCTGTGTACAAAAACTAATAATGAAATATCGTCATGCGACATAGTGTGAGATTGAGGCAACCCTAGGCATTAGTTCCACCAGCATATATAAAATATTGCATGATTATTTAGCCGTAAAAAAGATTTGCTCTCGTTGGATCCCACATAATTTGACGCAATCTCAAAAAGATGCTCGTGTCGATTGGTGTACAAAAATGCTCAAGAAATACAATGCCGGTGCCTCAAAAGACGTATATAAGGTTGTAACAGGGGACGAATCATGGATCTATGTGTATGAGCCGGAACGTAAACAGCAGTCGACTATATGGGTGATTTAAGATGAAGCAAATCCAACAAAAATTGTTCGCGCTCGAAGCACTTCGAAGCAAATGGTCGCCTGCTTTTTCAGCAAAACTGGCCATGTGGCAACAGCGCCTATAGAGGAACGTAAAACGGTCAATGCCGAATGGTACACAACCATTTGTTTGCCGGAAGTCTTCAGTGAAGTAAGGAAAACTAACAAGAACCGTAGGATCGTTCTTCATCAAGACAATGCGAGCGCACACATATCTCGTCTAACAACAGAGTATTTGAAGGCTCAAAGAATCGAATTTATGGGTCATCCGTCATACAGTCCTGATTTGGCACCCAATGACTTCTTTTTGTTCCCGAACATCAAGAATTAATTGGACAACTATTTTCGTTGGCAGAAGAAGCCGTTGATACCTTCAAAAACATGTTTTGGAGGTGTCTCAAGAAGACTGCAATAAATGCTTTGACAGATGGTTCAAACGGATGCAAAAGTGCATTGATCATAAAGGAGAATATTTTGAAAAACAATGCAGGAGTTTTCAGTCAGAAATTACTTTTTTTAATTATTGGCTCAAAATATAAATAGCGCCCCTCGTATTAATCATATTCTTACCAATTATCTTTGACCGTTTTACTATTTTAACTTCAATCACCCTAGAAATTTATAAGAAAACGCAGAAAATAAATTAAGTGGGAGGACGGCGTTTCCGGGTTACAGTAGAAAACTGTTAAGCAGTATGAAAGCACATGCTGTGGTGTATTATAATATGACAACATGCTATTCCTCAAAGTTGAGCTTGCAGGCAAAGGAAAAGAAGGGATACTGGCTAGAACAATAGTGGAGTGGAGGTTGCCATGGAAACCACACAGAAGCATGCTCCTCCAGTAACTGTCACAAGTAGCTTCTTGTTTAAAATAAAGTGTGTAATAAGTAGTAGAGAAAGTAAAAGACTAACGTTCTGCTTCATCTTCAGTTTTTTCTTTATTTCTTTGGAGCTGTTTTTACCTCCTGCATATTTGTTTTTCTCAAGTTATAAAACTTGGTGTGCAATACATTAATTCCTCCTTAGAGAATACATTATGACATTTTAATTGCATTCTCAGAAAGGGGTTTGTAATGGGGCACCAAACAAAAATCTCGCATATTGAGATTTTTGATAAGTGATGCATACTAAAAGGTTTACGCGTAACACATGACAAGATTTGTTATTTATAAAATTTTAATAGTATGAATGTATAAATTAAAAAGAAGTTAACACCAATTTTCGTTGCTATTATTTACGTACGTAAACTAGTTACCACGAGAAGTAGTGTAGTTCAAATTGCATAACAAGCATACAGAATAGGCACAAAGTTGTATGATATTAAAACCTTGGTCTATGTTGTAATTTGTATCAAAACCGCAATAAGAAGTTTTGTTACCAGATTCAAAAATGTCATATGACGTATTCGTTACACAGAGAGAGATGGCCGAGGGTAGAGACGACATGGGGTAGAGCAAGGGCGTCATTTCAGGGTATAGGGAAGGGCCAGCTGACCCTCCCAAGTTATGAGAAATAATTAGGCTACTGGTTATTGTGATCTATTAAAAGAAAAATTACTAGAACGCACTTTTAATACAAATACTTTACACTTAAAATATAATTTTCTGTTAGTAAATTAAAATTCATATGAAAATTTAGACAACTGCTTCAGGCAATCGTGCCCCCCCCTCCCAAGCTGAAACTGAAATGAGTTCCTGGGGGGGGGGGAAGATGCTCTGTCGAGAGGAAGAGAATGGATCTCGGAAATTAATGCAATAACGCGAGATGAACCACTAGTTCTGCTGACTAAATACCACTAAGAAAATAGAATTCAACTTTTGTACTCGTTATAATATAAAAAGACTATTACAAATAATGCAAATAGATTTTTGCATTAAAAACTACAACGGTTTTTCTATATATCATGCAAATTTGTCGTTGCGTGACTATCTTATACTAAATTACAAGTATACATACAGAAACGATTATAGTATTATAACAAATAAACAATATAAAGAGACAGAAAGTGAATTTAAAAACTGAAGATTTCCTAAGTAGCCCAGCTAAAATAATATTTTTAGTTTCTCTGCTACGTATAGTAAGTAGGGGAAGTATTGTATTCCACCCAAAAATTCGATACCGAGATTTCACCGGAAATACATGTTTTGAGACCCCCTGAATCCATAAAAAGAATTTTTGGAAATATGTCCGTGTGTGTGTGTGTGTGTGTGTGTCTGTCTGTCTGTCTGTCTGTGAACAGCATAACTCAGAAACGAACAGTCGGATAAACATCAAACTTTGTATCTAGGTTCATTATCTTTCAGAGATGCAACACGAAGGTTTTCAAGAAAATCCCCTCACCCCAGTTACCCTTTACATTGAACATTTTTCGAAAATTTTAACTTTCTCAAAAATGGCTATAACGATTTTGATTAAAATATCCTATGTTTAAGATATTTTGATGACAAATGAAATGTATATCTCGAATTTTCTGGGAATGTCTCCAAAAGTTTACTTCATTGTGAACGACTTTTGCATAACTGGTAAACCATAAGAGATAGAAAACTTTTACTACACAAAAAATATAGATCGCGTTAAAATACAGAATTTGTCATACATTTTTTTTGTTGAGTGAACTATTTTCGAGATATTGTTTGTTATTTCCTTAAATTTTCCAATACTTATACTTTTTCTCAAATGCGTTATTCATTTTTTTTCCTGGCAATGCAAAGAGAATGGAATACTCCACATACCAACCAGCTCTTAAAATATTTGACTATCGCTTAAAGCTACTAATTCCCCTTGCATGTAATAAGTGTTTGTAAAAATAGTTATACAAGAGTGGAGAAAGTCATGTGAGTGTAACACATCAGATTTTCCTTCCTGTTTCTGGTTGTCTATTTCTTTCAATCATTTTTAATTGATAAGCCGTTGCGATTGCGCACTTTACACAAATACACACCTTCACTGTTAGGAGCAGTGTTTAAATAATACCCATACTCCCGCAAAGTCGCAACACGCATTCAGCATATAATTGAAAATTGCTATGCAGGGAATTTGAACAAGATGTTAGGAATGCAAGCTGACTCTTACATTAGTATTGAAAATTGTCCTAACTCCTCTGATGCTGTTAATTGCTCGGAAGGGTTCAGTGCAATCTAAAGTGGGTCTGTTACGATGTGACATACCTTTTCTATTTCCAAACTAATATGCACTTGAAAACCCAAACAGCCAAATCCTGACGGCAGAATGGTTCTCATTCTAGATATTCGGCAAAGCTATATGGTTTGCTTTACTTAGCATGTACTATCCATAGAGTATGTAGATGGTTCTGGTTTTTAACTTTATGCTTCCAACATCGAAATCAGCCTTTTTCTTCTCTTGGGATTGTCAGCTGAACTCTTGTGGATCTGCAGAAACCTTCTGTATATACTGCCTTTCGACGTAGTTTTAGGAGAAGAAACTTTACAAGATATTCAACTTGGGTTACAACTTATTTGGAATGGTATGGTCATTTTCCTCTTCTGCTACTTTGCTTTTATTACTCAGTAGTACGTTTCTTAAAAATCATTGACCTTTCGTTCTGAACTGTATGAGAAATACTGAGAATGTGCTTCGTTTCCTCTGCAGGTACCACTCGGAGTCCAGCACCTGATAAACTCACATACACAACAGTTGAAGATGCCATAGCAACATTTTCCATAGATGATCAGCCGCCATTGGTGTTTGAGACATCTGCTACATCAGAAACGCCGGAGGTATTTATGACGGATGTAGACGCCATAACTACTATCCACCCTTCTACTTTAATAGAACATGGTCAAATGGAATTAGATACTACTACTTCACAAACAACTGAAGATCAACAAGAAGGCGTCAAATGTGCAGAAATATATTATGGCAGCGATGACTCAGATCAAACTGGTGAAGATGTCTTGAGCACGATTTTGTCTTTAGGCGAGTTCTCAGACGACTATTATGACGTCGGAAGGAGCAACGAAACCACCGAAGCACCATTAGAGCAGTCTCCAGAATCTCGTGCTGTCAAACTATCTTCAGATGGAGCAACTGAAGATCCTGAGACAAAAATGGTTCCTCTCAAGCTGATAACACCAAAGGTAATCAAGGAGGTTTCTAAAGCTAAAACCATGATAGAAATGGAAAAAGGCATAGCGACTGACAATTTCGATAATTTAAATCACGAAGAACGAAAAACTACTTCCTCTCAGGAAACTGAAAGAAGAATTAATGACAGAAGTAGCAAAACCCAGTTCCGGTCAGTAGCTGCAAGAAACTTCACTAGGAAAAGTAGTACACCAAGACCGACGCCATTGAGAAGATCAACAAGTAGCCTATCCATAGAAATAATTACTAAGGAGCCGACTGCAACTAAGGCAACAACTGAAAAGCCTCTCCAAAACACTACTAGGCGACCAGTTCAGACCACCACAATGAAGACAACCACAGCTGCCACAAACAATACAGCAGTTCGACAAGAGGTTCCCATAATGTCGGAAGCGTTCTTGCAACGAGAGGTGACCAGACTTAACATGAACGTTTTGAGAAATATGGCGACAATGCTCACCGAGCAAGAACAGAAGTTTCGTTCCGAACAAGGAATGCTCCGCTCAACCCAGGGGATGCTGCGAGCAGAGACCCGCAAGGCCATGATGGAACGCACCAAGATGAACTCCGAACGTCGCAAAATCGATCTTGAAAGAGATGTCTTGCAGTCTCAGCTGCTTGCTCGCAGACGTTCAGCTCGTCTTCTGGATCTCGTTATCAGAGACTATGAGCAACATCTTCAGCAAGTGAATGAGGGACGATCGTCCTACAGGAGCATGGAACACGATCCGGAAGCATTTCTCAGAAGCTTGTATTCGCAGGCAAGAGAACTGACAGCGCCGTTGCCTACATCTTTGAGCAAGCAGCTTGATATGCAGCGCGATGAACTTGATGAAGAAAGCTTCTATCTTCAGAATTTGATGTACCCTCAACAAGATCCCTTGGGAAAACCTACACAACAGTCTCTATATCCCTTAGAGTTATCCCGTTTACACGCCAGCCCTATACCTTCTGAACCTCAACTTCTACCTGTGAGAGGGTATCCTAACTTCCTGAGAAGACTCAGTAGCAGAGTTATTCAAACGCGACCACTGAGAAATGAGCCACAGTTAGTTGAAAACGGCCAACCAGAAGTTGTAGATGCACTAATGGATGAACAGCGTAGTTGGCAGCCATGGCTATTTCCCATCAGAAACAAGGGTCCTGTAGGAACTCTAACACAAACAAATGCATTCAACGTTATGGAAAATGGCGTAACTCAAGATGGAGACAAACAAGTTGAATTCGGCTCGCAGAGAGATTATAGAACACCTGCGGAATTTCCAGGACGCTTTGATGGTATCTCTCAGAAGAGTCGCAACATAAATTCAGAAGAACTGCTTGCTATAGAATAGGGTTTGGGGGTAATCAGTCGATCTCAAGTTGGTCCAGAGAAGCTTAATAAACTGTCCCTGAACCATGGATATTCCAAAAGATAATGTTGGTAGGGTAGGTAGGTTGTGGCTACATTTGGAGGTATCTGGCGTTTTTTGGGGGGGGGATATATTCAGTATCACGCAATGGGTGTTTGGTGCCGAGAATTATAAGGGGTAATGGATGCAGAATATTCATCCAGTCACTATGAATGAGGTGTGGTTGAACTGCAAAAATCATCAAAAGCTGTGATTTGTCTTAGTTAAATACTTAAATAGGTAGCTGAACGTAATGAAATGAAATGAGATGTTTACAACTTCTTTTGACAATTGATTTGTATTTTTGTACGTTATAGTTCATTTATAATAAAATTTTACGTATTCTACTATATTTTTATTTGTGATAATACCTGATCACCATGTTCCATCACCTGCAAAGTTGTTAGACCTCCCAAAGATCAAATATTTAAGGACCGGCAATCCGCTTTTTATTTTTGCTCTTTATTTCATCTGGTGATAGCTTTTACACACTTAAGTATAAATTCAAACCAGAAGTACCTGCAGATAGGGTACGTACCATTTTCAAAACGACCCCTGTGTTAGATATGTACATTCTAAAAATCAGGGTTAAATAATGTTTCAAGCTTGGTTCACGAGTTCAAGACGCAAAAAGGATTTCTCCTTAAGGAACTTAGATCAATTGACCTAAATGTATATATAATTAAAATTACAATTAACCTTATAGGTGGGACGAATTTTGCAGAGTACAAAATATGTTGTACTTTTCCATAACAATTCCTGTTCTTTTACTGAATACAAGCTTTTCAAACTCTTAATAACGACGTATGATGTGTTTGTTCCTGTTAAAACTGAATGAGATGAAGCTGGAGACAACATCCGAATATTCAATTGCCTTAAATAGAAGCATGTCTGTAGTTAGTGATGGGATAAACATTATCGCCCATTTTTTATCCTGGAGTACTTAGGTTTTCCTACAATTGAGTATCGGAGATTTGGATACACATAAGAAGTGGCAAACTAAACACAAAGTAAATATATTTTATATGTATACTTGTGATGAATGAGTTTAACAAATTCAGAAATAAGCAAAGAAGTGCAATAAATGCGCCCAGGTAATGCGGTAATGCCCGATTGATTTACGGAGTATAGGTAACGTCGGGTACCTGACGCACATACTCCTCCCCTCCCAACAGTCGATTTCTTTGCGACTGTTCCATTTTTTCACTGCATAATATAAGTATACAACAGTGGAGAACCTTGGCAATATGCCTAAGGCAGAGAAGGGCTTGTACATGAGAATTAGCATCATTTGTGGCGGAATGTGAAGGAAACGCATGTTAAACACCATATTAATTCATTGAAACACAGGGAACGTGCGACATTATTAGGAAGGAACAATGAGGAAAGTAGACCTTCAACGTCCTCGATCCCAAACTACATATTAAATTTTTTTTCGAGGATCTGTGTCATACACAAATAAGAGCAGATATTGCTTTAAAAAATACACATTTCTTAAATGCTTGTTTCTAGCTTCCATAAACTAAATGCACATTATCAATAGATAAACATACATGGCTTCTTTCTTCTAATATTACTACTTACTCCTGATTTACCTGCTCTGGAAGCAGGGTGTTCACAATATTTGCTTACAGAGAACACTGCAAGGTCGTAGTCGCTCCCACCTTCCCTCGTCGCCAATCCTCGATGCCTTCCTAACTTATGGCTTGTTTACTAAAGCCCCTCGACCAGTAATCAGTAGGAACACCTTGACTAAAAGAATGCTACACTATTTTTTTGATTAAAATTATTCAGCTAAATTGTTTCTTCTGCATTTCTATAATTTCAGCGAGCGCAATTGTTTTAAAAATAAATATATTTTCATAACGATATCCCTGTTTTGCTGGCATTACTCTCGGGCGTGTTCTGCTTATCATTTCAGGTAAGATTTTTCTCTCTTTAAGTGTTATTTGCTAAAAGTGCTCTCTTATATTGTTACATTTTGGGGTGAGGGCCTAAAGGTTCCCAGCAAAATAGTAAATTTGGATCACCCCAACATGCACATGGGGAGCGTAGCTACAAATGGCGAGATGACTATGACCTTGTTGTCTACATTCAACTGAAGGCGTGGGGTTTTTAACAAATTATACACAAATTTCACACTATTAACATTACCTGTGATTTATTAATAACACAATTTGTGGCCCTACATTACACACAAGGAATAAAGGATTGAGGGGAGATGCCTCGCACACACGACCTACACCTTACACTCTTACACAAGTGAAGATCAAACACAAAGAAGTAATGCTAACATCTATCCCCCCTTCTCCAACCCTGGCTAGGCACGACGGCTAGAGCTGGCGAGTGCCATACCAGATGGAATTTTTAACAAATCGAAAGAAATAATAAATCCCCCCAATAATACCTTCGACAATGCGACGCTACAATGTGTCTGGTATGACAATACACACATACACCACAATATTACAATATACATTCAATCTATCCGAAACACTCGGACACTGTGTTTCGTATCTTAATCACTATTCGTACATGGAACCCTTGGTAAGTGCTTTGTGTGGATGTACTCTTTGGAGTGATCTCCAAGCAATCTCGAACTAAAGGTAGATTCATACGACTGTTTCTATCCACTATTGTTAATTTTATACAGCATTCACAAACTGGTCTTGCAAAATGTAATCTCTTATCTATTTCAAGTTAATTGAGATAAACGTTTGCATAAATAGATTTATAACACTTTTGGTTAGATAAAAAGACAACAGCCACAGTCGAATGTCAAAAATTATTCCATGTGTACAGACCTTGATATTCCATCTCTTTCAATAACATCTTGACAAACAACTGAATAGCGATCACCTTTTAAAAAAAATCACAGGATTTCAATCCAATGATAACAGGCATCTTGGAAATGGCTGAAGGCACAAAAGGAAGTTATTTGTAATAAATTGTGTTTTAAAGAGATCTAACTTCATGTTTTAACTATTGTAGTTTATCAGATAAATAAAATTCCTTCCGAATTCGCAGAGAATTCGATATATGTATTTTGTCATGCAAATATATTACGTTGTGTTTTAAAAAAAATTATTCAGAGCCATTCTTGAGAAAACAAAAAATATCGAACAGTTTAGTATGCATAGTAGTGTCGCATCCTTTGAGGACGCTGGACCTAAATACCAAGTTTAGCTACTTAACCATCTTTTCTTTCCTGAATTATGCGCGCGCGCGCGCGCACACACACACACACACACACACACACACAAGGAACTTTTTTAACTTCCGTTGAAATGTCCGTAGGTTTCGAATTTTTTGGTATAATACGATACTTTCTCTACCTTTACTTTAGGTAAGCAATACAGAAAGTAATTGCCAGAAATAATCGGATACCAGTTTATTTAGTTTTCCAGTAGACGTAATTCTTAAGGAAATGAAACATGAGCTTAGATACAGTATGGTGGATAAAAAGATTAACATGGTCTATTTATGCAGATGATATTGTACTAATATCGTTTATACCAGTTCTATATTAAGTGTTGGAATTTTAACATGAAGATCTCCATTCACAAAATAAAAACAGTTATTTTAGTAAAGTATCGCTGCGATGCAAATTGGAAATTCAAAATAAAAATTCTAAAAAATGATGTGCACTTAAATTATTCCGGGGTTAACATTACATTTTTGTTCAGTACACGAAATGCGTAAACTTCCCTGTAATCCATCCATCCATCCATCCATCCATCCATCCATCCATCCATCCATCCATCCATCCATCCATCCATCCATTTCAACAGCTCGTATCCGACTTTTCTGTCTTTCAGTTGGCGTCCAGGTTTCTGCGCCATAGAATAAAAGGCTCACTTTCAGAACAATCTATCTTTTTTACTTTCTCTACTACGTATAGCAAGTAGGGGAAGTATTGCATTCCACCCAAAAATTCGATACCGAGATTTCACCGGAAATACATGTTTTGAGACCTCCTGAATCCAAAAAAAGCATTTTTGGAAACATGTCCGTGTGTGTGTCTGTGTGTCTGTGAACAGCATAACTCAGAAACGAACAGTCGTATAGACACCAAACTTGGTATTTAGGTTCAGTATCTTCCAGAGATGCGACACGAAGGTTTCCAAGAAAATCCCCCCACCCCAGACTACCCTTTACATAAAACATTTTTCGAAAATTTTAATTTTCTCAAAAATGGCTCTAACGATTTTGATTAAAATATCATATGTTTAAGATATTGTCATGAGAAATGAAATGTATATCTCGAATTTTCTGGGAATGTCTCCAAAAGTATTCTTCATTGTGAACGACTTTTGCATAACTGGTAAACCATAAGAGATATACAATTTTGCTGCACAGAAAATGTAGATAGCGTTAAAATACACAATTTATGTCATATACATTTTTTTGTTGAGTGAACCGTTTTCGAGATATTGCTTGTTATTCCCTTAAATTTTCCAATACTTATACTTTTTCTCAAATTCGTTATTC
Source organism: Deroplatys truncata (assembly GCA_030765065.1). Lineage (NCBI taxonomy): Eukaryota > Metazoa > Arthropoda > Insecta > Mantodea > Mantidae > Deroplatys > Deroplatys truncata. The sequence goes on from CM060975.1 coordinate 100,378,171, forward strand.
GTTTTTTTATGTCCTGGACATGTAAAGAGAATGGAATGCGCCACATAGCAACCATCGTTAAAATATTTGACTATCGCTTTAAACCTAGCATATTCCCCTTGCATCTACATGAAAATTAGCAATAAGTTTGACATCTCGATATCTCGATTAACATGAAGCATATGGAGAATAAGCGTTTGTAAAAATAGTTTGTACAAGAGTAGAGAAAGTCATGTGAGTGTAACACATCAGATTTTTTTTACTTATTTTACTTAAGTCGCTTTAACTTTGCTGTCATCGCGACTACACACATTGGGTTTCTACATAGACTGGCACATGTTGATAGATTATACAAAACTAATAATATTTTTCCATGAAGTTAAATTGTTAAATGTCCCTATACTGAAATGGAGCACTGTTGTCTTTGTTTTTGAAATTGTGCACAGTCTATGGTGGTGATTGACAGTGTTCATACACGGATGGTGGTTCATAAGACAGAAGATGAGAGTGAGTCAGGCTTATATGTCCTGTGCGTAGTCTGGTGATGATAACTTGGTTTTGACGCTTGAAATGTGAAATAGGGAAGCTGCTATATGAAGCTTAGTGTTAGGAGTAGAATAGTTTTTACACTGATGTGTTATGGCTTGTCTTATATGGATAAGGAGATCCTGATGTGGAGTTTTAATGCCATCTACCAGAGGGTGTCGCGTCGCTTCTTTCACTGTAGCATCGGCGTTCTCGTTGTTAATTTGTCCTGTATGTGATGGACTCCAACTGAGAGTGATTACTTTTCCAGTGGTAGCTGCTTTGCGGCATATGTGTGTAGTTCTTGAACAAGGCAGTTAGACGTTTGGAACTTGTAGCGGGAAATGGTGGGTCGACTCTTACAGCTTGCTGTTGTAGTGTTCTTTCTGGGCTAGTGACGCTCGTCGGTAGTTGAGTACTCCATTCCTACCTAAGTGCTAAGTTTCTTTAATCTCAGGTTCTAGTGGGTGAGGCAAGTTAAAAAATACACTGCAAGTTTTCCCTTTATAACTGATGTTTATTTCCTTGTTCAAATAAATATGGGCGGCTAGCTTTTCACATTTACTTTATCCCACCACTTGAATATTTATCAGGAGCCTATCTATCTTCACACGCATCCCCACCCTTATATGCACCCACGTGCATCTGTAGCACCTTGCGTTGGCATGACTTCTTGTTGCGCTGAACTGGTAATAAGTAAGACTGCCCCCTCGGCAAAATCTGGTCTTATATAGCGCGGCTTACCCACGCTGTCCTCTACGTTTGAAAATGTAACGCCCTCAGGCCGCGTTACCCAAGCATATATGAAAATATGAGGTTTCAGAACCTTGCGCTTCAGCGCCATCATGTAGCGTCGTACCACTCTGTGCCAGACACGGTCGTTATGAGTTCCAGGAATTCCCATTCAAGTAGCTAGCGCGCCCGTTGCTTACAAATAGCTCTGTACAAAGTTACATGTTGAATGTTTTAACATATAGTGAATTAAATTATTACTATACAATTCTTATATGTATGGTTCCCCTTTCATATGTACAATGTATAATATGTATGATATATCCCCTTTCAAACTGTTGAAGCAGATGCAATGAGCTGATAAAGTCAGCGGTACACGGTGCTATTCGGTTCTGAGCTGTTGTTTTTCTTGTCGAGGCATCCCCATTTAATTGTTTAACCGCTGAACGAGCCTGGCTTATTTGACCGTTTACCTTCTCACTGTGCCCTATTTATGGATGACTGACACCAGATACTTAAACTGTCAACTGGTCTTATTACATCACCCGAAAGAGTAAATCTTGATTTTTTCCGCAACCACCACCAAACACTCAGCCTTGGCAAAGTTGAACTTAAGGCTTCTTATATATATATATATATATATATATATATATATATATACATCTAATAATTTTTTCATCATAAAGTCAGCATCATATCGATCTTGACATATTACTTGGTTATCAGCGAACAGAAGCGAATGAATGACACTTTCTTTGATCTTAATTCCCATTGGTGCACACCTCACATTCAAAGTTTCTAAAACTCGTCAAGGTAAATCTTGAATAGAGTAGGAAACATTCCCGCATCCATGTCTCAGGCCTTTAGACGTTACAAATTTGATAAATGCCTTCCAGACTTAGGTCATTGTTTTGCATTTATTCTTTTGATCAAATGTATAAGTGATTCATTCACATCCATCCTCCTTTGTGAGTTCGAAAGTCTGCAAATAGGAACTGAGTCGTAGACTTTTTCAAGCTCCACAAAGATCAAATGTGTAAATCTACTGACACTTGGCTACTCGTTTTTCAATTATCTATCGTAATGGAATAAATCTGATGTTACACTAGCATGACTTTCTCTACTCTTGTACAAACTATTTTTACAAATCTTATTCTTCATATGTTTAATGTTAATCGAGATGTTAATATTATTACTAATTTTTTTGTAGGTGCGAGGGGAATATGGTAGGCTTTAAGCGATAGTCAAATATTTTAAGAGCTGGTTGCTATGTGGAGTATTCCATACTCTTTTCATTACCAGGACAATAAAATGAATAACTAATTTGAGAAAAAGTATAAGTATTGGAAAATTTAAGGGAATAACAAGCAATATCTCGAAATTGGTTCACTCAACAAAAAATGTATATGACATAAATTGTGTATTTTAACGCTATCTACATTTTCTGTGCAGCAAAATTGTATATCTCTTATGGTTTACCAGTTATGCAAAAGTCGTTCACAATGAAGAATACTTTTGGAGACATTCCCAGAAAATTCGAGATATACATTTCATTTGTCATGAAAACATCTTAAACATTTGATATTTTAATCAAAATCGTTAGAGCAGTTTTTGAGAAAATTAAAATTTTCGAAAAATGTTCCATGTAAAGGGTAATCTGGGGTGGGGTGATTTTCTTGAAAACCTTCGTGTCGCATCTATGGAAGATATTGAACCTAAATACCAAGTTTGGTGTTTATCCGACTGTTCGTTTCTGAGTTATGCTGTTCACAGACACATACACACACGCGCGCGCGCGCGCGTTTCCAAAAATGATTTTTTTTCGATTCAGGGGGTCTCAAAACATATATTTCCGGTGAAATGTCGTTACCGAATTTTTGGGTGGAATACAATACTTCCCCTACTTACTATACGTAGTAGAGAAAGTAAAAAACTGGGAAAGGTTAAGCAGTGAAGAAACGGTGATGAATCGTGTAGATGGTACATCTCTACAGTGGTATGGACATGTATAACGTATATATCACAGGAGAGGTGACCCAAGAAAGTGGTTAATTGATCCCCTCCTGGACGTAAGAAGGGACGTCTGCGATTTACCTGGAGAGGAGAATAATAGAAGCCACCAGATCTAGAATAATGCCCTGGGGATCATGGGAAGACCGTCGCAATTGGACGTAGGATTACAAGACTACAGCTAGGAAGTGGAGAAGCTTTAAAAGGATAAAAAGAAGAAACAAAACTTAAAACCTATAAAGCGGTTGTCCGCCAAGTAATGGCTTACGCCGTGGAAACAATATAACGAATGATGGAAACAACCGCAATGAGAATGCTGAGAAAAATAGCTGGAAAGACATTGTATGACCGAGTAATGTGTTGCAAGAAGGAAGAAATAATGGAATGAACATGTATTCAGAATGTCGGAGGAAAGAGCTACACGAATGGTAAGGGACAAAACCACAGAAGAGAAAGGAAGTCCAGAAGGGCCAAAAAGAATATAGAAGGAGGGCTTGATTCACCTATAGAACAGGCAACTGCGCCTGACACAAAAAAGCAGCAGTAGTTTTGGGTATGCTGCACCATACAGTCTAAGCAGATTTGCGGAATAAAGCTGTAACCAAGAAACAAGGCGGCGTTCAACATTCCCTGCAGAAACTGAGCTCTACATGAGTGCAACTAATGAATCTGGAAACAGTTTGAGGTTAGACAGTTGAAAGCAAACTCTCCTGTATGCGAAAGTGAGATCCAAATCCGGATATGAAGGGAGCAAAACTTATGTCGGATTATGTGCTGCAATTTCTCTCAATGTGGCGGCAGATTCAAGTACCCACAAGAGACCGAGCTCTCATTACAATCTGGACTTCTCTGACACCTCCCTAAACCTAGAAGTTCATATTTGCTTGTCGTCGTGGCCAGTTCAGGAAGCTCCTGGAATTCACCTTCCTCTTCATATTCTTTATCATCAGGGCCGGGATTTTGATACCTAAAAAGGTTTGAAGAATGATCTATAAACTTTTCTAAAACTCTTAATAAATGATATAATAGGGCCTAAAACAAAGAATAATTTAATTTCTTTAAATCGATGTACCATCGGGCGGTTAAGTCTGTAGCCTGCATTCGTTTCATTACTACTTTTCATTTCATTCTTCTTCACCGCCATCACAGTCATTGAGTTCATCACCATCTAGGTTCTACTTGATATAAAGTTTCCTTGCTCCTTGACAGGCTATTGATCCCGTTCCAAATCCAGAGGTCCAGGGTTCGATTCTCGGTTGGAGGATGAGAATTTTCTTTAGCCAGGATTATTCACCATCATCCCTAGAATTTGGAAGTATGAATGTGAGTGTAAATGTGTGTGTGTGTGTGTGTGTGTGTTTAAATAGAAAATCCAAAGTTAAAACACCATGTAAAACGTGTAAACGTCATTTCCGATGAGCAATTGTTCGGTATAACCTTAGATGTTAAAGGCACAAACACACAAACAAGCTACTTACCCAAGGCATTGGCTATTAAGAGAATTCTTTTTGAAGCGGGTGTTACAAAACTATAGCCTTTAAGGTTCTCAGAAATTCATTCCAAATGAACAGGACATCACAGTCTATGACACCACATTAAAACGAGGACAATAGCAAAATGACTGTGTGCACCTATCAACGCAAAAAAGGGAAAATTGACTTGTCTCATCTCTAGTTTGGGTCATAGATTAATAACGTAATAATACCTGCTCCCCTGACAATAGTCATCCTCCACCCAGAAGCAACCCTTTCCAGACTACCATTAAATACGGGGCGTGTTTTTAAAGTAAGTAACCGTTTTGATATTTTGCCGCTGCAACGCTGCAGACCGAATTTAAGCATGCCAATCACTTCCTCCCTCCATTCATTAGGAAGCCAAATGCAGCTGTGAGCGATCGTCGTTGTATGTTTTCCTGTTGTTAGAGCATTTCTAAAGGTTCAAAGCAATCACACGATCGACGACTGTGTAGTCAGATCAGTGATTCGTTTTTTGAATGCAAGAAATGTTACGCGAGCAAACATTCATCGGCATTTGTGTGATGTTAACGGGGAAATAATGATGACAATGCCCGGCCACACACAGCCAAACACACTCACGATCTGATCGTGATTGGTATTGGTTGGGAAGAATTCGACCACGCTCCCTACAGTCCGGAATTGGCACCAAGCGATCTTCATCTGCTTCTTCATCTGAAGAAATTCCTTGTTGGAAAACATTTCAACGAAGATGATGTTCAACAAGAAGTGCAGACGGCTTTAATCATAGACAGCATACAAAAGCGTATCCCTTTAGGACAAGTGCCCGAATAACGGCGGTGACTATGTGGAGAAGCTGTGTAAGGTAATGTATGATGATAAAGCATTTAGAAAATAATGTTCTGTTTTTTTTTTAAAAAAAAATATCTGTAGTTACCTTAAAAACACGCCTTGTAAGAATGTGATGCTTTTCCAGTAATGCGAGTTATGGATACACAAAATTAGTCTTATTTCTCAGCCGAATAGTGAAATTTTCTGATGTTTCAAAAGTTATCCTGATGTACAATGTCAGTAATATAAAACTAGTTATATAGCCAATATAAATGCAAGGAAATTACTAAATAAAGTCGGAAAACGCAACAAAATGACGAAATATGAATACAAAATTATACAGAATGATCAAAATTGACATAATAAATATACATACTCATAATATGGTACCCATAACAAATATTTATGTACATGATAGCAATGCCTATTACATGTCATCAGAATCACAGCTGTTATGTCAATTCCTTTCTCAGCCAGTGTTCGCTTGCTCAGACCTCCGTAAAGCTGTATAAGAAATTAGTATGGGCGGAAGGACGGAACAGTGTCGTAGTGTTGTACACTTGCTTCCATTTATGCCGTCTCCGCAGCTTTGGGAGGGATACTAATGGCCTTCACAGGTGGAGTATGTATAGTAAGGAAGAGGTGTGTGTATCTTGTCGCGCATGCAGTGGCGTCTGTTTTTCGTGCACAGTCCACTATTCACATATGAATGTATAACTTTAATAGCCTTACTCATCAGCATTTACATATAATAACCATGTTTAAATATCTAACTAAATAAAACCCTGTTTTGGGAAATTTCTCCAAGGAAACATATTTTTAATGGCAACATAATGTAAAACTGAAATACATACTTTTTACTCTCAAATAGGACACATTTACTAGACATTTTTAATAATCTGTCCAATCTCCATGCTTGTTCAATACCTGATTTAGCCGCCTAGGCACTGAATCACTTGTCGCCCTCTGAGAGCACTGTCATAATTCTTTCAGCACCTATGCGATTATGCGTCTAGACGCTAAATTAGGTGTTGGACAAGAATGGAGATTGGACAGATTATTAAAAATGTCTATAAACATGTCCTATTTGAGAGTAAAATGCATAATTTACTTCAGTTTTATATTATATTGTCGTTAAAATATATTTGGAGAAATTATGTAAAAAGTGTTTTATTTAGTTGTATGTTTAAATTGAACACATGATTCCAATAATATCTAGTAAATGTGTCCTCTTTGACAGTAAAAAGTATAATATATTTCCATTTCACCTTATGTTGCCATTAAAATATTTGTTCGTGAAGATATTGTGCAAAACATGGTTTATCCGGACACCTGGCTGAAAATGACGTACAAGTTCGTGGCGCCCTCCATCACTAATGCTGGAAGTCAATATGGTGTTGGCCCACCCTTAGCCTTGATGACAGCGTTCACTCTCGCAGGCATACTTTCAATCAGGTGCTGGGAGGTTTCTTGGGGACTGGAAACCCATTCTTCACGGAGTGCGGAACTGAGGAGAGGTATCGATGTAGGACGGTGAGGCCTGGCACGAAGTCGGCGTTCCAAAAGATCCAAAAGGATTCAAGTCAGGACTCTGTGTAGGCCAGTCCATTACAGGGATGTTATTGTGTAACCACTCCGCCACAGCCCGTGCAGTATACACAGGTGATCGATCGTGTTGAAAGATGCAATCGCCATCCCCGAATTGCTCTTCAACAGTGGGAAGCAAGAAGGTGCTTAAATATCAATGTAGGTTTGCGCTGTGATCGTGCCACGCAAAACAACAAGGGGAGCAAGCCCCTTCCAAGAAAAACACGACCACACCGTAACAAAACCACCTCCGACTTTCACTGTTGGCAATACACACGCTGGCAGATGACGTTCACGGGGCATTCGTCATACCCACACCCTGCCATCGGATCGCCACATTGTGTACCGTGATTCGTCGCTCCACACAACGTTTTACCACTGTTCAATCGTGTAATGTTGACGCTCCTTACACCAAGCGAGGCGTCGTTTGGCATTTTCCTGCATGATGTATGGCTTATGAGCAGCCGCTCGACCCTGGAATCCAAGGTTTCTCTCCTCACGCCTAACTGTCATAGTACTTGGAGTGGATCCTGATGCAGTTTGGAATTCCCGTGTGATGGTCTGGATAGATGTCTGCCTATTACTCTTTACGACCCTATTCAAATGTCGGCGGTGTCTGTCAGTCAGCAGACGAGGTCGGCCTGTACGCTTTTGTGCTATACATGTCCCTTCACGTTTCCACTTCACTATCCCATCAGAAACAGTGGACCTAGGGATGTTTAGGATTGTGGAAATCTCGCGTACAGACTTCTGACATAAGTGACACCCAATCACCTGACCACGTTCGAAGTCCGTGAGTTTCACGGATCGTCCCATTCTGCTGTTTCACGATGTCTAATGACTACTGAGGTTGCGGATAATGAGTACCAGGCAGTACGTGGCAGCACAATGCACCTAAGATGAAAAACGTATGTTTGTGGGGGTGTCCGGATACTTTTGATCACATAGTGTATATTATTTTAACATGGTTATTATAAGCGATGAATAGTAAAGCTATTGCTCACAGTTATATATTCCTATGTGAATAATCTAGAACTGTGCAGGTAAAACAGGACGCCACTGTATGCGCGAAAAGGTAAACAGATAAATGCACCTCCTCCTTGCACTCGCCTGTAAAGGCTAGTAGAATGCCTCTCAAAACTGCGGGGACGGCAGCTGGCTAACTCTATAGGTTTCGCAATCCAGAGTGTTTCAATGTAAAGGCTCCTCAACAGAATCGAATACTTGTGGCACCGCGCTATCATTATAATTAGTTTCGAATGAAATAGGTTCATTTTTTCTTTCTTTACTACTTGCCCATGGTCGGTAGAGGAAATATTGCTTTCTACAAGAAATGTGCGTTTTGAGGCTCCCTAAGTCTTGAAAGAGTATTTTTCTTTTTAGAGAAACGTATATGTGTGAACAGCATTACTCAAAAAAATCGAAAAGTCTCCTAATACCAAACGTGGTATTTTTGTGCAAAATCCTCAAGGTGGCGACACGAAGATTTTCAACAAAATTCTCCAACCCAAACTACCCTTTATATGGAGTTTGTTTTTCCGAAAATGACTCTAATGTTTTTGATTAAAGTACCATATGTTTAATATATTTTCATCGTTAATAAAACGTATATCTTGAATTTTCTGGCAATAGTCTGAAGTCCTCTCATCCTGAGTAAATTTTGTATAAATTGTAAGACATGGACAACAACTTAATCCTGTGGCGCTACAGCCTACTAAGTCGACTGCCAACCTCACGCCCACTTAAGCACGGCAGAGGTGGGCGATCATCCAGCGATAGAGAGGTGATGTGCAAGCATCTCGCATTTCCGAGCCGGAAAATTGGTTGACGAGGCTAGGACCGCTGCCTATCGCAGCTCCTCACTTTTCTCACGATGCTGAGTGGGCATCAGGGGCTTAAAATCAGGACCCCTATGGGTGGAATCGAACGCAGCTGCACTCCGTGGCCGGGAACCAGAGATCCACGCTCTAGCCCACAGCGACGGCGCAGGACAACAAAGAGTTAGCACACAATATATATGTATATATAAATATATATAATTATGTATCTTATCATAACACAAAATGTTTCAAATAATTGTTTTTGTACGGCACTAACCATTTCCGAGATACTCTTTATTATTTTTTTGAATTGGCAAATTATTTTAAGTAGCTAACTATAATAAAATTCACTATCACTTAATTCCACTCTGACTGTCGTACTACAATGAAATGTGCAATAAAACCATTTCTTCAAATATTCATCTCAAATAACCTGAATCAGATAGAAGAATTGAGACACTTAAATGATTTTATCCAACTATATAGTATATAAATTCAATAACAGCCCACCTTAAAGCAATATGTGTATGTAACAATATATAAAAACTGTATATTACAGTCATTGCATATGTTTGTAATATTCTATCCATATGTAATAATGTTATGTGAATGTATTACGTAATTTAATAAAGTAGGAGCTGTGAGAATAGTAGGTCAAAAGTTGCTAACAATGAGGTAACAATGAAGTAACCTTGAGGCAATAATAAGTTTGAGAGTTTAAATGTTACTTGTGATTCTTGGAAGCAATAATGTAATTTTAGTGACAGTTTATAAAAATAGCCAATCAACAACCAGAAAAAGCTTTAGTTGAATGAAGGTATTCTACTGGATTAGGAATAGCCAATCAGAAACGTGAAATACAGAAATTTAAAGTTTAGGCGGTTAAAATCAGTTCAGTTGGTTGCAGATAGCGTTACTAACCAGACGCAAAAGGTGTCCTCAAGAAATTTAATACGTATTCGTGTGAGACGAAAATAGTTTACGTATTAAAAAGTTCAAGTACTTATAAAAACCTCTCACAGCTCTCTCTCTCTCTCTCTCTCTCTCTCTCTCTCTATATATATATATATATGTCAGTTATTTAAATCGTATCATGTTTTAATAAAATGAGTGAAGTAAAATTATAAATTGTGTAAGCCTACATTCTTGTCGGAACACGCCCTGCTAAGAGAAACGTGTCTCTAACAATAATACTGACGCAGCCGAGGCAAACATAAATATTTAATACTTAAAGAAACAGTCAAATTACAAAGTTAATATTTTTAAAAATTGGGGCGAAGGCTACCGGAAACTGTTGACTATACGTGCGGTTGCAACTACTACAAGTTCGGCTCCCCAACAATACAACACCACCATAAAAATTTACCCACCTCAGAATAAGGCTTTGAAGGATATTTTGTAGAAGTCTGGGTAGAGAAAGTCATGTGAATCTGTACAACATAATTTTTTAAACCTTTCTCTTATGTTATTAAATGAAGCGTTATTGATGTTAAAAAAAAAACCAAACACACAAAACAAAAATGTCATTTAGGTGTTTTTCCCCGGTAAATTCTTCGACCCCATGAAATTAGTACTCTGTGTAGCGCTTACTAATAAGCCACGTTAGTGTAAGCAAGCTTTGTCAAGCCCTGATCTGCACGAAACAGGCATCAGCACGACGCACATCGCTGGACAAAAGGATAGACGCTAATAGATAGCCTCTCGTGGGACAAGAACGGTACAAAAACTGATGTAAATTAAAGTTGTGGAAAACGGTAGAGAGACGCTCTCTCTCGTAAAATTCTGTGAGGGACAAAAAAATGGTTTTGGAGTCCCCGCAGGCAGAAGCATCCACATAGAGGAATGTCACAAGAGACAAGTTTTCTGCTTGTTGTGAACAGGCCTTTGGCTGTACATGACGATAATGCATAAGTAAAGTGTTCAAGGGAATTCACCGCTCAGCAGTGTTACCACCTTTAGCTCGCAACTGCCTATCCTGATCAAAACACGGTATTAATCTCTCAGCTACTTTAATCTTTTACAAAAACTCTTTATATACTGCTTCTGAAAATTTATGCTTCGTGTTTTATGAGTTATTTATAATTAATAAGTATATGCCTATGCATTCAGAATCAACGGTGTGTAAATCTTAATAAGCTTTTTCCCAAATATTTAGAGAAGTATACCACAGATGATCCTGTTTACAAATCTTCATTTAATTTTGCCGAAAGTTCAGTCATTATACTATCTTAAATATACTTTGAATTTCTTTTCCATATCATTTTTACTTTCTTTACCACATATGCTCGCGTGCATAAAATTGAAATAGAAATTTTATTCTTTACTTATTTGCACCACGCTTTGGGCGTCAATTTTTAAGTAGGTTGTATTGCAATTGTTGTATTATATTTCAACTGTTGGAGAGCCGAACATGAAGTAGTTGCAACCGCACGTATGGTACTCGGTAGCCTTCGCCCCAAAAATGTTTAAAAATATATTAACTTTGTAATTTTGACTGTTTCTTTAAATATTATATTTTATGTTTGCCTCGGCTGCGTCAGTATTATTGTTGTTTTTGCAGGGTTGTGGTGCGACTGAAGAATGTAGGCTTACACAGATTTGAAGTTTTTCTTCATTCGATTTATTAATGCTTGACACGATTTAAATAACACTTCACTGATATAGAGAGAGCTGTGAGATTTTTTTACATTAATTACTTGCACTTTTTAACACGTAAACTAGTTTTTTTGTCTCACACAAAATATGTATTATACTTCTCCAGGACGTGTCTCGCGTCCAGTTAATGAGCACTGTCTACAAGCAACGCGTCCAGTTATGAGCACTGTCTACAAGCAACTGAACTCTAAATTTGTAAATTTTACTATATTTCAGTTTCTGATTGGCTAATCCTAATCCAGTAGAATACTTTTATTTAACCGAAGCTTTTTTCTGGTTGTTGATTGGCTATTTTGTAAACTGTCACAAAAGTTACATTATTGTTGCTCCAAGAATGACTAGTAGCATTATTACACTTTCTTACTCGTTATTGCCTCGAAGCTACCTCATTGTTACCTCATTGTTAGCAACTTTTAACCTATTATTCTCACAGCTCCTACATTATTAAATTACGTAATATATTCACATAACATTATTAAACATGGATACAATGATATAAACATTTACAATGGCTGTAATATATACTTTTATATATTGTTACATACACATATTGCTTTAAGGCGGGTTGTTACTGAATTATATATTATATAATTAGACTGAATTTATTTAAGTGTTAAAATTACTGCCTCAAAATGCGGCCCATAATGGAACGGGCTGTTTATGTTGTTACTGACAAAATCTAGCCACACCCCCTACCAGCGTGACACCTCTGTTTTTCAGGGTAATTCAAGCCACTGGATTGGCAAAAGTCAGTATGGCCGAACCACAGAAGGGTAACATAGCAACTTAAACATATTTTAATGCTACACTACCGTTTTCGTATTGCCGTTTAGTAGCAGCAAAAGCTTAACCTTCGTCTCCGTGTGGCTAATGACAGCTGTCATATAAAGGCCATAGCTGTCTTTCAGTTTAACCACACCTTCCTTTCTTCACCCCTTATTCTAGAAAGCCGAATTATTTGTAATTGGTTTAGCCTTTACTTGTGTACCAATCGTAGCAAAACTCTTTCATAGTGGGGTATCGAACCACCCTTTCATTCCACATAAATTATAAATATCCTTCATTACTCCCCTGAATTGTTTTTCAGACCAGTCACATCGAGAACTGATACCTACCGAGCGAAGTCAAAAGTTGGTTACCTTATGGAGAGAAAAGCGCTAGGCGATATAGGCAAATGGACCACTTTTTATACCCGGCAATGTACATAGAAAGTAGAGATGGTATTGCGCTCCACTCAAAAATTCGATACCAAGATTTCACCGGAAATTCATGTTTTGAGACCCATTTAATAATAAAAAAAAGGAATTTTAGACAAAGGTCGCGCGCGTGCGTGCGTGTGTGAACAGTGTAACTCGAAAACTGAAAAGTAGGATAAATACCAAACTTAGTATTGAAAAAATGCGACATGAATCCCCCCCCCCACATCCCAATCCTCCACCCCAAACTACGCTTTACATGAAACATTTTTCGAAATTCTTGATTTTCCAAAAAGAGCTTTTAACGATATTGATTAGTATACCATATGTTAAAAATATTTACATGGCACAGTGTATATTTAGGATTTTCTGGGGATATCCTGTGTAGTCCTCTTCATTTGGAAGCTATTTTGTATAATCTTGTTTAACTGGTAAACGTAAAGCGATTGACGAAAACGTACTGCACAGAAAATGTACATCTATTTAAAGCGCACAATTTATTTCAAATACCTTTTTGTAGCCCCAGCCGTTTCCGACACATCTGTTATTAATGTTTCGATTTGTTCAATACTTTGTCATTCTTTTTAAGTCCTGTCGATGTTCAGTTGCTTCTCAAAGTTATTGAAACAGTATGGAATTTTAAGGCTAACTATAGCATCCAGTTCTTAAACTATCGCTGTTCCCTTTGTAACCTAACCAAATGGTAATATAGCTCCTCTGCAAAGGTTTTTGTGTGGATTAAAATGAATTAGATAGGAAAATAAACTTCCCTAAGATTAATTTGTATACCCACTAATAAACGTTAGAGGGTAGAGAAGGTTACGCTAACATAACACATCAGATTTTTAGTCTTTGTTGCAATGTTCTGTAAAGTGACAGCGGATTTAGTGTTCTGTGATGTCAGAACAGGTACACTACGTGATCAAAACTATTACGGACACCTGGCTGAAAATGATGTACAAGTTCGTGGCGCCCTCCATAGGTAATGCTGGAAGTTAATATGGTGTTGGCCCACCCTTAGCCTTGATGTCAGCGTTCATCTCGCAGGCATACTTTCAATCAGGTGCTGGAAGGTTTCTTGGGGAATGGCAGCCCATTCTTCACGGAGTGTGGAACTGAGGAGAGGTCGGTGAGGCCTGGCACGAAGTCGACGTTCCAAAACATCCCAAAGGTGTTCTATAGGATTCAAGTTAGGACTCTGTGCAGGCCAGTTCATTACATGGATGCTATTGTCGTGTAACCACTCTGCCACAGCCCGTGCAGTATGAACAGGTGGTCGATCGTGTTGAAAGATGCAATCACCATCCCCGAATTGCTCTTCAACAGTGGGTAGCACGAAGGTGCTTAAAATATCAATGTAGGTCTGCGCTGTGATCGTGCCACGCAAAACAACAAGGGGTGCAAGCCCCTTCCAAGAAAAACACGACCACACCGTAACAAAACCACCTCCGACTTTCACTGTTGGCAATACACACGCTGGCAGATGGCGTTCACGGGGCATTCGTCATACCCACACCCTGCCATCGTATCGCCACATTGTGTACCGTGATTCGTCGCTCCACACAACGTTTTACCACTGTTCAATCGTGTAATGTTGACGCTCCTTACACCAAGCGAGGCGTCGTTTGGCATTTTCCTGCGTGATGTATGGCTTATGAGAAGCCGCTCGACCCTGGAATCCAAGGTTTCTCTCCTCAAGCCTAACTGTCATAGTACTTGGAGTGGATCCTGATGCAGTTTGGAATTCCCGTGTGATGGTCTGGATAGATGTCTGCCTATTACTCTTTACGACCCTATTCAAATGTCGGCGGTGTCTGTCAGTCAGCAGACGAGGTCGGCCTGTACGCTTTTGTGCTATACAGGTCCCTTCACGTTTCCACTTCACTATCCCATCAGAAACAGTGGACCTAGGGATGTTTAGGATTGTGGAAATCTCGCGTACAGACTTCTGACATAAGTGACACCCAATCACCTGACCACGTTCGAAGTCCGTGAGTTTCACGGATCGTCCCATTCTGCTGTTTCACGATGTCTAATGACTACTGAGGTTGCGGATAATGAGTACCAGGCAGTACGTGGCAGCACAATGCACCTAAGATGAAAAACGTATGTTTGTGGGGGTGTCCGGATACTTTTGATCACATAGTGTATATTATTTTAACATGGTTATTATAAGCGATGAATAGTAAAGCTATTGCTCACAGTTATATATTCCTATGTGAATAATCTAGAACTGTGCAGGTAAAACAGGACGCCACTGTATGCGCGAAAAGGTAAACAGATAAATGCACCTCCTCCTTGCACTCGCCTGTAAAGGCTAGTAGAATGCCTCCCAAAACTGCGGGGACGGCAGCTGGCTAACTCTATAGGTATCGCAATCCAGAGTGTTTCAATGTAAAGGCTCCTCAACAGAATCGAATACTTGTGGCACCGCGCTATCATTATAATTAGTTTCGAATGAAATAGGTTCATTTTTTCTTTCTTTACTACTTGCCCATGGTCGGTAGAGGAAATATTGCTTTCTACAAGAAATGTGCGTTTTGAGGCTCCCTAAGTCTTGAAAGAGTATTTTTCTTTTTAGAGAAACGTATATGTGTGAACAGCATTACTCAAAAAAATCGAAAAGTCTCCTAATACCAAACGTGGTATTTTTGTGCAAAATCCTCAAGGTGGCGACACGAAGATTTTCAACAAAATTCTCCAACCCAAACTACCCTTTATATGGAGTTTGTTTTTCCGAAAATGACTCTAATGTTTTTGATTAAAGTACCATATGTTTAATATATTTTCATCGTTAATAAAACGTATATCTTGAATTTTCTGGCAATAGTCTGAAGTCCTCTCATCCTGAGTAAATTTTGTATAAATTGTAAGACATGGACAACAACTTAATCCTGTGGCGCTACAGCCTACTAAGTCGACTGCCAACCTCACGCCCACTTAAGCACGGCAGAGGTGGGCGATCATCCAGCGATAGAGAGGTGATGTGCAAGCATCTCGCATTTCCGAGCCGGAAAATTGGTTGACGAGTCTAGGACCGCTGCCTATCGCAGCTCCTCACTTTTCTCACGATGCTGAGTGGGCATCAGGGGCTTAAAATCAGGACCCCTATGGGTGGAATCGAACGCAGCTGCACTCCGTGGCCAGGAACCAGAGATCCACGCTCTAGCCCACAGCGACGGCGCAGGACAACAAAGACTTAGCACACAATATATATATATATATATATATATATATATATATATATATATATATATCTTATCGTAACACAAAATGTTTCAAATAATTATTTTTGTAGGGCAGTAACCATTTCCGAGATACTCTTTATTATTTTTTTGAATTGGCAAATTATTTTAAGTAGCTAACTATAATAAATTTCACTATCACTTAATTCCACTCTGACTGTCGTACTACAATGAAATGTGCAATAAAACCATTTCTTCAAATATTCATCTCAAATAACCTGAATCAGATAGAAGAATTGAGGCATTACTTTTAACACTTAAATGATTTTATCCAATTATATAGTATATAAATTCAATAACAGCCCACCTTAAAGCAATATGTGTATGTAACAATATATAAAAACTGTATATTACAGTCATTGCATATGTTTGTAATATTCTATCCATATGTAATAATGTTATGTGAATGTATTACGTAATTTAATAAAGTAGGAGCTGTGAGAATAGTAGGTCAAAAGTTGCTAACAATGAGGTAACAATGAAGTAACCTTGAGGCAATAATAAGTTTGAGAGTTTAAATGTTACTTGTGATTCTTGGAAGCAATAATGTAATTTTAGTGACAGTTTATAAAAATAGCCAATCAACAACCAGAAAAAGCTTTAGTTGAATGAAGGTATTCTACTGGATTAGGAATAGCCAATCAGAAACGTGAAATACAGAAATTTAAAGTTTAGGCGGTTAAAATCAGTTCAGTTGGTTGCAGATAGCGTTACTAACCAGACGCAAAAGGTGTCCTCAAGAAATTTAATACGTATTCGTGTGAGACGAAAATAGTTTACGTATTAAAAAGTTCAAGTACTTATAAAAACATCTCACAGCTCTCTCTCTCTCTATATCAGTTATTTAAATCGTATCAAGTTTTAATAAAATGAGTGAAGTAAAATTATAAATTGTGTAAGCCTACATTCTTGTCGGAACACGCCCTGCTAAGAGAAACGTGTCTCTAACAATAATACTGACGCAGCCGAGGCAAACATAAATATTTAATACTTAAAGAAACAGTCAAATTACAAAGTTAATATTTTTAAAAATTGGGGCGAAGGCTACCGGAAACTGTTGACTATACGGGCGGTTGCAACTACTACAAGTTCGGCTCCCCAACAATACAACACCACCATAAAAATTTACCCACCTCAGAATAAGGCTTTGAAGGATATTTTGTAGAAGTCTGGGTAGAGAAAGTCATGTGAATCTGTACAACATAATTTTTTAAACCTTTCTCTTATGTTATTAAATGAAGCGTTATTGATGTTAAAAAAAACCAAACACACAAAACAAAAATGTCATTTAGGTGTTTTTCCCCGGTAAATTCTTCGACCCCATGAAATTAGTACTGTGTGTAGCGCTTACTAATAAGCCACGTTAGTGTAAGCAAGCTTTGTCAAGCCCTGATCTGCACGAAACAGGCATCAGCACGACGCACATCGCTGGACAAAAGGATAGACGCTAATAGATAGCCTCTCGTGGGACAAGAACGGTACAAAAACTGATGTAAATTAAAGTTGTGGAAAACGGTAGAGAGACGCTCTCTCTCGTAAAATTCTGTGAGGGACAAAAAAATGGTTTTGGAGTCCCCGCAGGCAGAAGCATCCACATAGAGGAATGTCACAAGAGACAAGTTTTCAGCTTGTTGTGAACAGGCCTTTGGGCTGTACATGACGATAATGCATAAGTAAAGTGTTCAAGGGAATTCACCGCTCAGCAGTGTTACCACCTTTAGCTCGCAACTGCCTATCCTGATCAAAACACGGTATTAATCTCTCAGCTACTTTAATCTTTTACAAAAACTCTTTATATACTGCTTCTGAAAATTTATGCTTCGTGTTTTATGAGTTATTTATAATTAATAAGTATATGCCTATGCATTCAGAATCAACGGTGTGTAAATCTTAATAAGCTTTTTCCCAAATATTTAGGGAAGTACACCACAGATGATCCTGTTTACAAATCTTCATTTAATTTTGCCGAAAGTTCAGTCATTATACTATCTTAAATATACTTTGAATTTCTTTTCCATATCATTTTTACTTTCTTTACCACATATGCTCGCGTGCATAAAATTGAAATAGAAATTTTATTCTTTACTTATTTGTACCACGCTTTGGGCGTCAATTTTTAAGTAGGTTGTATTGCAATTGTTGTATTATATTTCAACTGTTGGAGAGCCGAACATGAAGTAGTTGCAACCGCACGTATGGTACTCGGTAGCCTTCGCCCCAAAAATGTTTAAAAATATATTAACTTTGTAATTTTGACTGTTTCTTTAAATATTATATTTTATGTTTGCCTCGGCTGCGACAGTATTATTGTTGTTTTTGCAGGGTTGTGGTGCGACTGAAGAATGTAGGCTTACACAGATTTGAAGTTTTTCTTCATTCGATTTATTAATGCTTGACACGATTTAAATAACACTTCACTGATATAGAGAGAGCTGTGAGATTTTTTTACATTAATTACTTGCACTTTTTAACACGTAAACTAGTTTTTTTGTCTCACACAAAATATGTATTATACTTCTCCAGGGCGTGTCTCGCGTCCAGTTAATGAGCACTGTCTACAAGCAACGCGTCCAGTTATGAGCACTGTCTACAAGCAACTGAACTCTAAATTTGTAAATTTTACTATATTTCAGTTTCTGATTGGCTAATCCTAATCCAGTAGAATACTTTTATTTAACCGAAGCTTTTTTCTGGTTGTTGATTGGCTATTTTGTAAACTGTCACAAAAGTTACATTATTGTTGCTCCAAGAATGACTAGTAGCATTATTACACTTTCTTACTCGTTATTGCCTCGAAGCTACCTCATTGTTACCTCATTGTTAGCAACTTTTAACCTATTATTCTCACAGCTCCTACATTATTAAATTACGTAATATATTCACATAACATTATTAAACATGGATACAATGATATAAACATTTACAATGGCTGTAATATATACTTTTATATATTGTTACATACACATATTGCTTTAAGGCGGGTTGTTACTGAATTATATATTATATAATTAGACTGAATTTATTTAAGTGTTAAAATTACTGCCTCAAAATGCGGCCCATAATGGAACGGGCTGTTTATGTTGTTACTGACAAAATCTAGCCACACCCCCTACCAGCGTGACACCTCTGTTTTTCAGGGTAATTCAAGCCACTGGATTGGCAAAAGTCAGTATGGCCGAACCACAGAAGGGTAACATAGCAACTTAAACATATTTTAATGCTACACTACCGTTTTCGTATTGCCGTTTAGTAGCAGCAAAAGCTTAACCTTCGTCTCCGTGTGGCTAATGACAGCTGTCATATAAAGGCCATAGCTGTCTTTCAGTTTAACCACACCTTCCTTTCTTCACCCCTTATTCTAGAAAGCCGAATTATTTGTAATTGGTTTAGCCTTTACTTGTGTACCAATCGTAGCAAAACTCTTTCATAGTGGGGTATCGAACCACCCTTTCATTCCACATAAATTATAAATATCCTTCATTACTCCCCTGAATTGTTTTTCAGACCAGTCACATCGAGAACTGATACCTACCGAGCGAAGTCAAAAGTTGGTTACCTTATGGAGAGAAAAGCGCTAGGCGATATAGGCAAATGGACCACTTTTTATACCCGGCAATGTACATAGAAAGTAGAGATGGTATTGCGCTCCACTCAAAAATTCGATACCAAGATTTCACCGGAAATTCATGTTTTGAGACCCATTTAATAATAAAAAAAAGGAATTTTAGACAAAGGTCGCGCGCGTGCGTGCGTGTGTGAACAGTGTAACTCGAAAACTGAAAAGTAGGATAAATACCAAACTTAGTATTGAAAAAATGCGACATGAATCCCCCCCCCCCACATCCCAATCCTCCACCCCAAACTACGCTTTACATGAAACATTTTTCGAAATTCTTGATTTTCCAAAAAGAGCTTTTAACGATATTGATTAGTATACCATATGTTAAAAATATTTACATGGCACAGTGTATATTTAGGATTTTCTGGGGATATCCTGTGTAGTCCTCTTCATTTGGAAGCTATTTTGTATAATCTTGTTTAACTGGTAAACGTAAAGCGATTGACGAAAACGTACTGCACAGAAAATGTACATCTATTTAAAGCGCACAATTTATTTCAAATACCTTTTTGTAGCCCCAGCCGTTTCCGACACATCTGTTATTAATGTTTCGATTTGTTCAATACTTTGTCATTCTTTTTAAGTCCTGTCGATGTTCAGTTGCTTCTCAAAGTTATTGAAACAGTATGGAATTTTAAGGCTAACTATAGCATCCAGTTCTTAAACTATCGCTGTTCCCTTTGTAACCTAACCAAATGGTAATATAGCTCCTCTGCAAAGGTTTTTGTGTGGATTAAAATGAATTAGATAGGAAAATAAACTTCCCTAAGATTAATTTGTATACCCACTAATAAACGTTAGAGGGTAGAGAAGGTTACGCTAACATAACACATCAGATTTTTAGTCTTTGTTGCAATGTTCTGTAAAGTGACAGCGGATTTAGTGTTCTGTGATGTCAGAACAGGTACACTACGTGATCAAAACTATTACGGACACCTGGCTGAAAATGATGTACAAGTTCGTGGCGCCCTCCATAGGTAATGCTGGAAGTTAATATGGTGTTGGCCCACCCTTAGCCTTGATGTCAGCGTTCATCTCGCAGGCATACTTTCAATCAGGTGCTGGAAGGTTTCTTGGGGAATGGCAGCCCATTCTTCACGGAGTGTGGAACTGAGGAGAGGTCGGTGAGGCCTGGCACGAAGTCGACGTTCCAAAACATCCCAAAGGTGTTCTATAGGATTCAAGTTAGGACTCTGTGCAGGCCAGTTCATTACATGGATGCTATTGTCGTGTAACCACTCTGCCACAGCCCGTGCAGTATGAACAGGTGGTCGATCGTGTTGAAAGATGCAATCACCATCCCCGAATTGCTCTTCAACAGTGGGTAGCACGAAGGTGCTTAAAATATCAATGTAGGTCTGCGCTGTGATCGTGCCACGCAAAACAACAAGGGGTGCAAGCCCCTTCCAAGAAAAACACGACCACACCGTAACAAAACCACCTCCGACTTTCACTGTTGGCAATACACACGCTGGCAGATGGCGTTCACGGGGCATTCGTCATACCCACACCCTGCCATCGTATCGCCACATTGTGTACCGTGATTCGTCGCTCCACACAACGTTTTACCACTGTTCAATCGTGTAATGTTGACGCTCCTTACACCAAGCGAGGCGTCGTTTGGCATTTTCCTGCGTGATGTATGGCTTATGAGAAGCCGCTCGACCCTGGAATCCAAGGTTTCTCTCCTCAAGCCTAACTGTCATAGTACTTGGAGTGGATCCTGATGCAGTTTGGAATTCCCGTGTGATGGTCTGGATAGATGTCTGCCTATTACTCTTTACGACCCTATTCAAATGTCGGCGGTGTCTGTCAGTCAGCAGACGAGGTCGGCCTGTACGCTTTTGTGCTATACAGGTCCCTTCACGTTTCCACTTCACTATCCCATCAGAAACAGTGGACCTAGGGATGTTTAGGATTGTGGAAATCTCGCGTACAGACTTCTGACATAAGTGACACCCAATCACCTGACCACGTTCGAAGTCCGTGAGTTTCACGGATCGTCCCATTCTGCTGTTTCACGATGTCTAATGACTACTGAGGTTGCGGATAATGAGTACCAGGCAGTACGTGGCAGCACAATGCACCTAAGATGAAAAACGTATGTTTGTGGGGGTGTCCGGATACTTTTGATCACATAGTGTATATTATTTTAACATGGTTATTATAAGCGATGAATAGTAAAGCTATTGCTCACAGTTATATATTCCTATGTGAATAATCTAGAACTGTGCAGGTAAAACAGGACGCCACTGTATGCGCGAAAAGGTAAACAGATAAATGCACCTCCTCCTTGCACTCGCCTGTAAAGGCTAGTAGAATGCCTCCCAAAACTGCGGGGACGGCAGCTGGCTAACTCTATAGGTATCGCAATCCAGAGTGTTTCAATGTAAAGGCTCCTCAACAGAATCGAATACTTGTGGCACCGCGCTATCATTATAATTAGTTTCGAATGAAATAGGTTCATTTTTTCTTTCTTTACTACTTGCCCATGGTCGGTAGAGGAAATATTGCTTTCTACAAGAAATGTGCGTTTTGAGGCTCCCTAAGTCTTGAAAGAGTATTTTTCTTTTTAGAGAAACGTATATGTGTGAACAGCATTACTCAAAAAAATCGAAAAGTCTCCTAATACCAAACGTGGTATTTTTGTGCAAAATCCTCAAGGTGGCGACACGAAGATTTTCAACAAAATTCTCCAACCCAAACTACCCTTTATATGGAGTTTGTTTTTCCGAAAATGACTCTAATGTTTTTGATTAAAGTACCATATGTTTAATATATTTTCATCGTTAATAAAACGTATATCTTGAATTTTCTGGCAATAGTCTGAAGTCCTCTCATCCTGAGTAAATTTTGTATAAATTGTAAGACATGGACAACAACTTAATCCTGTGGCGCTACAGCCTACTAAGTCGACTGCCAACCTCACGCCCACTTAAGCACGGCAGAGGTGGGCGATCATCCAGCGATAGAGAGGTGATGTGCAAGCATCTCGCATTTCCGAGCCGGAAAATTGGTTGACGAGTCTAGGACCGCTGCCTATCGCAGCTCCTCACTTTTCTCACGATGCTGAGTGGGCATCAGGGGCTTAAAATCAGGACCCCTATGGGTGGAATCGAACGCAGCTGCACTCCGTGGCCAGGAACCAGAGATCCACGCTCTAGCCCACAGCGACGGCGCAGGACAACAAAGACTTAGCATACAATATATATATATATATATCTTATCGTAACACAAAATGTTTCAAATAATTGTTTTTGTAGGGCAGTAACCATTTCCGAGATACTCTTTATTATTTTTTTGAATTGGCAAATTATTTTAAGTAGCTAACTATAATAAATTTCACTATCACTTAATTCCACTCTGACTGTCGTACTACAATGAAATGTGCAATAAAACCATTTCTTCAAATATTCATCTCAAATAACCTGAATCAGATAGAAGAATTGAGGCATTACTTTTAACACTTAAATGATTTTATCCAATTATATAGTATATAAATTCAATAACAGCCCACCTTAAAGCAATATGTGTATGTAACAATATATAAAAACTGTATATTACAGTCATTGCATATGTTTGTAATATTCTATCCATATGTAATAATGTTATGTGAATGTATTACGTAATTTAATAAAGTAGGAGCTGTGAGAATAGTAGGTCAAAAGTTGCTAACAATGAGGTAACAATGAAGTAACCTTGAGGCAATAATAAGTTTGAGAGTTTAAATGTTACTTGTGATTCTTGGAAGCAATAATGTAATTTTAGTGACAGTTTATAAAAATAGCCAATCAACAACCAGAAAAAGCTTTAGTTGAATGAAGGTATTCTACTGGATTAGGAATAGCCAATCAGAAACGTGAAATACAGAAATTTAAAGTTTAGGCGGTTAAAATCAGTTCAGTTGGTTGCAGATAGCGTTACTAACCAGACGCAAAAGGTGTCCTCAAGAAATTTAATACGTATTCGTGTGAGACGAAAATAGTTTACGTATTAAAAAGTTCAAGTACTTATAAAAACATCTCACAGCTCTCTCTCTCTCTATATCAGTTATTTAAATCGTATCAAGTTTTAATAAAATGAGTGAAGTAAAATTATAAATTGTGTAAGCCTACATTCTTGTCGGAACACGCCCTGCTAAGAGAAACGTGTCTCTAACAATAATACTGACGCAGCCGAGGCAAACATAAATATTTAATACTTAAAGAAACAGTCAAATTACAAAGTTAATATTTTTAAAAATTGGGGCGAAGGCTACCGGAAACTGTTGACTATACGGGCGGTTGCAACTACTACAAGTTCGGCTCCCCAACAATACAACACCACCATAAAAATTTACCCACCTCAGAATAAGGCTTTGAAGGATATTTTGTAGAAGTCTGGGTAGAGAAAGTCATGTGAATCTGTACAACATAATTTTTTAAACCTTTCTCTTATGTTATTAAATGAAGCGTTATTGATGTTAAAAAAAAACCAAACACACAAAACAAAAATGTCATTTAGGTGTTTTTCCCCGGTAAATTCTTCGACCCCATGAAATTAGTACTGTGTGTAGCGCTTACTAATAAGCCACGTTAGTGTAAGCAAGCTTTGTCAAGCCCTGATCTGCACGAAACAGGCATCAGCACGACGCACATCGCTGGACAAAAGGATAGACGCTAATAGATAGCCTCTCGTGGGACAAGAACGGTACAAAAACTGATGTAAATTAAAGTTGTGGAAAACGGTAGAGAGACGCTCTCTCTCGTAAAATTCTGTGAGGGACAAAAAAATGGTTTTGGAGTCCCCGCAGGCAGAAGCATCCACATAGAGGAATGTCACAAGAGACAAGTTTTCAGCTTGTTGTGAACAGGCCTTTGGGCTGTACATGACGATAATGCATAAGTAAAGTGTTCAAGGGAATTCACCGCTCAGCAGTGTTACCACCTTTAGCTCGCAACTGCCTATCCTGATCAAAACACGGTATTAATCTCTCAGCTACTTTAATCTTTTACAAAAACTCTTTATATACTGCTTCTGAAAATTTATGCTTCGTGTTTTATGAGTTATTTATAATTAATAAGTATATGCCTATGCATTCAGAATCAACGGTGTGTAAATCTTAATAAGCTTTTTCCCAAATATTTAGGGAAGTACACCACAGATGATCCTGTTTACAAATCTTCATTTAATTTTGCCGAAAGTTCAGTCATTATACTATCTTAAATATACTTTGAATTTCTTTTCCATATCATTTTTACTTTCTTTACCACATATGCTCGCGTGCATAAAATTGAAATAGAAATTTTATTCTTTACTTATTTGTACCACGCTTTGGGCGTCAATTTTTAAGTAGGTTGTATTGCAATTGTTGTATTATATTTCAACTGTTGGAGAGCCGAACATGAAGTAGTTGCAACCGCACGTATGGTACTCGGTAGCCTTCGCCCCAAAAATGTTTAAAAATATATTAACTTTGTAATTTTGACTGTTTCTTTAAATATTATATTTTATGTTTGCCTCGGCTGCGACAGTATTATTGTTGTTTTTGCAGGGTTGTGGTGCGACTGAAGAATGTAGGCTTACACAGATTTGAAGTTTTTCTTCATTCGATTTATTAATGCTTGACACGATTTAAATAACACTTCACTGATATAGAGAGAGCTGTGAGATTTTTTTACATTAATTACTTGCACTTTTTAACACGTAAACTAGTTTTTTTGTCTCACACAAAATATGTATTATACTTCTCCAGGGCGTGTCTCGCGTCCAGTTAATGAGCACTGTCTACAAGCAACGCGTCCAGTTATGAGCACTGTCTACAAGCAACTGAACTCTAAATTTGTAAATTTTACTATATTTCAGTTTCTGATTGGCTAATCCTAATCCAGTAGAATACTTTTATTTAACCGAAGCTTTTTTCTGGTTGTTGATTGGCTATTTTGTAAACTGTCACAAAAGTTACATTATTGTTGCTCCAAGAATGACTAGTAGCATTATTACACTTTCTTACTCGTTATTGCCTCGAAGCTACCTCATTGTTACCTCATTGTTAGCAACTTTTAACCTATTATTCTCACAGCTCCTACATTATTAAATTACGTAATATATTCACATAACATTATTAAACATGGATACAATGATATAAACATTTACAATGGCTGTAATATATACTTTTATATATTGTTACATACACATATTGCTTTAAGGCGGGTTGTTACTGAATTATATATTATATAATTAGACTGAATTTATTTAAGTGTTAAAATTACTGCCTCAAAATGCGGCCCATAATGGAACGGGCTGTTTATGTTGTTACTGACAAAATCTAGCCACACCCCCTACCAGCGTGACACCTCTGTTTTTCAGGGTAATTCAAGCCACTGGATTGGCAAAAGTCAGTATGGCCGAACCACAGAAGGGTAACATAGCAACTTAAACATATTTTAATGCTACACTACCGTTTTCGTATTGCCGTTTAGTAGCAGCAAAAGCTTAACCTTCGTCTCCGTGTGGCTGATGACAGCTGTCATATAAAGGCCATAGCTGTCTTTCAGTTTAACCACACCTTCCTTTCTTCACCCCTTATTCTAGAAATCCGAATTATTTGTAATTGGTTTAGCCTTTACTTGTGTACCAATCGTAGCAAAACTCTTTCATAGAGGGGTATCGAACCACCCTTTCATTCCACATAAATTATAAATATCCTTCATTACTCCCCTGAATTGTTTTTCAGACCAGTCACATCGAGAACTGATACCTACCGAGCGAAGTCAAAAGTTGGTTACCTTATGGAGAGAAAAGCGCTAGGCGATATAGGCAAATGGACCACTTTTTATACCCGGCAATGTACATAGAAAGTAGAGATGGTATTGCGCTCCACTCAAAAATTCGATACCAAGATTTCACCGGAAATTCATGTTTTGAGACCCATTTAATAATAAAAAAAAGGAATTTTAGACAAAGGTCGCGCGCGTGCGTGCGTGTGTGAACAGTGTAACTCGAAAACTGAAAAGTAGGATAAATACCAAACTTAGTATTGAAAAAATGCGACATGAATCCCCCCCCCCACATCCCAATCCTCCACCCCAAACTACGCTTTACATGAAACATTTTTCGAAATTCTTGATTTTCCAAAAAGAGCTTTTAACGATATTGATTAGTATACCATATGTTAAAAATATTTACATGGCACAGTGTATATTTAGGATTTTCTGGGGATATCCTGTGTAGTCCTCTTCATTTGGAAGCTATTTTGTATAATCTTGTTTAACTGGTAAACGTAAAGCGATTGACGAAAACGTACTGCACAGAAAATGTACATCTATTTAAAGCGCACAATTTATTTCAAATACCTTTTTGTAGCCCCAGCCGTTTCCGACACATCTGTTATTAATGTTTCGATTTGTTCAATACTTTGTCATTCTTTTTAAGTCCTGTCGATGTTCAGTTGCTTCTCACAAGTTATTGAAACAGTATGGAATTTTAAGGCTAACTATAGCGTCTAGTTCTTAAACTATCGTTGTTCCCTTTGTAACCTAACCAAATGGTAATATAGCTCCTCTGCAAAGGTTTTTGTGTGGATTAAAATGAATTAGATAGGAAAATAAACTTCCCTAAGAATAATTTGTATACCCACTAATAAACGTTAGAGGGTAGAGAAGGCTACGCGAACATAACACATCAGATTTTTAGTCTTTGTTGCAATGTTCTGTAAAGTGACAGCGGATTTAGTGTTCTGTGATGTCAGAACAGGTACACTACGTGATCAAAACTATCCGGACACCTGGCTGAAAATGATGTACAAGTTCGTGGCGCCCTCCATAGGTAATGCTGGAAGTCAATATGGTGTTGGCCCACCCTTAGCCTTGATGTCGGCGTTCATCTCGCAGGCATACTTTCAATCAGGTGCTGGAAGGTTTCTTGGGGAATGGCAGCCCATTCTTCACGGAGTGTGGAACTGAGGAGAGGTCGGTGAGGCCTGGCACGAAGTCGACGTTCCAAAACATCCCAAAGGTGTTCTATAGGATTCAAGTTAGGACTCTGTGCAGGCCAGTTCATTACATGGATGCTATTGTCGTGTAACCACTCTGCCACAGCCCGTGCAGTATGAACAGGTGGTCGATCGTGTTGAAAGATGCAATCACCATCCCCGAATTGCTCTTCAACAGTGGGTAGCACGAAGGTGCTTAAAATATCAATGTAGGTCTGCGCTGTGATCGTGCCACGCAAAACAACAAGGGGTGCAAGCCCCTTCCAAGAAAAACACGACCACACCGTAACAAAACCACCTCCGACTTTCACTGTTGGCAATACACACGCTGGCAGATGGCGTTCACGGGGCATTCGTCATACCCACACCCTGCCATCGTATCGCCACATTGTGTACCGTGATTCGTCACTGCACAAAACGTTTTGCCACTGTTCAATCGTGTAATGTTCACACTCCTTACACCAAGCGAGGCGTTGTTTGGCATTTTCCTGCGTGATGTGTGGCTTATGAGCAGCCGCTCGATCATGGAATCCAAGGTTTCTCACCTCACGCATAACTGTCATAGTACTTGGAGTGGATCCTGATGCAGTTTGGAATTCCTGTGTGATGGTCTGGATAGATGTCTGCCTATTACTCTTTACGACCCTCTTCAAATGTCGGCGGTCTCTGCCAGTCAACAGACGAGCTCGGCCTGTACGCTTTTGTGCTGTGCATGTCCCTTCATGTTTCCACTTCTCTATCACATCAGAAACAGTTGACCTAGGGATGTTTAGGAGTGTGGAAATCTCGCGTACAGACTTCTGACATAAGTGACACCCAATCACCTAACCACGTTCGAAGTCCGTGAGTTCCACGGAGCGTCCCATTCTGCTGTTTCACGATGTCTAATTACTACTGAGGTCGCGGATGAGTATCAGGCAGTAGGTGGCAGCACAATGCACCTAAGATGAAAAACGTATGTTTGTGGGGTGTCCGGATACTTTTGATCACATAGTGTATGTGTGGCTCACGGCGCAGAGCGAGGAGCTCGATGGGAAATGTAAAGTAAGTGAGGCAATGGGATTGCATGTTAAACTAGTACATAAGTGACGTGAAACAAACCTTTTATTCCCGTACCTCCGTACACTTTTAAGTACGTTACTCCAGGGTATCACCTGTGTCATAAGGCCCTCCACACCACACTGCTCCAGAGCGATCAAATTAAATGCATGGAAAGGGTAAAGTTCACTGTTTACAAAATATATGGGAAGATTTATAGATATTTCTCGAATATACTACTGGAGCGAGCGGTCTATGGTGTTCAAATGTGCAGTTATAAACCCTTTATACTCCCTAAAATGTAATATGGTTCCATAACATACAGCAGTGCCAAGCCGTCAACTATAAAAAGTACTGAATTGAATACGGACTTGAGGCAGTATTTTTAACACTTGAATAATTTCAATTGTATTGTATATTCAATAACAGCCCGCCTTGAAGCAGTATGTATATAACAGTCATTGCATATGCTTATAGTATTGTAAACATGTTCAATGTTATGCAAACGTTTATCTCGATTAATATGAAATAGATAGAGAATAAGAGTTTGTACAGGAGTAGAGAAAGTCATGTGAGTGTAACACATCAGATTTTTCTACTAGGATTATGAGGTTTCGTTAGCTTTTATTACTGCATATATAAACAGGTATAGCCCACGTTAAGGGAAAGTGAAAAGCGCTATCCCGCCAATATTAAACAGCTAAATTCTTGACCGAGAAACTAACAAATTTTACCTATGTGGATGAGTAGGAAATGTTCACTAATCTACTTTTATCCAATGTGTGTTTATTAAGAAAGATAGGATGTTTTTCTCATTTATACCCTTCTTTGATTAAAATTTACAAGAACTTATTTGTTTGAAAATAACCAAACATCTTACACTAAAGTGGATCCACAAGAGCACTTAGAGGTTGCTTTTATTATCCTAAAAGTTGATTTGGCTGTCTTAAATTCTGAGAAAATGGGACATATAGGAGCGACAAAAAATCTTATTAACAAAGTTTTGCAAGCAAAAATGGAGGAAACGAACTGGAAGAAAGGCTTGAACACACAGAAGTTGGCATACTTGACAGTTGTACCAATCTTTAGGGTAAATGTTTCCCTAAAAATGGGATGAAGGTTACCTCTGTACTCCAAAGTGCGTAAGTGTTGCAAAATGGTAGATGCAACACCATTTTAAAAAAATAGTCTACAATAATCTCATATTATTTCACCAAGGAGGAAATTCCAAATTATAATACCGCATAAAATACTAAACAAAACGTTTTTTGCGATTTTCACCAGTTTTAGTCTACGGTTAAAATTGGAAGTAACAAAAATTGTTGCTTGTCAAAATTGCCTTATGAGGTTCTGGAAATAAGTATTAAAAACTTACCAAGACCAGACTAACGTCTATTAAAAATATAATTAATTTATATATAATAATAACAAAAGTAAAGCCTTAAAAACCCAATTTACCCAGCGCTGAAGTACTTGCAATAGCAGTCGCCGCTGAGATTGTCATCTCGAATGAGATGCCTTAGTGGTCAGTCTGTGAAACAACTTGAGTCAATTGGGGAACTCAATATCCCAGTTGTCACAGTAGCTCAGTGGTTGGAGCAACCGCACGGAGTTCAAATCCAGGCTGTGGCGTTGAATTTTTCCGTTGACACTATATTAAAAATATCAGCCAGTTTTCTCAAAGAAACTGAACGAACTTAATTCCTCGCACTTTTAATGTTACTCCATTAATATGAACCCATTGAGTTGGAAAGCAGGGTTCTTGCAGCAGGTTTCTAAAATATCCTCTAAAATAAAATAAAAAAATCTGATGCTTTACCCTCCATGACTTTCTCTACTCTTGTAAAAACTATTTTTACAAACGCTTATTCTCCATATGCTTCATGTTAATCGAGATGTTAATCTTATTGCTAATTTTCTTGTAGATGCAAGGGGAATATGGTAGTACTTAAGCGATAGTGAAATATTTTAAGATCTGGTTGCTATGTGGCGCATTCCATTCTCTTTGCATGTCCAGGACAAAAAAAATTGAATAACGAATTTGAGAAAAAGTATAAGTATTGGAAAATTTAAGGGAATAACAAGCAATATCTCGAAAATGCTTCACTCAACAAAAAAATATGAGACATAAATTGTGTATTTTAACGCGGTCTACATTTTTTGTGCAGTAAAATTTTGTCTATTTTGGTTTACCAGTTATGCAAAAGTCGTTCACAATGAAGAATACTTTTGGAGACATTCCCAGAAAATTCGAGATATACATTTCATTTGTCATGAAAATATCTTAAACATGATATTTTAATCAAAATCGTTAGACCCATTTTTGAGAAAATTAAAATGTAAAGGGTAATCTGGGGTGGAGGGATTTTCTTGAAAACCTTCGTGTCCCATCTCTGGAAGATACTGAACCTAAATACCAAGTTTGGTGTTTATCCGTCTGTTCGTTTCTGAATTATGCTGTTCACAGACACAGACAGACAGACAGACACACACACACACACGCGCGCGCGCGCGGACATGTTTTCTAAAATGTTTCTTTTGTATTCAGACGGTCTCAAAACATCTGTTTCCGGTGAAATCTCGGTATCGAGTTTTTGGGTGGAATACAATACTTCCCCTACCTAGTATACGTAGTAGAGAAAGTAAAAAATAACCTATGGTGCTTCGAAGTATGAGCAATATATGTTGCGCAGCGACATCGTTGCCGCTCTTAGATTTTTTTGTGAGCACAAGGGCCGATGGTTGACGAAGACCCTTCGATGTCTTAGGTATGGGGATGCATACACAAGTAGATGTTCATATGATCTGGTAGCACTACGTCAAGAGACGCTGAATACTTGTTAGGTATGACGTGGAGCATACTCGGCACGTCGAGTTAATTGACAGATAGGGCTACCCCTGGAGGTTATATTAGCTCTCAGCACACCTGCTGACCCAACGGATTTATTGGCAAACTGTCATTCCTTTCCACAGACACACAGGTTTAACAAGCTGAGTTGGTTTCCCTTTGTGGAGAGTGCTAATGAGATGCTACTGGAGTCTTCATCTCAGACATCATCGCTTGGATGTAAAGTACCATTTAAAGTCAGTAGCTTAAAGTAAAGCTTTTGTACAATTAGTCGAAAAGTAATCATGTCTCGTTTGTGCTATTGCGTGAGGTTTTTGAGAGCTGATAGCGGTTTTTACTTTCTCTACTATGTATAGTAAGTAGGGATAGTATTCTGTTCATATTTCTATCCACATTTTTTTTTATTAAAGGTTTATTTAAGGTCGTTTGGACTATTTTTCTCTAAGCTGAAAGTGGAAGTAAACAAGACCACGTGATAAGATAGCACCTCATTGGCTAGTGGACAAACTACAACCTTTCCCGCCTAACATGTCTATTCCTGTACAAAAAACAGTTCGATTCAGATAGTAACATTTTGTGGTTATTCTCGTGCAGAGAAATTTAAAACACTCATTATTGTAACAGTGAAATTTGTGAAACTAAATGTGTTTGTGCAGATTCACCTATAATTAAATGAGCCGTTATAGCAGCGTGTTTAAGAGGTTATGCGCAGGCGCCGCATTTCGTTTACGGTTTCTGGCTGAGAATCTGTCACGGTAGAAAACATAAACGTGGGAAATGGAAAGAAAACAATTGTGTTAAATGCTTTTAACAAATTCTGTGAAACGTACCCACCTTTAATGAATATGGTTGGTCATTGTTTAGCAATAATTGAAGTTCTTTGTTAGTGATGCAGAATTGTCGCTCGGATAGCTTGTTTCGCATTTGTTTTCTGTTGTGTTTTAACCTATAGTGCTAATCGTTATTTAACTAGTGGACTCGTAAAAGGTTAAAATAAAGGTGGTATACTGATATTAGTCATTAAATTAATGATTTATAAAGCCTGAAGTTAATAATAGTTTAATCCAGTACCTTTAATCACAGATGCCGAACTGCTCAGGTACAAGTTTTATTTGCCTACTCTTAGTATTGTGTGTTAGAAGTTTAGGATGTAAGACAAAATATAGGAATAAGACATACAATGTTTAAAAGCTAATGATCCCCAAGCTGTGGAATATACTGTATTCGTATTCTGTATGAAGCAATTTCTTCTCACGGGTCTTAGTTCCCGTCATCCTCCACGTGATGCTACAATGTGCTCGCGGAGTGATACATTTAAGTTGTTCACTTCTCCTTTCAGCTTATAGTGGAAAAGGTATACATGGTCTTATCATGACCTGTTGTCATAACAATACATCATATGATGCAGTAATTTGTATCATAAATTACTTAAATGTAAAGAATGATTGTAATATGAATATGCATTTTTATGTGACATTGATTTAAGAAGTATATTGATTGTAATTATTGTTGAGAAGTAAGTTTATACGGCCTTGCTGAAACTGACAATAATAGCGTGCAATAATGCAGCGAGGGGGTGAGCTGTTTATCATTATTAGAGACGAGGAAGTTACGTAATGTTGGGCGCGTTTTTCTTTAGAATTTGCTGGAACATTCTCCCTAGAGCATATGTATTCATAATGTTCATTGGATATAAAAATAGACGCTAATGTTGGCGCGTTTTATTAGCCAATAGCAACTAAGTTATAATCTTTAGGCATATCGGGGTGTAGGAGTATAAAAAGGGCTAGGTTAGAGATTGATTGGTAGAGTCCGTCAGTTCGTCGAAAATATTTGTATGCTACACGTCGCCTTCAATCCGTCAGTTCACCGAAAATATTTGTATGCTACACGTCGCCTTCAGTCCAGCAAAAATATTTGTAAAGTACACGTCGGCTATCGATTCACAAGTTACGCGTAGCAGAGTTATGAAAAATCTAAAGTGTTGTAAAGTTAATTATACAAAAAGTTGAAGTACGCGAATTAAGATTGATCAGTAAATAAGTTGTTATAACAGTTTCAGTTTGGCGAGTGTCTAGATCAATGTGTAAATGTGATAGTGAAAGTGTTCGACAATAAAAGTATAAAAGAACTTCTTTCATCAGTGTTATCTTTGGATAAAAGATTCCTTTCCGTTTACACAACCTGTATAAAGAGATGTGCTCGACCAAAAAGATCATAGCTAGCCGGAGGACAGTAAACCAAAATTAAATAAAATAACAGTAGCATTCTTTCAAACGAACACTAATACTACCGCAAATTGCTAACACCAGATGGAGCTACAAACCTAACAAAGAATCACGTCACAAAATGGCTTCACCACGCGGAGTAAACACACATACACAAACATTATAAGAAATACCATCGTAAATTGGCTCCCAAACGTGGGGCTCAACAAATAAATATAACATTTGAAGTATAACACTTCAAATTGGCTACCACAACGTGGGGCTACAAAAATGTTAAAATATAACTTAACAAGTATACCACCGCAAATAATATACATATATAATACATAATGACATACATTAATTTACATTTGCATAAACATGGAATTAGGTAAACATTTACAGTAAATCAGAGAGTTTTGTTTCCTTTAGAAACTGTAGCGTCTTCTTGAGCATAATGGGTCTGTTAAGACGGGTCTGTTTGGAAGATTGGAAATGCCGACTTGTTGTTTACATCTACTGTACTGTGGACAATCTAAAAGGATATGCAGGATGGTTAGAGGAATGTCCCAGCTGGTACAGTTTGGAGGTTGGCCCTTGGTGAGAAGATAACAGTGCGTTAGTTTGGAGTGCCCAATACTAAGCCGAGTGACGATAACTTGATCGCTTGTTTTGAGAGTTTGGTAAAGCAGAAAAGGTTGTGTGCAGCCTGAGCGAGCTTCATGAAGTTTTCTGTTGATTTATAACCATTTCAATTACCACTTTTGCAAGTACATGTGTTTAATGAAACTGATGACCTCTTGGTGTGGAGAGGCGAACGATGAATCACTACGGGATGTTTCGTTACCTTTTATATACCGATGTTTTATTGAAAATAATGTTTTGAGGCACCATGAATCCAAAAAAGCACTTTTGGAAAAAAAAAGTCTGGTGTGTGTGTGTGTGTGTGTGTGTGTGTGTGTGTGTGTGTGTGTGTGTGTTGATGAACAGCATAACCCAAAAACGAACAGTCGGATAAATACTGTGGCCAGATTTACTGTATGTAAATGCCAGAATGATTGTAGTGTAAATTAAGATTATTGTATGAACAATGATTTGAGATGTTTGTTAATTATAAGAATTGTTAGGAAATAAGCTTACACGGCCTCACTGAAACTGACAATAAGATCGGGTAACAATGTAGCGAGGGGGTGAGTTGTTTATCAATTAATAGAGACAAGCAAATGACGCCAGATTGGCGCGCTTTTCTTAGAAATGGAGGGAATTTCTTCCTTAGAGCATATGTTTTCGTAATTTTTGATTGGATATAAAATTAGACGCTAATGTTGGCGCGTTTTATTAACCAATAGCAGCTCTGTTATAATCTTTAGGCATATTAGGGTGAGGGAGTATAAAAAGCTAAAGCCAGAGGCAAGTATCGCCCAGTCCAACAGAAACATTTGTGCATTACACGTCACACAGTCCAACAGAAGCATTCGCGTGTAATACGTCGTTCAGTTTAACATAAGTATTCGTGGGTTATACGTCACAAAGTTTAAGAGAATCGTCGCGCAATTCTACAAAATCTCTCGCGTCGTAAAGTTAGTTATAAATGTGAAATACGCGAATTAATAAAGTGCGGCAAATAAGTGATTATAATAACATTAGAAAACATAACAGTTTCAGTCTGGCGTGTATCAAAAGATATGTGAAATGAATAAAGTGTGACGGCAATAAAAGTGTAAAAACTAATTCTTTTATCAGTGTTATCTTTCAGTAACAAATCCTTTCCGTTTACACACTCTGTTTAAGAGATTTGCTCGACCGAGAAATAATAGCTAGCCGGAGGACAATGAACCCAACATTCAAAGTAGTAAAACAATAACAGGCGCTCAGAAATAAGATAACACGAAGTGACCGCAACAAATTGGCTCCCATACGTTGCGCATACAAACATGAAGCATCTACCAACTACCAAACTTCAAACTCGCTCCCAAACGTGGGGCTAACAAATATCCCACTTCAATACCAAACTTTGTATTTAGGTTCAGCACCTGGCAAAGATGCGACACAAGATTTTCAAGAAAATCCCGCATGGAACATTTTTGGAAACTTTTGATTTTCTAAAACATGTCTCCAAAATGTTTGATAAAAATACCATATATTACTTATATTTACATGACAGGTGTATCTTAAACTTTCTGGGAATAACCTGTGAAGTCTTCTTTATTCAGAAGGAATATAACTGGTAAACCCTAAACGATAATGTACTACACAAAAGTGTAGATTTCTTTGAAACACACAGTTTATTTCAAACAACTTTTTGTAGCATTTCCGAGATATCCGTTAATAATAGTGCAAATTGTTCATTACTTCTTTTAAACTCCTGTCGATTTTAAGTTGCTTCTCGCGATTGCATGGAATGAGTGTGGAATTTCAAGGTTAGTGTATAGCGTCCAGTTCTAAAACATTTAGCTATCGCTATTCTCTTTGTAACTATAACAAAACTTATAATATAGCTATTTCTGCACAGGTTTATCTGTATTAATAAATTTTCGTGAGAATAATCTGTATTGTATACCCACTAATAAGTAATAAAGGTTAGAGAAAGCCATGCGAATGTAAAACATCAGATTCCTTTTTATTATAGCGCATTCTTCCTGCCACTTAGACCTGGTGGCCTCGAACAGCCTTTCGAGCTTCGTTGTAGTCAATAATTCAACGTATGATTTCGAGTTCTTGTTGCAGATATCCTGTGCACATGTCCATCTCCACTTGTGGTAATTTTAAATTCTTTCTACTAGAGGGACAAACTCAGATCCATCCATCTGTCTGTCGATCGATCTATTTATAAAAGCATTTTCAACGCTGCATTCACTATTTTTACCTTTTATAGCATATACGAGAAGTTATCATAGACGAAGCATCGTGAAATATCGATATCTCACTGGAAATATATATTTTGAGGCCCCCTGAATCCAATAAAATCATTTTTGTGTATATCTGATATCAAAAACGAAATGTTGTATACATGACAAACATATTTCAAGGATGCCAACCAAAGACTTTCAAGACAATGGGTTATCGTTATTTATTTTCTCGAAAATGGCTCAACTATTTTGATTAAAATACCATGTGTTTAAGATATATGTAGGTCTTTCTGCGAATAGCTTGTGAAGTCCACTTTACTCTGAGTGAATTATATATCTACATAACTGGTAAACTACACAAAAAACAAATACATTTCTTTAAAACTCGCAATTTATGGCTAGTACATTTTTGTGACATTCACCATTTCCGAGATATACATTGTTTCTGGTTTGAATTTTCAAATACTTGATACGTTTTTGAAGTTCAAAGGTCTTCATTAATTTGTTTCTCGTTCATGCAAAGAGAGGCATTTGAAACCCAGCATACAGTAACCCGATTTAAAATAATTGACTATCGCTTTAGTCTAGCAGTATTCCCCATGTACCTACAACGAAATCATTTGTACAAAGGTTCATTCGATTAACATTGAGGCAGTATTTTTAACACTTAAATGATTTCAGTCAAATTATGTAATCTAAAATATAATAACAGCCCGCCTTAAAGCAATATATAAAAAGTGTATATTAGTCATTGTATATGTTTATATTATTATATACATGTAATAATGTTATCTGAATGTATTACGTAATTTAATAATGTAGGAGCTGTGAGAATAATAGGTTTAAAGTTGCTAACAGTGAGGTAACCTTGAGGCAATAATGAGTAAGAAAGTTTAATAATGCTACTAGTCATTATTGGAGCAACAATAATGTAAATTTTGAGACAGTTCATAAAATAGCCAATCAACAACCAGAAGAGCTTTAGTTAAATGAAGGTATTAAATCGGACTAGGATTAGCCAATCAAAAATTGAAATGCGGAAATTTACAAATTTAGGCGGTAGAAATCAAGTCAGTTGCTTGTAGACAGCGCTCATAACTGGATCGTTGGCTGTAGACAGTGTTCCTAATCGGACGCGAAATGCGTCCTCGAGAAATTTAATACGTATTCAGTGTGAGATGAAAATAGTTTACGTGTTAAAAAGTGCAAGTAATTTACAAAATAATCTCACAGCTCTCTATATCAGTGAAGTGTTATTAAAATCGTGTCAAGAATTAATAAAAAGGAGTGAATTAAAAATTATAATCTGTGTAAGCCTACATTCTTCAGCCGCATCACGCCCTGTTAAGAAATTCATGTCTTTAAAAAAAATAATACTGACGCAGCCGAGGCAAACATAAATATATAATATTTAAAGATATAGTCAAAATTACAAAGTTAATATCTTTTTTAAACATTTTTAGGACGAAGGCTACCGGAAACATTTTACCATACGTGCGGTTGCAACTACTTCAAGTTCGGCTCCCCAACAGTTGAACTACAATACAACTCCTACTTCAAATTGGCCTTCCGTACGTGAAGCAACAATCAACTTCAACATGAAAACTATAGTAGAATAAGGTTTTGTAGAAAAATGTAACAAATGTCGTGTGAATGTAACAAATAAGATTTTTCTCGTTGTTTATAGCGAAAGCACCATAGAATGGTAAACTGGCACAATACTCTATGGTTAGTCAACTCCAGTTCTGTTTAAGATTTACTAAACTTAGTAAGGTAAGGGGGTGTGGCAGAATTACGCGGCGACAAATCGCTTATATTCAGCAATAATAATAATCCGTGAAGCTGTTATCTGACGTAGTTTCACGCTTGGCTGGGCACTGCGGTTCAGTTCCCGAGCTTACCACGTCAGCGCCGTCTCTGTCTGCAACTCGAGATAAGAAAATTTCCCAAATCCCCCAAAAACAGATCCAAGATCTAGCAGGCAAGTTAGCAAAGCCTTGGTTGTGCGTTACAAACAACTGAGCACGAGAATTAACTGTTTCCTTTAATTCAGGGTACAATACTGAAGAAGTGGCACTTACATTGAATCCAGAATTTCGATATCTATATTTCACACTATCCTGCGCTGTGGGCTAGACCGTGGTTTGCGGCCACGGAATACGCCCGGATTCGATGCCACCGATGGGGGTGCGGGATTTAAGCTCCGGGTATAGGACCGGTGCCCACTCAGCATCGTGAGGAAAGTGAGGAGCTGCGATACCGGCCACGGAGGTCAATATTCTGTACTGTTGGCCACAGTTGGGATAGCAGTTTAAGGCCCTTCATGGGCTGTAACTCCACGGGAGTGTGGTTATTAGTTATGTATTTCACATTGATAGAGTATCATAAATGTGTAGTGTTTTAGATGTCATAAGTAAATAGACAATGAAGCCCTGCTTTTCTTCTAGAATGTTCTAGAATATTATGAGACAGAGACAGACATAGAGAGAGAGAGGGGGGGTATATAATCATGGAAACAATAAAATACATCCCTAAGCAAGTAATGTTTTTCGCAGCTTCTGTTTCCATTCATTTTAAGACATGGGATAAATAGGATAATTCATATCATTTCATTCATATGCTGTGATGGCTGAGGGATAATCGCAGGCGTCTAGTAATTAGAACTATCTTGTTTCGAATCCTCCTCATGCCTCTAATGTTTTTTGCAAATAAAATTATAATTTATGTTTGAAGTATAAGGTGTTCATGATGGGACACAAAAACGTAAATTAACAATCGTTTCCAAAATAAATATTCCAGAGAATATGGGCAGTAATGGAAGCGGGTAGTTTACGCGCCCAATGTTAAGTTAATTTATGTTTTCTTTGACTTTTCAATTTAAGAATATACATTTCTTTTTCTTTCAGTTTTATTTTGAAGACAAAAACTGCAGTTTTTGCGCGAGCATAGATGCATTAAAAGCAAATAAGATTTTGCCATTGTAAATGATGTTTTCTATGAAATGAACATTGCGTTTATATAAAGAACACCTACATGGGTGGAATACGAACTTGGGTAATTCTCATCGTTATAACCGCTTGGCTGTCAACACACATTTAATACTAAGACTTGACATGAATAATAGAACTAAAGACAAGCGCGCAGAGATGCCAGTCTGAATCGATAGCCGAGCCGTGCGCGGCGGAAGTTGCATTTCGAGAGTCCAGATTATTGTGTTTTTTACTTTCTCTACTACGTATAGTAAGTAGGGGAAGTATTGCATTCCACCCAAAAATTCGATACCGAGATTTCACCGGAAATACATGTTTTGAGACCTCCTGAATCCAAAAAAAAAGCATTTTTGGAAACGTCCGTGTGTGTGTCTGTGTGACTGTGAACAGCATAACTCAAAAGCGAACAGTCCGATAAGCACCAAACTTGGTATTTAGGTTCAGTATCTTCCAGAGATGCGACACGAAGGTTTTCAAGAAAATCCCCCCACCCCAGACTACCCTTTACATGGAAGATTTTTCGAAAATTTTAATTTTCTCAAAAATGGCTCTAACGATTTTGATGAAAATACCATATGTTTAAGATAATGTCATGGGAAATGAAATGTATATCTCGAATTTTCTGGGAATGTCTCCAAAAGTATTCTTCATTGTGAACGACTTTTGCATAACTGGTAAACCATAAGAGATAGACAAAATTTTACTACACAAAAAATGTAGATCGCGTTAAAATACACAGCTTATGTCATATACATTTCTTTTGTTGAGTGAACCGTTTTCGAGATATTGCTTGTTATTTCCTTAAATTTTCCAATACTTATACTTTTTCTCAAATTCGTTATTCATTTTTTTTTTATGTCCTGGACATGCAGAGAGAATAGAATGCGCCACATAGCAACCAGCGTTAAAATATTTGACTATCGCTTAAAACCTAAAACCTACCATATTCCCCTTGCATCTACATGAATATTACCAATAAGATTGACATCTCGACATCTCGATTAACATGAAGCATATAGAGAATAAGCGT
Source organism: Deroplatys truncata (assembly GCA_030765065.1). NCBI lineage: Eukaryota > Metazoa > Arthropoda > Insecta > Mantodea > Mantidae > Deroplatys > Deroplatys truncata. The sequence goes on from CM060975.1 coordinate 100,418,779, forward strand.
TTGTAAAAATAGTTTGTACAAGAATAGAGAAAGTCATGTGAGTGTAACACATCAGATTTTTTTTTTGCCTAAGAATGTACATTAATCGCCATATATGTAACTTATTCGAAATAGAACAATATTTATTATTTTATCTCTAGTTTAAATAACTTAAGTTAGAGATTCTACAGAAAAATTTGATATGTTTCATCGAAATACACATTCTGGCGTCCAAGTTGAACTCTCTAAAACAGACGTTGGAAAGATAGAATCAAATGACTGAAAAATTCAATGCAATTCCCGGGATTTGAACCATGGATCTCCCGGTTTCCGTCCGGTTGTTCTAACTACTGATTTACCATGCCTACATGCCGGTACAACATTAAATTCCCCAACTGATTCGCATTTTTCCGGTAAACTGCAAGATCTCAAATTGTTTTGAGATGACATACCCCAGTCGCGAGTTACAATGCTGTAAGTACTTTAAATCCCGGGTTTCATAGTTTCAACCACTATTAGGTCAATTAATGGAATTAATTGTTCTTCCACACAAATCGTGTGTTGGACAAGATTGGCAAGGTAGAATCAAACGACTGAAAAATTCAATGTCAACCCTGGGATTTGAACCACGGATCTCCCGGTTTCCATCCGGTTACTGTAATCACTGAGCCGGTGCGACATTACAGTCCCCAACTGATTAGCATGTTTCCTTGTCCAATACAGGGCTTATGTAGAAGAAAAATTCCATAAAAGAGACGTACTGCGCCTTCACTTCATGATTTCCCGTCTAAAAGCTTTCTTTGAACTTGATTTCAACAAATACTAACGTGTAATTAGATATTTAGAGAAGTTTAAAACCTAACTGCAGCCAGAATTAGTTACTTGACACAGGCATTTTTTGTTCAAATTGAACGGAAGCTAGGCAGTTAGAATGGTGGGTTTTGATGAAAGCATTTTAAAAATGCTTCAATTTTGCTCAAATGATAAAGGATAGTATCAACTATTAAACTCTACTTCCTTGCTTTTTGCATACTTGAAAAATTAGTACTGTCCGTACTGAACTACATTTGGTGCCTTTCCAAACCTTCTTCTGGGCTAGACTCCTTAAAGACGGTTTGTTTGCCACACGTCGAAAATGTTATTGAAAAATAACACAAGTGCACACCCTCAGCAAGTAATTCCGATACATTAATTACCTGTCGATAAAAAAATGACAGAAGCCTGACAAAACTCCTGACCGGAAAGGTTGTTTTACGAAAATCATTTGACGGTTGACAAGTTAACCCATATCTACTCCTTTTCAGAGAGAATACTGTAGCGCATCCTCTAGTATTATGTTGTCAATAGCCTCTAAGAAGGTTATGAGCAGTTTTTAGGACCATAACACGTGCAGTCCGAGCTAAAATATAGAATCAAATTTCTTTAACATGACTTTCTTTACGCACTGTACTACTTTCTCTACTACGTATAGTAAGTAGGGGAAGTATTGTATTCCAGCCAAATATTCGAAAGTAAAAAAAGCATTTTTGGAAACATGTCCGCGCGCGCGCGTGTGTGTCTGTGAACAGCATAACTCAGAAACGAACAGTCGGATAAACACCAAAGTTAGTATTTAGGTTCAGTATCTTCCAGAGATGAGACTCGAAGGTCTTCAAGAAAATCCCCCACCCCAGATTACCCTTTACATGGAACATTTTTTGAAAATTCTAATTTTCTCAAAAACGGCTCTAACGATTTTAATTAAAATATCATATGCTTAAGATATTTTCATGACAAATGAAATCTATATATCGAATTTTCTGGGAATGTCTCCAAAAGTATTCTTCATTGTGAATGACTTTTGCATAACTGGTAAACCATAAGAGATAGACAAAATTTTACTACGCAAAAAATGTAGATCGCGTTAAAATTAGAAATTTATGCTATATACATTTTGTTGTTGTTGTTGAATGAACCATTTTCGAGATATTGCTTGTTATTCCCTTAAATTTTCCAATACTTATACTTTTTCTCAAATGGGAATTCGTTATTCATGTTTTTTTTGTCCTGATAATGCAAAGAGAATGGAATACTCCACAAGCTCTTAAAATATTTGACTATCGCTTAAAACCTACCATATTCCCCTTGCATCTACAAGAAAATTATCAATAAGATTAACATCTCGATATCTCGATTATCATGAAGTATATTGAGAATAAGCATTTGTAAAAATAATTTGTACAAGAGTAGAGAAAACCATGTGAGTGTAACACATCAGATTTTAGACAAATAGTATTCACAGATAAGCATGCTGCGCCACAAAATGCAGGTGGGAGAAAAATAGGTAAAGCCTAACAATTGGGGGCGGAACTATTCCTGTGTTACCTATCTGTTTTGTATCAATGTTTCTGGTTGGTTTGTGCTGTGGGAAAGGTGCTAACTCCGATCAATTCTCATGTAACGTACTTCAATATTCCTCAGAGGCAGAATAATGATCCACTTCCTCTCTCTGTCTTATCCACTTCGACTGGCGGACGCCATGGAGATGTGGGGTGGATCCTCTGTGGAAACAGACGGACGATTGCTTTTAACAAATGCACTCTGAGGAAGCGCCTACCCCCTCTCTCGGGAACTAAAAGCTTCTTTCCTGCCCTCAGGCTCTGAACCGACCGCATTGTAATGCGAGAGGACCACAAGAATGGCAGCACTGTGCTTTTGGGGACCTTTCCGAAAATATAATATTCCGTCAGATAATATCTGAGCTCTGGGAAACATTCCCATAGAGAACGGAGCATTTCAACTGGTTATTAATTGGGGATTTGACTAACCCCTGGTTTTAGATAACGTCCAACTTCTAGCACACTCCTGTGGCATTATAACGACATGCTGCACTTGGGGTTGGAACCAGTGACATGAAGTTATCTAAATTCAATCACCACTATCAAATTTTTACTTTCCCTACTACGTATAGTAAGTAGGGGAAGTATTGTATTCCACCCAAAAATTCGATACCGAGATTTCACCGGCAATACATGTTTTGAGACCCCCTGAATCCAAAAAAAAAGCATTTTTCGAAACATGTCCGTGTGTCTGTGTACAGCATAACTGAGAAACGAACAGTAGGATAAAAACCAATCTTGCTATTTAGGTTCGGAGAAGCGACACGAAGGTTCTCAAGAAAATCCCCCACCCCAGATTAACCTTTACATGGAACATTTTTCGAAAATTTTAATTTTTTCAAAAATGGCTCTAACGACTTTGATTAAAATATCATATGTTTAAGATATTTTCATGACAATGAAATGTATATCTCGAATTTTCTGGGAATGTCTCCAAAAGTATTCTTCATTGTGAACGACTTTTGCATAACTGGTAAACCATAAGAGATAGACAAAAGTTTGCTACACAAAAAATGTATATCGTTAAAATACACAACTTATGTTATATACATTTTTTTTTGGTTGAGTGAACCATTTTCGAGATATTGCTTGTTATTCCCTTAAATTTTTCAATACTTATTTTCTCAAATGGGAATTCGTTATTCATTTTCTGTCTCGTATATGCAAAGAGTATTAATCTGTGGCAAAGAGAATGGTGCTGCACCTAGCAACCAGCTATTAAGGGATATATCTGTGCTTAAATGCTACTGCATTTCTATATTTCCCTTGAAAATACAAAACAAGGGGAACATAGTAGGGAAAAGTCAAATATTTTTAGAACTGGTTGCTATGTGTAAAATATAATTCTCTTTGCATGTCAAAAGATCGTTTCTGCAAATGTTTATCTCGATTAATATGAAATAGATGGAGAATAAGAGTTCGTAAAAATAGTTTGTACAAGAGTAGAGAAAGTCATGCGAGTGTAACACATCAGATTTTTCTTACTGTTTTGTTTTAGAAACAATGCAAGAAAATTGTTTTATATTTAATCCCTAATGTTCAAATTAAATATTTTATATTCTGAATACTTAAAAGTTTCACGTTTTTAATCTCTCTACCACCTATATATGCTGTAGTATAGTATGGTATTTTAGCCTAAAATTCGGTGTCGAGATTTCGCCGAAAATATATGTTTTGAGGACCCCTGAATTCAAAAGAGAATTTTTAGAAAAAGGTCCTGTGTGTTTATGAACAACATAACTCAAAAACCAAAAGTCATTTAAATGCCATACTTTGCATTTAAGTTCAGTGTACTATTAAAAAAATGCGACACGAGGATTTTAAAGAAAATTCCCTTACCCCCAGACTAACGTTTACATAAAAATGTTTTTGTTATTTCTTATTCTCCAAAACATGGCTCTAGAACTTTTACATCATCGATTTTAATATGGCAAATAAAATTATAGCATAAATTTTGAAATAGTCTGAGAAGTCCTCCTCAGTCGGAAGGAATTTTGAATAACGGGTGAACTATAATAGTTTACAAAAATGCATCTATCTTTAAATCACACAATTTATTTCAAATAACTTTTTTGTGGCATGAGCCATTTCCGAGATATGTTTTTGTTAGCTTTAATTTTTTAATACTTTGTAATTTTTCCAAAGTGTTGTCCTTATTCGACTGTTGCTCACGATTTTATGGAAAAACTATGGAATTTAAAGCAGCATATAGCGAACCCCTTTAAGAATCTATCGTTTCCTCTATCCCTTTGTACTATAACGAAATGTGTACTGAAATTATTCCTGCAAAGGTTTATCTCGATTAACGTGAAGTGGACAGAAACATTAAGCTTTCGTAAAAATATTTTGTAGAAGCGATATAAAAATAAACGATAATGGGCAGAGAAAATCTTGTAAAGTAACACAGATTTTGTTTAATGTACTCTTTTTTTCGAATTTTGTTTTAAATCTTGCTCCGGCGGCAAATGTAGTAACCAGTAATTGCAGATCTAAGTTAAACACAAAAGTTTAAAGAAAGAAAAAAACAAACAACGGAGAATTGAATATTAGAACATTTTAAACAAATTTCCTGTGGAGACCATTAACGGGCATTTTACCTTACCAACATAATAATAACGCTACGATGTTGAGTCGACAAATTTTGTTTTCTTTATTTGAAGAAGTTTTATTTTAGGAGGAGTTGTATTGTGTTTCTACTGTTTCTACTGAAGTAGTAACTGCCCAATGTATGGTACAAAGTTTCCATTGGGTTTCGCCTCAGCTTTACTTTCCGGTGGCCTTCGCCCCATTGTTTAGGAATCAACTTAGAATTTTAATGTTTCTTTAAATATGATATATATATATATATACATGTGACGTACGAGCATTGTTGCGTATGTGACCTGGCTGCCCGGATCGGGTATTGCGCAACAGTAGAGGGAATAAGCGAGTTAGCGTTACCACGCCGAGTTGAGCGTGGGGATTCAGTAGAGTCGAGGCTAGTTACTGTTCAAGACAAGACGTGTGTGTGCGCGCTACCCATACAAACAGTATGGCGTCCTCACCGACAGACATGGAAGCAAGGAGGTAATGTATCCCCTTTTAATAATAAACCCACTTGCCATCCAGTTAGTTTAGTCATGGATTATTATAGTAGATAGATCCCTTCCCTCATCCACACCATGGGTGTTAATGTTTCTGTTAGGAACTTTCTAATATTTTTATAATTTCTCTCAGTTGCGTCCCCCGTCTGACCTCGTATAATGTGAATTATTAACTTTAAGATCTTCGGTAACTTCATCGCTCTACCTCATTGAGCTAGTTAATAAAGAGGTCACGACAATATATATATATATATAAATTTATGTTTGCCTCGGCTGTGTCAGTATTAATTTTGTAGAAACATGTTTCTCTGAAAAGGTGCGATGTGGCTAAAGAATGTAGGCTTACACAAATTATAATTTTTACTTCACTCCGTTTATTAATACTTCACACTATTAAATAACACTTCACTGATATAGAGAGCTGTGAGATTATTTATTAATTGCTGCACTTTTTAACACGTAAACTTTAATTCTCGCCGTAATGAATTTTCGTCTCACACTGAATACGTATTAAACTTCTCGAGGATACGTCTCGCGTCCGGTTAAGAACGCTGTCTACTAGTAACTGACTTCTGAATTTGTACAATTTGCTCTATTTCAGTTTCTGATTGGCTAATCCTACTCCAATAGAATACTATTATTTAACTTAAGCTTTTTCTTGTTGTTGATTGGCTATTTATTAACTGTTTTTAAAAATTACATTACTGTTGCTCCAAGAATTACTAGTAACAGTATTAAACTTTCCAATTCACAAGCTTACCTCATTGTTAGGAACTTTTGACCTATATTCTCACAGCTCCAACATTATTAAATTACATAATACACTCACATAACATTATTAAACATGTACGTAATAATATAAAAATAATACAATGACTGTTACATACATTTTATATATTATTTATACACATGTTGCTTTAAGGTGGGCTGTTATTAAATTTTATTTTATATAATTAGACTGAAATCATTTAAGTGTTAAAAATACTGCCTCATGTTTCATTCCTTACTAATTCATACCTTGAACCAGCAAATTTGTTAGTTTTCTTTTTAACCCTGTAATATTTGTTCACTGTTTATTTCTCAAGACATAAGACACTGGATAATCGATATAGTATTTATTTTTTCAAAAAGAGTGTGTTCTTTCTGTTTTAGGAGTGATAAAGTATATAGTTTTACCCTCAAGGCAATATATTTTTTGTGTATTTAATTCCTTTTAGACTTATGGAACTACGGCTTAATGCACGGAGAGATCTCATTCTAATCTTTAAATGTATATTTTTCATGCACAGGTTTATTGTTAAACCATAAATCGTATTTACTTAACGCAGGGGTTTTGAATTGGATTATTTGTGTTGATATGTTGTGAAATGTTGATTTAAAAGATTATATTATGTCAATGTTTTTACGTTTCTGACTTGATGGAACACGTTTTTCCCATGGCCATTAAGCCTTACATTTTGAAATTAAAGCTATTGTCTAAATAAACAAGTTCGTTAGTATCAAATAGAAAAGAATTTGAGAGATTTAAATGCAAGTCGTAGAGTTGAGCCCACTTGCAGCAGACATTCCATTGTATTTCTAGAAAATAACGCTGTTTAGGTTAGCGTGGAAAACGGCTAAAAACTTTTCTTTTTTGTCCTTAATCACTGGCTAGCATATCTAGGACAGCAGCGTTACAACATTTGGCTTAATCTCAAAAATAATTTTAAAAAAAGGAAAAAAAAAAAAAAGAAATAAAATAGAAACTTCATTCCAAGTATACAGCGATACTCTCTTAAATTCAGAGATGTACAATGTATTAGTCAAACCAAAGTCTTGGTTATTTACTGCTAGAGATTGTGTTACCAAGATCCTGAAGCCTTATTGTGATAAATGCCTATATGGTTTTCCACCAATCAGAATTTTATGATTGTTTTTATCCTGTACTGTTGAACAGAAGGTGTATTTTTTTCAATGAAATGGTATATATATATATATATATATATTCTACACTCTCAGCTACGTTAGTAAGCAGGGGAAGTATTATATTCTACCCAAAAATTTGATATAGAGATTTCACTGGAAATATATATTTTGAGGCCCCTGAACAAATAAACAAACAAAAAAAGAATTTTTTTTAAAAAAAGGTTCGCGTGTGTGTGGCTGTGAACAGCATAACTCAAAAACGAAGCTTCGGATAATTACCAAAGTTGGCATTTTAAATACAGTACCTTCCAAAGATGCAACACGACGTTTTGCAAGAAAATGACCAATGATTTTGATTAAAATACCATATATTAAAGATATTTACATGAAAGTAAATTTATATAATCTTGTATAACATGTAAATGTTAAGCGATAGACGAAAACGTACTACACAAAAAGTGTAGATGTCTTTAAAACACACAATTTATTTTAAATACATTTGTGACATTAGCCATTTCCAAGATATTCGTCATTAATGGTTCGAATTGTTCAATGCGTAATTTTTTTAAAGTCCTTTCGATTTTCTATTATTTCTTAGGAAGTCGTGGAAACAGTATGGAATTTTTAGGCAGCGTCCAGTTCTAGATCATCTGACTATTGCTATTCACTTTGTATCTATAAGAAATGTGTGATGCAGCTATTTCCGGAAAGGCAGTCATGGGAACGTAACATATCAGATTTTTCTATATAGATTTTTGAGGCCATGGTTTGGAAAACTCTCTTTCCCCCCAAAATTTATTAATGCGATGTTGTTATTGGGGGACTATACATATTCATATAATAGCTGATAGGTTTCACATAAGATTTTAATTTGGATTTATACATTTGTAAATTATTTGCAAGCTCGGAAATGAGTCATTTTACGATAAAAAAAGTCCTTGAATATAATAAGTTTTATACCTCTGTAAAATAGAATAGTTTATATATATAGTAAAGTAACTTAAAGTTTGGGAATACTTGGTTTTATTTTTATTACCCGTAAAAGGTATTTTGATGCCATAAGGGAAGTAATAGGACGGCTACTTTCACTCACTGTCTATATTTACATAAGTTTTCGTTGTGACCATTTAGATTCAGCTGTCCTATTTGTATATAGCACTGTCGCAGAAGGCTTGAAAATGCTATCTCCAGCGACCATATCCCTTAAGATAGGTCTAGTTAACTTGGGCTTCCGACGGATCGTTGGTTCATTTCCGCCAGTGTTAAATTGTCTGACCATAAGGAACGAGGAAATGGAGTGAGGGTCTGCAAGAGAACGCTGAACTCTAATATAACTGTTATCCAAGTCAGCTCTATGACAAAGAGGGTAATTTGTTTTATGAACCAGGTAAAGTTTTGAATGATCTCTCCATTCCGCGCCTTCCGTTCTTTTCGCTGTTTTATTTCAAAGTGACCTGGTTTTTAGAAATCTGAGATATGGCAGATCATGGTATTAAATCCTTTGTTATATAACTGCTTCTTTCCACATATTAAGGTGAAGCTATTGTCGTTGTTTCTAATTTTTAGCTAACGCTAAAGGAGAATAGAATTCGTCCCATAAACTGTTTACAGAGATTTCAGCACAAGTAAGGCATTTGGAGATACAGGTTCTTGTCTGTATCTTTCCGTGAATAGGATGCCTAAAAAAACTAAAAATCTGATGTGTTACACTCACATGACTTTCTCTACTCTTGTACAAACTATTTTTACAAACGCTTATTCTCCATATGCTTCATGTTAGTCGAGATGTTAATCTTATTGCTAATTTTCTTGTAGATGCAAGGGGAATTGGTAGGCTTTAAGCGATAGTCAAATGTTTTAAGAGCTGGTTGCTATGTGTAGCAGTCCATTCTCTTTGCATGTCCAGGACAGAAACAAAATGAATAACGAATTCCCATTTGAGAAAAAGTATTGGAAAATTTAAGGGAATAACAGGCAATATCTCGAAAATGGTTCATTCAACAATAAAAATGTATATGACATAAATTGTGTATTTTAACGCGATCTACATTTTTTGTGTAGTGAACTTTTGTCTATCTCTTATGGTTTACCAGTTATGCAAAAGTCGTTCACAATGAAGAATACTTTTGGAGACATTCCCAGAATATTCGAGATATACATTTCATTTGTCATGAAAATATCTTAAACATATTATATTTTAATCAAAATTTTTATAGCCATTTTTGAGAAAATTAAAATTTTCGAAGAATGTTCCATGTAAAGTGTAATATGGGGTGGGGGGATTTTCTGAAAACTTCCTGTCGCATCTCTGAAAGATACTGAACCAAAATACCAAGTCTGGCGTTTATCCGGCTGTTCGTTTCTGAGTTACGCTGTTCACAGACACACACACGGACATGTTTCCAAAAATGCTTTTTTGGATTCAGGGGTTCTCAAAACATATATTTCCGGTGAAATCTCGGTATCGAAGTTTTGGGTGGAATACAATACATCCCCTACTTACTATACGTAGTAGAGAAAGTAAAAAGTTATATAAATACCAAATTTCGTATTAAAGTTTGTCCTTCGAAAATGTAAGGCAGAGATTTTTTGCTTGGTTTCCACCAGTGGCGTATAATAATAGATGTGTTGAAAGTCTCAGTTTAAAACTTCCAATACTGTTTTACAACTATGGGCGTTGCAGTATAACTACTTAATGAACCGACTCATAAATGTACCATTTCACAAATAAGCTTTATATGAAGGCCAGATTCAAGCATTACACATGAAGCCGCTTGTACCACATAATCAGCAACTGTACCAAACCTGGAAATAAGATAAAACAAGATGCACCTAGATAATATAAGTATAGGAGTCAAATGCACCCAAAACAAACTAAGAACAACAGAATAGAAAATTTACGCAAATTACACACGACCACGCAGGTAAGCAATACCATTTTAACGTGACTTAATTTTCAAAAATGATGATTACAGCTTATCATTCAGTATAAATTCCTAAAAGTGTTTCACTTTAAGTTTAAAGGAGTTGTAAACTAAAACCACGTGACAGCAGAACACGTCATTGGCTGGTGGGCAAACTGTAACTTTTCCCGCGTAGCATGTCGTCTCTTCCTCTACATAAAACAGTTCGGCTCAGATCGTAACATTTTGTGGTTATTCTTGTGCAGAGAAATTTAAAAAACTCATTATTGTAACAGTTAAATTTATAAAACAAAATTTGTATGTTCAGATTCACCTGTAACTAAATGAACCGTTATATCAGAGGGTTTAAGAGGCTATGCGCAGGCGCTGCAGTTTATTTCCTGTTTCCGAGTAAGTCGTCAGTGTACTTTTACAACGGTAGAGAAAACATTGACAATGAATATGGTTGGCCATTGTTTAGCAATAATTGTACTTCTTAGTTAGTGATGCAATATTGTTGCTCGGATAGCTTGGGTCGCGTTTGTTTTCTGTGTGTTTTAACCTATAGTGCTAATATTTTCTTAACTAGTTGACTCATAAAAGGTTAAAGCAAACTGATATTGGTCATTAAATGAATGATTTCTAAAGCCTGAAGTTAAGAACAGTTTAATCCAGTACCTTTAATCACAGATGCCGAACTGTTCAGGTACAACTTTTATTTGTCTACTCTTAGTTTAATGTGTTATAAGTTTAGGATTTAAACCAAAAAATAGGAATAAGAGACACAATGTTTAAAAGGTAATAATCTCCAAGCTGTGCAATATACTGTATTCGCATTCTGTGTGAAGCAATTTCCTCTCACGGGCCTTAGCTCCCGTCACCCTCCACGTGGTGCTGCCATGTGCTCGGCGGAGTGATACATTTAAGTTTTGTTTACTTCACCTTTCAGCTTATAGTGAAAAAGGTATAGCATAGGTAACTCCGGTTACTCCGGAACCTCCATGTAACAGTCCCTAAATAAACGCAACTACAGAAATACAGAAAAAAGCCTCCCGTAGTAGATTAATCACTTCTATGTGGATCCATAAAAGAAATTTGAAACACATCAAAATTAAAGGTCAACAAGCATCGCGAAAGGAGTCGGCCAAGATATTACCGGATGAACTCGGATTAAAACTATGACTGCTAGCGAAAAGACTAAACGAATTATTGTAGCGCTAGACAACACCAATTCGGACAAAACTTCGCCAACACCGGCGGAGAAACGGCAACGCTTAAAAAGAGAAGTGGCCGGATCACACACCACCCCCCGAAGCGTAAAAGGCTGTCACAGGGAAAAAAATAGTACAGGTACCTGAAGAAGTAACCCACAAGTGCCAAATTAAAAAGGACACAATGCACACTTACACTGTAGAACCATACTGGTTCACTTGTGACTCCAGGTTGACAAAACTGGTCAGAGGTTAACAGCTTCTGAGTGGGAATGTTCGGAAGGATAGTGTTCTTGGTTTATAACATAATGAAAACGCCCTTTCCTAAGGGGCCATAAACCCCTAGCGGATGCAATTGTCATGCTTAATTGCTGAATAATGGCTTTTATATAGCATTTTTATTACTGGCACTGTGTGTGTCATTTATGAATTTCAAGCAGTATATTTTAGTTATTTTCGGGATAACCGTTAGCATTTTCTAAAAACTTTTCATATAATATTATGATTGACAGAGCAAAGAATAAACGTTTGCTAACTTTTGGAGCTAAATGATTCGTTCCATAAGTTTCGGGAAGTTTCCCGCCGTTGTCTTTGAATTATTTGCTATTACGTAACCGAAACCGTTTGTATGCAAGATTCCCATTTTTGTTGACACGAAGTAGTATAAACATTATAAGTTACACACTAATTTTACTTCATGTACCACTTAACCTGTGCAATGAATATCTCGGAAATAGCTAATGGCACAAAAATTATTATTTGTTGTGCTTTGTAACCAGATCCACATTATTCTTGCAGTAAGATTTTATCTATCTTTGGTGTTTTACCAGTTTACAAACTTTTAGAAAATTAATTCGAATGACGAATCCACAGAATTTTCGCAGAAAATTAGAGATACTTTCATTTTATTACACGTACAAATATCCCTATGTTATTTCAATCAATCATTGGAGCCATTATTCAGAAAATTGAAAATAAAGAATTTTCCATAAGAGGGCATACCTTGTTTAGTATTTATTAGACTTCTCGCTTTTTAGGATCGCTGCTCACACACGTGCGCGTGCCTTTTTCTGTATTTTTGTTTCTTTGTTTAGACAACCTCAAAGCATTTACTTTCTGTGGAACGTCGTTACCGAATTTTTCAGTACAACAGTACTAGTCGGCCACGATATGACGGCGTGAGGTTGGAAGAGGAGCTAAACAGTTACGAAGCAAGCGGGCGGAGCATCGGAAGGACAGTCGAGTAAAGGAAACCTCCGCAGTTCTGAGTTGCGTTTAAGAGCGAGGCTGTAGTACTGTTTTCGTCGTGTAACTGTACATTCCCTTATCGCCTTGCCCCCATTTCCCCTCTGATCCCTAGCCTTGATGATAAAACACTCTTATCGTCGCCGACTAGTACCTGTATATATGCGTGTGTGTTGTATTATGTTTATTTATATATATATATATATATGTGTGTATATATATGTATATATATGAATACGGGTTATTCGTTTAGAAACCTACCCCTGGCTTTATACGTCATTTGCTTCCAGTATTTTATAACCATTCCTATTGCAGGGAATCGCCTTATAGGATCAGCGGAATTCCAATGCCATTCCATAAAATGCAGTGCGTCGTCCTCGTCCCGATAACTAGGGACATGAATTACACCCTGTGTAAGGATTACCTGTGAGATGTTAATGGGTGGTGTGTTACTACACATGAGATTTTTAAAAAATGAGAACCACAATAAATTGTTTTTACTCGCTTTGGATGAGGAACTGCGGGTTGAAAACGAGACGTGTGCGAACTCCGTGACCGGCATTTACGAGTGCATTCGCCGGTTAGTGATTATGTTACATAGCGATGCTTTTAGTTGAGTTATGCCTCGTAAGAGAGTGCTGCCGCGGTTTGTACGTTTTCCTGCTGCAGCAAGCTTTGTGTTTGTCATTAAACATGTTATACCATTAGAGCTGTTTTCTCTGCCTCATTACGCGGTACTCTTGCTATGTTTGCAGTTCTGCGCCCGCCTTTCCTAGACTGGCACGCCATCATTACGCAAAATATGGTACCTCTAACGTCAAAACATATGAGAGCTGTCTTTCAGCTACGAGCTGCATAGAGCTTGGAGTGTGTTCAGAAATAGTTTCTCTCAGACAAACTCAATCAAAGAGTAGAAAACAGGGCATCTTGCTTCATTATTTTATCCACCTTCTAAGTTTATCTTGTGTTTATACAGTTACTAGGTGTACACTTGAGGCAGTATTTTTAACACTTAAATGGTTTCAGTTTAATTATATAATATATAAATTTAATAACAGCCCGCCTTAAAGCAGTGTGTATAAAATAACATAAATTTTATGTAACAGTCATTGTATTATGTTTGTATTATTATGTACATGTTTTATAATGTTATCTGAATGTATTACGTAATGTAATAATGTAGGAGCTGTGAGAATATAGGTCAAAAGTTGCTAACAATGAGGTAACTTTGAGGCAATAATGAATTGGAAAGTTTAATAATGCTACTAGTAATTCTTGGAGCAATAATACTGCAATTTTTAAAACAGTTTATAAATAGCCAATCAACAACTCTAAGGCTAAAAGTTATTTAAAACCATTCTATTGGAGTAGGATTAGCTAATCAGAGACTTGAAATAGAAAAATTTACTAATTGAGGCGATAGAAGTCAGTTGTTAGTAGACAGCGTTCCTAACTGGACGCGAGACGCGTCCTCGGGAAGTTTAATACGTATTCAGCGTGAGACGAAAATTCATTACGGCGAGGATGATATAAAGTTTACGTGTTAAAAAGTGCAAGTAATTAATAAATAATCTCACAGCTCTCTATATCAGTGAAGTGTTAATAAATCGTGTGAAGGATTAATAAAAGGAGTGAAGTAAAAATTATAATTTGTGTGAGCCTACATTCTTTAGCCGCATCACCCCCTGCAAAGAGACACATGTTTCTACAAATTAATACTGACGCAGCCGAGGCAAACCTAAATATATAATATTTAAAGAAACATAAAATACAAAGTTTATTTCTAATCGTTGGGGCGAAGGCCACCGGAAACTTTGTACCATACTTGGGCTGCAATTACTTCATCAAGTTCGGCTCCCCAACAACGGAACAACTGAACTCCTCTTAAAATTAACCTACTTCACACTCACGATGCAATTTTGTTGATGGGGTATTTTCAGAAGGATAATAAAATCACGTTTTCTGGGATGTTCATTTTGCTTACAATAAATTCTATACTTTCGTCCAAGGAAAGGAAATAAGTTGAATTGCTACTGGACTTAACGCAGTGACGTCTTAGGTTACAAATCAGCCCATCCTTCGTACAGTGCGTTGGCGTTAGCACGCAGCACTCAACCCGACCGTGTTTACCTGCACGCCAATGACCCTTGGACCCTGTTGTGTACATTCTTTATATTGATATTGGTTTTCAGTGTAGATAACCTGATGCCAAATGTTTTAAGAATCCTTTGCCTGCTAATTACAGCATGTTTTAGGACCTCTGCGGCAAACTCTAAGGAACGATAGATCTCACAGAGGAGAACTTTTTTTTTTTTCAAGTAACCAGCATTCGTAGACACATTGTTAAATTCAGAATGGAAATAAGCAAATAATACATTACCTTTTCCGGATTTACTTATAAAAAGAAAAGATAAAATACTGTTTGGTATCTACAGAAAACCTATTCATGTGGATGATTATATAAAAAATAATTTTTACAACCCTACATCACACCAACATGCTGTTTTTAGAAGCTTGGTCTACATGCTGATTAATGTTCCTTCGGAAAAAGAAGATTATGTTGCTGAATTAAAATACATTAAGAATGTAGCTATTGAAAATGGCTTCAAACCGCAGCTCATTAATAATGTAATTATTAAACACAAAAGAGATATATTTTAAATACAACTAGTACCTTACAGAAACCTAATAAAAAGAATTTAATATACAATAAATTCACATAGCATCCTGAGATGTTTCTGTATAATTTTTTAAAATATTTAAAGTTTCATATTCAACTTGCACCTCAGAATATATATAGTTTGAGAAATATGTTGAATGCACTTTTGACCAACACAAGAGATAGTTTTAAAAATATCAGGTATTCATCAGATTTCATGTCAAGATTGCCAATGCTCGTATATTAGTAGAACAAAAAGAAATTTAAAAATACGTTTAAGTGAACATCAGAGAAATATAAAATTAAAACAAATAGATAAATCAGCAGTTGCCAATCATTTTGGAGTAGTAACCATGAAATAGGACAAGAGATAAAATTATTGAAACCTATATAGGTTCCTTCACAACTGGAAAATTGGGAAATGATTCTGGTTCATCTGAAAATCAAGAATATTTTGAATCTTGAAATACCGCCTACAGGCTTGTTGATGCAGCTTATCCAATCTAATTTAAAGAAAGGAGAAAGGAGACGGATGAGTTCCCAACCTTCACTACAGATGGCAGCAAACCCAGGATCACTGGATCACAACTTTTCAAGTAGAGGGCAGAAACATAATCTACTGAATTATTTCTTGGGGATCAGGGGAATGAATGAGAAGACAGTCAGTCGACCTGAGCTGAAAATTCGAGAAACATGTCTCTCGAAATCGCTTCTCAGTTAATACCAAGGGCCGTTGTGATGAGAATTAATATGTAACGATTCACTTAAATTTATATGATAACATCACAATTAACAATGCTTCTGTCAATTATAATCAACATTGTTAAGAGTTTATTCACCCCTGTTTCAAGCGTATCCGGTAGGATAGGTTTGAGAGGCGCAGCCAGTAAACTTTGACACTCTGTTTATAACCGCTGAATCAAGCGACATCGCCTCTTTCTTGTCACATAGGTCTGGTTAGTTTGGTAGGTCTGAGACGCATGTATGTCTTAAATTTTGAAGTTATTTGTTGTATTGTTATTTGCCCCACGCTTTGGGAGCCAATTTGAAGAAGGTTTGTTGCTGCTACGTATGGAAAGTCAGTTTGAATATGATGCACGAGAATTATATTTCAACTGTTGGGGAGCCGAACTTGAAGTAGTTGCAACCGCACGTATAGTACCTGGTAGCCTTCGTTAAAAAAATTAAAAATATTAACTTTGTAATTTGACTGTTTCTTTAAATATTATATATTATGTTTGCCTCGGCTGCGTCTGTATTATTGTTAGAGACATGGAAGTCTTTGCAAGGCATGGTGCGGCTGAAGAATGTAGGCTTACACAGATTTTAATTTTTTATTCACTCCTTTTTATTAATTCTTGACACGATTTAAATAACACTTCACTGATATAGAGAGCTGTCAGATTCTTTTATTAAATATTTGCAGTTTTTACACACGTAAACTATTTTCGTTTCACGAATACGTATTCAATTTCTCGAGGACACATCTCGCGTCCGGTTAGGAACACTGTCTGCAAGCAACGCGTCCAGTTGTGAGCGCTGTCTACAAGCAACTGACTTGATTTCTACCGCCTAAATTTGTAAACTTCTGCATTTCAAGTCTCTGATTGGCTAATCCTAGTCCAATAGAATTGCTTCATTTAACTAAAGCTTTTTCTGGTTGTTGATTGACTATTTTATAAACTGTCACAAAAATTACATTATTGCTTCCAAGAATTACAAGTAGTGTTGGTAAACTTTCAAATTCATTATTGCCTCAAGGTTACCTCATTGTCATCAACATTTTACCTATTTCTCACAGCTCCTACATTATTAAATTACGTAATACATTCACCTAACATTATTGAACATGTATACAATGATATAAAGATATACAATGACTGTTACGTACATTTTAAAAATTATTACATACACATATTGCTTTAAGGTGGGCTGTTATTGAATTTACATATTATATAATTAGACTTAAATTATTTAAGTGTTAAAAATACTGCCTCAATTTTCTGGGAATAAGCCTCGAGGTCCCCTTCTTATTCAATGAATTTGGTATAAAATTGTAAACCGTGAGATACAGACAAAACTTACTGCACAAAAATGTGGACCTCGTTAAAACACACAATTTATATAAAATACATATTTTGGTGTTTTTAACCATTTCCGAGATAAAATTTGTTTAAATTTTCAACTACTCTTTTCAAGTGACAAGTCGCTTTTTGTTTTCTTTCTCAGAGCATGCAAAGAGCATGGATTTCAGAGCATTCACATAACGATCCGCATTTTAAAAGCCTGGCTGTCGCTTTAGCTACTATATTCTTCTTATACCTACAGAGAAAATTGTAACTACCGAGCGGGAAGGCTCAGGCGGTAAAGTCTGTGGCCCGCATTCGGGAGGTCCCAGGTTGAAATCCCGTGGGCCGACCGATATGTCTGAAGTTTTTTTCGTGGTTTTCCTCAGTCGCCAAAGTAAATACCGGATCGGATATGTAATACCACGACCCAAAGTTGCACCTTAAGTCTAAAACAATAGTAAAATGAAGTGGTAATAGCGAATGCTACGCCATCTATCTACAGACAATGTAAGCAGTTAGACTGTAGGTACCCTAACGCCATCTGCACAGCACGAAGCAGAAGATCCGGTTGCCATGGGCTGGGGTCTCTGTGGACACGTGACGAAGCAAGATGGCATTTCCAGGGATGAGACCTAGAAGGCTAACTGTCCATCACACATCGTTCCAAGAGTTATCCACAAACAGATCCGTCGCGATATGACCAGGGAGTTAACGGGACGTAAAATAAAATAGAGAGAGAGAGAGAGAGAGAGGGAGAGAAATTGTAACTGTAATGAAAGTTTATCTCTATTAACAAGTAATAAGTAGAAGAATAAGATTTTGTAAGAGTAATTTATAGAAGAGTAATTTATAGAAGAATAGAGAAAGTCATGTGAATGCAACAAATCATTTTTTTATTAGGTATGTGTATAGATTTGTATCATCGAAAAAAATGCAATATGTGCATCTCTAAGTTTGTTTTTGTATTCGCTACCCTGAGATTCTATGCAAATGATGCTTGATGTCGAGGAAGATCAGGGATGCGGTATTTCTGTCGTCGCTGCATCCTTAGGCCCACGTTTCTGAGATACAGAAATTTACATGTCCTAAACCACGAAGCTGACTTTTGCTGGTTGCCATAGTTTTCCGGAATGCTGCAACCTACATTTCTCATACAGAGCAAATTCTCTGCGGGGCCTTAGTAAGAGAGATTTTTGGAGTATCAGGATGTTCCGGTCGGCGTTGTGGAGTGGGTTTCGGTTTTGGGGTTGGAGTGGGAGGAGGGATTTGAGAGCTCATTTCCATACCGCGCGAGGGCTGCTGCATCATCCTGCAAGCGAAACATCCTTCACCATCCTTAGAACCTCAGTTAAGGCTCAAGGGAATTTTGTACAATATTTGAAGAATGGAAATTGTTAAATTTGGTATCCAGCAGTTAATAATTAACTCCATTCTTAGAACAAATTATCGTGTACAGGAGTGTTCCTTAGAATTCGGAAGAGGAAATTATATTTTCCCAGCAACTTAGGCTGTGAAAAGACTGATATCTTGTAATGTCAAAATTTGGAATTGTTTCGTAATTTCCTATTTCCAGTGCTCATAGCAATTATGGCCATTAGGTAATAAAATTGCAATGGTCTTCATTAAAGTGCGATAAAACAATATGAAATATACAGCGTTTCCTATACCGCAAGAAGTACTCAGTATACAAAAATCTGATATGTTATATTCTCAGGCTTTCTCAATGCCCCATTATCATTTATTTTTATATGTCCTCCACAAACTATTTTTACGAAGGCTTGTAATTCTATCTACTTCTTTTAAAAATAGTTTCATTGCACATTTCGTTGAAGGTAAACGCTGGATAGAAGAAACCAAATCAATTGTCAGAAACCGGTCGCTATTTGCTGGCCTTTAAAATCCATACTCCTACCATTACATCGCGAGAAACAACAGAATAGCGACAACACTTTAAAAAACCGAGCTGGATGGCTCGGGCGGTAACGTCTGTGGCCCGCATTCGGGAGGTCCCGGGATCAATCCCGTGGGCTTACCAATCTGACTGAGGTTTTTTCGAGGTTTCCCTCAGCCGCTAAGGTAAATACCAGATTGGATATTTAATACCACAACCCAATGTTCCATCTTAGGTCTAAAACGGTAGTAAAATTGAAAAAAAAGGTGGTAATAGCGAATGCAATGAAAGCAGGTAGACTGGACGGCATCCTAATGCCATCTGCACGGCACCAAGCATAAGATACAGTTGCTGCGCACTAGGTTCTCTGTGGACATGTCGAAGCGGGTGGTTGCAGGGATGAGACCTAGAAGGCTAACTCTGCCACTCCATAATTATGAGGACAGCGGTTGCACTGGACGGCACCCTAATGCCATCTGCACGGCACGGGGCAGGGGATCCGGTTCCTATGCGCAGCGTCTCTATGAACACGTCGAAGTGGTGGTTCAGGAATGAGACCTAGAAGGATAGCTGTCCGCCACACCTCGATCTAAGGGTTATCCACTAACAGATCCGCCGCGATATGATCCTGTAATGAGAGAGATAGAGATAGAGAGAGAGAGAGAGAGAGAGAGAGAGAGAGAGAGAACATTCAAATCAATATAAGAACATATCTCGGAAGCGCGGATACCACATAAAATTGTATGAAATGAATTGTAGTTTTAGAGAAATTTATAGTTTTTTCTGCGACATGTTTTTCTCTATCTCTTCACCGCTTATAAAAAAATACCTTCCGAATGAAGTAGTCTTCGCAGGCTATACAAAAGTCAGGATATAAATTTTATTTGTCATGTAAATATCTTAAGTTTGGGGCACATTAATCAAAGTCTAATTTAGTCCAAAAGCTGTTTTTGGGAAAATAGTCTTGGGTGAGGAAATTTTCTTGAAAATCTTCTGTCACATCTTTGCAGGAAACTGAACTTAAGTACCGAGTATGATATTTACCAGCGCTTTCGTTTTTTAAATTACTACAAACACACACACACACATAATATATTTCTTCGATTCAGAGCTCTCAAAACATTTATTTTCTGTGGAAATGTCTTTATCTAAATTTTGTAATCGAATGTATTGGTATATGGCAGAGGAAGTGAAAAAGGTTTTTTAAACCTTTAAACATTTTAGCAAAATGTTATCGCCGCACTCATTATGTTAACGTCAGTCTTTAAAACGCTATTTCTTAACGTGCTTGTAAGTGGACTGTTGCGAAGTTTCGTTCTACTCTGAGCTCAGGGAAACAGGTTGTTCTATTGTGGAAAATAAAAAACGCTGCAACGGTGCTCTCTAGATTCCTCGGGGGTAGATATGCAGCAGTCAACTGTTAAGGTTTGTTATGGGAGGAATTTCATTGCAGGAAGGTTACCTGCAGTGACCTAAGGCGGATGAGAAGCTTACGAGCGCTGCTGTGATAGAAGATACAATAATTATTTTCCAAATATTAAGTAACTGAGTTATGAGACAATGTTCAGATATTAATCGATTACCTTGATTCCTGCAATAATTATGTATGAAATTTATATTTATTCCAACGATATATTCTTTTTTAAAAAAGTTCATAAAGCATATATATACGAGTAAATACCAGGAAAAGCTAACATTTTGAAGTGAGCGATCACTGAATTTTTTGTACGCATTCGTAAAGCACATTATTTGGTAACGCAAGAATCTTTGACGTCGTGTATTTTCTTTAAAAGGTTCCAACGATTTTTAGTTTCTCTGCTATATGTGTAAGGTAGTTAGAGAAGGTATTGCATCCCACCTAAAAATACGATACCGAGATTTTAGCGGAAATACAGGATTTTCCCGCCCCGGCCCCCGAATCCCTCCTTCAAAAAACATTTTTTAGTTTCTCTACTACGTACAGGGTTGACCATTTAAGTTGAGACTGTATAATATCTCAAAAACTAACCGTTGTACAAAGATGTGTCTTTGATAAAAGTTTTTTGATATTATGCGGCAAAGTAAATGCCATTAATCGAGTTCTGTTGGACATTTTAGAGTAAATTAATTTTTACTTTCTCTACTGCGTATAGTAAGTAGGGGAAGTATTGTATTCCACCCAAAAATTCGACATTAGATTTCACCGGAAATATATGTTTTGAAACCCCTGAACAAAAAAAACATTTTTGGAAACATGTCCATATGTGTGTGTGTGTGTGTGTGTGTGTGTGTGTGAACAGCATAACTCAAAAACGAACAGTCGAATAAACACCAAATTTGGTATTTAGGTTCAGTATCTTCCAGAGATGCGAAACGAAGGTTTTCAACAAAATCCCCCACTCCAGATTATCCTTTACATGGAACATTTTACGAAAATTTTAATTTTCTCAAAAATGGCTGTAACGATTTTGATTAAAATATCATATGTTTAAGATATTTTCATGATAAATGAAATGTATATCTCGAATTTTCTGGGAATGTCTCCAAAATTATTCTTCATTGTGAACGACTTTTGCATAACTGGTAAACCATAAGAGATAGACAAAATTTTACTGTAGAAAAATGTAGGTCGCTTTAAAATACACAATTTATGCCATATACATTTTTTTTGTTGAGTGAACCATTTTCGAGATATTACTTGTTATTCCCTTAAATTTTCCAATAATTTTTCTCAAATGGGAATTCGTTATTCATTTGTTTATGTCCTGGACATCAAAGAGAATGGAATGCGCCACATAGCAACCAGCTCTTAAAATATTTGACTATCGCTTAAATACTACCATATTCCCCTTGCACCTACAAGAAAATTAGCAATAAGATTAACATCTCGATTAACATGAAGCATAAGGAGAATAAGCGTTTGTAAAAATGGTTTGTACAAGAGTAGAGAAAGTCATGTGAGTGTAATACATCAGATTTTTCTAAATGGGAACCTACAATTAGGGTCAAATGAAATTGACACTAAAATGACCATCACAACGTCCTCCAAATAAAACACGAGTGGAATTTACTTTCCTCCATAATATCAAGCCAGTTTTATTGAAGACATTTCTTTCTACAAGCTTAGCTTTGAAGATATTGTACAGTCTCAACTTGAATGGTCCACCCTATATAATAAGTAGGGGAAGGATTGCATTCCATCCAAAAAAAATCTGATGTGTTACACTCACATGACTTTCTCTACTCTTGTACAAACTATTTTTACAAACGCTTAATCTCCATATGCTTCAAGTTAATCGAGATATCGAGATGTCAATCTTATTGATAATTTTCTTGTAGATGCAAGGGGAATATGGTAAGTTTTAAGCGATAGTCAAATATTTTAACGCTGGTTGCTATGTGGCGCATTCCATTCTCTTTGCATGTCCAGGACATAAAAAAATGAATAACGAATTTGAGAAAAAGTATAAGTATTGGAAAATTTAAGGTAATAACAAGCAATATCTCGCAAACGGTTCACTCAATAAAAGAAATGTATATGACATAAATTGTGTATTTTAACGCGATCTACATTTTTCGTGTAGTAAACGTTTGTCTATCTCTTATGGTTTACCAGTTAGGAAAAAGTCGTTCATAATGAAGAACACTTTTGGAGACATTGCCAGAAAATTCGAGATATACATTTTATTTGTCATGACAATATCTTAAACATATGATAGTTTAATCAAAATCGTTAGAGCCGTTTTTGAGAAAATTAAAATTTTCGAAAAATGTTCCATGTAAAGGGTAGTCTGGGGTGGGGGGATTTTCTTGAAAACCTTCTTGTCGCATCTCTGGAAGATAACTGAACCTAAATACCAAGTTTGGTGTTTATCCCACTGTTCGTTTCTGAGTTATGCTGTTCACAGACACACAGACAGACACACACACGGACATGTTTCCAAAAATGCTCTTTTTGGATTCAGGGGGTCTCAAAACATATATTTCCGGTGAAATCTCGGTATCGAATTTTTGGGTGGAATACAATACTTCCCCTACTTACTATACGTAGTAGAGAAAGTAATTAGATACCGAGATTTCACCTGAATTCAAATATAGCATTTTTGGAAACATGTCTGTGAGTGAGTGTATGAAAAGCATTAACTCAAAAACAAAACGTCGGGTAGGTACCAAACTTGGTATTTAAGTTCAGTATCTTCCAGGGATGAGACACACAGTTTTTCAAGCAAATCTCCCCATCCCAACTACCCTTTACATGGAACACTTTGCGAAAATTTTGATTTTCTAAAAATGGCTCTTAAGGATTTTGATTAAAATTTCATATATTATAGGTGTTTAAATAACAAAATGTATATCTTGAATTTTCTGGAAATAGCTTTTGTCTTCATTCGGAAAGAATATTATGTAATCTTTATAACTAGTAAACGTTAAGTGATAGACGAAAACGTACTACACAAAAATGTATATCTCCTTAAAACATATAATTTATTTAAAATAAGTTTTTTGTGGCATAAACCCTTTCTGAGGTATCCGTAATTAATGGTCATTGTTTAAAATCTTTTCATCATTCAGTTGTTTTCCGTGAATGCATGGAAACAGTATGGAATTTTAAGGCCAGCATATAGCGTCCAGTTCTTGAACATTTGACTATCGCTGTTCTCTTTGTAGCTGTAACGAAATGTATAATGTAGCTGTTTCTGTAAAGGTTTATTTGGATTAGAATTTAGTAGATAGAAAAATAAACTTTCATAAGAATAGTTTGTATATCAAAATAACTTCTCTCGGGCTATCAGTCAGGTGAATATTGGAAGGATTTCCAAGCTTTCAGCAGCTAACATCGCTCTCTTCTTCAGGGAATGATGTCGAGACCCTTGGTCCACCTATAAGGTCGTGTGTTGCACATTCTGTTGATGTTTGTATAGAAGTAGATTGATGACATTGAGGCAGTATTTTATATCATGACATGCTGTGAATGTCAAAGTGATTGTAGTGTAAATTAATATTATTGTATGTACATGATTTTTGTTAGCCATAAGTATTCTTAGGAAATAAGTTTACACGGCATCACTGATACTGACAATAGAATTGGGTAACAATAAACCGAGAGGGTAAGTTGTATATCACTAAGAAGAGACTTAGTGATAAACTTCAGGGTAGCGTACCTTTTTTAGAAATGGAGGGAATATCTTCCCTAGAGCATATGTGTTAGTAGTAGTGACAAAAACAGACGCTAAACTGTGCGCAATTTGGTAACCGATAGCAGCTATATTATAATGTTTAGGCAATTCGAGGTGAAGGAGTATATATTCTCGAGTCATAAGGAAGTGTCACACAGTTCTGCAGAATCTCTCACGAGGTGCACGTCACACAGTTCTGAAGAATCTCCCACGAGGTGCACGTCGCAGAGTTGGTTACAAAAATGTAAAGTACGCGAAGTAATTGGTACGCGGCAACTAAAACGACTGTAGCTACTTTTGGAAATATCGGAGTTTGTCAGGCGTGTATTAAGATTAAATATGTCAATTATTAATTAAGCGTGACGGCAATAAAAGTCTAGATTCAGATTTTTTTATCAGTGTTATCTTTTAGTAACAACTCCTTTTCATTTACACGCCCTGCTTAGAGATACTTGCTCGACTGAGTTATAATAGCTAGCCGGAGGACAATGAACCCAAATTTAAAAATAATAAAACAAGAGGCGCCCAGTAAATAAGATAACACGAGCCATGAGAACTGCGACAACATACTGAGAGGCAAAAGGAATAATTATCATCATTATTGTACAGTGGCCATTTGTAAAGAATCTAGAAGAAACGCTGAAAAGGAAATAAATTCGCTAACAGCTAGTCTTAAATTTGAGTAAAGTATCACATTGACGTCCGTTAAGATTTGAAATGATTTCCCAGGTAACCTCTAAGAAAATCCTTGATGAATGAGAAGATGGAAATATACTGAAGCACCATTGCGATGTAAGCTTCATGAATATCCAGATTCGGAATTCTAACAAGCCACGTAAAATGAAGGAAGGGGGTCTCCATAGAATTCCTTTGCATAAACTTGAGAAAATCACAAGGAGAAACTTAGCAAAAGATTAAAACTTTTAACCTTACGGTGCTATTGAAAGTGATTTGGTGTTCGGTTAAGAGTTCATTAAAACTTTTTCTTGTTTTGTTAATTGCAGGACGAATTTTAAAGTAAGTGGCTTATGTAACTTTCACGTCGCAATAAAAGCTCGTGTCAATATTTATCGAGTTCGTAGATGCGCACTAATTTGTCGCCTTATCTATAAAGCGTAAGCCAGTCAGTCAGCTTGGTTTTACATGTTAAAGCTATCTCACTGTGTTGCTGAGATAAAAAGTAATATACGCCATGGTTGATAAACGGTTTCTTACTTAATTTAAATGTGGTGGGGGAGCCCTTCCAAGCAGGTAGGGGTTTAACTACTGGAAGGTGGTAGTGTTTACTCGGAATAAAGCAAGTGAGGGGTAAAGACGCGCGATAGTGAAAAACTTTAGGGTGTTTTGAACTATATATCAGGCGTAGCACGAGCTCAGCATACTTTATACCCCTTCTACTAGCTAAAGCTTTACATGAGAGATGCCACCCACCCCACTAGCTAAAACATCGTTGAATAGACAGTAGGTACTAGAAAATGCTAATTTTATTTGTCTTCCACCTTCTTATGGTGAAGAAAGTTGCTGCCCCACGTATTGTACAGAGTTTCCGGTGGCCTTCGCCCCACGTTTAGGAATCAACTTTGTATTTTAATGTTTTTTTTAAAAAATATTATATATTTAGGTTTGCCTCGGCTGCGTCAGTATTAATTTGTAGAAACATGTCTTCTCTTTGTAGGGGGTGATGCGGCTAAAGAATGTAGGCTTACACAAATTATAATTTTTACTTCGCTCATTATATTAATCCTTGACACGATTAAATAACACTTCACTGATATAGAGAGCTGTGAGATTATTTATTAATTACTTGCACTTTTTAACACGTAAACTTTATAATATTCTCGTCTCACACCGAATATGTATTAAACTTCTCGAGGACGCGTCTCGCGTCCAGTTAGGAACGCTGTCTGCTAGCAACCGACTTCTACCGCCTGAATTTGCAAATTTCATCTATTTCAAATCTCTTATTGGCTAATGCTGCCCCAACAGAATACTTTTGCTAATCCTGCTCCAACAGAATACTTTTATTTGACTTTTAGCCTTTCCTGTTTTTGATTGGCTATTTATAAACTGTTTTAAAAATATTACATTATTGTTTACAAGAATTACTAGTAGCATTACTAAACTTTCCAATTCATTATTGCCACAAGGTTACCTCATTGTTAGCAACTTTTGACCTACATTCTAACAGCTCCTACATTATTAAAATTACGTAATAGATTCACATAACATTATTAAACAAGCACACAATAATATAAACATATACAATGACTGTAATATACACTTTTTATATATTGTAGTATACACATATTGCTTTAAGGCGGGCTGTTATTATATTTTATATTATATAATTAGACTGAAATCATTTATGGTAGAAGAAGTAGATATCGATTTTAACCAGACGTTCAAATTCAAGATTTCACGTGAGTCACGAATTATTGTTATAGTATATTTAAAAAAAATATTAATTTCGATCTCCAAATTCTAAATCTTCTATCACCATACATTTCTATTTATACGTTGCATTTACTAAGAAAACTAACCTGTAAATCTAGGATAAAGCTTAAGATTAAATCAGCATGAAAGAAACAAATACAAGTCTATTTGTAAATAACAAACGCAACTTCAGATATGAAATAATTGTGATTTTAATAGGCATTGCCTCAGTGCTTTCATAAACTATGCGGATGGCTGTGCTGCACAAATACTTGTTTACTCGCACTGTAATAGAATAAAATATGCTAAATTGCGTACTATACGACGTTACTAGCGGATGCAGATTTAAAACTCCTATTCAAGATCTCTTATGACTAGCGTTCTCATACAAGACCTCTCATAAGCCAACTCTCAATAGAGATCGTTTGTGAACAACATTTCGCATACCAAGAACTGTAATTTCATGAATATAAAAGAATTAATCGCTATTTAAATAAACATAATAAAATAAGATCGAAATATTAACCAAACATTTCCTTCAACGATAATTACGTATAATTAATTTCATCGACATTATTCATTTAGAGCATTTAAATGAAAACAAAATCTTGCTGCGTTTGTACTATGCCATATTTAATTGGTTTATAGGATTAAATACATAATTCGTGAAGTTTAAAAATGATACAGGTTTCTGAAATGTATAAATTATAAGTAACAGTGGAGATTATTAATTGGATAAATAAATATTTTGTATAATTAATAAATATATATTTTGAGAATTTAAATGCACCCTTGATGTAACCATTTTATCAGTATGGTGAAGGGAATTGTCAGTATAGTTTTTATTCAACAAAAGAGTGAATCTGTGAGAGTAGAAAGCCAGTATCAATAACAACAATCTTAATTTTATTTCAACTAACTGTACAAGCCCATCTCTACTCAGATAGCATAAGAGTTAGCATAACCTACCTACTGACAGCAACCGTGGCAGAAACGAAACACATCAAAAGAAAGATCTACATCATACTAACTTCCATTAATCAGAAATGTATCGCATTCCTCACGTAGATAAGACATTTTTAGATATCCACATGCTTGTTAAAGAACGTTTTTACTTTCTCTACTACGTATAGCATGTAGGGGAGGTATTGTATTCCACCCAAAAGTTCGATACCGACATTTCACTGGAAATATATATTTTGAGACCCCCTGAATCCAAAAAAAACATTTTTGGAAGCATGTCCGTGTGTGTGTGTCTGAACAGCAAAACTCAGAAACGAACAGTCGGATAAACACCAAACTTAGTATTTAGGTTCAGTATCTTCCAGAGATGCGACACGAAGGTTTTCAAGAAAATCCCCCCACCACAGATTACCCTTTACATGGAACATTTTTCGAAAATTTTAATTTTCTCAAAAATGGTTCTAACGATTGTGATTAAAATATCATATGTTTAAGATATTTTCATGACAAATTAAATGTATATCTCGAATTTTCTGGGAATGTCTCCAAAAGTATTCTTCATTGTGAAAGACTTTTGCATAACTAGTAAACCATAAGAGATAGACAAAATTTTACTACACAAAAAATGTAGATTGCATTAAAATACAAAATTTATGTAATATACATTTTTTGTTGTTGATTGAAGCATTTTCGAGATATTGCTTGTTATTCCCTTAAATTTTCCAATACTTAAACTTTTCCTCAAATTCGGTATTCATTTTTTTCGTTCTGGTAATGCAAAGAGAATGGAATACTCCACATAGCAACCAGCTCTTAAAATATTTGACTATCGCTTAAAGCCTACATATTCCCCTTGCATCTACAAGAAAATTATCAATAAGATTAACATCTCAATATCTCGATTAACATGAAGCATATGGAGAATAAGCATTTGTAAAAATAGTTTGTACAAGAGTAGAGAAAGTCATGTGAGTGGTACACATCGGATTTTTTTCCTTTAAATAAACTATAAATTCATTGGATTAATTTAAGATGTGTAAGATAAATTAGTTAAGGTGTGTCAAAATAAGTAATTTTTAGTCCGTATGAGTGTTGTAAAGGAGTAGCACAGAACAAAGGTCTACACGGAGCAGAAGCGCCCCTTCTAGGGTCCAGGGGAAGGCCTCATCCCGGTGACACTCCCTCCTGTAGGTTTATCCGTTAGGGCAATACATTGTAACTTTAAGAGGCCCCCCACCGCTTGCCCAGGAACAGAAGTGGATACGCTACTTACGCGCGTCAACCCCAAAGGGGAACACTTCCGAAACCTCGGTAGGGCCGACAGTGAGGTAGCACACCGTCTACTTTCCAGGTGTACCGGAGAACCTTGAGGCGTCTCACAGCCCCACCGTGTCACCGCCCAGACGTACTCAATCTCCCATGGGTACCGAGAACCACTGCTCCGTCGAGTCCAACACAATTCGAACGGCTCCCAAACGGGAGGGGCCCAGATGTTCAGCCCGATGTACTTCTAGTAACGCCAGAAGTATCACGAGTGCTAACGGTCCACAACGCCCGTACCACGGCAGCTGACGGTGTCGGAACCCTCCCTACGTGGAGGTGTAGGTTATCCGACACCAGGGCCAAACTGTCCCCACGTGACCTTTGGGCCAGCACCTTAAAATTTTAATCCGCGCCCCCATTATAGGGGCGGAAGTAGATACGCCACTTACACGCATCAACCCCCAAAATCCAAAAGACTACCGAGACCTCGGTGGGGATGACAGCAACCCCGCCTGGACGGAAAACCACACAGACATAACCAGTCTCCCACAGGTACCGGGAACCACTGCCTCGCCGAGACCAACCCAATCCAAACGATATCCTTATGGGTGGGGCTCGGACGTTTGACCCAGCGTACTTATAGTAACGTCTGAAGTACCACGAATGCTCAGGATCTGCAGCGCCGGACCACGGCACCTGAAGCGCTTGGAATCCCGCTTATGGGAATGGCGAGTAGGACAGTTGAGTGCGAAGGTCTACCTGGGGTAGAGCCCCCCTTCTCTGCCCAGGGTTAGTGCCATCCGAGTGGCTCTGTAACCGGGGTTTCCCCATGAGGTCAATACCTGGTTTCCTAAAAAAAGGCCCCCTGCTTACGCGGAGATTGAAGTGGATACGCCACTTACACGCGTCATCCCGAAAGGGCGACTACCGATAACCTCGGTAGGGCCGACAGCTTTCTAGCAAGCCGTCTACCGGCTATCCAGGGCGGCACCGGAGGACATTGAGGCGTCTTACAATCCCGCTGGTATGGAAACCCATACAGACGTACCCAATCTCCCATGTATCGGGAACCACTACCCCGTCGAGACCAACCCAATCCGAACAGCTCACCAACGGGAGGGGCTCGAATTGGGGAGTTGGACAGTGTAACTAAAATATAACGTCTGATAAACCCAAAATTTTAGCTTAAGTCAGGGAAATAGTGAAGTTTTTCAGGAAATTCCCCCATGCCAAACTCTCCTTTACAGCTCCGCCCATTTTTCGGGTTATCGTAAGCAAATTCGCTAGAATTGCAAGATTTCCAACATCTTGTTTGAGGAAGACATGTGGTTATTGTCGCAATTTGCGCGAGAAATCTTTGGGCTTAAATGTAAGGGGCTATGAATATCCCACTCCGCCGGCAATCAGCGTGCTTCCTGGTGCCATTAAAGTTGTCGTTAGGTCGGACACGCGTCAAAACGAAGGCTCTGTATAATCATTAACTTCAACAGAGATACTAAGACGTGAATATGTAAATCTTTACTGTATCGCAAAACGCAGACTGCATCAGTTAACATCAGCTACACGAAAATAATGGCTCTTCACGCTCCTAATGAAGTAGATCTTCCTTACTTTGCAGAGCAGTGGGAGGTTGTACAGTTCTCAGGTGGCTGAAGTTACAAGCGTGACGTGTGCCTGTGAAGGCGTCTGAGGGTTACTGTCACTTCTGAGACGATGTGAAAATTCACACGCCGCCGTCACATATTTTATTCACATGCTACTGATGCATTATCTCGTGTTATGTGCTGTGTGGTAGGCTCTAAATACGCGGCGCCAGGGAGTTTACTGATTTATGAGCGTGCTTATCGCAACCACCTCTTTCGCCAATTTTATTTTCAAGCACCCGCAGGTGTCCTCTCTTTCACTTTAATCTGGGTACATACTCCTGGGTGCATGTCTCCATATATTATGTAATAAATCTGCTACGGTATGGGTAGGTACATGGCGCTAATGCAGAGACTTGCTACCTCAAACACTAACTTTATAGAAGGTGCCGTTATTCTCTATCTTAACGATCCTTTTAATTTTAAAGACATCTTATCTTTAGTTTCGTTCGTGAATTAAAATTTTATGCTACGAGTTACAGTATAAATTTATTAAGCTTCGCAATGTGCAACAGATTTCTTACAGGTAGGCTGGGATTTTCTTTCTCAACTACTCACCTACAGCAAGTAGGGAACTATTGTATTCCACCCAAAAATTCTATATGGGAATTTCAATGAAAATACGCATTTTGAGGTCCCTGAATCCGATAAAGCTCGCTCGGGTGTGTATATGCCCCGTATATCTGTGAAGAACGATATAACTCAAATACGAAACAATCTGATGACTTTCTCTACTCTTGTACAATCTATTTTTACAAAAGCTTATTCTCCATATGCTTCATGTTAATCGAGATATCGAGATGTCAATCTTATTGCATATTTTCTTGTAGATGCAAGGGGAATTGGTAGGTTTTAAGTGATAGTCAAATATTTTAAGAGTTGGTTGCTATGTGGAGTATTCCATTCTCTTTGTATGTCCAGGACATAAAAAAATGAATAATGAATTCCCATTTCAGAAAAAGTGTAAAGTATTGGAAAATTTAAGGGAATAACAAGCAATATCTCCAAAATAGTTTTCTTTAAAACCTTCGTGTCGCATCTCTGGAAGATACTGAACCTAAACACCAAGTTTGGTGTTTATCCGACAGTTCGTTTCTGAGTTATGCTGTTCACACACACACACGCGCACGGACATGTTTCCAAAAACATGTATTTCCGGTGAAATCTCGGTATTGAATTTTTGGGTGGAATACAATACTTCCCCTACTTA
The DNA here is from genome assembly GCA_030765065.1 of Deroplatys truncata. Classification (NCBI taxonomy): domain Eukaryota; kingdom Metazoa; phylum Arthropoda; class Insecta; order Mantodea; family Mantidae; genus Deroplatys; species Deroplatys truncata. The sequence goes on from CM060975.1 coordinate 100,450,770, forward strand.
CTATACGTAGTAGAGAAAGTAAAAAGTGTATGTATGTGAGAAAGAGAGAGAACAGCATAACTCAAAAAGCAAAAAGTGTAATCAATACTAAATTCGGGTTCGGTCAGCATTTTCCAAGGAAGATAGACGAACCTTATCACGAAAATTACCATCCCCCTGATCAATCCTTTGCACAATTTTTTTTAATTTATCAAAAACGGCACTAACGCTTTTAATTAACATTTTTTAGGCATTTGCACGACGAATTGTGTATCTTAAATTTTCTGCAAATATCTTAAGTGTTATTGAATTATAAATAATTGCGAATCGCACAGCTATGCGCAAAAACACTTAGTACCGACAAAAAATACAGATTTATTAAAAAACGTAACTTGCGACATTTTTTTAGTATACGTCGTTTTCGAAACGCCTCTGTTGTTCCTTTGAATGTTCAAATATTTCAAGCAGTATGCTTTTCGTATATCATTATGTCTGTTGTTTTGTTGTTTAGCAGCCCATGCAAAAGTGTAGGTGCATGCAATATCGAGACTACTAATTTGACTTACTTTTTAAGAAACACTATCGCTCCACTGCCTACATGTCTGTAAAACAAATTATTGGCGAATATTTTAGTGTGCAGAAGAATAAATGGCAACTGGGAGAAAAAGAATGTCGTATAGTAACTACATATTAGATTTCTTTTCAGTCCAAATCTACAGATTACTTTATGAAGAAATTTAAATTATATATCCGAAGTATATACTCGCAGCCACTTAGCTAGTAACGTAAAGTTCAAACTGGAAATGGAAAAAATAACTATTTTTTAAAGCATGCTGTGAAGCGTTCTCTTAGAGGCGAATCATTTGAACGGTGTATAAAGTTGGTATGGAAACTGTTTATAGCCTGTGTTTCCCTCTTTGAAAAGATAACCTCTGACCAGGATGTGGCCACTGCCTTGCTTGAGATTTTCACCCCGTTCCTTTTAACAACCCTTTAATTTCTAAAAGCATGACGGGCAGGATGGACAGAGAGGAAGCTTGGGTGTTAAGGTCCACGAACTCTGCCCCTTAAAGACCGCAGTAAACCTTCACCGGATCTCTTCCCCCAGCACAGACAGGTTTTATTAGTTGCATTTTTGAGCCGTACATCTTAGGAATGCTTAATCTCGGAGAGTAGTAAACAATTTTCTAACATGCAAAACCATCTCATTAGAAAATGGTTTATAAAAAGCTGTTTATTTCGTGATGAGGAATAAGGAAACAAAATAAAAAATGTTGCTCCCCAATTACGAAACTTAACTTGACCCTCAAATGACCAGCCATGGATGGTCCAACCATTCATTGTGCTCTTCGTACAAAGCCATTCAGAATTTTCATTGTTATTTAGTTGGTGTAAGAAAAATTTCTTTATACAAATGTTGTTTGGTTTCTTATGAGAAGTGATGAAATAACATAAAAATAGGCTCCCATTTAAAAAGGTTAAATTGGCCCTAAAATGATCATCGCAACATCCAACAAATACAACACGACTAATAGCATTTACTTTCCCCCATAATATCAAGCAAGTTTTATTTGACATTTTTCCCTACAACGTTTACTTTGGAGATATTGTAGTCTGAACTTAAATCGTCCAGCCTGTATATGCTGTGCAAATACAGATATATATATATATATATATATATATATATATATGTTGCACTCAGACTTCCCCTACTCTTGCACAAACCTAATAAAATACCAAACTTAGTATTTATCCCAAAGTTTTTTTCGAAAAAGGCTGAAGGGAGAACAAAATGATATGGTATATTTTTGTTTCTAATACCTCTATGAAGTGCGTATTAGAAAGAACGTAATGAGTTTCCTTCCACTCTGTATATTTATTAGATCATTTATGGACATTTTATGTCATTTTCTATTTTAGGGCTTTTTTCGATTTCTGATAATTATTTTGTAATTTTCCTGCCCTCTGCGCCTTTGTTTTCTTGCTTACATTCACTGTGTAAATATTTTTGTATTATTCACTTTTCACAAAAGGGTAAGTTTTAAAAAAAAATAGAAATTTCACTATTCTACTCGGAAATAAGAGTAACTTTGTACATTCTTTATTGCATTCCTATTTAATGGTTGGTCTGGAAAGGGTTACTTGCTGGTGAAGTGGTGTCAGGGGAGCAGGTATAATTACAGTTATGAACTAATGTCCAAAATAACGATGTGGTAGGTCAGTTATCAAACTTTCACCTTAATGAGTGCGTACAGTCGATTGCTATAGTCCTTATCTTTGTGTTGTCATAGAATGCGAAGCCCTCTTCATTGGTAATTAATTCTGAAAATTGAAAATAATTAATGCTACAGTTTTGTAAGACCTGCTTTAAAATAATAAGTCCTGAAGTTTCTTTTAGATTTAGAAGGAAATGCAACAAATGTGTATTAATTTCTCTACCATATATATAGTACTTAGAGGCATTCCATCCAAAAAACCGATACTAAGATTTCACCGGAAATACATGTTTTGAGGCCTCTTGAATCCAAAAAAGGCATTTTTAGAAAAAGTCAGATAAATACAAAACTTGGTATTTAGGTTCAGTACTTTCCAAAGATGCTACAGGAATATTTTCAAGAAAATCACGCCACCCCAAACTACCCTTTACAAAGAACATTTTTCGAAATCTTTTATTTCCTAATAAATGACGCTCATGATTTTGATTAAAATAGCATATATTAACGATATATACATGACAAATAAAATGTATATCTTGGATTTTGTGAGATTAGCATTTAAAGTCCTCTTTTTGGAAGGAATGTTGTATAATCTTGTACAACTGATAAACGTTATGCGATAGACGAAAACGTACTACACAAAAATTTAGACTCTTTAAAACACACGATTTATTTCAAATAGCTTTTCTGAGGCATAAGCAATTTTCGAGTTTTTCGTTATTAATGCTTTAATTTTTTCAATACTTTGTCGTGCTTTATAAGCCCCGTCGATTTTCAGTTGTTTTTCACCATTACATGGGAACAGTATGGAATTTTAATGCCAGCGTATAGCATCCATTTCTTAAACATTTGACTATCATTGTCGTCTTTGTAACCTAACGAAATGTTTTATATAGCTATTTTTGCAAAATGCTCATCTCGATTATAATGAAGTGGATAGAAAAATAAACTTTCGCAAGAATAGTTTGTATATCTACTAATAAACGATATAGGGTGAAGTAGGTGGTTGCTGCTACGTATTGAAAGTCAGTTTGAAGAAGATGAGTATTTTAGGAGGAGTTGTATTGTAGTTCTTATGTTGGGGAGCCGAACTTGTAGTAGTTGCAACCGCACGTATAGTAAACTGTTTCCGGTAGCCTTCGCCCCAAGTTTAAAAAAAATATTAACTTTGTAATTAAACTTTTTCTTTAAATATTATATATTTATGTTTGCCTCGGCTGCGTCAGTATTTATTTTAGAGACGTGGAAATCTTGGCAGGGCGTGATGCGACAAAAATGCAGGCTTACACAGATTTTAAGTTTTAATTCACTCCTTTTTATTAATCCGTGACACAAATTAAATAGCATTTCACTGATATCGACAACTGTGAGATTCTTTTATTTAATACTTGCACTTTTTAACACGTATACTATTTTCGTCTCACACGAATACGTAATTAATTTCTCGAGAACACATCTCACGTTAGTAACTCTGTCTGCCGGCAACTGAACTGATTTCAAGGGCCTAAACTTTTAAATTTATGTATTTCAAGTCTCTGATTGGCTAATCCTAGTCCAATAAAATACCTTCATTTAACTAAAGCTTTTTCTGGTTGTAGATTGGTTATTTTATAAACTGTCACTAAAATCACATTAATGCTTCCAAGAATCACAAGTAACATTTAAACTCTCAAACTCATTGCCTCTAGGTTACCTCATTGTTAGCAACTTTTAACTTATTATTCTCACAGCTCCTACATTATTAAATTACTTAATATATTCACATAACATTATTGAACATGTTTACAATAATATAAGCATATGCAATGAATGTTACATACATTTTACAAATTATTACATACACATATTGCTACAAGGCGGGCTGTTTTGAATTTACATTTTATATAATTTGACTGAAATCATTTAAGTGTTAAAAATACTGCCTCAAAGGTAGAGAAAGGTATGTGAATGTATCATCAGATTTTTTTTAAAAACTAATTTTCCAATTTATTGCATTATTATCTTTACACTTAATTTTTCTACTTAAGTAACAGTTGTACCCATGAGTAAATTAATTTATAATATTGTGTACACTAATTGCAATGAATTAAGTCTCAGTTTCAGGTCATTTTTGTAATTATTATTATATGTTTTAAAAATGTTGGTCATTTATTAAACATTTTAAGTCATCAAACTCCGGACCCTGGTTATTATGAAATAATTAGTACGTTTGTATTTTGTGAGCACGTTTGTAGCATCCCTGCGTGCAGTTTTCGAAATACGAGAATATCGGACCAGAGCCGCCGCCGCCGCCGCCGCTATTCTAAACTTTGCAGGCTGCGGTAACCATGGCAGCAGACCGTAAATTCTTATCTCTGTGTATCTGGTCGAAACTCGACGTTAAACAGGAGCTATGGCATTTGACTTCAAAGAGCGCGCCCCTTTAGAATTTGCCACTACGTGTGTGATACCATTGACGTCATCACGCTTTGAATATCTAATCGTTGAGCATGGGAACGAACGGGATAGCTCCGCCTTTAGTTTATGCTTAGCCGTGGAACCGATAGTACCGTACGTTTCACAAATGTGGATTTGTAAAAGGATGGGATTTTAAATGTAGAATAAAATAGAATAGGATATTTCTGTAAGCCCAACCTACCGCGATGCCTTTTCAATGCATAAGCTCTTTTGGGGATAACAGTATATCAATAGCAAGTACCCCAGTTTGTTAGAATTTGCTTATAACAAAATGTTATAGCTTCTTCATATTCATTTTTACTTTCTCTTCTACGTATAGCAAGTAGGGGAAGTATTGCATTCTACTCAAAAATTCGATACCGAGATTTCACCGGAAATACATGTTTTGAGGTCTCCTGAATCCAAAAAGAGCATTTTTGGAAACATGTCCGTGTGTGTTCTGTGTGTGTGTCTGTCTGTCTGTCTGTCTGTGTACCTGTGAACAGCATAACTTGGAAAGGAACAGTCGGATAAACACCAAACTTGGTATTTAGGTTCAGTATCTTCCGGAAATGCGATAGGAAGGTTTTCAACAAAATCCCCCCACCCCAGATTACCCTTTACATGGATCATTTTTCGAAAATTTTAATTTTCTCAAAAACAGCTCTAACGATTTTGATTAAAATATCATATATTGAAGATATTTTCATGTGAAATAAAATGAATATCTTGAATTTTCTGGGAATGTCCCCAAACGTATTCTTCATTGTGAAAGACTTTTGCATCACTGGTAAACCATAAGAGATAGACAAAATTTTACTACACAAAAAATGTAGATCTCGTTAAAATACACAATTTATGTCATATACATTTTTTTTTGTTAAGTGAGCCATCTTCGAGATGGGACAGGGAGGGTGGGACCCTCCAATGGTCGGCAATACCCGCTAAAAATTCCTCCACCGGAGGTAAAAGCAAAAGGGAAAAGAATGGAATCCTAAGGTGGAATTGGCGCTGTCCCGAGTAGCTCCTGCGTTAGTAGACGACAGATGTGCTGCAGCCCTATGGACGGGTGCGGGTGAAGATAGGATCCTTGGCTGCAGCCATGACAAACTGCCCTGACTGCAGCCTAGAGGTTAGAAGGTGAAGATTAGGATGGTATTCAAAAGTGATATTGGTGAAGGTAGTAGAGTGAAGCTGATCTCGCCCCTTTTTCAACTGCTCGTCGGTCTTTTTTCTTGTGCTTTCAATTTGTCGATGGGGCGTTGGGTGTATAGCGAACGCTGAAGATTACTTTAGTTCTGGATGTGGATTAACATTCTGCTGTGGTAATCTTGCTTTGAAGTCCTTGAAACTCTGTTCCGGTTCGTACAGGCGTGTGCTGAAGTTATCCAACCTGCTGGAGATCAGGTTGGCGGCGAAGGTTGCATTATGGTTGTGAGCTGCGGCGATGGTGGCCTGCAGGTCTTGGAGCTTCTCGGAGATGGCGGTATTCGGGGCCTCTTCCAGTGCTGCTAATCGGTTGCCGATGTTTAGTACCTCCGCGTGGAGAGCCTTACGGCCTCCCGAATCGCCAACCCAGTTGAGGTTTCTGCTGTCGTTTCGGTGATAGTGACACAGTAGCGGCGGCGGCACAGGTCCTGCTCAGTGTATGCACAACAGCGACGGCAGGGAACCAGGCGATCTACTCGGCTGGCCTCGATGCGTAAGCAGCGCCCTAAGGAGGGTAGGCCCGCCCTCAAGCCAGGGTCTGTAAACACCAGTTGGACTGGTGAGGTGGTTCCACGCGGAGCGATAATCCTGATGGTCCTCGTTGCTGAGGGCCACTGCTGGCGCGTTGCGGTGGTCAGGAACTTGGCTGGAAGGTCCCTTGGAACCCCGGTGATGACAGCACTGAGCCTTCCTTGAGGTACGGACTGGCTCGGCGGTGGTTGGGATGGTCCGTTAGGCTGCGTTGAAGCTGCCGATTGATGTAGTATCGACTGCGGCGGCCGAGGGCGAAGCTGATGAAGCGGCTCTCTCGGCGGGTAGTGAGGGGCAGCGGAGATGCCCGCCGCGGCAAGCTCGTGAGACGACGATGATCCTTCTTTCCCATAGCGCTGTTACGTACCTGATATGTGTTGCTGCGTCAGGTCAATTGTGTCCCTCTGTCGATACGGACGTGTTCGTCGCTTTTCTGTGAAAGAACGTGTCTTAATTTGCTAAGTTAATTTTAAACATGAATCTGCTCACCGTGTACACAGGTAATTTGTTGAAAATTTTCCAAATTTTGGGGCACCTGTAGGAAAACCTAGATGCAATCGTCAATAAATTTGAGGATTCTACAATAACACATACTACTGACGAATCATTAAATGCAATCAGAGAAGTTTATGATGACAGAATTAGTAGTGTTGATTTGTAACCCCCTCTCTCTCCTGACGTAATGAGTTTTATTATTCTTTTTTTGTATGGAGTTCTATGAACGATAGACTGTATCGTTGAAATCCTCATACTACAGGAACTTAGAGATAACATCGTGCAAGAATCACAAGAATCCTGCTGGTCAGCTTAAACGAGAGAGTGACAATAGTTTTACGGGTATGATGCTTATCTGAGTGTAGAAGATCAACCTTTCAGCATCTACTATAAGGTAAGGATTTTTAGTGCGCATCTACCGACACCATTTCACAGGCAACTCGCGCAGCGAAGAGAATCCGCGAGTGGGTCACCATATAATATAATGACCCTATATAGCTTACAGTATGCCCTATTATCCATAACGAGGTGTTGTGCTTCTTAAGAGGATGTTGAAAATCCGGACGAAGAAAAGTTTCCGGAGTGCAATTGGCAACACCAAGCTGTTGTAGGAAATTCACGCGATGGATATAAACTGAGGCAGTATTTTTAACACTAAAATTATTTTCAGTTTTAATTATATAATATATACTTCAAAAATAGCCCGCCTTAAAGCAATATGTGTATGTAACAATATATAAAAAGTGTATATTAGTCATTTCAGTATACATGTTTATTATTGTATACTATTGTATACATGTTCAATAATGTTATATGAATGTATTAGTAATTTAATAATGTAGGAGCTTTGGGAAATAGGTTAAAGTTGCTAACGATGAGTTAACAATGAGGCAATAATGAGTTTGAGAGTTTAAATGTTACTTGTGATTCTTGGAAGCAATAATGTAATTTTAGTGACAGTTTATAAAATAGCCAATCAACAACCAGAAAAACCTTTAGTCAAATGAAGATATTCTATTGGAGTAGGATTAGCCAATCAGAAACTGAAAAGGAGATACATTTACAAATTCATAATTCAGTTGATTGCAGACAGCGTTACTAACCAGACGCAAAAAGTGTCCTCAAGAGATTTAATACGTATTCGTGTGAGACGAAAAATAATTTACGTGTTAAAAAGTGCAAATAATTAATAAAAGAATCTCACAGCTCTCTATCAGTGAAGTGTTATATAAATCTTATCAAGCATTAATAAAACGAGTGAAGTAAAATTATAATCTATGTAAGCCTGCATTCTTAGTCACACCACAACCCTGCTAAGAGAAACGTGTCTCTAACAGTAATACTGACGCAGCCGAGGCAAACATAAATATATAATATTTAAAGAAACAGTCAAATTACAAAGTCAATTTTTTTTAAACTTGGGGCAAAGGCCACCTGAAAGTGCATTTGGGGCGAAGGCTACCGGAAACTGTTTACCATACGTGCGGTTGCAACTACTTCAAGTTCGGCTCCCCAACAGTTGAAAATATAATAAAACTCCTTCAGTACAAACTACTTCAAATTGACACCCAAAGCGTGGTAAAAATTACGTAACAAACCATCTTCTCAAAACAGCAGACAATGGAGAAGTGGCAATGCGATGGTTTAGTGTATCCAGTTGGTTACAATGAGGGCATGCCGAGGAGTCACACTGTGAAACCCAGGCATAGGAATTCTTCAGCAGTTGGCTTCCAAGTTATCTACATGCAAACCATTATGTCAGTACAAAGAATGTAAGCAACCAAGGGTCACTGACGGGCATGTAAGCACGGTTGTCACAGGGTAAAGTGCGATAACAGATCTACTTCATTTTCTTTCGTCCTGGCTTTAATGCTTAGAAATTCTTATGCTTGGTGATAATAGAATGAAGCTACATGCTCGAGTCCCGAGACACACCAATGTGAACCGGGTTAAACTTGGACAAACATACATTTCGAGACACTCCTACCACCGACATGGGTGGCCGAGGTCGTTAGCACATGGACCGTGAACGGGAGGTCCGCAGTTCAAATAGCACCAGGAGCGTCTTCACTGACTGACAGGTTTTTACTTTCTCTACTACGTATAGTAAATAGGGGAAGTATTGTATTCCACCCAAAAATTCAATACCGAGATTTCACCGGAAATATGTGTTTTGAGACCCCCTGAATCTAAAAAAAGCATTTTTGGAAACATGTCCGTGTGTGTGTGTGTGTGTGTGTGTGTGTGTGTGTGTGTGACTGTGAACAGCATAACTCAGAAACGAACAGTCGGATAAACACCAAACTTGGTGTTTAAGTTCAGTATCTTCCAGAGATGCGACACGAAGGTTTTCAAGAAAATCCCCCAACCTCAAATTACCCTTTACATGGAAGATTTTTCGAAAATTTTAATTTTTTCAAAAATGGCTCTAACGATTTTGATTAAAATATCATATGTTTAAGATATTTTCATGACAAATAAGATGTATATCTCGAATTTTCTGGGAATGTCTCCAAAAGTATTCTTCATTGTGAACGACTTTTGCATAACTGGTAAACCGTAAGAGATAGACAAAATTTTACTTCACAAAAAATGTAGATCGCGTTAAAATACACAATTTATGTCATATACATTTCTTTTTTGTTGAGTGAACCATTTTCGAGATATTGCTTGTTATTCCCTTAAATATTCCAATATTTATACTTTTTCTCAAAGGGAATTCGTTATTCATTTTTTTGTCCTGGTAATGCAAAGAGAATGGAATACTCTACATAGCAACCAGCTCTTAAAACATTTGACTATCGCTTAAAGCCTAGCAATTCCCCTTGCATCTACAAGAAAATTAGCAATAAAATTAACATCTCGATATCTCCATTAACATGATGTATATGGAGAATAAGCGTTTGTAAATGTAGTTTGTACAAGATTAGAGAAAGTCATGTGAGTGTAACACATCAGATTTTTTTTCCAGGTTTTCATCACTCTTCATAAATGGCAAAAGCCCGAGAGTACCCTAAGCTTAAGAACTGGAATATTTCCTTCCCAAATTTACTTCCCCAATTATTTCAATGCCTGTATCACCAGTGTCCAGCATCTTAGGTACTGTATACAGAAAGAACAAGCCTTAAACACTATTAAAAGAAAACATTGACCTCTTTTTTTTTGGTCATAGATGTACAGAAATGCTAGTTGCAAGAACTAGTTATTAGATCTTTCGTTAATTCCCATTTATATTATCAATCCTATAAATCACAGGGGATAAATAGGGATTAAAAATTTGGAGAAAAATTGTTATAGTTTCTATATAACGTCTGTGATATATCTATAGCCTCTGAAACGTTGAACGGAATATTAACAGAAATCACATTTAGAAGGAGTAGAATGTGGAAGTAATTCTGTTACGAAAGGTTTGAATTTAATTTCGCTACTGGAACCTTTCAGAGCGCCTGCTTTTTCCACAAAAGAAAACCCATTCTCATCTTTCTTTCTTTTTTATCCTCTCTAGAGCTTGATTCCCATTTTTCCGGTCCTCTTCTGCTCTGTAAAACCATCGTTTTCTCGGCCTTTACCTTATCCTTTTAACTTCCACTGTTCCATTAAAAATAATACCCCTCGACTTTTCGTGCTCTGCCCATTTTTAGAATATTTCCCTCATTCTATGTTTCTAAATTGGACCACGTAAAAAAGCGAAAGGCATATTCACAAAGGGATTGCCATTTCCTTGCGATTACTGCATGATGAAACATTTAGGGGGTCTACTTCTTGCAGCACTACAGAGTTCGCGTTGTCTTCTTTGAATTGTTTAGCATGCATTCGAAAACCTTAACTTTTTAATTTTTTAAATGTATGCTGTTCGAGATACAAGGTAGAAGCAGCATTGCTTTTTACTAAATACTTCGATATTGAAATTTCATCGGCAGCACATATTTTGAGGTCTAATGAATAAGAGAATAGCTTATACAGAGAGATCGTGCCTAACTTAAAAGCTGGAGGTTACAAAGTATTGAATTTCACACGGAACAGACTTTCACTTTACGGATCCCGGGTGATGAGTTTCTTAGACCTTTAGATAAAGGATTGCATAAAAACAACATGAATCTTTAAATTTTCAAAAATAACGATTTTGGCTGAAGTATCCTACGATGAACATTTCAAACGCGCGGGTATGGCTGATACATTTGTAGATACTTAATTTTCTGAAAATACCTTGTTAAGTTTACATAATTCTCTTTTGGATTATAGTATACGGGGTAAAACGAAAATATGAAAGTGGTCGCTCATGGTTTTTTATTTTCTCTGCTACGTATAGTAAGTGGGAGAAGTATTGTATTCCAACCAAAAATTCGATACCGAGATTCCACCGCAAATATATGTTTTGAAAACCCCTGAATCCAAAAAACATTTTTGGAAACCTGTACTTGTGTGTGTCTGTCTGTGAATAGTATAAGTCAGAAACGAACAGTCGGATAAACACCAAACTTGGTATTTAGGTTCAGTATCTTCCACAGATTACCCTTTACATGAAACATTTTTCGAAAATTTTAATTTTCTCAGAAAGGGCTCTAACAATTTTGATCAAAATATAATGTATTTAAGATACTTTCATGACAAATAAAATGTACATCTCGAATTTTCTGGGAATGTCTGCAAAAGTATTCTTCATTGTGAACGACTTTTGCATAAATGGTAAACCATAAGAGATAGACAACATTTTACTACACAAGAAATGTTGATGGCGTTAAAATACACAATTTATGCCATACATTTTTTGTTGTTGAGTGAACTATTTTCAAAATATTCCTTGTTATTCCCTTAAAGTTTCCAATACTTATACTTTTTCTCAAATGGGAATTCGTTATTCATTTTTTTATGTGCTGGACATGCAAAGAGAATGGAATGCGTCACATAGCAACCAGCTCTTAAAATATTTGACTATCGCTTAAAGTCTACCAATTCCCCTTGCATCTACAAGAAAATTAGCAATAAGATTAACATCTCGATTAACATGAAGCATATGGGGAATAAGCGTTTGTAAAAATAGTTTGTACAAGAGTAGAGAAAGTCATGTAGGTGTAACACATCAGATTGGGTTGGAACTGCTGTAGCGAGTATTTGTGCACAGGCTGATGCAACAAAAAATTATTTGAAATAAATTGTGTGTTTTAAAGAGATCTACAGATTTTGTGCAGCACGTTTTCGTCTATCGCTTAACGTTTACCAGTTATACAATATTGTACAAAATTCCTTCCGAATGAAAAGGACTTTAGAGGCTATTCCCAGAAAATTCAAGATATACATTTTGTTTTTGATGTAAATATCTACCATATATATGGCATTTCAATTAAAATCTTTAGAGCCATTTTAGAAAATAAAAAAAATTCAAAAAAAATCTTCCATATAAAGGATGATTAGTGGTGGGAGGATTTTCTTGAAAATCTTTTTGTTGCATCCTTGAAAGATACTGAATATAAATACAAAGTATGGTTTTTGAGATACGTGTTCACACGCACACACTTTTTTCTAAAAATGCTTTTTTTTTGGATTCTGGAAGCCTCAAAACACATACTTGCGGTGAAATTCTGGTATCGAATTTTGGGTGGAATGCAATACCTTATCTACCTACCATTAAGTGGTTAGGAGAGTAACTTATGTATTCCAATTCACTCCATAAATCTGAAGTTTCGTATGAGTGGTTAACAGTAGAGCTTGGATTATCCGAATACCAATCAACCGAAACATCAGATAAACGAAATTGTTCCAGTCTGCAAATTCAAACAGGCAATTTTATCACAACTGGCTGGCCAATTAAAGAAAGTTCAAGATTTGAAGAATGCAACCAGGAAAAGATTTAAGACTGGCTCTGAAGTTTGTCGGACGTTGAAATCGTTGCCAGTGACCGAAAGAACCATTCAGTGCGAAACCTTTTCACTGTCTTGATACGGCTAGGAAATGATTAGAATAGCAAGAAGAATGTGTACAAATGCATTATTTAAGACGCTTGTGAGATTTAGGGGGGGAAAAAAAGGTCTCTGCCCTGAAGCAAAAATAAAAATAAATACAAGAAAAATTTAATTTCTTTTCTTAAACTGTAGGCATACCTTAATGGTCAGTTTCCAAATAGTTAAACTAGGCTAGTCAGTCCTCTGTGGTATTTGTAAGACGTACGTTACGAGCGGCTCGCATTCGGGATGCCCTGTGTTCGATTCCCGGAGACCGCCAACTTTGTACCATGGTTCTTTTTGGGGATTTTCCCGGGTCATTAAGCGAATACTGGAGTGGTTTGTTTCCCCCGTCTTAATTTCTTATGCCTCCATTTTGTTCAATTCATCACTTCACACCGTTAGGTCTGTTTCAGGGTTAGAAGTGTCGGCGATGGTGTTTCGGTGCAGCGTGGCAGGGGAGAAATGATTTTATTTGTGGAACTTTCTCCGTCCCTTCGGAACGGGATGTAGGACCCTATGTGTGGGGCGGGGATCTCCGGTCTGCCTGTCCGACTGTCGGAACGTCTCAATCTGGAAATTGTAGGGATCTTGTCATTTCCGTGCCGTCGCCCCTGGTTCCGCCTGCCTGTTCTCACCTCCTGGCTCCCGAGGCCGCCCCCTTGTGGAGCATAGGACAATATCCTCACTAGATCAGTGTTGAGTCTCGATTATTATACAAAAAAAGACGTATGATACGAAATGTGTATGTGATTGCCTGTGTAGTCTGGTAGTTAGCATGCTAATCCCCAAATTCAGAGGTCCCGGGTTCGATCCCCGGCTAGAGGGTAGGAAGGTTTCTTTAGCCAGGTTTATTGCTCATCTTCCCTAGAGTCTGGAAGTACGAATGTAAATGTGTGTGTGTGTGTGTGTGTGTGTGTGTGAGAGAGAGAGAGAGAGAGAGAGAGAGAGAGAGAATTTAATGCATTAACTAAAAGTAACGCAAATCCAAACATTAACACCACAGTAAGGGAGTGAACATAATTGCTGCTGGAGCAATTGCACCAAAGATAATATATTATCTTGGATGTTAAATACGGCATATAAATGTAACACTATATATGTATGTACATTTCGTGTTTAATATCAGTGTTTCTTTATTTCATATTGCACCTACGACACCACCTGGTAGAATTTGTTTTCGTAAATGATCTGCTATCCGGAAAATTGATGCTCTACTGTACTTCAGCTGGTGAAGAGTGGAGCAAATAAAATAGAAATTAAACATTTTATTATTTTCTCCTTTTTCACAGCCAAATTTAAGCCCTCCCCCCGAATGTCCAGATATATAGGCATTGTAGCTTTCGTTACAACAGGTGTTGATGCTGCGGCACTTAACAACACGGCGGATAGAATGATTAGAGTAAACATTAGAGGTTTGCGTGCCCCTACCGGCACGCAACCCACATGCCATGTGACGCCAGCAGCACCTGGCTAAGGGGAGCAATTTGTCATGGGTTCCGTGTCCATTTACGTCACGAATATGACGCCGGATCATGGCGTTTAGCTCGCGTCATGTATTAGTTAAGTGGATTCACTGGGCCCTGATGTGCGATTGTCTTTTTTTTTCTTTCTTTCTTTTTAATGTCGGTAATTAATGGCACCTGCTGTCACCGTCGATAATGGAGTACGGGATAATCCCCTTGAGTGCAAAAATGAGATAAAACAGGATTTCTTTTGGGAAAACTAATGAAAAACGTGAAAACGTACGTACTATGTTGCTGATGCATTCGGGAGTTAACTGATTATAGTAATTACCTCCTGTCAAAAGTAATTTGGAACTTAATGGAATATTAATTAATTACGGAATAACACAGCGATAACTGCTATAAGATACGTGAGAGTTAAATTATGTTCTATGCTGAAGCTAATATGACCTTAACCGTTTTTTTAAAAATCTGTTCACAAGGATTTCACAAGACTTTCTCTTCTCACTTTTCTACAAACCATTCTTACGAAAGCTTTTTCTTTTATCATGTTAATGGAGATAATACTTTCGAAATGGTTTCATTGCATACTTCGTTGTAGGTATAAGAAGATATAGGAGGTTTAAGGGATGTTAAATGTTTAAATAGCGGGTCATTAGGTATGGCTTTGAATCTCCATTCTTTGCACTACCAGGAGCAAGAAGAAAAAATATAAACTGATTAGTGAATTAGCATTTGAACAAAATAACGTTTTTTCAAAGTTTAAGCTAGTAATAACGAATATCTGGAAAATGCATTTGAATACAAAAGTGTGTTTTACAACACTTTCCTTTCTCCCTTACGGTTTACCAGTTACACAAAACTCATTCAGAATGAAGACGAGTTAACCGGATACTCACACGAAATTAAAACTCTTACATTTTATTCGTCAATTAATTGAAATTAAATTGGGTTTTATTTATGGATGCTCTTTAATTCCTTTTTTTCTTTAGCGTCCCATTCTATATTGGGCGTGAAAGAGCGGTAATTGTCCTCAAGAGGCCTTTTAACAGGCTTGAGGTTCTTTTATGTACCATAAATCTACACCACCGGCTTTACTTCCCTTCCGAAGGAAGCCATGCTAAGGATTTTTACGCCCGAAAAAATGCATCGCCCTCCGCCGGGTTTGAATCCGCGGCCTCGGGTGCTAGAGGCTGGCATGGTAACCACTACACCACGAAAGACGACGAAATCTTATATCTTATTCGTCGTGCATATCCCTCAAACTCATAGTACTTCGATCAAAAGAGAAAATCAGAAATGACGAAAAACATTTTCTATGTAAATGACGCTTTAGGGAGGAGTAGATTTTGTAAAAAATATTTTGCCGTATTCATAAAATATGCTGACATGATTACCAAGTTTGATTTATATCCGAAATTTCACTTTTGAGTTAACGCTGTTCTTTGTCGCTCTCTCTCCCCCTCCCTCTCCCCCCGACACGTTGGTCTGAGTGGCTCAGTTGGTTAGGCGCTGGCCTTCTGATCCCAAGCTCGAGGGTTTAAACCATCCCAGACCGATGGTTTTTAAATCTGCTTAAAAGCGGCAGCCCCATCCATGATTTACAGGCATGTAAAGGAACTCCTATGGGACGAAATTCCGGCACACTGGCTCTGATATGAACATCTAAATTGGCAGCATCGTTAACAAATAAAATATTTAAATGTTCTCTCTCTGACATATGTTTTAACAATAATACTATTTTGGGGCTTCAGGAGAATTCAAAACATACATTTCCTCTAAAATAATTCAATTAGGGATAAGACCAAACACTGGCAAAATGCAATGATTCCTTTAACTATATAGTTACGTGGTAGAGGAAGTAAAATGGCGTCAATTTTGTATTTTAACACATTGTTGCACTTTTTACTTGCTCTTCTACCAATAGTAAGTAGGGGAAATATTGCATTTCACCCAAAAATTCGATATCGAGATTTCGCCAGAAATACATGTTTTGAGGCGCCCTGAATCCAAATAAAGCACATTTGGAAACATGTCCGTGTGTGTGTCTGTTAACAGCATAACTCAAGAACGAAAAGTCGGATAAATACCAAGCAAGGTATTTAGTTTCAGTACCTTCTAAAGCTGCCACAAGAAAATTTTCATCGGAATCCCTCCACCCCAGACTAACTTCAGGTTAAAGATTTTTCGAAAATTTTGATTTTCTAAAAAATGGCTAATGATTTTGGTTAAAATACCATGTATAAAATATATTTACATTACAAGTAAAACATACAAATATCTTGAATTTTCTGGGAATAGCCTGTGAAATCCATTTCATTTGGAAGAAATTCTGTATAATGTTATATGACTGGTAAACGTTAAGCGACAGACGAAAACATACTACACAAAAAGTATACATCTCTTTAAAACACACAGTTTGTATAAAATAAGTTTTTTACTGGGATCAGCCGTTTCTGAGATATCCGTTATTAAAGGTTCTAATTGTTCATCTCTTGGTCATTCACTTGAAGTCCTTTCAACATCAGTTGTTTCTGGCAATGTCATGGAAACAGTATGGAATTTTAAGGCCAGTATATAGCTTCCAGTTCTTAAACAATTGACTATCGCTGTCACCTTTGTATCTATAACGAAATGTGTAATGTAGCTATTTCTGCAAAAGTTTATTTGGATTAAAATGAAGTAAAGAGAAAAATAAGCTTTAATAAGAATAGTTTGTATACTCACTAATAAACGATAGAGGGCTGGGAAAGTCATGTGAATGTATAACATCAGAATTTTTAAAAATAAGCGTTTAAGAAGCACCAAAATCTTTGTGGAACGCAGTAATTTTGAAACTTATAAGTTTGAACTCTCACAATTTAAAGTATTTTGAAAGTGTAACTTTGTTTTCTATCTTTGCAGGTAAGTTTCGACAAGAATTTTTCAGTCGTCTAAGACCAGAAAATTTCGTAAGTACAACTTTTTGCCTAAGTAGTGTACATTTGCATATGTGATAGAGAACATAATACCTGCAATTATAAAAATCCATAACAGTTAGGTCACGTATAGACGCGTAACCGTGTTTTGTGGAATATGAATAGGGATGTTTGCTAGCATTAAATAAAGAAAAAGACTATATGAAAATAGAAGCATCGGTAGGTTTTGTGCACTAGACTGTATATTTCTCATGTGCCACCATAAGCAAGGCGGTGATTCGGGTAGATAGTAGTTAAGGCAGCGGTGAGGAACAGTAGGTCGGGAAGCGGTTGCTTTCTGCATGGTTCTCGGGTGTAAATGGTGGCTTAATATGCAATTAATGTACACGTGTCATGAAAATGAGTGTCTCACTGAGCCATACTTCTTAATGACTCCTTTGTTAACTACTATCTTCTTCGAGCATTTACATCATAATATCACTATTTAAGGGACTGCGCAAAAGTACTTTGATTTTGGTTGAATTTTTAAACAGCTTATTATTTTTTTTTAAACAACTCAGTATTTTATTATATAGGGTCTTTCAACAAGAGTGTCCTACCTTTAAAATGTGATAGCTGCTGTTGTTATTGAGTTACAACAGTCATTTTTTTCATATGGTTACAGTTGTTATTGACAAACAGCCATGGAACGTTACAGAATTCAGCAACGCGTAGAAATTGTGAACATTTATTATAAAAATGGATCATCCGTTCGCCAAACCTTCCGTGTATTGCGTGAAGTTTACGGTGTGCATAATCGTCCCTGCGAGAGAACGATTCGGCGTTTGATCGATAAATTTGAAAGAAGTGGTTCTGTCAGCGATCAAAGAACGCCTGTACGTAATCGACGTAAGCGCTCCAACGAAAACATAGGCGCCGTTCGTGAGAGTGTACGCGAGAACGGAAACAAATCAATTGCTCGTCGAGCGCAAGAATTGGGGCTTTCGCCGACCACAACTTGGCGAATTCTGCATCTGGACTTGAAATTTCACGCTTACAAAATGGTGTTAACTCAAGAACTAAAGCCCAATGACCATAGGTTGCGCCGTGTATTCGCTAACTAGGCTAGGGAGCAATTGGAAGCTGATCCGGATTTTTGTCGAAAAATCATCTTCAGCGACGAAGCCCACTTTTGGATGGATGGTTGTGTTAACAAACAAAATTACAGCTATTGGAGCAATCACAATCCAATGCAGATTCAAAAACGACCACTTCATCCCCAAAAGGTTACTGTGTGGTGTGGATTTTGGTATGGTGGAATCATTGGTCCATATTTTTTCCAAGATGAAGGTGGAAAAGCTCTGTCAAGGGAGAAACATACCCGGCTCTTATAAGGTACTATTTTTGAACTCGGTTGGATGGTTCCAGCAAGATGGTGCCACATGTCATACTGCTCTCGAAACAATCGATCTTTTGAAGGAGAAGTTCAGAGGTTTCATCATTTCCCGTGGTGCTGATGTTAACTGGCCCCGTTGGATTACTTCTTGTGGGGTTATGTTAAATCTGGAGTTTATGCCAACAAGCCAGAAAGGGTAAATGATCTTATTAACAACATCGTGCGTGTTATTGGTGAAGTTGGACCTAATTTACGTTCTTCTGTCATTAAAAATTGGGTCAACCATATACGCGAAACCCAACGAAGTCGCGGCGGTCACTTAACTGATGTTCTCTTCCACACGTAATGACATTAATTATGTTCCAAAATAAAAAATAAATAAACTTCTATCATTTATAGAACGTGTTTTATTTAAGTTCAAAGATGGGACACTCCTGTTGAAAGACCCTATACAAAAATTTCTAGTTGCGAGGCACTTTTCGCAGGAATTGTTCTCAGTATATTAATGAACTAAAAGCTGATTTGTGTTGATTATAAATTTAAAAAACTACTACCGATGACCTATGTGTATTTTACGATAAATTTAAATAAATTATTTTATTTTTCATATAGAACCTAGTAGCTATTTCTTAAAGACGCTAAATCAAATTGTTTGTTATTCTTAAAGAACTAACATTTAGTTACAAATGTTAAGTTTTTCACCACATGAAGCATAGTATGGAAATGTATGTTCATAAAGCAATTTCTCAACAGGGTTCAATGTATGGATACCAAATTCGAATGTGGTCTTTGTATTGCATTCTCACAGCTAGGTAACAATTTGTAGCTGATAGGTTAAGAATAGCAGACTTTAGTATTGCCTTAATAATACTGTTATCAAGAAAATTATACAATACCTTATTTATTTTTATGCTTTTATCAAACCGCACATAAAAATATTGACTTGTTTTTTCATTTATACCGTGTGCCGCAAGACTTTATTTCAAATTGCGGTATATGTATCAGGCATTTTCAGACAGCGTCATAACTAAAGGCCGTTACTAGTTTAATGCAGTACTTGCTAAACCTTCCTAGCTTTATCCCCCCATTGTAAGCTCTGGAGTCCCCATGTCTCTCTATAGTTGTCAGAATTAGGGTCCGGCAGATGAAAGGGCGATTTTACATTGTGTTTACTCTTATAGCTCAATGAATAAAAGGAAATCTGCATGTGGAATCTGTTACTATGACAATGCTATTCAATAAACATGGATCAGTGGACAGGTCAACAACGTGCTTTTGCAGTGAAGAGGTTTTATAAAAGCAACGATAGTTATGAGACCGCTAGACGCCAATTTCGTTATTATTTTAATTTAGCACGCCATGATTCCTTCCCGTCTGCTCATGCCATAAAAATATGGGTTAGAAAAGTTGAGAAAACTGGTTCGACACTGTAAAAGAAGCCTCCAGATAGCAGAAGGATCAAGGTGCGCTAGGAATTGCTGTGAACGGAAGTCCAATGCACTCGGCTGTGAAGATTCTGTTGCAATGAGCTTATTGGAGAGGACTGTAAGAAGAATATTGTACTTAGATCTTCATTTCAATCCCTACAACCTTTAGTTTTCCACAAACTAAAGCCTAATGATTTTCTCTCACGAATAACATTTTGTGAAAGGTGTTAAATCACATAAATGAAGATGAAGAATTTGGCAAAAATATGAATGTTGAGAACCACATTTTTATCTGTCTGGCTTTGTAAATAAACTGAATTTCGGATATTCGTCTCGAAACAAACCTCCTCGGTTACACGACTAACCATTGCACAGTGAGAAAGTAACTGCTTGGTGTGCGGTGTCGTCTTCTGGGATAATTGGCCCTTTCTTTTTTAGGATGATGAGGGAAAAGCAACGACCGGACATCAGCCATGTACAAACAGCTCCAAAAGAAAACCTTACTACACCTCGCGTCTATATGACATTTATACCGTCTTGCGAAGCCATGTACATTTCATTGTTTACGCTCTTGATCGTATTGGCTAAAAGTGAAAGAGGTAGAGTGAGTGCATTCACTTTGTCATAAGACCTGTTATCGTGTTTGGTAGTCATACCTTATCGGCTACTGCAGGACACGCCTTTGTAAGTGTTAAAAGCTAAGGGGATGAACGCCCAGGTTAGCGAAATGTAAAATGTGTAGTGTGAGAATATTTTCAGGGGATGCAAATTAAAACATGAATGGTATTCATTAAATACATAACAAGGCAGCGCTTTGTAACAAAAAGTAAACAGAGGTGTATTCTTACAGTGATATCAATACTTGTTGCTGCATAGAAACAAACATAACTAAATAATAAATAAAACACCATGTTTTCCCTCTAATTCAAACTATAATTGATTAATATACCTTTAGTTACATATAGCTGATCATAGGAATACTGCAGGATTATAGACAAAATATAACACAGTTTTATTGCCATAATATGTATGCCATATTCGTAAATCATATACATATTTATCTCTAGTTTCTAAACGTGATCAGTCAATTATAACAAAAGAGTAATTTACACTTAGTAAACGAATATCATCATCTGCGGATGTTTTACGGGGAGTGCCGACTTTCTGACGAGTATGCAGACCGTCTTTCCCACTTTCCTGGAATATTTTTATCCAGTAATTTACTATATACTTTTATGCATTGCATTGCAATTGCTGTAACAGTAGTGCAATCAGCCTCCCACATACCCAGATATGTCTACGAGTAATTTCGCTAGTATACGGCATGGCTGGTGCTGAGACAGTAAACATGTTTTGGTTTCAATAACACCAGAATAAGCAGAGACATCAACCTCTCCTCTTTTCCCCTTTATTGCTGTGTTATTAAGCCACCATGCTCTGCGATAGTCAAGGTAAAGGACACGCCTGGAAAGACTCCAGAAAACAATACAAAATTCCGAAAATTTTCTTTGACGCTCTGTGTACGTGAAATGATTGAAACTTTTATTACTAATGAAATTACATGGTTTTCTAGCGTTTCCTGGTTTCAACAAGATGGAACCACTAGTCACACTGCGGGGTCTCTACGAGTGCCAAATCAAATCATTTCTCACCTCCAGTAGAAGAGACATTACCTGGCCAGCAAGATCTCCAGAATTGAAGGTGGGCCGACTTCTTCTTATGGGGATACTTGAAGAGCGTTGCCTTTAAAGATCGCCCGCAAAGTATTGAAAAACTAAAAGGTCAATTATTCGTCATAAATCGCCAATGTTCTTTAGGACATGTTGCGTCGCTGTATGCACAACGTGAGGAATGTCTGCGAATGAATGGTCTCACTTGAAGGATGTTATTTTTAAGAAATAAATGGCGTATTATGTTGGTTAAGAACCACATATTATGCTTATGAAACATGTTTTCTTATATAGAATAAACATAATTTAAAATCGTCCGTTCCTCTGTCGGACCATGTATTTCAAAAGTATTTAAAGTTTAAAATAATGCAGAACAACGCTGGACATTTCAAAACTACAGCAGTGCAAAAACAGTATTGTTATACAGGTGCGGTAAGTGCATCATTGGAGAACGAGGGAGTATTCAGAGATTCTCTAATACACTTATCGACGATAGCGAGTAATAGAAATAGTACAGACACAAAAATAAAAGTAATAATATACTAACAGCTGTTGCGCATGGTGGGTCTAATAGCAAGACTGCCAATATAAACCTTGGTGGCAAAGTGGCGATCGAATACCCATGCCTAGTTGTTGATCATAAAAAAAAATCAATTTATTGCGGCTCCTAATTAGCTGCTCCATGAATTAATTGTAAGTAAATATTAGAAAATAAAAAAGGAAGTGAATATCAAGGTAAGATTCAAATTATAAAATTCAATTATCAAATATGATTGTATTCCAGGTCTGCAATAATGGAATAGCAAAGTTAGAAGATTTAGTATAGTTCATGCGCATACGTGAAGTAAAATAGTCAAAACACACGGCAGGCTTAGATTACTAGCGCTAAATGCGGGATATTTAACTTTCCACCATGGCAGCATAACGGGAATTGGATCTGAAATACTATCTCGAAAAATAATTTTGGAAAAACGTACAGGTGGTGTAGCTGAAACATGAATATACATTGAAATGATAAAAATAATCGTACATGAATACGTTGTCATTATGAAGCTGTTGCTTCAAATCCTATATATTTGCTTATTAGAAGTTAAAATTAACATGCAAGTTCATTAATTCCACCTCACGCATTTGCGTGACTCTTTTAACACCAATCTTCCTCTAAATACCAGGAGTAATCCTTTTTCACTCCATTAGACGAATTCTGTTGGAACTCGGAATTTCTTGTTGTTTTTTCTTTTAGTTTCTGGTTATATGTTTACAGAATTGTGTTTTTGTCAAAAGTAATAATTCAAACAAGAATAGTAACACAATTTCAATATTGAATACTTTAACACAGACAATTAATAGGGACCGTTATGTTAATCGGGAACATCTGTTCAGTAAAATGCCAACAGATATAACAAAAAACTGATGTGTTACACTCACATGGCTTTATCTACTATTGTACAAACTATTTTTACAAACGCTTATTCTCCATATGCTTCATGTTAATCGAGATATCGAGATGTCAATCTTATCACTAATTTTCTTGTAGATGCAAGGAGAATTGGTGGGCTTTAAGCGATAGTCAAATATTTTAAGGGATGGTTGCTATGTGCAGTATTCCATTCTCTTTGCATTACCAGGACAAAAAAAAAAGAATAACGAATTCGCATTTGAAAAAAGTAAGTATTCGAAGATTTAAGGGAATAACAAGCAATATCTCGAAAATGGTTAACTCAACAAAAAAAAAAAAAAAAAAATGTATATGACATAAACTATGTATTTTAACGCGATCTACATTTTTTGTGTAGTAAAATTTTGTATATCTCTTATGGTTTACCGGCTATGCAAAAGTCATTCACAATGAAGAATACTTTTGGAGACATTCCCAGAAAATTCGGGATATACATTTCATTTGTCATAAAAATGTCTTAAATATATGATATTTTAATCAAAATCGTTAGTCATTCTTCAGAACATTAAACTGTTCGAAAAATGTTCCATGTAAAGGGTAATCTGGGGTGGGGGGATTTTCTTGAAAACCTTCGTGTCGCATCTCTGGATGATACTGAACGTAAATACCGAGTTTGGTGTTTATCCGACTGTTCGTTTCTGAGTTATGCTGTTCACACACACACACACACACACACACACATACGGACATGTTTCCAAAAATGCTTTTTTTTTGGATTCAGGGGGCCTCAAAACATATATTTCCGGTGAAATCTCGGTGTCGAATTTTTGTGTGGAATACAATACTCCCCCTACTTATTGTACGTAGTAGAGAAAGTAAAAAGAAATAAGGAATGATTTCAAGAGACGTACATTTAGGAATGCTAGTGTTCCATTTGCATGTGTTTGGAAATATTTTAATGCGAATAAAATAATTTATACTCTGTCAATACCAGGAATTTTGCACCAAAGTTACAGTATACAGGAGTAATAATAGCTATTACTATAAATTCCTTTGTTTCTGCTGAGTAAGTTTTCTATGACCCTACTATGTCTGACGCACCAACACCGGATAGTGGAGGTAAGTCTGCGGTTCTCAACAGACTATTGTTTTTTTTCCTGGAACATTTCTTTCCCAAGTTTCCTTTCCTGATTATCTTGTACCATCAGCGTCCAGTGCCTGTACAGTTGCTGCCAGTGGCGTAGCGTAAGGGTAGACTTTGAGACTGAGTCTAACTAAATAAATTGCCAAGAAACTAAGTATATTTTTAAACATATAAATAAAAACAACCTAAAACAAGTAATGAAAATCTAATTACTACAATCACCTTCACGCTTCTTACCCCAACGCCCCAGCCCCTACTGCTATCAGATTGTACTGCTGCGTGCTTAGGCAGCTTCGACATCTCATGATGCGGCAGCAATGTCGAGTAGAGACTGGGATGGCCGAGCGAGTGCAAGTCTTACCAAGAGTGGACTTATATAGCTTTTCCCACTAAATTTCGACCTCTCGTAGCAAGACATGCCTATATTTTGTTGTGCATTAAGGGCACAAAGGCAGCAGCAAAGGTTTACCACGTTTAACGAGGTGTTTAGTCTCTGTGTACGTGCTCTCTCCAAGGTCCGGAAACAGGACAATAGGGGTTGGAGACAAGTGTAGGGCAAGACAGTGTAACATAAATATTTAATTCCTCAGTTATTGGTGAACCAGCATTATGTGCGTGCAGCCGTGCAGTGCAGTACAGTGTTAATTTTACGTAAACCTGTGTATTGTTTTCATTGTGCGTGTTTTATTTATGATTTTAGAAATGTGGACAATTCCATAGATTTAATGGATTACTTATTTAAAATTCAGTTTTCGACTCCATCTTATGAGAAAAATTGTGAACTTAAGGGCAAAAGACCAATTCCCAAGCTTGGCATTGTCTTCCAGGAAAAGAGCCATAAACGGACATTTCAAACATCCTGCTGCAGTAAATTTAATTGGTTAACTGGCAGTTACATTCATAACAAAGTGTATTGCTTTGTATGTTTGCTTTTTGGCGGGAAAAGGGAATGGAGTGTTGAAGGAATATCAAATATTAAAAACATTGAAAGAAAAGCTTGCAATAAAAATCGCCGACTAGAACTTATATACAAGAAAATCTAAGGAGTACCCACATTGTTTTCATGATTCACAATCATAAAATGGTTTGTCAGTATTTTGTAAAGTTACACCTAACGCTATATTTTTATTATCTAGTTAGTTTAAAATGTATGATCAGTCAGTTTCGACAATTAGTAGTGTTACTAATGACTACTAAAACAACAACCAATAATAATAATCGAATTGTAATAGAGAATTCACGCTATTTTGTGAAACACTAATGTATAGGAATCTAAATTCAATTTTTAAAATATAGTATACCCAGAACCCAGTATCAAGCTACGCCACTGGTTGCTGCATAAGAATGAGCATTAACTACTACTCCACCCCCCCCCCTCTTCAATAAAAAGGATGCACATTCTTCCGCTTCTGTCCTAATATACCCGCGAATTTTGGAACTAGCGGATTAAAACTTAAAGTTTTTACTGTAGCTTCTTTTATTGCTTATTTTCGTTTTCTGACCCAAAGGCCCTAGGGAAGTTCGTTAAGTGAAAGGATTTTTTTCCCTCGAAATTACAATTGTGTAGTCGTAGTTTTGTTGAGTGGAATAAGACTACACGTCATGCAGCGTGCATCTGACAAGATGGGAAGACATCGACTGGAAAATAAAGCCTTTTTTTTCTCCCTTTTCATTGGTTCTCGTATTTGTAAGGATTTTAAAAAGAGAAGTTTACGCAATGTTAAGTCAGCTGTATGCTGGTGCTGTTGAAGAGACAAATGAATACGGTTCACTGAAGCGAATGTGTTTCAAGGAGGAAGGGAGCCAGTATCCTGGCAACAGAGTCGCTGTTCATTAAACCACGAGTAGTTTTCCGCTAGTACCCTTATTTTAATTATTTTGTCTCGCACTTGCCCTTTTTTGTGTGTGCGTTTCAAGAGTTTGCCATCCCGCGGTTTCCCCTTTACATATTCCTTACACTTTCTCTTCATTCATCGTCCCTCCCAACTTCGACAACTCGATGAGCACGTGATGCGAATTTCTAATGTCTTACCTAAAATATCTGACGTACCTGAGGAGAGATCGGAATCATCATCTCCATTTTAACGAACCTAATCACGAATTCCTCCGCATCCTTGAAACATTACTAGGCGGTTTCCATTAAGCGCCAGTCTGGAGTTCTTATGACGTACGCTCTGGGTTCAAATAGAACTATTGTCCAGTAAATTCTCTATCTTGGCGAGAGTAGGCATTTCGAATACGTTTGAGCTCTTCATAATGCGGCCGAAAGCACGTGGTGTGGGAGTGCCGTGTCTGCTTAACATCTCATTGAGGGTGAGTAGTCTAATTAAAGGGTTTGCCCTTATTCTGAGAAGGCTAATATCGGGTAACTCTCAACTATTTGAACACGGGTTCATTCGAGTATCCATTCCAGCCATTATGCTCACCGTCTGGCTAGATCTGACATGTTAGAGGGGCATTAAACGACTCCAAATACTTCCGTATTGAATGGAAGGAATACACGACTGATTGACCTAATAGTTAAACCATGAAACCCAGGTCTTACTGTCTGTTCAACGACGTCACTCGCAGGTTAGCCTTTAGCTGGTGGGAGGGGTACACAGTATGTTGAACCCGCGCCGCGCGTGACGCGCTCAGTGAAAGACAGCCAGTAGTGTTTCATTATCGCGTGTCTTTACCCTTCACTTGCCTTATACCAAGTAAACGCTAGCTCCTTTCAGTAGCTAAACCCTACCTTCTAGGAAGGTCTTTCCCACCCACTAGCTAAAACATCGCTGAATAGACAATAAAATACTTACCATATTAAGTCACCATTGGAGCATATCATCTAGAAATGAATTTTTAAGATATTCTTGTGGATTACTGGAAAAAATGATTCATATGGGGAATTCACTGTCCTACCGACATGTCATGGTAGCTCAGTTGGTTACAGGTTCCGCACGGAAAGCCGAATATTCGTGTTTCAAATCTCGGCTATGGAATTTGAGGCAGTATTTTTATCACTTAAATTATATCAGTCTAATTATATAATTTAAAATATAATAACAGACCGCCTTAAAGCAATATGTGTATAATATAATATGTAAAGTATATGTAACAGTCATTGTATTATGTTTATTTTATTATGTACATGTATAATAATGTTACATGTTTAACAATGTGGGAGCTGTAAGAATAGAAGCCGAAAGTTGCTAACAGTGAGGTAACCTTGAGGCAATAATGAATTTGAAAGTTTAATAAAGGCTACTAATAATTCTTGGAACTATAATGTAATATTTAAAACAGTTTATAAATAGCCAATCAAAAATTAGAAGAAGCGTAAGTTAAATAAAAGTATTCTATTGGAGTAGGGCAATCAGAGACTTGAAATAGATGAAATATACGAATTTAGGAGGTATACGCCAGACGCTAGAAGGCAACGTTCCCGAGCAGTTCGATTTTATACGTATTCAGTGTGAGACATTAAAAAATTCATTACGGCGTGGATAATATAAAGTTTACGTGTTAAAAAGTACAAGTAACAATAATCTCATAGCTCTACAGTAGGATATACCAGTGAAGTGTTATTTAATCGTGTGAAGGATTAATAAAACGAAGTTAAATACCATTATAATTTGTGTAATCCTTCATTCTTTAGCCGTACTACCCCTGCTAAGAGATACGTGTTTCTGCAAAATACTACTAACGCAGCCGAGGCGTACATATATAATATTTAAATAAACATTAAAATACAAAGTTGATTTTTAAAAGTGATAGCGAAGGCCACCGGAATCTTTGTACCGTACGTGGGGCGAACACTCCAAGAAACACATCTCCCGCAACACGTAGTGCAAACAGCATTTTTCATTCTGATTCTGCCTTCCCACACACGGTTTGTCTGAAAGAATGATTAATTACCAATATTAAATTTGTTAGGCATTTAATTTCTAAGGCATGCATGCATTTTGTGTATCTACAACATCTACAATGTTTAATGACATTAGCTAACGTTCAAACCATGCAATTCTAAATAAAACAATAAGAAATAAGTATTTTAATTTAAAGACCTTATAGTTGCTTATTGAAACATTTAGTAAAAATCTGAAGTCTTACACTCACATTCTTTCACTGCTCTTGTACAAACTATTTTTACAAATGTTTATTCTCCATATGCTTCGTGTTAATCGAGATATCGAGATGTCAATCTTATTGGTAATTTTCTTGTAGATGTAAGGGGAATATGGTAGGTTATAAGCGATAGTCAAATCTTTTAAGCCTTGGTTGCTATGTAGAGCTTCTTTCTCTTTGCATGTCTAGGCCATACAAAAACAAACACAATAAAAAAAGGATTCCCACTCGAAAAAAGGAATATCTCGGAAATGGTTCACTCCACAAAAAAGTAGGACATAGATTGGGGTTTTAACGAGATCTACATTTTGTGTGTAGTAAAATTTTGTCTATCTCTTACGGTTTACCAGTTATGCGAAAGTCATTCAGAATGAAGAGGGCCTTTGGGGACATTCCCAGAAAATTCAAGATGTATATCTCATTTGTCAAAAAAAATCTTAAACATGTAATATTATAATCAAAATCGTTGGAGACATTTTTGAGAAAATCAAAATTTTCGATGTAAAGGGTAGTCTGAGGCGGGGGAATATTCTTGAAAATCCTCTTCTGGCATCCTTGGAGGATAGTAAACTCAAGTATCAAGTTTGGTATTTATCCGACCTTTCGTTTTCGAGTTAGACTATCCATAGACACACACTCACACGGACATATCTAAAAAAAAATGCTTTATTTGTATTCAGGGCACCTCAAAACACGTGTTTCCGGTGAAATCTCGATATTGAATTTTTGGATGGAATGCAATACTTCTACGTATAAGAGAAAGTAAAAACAAATACAAGGAAAATGAGTTTTTATTTAACAATTTGAGGACAGTAATTAAAAGTTACTTCATTTAATAATTAACATTTCTGAGAATATAGACCCTCTACATAAAAATGTACTTTATCGCCGATCATTCACATGTTTCACTCCAATGGTTGAAACACGTAACTATTAAAAATGACATTTTCCGACACTCTTTGTTGTCACAGACTATGGTTTAAACTGACGGAGAAATGAATCTACGCAGTCGTTAATGAGAAAGAGTTTAGTAAAAACGTTGATGATTTCTGACTTTCAAATGTTTTCTTCTCATATCAGATCAAAACTAAATTTCGTCGCAATTTTTGGGTAGTATACCAAAACATGTGTTCTAGTAAATGCATGTGAGGTGATTTTGAAAACATTACACAATGACTTGAAAACCTTGTTCCAACTTTCAACAAATGATGTGACTACTAAAATGAAAAGCCTTGAAAAACGCCAGAATACCTAATCTGTAATGTCATTTATGCTTTGTACATAATAAAAATTAGCATTTTCTCCTCCCTTAATTTGATTGCTGGATTTTTTTTTTAAAGGGGAGACGAATATTTTCTGAAGTCACTGTGATTTCCAAAAGCACCCTAAGAAAAAGCAACATATAAATATAGGTAAGTGTTAATGCTATGAGCTCAGCAAAGTTTTGAATTCAGGTTGTAACGTTTTATAAGATTGAAGTTCGAAAATAGGGATGTGTTTTTTTAAGTACGCTTAACATAGGAATATTTTTGTTGGAAAGCGCACCTCACGTTTTATAAAATTGAGGCAAAAGGAATTTCTGTATTCGCAGCATGTGTAGCTATAAACACCATACTCCTGTTCTTGTCACGCTTCTAGACACGTACTGCATGCATATGTCGCCCTGTGCACGTGACTCTGCAACACGCCTCACTACACGTGTGCACACGCGCGCCATGTCCCCAGAAAATGTAAGGGAAGTGTGAAATTCTGGCTCCTGCTGCGCCAAATGGGCCATTGTGAGGCTTTCGACGTAATTTACAGAACTCCCTTAAATAGATCCTCATGAGTATACTTGGATGTCTGTAATGAATAACTATTTTTAAAGTTGGAATTATTTGCCCAAAAGTGGTTATCGTATTGAAATTCCCATCTTCTTCTACGGTCTGCCGCAAATAGAATAAGGAAGTTTGTGATAAATAAAAGCATTTTCCGTGGCATAGGCATAATATATTTTATTGCATTAATGTCGTAGTGCTTCATTCCTGGTTAAGAGAATATCGAGGTAAAGCTTATAATTTACCAAGGTAAAGTCGTATTTCTTTAGCAGCAAGCTCGGTTTCGTGGACATTTTTTCGTGGTAAAATTGAGGCATTATTTTTAACATTTATCTAAATGATTTCAGTCTAATTATATGATATATAAATTCAAAAACATCCCGCCTTAAAGCAAAATGTGTGTGTAACAATATACAAAAAGTTTATATTACAGTCATTGTATACATGTTTAATAATGTTATATGAATGTATTACGTAATTTAATAATGTAGAAACTGTGAGAAATAGCTCAAAAGTTGCTAACAATGAGGTAACCTTGAGGCAACAATGAAATTGAAAGTTTAATAATGCTACTTGTGGTTCTTGGAAGCAATAATGTAATTTTTGTGACAGTTTATAAAATAGCCAATCAATAACCAGAAAAGCTTTAGTTAAATAAAGGTATTCTATTGGACTATGATTAGCCAATCAGAAACTAAAATGAAGCAAAATTTACAAATTCAGAAGTCAGTTGCTTGTAGACAGTGTTCCTAACCGGACACGAGATGCGTCCTCGAGAAATTTAATACGTATTTTGTGTGAGATAAAAATAGTTTACGTGTTAAAAAGTGCAAGTAATTAATAAAAATAATCTCACAGCTCTCTATATCAGTGAAGTATTATTTAAATCGTGTCAAGCATTAATAAAAGGAGTGAAGTAAAATTATAATCTGTGTGTAAGCCTACATTCTTCAGTCGCACCACTCCCTGCTAAGACATTCATGTCTAAAAAAAATATAAATACTGACGCAGCCGAGGCAAATATAAATATAGAATATTTAAAGAAACAGTCAAATTACAAAGTTAATATATTTAAATTTGGGGGCAAAGGCCACCGGAAAGTACATTTTTGGGGGCGAAGGCTACCGGAAACTTTTTAACATACGTGCGGTTGCAACTACTTCAAGTTCCGCTCCCCAACAGTTGATATATAATAGATCTAATTGAGGCCAAAAATAGTACCTTATAAGAGCCCGGTATCTTTCTCCATTGACAGTTAGAGCTTCTCCATCTTCATCTTGGAAAAAAATATGGACCAATGATTCCACCATACCAAAATCCACACCGCACAGAAACCTTTTGGCGATGAAGTGATCGTTTTTGAATCTGCATTGGATTGTGATTGCTCCAATAGCTGTAATTTTGTTTGTTAACACAACCATCCATCCAAAAGTGGGCTTCGTCGCTGAAGATGATTTTTCGACAAAAATCCGGGTTAGCTTCGAATTGCTCCATAGCCCAGTCAGCGAATACACGGTACAACCTGCGGTCTTGGGCTTTAGTTCTTAAGTTAACACCATTTCGTAAGCGTGAAACTTCAAGTACAGATGCAGTATCGGCGAAAGCCCCAATTCTTGCGCTCGACGAGCTTGTTTCATTTCTCGCGTACACTCTCACGAACGGCGCCTCTGTTTTCGTTGGAGCGCTTACGTCGATTACGTACAGGCGTTCTTTGCTCGCTGATAGAACCACTTCTTTCAAATTTTTCGATCAAACGTCAAATCGTTCTTTCGCAGTGACGATTATGCACACCGTAAACATCACGCAATACACGGAAGGTTTGGCGAACAGATGATCCATTTTGATAATAAATTTTCACAATTTCTACGCGTTGCTGAATGCTGTAACGTTCCATGGCTATTTGTCAATGACAACTGTAACCACATGAAAAAAAATGACTGCTGTAACTCAATAACAACGGCAGCTATCACATGTTAAAGATAGGACACTCTTGTTGAAGGACCCTTTACTATCGTTCAGACAGCGCTCGAATTTGTAAAATACCAATAAAATAATATTATAATGATTCCTGAAACTAAGAAAAATCACGTTTAGAACGAGATCAACTCACATGTATAGCGAAATTCTTGAAACAAGAGAAATTACGTTTAAAACGAGGTTGATTCGCTAGGAGTCTTTTCAGAGAAATTATTTTCAACATGTTTTGCTTTATACCGGGCAATGAAGCTATTTATGTCATGTTGCTCTCTGGATGTTTTTGGGTAAGTAGTTCTAGTGATATTCGTTCTTTTGCTTCTGTAATTTCACATGGCTCTTCCATTTCAGTTTCTTCTGAATTTACAGTGTTGCTATTTAATCTTTGTGTATCTTATACTAGATAAAATAATAACTTTTTATATCAAAGAAAGCAGAAGGCTGCCAATATAACAGATAGGTTAACTCCACAACGAATTGCTATAAATTGAAGTATGACGATATGTATTGTGAACAGATAATGCGAGCGTCATGAGAAATTAATCATGTAAGGGGACATAATGAAGAGTAAAACCTAATCAACCCAAGTAGAATTTTAAACATGCTACAAATACAAAGAGTAATTGCTATGTGATTAGACTTGAAACCAAAGTTGGTCACAATCTAGAAGTATAAAGACTTCTCGAATTAGTGCGATAATGTAAACCTCTTAGATCGTGTACACTATCTTAAACGTTCTACTTTTAGGCTATGCTGTCTAAAAAGGTACCTAAATAGCTGTTGTACAAAGATGAAATAGTTTGATGCATTCATTCAGAACGTTACTTCCCGCCGGAAACATCTCAAGTCATAATAGCTAAAGCCTAATAAATCTAATATTGGAATATTTCAGATTACAACTTAGTGACTAATATAATAATACAAATTACTGAACATTATTCGTTACTTCATAGTTCCTGAATACAATGTTTTTACTTTCTCTACTACGTACAGTAAGTAGGGGAAGTATTGTATTCCACCCAAAAATTCGATACCGAGATTTCACCGGAAATATATGTTTTGAGGCCACCTGAATCCAAAAAAGCATTTTTGGAAACATATTCGCGTGTGTGTCTGTGTGTCTGTCTGTGTGTGTCTGTGTGACTTTGAACAGCATAACTCAGAAACGAACAGTCAGATAAACACCAAACTTGGTATTTAGGTTCAGTATCTTCCAGAAATGCGATACGAAGGTTTTCAAGAAAATCCCCCCACCCCGGATTACCCTTTACATGGAACATTTTTCGAAAATTTTAATTTTCTCAAAAATAGTTCTAACGATTTTGATTAAAATATCATATGTTTAAGATATTTTCATGACAAATAAAATGTATATCTTGAATTTTCTGGGAATGTCTCCAAAAGTATTCTTCATTGTGAACGACATTTCATAACTGGTAAACGATAAGAGATAGACAAAGTTTTACTACACAAAAAATGTAGATCGCGTTAAAATACACAGTTTGTTTTATATATATATATATATATATATATATATATATATATATATATTTTTTTTTTTGAGTGAACCATTTTCGAGATATTGCTTGTTATTCTCTTAAAGGTTTGGAATACTTATACTTTTTCTCAAATTTGTTATTCATTTTTTTGTCCTGGTAATTCACCTGGTAAGGGAATACTCCACATAGCAACCAGCTCTTAAAATATTTGACTATCGCTTAAAGCCTACCAATTCCCCTTGCATCTACAAGAGGATTAGCAACAAGATTAACATCTCGATTGACATGAAGCATATGGAGAATAAGCGTTTCTAAAAATACTTTTACAAGAGTAGAGAACGTCATGTGAGTGTAACACATCAGATTTTTACTGCTTGTGCATGTTCGTTTATCGCATTTCATAATGTCGGCAGCAGAGCGATGTTCACACATAAGGTTTTGTGTTCTGTTAGCAAATCTCCCTCGCATTCTAGTATAAGCTAATGGTGAAGCAGCAACGAAAAAGAAAAACCCTGAAATCTCATCTGAAGGGGCAAAGATTTTCAAACGCTGAAAAAATTACTGCATATACGACAAGAGCAGTACGATAGGTATCTGAAAATGGTTTCCAGTCTCTTTACACGCGGTGGCTGAAGTGTATTACAGCGGAAGGGAACTATTTTGATGGAAATGTTGCCTTAATTGCTTTAAGGTAACTAGTTTCTGTGTTATTAAGAAATTCAGAGAACTTTTCGAATCTAGTATGTATAACTTGAATGGGGTTATATAGTCGTTCATTTCGAATTTATGCAGTCTTCAAGGGAAATATGTGTCATTTTAAAAAGCGCTAACATCAGTTATCGATACGAAATCGAAGATTACCGTAAGATTTTCGGTTACACTCCTATCATATGTGAGAACTAGAAGAATTTTGTGAATTCCTCAGCTCTTTGAAAAAAAAGTTTTTTTTGTACATTTTTAGTTTTACACACACCCATGGTCATGTTAATGCATACGCACAATTTTTAACATTTTTTTTCACCGCGTTGAAAGCCCTCTTGGGTTTAGAGTGGCTACCATTAAGGTACGAGCGTGTCCCCGCTTTGTGGGTACAACAAAGAGCGCCTATAGTGCAAAATATTCCCATGTCATTCTTTTCTTTACCCTTTGTCACCGTCCCTTGCTACTGCTTTCAATTTGGACGTCCCTACAAGAGACAGTCGAAGAGCGACGCGCCTCACCACAACCTCCGGCCCCCCTCCCACTCTTCTGCATGTCGCATTTCACTTTGAGCTTGCTTTTTGGTATTCGCAAATGTGAGCTGGAACAAAATCAAGGTTTTTAAGCTGTATCGCAGTAAAACCCATTAAATTTTAATTTCTGCTTTCTTTTTTATTATTCTGCATTGTGCGTATGAAGAAAGAAAAAAAAAGCATGGAGATAATATCAACAGAAAAATATAATCAAAGCGTAAAGGCTATTTGGTTCTTTAAAAAGAATAAAGGTGTTATTCAGCGCTTTTTTTCAGGAAGGCTTTTTCACTTTCGTCAACGTTTAAGAGATAATTGAAATCTTATCTTCAAAACGGAGGTTTAGTTTCATACCACAGAATTAATGCAATGGCGGAAGGTAGGAAAAGCCTATGAATATGTAAATATGTGGTGATTCGGTCCAGAGCATCTCCAGATGTGACGTAATCTGTCACATCTTCTGCAGGCTACCTTGTTTCGCTGTTTATTGAAACAAAGCATCTGCTATTTAATGAGAAACTGGCTTTGTTAACGTTCAAACTTCAGTTCTTTAATTTTTACTTTCTCTACCGCTTATCTGTGGCAGAGGAAACTGCATTCCAAAAGTTCACTATTAATATCTGGCAGTAAAAAGTCAGTTTTGAGGTTCTGTGACCAGAGACTGTGTGTTGGAAAGGGGACACACATCAATAAATACAAAATTTCACGTAAAGTTAGGCTAGTTTTAAGAAGGTAAGGCAAAGTTGTTCAAGGTACCCCCATTACATTAAGAATTTCTTTTGATTTGATCAAAATGCCACTTTAGGGGCGTACTCTATCCCGGCAGTGTTAACTTCGTTAAATTGATGACCCATTATCTCAGAAACTGTTTAAGATATCAGTCTGAAATGTTAACGAGATGTACTGGTAAATGCATACCTTCGAAGTTCGCTGATATTCTGTTAAATAATAATCCGATTTAC
Organism: Deroplatys truncata; assembly: GCA_030765065.1. Lineage (NCBI taxonomy): Eukaryota > Metazoa > Arthropoda > Insecta > Mantodea > Mantidae > Deroplatys > Deroplatys truncata. Next base: position 100,486,562 of record CM060975.1, read on the forward strand.
TAAGGAATATGGGGTTTTGTCTTTATTATACAACCTTTATTAATCTTCAGTCATTAATTTTTACTTTCTCTACCACGTACTACTAAGTAGAGAAGGTATTGCATTTCGCCCAAAACTCGATATAGATATTTCAACGGAAATACATGTTTTGAAAACCCTTAATACATAAGAAGGCATATATTGAACAAGCTCAGTGTGTGTTTCTTTGTGGACAGATTAACTCAAAACCAAAAGTCGGATAAATTCCGAACAGAGTGTTTAGGTTCAGCACCTTCTGAAGATGCGACACGAAAATTTTTCTAGAAAATCCTCCCCATTAGAAAATATATTTTACGTAGAGCATTTTTCGAAATTTTTTATTTTCTAAAAAAAATTGCTATAATGATTTTAATTAAAATACCATATATTAATGATATTTACATGACAAAATTTATATCTTGAATTTTCTGGGAGTAGACTTTGAAGTCCTTTTCATTCAGAAGCAATGTTATATAATCTTGTATATCTAGTAGGCGCTAAGCAAATAACTTATGGCGTAAGCCGTATCCGTAATTAATGGTTCGAATTGGTCATTCTTTAAAGTCCCTTTAACGTTCGGTTGTTTCTGGCGATACCATGGAAAGAATATGGAATTTTAAGACCAGTATATAACGTCCAGTTTTAAAACATTTGAGTATCGCTGTTCTCTTTCCTCGCATAACGAAATATGTAACGTAGCTATTTTTGTAAAGGTTTATTTGGATTAAAATGAAGTAGATAGAAAAATAAGCTTTAGTAAGAATAGTTTGTTTGGCCACTACAAAGTGATAGAGGGTAGAGAGTACTGTGAATTTGACACATGCGATTTATTTTAACATAGCCAACCAAACACAAATGTAGATCAATAACAGCATTGAGATATCGTTTCTAATTATCTGAAAATTTAATTTGGTATCCTCAATAGTTCCCGAGAACTATATAAGAAAGTGTGAATCGCAGAGAAAGCGTTCAAAGTAAAAAGGGAGAAAAAATTTCGCATATGTTTATAAAGAAAAAATCCACATTACTTGGACATACAGAAGCTGCCATATATAGCAGTCTGTGGAACAGAACGTACCCGCAGTACCCCTCCCCCCCAAAAAAACCAGATCACTTCTCTACTCCACAGAAAAAGGCATACCTTTTATACTCTTTGAAGTGGTGATGCATTCCGATTAAAAAATCTGAAGTGTTACACTCACATGACTTTCTCTACTCTTGTACAAACTATTTTTACAAACGCTTATTCTCCATATGCTTCATGTTAATCGAGATATCGAGATGACAATCTTATTGCTAATTTTCTTGTAGGTGCAAGGGGAATTGGTAGGCTTTAAGCGATAGACAAATATTTTAAGAGCTGGTTGTTATGTGGAGTACTCCATTCTCTTTTCATTACCAGAACAAAAAAAAAATGAATAACGAATTTGAGAAAAAGTATAAGTATGGGAAAATTTAAGGGAATAACAAGCAATATCTCGAAAATGGTTCACTCAACAAAAAAAATGTATATGTCATAAATTGTGTATTTTAACGCCATCTGCATTTTTTGTGTAGTAAAATTTTGTCTATCTCTTATGGTTTACCAGTTATGCAAAAGTCGTTCACAATGAAGAATACTTTTAGAGACATTCCCAGAAAATTCGAGATACACATTTCATTTGTCATGAAAATATCTTAAACATATGTTATTTTAATCAAAATCGTTAGAGCCATTTTTGAGAAAATTACAATTTTCGAAAAATGTTCCATGTAAAGGGTAATCTGGGGTGGGGGGATTTTCTTGAAAACCTTCGTGTCGCATCTCTGGAGGATATGGAACCTAAATACCAAGTTTGGTGTTTATCCGACTGTTCGTTTCTGAGTTATGCTGTTCACAGACACACACACACACACACACACACACACACACACACACACACAGACACACACACGGACATGTTTCCAAAAATGCTTTTTTTGGATTCAGGGAGTCTCAAAACATGTATTTCCGGTGAAATCTCGGTATCGAATTTTTGGGTCGAATGCAATACTTCCCCTACTTACTCTACGTAGTAGAGAAAGTAAAAAGGTAAATCGAGCACTATTTTTGTAAAACAAGTAATGTACCTACAATAATAAAATCCATATGAAATTAAAGGGGAAACTTCAATTTATTAGACTATAAAAATTGCGAATGTAAGTTTCTGACAATGTTCACTATTAGACTCCTCTTAACAATACAGAATAATATGACGAATAAGAAGTATAAGTGTTGCATTTTCTGTGAAGTGCTCTTCGTTCCCAGTGAATGTTGTTATACCTGGAAAGCAATGGACTTCCTAAGATATATAAACTCTGTTAACTTTTTTCTGGCGTAAGTGATTCCCGAAATATTCTTTGTTATTCGTCTCAATTGTTCGGTGTTTTTGAACACAATGCGGATGTAGAAGTACGATATTATTAGCGTAATGAATTGCTTGAATTAACAAACAGCTGGTTTAAGCCATGGTTAGTAGTCGTGTTTAAATAACTGTTGCAGCCTATCCTTTCTATAAATACGCCTTTAACGTCTATCAGGAACAACTCGTAAAGCTTTTGATTCGGTAGATCATTCACTAACTTAACATTTAAGTCTAAACTGCTAACGATTTGCTTACTTAAATGGAACCTCAAGCTACACAAACAAAGTAATTTAGCGAATGTATTACCATTAGATACTGCTAGTAAGTAAATGTAACAATTAAACGTATATATGCCTGTTGTATCGTTATGGTGGAATTAAGCCTAGCTTAGTGCCTTTTGGTTTTGTATGACATATTACAACTTTCCTATTGTTTATATGCCAGCATTCGTCTGGCTATTCTATCGCACACCTGGTAGGTAGGATTTTCGAATTCAATTTTGTTTTAGCTTTCGTTTAAGAATGTCTCTCTATAAATTCAGAGTATGTATGTCTGTCTGTGGAGTTACAATAGTATTATTCGCAGGATTGCCTCTGGATATATGCCCAAATACAGGGTTATTCAAAACGAAGGAACAGACTTTACATATTTATTTCAAACGAACGACAATAGATGGTGATACATCACTGAATAGAGAAGAGTTCAAAGTTTTATTTTTTGTGTTCAAAATGAGCACCGTTATGCGAGGACGACCAATGCTTTTCCGTTTGCATACTAAAGGGGTTTAATTGTTGTTGCGGTTGCACCACGTTTAGACACCATTTTGAAGCAAGGTGTTGGGTCACGTTTGGGTACTTTTTGAACTTACAACGAAATGCACGCAGCAATGAAACAATGGATTCACTCTTTGCATAATGCAGCACACAGAACGACTTTTCCTGTGGCGTCGCCATTTTCTCGTAAACAAACACAGCGCCGCTGTAGGCGCTGAATGAAACTAATAGTGAGGCTTAAAATTTTGAACTTCCTTCTATTCAATAATGTGTGTAATGTGTCGCTATCTAGTGCCGTTCATTAGAAATAAATATGTGCAGTCTGTTCGTTCTTTTTGAATAACCCTGTACATGCTTCATTGGCCGTATGTGATACGTTATAGGAAACACATATTTGTGAAATTAGTCTATATCAAGTAATTAAGCAAATAAAATAAAATTTGTATCAGAATCTAAAATTGAGATACATTTTAATTTTTGCAAAGAGAAAATAGTAATTTCTCCGAGTTGGAAACAAAATATGCGCAATCTTAGCATATGGTAGGAAATAAAGCATTAAATAATTCGGCTTCTAAAACTGGCAAGCGAGAGCGACTTCGTATGTCGCTCCCAGCATTCATTTGCTGTTATCTGGTGTGTTGAACCGATAAGTTACTTGCATATATTCCTTTTCTGGGAGAGAAGTGAGCATAGCCTATTATCAGCACAGTTTGGTAAGTAATTATAAACTCACATCTTAATTATTCAGTATTTAATAATGTACAGAGGTTTTCTGCAGCTTCATTGCTAGGAGAAAAGAATATCACAAAATTGTTTCATCTGCTCTCTATAAACCACGGCAACTTGGAATATATATCATTGCTATATAAATTGCCAATGAGGTAATTGTGCGCGATATTGAATAGAGTAACAGCTGGTTTACAATGGTAGGATTGCATAAAAGCTGTTTATAGAGCAATTTTCTTGCCGATATACTTGTATATTTAAACGCTCTTGTGTTTAAACCAAACGACTTCGCAGCTCTGCGCAATTGGTGCATTACTGCTAATTCAATGACGCTTTAGCTAAGGGGTGGTGGCTTATCCCTCGGGTAAAGCTTCAGCTGGTGAGAGGGGTACACAGTATGATGAAATCTGCCGCGCGTGCCGCGTACAATGAAAAACAGCCAAGTCTTTCACTATCACCTGTCTTTATCCTTTACTTGCCTCATACCAAGTAAACACTGCCTTCTTCCAGTAGCTAAATCCCTTGGGAGGGGTTCCGATCCCTTCAGCTGCCGTGGTGCGGGCGCTGCGGACCCTTAGCACTCGTGGTACTTCTGACGTTACTTGAAGTACGTCGTGCTGAACGTTCGAGCCCCTCCCGTCTGGAGCCGTTCGGATTGGGTTGGTCTCGACGGGGCAGTGTTTCCCGTGGGAGATTGGGTACGACTGTGTGGTTTTCCATGCAGCTGGCGTTGTGAGACGCCTCAATGTCCTCCCATACCGCCTTGGAGAACCGGTAGACGGCATGCTAGATTGCTGTCGGCCCCACCGAGGTTGTCGTCCTCCGTGGACTAGTGGTACCGTGCTAGCCTCTGGTTCCCAGGGTCGCGGGTTCAAACCCGGCGGAGGGCGATGGATTTTTTCGGGCGTAAAAATCGTTAGCACGGCTTCCTTCGGAAGGGAAGTAAAGCCGGTGGTCCCGTGTCGTAGCTTTACGGCACGTAAAAGAACCTCAAGCCTGATAAAGAGGCCTCTGAGCAAAATTACAGGTGTTTCACGCCCAATATAGAATGGGACGCTAAGAACCATCGTAGTTAAAGAGCGTCCATAAATAAAACTCAATTTTTTTCCCACCGAGGTTATCGGTAGTCACCCTTCGGGGATGACGCGCGTAAGTGGCGTATCCACTTCCATTTCCTGCGTCAGCAGGAGGGCCTTTATAGCCTCTAGTCATTGGCCTCGTGGGAAAACCTCCACGGTTTGTAGAGCCACTCGGCTGGCGCTGGACCCTCGGAATAGAAGGGGTACTTGGACTCTGGTTGTTGTCCAGGGTAGCCCTTAGAGTATAAACTGTAGCTAAATCCCTATCTTGTTGGAAGGGCTCCCACACCCACTAGCTAAAATGTTGCTGAATGTACAGTAACTGCGGAGGTTGCTCTTTTTCGTCCTCCCTCTCTCATCTATTCCTTTCCAACATCGCTCTCTCTTCTATGCAACATAGTTATAAAATGACTTTTTCCTATAAATAGCCTGTAATAAAACTGTTTTTCCTATAAATTAAAGCATAAGCGAAAGATTTTTGTAAGTTAAATGCCATTTATGTGAAGGAATGCAATGAAATGCTCAAATGAGCTTGGAGTTAGCTGACAAAACCCTTATCCAAGTAACATGCTCCAACCGAGATTTGAACTCGAGAGCCCTCGGGATTATGAGAGGCCGACATGCTGTCCTCACACCACTGAGGTGGGTTTAAACCAACTTCTGTGTGTTGCTTACGCGTCATGTGCGGTTGAAACTATACTGTTTCCCATGGTAACAGGAAAATGATGGAATACGAATAACGAAAACACGAAATGGTAGTTATGATACAAGTGTTTAAACTAGGGTTTTATTTTGTGAGTAGGAATGTTTGCACGGCCTGCGTTTCGCAATCCTAAGAGTAAAATAAAACTATTTTTAACACCGCTCGAATTTGTAAAATATGAATAAAATATTATATATATTCCTGAAATTAAAAGAAATTTCGTTTAGAACGAGATCAACTCTCGTGTGCAGCGAGATGCCAAATGTTTTGATGTTTTGTTGATTCGCTAGCAGTCATTTTCAGTGAAATTATTTTCAGCATGTTTTGCCTTACACCAGGCAATGAATCAATTAAAGACTATATTATATTGCTTTCTGGATTTTTTTGGTAAGTGCCTCTAGTGTTATTTTTCTGTAATTTCACCTGACTGTTCAATTTAAGTTTCTTCTGAATTCATAATTGCCGTCATTTAATCTCTATGTAGGTTATACTAGACAAAAGAATAACGCTTTATATCAAAGAAAGTACAAGGCTGTCAATATAAAATATAGGTTAACTCCACAACGAATTGCGATACATTGAAGTATGACGATTTGTATTGTGAACAGATAATACGAGCGCCACGAGAAATTAATCATGTAAAAAGACATAGTGAAATGTAAAACGTAATCAATCGAAGTCTAGTTATTAAACATGTGCAAATACAAAGGGTAATTGCCATGTGATTGGAACTTGTAACCAAAGTTGATTCAAATGGAGTGTTTTAAAGCTTTGTCGCACTAGTGCGATAATATAAAGATTTTAGTTCGTATGTACTATGTTAAAAGTTCAACATTTAGGCCATGCTACCTAAAACAAAATTAATTTACGTACTACCTGCCTATAAAAAGCAGATTAAATATTGCATACCAACCAAAAATTGAACACGGAGCCTCTTTAGAAAATGATCTGTGTGCGCGCTCACATGCGCCCAGAAGAGAATAACACAAAAAGGAAACTTTGGTTAAATACTAAGTGTATTTAAATTCAGCATGTTGCAAGGATACGTCATTAGGATTTACAAGAAAATCCCATATTCCATAGAAAACATTTTAATTATTCTTAGTTCCCCCAAAATGGCTTTAAAAGTGTTGATTAAAACCCCATAGGTTTAAGACAATTTCAAGACAAACAAAATGTATACCTTGAATTTTCTGGAAATAGCCTGTGAATTACTCTTCACTCCGAATGGCTTTTGTAAGAGGGAAACAAGAGCTTACTACACAAAAATATGTACACCTTTTTAAAGTCCATTTTTTTGTGGCCTTAACCATTTCCGAAATTCTCGTTGCTATTGGTTTAAATTTTCAAATACTTATATTTTTTCAAGTGACAAATGACTATTCTTTTTTCTCGTGGCCATGCAAAGAGAATGGAATTTCAGTGCCATCACATAGCGACCCGCTTTTTAAATATCTAACAATCGCTTTACTCTGCTTTATTGCTCTTAACCTAAAATGGAACCATGTGTAACGAAAGTGTATCTCTAATAACAGAAAGTAAATATAAGTATAAGATTCTGTAAAAATAGTTTGTAGAAGACTGAGTAGAAAAGTAGTGTAAATGCAAAACATCAGATTTTTAAACATGCATCCTATGCAAATTTTGCAGGCCTGTCGGAAATGTTACATTTATAAACGTTTATGTACCCTTTTGATGTAATTAAATAGTGAAATAACCGGGTTTGATAAATTACCTATTGGAGCCCCATCTCTTGGTGGAGATAGATAAGGTGGCATAGAGTCTGTATTCTGTGAAACATAAGTTTCATAACAATCGATGCCGTCATTCTTAATTGCGAATGTTACATACGCCTAAAACTATAAGCTCTTGCATCAAAGCAGCCTGTTAGTATAAAAAAGAATATCTGAAATCGAAAATAATCCAAAAATCTCTTATTGTTTTACTACGTGAAGATTTGAAAACGCATTGCAACTTTCACCAAAATTCTTGCAAGCTGTCAGATTTCAAAAATGTTACGACATACTTAGTTAAAAATAACAAAAAGGGGGGGTTAAATTTACTGCCGTAAAAGGAGTAGGGGAGTAAGAAAATTTTCCCCTGGATGCTAAAGTAGCAGCTCTTCATTATGAAAAACCAAAATGAAATGTCGAACTATCGGAATCAATGAAGCGGAAACTAATGGTTCATATTTCAACCGTGGTCGTAATTCGGGGGCAGATAGAAAGCTAAAAAAAGTTTGAAAGCACAGACGGGTCGTTATAAACCAAGAAAAATGTATTCTTTCTCCAGAAAGACGGGGGATCTTTGGTAAGGGGAGATTTCCGAGCATGAATCAACTCTAACGAATAGGGAATAAGGCTTATCGGACACTGGGTGAAAAGTGACATGAGAAAAGAGCTTTTCAAGACTCAGCAGCCGGCTGTAAGGAAGTACATACACCTAATTATGCACATGCTTATAGTTGTATATTCGACTCCAGCCGAAGTCAGAGTTTAACGAAAATTATTTGTTCTTATTGTGTGTATCGGTTGTATTTCAACAATATCGAAACTTCCCCCGAGAGAAAGGGGAAGAGAAAACAGCATAATTAAAAATATTGGATAACAATCTTGGTATTTAGCCCATCTTCCAAGCATGCATGCGGATGATTTCACAAAATTTCCATGCCTCAGCAACCATGGAAGAAAAACATTGTTTTATTACTTTCTCTACTACGTATAGTAAGTAGGGGAAGTATTGTATTGCACCCAAAAATTCGATACCGAAATTTCACCGGAAATATATGTTATGAGACCCCCTGAATCCAAAAAGGAGCATTTTTTGAAACATGTTCGTGTGTGTGTGTGTGTGTCTGTGAACAGCATAACTCAGAAACGAACAATCGGATAAACACCAAACTTGGTATTTAGGTTCAGTATCTTCCAGAGATGCGACACGAAGGTTTTCAAGAAAATCTCCCCATCCCGATTACCCTTTACGTGGAACATTTTTCGAAAATTTTAATTTTCTCAAAAATGGCTCTAACGAATTTGAGTAAAGTATCATATGTTTAAGATATTTTCATGACAAATGAAATGTATATCTCGAATTTTTTGGGAATGTGTCCAAAAGTATTCTTCATTCTGAACGACTTTTGCATAACTGGTAAACCATAAGAGAGAGACAAAATTTTACTGCAGAATAAATGTAGATCGCGTTACAACACACAATTTATGTCATATTCATTTTTTTTTGTTGAGTGAGATATTGCTTCTTATTCCCTTAAATTTTCCAATACTTATAGTTTTCCTCAAATGGAAATTCGTTATTCAGTTTTTTTGGTGCTGGTAATGCACGGAATGGAATGCTCCACATAGCTAGCAGCTCTTAAAATATTTGACTATCGCTTAAAGCCTACCAATTCCCCTTGCATCTAAAGAAAATTAGCAATAAGATTAACATCTCGATATCTCGATTAGCATGAAGCATATGGAGAATAAGCGTTTGTACAAATAATTTGTACAAGAGTAGAGAAAGTCATGTGAGTGTAACACAGATTTTATTTTTTCAAAAAATTGCTGCAACAATTTTGATTAAAATTTACTGTATGTAATATAATATACTGACGGACAAGTAAAATGTATTTCAAGGATTCTCTGTTAGTAGCTTATGGAGTCTCTTTATTAATTTTGAATCTTATGTACCTAGGAAACAGAACACCAAAATTTGGCACAGAAAAATTTCAAACTCGTTAAAATATCCAATTTATGGTAAATAATATTTTTCTCTCGTGACATTCCGAAATGCCGCTATATTTCTTTTTAAGGAATACATTTTTAAACGCCATACTTCGATTTCTCCAGAGTTTATGCAAAGGGTATGTAATATCAAGGCAAGTATATACGCAACAATTAACTGTTTTGTCTCCTGTGTGTTACGTACATGTTACATACAATTTCCATATATGTTAATATTTATAGTTAACAGGAAGACAGGGAAACAAGCTTTTTTATGGATTTATACAATGGATAATATTCAGAGAATGCAAAAAGCAGTTCATTAGTTTTTGTAACATTTGCGTTCAAAGTGGTGTGTTTGAATAAATTTTTAGCTGCGATTTTAAGGTTTTAATATGTGCTTTTTTTTAAAAGAAATTTAGAGTATCCTATATGGAAGCATTCCTACGAATTGCGTTTTCCACAAACAAAAGTCCACTTGTAGAACTTTGATTTTTTGTTTATTATGCTTTAGAGATCAATTCCATAACTACATTTTTGCAAGTCCATTACCATTTGAGTAACACATGTTAAGCCAAAGCAACGGAAGAAAGGGAACGTAATGTTATAGTTTTGTTTTCGTATTATTACAGCCCCTCGTAATATTTTAAGAGATTGGCATTAATCGGCATCACGGAAAATAATTCTATGGTTGTTATTCTACAAATTCTAGAAGTGAAAAATAATTTTTAATAATGTTTTACCTAAATATCCGATAAATTATTATCTTAAATGTTTTACATAGCTTCAAACGCTTTTGTTATATAATTTTCTAAACGATCTAGTTAAACTAAATTATTGGTTTCAGTGATGATCGATTAACATCTGAAAACGAAACATTAGCTTCGAGCAATAAAATGAAGATACGATTGTATATCGATTAGGATTTTATTATGTTTACCCCTTACATAGAAAGTACTACATTTTATCAACAAATTGTATATTACCAGAAATACAGGTTTTGAGGTGCCCTAAATCCAAAAAAGCTTCTGTAGAAAAATCTCCTTGTATGTTTGCTGTGAACACAATCAAAAACGAAATCTGACGAATCTTCTTCAGTGAGATCACTCACTTCAAGGAATCCTTTATATGAAAATGTGTCGTTTCTGTATTGTTTTCTAAAATGCGTGAAACAAATTTTTTTAATTACAATATGGTTTAGATATGTTGAACAAAACGTGTATGTTTCATGTGAGTATCCTGTTAAAGGGATAGGGAGAAGCTTCAAAGAGGAAAAATATGGTTCTCGATAGAATATGCAGTTATCAGATAAGCTTTTTTTCCTTAGCATTACTCATTTTCGAAATATTAGAAACACACACACATACAGTTACCCAAGCAAGTATTCGTATACACTTAATAAAACAATTCTAGCAGCCAAGTTAACGTAGGGAAAGAACTAATTTTTGGACACGAAGGTCAAATGGTAATAGAGTTTACGTGTTTTTGTGCTTTTGCAGATCGTTCTTTTATTAATTTTATACATTTGTTTAAAACTATACCAAATTGCAACTCTTTTGTGCGTGGTGTTTTCAAAATTATCCTATATGCATTGAGAAGAGCAATTATTTTTTTGTGTATTAAAATAGAATTTTAATGGACGTAGGAATGAAATGTCAAAAGTTCGGAATTTTCAAACTTTTTGCCTTAATTCCTCATTTTCGGCTCACTTTTTTACGATTTCGCGAATTTATTTCTCCACCAGTTAAAGTCAAATATCGATGCAACTGTGTGGATGTATGCACAAATAAATGCTCTACCCAATGCATGAAGGATAATTTTAAACACCACGTACAAAAAAGTGGCAATTTTGGCATATTTTTCAAAACTTTATATAGCTGATAAATTAATGATCTGAAAAACTGCCAATACAGGTAAACTGTATTACCATTTGATCTTTATGTTCACAAAATTAGAGCTTTCCCTGCATTAATTTAGCTGCTAGAATTTTTTAAAATACAGGCCAATACTTTCTTGAGTAAGGCAATGTATATAATCTTTTTTTTTCCTACATGTGTTGCTTCTATAACGTGTTTGAAAATGCTTTGCATTTTAAGGAAAACCAGGCATTTAATACGTAGATCAGAGTGTGTGTTCACATTTTGCATGCAATCAACTTCGTGATTCTTAATTTGAAATCCTGTCTAGGCAAATATTTATTGTAATTAACCTGGGTGAAATAATGAGTAGGACTTAACACTGCTTATATAAATGTTGTAATAAATAATATAAACATATGCGTTGGTAATGAATAGAGGATTGTTAGGCATAACATTTTTTATTTTGTAAGAATTTCTTTCCCTAGCATTTATTGTACACTCGTTTTCATTTATGCCGTCACCGCAGCTTTGGGAGGCATTCTACTGGCCTTCACAGGTGGAGTATGTATCTGTAGCAAGGAGCAGGTGTGTGTATCTGTTGGCCATTTCGTGCATGTAGTGGCGTCGTGTTTTACGTGTACAATTCTAGATTATTCACGTAGGAATGCATAACTTGGAGCAATAGCTGACATCTCCCTAAGTATATAAATTAAACACTGTTTTGCATAATTTCTCCATAAAATATTTTAATGAAATAATGTAAAACTGAAGTAAATTATAGTTTTTACTATAAGGGGTTATATATACTAACCATTATTTTAATAATCTGTCGAACCTTCATTCTTGTCCAGTGCCTGGTGTAGACTAGGCACTGAATTACTTGTCACCCTCTGGGAACGTATCTTGAAGTGTCGGAACATTTGCGTTTAGCACCTAAAATGATTCAGTGCCTAAGCGGCTAAATCAGGTATTAGACAAGAATGGAGGTTGGACAGATTATTAAAATAATGTCTAGTAAATGTGTCCTCTGAAGGTAAAAAGGTATATATTGCCGCGGGCCCTCTTTGTAAGTAGTGCGATCTGGTGTGACACGTACCTGTTGTAAGCTCTGAAGATCTAGGGGTGCACGTTGTTCATATCTGTGGCGGTTACCTTGGGATAATCTTCTCATTCCAGTTTGTGTGTGTAACTTATTGTTAGTAGCTTGTATTGTTATTGTGGGTGTGGAGTGTTATAGTGTACGGAATTGTTTTATTATGCTCCGGTAGCTCAGGGAGGCACTTTGCTCTAGCAGGGAGTGAGAAGACACAGGGGTTATGTTAAATAACACAGGTACACTATATATACCACCACTAATACATTAAAACATTTTTTGTTGTTTACACACAAAAGATGAGTAAGTTATACATGTATATAGTCTGATGAATCTTGCTAGTGATTCGTAACGAACTTTAACGTTTATGTCTATTGTTAAGATCCGTGTGTAAATTAAAATTTATGTGCTTTATAAATTAATATTCTATTACTTAAGTCTGTGTGTTATTCTTAAGCCTTTTAATTGTTGTAAAAGATGTGTACCGCATCTTAGGTATTCACCTTTCACAGCACTGTTTACACACGTCTGCCACTGAGAGTAACACGCCATGGGTTGTTTTAGTAAGAGTGTTGTAGCGTCGTTTCTGTCTTTGAATCCAAACCTATAGAAAACTAGGATTGGCTCTATGGATGACGTGTTCCTCTACATAGCCAATAACAGCAATGTTCTTCCAGCACCTTCAAATTTTCTTCCGTTGACTAAACTGTCACCCAGCTTTCTCGAGAGGGAGGCTTTTTGTTAAGTTAGCCGCAAGACCTTGAATTGTTCTTTATACTTAGGTTTCTCTCCCTCACCATTGTGTGTTTGTGACAAACAAGTGTCGTGTCTCGCCCTCACGACTCACATGCGCTTACTTTTATGACATCTTAAATTTATAGAAAAATTTAACCGTACATACATATTACATTGTTAGTTACAATGCACCAACTATGCCAGGTCGGCTTTGTTAATTAACATTCCAATTAACATTTATAAATAAGTATATATCATAATTCCCGATACAATATAATGTATTTCAGTTCTTCATAATATTACCATAAAACAATTTTTCTTACAGATATTATGCAAAACAGGTTTTTATTTACTTAAGTGTTTTAACATGGTTATTATAGGTGATGGCGAGCAGAGCTATTGTTTAAAGATATTTATTCATATGTGAGTAATCTAGAATTGTGCACGTAAAACAGGACGCCACCTCGTGCACGAAATGGTAACCTCCCCCTTGCTATACATACTCATCCGAAGGCCAGTAGAATATTCCCCAAAGCTGCAGGGACGAAAATGAGTGATTAAAATCTGTTTCCAACCAAATCGTCTCAGAATTTCTGATGTTTTAATAACTTTCAAACTGCATGAATAATAAAATAATGTATTTTAGCTGTAGTCGCAATAGCCTTCAAAATTCAAAAGCTTTTGCACAAGACTGCGAATGAGTTGCTTTACCTCTGGACACGTCAATATTTTAGTAAGTATTTTTTTAAGTATATGTATTATTTTTCTATTTTTTCAAGCTTGTTTATTCATAATGTTAGTTTCAAAACGTCTTGTGAAAATACTACAGGCACGTTCATTTTTGTTCGTTTCTAGTAATGAATTTTACCGCAATCTTAAGAGTATAATGTAGGTAAGCGCTTTTCTTAACTTGGGTTCTTTTAAAACTTAAAGGTCCACAAGATTGCTTCTGTACTACAGAGAAAAGTAAAGTAAATTACAGAATAAGCGGAATAAAGCAAAGGAGGAAAAAAGCTTAAAGTATACAGTGGTGCGAGAAAACTAGTTTTTAAACTATGTTGCTGTTTAAAGAGCGTGGAATGAGACCAGTTTAGGAAAGGGTGAGGGGAGAATTGCTATAGTTTGGTTTCAAGGAAATTAATAACCCCGTGATGCTTATACGTTCTGCATAGCAAGAGGTAGAAGTAGTTGCCTGTGTTGTAGGCGTTGATTTCAACCATCCCTCCCAGCGCTAGAGGTACTTGGTTAAAATTAAACTGCGATTCTTTGATAATGGGGGTTTGCAGAGCAGTTTAGGTAACTGCTGTTTAACCGAAATTTTGCAAGAATCACCGCGTCTACAGCTTTCGTTACGAGCCTTGTAATGCCCCGTGATATATATATATGCGTACCGTATAACTTCACAAGGAGAAGTAGTTGCCGATAGAGAAGGGATGCATTATATGCTTTGGTCTGTATCATTTCATTTTTTTTCAGGTTATAACGAGTCCGTTATGTGAACGTTAATATTATTTTCTCCGATACTTAATCACCGCAATAGCTCAACATGCTTAAAAATGCAATTTTCACAATTTCTAGTGTGAAAAAGCCTCACTGTCGGCATTTGGAGCGTTGTAAACGGGTAAAATTGTATAGAATTACAGAACATATGCACACCTGTAATTAAATGGGATAGGTTTAGTAGTGGGCATGTATTAACGGAGATTTGCTGTAGTTTTAAATGTTAAATAATTGTGATTATATGTGTAATAGATAAGTTTTCCTCGATTCACTCAAAGCAGTGAATTCAAGATGAGATTTTTGCCCCATGATCTATGTGTACCGCTTAACTTCCCGTACTGAAGCAGTTGCCTAAAGAGAAAGGAGCACCTTTCTCGTTAATGGGAGAAGCAGAGTATTCTCCTTTCACTTTAAATGCCTTTTTATATTGTCGACTACGTCTCTATACTATGTAGAGGTACCCAAAATTGGGTATCTATGCGTCACCGAAAATACACGTTTTGAGCCTCCCTGAATCAAGTCACTTTTAGGAAAATTTATGCCTTAACATGCCTTAACAACATGCCTTAAAACGGATAAATACCATATTATTTGTTACATGCGGAAATTATCGTTAATTTTTACTTTCTCTACTACGTATAGTAAGTAGGGAAATTATTGTATTCCACCCAAAATTTCGATACCGAGATTTCACCGGAAATACATGTTTTGAGACCCCCTGAATAAAAAAAAGCATTTTTGGAAACATGTCCGTGTGTGTGTCTGTGTGTGTCTGTGTGTGTGTCTGTGAACAGCATAACTCAGAAACGAACAGTTGGATAAACACCAAACTTGGTATTTGGGTTCAGTATCTTCCAAGGATGCGACACGAAGGTTTTCAAGTAAATCCCCCCACCCCAGAGTACCCTTTACATGGAAGATTTTTCGAAACTTTTAATTTTCTCAAAAATGGCTCTAACGATTTTGATTAAAATATCATATGTTTAAGATATTTTTATAACAAATAAAATGTATATCTTGAATTTTCTGGGAATGTCTCCAAAAGTATTCTTTATTGTGAACCACTTTTGCATAACTGGTAAACCATAAGAGATAGACAAAATTTTACTACACAAAAAATGTAGATCGCGTTAACATACACAATTTATGTCATATACATTTTTTTTGTTGAGTGAGCCATTTTCGAGATATTGCTTGTTATTCCCTTAAATGTTTCAATACTTATTTTCTCAAATGGGAATTCGTTATTCATTTCTTTGTCTTGGATATGCAAAGAGTTATAATCTGTGGCAAAGGGAATGGTGCTGCCCCTAGCAACCAGCTATTAAGAGATATGTATGTGCTTAAAGGCTACTGTTTTTCTATATTGCCCTTGTAAATATATTTTCCCCTACATCTACAAGAAAATTAGCAATAAGATAGAGTTTGCAAATGTTTATCTCGATTAACATGAACTAGATGGAGAATAAGCGTTTGTAAAAATACTTTGTACAAGAGTAGAGAAAGTCATGTGAGTGTAACACATCAGATTTTTATGATTCTAACGATGTTGATAAAAGTATGTATTGAATGTTTGGATGTTTAATTAAACCTAAACCTCTGAATGTCCGATGAATTCGTCTTCATTCTGAATGCATTTGTATAATTCTTTATAAATGGTAAAGCTAAGTGATAGACAATTAAAATGAGTTTTATTTATGGACGCTCTTTAACTACAGTGGTCCTTAACGTCCCATTTTATATTGGGCGTAAAATACCGGTAATTTTGCTCAGAGACCTCTTTATCAGCTTGAGGTTCTTTTACGTGGCGTAAATCTACGACACGAGACCACCGGCTTTACTTCCCTTCCGAAGGAAGCCATGCTAAGGATTTTTACGGCCGAAAAAAATCCATCGCCCTCCGCGGGTTTGAACCCGTGACCTTGGGAACTAGAGGCCAGCACGTTACCACTAGTCCACGGAGGACGACTGTAAAATTAATATACAGAAATATGGAGAGCTAATTGAATTACATGAAAAATTTGAATTAAATTAGCGGTTTTGGAAATATTCGCGTGTTGCCAGGTTGAACTGGCATACGGTGTGCTTATTTTACGCGACTCTGCTTTTTTTCTTATCATCGGTTCATTATTAACAAAAACCTAGACTTAAGATATGTGAACGACTGTATTTTGTTGTGCATAATCTGTATGCACTGCGTAACTTTGTGTGGCAGCGTCCTTTATTTTGATAACGGGTGCTAAAACTCAATCAGATGCGGGGAAAACTTGACAGCTGCTCTGTATTTAGAAACTCAGAGTTAAATTTAGCTGCAAAAGCTTCTTATACCCAGGGCATAAACTTCTCTTTCGCACCTAACTCTTATGCAACGAAAATTATCTACACCAGAGGCGTCGTTTAGAAACAATAGCACGATGAGCGATGCAATCTGCAGCGAGGGCTGAATGACGTTAATTGTTGCTTGAAATGATACATCAACAGAAGGCATCCATATAGAAGAATGCTCTTGGGTAGGGTATTGTTTTTCTTTAATTCTAAGTATGCTACCGTGTTCCCTCGCGTGACATCAACATTTCCTTCTTTAGAAAGAGCTCACATTCTCGCATTACTCATTTCGCTCTGAGTGCGTTTTTGTTAAGAGCGCTTTTGTGGATGTTCGAGTCTGCAAAGACAGGTAAAATGAATTGATGAATCAAGTAAGATTACAGGCTGGGAGTATTACCGCATATCGTGAATATAGCCGAGAACTCTCAGAATTCCGAACTGAAATGATTATGTATTTCCATTGCTGTGCTAGAACGTGAGGCGATTGCGAAAATATTACAACTGTTTCGGCGGGAGTCCGAGCTGCGACGGTCACAACTCACCCCCTCGGTTTATTGTCAGTTTCAGTGAGGCCGTGTAAACTTATTTCCTAACAATACTTATGGCTAACAAACGTCTAAAATCCTGTACATACAATAATATTAATTTACACTACAATCACTTTGGCATTTACAGCATGTCATGATATAAAATATTGCCTCAACCTTCCCTTTGAGACAAAGGGCTCGTTGAACTAATAATGATGTAATTCATTTAAACCGACTGGCGGTAAGGGCCGAATAAATCTAAAGACCATGTGAGACACGACTACGTCACCATGAATCTAACGACAAAATCTAAACATCTACTCTAGTAAGATTAGTGAAAGGATACAAGGATTTTTCCGGAATTCATATTTTAATGATTAGTCGGAGATCCAACGCAGAACTTATGTTACATCCTAGAACCATGTTAGTTGTCACCTATGACAATTAATATTTAGATTTAAGGGAACATTAAAAGCCCATCCTACCAACGTTAATTTTACTAAATCATGCCCTCAGGAACTATACAAGCTATCAGACTGAAATTTTTACAGGATGTAGATGTATGGCTTCTAAGTTCACTGATATACTTTTATTCAATTAGTTGCTTTATTAAGCAAGAAAATAACCGAACATCTTATTAACACCAAATTAGGTTCACAAAAGCATTTTCAGGTTATTTTTATCATCCTAATATTCGATTTAACTGGTTTCAGCGGTTTCTTTTCGTCACAGAAAAAGCTGTTCAAAAGCAAAATGGAGAAAATCTCGCGTATGTTTGCAAAAGAAGAAATCTATAAATTATCTATATTTAATAGTAGCACCAATTTATCGATCAAAAGGTCTCCTAAAAGATGGGTCAAAATTTGTTTCTCTACTGCAAAGTGTGTAGGAGTTTTTGTCCCTGTGAAGTGAAGAATTCACAGTGCAAAATAGCATATGCAACACCATTTTAAAATGCATTTAAAATGTAGGGTTGCCTTTACAGTCACAAAACATATATTCTGCATATTCCATAGTATTTTTTCGAAACTTGTTAAATATGGATTCTCAATTTCCATGATTAATTTAATGACATGTTTAATGAACAGAAACCTGCATGTTATGTATGATAGTTCCAATCGTTTACATTTGATGTAAATTCAGGAGTTCCACAGGGTTGCAACCTGGGGCCTATTTTCCTTATTTTATTTACAAATGAGTTACCATTATGTGCAAATTACTCAGAATGTATTTTATTTACTGATGATTTAAAATTAGCATGGGAATTGAAAATAAGTTGTCCGAGTCTAAACCTCAGGATAATGATAATTATTTGAATGAAGTATTTTAAATGATCTTCCTTTTAAAACTGATAAATACTGTGTATTAAATATAGCTAGAGTAATAAAATATGTAAACCACTATGCACCATGAATGGAAAGTGCTTGAAAGTTGAATCAACGCATACAGATCTGGGTTTAAATATAACTGAAAGCTGGTCGTTTAATTACCACATTGATAGAATGGTTAACGGTGCACATAAAAATTTTAGATTTTTATTTACAAATCCTAAAGATCGTAAATACTGTTTTTCATTGTTTTTATTGAATAATCGTCAGTTATGTCTAAAGTTGAATGTCTTTCACAATTTGGAATCCATATTTTGAGATTCTTATAAATAAAATCGAAATAATTCAGAAAAGGCTTCTTAAATCTCTTCATTGGAATAAATATAACGCATTAACATATAGTGATGGTAGGCACTACCAGGATATTTTGGGTGAATTTAATATTGGCAAAATGATTGCTAGAACAGCAGTTGCTGGTCAAATGTTACTTTATAAATTGGTTAACTAATATGTAAATAGTCCATTCTTCTTTGAACAATTAAACATTAATGCAAGGCATGTAAGAACGTAGGTTTTCACGGCCGGTGTCACAATTATAACTAATATGATTTTCCGGGCTGTTATGCCGTGGTCTGCTGAAGAAAGATTTCCCAGACGTTTCGTCCACAACTGCGGTGGACATCTTCAGTGGCGCGGGCGAAGTCTTCCATCAGACGCTGCGATACTTTCACCGAGAAGACTTCGCCCGCGCCACTGAAGATGTCCACCGCAGTTGTGGACGAAACGTCTGGGAAATCTTTCTTCAGCAGACCACGGCATAACAGCCCGGAAAATCATATTAGTTATAATTAATGCAAGGCCTTTGAACCTGAGATTGAACCTGTCAGATTTCTAGGTCTATATCATACAAAAATTGTATTTTACTGAGAATATATTTAATACAGGGTGTTTCAGAAATACTTTTACAAACCCGAAGTATGGGTTCTTTACACCACAAGAAGGAAAAAGGTTCATATGAAGACATGTCCCATAATCCTTTGTTTTCTCGTTAGGAGGTGTTCAACACAGTGGTACACTTATAACACACAAAACTCATAATAAATGCTCGAAATGTCCTCCTCTTGCTTCTATGCATGCCTGTACTTGTCGAATCATGGAATCTCACACCCTGGTCAAAAACTCCGGGATGGTGTTGAATGGTTTCGCAGGCTTCCATGACACGTCGATGAAGCGTTTCTGCATCCGGAATGGCTGCTCCATAAACCAATGATTTAAGATGCCCCCAGAGGTAAAAATCCACAGGATTGAAGTCGGGAGAACGTGTAGGCCATGGAACTGGTCCTCCTCTGCCTATCCATCGGCCATGGCAAATACCAGTGCATCTCGAACAATGCGACTAAAATGCGGAGCCAGGCATTTATCACATTTATCAGCAAGGCGACGATAAACAGCGACAAAAGTTGGATGACTCGGTTGTCTTCGGTCTGGAAACTGCATCTGATAGAGCCGTGCAGCCTCGCCTCCATTACCATTCGCGCGATCATACATAAAAATCATGCCTGCCTGTTCACGAAATGAATATCCAACCACGTGCAGTTAACTCACTACATGTACACAATTGAAACGTTGAAGACAGACTAATGACAAATGACAAACGTAAACAAGTCTCCATGGCAACACTTCGCCATCTACCGTATGTAGTACAATGGAGCCGCGCCTTCTATGTATGCATAGAGAAATGAAGTTTTGATGTTGGACCCCGAAGGCGTTGAACTCACACTTTCATTGTGACAGGAATAACGCGAAAACCAAGGATTATGGAACATATGTTCATATGAACTTTTTTCCTTTTTTTGGTGTGAGGAACCCATATCCGAAGTGTGTAAAAGTATTTCTGAAACACCCGGTATAATGGAAAGTGTACTTGATTTTTCTCTCAAACTCTCCGTTTAAAACGATTGTCAAAAGAATTCTATCTTAATTAGGTATGGGCGTTACGGATTTCTTGGTTTATGTGTTTGTTTTCATTTTGTCTGTATGTATGCGTTTTCTTTGTTTCTATATATTTAATTTGTCTAACCCTTCTGTAATTGAGCCAATGCTCTGTTGAAGTAAATAAATAAATAAGTAAATAAGTAAATAAATCACAATGAAGAGAAAATTCCCATTTATAAGAAACCATGTAGATCTAAAACTGTCATTTTTGGCAGTTTTCGCCCATTGAGTTTCCCTTTAAGCTATAAATAAATACTGATCCACATAACTTATACATGTATGAATTTTGGACATGCACGAAGTCGCAAATATTTTAACCTAGCTGATAATACTGCGAATAAATTCTCAAGGTGCGCCGTCTTGTTGCTTAAAGAGGAGGTAGTCTTAGTTTGAAGCTTTTTATGTGCTGAATGAACAAATGAATAATGCCTCAATAATGTCATGTCTCAATGTGCTAAGAAAAGTAAAACGCACTTTTCCATACAGAATTATATCGCTTCTACTAATTTTACCTGTGTTAGCGACAAAAGATAAAAGTTTTTACTTCGATGCCCCCAGGATGGTTCTTTGTCAACAAAACGAGATTCTATCTCTTCTCGAGCTGACCATAAAAGCAGAAGCAACACCAGCAAAGAAAATATGTAGTTATTACAAAACCGCACTCACAAAAAGCAACACAAGTCTGTAAATTTTTTTGTAGCTCAGAGGCGGTAATAAGTAAATTCCTTTCATATTTTACACGAAGAAAAGACGAGCTCTTTTTTTGTGCTGCTGGAATGGAGCGTGGCCTCTGTGTGCGAGAGGGATAATGGATTGTAGGGACACTGCGAGTGACGTATGTCGTAAACAAAACACTATCGGGGAGCGCAACGACTGATGAGAAATCGGTAGTATAGGGGGACCCGCGGTGCGGTGGTTTAAGGGTGACCTGGCATTAATAATACAGCGTGTATGCTCCGAAGTTCAGCAGGCGATGAAGGAATATTTTTTTCTTCTTGCAGGCAGCAAATAATGCACTTCACAGCACAAATACACCAGAGTATCTATGGCTCAAACCCAAACTGTTCTGAATCTAGCGGTTTATGGACATCTAATTTTTATTTCATTACGTTCAAAGTAATAAATGCCGTAAATGAGACCGATTTCCGCATATCGCCTGCACTGTATGTATTTATATAAGAAATTTGTCGACTTCAAAAACTGTATATTTTGCACAAGATAAAAATTGTGTTCACGGGATAATTGTAGTAAGGTTTTTAAAAACACGTTGGCTCATTACATAATAACGGGAGAGCCAAGAAACTACGAACCGGCTGCGCGGTGCTTTTCCACTGGGCGTGTGGAAACATGATAACACACTGCTGCTATAAACAAGGTCACGCTGGTGTTGCTCTGCAGTTGAAGTACAGTATTGAGTTGACTGTGATGTGATGTAGTTCAGTTATTACGAGTTATTTATCATCTTGTACTGTAATTAGTCACAAAGTATATTGTGGTCCAGTATATGTTTTCTATTGCACAGCGTGCATTTATTTGTTTATGATTCGTATGTATTAACTCGGTCAGCTCGCCAAGTGAAAGTAGGATTTGCAGAAAGATTTCCAGTGTAAACGTTCCAGGCCGTACAATAATCCATGAACTTTACAATAAAGGCTAAGAAATCTAAAAGACGGCGTACGGTTCTTACCGAAGAAACATTAGACGACATCGGTCATGGTTTTGAGAATTCCCCCCAAAAATCACTTAGGCGTCTTTCACAACAGGTAGGCATTTATTATGACTGCGCAAGAGCTATCAAGTTGCTGAAGTTTAAACCAAATTAAACAACTCTGGCACATGCTCTTAACCAGGTGATTCTGTAATTAGGCACACATTTTGTGAATGGAGTCTCAATAGTGTACACAATGGCGAAATAGACCCATATTTTATATTTTTCACAGAGAGGCTTGGTTCCACCTTCATGGTTGTGTGTACACAACATAATCGTTATTGGAGCTCTGACAAACCTAATATTGTTCATAAAGTACTCCTTCATGACGAAAAAATTGGTGTATGATGCGCCATGAGCGGAGAAAGAGTTATAGGGCTAATTTTTTCGAGTCAACAATTGACGCCCGTACATACGTGAATAAAATTTTGGCGCCCTTTTTTTTTAGAGAATCAACAGACAGGGAGCATGATTTTTCCTTTTTTCAACAAGACTCTGCAACAGCTCGTACGGCCAATATTTCAATGAAGAATTGAAAGTGGGTTTTGGACAGAATTACTAATAGGGATTTGTGCCCCCTCGCCCCCGAGCTTGCAATTTCTATCTATTTAAAATGTAGGAGACAAACCCACACATACTGGAAGAATTAAAACAAAATATATGCCAGGAAAAGGCCAGCATTTCTCAACGTGAACCATGGCAAGTGATGGATATTTCCTAAAGAGGTGCCAAAAATATATGGACAACGACTGTGGCCAGTTTCAGCATCTCCTTTCATAAAATTGGCAATTAAAGCCTTGAAAAAAAGTTTTGAAAATGCTGTATGGTTTCATCCGCGTCTTTCTGTGATAGCGGCAGACGGCAACGAGCGCCGAGGACGCGCACAGGAAAAACGCCACGCAGCCGGTTTGTAGTTTTTTGGCTCTCTCTGTACTTTCATTTATATACAGTAAGTGATTTTTTTAAAACAAATAGTGTAGACAGAGAAATATCATTTTTGCAATAACCTGACAAACTGCTGAAAAAGGGCGAAATCCAAGTATATTACGGCAATTAAACCGTATTTGAGTTCCTTTAGAGATGAGATTTGTACAAAATAGCTATACACACAACCGAAACTGATTATCCAATTAAAATAGCTTTAGGTTAAAAATATGCTAGCAAAAGACTGTGATTGGCTGCTAATGACGCATTGCATTTTACTAGCCTTATCCCCTTTCCTCTTCAACTCTCTGTAAATGCGAGATCACACAACGATGTGTACTTGGTAGACATTATACAGTGTGTGCCATAAAATGACCATCGTTGCGCAGCTTACTTCCTTTGCATTAGTAATTGTTGATTAATTCGAAAAGTTTACTTGTGGCTATTGTGAAGGTGTGCACATACTTGATGCTGCGCAGATGTATCTGTAATTCAGCAACTTAGAATTAAAAACCCTTGGGAGGGGCAACTAACCTGGTCATGTATTTCCCCTGTCTAACTGCCTTGGCTAGGCATGCCTCTCCTACTCTGCCTCTGAGTCGCTGCTTAAGCACCACACGCCATAATTTCAGCTGGCCCGTGTTTTATTTTTTTGTTTATCTCTTAATCATACCACTGTTGTAACTATCCAACTGTAGAGACAGACTAAAGACACAAGAGCAATGCAACTAAACTGCTGTGTTTGTGGATTGCTGTGACACGCCACGCAAAAAACAAGGTGCAGCGGGTGCAAAACAAATGGTAGCATATAACTAGCGATAGTATTTCATATGCGGTATTATAATGGGATATCTTCCAAACGTTAATTCAAAACTTTTTGGGGTATTTGATAGCCTTCACTACCGCAACTATCTCTTCAAGGAAAAAA
This sequence comes from Deroplatys truncata, assembly GCA_030765065.1. Taxonomy (NCBI): domain Eukaryota; kingdom Metazoa; phylum Arthropoda; class Insecta; order Mantodea; family Mantidae; genus Deroplatys; species Deroplatys truncata. The sequence continues at coordinate 100,510,886 of CM060975.1, forward strand.
GTGCCTCATTGATTGATTTTCGTAATACAAATTATTTAAACTGAAGTTTTGATTTTCGTAATACAAATTATTTAAACTGAAGTTTCACAAAGAAAATTAACGGCTTTAATTTTTTTTACAGAGAGACCAATCGCACGTCATCACCATCTCCAAACTGTGCTCTTTGACATAACGCTTGCAGAACTGGAATAAGGATTCCCCTTGTTTCCCGCGTATCAGCCCACTTCCTCTTTAACGCCTCATTGGATAACGCAATGGCTAGAGGCAGAACACACATAGAGTGGAGTGATTTACCCCTCCTGAATACTTGCGGAGTCTAGGGGATTTTACTAAGTTGTTACACTATATAGGTAGTTGCCTACCTGAACTATCGGTTTAAGTAACATGTTGAAGTGGGCGTATAGTTCGAATCACCACCTGTACCATCGGTTTTATTTCCGTTCATAATGATGGTGTGTAGGTTTGTAACTTTGGATGGCAGTAGGATATATAGAGGAATTCGAGCACAGTTTTTTGCGTTTATATGGGAAAGGATAGGGAAAACGAAGGTAGATGCTAGGTTGAGAGAGTCTTTAAGGAGGAAAATGCGTTTATATGGGAGAGATAGGGAATACGAGGACTGACGCTAGGCTAGACAGTGGTAGGAGGGGAGTGCGCTTTATATGAGACAGATAGGGAATACGTGGAGGGTGCTAGGCTAGACAGAGGCTGAGTAATGTATGGTTTATATGAGCGGTATAGGAAAACGATGAGAGGTGTTAGACTAGACAGGGCTTGAAACGTAGTGCATGGTTTATATGAGAGATATAGGAAAACGAGGAAAGGTATTAGGCTAGGCAGAAGTCGAGGAGTAGAGTAAGGTTTATATGAGAAGTATAGGAAAACGAGGAGAGGTATTAGGTTAGGAGAATTGAGTTTGTGTTTATAAGGAGAGACGAGAAAACGGAGAGAGATCCTATGCTAGGATAGACAGGTGTTAAAGTTAGGTTAGATAGGAAACCAAGGAGTGATACTCAGCTAGAGGGGGGGCAGGAGGAAATGAGCTTTTGAGAGGTAGGGGATACGGGGAGTGGTGTTAGACTAGACAGGGCTTGAAACGTAGGGCATGGTTTATATGTATGAGAAGTATAGGGACAGGAAGAGGGGTGCTAGGCTAGACAGAGGTTGAGGAGTAGAGTATAGTTTATATGAGAGGTATAGGAAAACGAGGAGAGGAGTTAGACTAGACAGAGGTCGAGGAGCAGAGTATGGTTTATGTGAGAGTCATAGGTAAACGAGAGAGGCGTTAGGCTAGACAGAGCTAGAGGAGTAGAGTATGGTTTATATGAGAGGTATAGGAACAGGAGGAGAGGTGTTAGGCTAGACAGGTAGTGTAGCAGTAGGAATATGGACTTATATACAGGAGAGATAGGGAATAGGAGGTGCTAGACTTGAAAGCGACTTTAGACGTCAACATAGTGGTCAATGTTCTAGACATGCCCATCACGTAACCTATTCAGGGAAAAGGTGACTCGTTCAGGGGAAAAAGGTGACTGCTCAGGGAAAAAGGAGGCCCACAAAGGGAAAAAGTTGACTAGCAAAGGGAAAAACGTAACCAGCAAAGGGAAAAAGGCGACCAGCAAAGGGAAAAATGTGACCAGCAAAGGGAAAAAGGTGAGCCATAAAGGGAAAAAGGTGACCTGCAACGGGAAAAGCTAACCCACTAACACTAACAGGTAAGTAATTCAGGTAGAATTGCAAGAGGCTGACTGGATCATAGCAGTGTATGATTTCACAGGTAATTCAGCTAGTATCGTATGCATTTAGGCTAATTCGTCTAGTAACACAGGATAGATTCCAGATGCTAACTGCATCATGGCTCTGCATGATTTCACAGATAATTCAGCTAGTATCGTAGGTATTTAGGCTAATTCAGCTAGTATCACAAGAGGATAGATTCTAGGGTTGGGTATAGCATAGTTTCATATTTCACAGGTAATTCAGAGGGTATCGTAGGTATTTAGGATAATTAAAGTAACATAGGTGTTTAGAGTAATTAAGCAAGCAAGGGTAGGTTACAGGGGTTGGTTATAACCTAGCTTCGTATTTCACAGATAGTTCAGGTAATATCGTAAGTATTTGAGGTAATCGACAGAGCTTCACAGATATTATTGATAATTTCGATCAGAGATTTGTATCACAGCTATTTAAGGTAAATGCAGATGATTCAGGTTGTATCAATGGTATTTGAGTCATTTTAACAGGCAATTCAACCAGTATCACAGGTACTCATGGTAATATAGAGAGTAATTCGATTATAAAACTTTTCTCATCCAACGTTACAACAATTTATATACTTTTTTCTAAATCTTACAAACTTATTATATGTTAAACAGTTATTGTACGATGCGGAGAGGGATAAACTGCATATTGGTTCACAAATTGAAAAGCTTTACGTCAACAAGCTATGCATGATTTCACAGCTAATTCAGCTAGTATCGTAGGTATTTAGGCTAATTCAGGTAGTATCACAGGAGGTTAGATTCCAGGGTTGGGTATAGCATAGTTTCATATTTCAAGGTAATTCAGAGGGTATCGTAGGTATTTAGGATAATTCAAGTAACATAGGTGTTTAGAGTAATTAAGCAAGCATTACAGGAGGGTAGGTTCCAGGGGTTGGTTATAACCTAGCTTCGTATTTCACAGATAGTTCAGGTAATATCGTAAGTATTTGAGGTAATCGACAGAGCTTCACAGATATTATTGATAATTTCGATCAGAGATTTGTATCACAGCTATTTAAGGTAAATGCAGATGATTCAGGTTGTATCAATGGTATTTGAGTCATTTTAACAGGTAATTCAGATAGTATCACAGGTGCTCGTGCTAATTTAGAGCAGGAATTCGTATCAGAGCTAGTTAAGGTAATTTCACATGATTCGGGTAGTATCACAGGTATTTAAATCATTTTCATAGCCAATTCAGCTAGTATCGTGAGCATTTAAGCTAATTCAGCTAGTATCACAGGAGGCTAGATTCCAGAGGCTAACTGCATCATAGCTATGCATGATTTCACAGCTAATTCAGCTAGTATCGTAGGTATTTAGGCTAATTCAGGTAGTATCACAGGAGGCTAGATTCCAGGGTTGGGTATAGCATAGTTTCATATTTCAAGGTAATTCAGAGGGTATCGTAGGTATTTAGGATAATTCAAGTAACATAGGTGCTTAGAGTAATTAAGCAAGCATTACAGGAGGGTAGGTTCCAGGGGTTGGTTATAGCCTAGTTTCGTATTTTACAGATAGTTCAGGTAATATCATAAGTATTTGGATAATCAGCATAGTTTCACAGATGCTCGTAATAATTTCGATCAGAGATTTGTATCACGGCTATTTAAGGTAAATGCAGCTGATTCAGGTTGTATCAATGGTATTTGAGTCATTTTAATAGGCAATTCTGATAGTATCACAGGTGCTCGTACTAATTTAGAGCAGGAATTCGTATCTGAGCTATTTAATGTAATTTCACACGATTCGGGTAGTATCACAGGTATTTAAGTCATTTTAACAGGCAATTCAACTAGTATCACAGGTACTCATGGTAATATAGAGAGTAATTCGATTATAAAACTTTTCTCATCCAACGTTACAACAATTTATATACTTTTTTCTAAATCTTACAAATTTTTATATGTTAAACAGTTATTGTACGATGCGGAGAGGGATAAACTGCATATTGGTTCACAAATTGAAAAGCTTTACGTCAACATACCTTTATTTTAGTTCGTTATAGATGTCTCTCCCCTTTTATCTAGGCTTGAGACTAGCACTAGGATTGCTCCTAATGGCAGGGTTACCACCTTCCCTTCCATCTTCTTCTTTCTTCATCAGGCGTCAGCTATCTGCATATACAGCACACAGATACCTTCTTTTTTAAGATTGTAGACTCACTAGAAAATCTTTATCTTTAACTTACATTCTTTTAAGCACTGTTTGTAATGGCGTAATGTCCATACGCATATGTTGTTATCCCGTCCTCAGCAATAATTCTTTTATCATCAAACGGAGTCAATGCAATTTTATTCACTTGCACTGTAGCAAGAGCATGCTTTCGTGATAGGATCAGATTCATAGGTGTTCTGATGATTTCACTGGTTTTAAGACAGTCTGTATAGCTGTCAAACGAAATGTACTGCTTAATAGCGCTACGTTTTATACCTTTAATCTTTTTTATCATTGACCCTTGAATATCTAAGGCATACATCTTAGGACGTAGTCCAACAAAGCGTAGGATGATTTTGCTATTAGCCTCATCTTTAAATTTTCCCAATACCTTCTTGTTCTGAGTAGAGTAACATATATGGTTGACAGGGTAATCAGCTGTATCGAGATGCTCAAGAAAACGTAACTTGTCCTGGTACACATCTTCAGTTGTTACACGATGAATGAACGAATCAGTGTCCATATACATAAGCTTCAGGTTTTCAGCTCCATAATAAGGCAACAAAACGTCGTAATGATAGTTATACATTAATGTCTTGGAGATGTCCAACACACTCATACCAATGTATATAGGCTTGTTGAATACAATCTGTCGGGAGGCCATATGTACAGCAGCTAGATTATCAGCATATATCGTCCTGTCGATAAACGTAGGCTTGGCGATCAGCTTCTCTAGAGTTTTTTCATTGGTCACCAGTCGTATATCCATACGATTACGCAGGTTTTCCATAGTTTTTCCAAACATAGCGTTGTTAAAGAGCTTGTAGAGATCCTTCTCGAAATCATTTGCAGCTTGTTGTCGTAGCCTGTTGTTAAATTCCACATAAGGTTTCAACCACTGAGACTGTCGGAATTGTAGCACACGATGGATTTTTGTTAGTCGTAGTCCATGACTAAGAGCTTGCTTCAAAGCCATGTAATGCACTACATACTTCTTTCGAGGTCCAAGATGAGGTATCAGTTTCTTTGTAGATGATTCCAATGGTTTCATACACTCTGGCAGGAAAGGTAGATCGTTGTGTAGATCGTGAAGTTCAGCAGGATACTCGATGTCGACTTCTAATATGTACCCATGAGGATCATCTTCTTGTAGTGTTTCTAAGTTGATTTCTTCAGGTGACACCCACTGAAATCCACCAAAAGGAAGAGCGTGACACATTGCCCACCCATATTGGTTATTAGCGTCCTCGTATGTGATAAATTGGGTTGGTCTCGACGGATCAAACTTATCCATATAAGTGTTATTAGCCTCAGCATACCGATGGGAAACTTGGCATAAACCTCCTCTTATACCTGATTCCACCATGAGTAGTTGATCATAATCTTGTAACAGCTCCAGCTTAATTCCAGTATACAGTAACATGGCGTCCCATGTAAGACCTGGAGAGGTAAAATAATGGGCAGGATCAACTTTGTGTGTTTTAAGGGTTTGCTCTCTGAACGTCTCAAAGACATCAGCTAGGAGAAGTACATCCGAAGTTAAGTAGAGATCGCTGTACTCTCCCAGGTTTCTCACATTAAACAGCTCCCATACATTTCTAGCATGATCGTAGGCAGTATCAGTAATTTCTTCTTCATTTAATCTATTGTAGAAGTAGTCCTTAGGAGGCAAGCAGGTCTCGTTCAGAACATCCCATGACGTAACAAAATCATAGGGAAATACACCCTTACGGGTCATCAACTTCAATTTGTCTTCTCCAAAGTACTTTAGCGTTTCAGGATACGAGGTTAGATTTTTTACCAACTTATCCAAGCTTGTACTGAGGAATCGGAAGCTATCCACAAATCGAAGCTTTATATCTCCTACATACTTGGTGAATGAGATATAGCTTTCTTCAGAGTTAGGAATTACCTCCACACGTTCACTTGTACAACCCAGCTCCTTAACAATGAAATGAGAGTCATATCCGCTAAGGTTATGCATGAAGACTGGTATATATTTGGTGTTTTACAGGCTAAATTACATTCATTATGAAGACTTCCACGATATTCACCGCTGATGTGATCATGGTCGCGTACTTTATAGTTCTCTTCTGTAAAGGGTTTTCCACACAAGTAGCATGTCGTAGAAGACTCGAAATCCTTTTGCTGTTGATCAGTAAGTTTCAGAGGCTTAGCAGATTTGTATATATTACCAATCATTTTTGCAAGAGATGTCAGGTACAGCATAAACTTCTGAGCAGCATCAGCACCACGATACACATAGGGTTGCTTAGGAAGACCAGTTTCGAGATGTTCAACACTGGATGTAGGCTTCACGTAAACACAGAAGCTCATTGGTGTGTGCTCTTGATAAGGGGTTGTATAGGAAGTTTCAGGATTGGGTATACACGTATGGCATGGAGTGAGAATACTCTCAAAATCCGCATACATGACATAAGGTACTTTCAGCATGCTCTCAACATTTTTAAACTGTACAATTGATTTCTCCTTGGTAGGCATAACTACCCTTGCAACACCATGTTGATTACAGACGGCTGCATGTTCTTGTAGTTTTTCCTGTCCACTTCGTCCGCTCTGGTCATCAAAATGTGTAAAGCAGCGCTTACAAGTATAAACCTGTCCATTATGGTTAGTTTTCTGGCGTCGAACGAGTTTCTCAAAATTCTTTATATACACGTAGTGATGTTTTCCACTGCTGTCATTCAATAGTAGCAGGTCGCGATGTTCAGGTAGTTCAATATCAGCAACCTTTATCGGATACACTTCGTGCTTCTCATCCAGCCCAAAAACGTTAATAGACATATTGTTAAACTTCTCAAATTTAGGTATTTGAGAAAGTGGAGTAGGGTAGGAAACACAGCTGAAGTCGTACTTATCTTGAAGTTGTTTGTATTTGCTCACACGTTGCGCATCCTTCCCTATGAATTTAGCTAATATAGAGTACATGAAACATTTCTCGTCGGTAAAGTTCTGAATGTTTATACACGCTTCTTTAGCTCCGACAGATGACGGTAGTGGTATGTAGCTACTTCCTCGTAACGGGTTGTACTTGTTGATACGAAGTCGAACTCCTTCCACAGCAAGCAAAGCCCAGCTGCTACCCTTAAGCTGAGACTCCTCCATTTCAGTCACCAATTTCTTGAATTTCACTTCAATCGTTGACTCCAGATCTGTTTCTAGAAACACAGCTTGATTCCGTGTTTTAAATGTTTTGTCACAGGTTTCTCCAATACTGTTAACAAATCGACACTCAGCCAGCAGATTAATTTTAACACTCTTATGAATGCTAAGCTCTTTATGCACGGCCTGGATTATACGTTGTTTTGCCTCTTGCAGATACATATTTAGGTCCTTAGCTGATTCGCATCGTATAAAATACGATTTCAATCGTCCTTCGAATGAAGTTTCGTATTCTTTCATATCACAGTCCTCCATTGTTGACAGCAACTGATGTTTAGTTGGCTCCAATCTTCTTTTCTTCTGAGGGCTGCTTATTTCACATATATCTTCGTGTCGCTGTCCCTTATAACAATCTTTGAAGGTTACATTACAATGTTTACATTTGAAGAGCTTCTTGCAGCTCATCTCGTGTCTTCTCTTGTCATAACCTCGGAGGAACTTCCTCCCACATTTTCCGCATGCATATCCAGTAGCGCTTGGAATAATATCCTTATACGCTGAGTTATTCATCTTTATTCTTGATGTAATAACGTATTAATCACTGATCAATGAAATGTAGACCTCTTCACCTTGACACCACTTTAGAAAGCTGATTATTCTTGGAGAGAACACGATGTTAACACCTCAAGACTAATTAGCACAATGAAGTCCAATGCCCTAGATCACCATATTTATAGAGGGAGCACGAACCTTTTAGACCAATCATAAACTCGTTTCATAACCAGATGTATATGATCGCTCAACGTGTATTAACCCCCCAGCCATATAACCTCAAGTCCAGAGACAGGATGTTTATGACGTCACACCCAGAGACAGGATGTCTGGCAGCATCAAACACGTTTAAACTCGTCTCATAACTACCTGCTTATGCTGTCACACCAGCAAGAGAAGTATTCCCACACGCTCATTCAGACATATATTTCAAATTCAAGCCTATCACCACTACCACCACCATCACCACCTATTGTACCAAGGTTAATTCAAGCTGTATTATCACAATACTTAAAAGTAAAAGCTTAAAAGGAAACCTAGAAGATTTTTCCCCTTATTTACTTAATTATTTCATGTTTTCATTCCCTTTTCAATTCTTCCTTCCATCTTCCCACAGAAAGACCATCACATTTCACTGCAATCACGAGAAAAGCAAACGCTCATTCAGGCATATATTTCAAATTCAAAGCCTACCACCACCACCACCACCACCATTACCTATTGTACGAAGGTTAATTCCAGCTGTATTATGACAATTCTTAAAGTAAAAGCTTAAAAGGTAACGTAGAAGATTTTCCCCCTTATTTACTTAATTATTTCATGTTTTTATTCCCTTTTCAATTCTCCCTTTCCATCTTCTCACAGAAAGACCATTACATTTCACTACAATCATGAGAAAAGCAATTTTTCCAGAGTTACACAGATTCTAAGCTTCTAAATCGAACCCGGTAATACTTTTAATAAATGTATTTTAGCTCCCCAATATCAGCATCTACCATTTAATCTTTACTCGAACCTGATATGATCCATAAGCTTGAAGATATATGAAATCACCCCTTCGGGATTCTATCTAAGTACTTTAAAGTAATTTTTATAACGATAACGATATTTAAGGACTAGATACTCTGTTTACGTTTACCTTGACATGTCTATCTAAATTAAATTACGAGTTATTAAATGTTTGCAAGTAAATTTCATTGAATTGGTATTCGAACCCAGAACACCAGGAACAAAATAATTTATAATATTAGTCTGACATGCTAAACAAAGCTGTATGCAGTTACATCATCGATCTAAGTCATATATTCTAGTGTACAGAGGAAAATTAAGGAAGTCATTAAAAAATCGGGAATCGAACCAAGCACAACTGATTGACAATTATATACAGCATTAATCACCCAGTACAGAACCTATCAATCATGCTTTGGTGCACTCCTCTACCTCACTTAGTTCCCGAGATAATGAAAATTTAAAAATCAAGGATCGAACCCAGGACGTCAGGTATCTAATTACACATTCACAGGATACTACCTAATAACATAAACGCAATAAAGTTTATTTGGCGTCCTTATCTTAATTGGTTTAGGAGTTATTAAATTTATAATTAAATTACATTTTATCAGTATTCGAACCCAGAACACCAGAAACAAAATTATTTACAATATTAGTTTGCTATGTTTAAAGGTGCTGTATGCAGTTACAGCATCAATCTAAGTGATATATTCTAGAGTATAGAGAAAAATTAAGGAAGTCATTAAAAAATCGGGATTCGAACTAGGGACAACTGATTGAAAATTATATACAGCGTTAATTACCCATCATAGGAGCTATCAAACATGTTTTGGTCCATTCCTCTAGCTTTCTTAGTTTCCGAGATAATGGAGATTTTAAAATTATGGATCGAACCCAGGACACCAGGTACCAAAATATACATCCACAAGAAACTACCTAATGACATTAATGTAATAAAGTTTATTTGGCGTCTTTATCTTAATTAGTCTCCGAGTTATTAGAAGATGAATTTGCATTCACTCCTAGGATTCGAACCCAGGCATCCCGGTCAACTTGGAACAAGGTCCTAATGACGCGGCGCATTCCAAAGAATTGATTAGTTTTTATCCCATTGTTCTATCTCTTGTCATTCAGGAGATATAAGCGATTAAACAGTAGAAATAAAATGGGCGGAGCTTGCCGGCATAGATCAAAGCACTTTATCAGATGTCGGCATCTCTCTGTGTGCCAGAACCGGCTTTTTATTTCTACTGTTTAAGCGCTTATATCTCCTGAATGACAAGAGATAGAACAATGGGATAAAAACTAATCAATTCTTTGGAATGCGCCGCGTCATTAGGACCTTGTTCCAAGTTGACCGGGATGCCTGGGTTCGAATCCTAGGAGTGAATGCAAATTCATCTTCTAATAACTCGGAGACTAATTAAGATAAAGACGCCAAATAAACTTTATTACATTAATGTCATTAGGTAGTTTCTTGTGGATGTATATTTTGGTACCTGGTGTCCTGGGTTCGATCCATAATTTTAAAATCTCCATTATCTCGGAAACTAAGAAAGCTAGAGGAATGGACCAAAACATGTTTGATAGCTCCTATGATGGGTAATTAACGCTGTATATAATTTTCAATCAGTTGTCCCTAGTTCGAATCCCGATTTTTTAATGACTTCCTTAATTTTTCTCTATACTCTAGAATATATCACTTAGATTGATGCTGTAACTGCATACAGCACCTTTAAACATAGCAAACTAATATTGTAAATAATTTTGTTTCTGGTGTTCTGGGTTCGAATACTGATAAAATGTAATTTAATTATAAATTTAATAACTCCTAAACCAATTAAGATAAGGACGCCAAATAAACTTTATTGCGTTTATGTTATTAGGTAGTATCCTGTGAATGTGTAATTAGATACCTGACGTCCTGGGTTCGATCCTTGATTTTTAAATTTTCATTATCTCGGGAACTAAGTGAGGTAGAGGAGTGCACCAAAGCATGATTGATAGGTTCTGTACTGGGTGATTAATGCTGTATATAATTGTCAATCAGTTGTGCTTGGTTCGATTCCCGATTTTTTAATGACTTCCTTAATTTTCCTCTGTACACTAGAATATATGACTTAGATCGATGATGTAACTGCATACAGCTTTGTTTAGCATGTCAGACTAATATTATAAATTATTTTGTTCCTGGTGTTCTGGGTTCGAATACCAATTCAATGAAATTTACTTGCAAACATTTAATAACTCGTAATTTAATTTAGATAGACATGTCAAGGTAAACGTAAACAGAGTATCTAGTCCTTAAATATCGTTATCGTTATAAAAATTACTTTAAAGTACTTAGATAGAATCCCGAAGGGGTGATTTCATATATCTTCAAGCTTATGGATCATATCAGGTTCGAGTAAAGATTAAATGGTAGATGCTGATATTGGGGAGCTAAAATACATTTATTAAAAGTATTACCGGGTTCGATTTAGAAGCTTAGAATCTGTGTAACTCTGGAAAAATTGCTTTTCTCATGATTGTAGTGAAATGTAATGGTCTTTCTGTGAGAAGATGGAAAGGGAGAATTGAAAAGGGAATAAAAACATGAAATAATTAAGTAAATAAGGGGGAAAATCTTCTACGTTACCTTTTAAGCTTTTACTTTAAGAATTGTCATAATACAGCTGGAATTAACCTTCGTACAATAGGTAATGGTGGTGGTGGTGGTGGTAGGCTTTGAATTTGAAATATATGCCTGAATGAGCGTTTGCTTTTCTCGTGATTGCAGTGAAATGTGATGGTCTTTCTGTGGGAAGATGGAAGGAAGAATTGAAAAGGGAATGAAAACATGAAATAATTAAGTAAATAAGGGGAAAAATCTTCTAGGTTTCCTTTTAAGCTTTTACTTTTAAGTATTGTGATAATACAGCTTGAATTAACCTTGGTACAATAGGTGGTGATGGTGGTGGTAGTGGTGATAGGCTTGAATTTGAAATATATGTCTGAATGAGCGTGTGGGAATACTTCTCTTGCTGGTGTGACAGCATAAGCAGGTAGTTATGAGACGAGTTTAAACGTGTTTGATGCTGCCAGACATCCTGTCTCTGGGTGTGACGTCATAAACATCCTGTCTCTGGACTTGAGGTTATATGGCTGGGGGGTTAATACACGTTGAGCGATCATATACATCTGGTTATGAAACGAGTTTATGATTGATCTAAAAGGTTCGTGCTCCCTCTATAAATATGGTGATCTAGGGCATTGGACTTCATTGTGCTAATTAGTCTTGAGGTGTTAACATCGTGTTCTCTCCAAGAATAATCAGCTTTCTAAAGTGGTGTCAAGGTGAAGAGGTCTACATTTCATTGATCAGTGATTAATACGTTATTACATCAAGAATAAAGATGAATAACTCAGCGTATAAGGATATTATTCCAAGCGCTACTGGATATGCATGCGGAAAATGTGGGAGGAAGTTCCTCCGAGGTTATGACAAGAGAAGACACGAGATGAGCTGCAAGAAGCTCTTCAAATGTAAACATTGTAATGTAACCTTCAAAGATTGTTATAAGGGACAGCGACACGAAGATATATGTGAAATAAGCAGCCCTCAGAAGAAAAGAAGATTGGAGCCAACTAAACATCAGTTGCTGTCAACAATGGAGGACTGTGATATGAAAGAATACGAAACTTCATTCGAAGGACGATTGAAATCGTATTTTATACGATGCGAATCAGCTAAGGACCTAAATATGTATCTGCAAGAGGCAAAACAACGTATAATCCAGGCCGTGCATAAAGAGCTTAGCATTCATAAGAGTGTTAAAATTAATCTGCTGGCTGAGTGTCGATTTGTTAACAGTATTGGAGAAACCTGTGACAAAACATTTAAAACACGGAATCAAGCTGTGTTTCTAGAAACAGATCTGGAGTCAACGATTGAAGTGAAATTCAAGAAATTGGTGACTGAAATGGAGGAGTCTCAGCTTAAGGGTAGCAGCTGGGCTTTGCTTGCTGTGGAAGGAGTTCGACTTCGTATCAACAAGTACAACCCGTTACGAGGAAGTAGCTACATACCACTACCGTCATCTGTCGGAGCTAAAGAAGCGTGTATAAACATTCAGAACTTTACCGACGAGAAATGTTTCATGTACTCTATATTAGCTAAATTCATAGGGAAGGATGCGCAACGTGTGAGCAAATACAAACAACTTTAAGATAAGTACGACTTCAGCTGTGTTTCCTACCCTACTCCACTTTCTCAAATACCTAAATTTGAGAAGTTTAACAATATGTCTATTAACGTTTTTGGGCTGGATGAGAAGCACGAAGTGTATCCGATAAAGGTTGCTGATATTGAACTACCTGAACATCGCGACCTGCTACTATTGAATGACAGCAGTGGAAAACATCACTACGTGTATATAAAGAATTTTGAGAAACTCGTTCGACGCCAGAAAACTAACCATAATGGACAGGTTTATACTTGTAAGCGCTGCTTTACACATTTTGATGACCAGAGCGGACGAAGTGGACAGGAAAAACTACAAGAACATGCAGCCGTCTGTAATCAACATGGTGTTGCAAGGGTAGTTATGCCTACCAAGGAGAAATCAATTGTACAGTTTAAAAATGTTGAGAGCATGCTGAAAGTACCTTATGTCATGTATGCGGATTTTGAGAGTATTCTCACTCCATGCCATACGTGTATACCCAATCCTGAAACTTCCTATACAACCCCTTATCAAGAGCACACACCAATGAGCTTCTGTGTTTACGTGAAGCCTACATCCAGTGTTGAACATCTCGAAACTGGTCTTCCTAAGCAACCCTATGTGTATCGTGGTGCTGATGCTGCTCAGAAGTTTATGCTGTACCTGACATCTCTTGCAAAAATGATTGGTAATATATACAAATCTGCTAAGCCTCTGAAACTTACTGATCAACAGCAAAAGGATTTCGAGTCTTCTACGACATGCTACTTGTGTGGAAAACCCTTTACAGAAGAGAACTATAAAGTACGCGACCATGATCACATCAGCGGTGAATATCGTGGAAGTCTTCATAATGAATGTAATTTAGCCTGTAAAACACCAAATATATACCAGTCTTCATGCATAACCTTAGCGGATATGACTCTCATTTCATTGTTAAGGAGCTGGGTTGTACAAGTGAACGTGTGGAGGTAATTCCTAACTCTGAAGAAAGCTATATCTCATTCACCAAGTATGTAGGAGATATAAAGCTTCGATTTGTGGATAGCTTCCGATTCCTCAGTACAAGCTTGGATAAGTTGGTAAAAAATCTAACCTCGTATCCTGAAACGCTAAAGTACTTTGGAGAAGACAAATTGAAGTTGATGACCCGTAAGGGTGTATTTCCCTATGATTTTGTTACGTCATGGGATGTTCTGAACGAGACCTACTTGCCTCCTAAGGACTACTTCTACAATAGATTAAATGAAGAAGAAATTACTGATACTGCCTACGATCATGCTAGAAATGTATGGGAGCTGTTTAATGTGAGAAACCTGGGAGAGTACAGCGATCTCTACTTAACTTCGGATGTACTTCTCCTAGCTGATGTCTTTGAGACGTTCAGAGAGCAAACCCTTAAAACACACAAAGTTGATCCTGCCCATTATTTTACCTCTCCAGGTCTTACATGGGACGCCATGTTACTGTATACTGGAATTAAGCTGGAGCTGTTACAAGATTATGATCAACTACTCATGGTGGAATCAGGTATAAGAGGAGGTTTATGCCAAGTTTCCCATCGGTATGCTGAGGCTAATAACACTTATATGGATAAGTTTGATCCGTCGAGACCAACCCAATTTATCACATACGAGGACGCTAATAACCAATATGGGTGGGCAATGTGTCACGCTCTTCCTTTTGGTGGATTTCAGTGGGTGTCACCTGAAGAAATCAACTTAGAAACACTACAAGAAGATGATCCTCATGGGTACATATTAGAAGTCGACATCGAGTATCCTGCTGAACTTCACGATCTACACAACGATCTACCTTTCCTGCCAGAGTGTATGAAACCATTGGAATCATCTACAAAGAAACTGATACCTCATCTTGGACCTCGAAAGAAGTATGTAGTGCATTACATGGCTTTGAAGCAAGCTCTTAGTCATGGACTACGACTAACAAAAATCCATCGTGTGCTACAATTCCGACAGTCTCAGTGGTTGAAACCTTATGTGGAATTTAACAACAGGCTACGACAACAAGCTGCAAATGATTTCGAGAAGGATCTCTACAAGCTCTTTAACAACGCTATGTTTGGAAAAACTATGGAAAACCTGCGTAATCGTATGGATATACGACTGGTGACCAATGAAAAAACTCTAGAGAAGCTGATCGCCAAGCCTACGTTTATCGACAGGACGATATATGCTGATAATCTAGCTGCTGTACATATGGCCTCCCGACAGATTGTATTCAACAAGCCTATATACATTGGTATGAGTGTGTTGGACATCTCCAAGACATTAATGTATAACTATCATTACGACGTTTTGTTGCCTTATTATGGAGCTGAAAACCTGAAGCTTATGTATATGGACACTGATTCGTTCATTCATCGTGTAACAACTGAAGATGTGTACCAGGACAAGTTACGTTTTCTTGAGCATCTCGATACAGCTGATTACCCTGTCAACCATATATGTTACTCTACTCAGAACAAGAAGGTATTGGGAAAATTTAAAGATGAGGCTAATAGCAAAATCATCCTACGCTTTGTTGGACTACGTCCTAAGATGTATGCCTTAGATATTCAAGGGTCAATGATAAAAAAGATTAAAGGTATAAAACGTAGCGCTATTAAGCAGTACATTTCGTTTGACAGCTATACAGACTGTCTTAAAACCAGTGAAATCATCAGAACACCTATGAATCTGATCCTATCACGAAAGCATGCTCTTGCTACAGTGCAAGTGAATAAAATTGCATTGACTCCGTTTGATGATAAAAGAATTATTGCTGAGGACGGGATAACAACATATGCGTATGGACATTACGCCATTACAAACAGTGCTTAAAAGAATGTAAGTTAAAGATAAAGATTTTCTAGTGAGTCTACAATCTTAAAAAAGAAGGTATCTGTGTGCTGTATATGCAGATAGCTGACGCCTGATGAAGAAAGAAGAAGATGGAAGGGAAGGTGGTAACCCTGCCATTAGGAGCAATCCTAGTGCTAGTCTCAAGCCTAGATAAAAGGGGAGAGACATCTATAACGAACTAAAATAAAGGTATGTTGACGTAAAGCTTTTCAATTTGTGAACCAATATGCAGTTTATCCCTCTCCGCATCGTACAATAACTGTTTAACATATAAAAATTTGTAAGATTTAGAAAAAAGTATATAAATTGTTGTAACGTTGGATGAGAAAAGTTTTATAATCGAATTACTCTCTATATTACCATGAGTACCTGTGATACTAGTTGAATTGCCTGTTAAAATGACTTAAATACCTGTGATACTACCCGAATCGTGTGAAATTACATTAAATAGCTCAGATACGAATTCCTGCTCTAAATTAGTACGAGCACCTGTGATACTATCAGAATTGCCTATTAAAATGACTCAAATACCATTGATACAACCTGAATCAGCTGCATTTACCTTAAATAGCCGTGATACAAATCTCTGATCGAAATTATTACGAGCATCTGTGAAACTATGCTGATTATCCAAATACTTATGATATTACCTGAACTATCTGTAAAATACGAAACTAGGCTATAACCAACCCCTGGAACCTACCCTCCTGTAATGCTTGCTTAATTACTCTAAGCACCTATGTTACTTGAATTATCCTAAATACCTACGATACCCTCTGAATTACCTTGAAATATGAAACTATGCTATACCCAACCCTGGAATCTAGCCTCCTGTGATACTACCTGAATTAGCCTAAATACCTACGATACTAGCTGAATTAGCTGTGAAATCATGCATAGCTATGATGCAGTTAGCCTCTGGAATCTAGCCTCCTGTGATACTAGCTGAATTAGCTTAAATGCTCACGATACTAGCTGAATTGGCTATGAAAATGATTTAAATACCTGTGATACTACCCGAATCATGTGAAATTACCTTAACTAGCTCTGATACGAATTCCTGCTCTAAATTAGCACGAGCACCTGTGATACTATCTGAATTACCTGTTAAAATGACTCAAATACCATTGATACAACCTGAATCATCTGCATTTACCTTAAATAGCTCTGATACGAATCTCTGATCGAAATTATCAATAATATCTGTGAAGCTCTGTCGATTACCTCAAATACTTACGATATTACCTGAACTATCTGTGAAATACGAAGCTAGGTTATAACCAACCCCTGGAACCTACCCTCCTGTAATGCTTGCTTAATTACTCTAAACACCTATGTTACTTGAATTATCCTAAATACCTACGATACCCTCTGAATTACCTTGAAATATGAAACTATGCTATACCCAACCCTGGAATCTAACCTCCTGTGATACTACCTGAATTAGCCTAAATACCTACGATACTAGCTGAATTAGCTGTGAAATCATGCATAGCTTGTTGACGTAAAGCTTTTCAATTTGTGAACCAATATGCAGTTTATCCCTCTCCGCATCGTACAATAACTGTTTAACATATAATAAGTTTGTAAGATTTAGAAAAAAGTATATAAATTGTTGTAACGTTGGATGAGAAAAGTTTTATAATCGAATTACTCTCTATATTACCATGAGTACCTGTGATACTAGTTGATTTGCCTGTTAAAATGACTCAAATACCATTGATACAACCTGAATCATCTGCATTTACCTTAAATAGCTGTGATACAAATCTCTGATCGAAATTATCAATAATATCTGTGAAGCTCTGTCGATTACCTCAAATACTTACGATATTACCTGAACTATCTGTGAAATACGAAGCTAGGTTATAACCAACCCCTGTAACCTACCCTTGCTTGCTTAATTACTCTAAACACCTATGTTACTTTAATTATCCTAAATACCTACGATACCCTCTGAATTACCTGTGAAATATGAAACTATGCTATACCCAACCCTAGAATCTATCCTCTTGTGATACTAGCTGAATTAGCCTAAATACCTACGATACTAGCTGAATTATCTGTGAAATCATGCAGAGCCATGATGCAGTTAGCATCTGGAATCTATCCTGTGTTACTAGACGAATTAGCCTAAATGCATACGATACTAGCTGAATTACCTGTGAAATCATACACTGCTATGATCCAGTCAGTCTCTTGCAATTCTACCTGAATTACTTACCTGTTAGTGTTAGTGGGTTAGCTTTTCCCGTTGCAGGTCACCTTTTTCCCTTTATGGCTCACCTTTTTCCCTTTGCTGGTCACATTTTTCCCTTTGCTGGTCGCCTTTTTCCCTTTGCTGGTTACGTTTTTCCCTTTGCTAGTCAACTTTTTCCCTTTGTGGGCCTCCTTTTTCCCTGAGCAGTCACCTTTTTCCCCTGAACGAGTCACCTTTTCCCTGAATAGGTTACGTGATGGGCATGTCTAGAACATTGACCACTATGTTGACGTCTAAAGTCGCTTTCAAGTCTAGCACCTCCTATTCCCTATCTCTCCTGTATATAAGTCCATATTCCTACTGCTACACTACCTGTCTAGCCTAACACCTCTCCTCCTGTTCCTATACCTCTCATATAAACCATACTCTACTCCTCTAGCTCTGTCTAGCCTAACGCCTCTCTCGTTTACCTATGACTCTCACATAAACCATACTCTGCTCCTCGACCTCTGTCTAGTCTAACTCCTCTCCTCGTTTTCCTATACCTCTCATATAAACTATACTCTACTCCTCAACCTCTGTCTAGCCTAGCACCCCTCTTCCTGTCCCTATACTTCTCATACATATAAACCATGCCCTACGTTTCAAGCCCTGTCTAGTCTAACACCACTCCCCGTATCCCCTACCTCTCAAAAGCTCATTTCCTCCTGCCCCCCCCCTCTAGCTGAGTATCACTCCTTGGTTTCCTATCTAACCTAACTTTAACACCTGTCTATCCTAGCATAGGATCTCTCTCCGTTTTCTCGTCTCTCCTTATAAACACAAACTCAATTCTCCTAACCTAATACCTCTCCTCGTTTTCCTATACTTCTCATATAAACCTTACTCTACTCCTCGACTTCTGCCTAGCCTAATACCTTTCCTCGTTTTCCTATATCTCTCATATAAACCATGCACTACGTTTCAAGCCCTGTCTAGTCTAACACCTCTCATCGTTTTCCTATACCGCTCATATAAACCATACATTACT
Organism: Deroplatys truncata; assembly: GCA_030765065.1. NCBI lineage: Eukaryota > Metazoa > Arthropoda > Insecta > Mantodea > Mantidae > Deroplatys > Deroplatys truncata. Next base: position 100,529,791 of record CM060975.1, read on the forward strand.
CAGCCTCTGTCTAGCCTAGCACCCTCCACGTATTCCCTATCTGTCTCATATAAAGCGCACTCCCCTCCTACCACTGTCTAGCCTAGCGTCAGTCCTCGTATTCCCTATCTCTCCCATATAAACGCATTTTCCTCCTTGAAGACTCTCTCAACCTAGCATCTACCTTCGTTTTCCCTATCCTTTCCCATATAAACGCAAAAAACTGTGCTCGAATTCCTCTATATATCCTACTGATGGCAATATTGAAATACTCCGCCATATATTTATCTCGCAATTAAGGGGAACTACGGTCACGGTATTTGAATCCTATACATCCAGAACTCGGGCAACAGACGATAGCGCTTGAGCCATCTCATTTGGTATTCACTGAACTTTGCAGGATACCTATTTTGCTGGTTTTATAAACCTGAATATTAATATTTACAGTTCAGATCAGACTCGCAATAGGGACGAGAATATATAAGGAGACCTGGATTCTGGAACTGTGAAGGAGTTTAAATTGGATAACTAAGAAACTTGACTACCTTGCGGTAGCTGAAATGGGGTTAAAAGAGGATCAGATTTTACGTAAGAATTTTATATAAAAGAATTTGAGTATGTAGGGATAAAAGGAGATATGTTAGCAAGAAAGGGAGGATATCTAGAGGTATAGGCTGCTTCTTCGTAAAGAAGACGTTGAGTAAAGGAGTCAAAGAAACTTGGTCGAATGTAAACGAGGTATGGAAGATCATAAAATCAATGTAGAGTAAATATGTAATAAAGCCCAGTATACAACCAGGAGATTGGATGGAATTTTTCAATGAATTGTATGGGGAGGATAAAAGAACCCCCCCAAAAAGAGATAGGAATAAGGGAAATAAGTAATAACTATGTAGATATGTTGGAAGATGAAATAAGAAGTGGTGTTTAAAATATCATGGGTCGGAAGTTTGCAGAAAACAGTATGTTAATATCAAGATAAATAGAAATATAACAGTAGTGGAAATGTTTTAAAAAGACAGTAAGAAGATTGGAAAATGCTTAAATAAAGTGAGAAATAAATGGTTATGGAGAGTAAATATAATATAATCAATTTTGTAGCAGAATGGATGTCTACTGAAATAAAGTGGCCAGGGCCAAATTTTCAGTAGGCAACCCTATATATTGTAATACTTAGCAATAAATATTTACAGAGTTTCAAGTCATTAACTTACATTAGCTCGTTTAAAAATTAGTGAAATGGAGTTTGAGCAGAATTGTTCTTAGCATTAGTAGTAACACGAATCATCTCCAGACTATTTAGGGGAGGGGTTTAACATCCTTTAATAGAGTAGGTGGTCCCTAGAGCTAAGGGTTACTCGCCTTTTGTTTTATCACGATAAGGGAAAACCCCGAAAAGAAAACCTTATCCAGGTTACTCACACTGACTGAGGTTCGAGCTCGGTACCTTTTGAATATGAGGCAGACACGCTACCCCATTATCGCGGAATCTGATACTGAGCACTATATTTATGATTATTTGCAATTTCTTCACTATTTCCATAAGCCCGAACCGAGTCCAACTCAATACATATAGCTGCCGATGAAAACGCGGTTATTCGGCTTCACGCACTTACATCGATTTCACTGTCACCAGGAGCACTTGCGATGCCGGAAATCAAACCCAGAACCTGGAAACACAAAGCAAAGCTGGGGTTTCAATGCTTAGACAGTCTCATTATTATTATAATGACAGAACAATGCTGTACATGGGTTCTCTGTAACCCGTTATGGATGAATCAGATATAGTAATGATTATAGCTGTTAGCAGGGATGATAGGCGGTAACTAAAGGACTGGCATTTGTTATTGTACACCGGGGTACTAAGGAATGTTTCTGTCAGGCCATTAACGTTGTGTTTGGTGAGAGAATAGGAAATGGAAACCGTTCATATCAACGTTATATAGTTTGACATTATCTGAAGAGAACAAAACGGTGTTTATCATGAGAAAGGCATTGTTTGTCTCTGTGTAAAATAAATATAAACACAACTGCCAGTCAGAATGTATCGCAATTAAACCGTATAGGAATTAATTTGTGACTCTATTGAAATGCTCCTTTGCTCAATTCAGAGAGAGGAACAAAAAAGTATATCCCCTTTCTCTATCGGCAACTACTTCAGCAAGTAGAGTAATGCGGTTCACAGAGATCACGGAGTAAAATAAAGAATATGTGCTTGGGAGGGGAGGGTGGAATTGCTAATTTCCGCAGTACTGAGACTTAATTTTTAAAAATAAACTCATGTTATTGGTATTAACACCATGTTTTATGGTATCAGACCTTAGATTCAAAGTATTAATGAAATTTTGCTTAAAAGGGTGCATTACTCGGACAAAGTATAATATGCTAAAGGTCTAAAAAAAATTATGTAACATTCCTTTTACGCATATAATCTATCACCCGAGCCATAAATTCAATGTGCCCAAAAACCTGAATAATCTGAATCAATCCAGTGGATTTGAAAATACTGTTAAGGTCTGCTTGATAAGTTGCCTTTTTTAATTAAAAAGTATGCTTCTTTATCCAAAATAGAACTTTGTTGTGCATTTAAACCTTAAGTTTCAGAACACGTATAACAGTCGTAGTGTACTGTAGCATTTGAATGAGAGTGAAGTAGCAAAAGTAAAACAGCAGAACATTTAAATATATTATGTTACATCCACTTGACTTTCCCTTCCCATTCTATCACAAAAGCTTTTTCTTCTATCTAATTCAAGTAAATCGAGATAAACCCTTGCAGAAATGGTTTTATAACATAATTTTCTTGTGGGTGCAAGAGGATTAGGGAAATGAAATTGGTTTAAGGAATAGTCTAGGTTTATGCTTCGATTTATATTTATAAGCATTAATGTGCGTTTCTAAAATGATTCGAGGTGATTTATTTATTTAAGATGTCTGTAAACTTCTATGAAACCTGTTACATATCACTTTTAATTATCGTGATTGTTAGAAATTATATTTCTGTTAATCAGGTCACAAGTTTGGTATTTTTTCCGAGTAAATATTCTCCCCTTATAAAATTGTCACGCCTATCAGTTCGGAATCTAAACATAGTTTCCTTTTAATCAGAAAAAAGTCAACGCCTTATGTATTCGGCAACTTCTTATGCATCTTGTGTTATGCAGGAAGCATAAGATCAGGGGTTATTAGATTCTCGGCAACCAAATTTTTATTAATGAAATGTGCTTCATTGTTGATTTCACCTGAGGTAGCCATAAGATGTCAACCATCTGTAGGACCTACCGTGCTGTGAATGTCTGCAGTATTAAATACACCACTTTCTTATCCAGTGAAGTTAGGGTGTCCTATTTATCGCGGACGCTGTAGGGAAAGGAAACGCCTGCAACAGTTTTCGTCATGGTAGCCTAACATACTTATAAAAAACGCGTTACGTTTATTAAACATGAAAAAAAAACCTCTAGGTTGTAAAAGTCATTATAGTGTCGTCGCTTAATACTGGGAACACTTGTACCTCTTGCACTATATCTAGAATACTATTATAAAGAGAAAAAAAGTGTGTGTATGTGTGTGTTTTAGATAGTCTCAAGCATTCAATCTATTTTGATAATTGTTTCACCATGCAAATCCATATTCTTTCTGGCGAGCTATAAAACGCCGAATTTAAATACATAAATTATTAAAATTCAAAACAGATTTACAAAGCATGCACCAGAACACGAACACATTGAAATTATAAAATAACTTGCTTGCAAAGAAGGTTTTGGTTTACTTGAGATTGCCATAGAGTAGAAAAGATGTCCTCTACAGAATATGCGTGTAAAATAACACAACTCCCACTGTTATTTCGTTCCAAAGAATATGTAGTTGGTCACGATTTAGCAGTTAAGGAAACAGAAGACTTAGCAAAACAAAAGAGAATCGAATCTGCTTATAACGCTACAATACCAATACGTTTATCAATGCCGCAGTATTTTAATAACCCTCGTGTAAGTAATTGTTTGCTTTGTTTCCCTTATACTTATGTTGTATAACCATTTTCGTCAGCAGGGCATGCTAAATAATTTAATAAAGAGAGAAAACTGTGTGCAGCTAACATTAGAAATCAGAGAACCTATATTGTATAATTAACAAATGGGAATATTATTATCCTCGATGGTCGCAGACTATGCTCGAACTTTTACAAAGTGGATAACTTTCTGACCTGGGAGTGGGTAATATTATATACCTATGTTAAAGTTTTTGGTATTATGTAAAAAAAGTCTGATGTGTTACACTCACATGACTTTCTCTGTTCTTGTACAAACTATTTTTACAAACGCTTATTCTCCATATGCTTCATGTTAATCGAGATATCGAGATTTTAATCTTATTGCTAATTTTCTTGTAGATGCAAGGGGAATATGGTAGGTTTTGAGCTATAGTCAAATATTTTAAGAGCTGGTTGCTATGTGGAGCATTCCATTTTCTTTGCATTACCTGGACCAAAAAAAATGAATAACGAATTTGAGAAAAAGTATAACTATTGCAAAATTTAAGGCAATAACAAGCAATATCTCGAAAATGGTTCACTCAACAAAAAAAATGTATATGACATAAGTTGTGTATTTTAACCCGATCTACATTTTTTGTGCAGTAAAATTTTGTCTATCTTTTATGCTTTACCAGTTATGCAAAAGTCTTTCACAATGAAGAATACTTTTGGAGACATTCCCAGAAAATTCGAGATATGCATTTCATTTGCCATGAAAATATCTTAAACATATATTTTAATCAAAGTCGTTAGAGCCGTTTTTGAGAAAATTAAAATTTTCGAAAAATGTTCCATGTAAAGGGTAAATGGGGTGGGGGAATTTTCTTAAAAACCTTCGTGTGCATCTCTGGAAGATACTGAACCTAAATACCAAGTTTGGTGTTTATCCGACTGTTCGTTTCTGAGTTATGCTGTTCACACACACACACACACACACACACACACACACGGACATGTTTCCAAAAATGCTTTTTTGGATTCAGGGTGTCTCAAAACATGTATTTCCGGTGAAATCTCAGTATAGAATTTTTGGGTGGAATACAATACTTCCTCTACTTACTATACGTAGTAGAGAAAGTAATAAGTAGCTTTTGTGTTATTAAATAACTACGGGACCAAAGAGAGCAGCAAATATTTACAATTTCACCTATTGTGAGTGTCTAAAATTTACTCGATCATTCGGACTGATGATTGTTCCGCTACAAAATAATGCTTATAGGCTACGCAGCATTTCCAGGGGGAGGTTAAGGAAGTCAGACGTTCCAGCGATGTTTCAAATCCTCTTGCATGCATATCGGGGGGATTTTTCATCAATTATTAGGTTCGGGCTGTACGAAATTGCAATTTTGTGGTGTAAAGGGAAGATTCAGCATAAGAACCTTCTAAATTATTGTACAATACTTTCAGGTTGGCCCCATAGCTCATTTGGTGAAGCACCTGCCTGCTGTGCGAAGGGTCCCGGGTTTATTCCCGGCTGTGGGATGGGAATTTTTCTGTAGACAAACCTTCCTCCCCAGAGTCTAGAAGTATGAATGAGAGTGTCAATTTATATGTGACCAAATGAACAAATACCAAAACTTTACAAGAAATCCATCGACAAGAGAATAAAAGTTAATTCCATTGCCTATAGGCAATAATATGTTCCAAAGGAAAGGCCGACGATAAGACCATAGATAAAGGCGGGGTATAAATGAACATAAAAAATAATTTCAATAAGGAACGGCGGTAGGTAAATGAAACTAATTCATTAATTCTAGTTTAAAAAGCTAACCGTGCCTAAGCCAGCTAATACTTATTAAAGGTAAAAAGATAATATGTCGTTAAGAACTGTATGCTTTCTTTAGAAGAGCGCGTGGTGCAGAGAAAAGTCAAGAGACAAGTTGTAACTTCAACCAATAGAGTACTTAATATTGTAACAAATGACAAAACTAGTTACTGCGAAACACACCTTGTCACCTAGGCACTCAGCATAGCACAAACGTATCCTGGAGTCACTTTTGGAACACACTCGGAACACAACACAGCTGACCTGTCGAATCAAATCGCAACTAAACTGTTGAGTCACAATTCACAACTGAACTGCTCTGTTACTGTCCACTTTCACTGACCAATTTACTTCGTGATTTAACTCTGATTACATTCTGGGCAGGAGCAGCGCCTTTAGGCCTCAATACTGAAGTAGATTTTTATTTAGCCCCACTATGGAGAGCCACTTTGAAGAAGATGGTATCTTTACGTTATTTGCACCACGCTTTGGGCTTCAATTTGAAGTAGGTTGTATTGAAGGAGTTGTATCATATTTCAACTGTTGGGGAGCCGAACACTTGAAGTAGTTGCAAACGCACGTATGGTACCCGGTAGTCTTTGCCCCAATTTTTAAAAATATTAACTCTGTATTTTTACTGTTTCTTTAAATATTATATTTATGTTTGCCTCGGCTGCGTCAGTGTTTACTTTAGAGACATGGGTGTCTTGGCAGGGTTGTGGTGCGACTTAAGAATGTAGGCTTACACAGATTATAATTTTTAATTCACTTCTTTTATTAATGCTTGATACGATTTATATAACACTTCACTGATAGAGACCTGTGAGATTCTTTAGTTAATTACTTGCACTTTTTAACACAAACTATTTTCGTCTCACACGAATACGTATTAAATTTCTCGAGGACGTGTCTCGCGTCCGGTTAGGAACACTGTTTGCAACCAACTGGCTTCTGAATTTATATATGTTTCTCCTTTTCAGTTTCTGATTGGCTAAGCCTACTCCAATAGAATACCTTCATTTAACTAAAGCTTTTTCTGGTTGTTGATTGGCTATTTTTATAAACTGTCACTAAAATTACATTATTACTTCCAAGAATCACAAGTAGTATTATTGAACTTTCAAATTCATTATTGCCTCCAGGTTACCTCATTGTTAGCAATTTTTCAACCTATTATTCTCACAGCTCCTACATTATTAAATTACGTAATACATTCACATAACATCATTAAACATGGATACAATAATATAAGCATGTACAATTACTGTTACACACATTTTACAAATTATTACATACACATATTGCTTTAAGGCGGACTGTTATTGAATTTACATATTATATAATTAGACTGAAAATCATTTAAGTGTTAAAAATACTGCCTCAATACAAAGTGGTAGGTTCTAGAAAGAGAGGTTCTAGAACATGCCGAAAGGAATGTTTTGCAACAGGTAGACGGCACACAATGGTGGTTGTTTCGCACTAGCCATTGTTCTGCACAGGCTATTGTTCCGAAGGCCCACCGAGGTGCCGGGCCGAGAGGAGCCAAACGGCCGCCAGCAGGTAGCCTTCGCGCGCGCGCGGTCAGAATATTTGTTTCTTGCCCATGAACAATCCGTTGGAAATATTCTCAGCACCCAATGCAGTGTTAAATCTTTCAAGGGAGTTCCATATACTATAATATAAGGAATATCTTTCATAGGCAATCCTGCTAAAAATTACGAGTTTGTCTGATTAGACTCGCAAATGAGATTTATTAAGGCTATTCCATGATAAAAATTTAAAAGATTATATAAATAATAATTACTTTCTTACTTGTGTCGTTCAAAATAAATCATTGTGGCAGCTGTCAGATCACGAAATACTAAAGGAATGAATAATCAGTCGCCCTCCGTGGACTAGTGGTACCGTGCTAGCCTCTAGTTCCCAAGGTCGCGGGTTCAAACCCGGCGGAGGGCGATGGAGTTTTTCGGGCGTAAAAATCGTTAGCACGGCTTCCTTCGGAAGGGAAGTAAAGCCGGTGGTCCTGTGTCGTAGATTTACGGCACGTAAAAGAACCTCAAGCCTGATAAAGAGGCCTCTGAGCAAAATTACCGGTGTTTCACGCCCAATATAGAATGGGACGCTAAGAACCATATTAGTTAAAGAGCGTCCATAAATAAAACTCAATTTAAATTTAATGAACAATCGCTTGTGTTATGGAATACTGCCAATGCTACCAAATAGCGGGAATGAAAAAATAGTTGAACTCAAAATCCACATAAGCTAAAAATGGCAGAATAAAGACATTTTCAGCAACTTAATTTATTTGGAGTTGATGTTATTTGAATGTCTATCAATTAAAAACCACGGTTTTCAAAGTTGAAAGAACCTGCTGGTTTTCAGTAAGGGAAAGTGAGGTGAATTGGATTGAAGATGGGTGTTGAGGTAGTAGAATTTCGTAATTTCTGCAATTGATGAATGGTGCTGTTGATTTGTCTGCAGATATGACGCTAATGAAAATACGTTTCCATGACCTGTTAATTCTTGCTTCTGTAATCCAAACTGAATCATGTTTGATGCTGCTGTCGAGATTGAGACGTAGTTCTTTAATACTTCATACTATTACAATTCTGTAATAAGCTGACGTTTTAGGCGATAAAATCGCACCCTTTTAAGTACATTACGGGGTATTCGGTATAAAACCTGAACGTTCGCACGGAGTTTATCGCCCAGGTAGCACAGCATGCTACAGCCGGTCGTGCCAGCGTTTCTCTTCGTTTCTTAAATCTGTATTCCTGTAAATCTATACTTAAAATATAACAGAATTAACTCCTATCTAATAGCAAATGCTGTATGCGCAGAAGACACTGAAATATCAACTTGTGCTAACTTCGATAGTGATTTCCGCGAAGAACGTTCAAGATTTAACCACTATTGTATAATGTTTCGTCTGTTAACACTGTACGTCTTGCATGTGGTTTGCACTGAACCAGCAGGCTCAACTGTATTTAGAATATTATCAATTGAAGTTCTGGAAGGAGGCAATTGTTCTGAAAACTTCAGGCTGAATTCTTCACGAACGCGACGAGCCGATTTGTATTTAAAATAACATACGTTGTTCTAAAGAAAAGTGTCTTCCCATGTTCGAAAATATAAGTGGACTACTGATGCTAATGACCACGTGGAAACTGAAGGACAGAAAGACTGTCGTGAGTGTGGGGTGTGGCGAGTGGGTAAGCCTGCCGGTATTGGCTCTAGCACACAACACCGTGCGAGCGGTCAGGTTTTATAACGAAGACCCAGTATAAAATAATCGACCGTGATTGGTCGATATCCAAGGCGTGCGAATTGAATAGTCAGTGTAAATAGCTTTTCTAGGTGACAACTCTTGCAAATTTCTTATATAAAAAACTTTTTGCGCATCACAATTTCATACTTAAATTCTGCAATCACCTTACCAATGCGCGTTTGTTTATTTGTATATAAAGTGTTTACATTTGTAAAGTCAAGTGTAGCTTTTAAACATTTTAGGTTATTTATGGATGAATTTTAGGTCACGAGTGCATTATTTTAAAACTATATGCTGCTAATTTTTACGTAATTAGAATCCTAAGACTTATATCGCTGCTCAACTAAAAGATTGTCATAAGAGATAAAGAATCACCACATGATTGATGCTGGCAGTATCCCGTTTAAGCGATTGGTTAAGGGGATGTCCCCATGTTGCATTATTCAGGAGCTCTCCCTTGGGGTTAGGCTTCCCGCAGCCATAATTTCTAATCTCCGTCTGCCGTCTAGCGCACTTCCGTTTTTCTTTGCCATCCCTTCCTCCGTCTTTTAAATTGCAGACGTTCAGGCATTGTGTTCTTCTCCCCTTTCTTTTTCTTTAGATCGTCAACATTCCCCTCGCCAAATGCAGAAAAGGGGAGATGCTTCTTCTTGAATAAGGTAGTCAGTCTGTCGTAACTTTGTTTAAATTGCTTACTACATCATGCGATCAGTCTGTGCAAATAAATGTGTTTGAACACTTGAGATGTTAAACTTTTTTAGAGAGATCTGTTGATTAAACGAATGCATCACTTTTGTAGTTATTTTAATCTCTTCTAACGGATAGAGTTTGTAAGACGATAACTGGAAATCGATGGAAGCTTTCTCTGTTCTTTTCTTGTACAGTTGAACATAAAAGTTTATGCATTCCTGAAAGTCACGTTCACATTGATTTTGTAACTAAATGAGTTTTCATTTGGGAACTATTTTACATGCTATATATTGTTTAAAGTATTAATGTATCTGCGTGGTGAGTTTGCTCAACATTTTGAGATGAAACATGAAACGGTAGTTTACTGTTTCTATAAAAATGCACAGATACTCCGAATTGCACAAAGAAGGCTAGGGCATACTGATAGAATGACGGAAGATAGAATCCCAGAAAGAATATTGAAAGGAAGATTGTATGCCAGAAGATGTAAAGGAAGATCGAAAACAAGGTGGATAGAGGATGTAACAGAAGATTTAAGGAAGATTGGAATTAGAGGATGGACAAGTAAAGCGGAAGATAGAGATTTGTGGAGGAAGATTGTACAGGAGGCCAAAGCACATCAAGAGCTGTAGAGACTGAAGAGAAAAAAAATGATACAACACTGTAGTGGTTGCCATTGTGTCGAAAGGTCAGCATTCTGGTTTCTCAGTTCAGAGGTACCGAGTTCGATTCCCGGCTGGAGCCGGGGAGGTTGTCTTTATTTAGAATCATTCACTACCCTCCAGAGTCCTGGTATGTATGTGGGATGAATGTTAGTGTTTCAAGATATCAGTGATAAAAGAAACCAACATTAAATATCCTAAATCAGTTTTTTCTCAAGTCAAAGGCCCGGATATGGCCATGGCGGTTAAAGGAGGCTACACAAATGAAGTAAAAAAACGCACATTGTAATATTGCTTCTTGTATACGTGGTTTCATAAACATAATTAATGTGTAAGAAAAGCGAAAGTGATGAAAGATACTGTAGGCTATGGCAGCAACCCAAAACACGCAATAAATGTATGAACACAAAGAGAAATTGTCTGTGTAACACAGCCCATTTGGTGGGGAGGTGCAATACATTCGTCAGCACAAGCCCCTATGCTCGCATATAACGGCCTACAGCATCTCACATGCCAAAAAACTGCTGTTGTCCATTTCTCTCGGCATGTTTGTTATTACGGTTGTTGCCAGCTTGATTTATTCCTATTTCATGCACTCTGCGCATATATCTGTATGTCTAAACACCAGCACTGCATGAGCGTTTTTTATTTCTTGTGTACAACGATATCGCTCGTTATGCGTTACGCTGGCTTCACCAGCATTTCCTTATTTCTCTAAAGCCTCCTTGACGAAAATAATACCAAATAATGTGAAGAAGATTACTGTTAGGAGGAGCTGCTACGTATAGAAAGTCAGTTTGAAGATGTATTATATTTCGACTGTTGGGGAGCCGAACTTTATGTAGTTGCAACCGCACGTATAGTAAAAATTTTCTGGTAGCCTTCGCCCCAAATGTACTTTCCGGTGGCCTTTGCCCCAAGTTTAAAAATATTAACCTTGTGTTTTTGACTGTTTCTTTAAATATTATATATTTATGTTTGCCTCGGCTGCGTCAGTATTTATTTTTAGAAATATGAATGTCTTAGCAGGGCGTGATGCGATTAAGAATGTAGGCTTACACCTATTATAATTTTTACTTCACTACATTTATTAATCCTTGACACAATTTAAATAACACTTCATTGATATAGAGAGCTGTGAGATTCTTTTATTAAATACTTGCACTTTTTAAACACGTAAACTACTTTCTTCTCACACGAATGCGTATTAAATTTCTCGAGGACGCATCTCGCGTCTGATTAATAACACTGTCTGCTAGCAACGCGTCCAGTTATGAGCGCTGTCTACAAGCAATTGACTTGATTTCAACCGCCTATATTTGTAAATTTGTGTATTTCGTGTCTCTGATTGGCTATTCCTAATCCAATAGAATACCTTCATTTAACTAAAGCTTTTTCTGGTGGTTGATTGGCTATTTTATAAACTGTCTCAAAAATTACATTATTGTTGCTCCAATAATGACTAGTAGCATTATTAAACATTTTTACTAATTATTGCCTAAGGTTATCTCATTGTTAGCAACTTTTAATCTATTATTCTCACAGCTCCTACATTATTAAATTACTAATACATTCAAATAACATTATTACACATGTATACAATAATATAAACATATATAATGACTGTAATATACACCTTTTATATATCGTTACATACACATATTGCTTTAAGGCGGGGTGTTATTTAGTTTATGTATTATATAATTTGACTGAAATCATTTACGTGTTAAAAATACTGCTTCAAATGTCATTCTTAGTTTTTTTTGAACAATCTTTTAATTAGAATTTTCTCTTTAATTTGATATATCTTTTAATCGCAATGTGCTTTTTAATGAGGTAGTGCATCTAACATTTTGTGCTGCGAATTCTGCACCATCGAGCAGAACACTTCGGGCGGTAATGTCTTGGCCCGCATTCGGCAGTTACCGGATTCAAACCCCCGGGACCGACCAATCTGATCGATGTTTTTTCACAGTTTTCCTTGGTCGCTATGCGAATGGTGGGTTGGATAATTTGATCCGCGAATTTCCTATCATCCCTGTCATCACTGCATTTCAGCTATACCAGGCTGCTCGCCCATCCTGTATGTGCTATGATCCAAAGTTTGCTTGCTCCTCGACATGCTACTGACCCAAGGTTTTAGCTTGTAAGTTCCTGGAGATGCAAGTCCTACAAAGAGGTGAGTCCGTTAAACAAAAAGAAGAATTCTGTACCACTTCACAGGAAAAAAAAAAACATAACTCCTTCGCACTTTTAAAGAGAGAAGTTATGCTGTACAAATTGGTACTACTGTAGCACCTTTTGTGTGTCTGAAGCCATGTGGTGTCTTTCTTTGCAAATATATGCGAGTTTGCTTTCTCCATTTTTGCTTTGAACAGTTTTTTACTTTCTCTACTACGTATAGTAAGTAGGGAAGTATTGTATTCCACCCAAAAATTCGATACCGAGATTTCACCGGAAATATATGTTTTGAGACCCCCTGTATCAAAAAAAAAGCATTTTTGGAAACATGTCCGTGTGTGTGTGTGTGTGTGTGTGTGTCTGTCTGAACAGCATAACTCAGAAACGAACAGTCGGATAGACACCAAACTTGGTATTTAGATTCAGTATCTCCCAGAGATGCGACACGAAGGTTTTCAAGAAAATCCCCCCACCCCAGATTACTCTTTACATGGAAGATTTTTCGAAAATTTTAATTTTCTCAGAAATGGCATTTTGATTAAGATATCATGCATTTAAGATACTTTCATGACAAATCAAACGTATATCTTGAATTTTCTGGGAATGTCTCCAAAAGTATTCTTCATTGTGAACGACTTTTGCATAACTGGTAAACCATAAGAGATAGACAAAATTTTACTGCACAAAAAATGAAGATCGCGTTAAAATACACAATTTATGTCATATACATTTTTTTATTGAGTGAACCATTTTCGAGATATTGCTTGTTATTCCCTTAAATTTTCCAATACTTATACTTTTTCTCAAATGTAATTCCTTATTCATTTTTTTGTCCTGGTAATGCAAAGAGAATGGACTACTCCACATAGCAACCAGCTCTTAAAATATAAGACTACCGCTTAAAGCCTATCACATTCTTCTTGCACCTACAAGAAAATTTGCAACAAGATTAACATCATCTCCATTAACATGAAGCATATGGAGAATAAGCGTTTGTTAAAATAGTTTGTACAAGAGTAGAGAAAGTCATGTGAGTGTAACACATCAGATTTTTTAAAAAGAAGTATTGATAAATGTTAATCAAAAATGGTATATTTAAGAATCATTTACAACAAACGAACTTGTGTAAAAGTAAATTAGTGAAATTTCAAGACATACGTCTACACGTGTAAAATCTTTCAGTTTGATATCTTAAATAGTTGGTGAGATGACAAGACATGATTTTAAGAGATTTAACATTGGTAGAATAGCCTTTTGTTCTTCATTTAAATATTCACAATATCGCACTTTGTTTTTCACCAAACACAGTTATGATCAACAGAATCACCGTTTACCACAAATCCTGTATTCATAATATGTGAAAAACGGCTGCATTGCAACGATAACATTGTTTTGTCTAAAATTGTTGCTAAAATGACTTTCTCTAGTCACTCTTCTACAAAACAAATCTTATATGATGCATTCACATGACTTTCTCTACCCTTTATTTATTAGTGGGTACACAAACTATTCTTACTAAAGCTTATTTTGTCTATCTACTGCATTTAATTCAAATAAACCTTTGAAAAAATAGCTTCATTATGCATTACATTATAAAGAGAAAGAAAACAGCGATAGTCAAATGTTTAAGAAGTGGATTCTATATTTTGGCCTAAAATTTCACATTGTTTCCATGGAATCGCAAGAAACAACTGAAAATTGATGGGCCTTTGAAAGAATAACAAGTACTGAACAATTCAAATCTTTAGTAACGGATATCTAAGAAACGGCTTATGCTACACAAAAAAAACTTATTTTAAGTAAACTGTGTGTTTTAAAGGCATCTACATCTTTTTGTATGTTACGTTTTTGTCTATCGCTTACCAGTTATGCGAGTTCATACAAAATTTCCTCGACGAAGAGAACTTCCTAGGCTATTCTCAGAAAATTCAAGATATGCGTTTTATTTGTCATCTAAATATATTTCATATACGGTATTTTAATGAAAATCGTTAGCCATTTTTTAGAAAATCTATATTTTCGAAAAATGTTTTATGTAAAGGATAGTTAGGAGTGGCGGAATTTTCTTGAAAATCTTTGTGTCGCATCCTTCGAAAATGCTGAACCCAAATACTAAGTTTGGTTTTTATTCGACGTCTCGTTTTTGAGTTATGTTTTAAAGTTCGTCGAACGCTACAAGTATCTCAGTGTGGCTGGAAACTATGTGGAAAAATAAATTAGAGTGTGTACTTTCAAAGTATTGTAAGAACAAATTCTATAACTTCATTCACGTGTTTTTAAATAAACGAAAGCTACTTTATAAATAGCTCTCCTGCAACGGATGGGGACAATTTGCGTATCGCGATCCACACAGATCTATTGTGGCTAATATGTCCCAGGGAGAAAAAAATGAAGCGAAAATACCATAGGAAGTAGGAAACAGGCCGCAGAGATGCGTCGAATTCCCTAACAACTCCAGCTCGAATATCCGACCCACTGCCGCAGCTTCCTAGAGTGGGCGATGAACGACGCGTACAACCTTTGGTGTCCACAGGGAATACTCTTTCCTTGGAGCAAGCAACTGCACTGTCTGTCCAGCACCGCCTCACACTGCGAAACTGAAACCACACGTGTAACATGAGAAAGGAAACGTCGGTAGAAGAGACACAAACCCACGAAAAACCCAGGTCAGAGTGGACGATTGACAGAAATTGAATGTGGAACCTTCCCAATACGAGCTGTGCATGTTACCATGGAGACCGCTAAGTAATGTATAAATTTACATGGATGACTGTACTAATCGGCCACGATATGAGTGTTCTCGGTGGGATGAGGAACTAAGCGTTACGGAACAAGTGAGTGATGCATCGGAAGTTCAATCAGGTAAACAAAACATTCGCACTTCCGAGTTGTATTTACTAATGAAATTGAGGCGTGCAAATGTGGTATTGCTTTTGTTGTGCACCGGCGCATTCCCATTATCGCCCTACCCCTTACTCCACTCGGACGACGTTGAGCATTGTCGACAAAGCAGTGGCGCTCTCCTCCAAACTCAATCACATCATGGCCGACTGGTATGAACTAACAAATGCTGTAGATATCAAATTTAAAAATCGATTGTATAGCAAAATACAAAAATTGATATTTAATGTTTTTTCTCCTGGACTCTTTTCTTGAGCTTGGTGTATATACTGCGCGTGTAGGTAATTCCTATATTAGAGTTGCTGGGCGGATGCCTGGGCATATATATATATATTTTTAGTAGTTTTATGAACTGTAAGGAGCACAATTATACAATTCCGCTTATTGTGAAGCTAACGTAAATGCAGGGTTATTCAAAAAGAAGCAACAGACGTTAAATATTTATTTCTATTGAACGACAATAGTTAGCGACACATACGAAACATCATTGAATAGAGGAAAGTTCGAAATTTTAAGCCCCAGCTATTAGTTCTATTCAGTGCCTACAGCGGCGCTGTGTTTGTTTACGAGAAAATGATGACGCCACAGGAAAAGTCGTTTTATGTGCTGCATTATGCAAAGAGTGAATCCATTGTTTCATTGCAGCGTGCATTTCGTTGCAAGTTCAACAATTGCAATTGATACAATAAATTTGTAGAAGATGGTTGCGTTTGCAAACGGGAAAGTACTGGTCGTTCTCGCATAACAAATGGTGCTCATACTGGACACACAAAATAAAATTTCGAACTTTTCTCTATTCAGTGATGTATCGCATGTGTCGCATATCTATTGCCTTTTATTAGAAATAAATATTTAAAGTCTGTTCCTTCTTTTTGAATAACTCTGTATAAGTAAAGATTATGCTGCTATGCATCTAACACTGCAGATTCCAAGTACATAAGTAACGCTTTAGAGATCTTTCAGCTCATAATATCCGACTAAGTTTCCTAAGGCAGTGAAATAGAAACAGTTAAGAGGGTTTGACAGACTACTCACAGAGAAAATGAAGATACGAATTTCATTCAATCCTTAGAGCCGATTTTGCCTAAATAAGTAAGCGGTAATTTTTCTATGCAAGGAGTTGGTGGGTAGAGAAATTATTTGAAAATCTCCGTCTTGCATCCTTGGAATACATTCAAGTTAATTACGAAGTGTAGTATTTGTCCGACTTTGTTTTTCAGCGATGTTCTCATCTCCATCTCTCCCCGGTCTCTCTCCCTCTAACGTGCGTATTTGAAATTTAGAAATTTCTGTATCCAATTTTTCGGTGGAATTCAATACTTCCCTTTCGTACCATATTGAAGTGCTTGGGAAAGCAAAAAAGATGATTACTAGAAGTGCCCTATAAGTTCTAACTCACCACCCTGCTCCTACAAGCTCCCTCTGTCTGCTTGACGCATTTGATGGAATACGGACAGGCTCCCTTTGTCTGCCGGCGTCGGTTTCTGCAGTATGCTGTTCTCATGACCTCAGCGGAAAACTTTTTTTATTTGTGTCGTCGGAGCGAGTAGGAAATTCATTACATTTCCATCAAGACAAAGGGTTCTTGTAACACAGTTACAGGATCCTTAATTGAAGAAGCTGGCCGACGGTTGGATCGTGGTGGTGTTAAAGAACGTTCACATGCCACTTTGCGGACCCATTGCTGCCATGGCAACGAGCTAGTCCCTGGTCAGTGCAGAAAATAGTACATGACACCATCACTGTCCACCGCGATCATTACAAAATGTTCCTTTTGAAGTTAAAAGATCTAAAATGTTTTGTCATTCCATCGAAATGCTGTAGTGTAAGTATAGTTAATGCATGACTCCTCGAAGAGCATTTTAAATGTTGAACCATACAATTATTCGTCTCGTATTTTCTACTTTCGAGATTCTTCAATGCACATAAAGGAAACTATGACTTTCTTCCTTAATTAACCAATTTTAACGAAATTTATAGGTTATATTGCACTAGCAATGATATATTGGTTGTATAAGTAATTCCCCAAATTGTATTGTTTCGTAATTTAAAATTATACATTATATTTTTGCAATAAATTGGATAGTAATAAAATGTGCACCTTTTGTAATCCTGTACGGAACCTAAATACCAAGTTTGGTGTTTATCCGACTGTTCGTTTCTGAGTAATGCTGTTCACAGACACAAACACAAACACACACACACACACACACACACATACAGGTACACACACGGACATGTTCCCAAAAATGTTTTTTTTATTCAGGGTGTCTCAAAACATGTATTTCCGGTGAAATCTCGGTA
Organism: Deroplatys truncata; assembly: GCA_030765065.1. Classification (NCBI taxonomy): domain Eukaryota; kingdom Metazoa; phylum Arthropoda; class Insecta; order Mantodea; family Mantidae; genus Deroplatys; species Deroplatys truncata. The sequence continues at coordinate 100,547,571 of CM060975.1, forward strand.
TCGAATTTTTGGGTGGAATACAATACTTCCCCTACTTACTATACGTAGTAGGGAAAGTAAAAATGATTTCTTACAGTCAACAAAATCTCAAGAACTTTTGTATTGTTCCGTTCTCGATTTGTTTTCTAAGTTGTATTAATTTCTGTAGTAGCTATCATTGCAGATAATTAATGCTTTTTTTATTACTACAAATAATTATGGTTAGTCGGGAGCTAAAACTTCCAATTCCTGCCTCACGATAGATTTAATCCAGGTGCTTTCCTACGTGGAATTACAATTTCCTCCACGCGTTCTCGCGGAGCTATATTTACACTTCTTGGATATTTCCTGCTTGGTTAATAACGGTCTCGCGTTATTGCTGGCTAAAAACATAATCACTTCTTCTTTCTTCCTGTAATGTCTTCTGCAATTTTTTCTTCATCGATGCTATGCATCTGATGCATCCAAAGATACAATGGCGTTTCTTTTTAGCTTGTTGATTTTTGGTCTTTAACAACTGTTTTCGCTTTGTTGCTTGCTTGCATTGCTAGCGTTCTTCACTTCTTTCTGCTGCTATTTGTAATATGTTACTTTCTCTACTACGTATAGTATTCGATATCGAGATTTCACCGGTAGTACAGGTTTTGAGATTCCCTGAATAAAAAAGCCATTTTAGAAAAAGGACCGCGCGTGAGTTTCTGTGTCTGTCTGTCTGTGTGCCTGTGAACAGCATAACCAAAAACCAAATTTGGTATTTAGGTTCAGTATCTTTCAAAGATGAGGCATGGACGTTTTCAAGAAAATCGCCCAACTCAGACTACCCTTTACACGGAAAGTGATTAAAATATCATATATAAGATATTTTTCTGACAAATGAAATGTATATTTTGAATTTTCTTGGAATGTACCCAAAGTCCTCTTGATTCTGAATGGCTTTTGTACAACGGTTAAACCGTAAGAAATGGACAACATTTTTTCTACACAAAAAAAGGCAGATCTCTTAAAACACACAATTTGTCGTATAAATTTTTTGTGGAGTTAATCATTTCAGAGATATTCCTTGTTATTTGTTTTAATTTTCCAATACTTGTTCACAAATGGAAATTAGTGGGTTTTTTTTTATTATTTTTTATGTCCTGGACATGCAAAGAGAGTGAAATGCTGCGCATAGCAACCACCTCTTAAAAATTTGGCTATCGCTTAAAGCCTACCATATTCCCCTTACACCTACAAGGAAAATATAGATAGCTTCTGCAAACGGAGAATAAACGTTAGTAAAAATAGTTTGTACAACGGTAGAGAAAGTCATGCGAGTGCAACACATCAGTGTAGTATTTCCGTTACAATATTTTGTTTTATAATACATTTCTTTATTTATGTAAATGAATTTAGAATATTAATAATAAATTTTACCTAAGTTCACGGCTTTCTTCTTCTTTTAACGTAATTCTAAATAAGTTTCAAGTTTTATTTCTTTCGCATTCTTGTAATTTCTTTTATACTTTTGCTACCTTCTGTTTTGAAAATTATTTACTTGTGTGATTTCTTTGCTTTTAAACCATGAGAAGAGGACTTCTCTTATCTCTCTCATTTTTAAATAAACTATTTAGATTGATTCTTAGGCTACATTTAATACTTTTGGAGTTTTAACATGGGTTATTGCTGTTTTAATTGTATCTTGGACCTCTCATGCATATAAATCCTGGCTGCAATTCCTTAGTTGTAGCTTTTATTATAACATAAACTGACAAACTTATCTTGTGCCTGACAATTGCAAAGGATATTGCAGACTCAAAAAGTTTACCCACTGCACTCATAACGTCAAATCGGAAGCTGTCTCTTTACTTTATGACATTTTTAATTAAATGTTTGCCTCATAAGAAGTTTATAGTGCACGAGGAAAATGTACCCTTCAGCTTTTTGATAAACAAAAAAGAAAAAGGAAAAGAATGGAGATTAAGGGTTGAAAGGCAGGCATAATATTACACTTGTTGGTGGAAGGGGCGGACACGTAAAATTTGCTGCTGGCACAATATCGTAAATCTCAGTCCTCGCCCCTTTCTAACTTAGACCTGAGGAAAACAGCTTTTCCAAACTCTAGCGAATGAACTCTATTCTACAATTTACGATAGTGTCGTGCCTTCGCGCTTTAGTATCACCCAGTACCGCGACTTTCCCACTTATATTTAGAAAACCTCGAAATGATGATGTACTTTGGGAAGGAGAAATAAAGCCAGGACAGTGTAGAGATATTTGTAGTGTAATTTACTGCAGGACAGAAAATATTGTGCTAGCCAGGTTTACTGTAAATGCACACATGTTCACGACTACTATAGGCTGACGAAATGAACACCAAAGCCCTAGAGATTAAGCAAACTTAATTATGTTAACTGCAGCACAAAACATGGATGATGCTAAACCAACCTAGATCTTGCTCAGAGTTCAGGTGTCGGGTAGGCATAAGCTAATGGTATGTGACGTCTTAGAGAAGTGACGTTCCTTGTCTCTACTGTTTGTAGAGGATCAGCTGAACGATACCAATATTTTCATGTAATTGCATGTTTTGGTGTCATTTTAATATATAAAAGCACATTTCGTACTCAAATGACCCGAAACTGTATTCCATTCTCTTTGAATTACGAGGACAAAAAGAAAAATAAATAACGAGTTCCCATTTGAGAAAAAGTACAAGTATTGAAAAATTAAGGGAATAACAAGCAATATCTCGAAAATGGTTCACTCAACAACAAAAAATGTATATGGCATAAATTGTGTATTTTAACGAGATCTACATTTTTTATGTAGTAACATTTTGTCTATTTCTTATGGTTTACCAGTTATGCAAAAGTCGTTCACAATGAAGAATACTTTTGAGACTTCCCAGAAAACACGAGATATACATTTTATTTGTCATGAAAATATCTTAAACATATGATATTTTAATCAAAATCGTTAGAGCCATTTTTAGAAAATTAAAATTCTCGAAAAATGTTCCATGTAAAGGATAATCTGGGGTGGGGAGATTTTCTTGAAAACCTTCGTGTCGCATCTCTGGAAGATACTGAACCTAAATACCAAGTTTGGTGTTTGAGTTTTACTGTTCACAGACACACACACACGGACGTGTTTCCAAAAATGTTTTTACTATCTCTACTACGTATAGTAAGTAGGGGAAGTATTGTATTCCACCGAAAAATTCGATACCGAGATTTCACCGGAAATACATGTTTTGAGACCCCCTGAATCCAAAACAAAGCTTTTTTGGATACATGTCCGTGTGTGTGTGTGTCTAGGTGTCTTCCTTTCCTATATCTACTCTGCTTCTGTTATATTCAGTAATTTGTTATTTATTATTTTTGTCTATATATCTTAAAATTCGTATTCATCAAGGCGATATCTCTGTAGATTTCGCAATTCCTTCGATCATCTTACTTAGATATGTTTTTACTTTCTCTACTACGTAAAGTAAGTAGGTGAAGTATTGTATTCCACCCATAATTCAATACCGTGATTTCACAGGAAATGCATGTTTTGAGGTGCACTGAATGCATATAAAGCATTTTTGGAAACATGTCCGTGTGTGTGTGTGTGTGTGTGTGTGTGTGTGTGTGTGTGTGTGTGTGTGTGAACAGCATAACTCAGAAACGAACAGTCGGATGAACACCAAACTTGGTATTTAGGTTCAGTATCTTTAAGGTTTTCAAGAAATTCTCCCCACCTCAGAATACCCTGACATGGAATATTTTTCGAAAATTTTAATCATATATTTAAGATACTTTCATGACAAATCAAATGTATATCTTGAGTTTTCTAGGAATGTCTCCAAAAGTGTTCATTGTGAACTACGTTTGCATGACTGGTAAACCATAAGATATAGACAAAATTTTACTACACCAAAACTGTAGATCGCGTCAAAATACTCAATTTATGTCATAAACATTTTTTTTGAGTGAACCATTTTCGAGATATTGCTTGTTATTCCCTAAATTCCCTTATACTTTATCTCAGATGGGAATTCGTTATTCATTTTTTTTATGCTGGTAATGCAAAGAGAATGGAATAGTGCACATAGCAACCAGCTCTTAAAATATTTGACTATTGCTTTAAGCCTACCATATTCCCCTTGCACCTACAAGAAAATTAGCAATAAGATTAACATCTCGATTAACAGGAAGCATATGGAGAATAAGCGTTTGTAAAAATAGTTTGTACAAGAGTAGAGAAAGTCATGCGAGTGTAACGCATCAGATTGTTTACTATTGCAGTTGTCCAGGAAACTGGAATTCTATAAATTATTAAATAAATGCAGTATTTTAGTTTACACATTATCCACCATACTTGATTAATTCCATATTAACACTGTCTTATCCCGGGGCTTTTCTATTCTTAGTAGATTTAAGTGATTATTCTTATTCTTTTATATCGATAACATCATTATTTTCACTTGTTTTTCCGGTGTTATTCTCATTTCCTTTCAATTTTTGCTTCGAAAGTTTTCACAGCGGTCGATTCTTGTTGTTCCAGGATTATATTCAGTCTAGCGATATCTTTTTGTGTTTGGTTTAAGTGCTTAACTAGTTGATAACCTATTCTTGTCTTCCATACATATTATGATCTACCATGCTCATGAATTTATCCCATGACGCCTTGGGTTTTCCTTGTAATTTTAGCTGTTCTTTTCATTTTATATTCTTCGTAAGCTACTTCTGTTTTCAATCTTAGATTTGTTTTGCATGGCTTTTGTTTTTCAGCTACTGCATTTTTTATTTTCGCATTCCAATTATTATCATTGTTATTATTTCGATAAATTTGAGAACTGAGGAACTAAATGTATAAACATTTAAAAATCCGGAATCTGCAACTTTTACGTAGCAGCCCACCTGTGCAAACAGGCTTGCTTTTATCTCTGAAGTGATTTTTAACCAGCCATCTCTGTTGAACTGTGTTTACCGGTGCAAATTGAATAACCAGGCAGGAAGCGTGTTTGAAGTTCAATTTTTGCTCCCAGCGCACCCTTTATTAATTGAAAATTCTCCGGGTGAGAATCGAGCAAGGTGTATTATATTGTGTTGCGTCGGGAACCCACCGATGCTCAACAGTTGTAACATCAAATTGTCAATCCCATTTGCCACACATGCAAAGCCATTAATACTGTTGCCTGGCAACGTACAGAGTTCCCACAGATTACCTCGTCAAGTTGCTGTTATCAGAAACAATATTACTTGCATAGCGGATAACGAACTCGGAATTACGATAAATAACGCTGGACTTGCCTCTTCCTCATCGCAGCTTTAAGTTAAATGGAATTTATAGGGACCCGTATATCTAGCTCCGTCAATTAGCGAACGCCATTAAGCCTTTAACATTGTTATTTATGTGGCACTACTGAATAAATTTGAAGGATTACTCTCTAATGAAAGGACGTGTTTCAAGATGGCGTATTGCTAGACAGAAACTCAATTTTTAAAGAAAACTTCTGTTACATTCGCACGCCTTTCTCTACCAGTATCATTGGTTAATGGTTATAAAAAACTACTCCTACGAAAGCTTATTTTTCTACCTGTTTCATCTTAATCGAGATAAAGCTTGCAGGAATACCTACATTACATGTTTTGTTTTAAATGCAAAGGCATTAGTCAAATGTTTAAGATTTGGACACTATACATTGGCCTTAAAATTCCACTCTCTTTCCGTGCAATCGCGAGGAACAACTGGAAGCCGACAGAACTTGAACAGAATGATATAAGTATTGGAAAATTTGAACCATTAATAACGGATATGTCGGCAACAGCCTATGCTACAAAAAAGGTTAATTAAAGTAAACTGTGTTTTAAAGTGATTTGCATTTTTTTTATGGAGTACTTTTTGTCTATCGCTTAGCGTTTACCAGTTTTACATGTTTATACAAAATTCTTTCCTAATGAAGAGGACTTCAAAAGCTACTCCCAGAAAATTAAAGTGATACATTTATTTGTCATGTAAATATCTGTATTGTGTGGTATTTTAATTTAGAATCGTTACAGCCATTTTTGAGAAAATTAAAAACTTCGAAAAAAGTTCCATGTAAGGGGTAGGTTGGATTGGGGGATTTTCTAGAAAGTCTTCATGTTGCATCTTTTGAGGCAGTGTTTTTAACATTTAAATGATTTCAGTCTAATTATATAATATATAAATTCAATAACAGCCCGCCTTAAACCAATATTTGTATGTAACAATATATATAAAAGTGTATATTACAGCCATTGTATATGTTTATATTATTGTATCCATGTGTAATAATGTTATGTGAATATATTACGTAATTTAATAATGTAGGAGCTGTGAGAATAAAGCTAAAAGTTGCTAACAATGAGGTAACCTTGAGTCAATAATGAGTAAGAAAGTTTAACACTACTACTTGTGATTCTTGGAGTAACAATAATGTAAGTTTAGTGACAGTTTATAAAATAGCCAATCAACCAGAAAAAGCTTTAGTTAAATGAAGGTATTCTGTTGGATTAGGAATAGCCAATCAGAAACTTGAAATACATAAATTTACAAGCTTAGGCGCTAGAAATCTTGTCAGTTGCCTGCAAACAGTGTTCCTAACCGGACGCGAGACACATCCTCGAGAGATTTAATACGTATTCGTGTGGGACGAAAATAGTTTACGTGTTAAAAAGTGTAATTAATTAATAAAAAGAATCTCACAGCTCTCTATATCAGTGAAGTGTTATTTAAATCGTGTCAAGCATTAATAAAAGGAGTGAAGTAAAATTATAATCTGTGTAAGCCTATATTCTTGTCATATCACAACCCTGCTAAGAGAAACGTGTCTCTAACAAAAATACTGACGCAGCCGAGGCAAACATAAATATTTAATAATTAAAGAAACAGTCAAATTACAAAGTTAATATTTTTAAAAATTGGGGCGAAGCCTGCCGCAAACTTTGTACCATACGTGCAGTTGCAACTACTTCAAGTTCGGTTCCCCAACAGTTGAAATAAAATACAACTCCTTCAATACAAACTACTTCAAATTGGCGTCCATACGTGGAGTTGATAAAATATCTACTTCACTTTGGAAGATACTGAACTTAAGTACCAAGTGTGGTGTTTATCGAGTTCTCGTTTTTGAGTAATACTGTTCACACACACACACACACACACACACACACACACACACACACACACACACACACAAACACGCCACGGACTTTTACTAAACCTTCGGGTGAAATCTGGTATTAAGTTTTTATCTTCTCTACGTAATATGTACGTGGTAGAGAAAGTCATCAAAATGGTATTAATTGTTCTTCTACACAAGCCACGTAGGTTCAACCTGGAAGCATAGAATCAGACTGTAAAGCTTGTGCCATCCGATTTGAATCGGGAATCTTCGGCTTTCCGAGCCCTAATCAACTGAGCTACCATGGTAACATGTCAGTGCGATATTAAATTTTTCAACTAACATTTTTCCTGTTAAATCACGAGACATTCTTAAAATAATTTTGAAGTTACATACCGCAATTGCGACTAACAATCTGGTAAGCGCTTTAAGTTCCGGATTTCATAGATCAACGACAAGGAAAGACGAAGTTCCCTTGTTAAAATTCCCACTATGGCAATGAATGTTTCATTCTTATTCTACTTTTGCAACTTCAGTCTACACAAGAATTGTGTGGACCAACAATTATAATTGATTGACCTAATATGAAGCCTGGGACTTAAAAAGTACTTACGAGATTGTAAGTCGCCATTGGGTATGATATTTCAAAATGAATTTGAGAACGTATCGTGGTTTACCAGAAAAACTGCGAGTCAGTTTTGTGAATTTGTTGCACCGACATGTTGCATGGCAGCTCAGTTGGTTAGATCTCGATCCCGACTAAGGCACTGAATTTTTCAGTCTGGTTCTGGATTTCGAAAAATAGTATGTTTAACTATTATTCTTGTATTTTCTTGTACGAAGTAGCCATACAGCTCATATTTAAATTCTTTCTACCCACCTAAGACTAGATGTATTGCATTCTATCATAACTTCGATGTTGCCAAGATATCTTTTTTTCAATAAACGGTCACATGCACACGCGCGCGCATGTGTGTATATGAGAGAGAGAGAGAGAGAGAGAGAGAGAGAGAGAGAGAGAGAGAGAGAATAATAAAAGTTGGTGTGCGGCATAGTTTGAAAATGTAAGGAGGTTAATTCCTCTCACCCCTAGCAAGTCTCTACATGAAACGTTTGTGTTTTCTTAGAAATGGTTTAATGATATTTTATGCTCGATCATGCCAAAATGTAGTATTTATACGACTGGTAGCAGTACTTTAAATGGTCCTCATTAAAGTACACCTGTTCATTAAAGTATTGGTATTCGACCAATCAGAAGTGGCCACGTAACATTGTAAAAGCGCAAGTTTCGATTATTCTGCGTAGTACATCTCACAACGCTAGCAACTTTGTTTGACACAGGTGCTACAAGGTCATTGTATTGTAACCATAGGTAAAAGAATAACGGTTGTAACACATCACTCAAACCACAAACGAATACTTATGAAACCTTTAATTTAGATACATGGTCGAACATAAACAGTCGTATGAAACTTGACTATAATGGTGATTAGAACGCTCGTATGATAATTATTAACCTCGCTTCGCTCGACTAATACTAATACTCGCGTTTTAATTACTACTATTATACTCTCGTTGCATAATATAATATTATGACATTTTCATAACTCACATAACAAAATCCATTTCTACGGTTTTAGTGAAAACATCTTCGTTTTCACTGACTTTTATGTAACCTAACTTAGAGTCATTATGTGTTCACAGTTTTAACGGTTGTCACAATATTCATTATTTGTTAACTTTTTAAATATGTTTTAAAATCCGCACGTCTTTATTTCGCCTAAAGTAGTTAATCTTGTATGCAACTACTCCATAATCCTTAATTTGAAATCATTTCTAAACAAACATTTAACCTGATTAACATAAATAGGATAGGATACTAAAATCTTGTATAAATACTTTATTAAATAGATACTTATATAGTGGTAATGGGTAGATGAAGTTCACTCGGCTGTTTAAAACCGCAAATACATAACACAATAGGTTCAATTGGTCATTTTCTTATAGAACCATCTTTTTAAATGTATAAATCATTTTTACATGCATACATAACAAGCAGTTAATCCGGGTGAAAAAAAAAATCTGATGTGTTACACTCACATGACTTTCTCTACTCTTGTACAAACTATTTTTACAAACGCTTATTCTCCATATGCTTCATGTTAATCGAGCTGTTAATCTTATTGCTAATTTTATTGTAGATGCAAGGGGAATATGGTAGTATTTAAGCTATAGTCAAATCTTTTAAGAGCTGGTTGCTATGTGGCGCATTCCATTCTCTTTGTATGTCCAGGACATAAAAAACATGAATAACGAATTCCCATTTGAGAAAAAGTATTGGAAAATTTAAGGGATTAACAAGCAATATCTGGAAAATGGTTCACTCAAAAAAAAAAAAAAAAAAAATGTATATGACATAAGTTGTGTATTTTAACGCCATCTACATTTTTTGTGTAGTAAAATTTTGTCTATCTCTTATAGTTTACCAGTTATGCAAAAGTCGTTCACAATGAGGACTACTTTTGGAAACATTCCCAGAAAATTCGAGATATTAATTTCATTTGTCATGAAAAGATCTTAAACATATGATATTTTAATCAAAATCGTTAGATACCTAAATACCAAGTTTGGTGTTTGTTTCTGAGTTATGCTGTTCAGACACACACACACACACACACACACACACACACACACACGGACATGTTTCCAAAAATGCTTTTTTTGGATTCAGTGGGTCTCAATACATGCATTTTCCTGCGTGATGTGTGGCTTATAAGCAGACGCTCGACCATGGAATCCAAGGTTTCTCACCTCACGCCTAACTCATTGTACTTGGAGTGGATCCTGATGCAGTTTGGAATTCCTGTGTGATGGTCTGGATAGATGTCTGCCTATTACTCTTTACGATCCTCTTCAAATATCGGCGGTCTCTGTCAGGCAACAGACGAGATCGGCCCGTACATTTTTGTGCTGTCCATGTCCCTTCACGTTTCCACTTCACTATCACATCAGAAACAGTGGACCTAGGGATGTTTAGGAGTGTGGAAATCTCACGTACAGACTTCTGACACAAGTGACAACCAATCACCTGACCACGTTCGAAGTATGAGAGTTCCACGGAGCGTCCCATTCTGCTGTTTCATGATGTCTAATGACTACTGAGGTCGCGGATAATGAGTACCAGGCAGTAGGTGGCAGCACAATGCACCTAAGATGAAAAACGTATGTTTGTGGGGCATACGTTTGATCACATAGTGTATTTCTCACATTGATTCAAAATTTCTAGTAGTGATTTTACAGTATGTACTGCATATATGTTAATGAGTTCCTAATTAATGTATTTCAAGTAAAAATTTATACTGTTTAATAACAAACGCATATGCAGTTTTAGGGTAAAATTTCGAGTACTTATTCTCGAATGTAATACTTCAAGGTTTTTCAGCATTAGAACACAACTTACTGCGAAACCACACTATTTATTCATTGGACACCTAGCGTAGCACAAACAGTACCCTTGAGTCACTTTTGGTACACACTTGGAACACAACTAATCCATCGAATCACAACTCACAAGTGAGCTGCTGAGTCACAACTCGCATTGAACTGCATTGGCACTATCCACTTTTCACTTTGTAACTTCTTAACTAACTCCCATGCAAACGGAGCTTCTTACATGAGTTTCGTATACAAAGCGGAATGTTCTATGGAGGCTACTAGAACATGCCGAAAGGAATGTGAGGTGCTTACCGATTACCCGCAGGTAGCTTCGTGCGCGCGATTAAAGCATATATTTTTTGCAACGGTCGAAACTCACAATTGATTAAAAATTGTGCTGTTAAACCACTTAATTTAAAAATATATGTCTTAGCCAAATTATTTTCTAGCTCAAGAGGGAACATAAATTTGAAACGTTGTTAATAAACTATGAAGATTTCACGTAAGGAGATTTTTTTGTATTAGAACTTCAATTTGTTTTCAAATGCAGAATACACGAGTGTTTCCCCACATTCTACGACAAAGGTGACAAAAGTCTTTATTATCTAAGTTATTTGTGCAATATTCAACCTCTTGTATTAATGTTACTGCAAGAAGATGCTATACTTAATGTATAATAATGCAAATGGCACACAGAAACTATGTACTTAACATGTATGCACCAAACTTTACAACCACTCTTCTTTATATAGACATAGGATGTGGTACAAATTTAAAACACTCAGGAAAATATTCCGGTTTTAAATCTGGTTATAAAATTCGCACCCTTAAAGAAACAATCTAAATGGTGATGAATATTTTGGTGCGGATTTGAAACCACCATTGTGGGTTATCAGCAATAATAGCTTCCACTGCACCAGTCCATCCACATCACTTTCCCTCGTTGGGAGGGTTGCCTGCTGAATGGATAAAAAAAAAGACGCATTTCACAATCGATACGTCAGAGCCTTCCTATTATAGCGTTTAGCTGAAATATCGGTATCCTGGGGGAAGGGGCTAAGAGCATTGGCCACCCCCGCCTCCCCCAGTGGACACGTGGACCGGCGAATCTCTCGTGTGAACTGCCGACAGCTGTCACCCCACTGGACTATAGGTATTATTACGTCATCATGCTTCTGTACAGTCCAGTCACAAATCTTTTTGTCTCTGAACTTTAAAATGGTAAATTCATATTTTTATAGAAAATTGAACTCGGAATAGTGTTGGAAATAAACAGCCGTGAATTCGAGCACTAACTCCACAGAAACAATATTAACAAAAGTGAACAAAATACACGTAAGATAAGGAAATAGAGCTAAAAGTGAGGTGTGCTAGATTTTATGTGGTAGTAACACAGACTAAATAGCTGAATCTCGTAATGTTTATACTTTTCTATGCGGCTACGATGTAGGATTGTCCTGCGAATATGCTTCTGATAAATGAATTGAGTTTTATTTTTGGACGCTCTTTAACTGCTGTGGTCCTTAGCGTCCCATTCTCTATTGGGCGTTAAAGACCGTAATTGTGCTCAGAGGTCTGTTTACCAGGCTTGAGGTTCTTTTACGTGCCCTAAATCTGCAACACGGAACCGCCGGCTATACTTCGCTTCTGAAGGAAGCCATGCTAAGGATTTTTACGCCCGAAAAAAAGCTATCATCCTCCGCCGGGTTTGAACCCGCGATCTCGAGAACTAGAGGCTAGCATGGTAACCACTATACCGGAGAGGACCACACACTTCAGATGATCCTAGAATTCAGATGGAATGAGATACATAGTAAGTTTTATACTTACAAGGGGCCATTGTCGCACTGATGTTACGGATCAAACTGGGATTCTTTTTCGCGAAAGTAGATTTAAAATAAAAATACGCGCGTCTCGACTTTATCTCCCTTAGGCTCTTTTGACAGGAAAACATTTATTTAAAAATTAGATTGATTCAATAATAATCTAATTCTTTGCACATTTCGGTATTTAAAAAATATTAAATGAGAGAGTTTACAAGCTATGCAATTTTTACCTATTCCGATTTTTTTAAGGTACCCATCGCTGAAAAAAACGCTGATTTGATCTTCGCTGCCTGAAGTCTTGGTTGTAAGTTATCTATAAGTACGAGGACAGAAGTACCCGACCTGATGTATATATAGTGGTTGTTCGTTTAAACAAATGACTTTGGTAGAAAGTAGCAACCCCATAAAGCTGAAGTTTGATAATGCTACGTCGTTTAGTAATTATTTGGCAGCCATCAATAGTGAACGCTCTCAGCAAATTTGTAAACATGGACAAAACTGGTCATCGTTATGTGATACAATACTTTCATTTGAAAGTCTTAGTCCAATTAATATTAAAACTGAGCTAGGTTCTATCCTAGGGGAGTTTGCTCCCTCGTTTACAATAGCAAAATATTGAGTGGCAGAGTTTAAGTGAGGCCGTACGAGTTGCCAAGACGAACATTGCAGTGGTCGACCAAATGAAGTGACCACGCCAGAAATTGTGAAGAAAATCCACAAAATGGTATTAGATGACCATCAACTGAGTGCGCGAGCTAGCAGACATCGTAGGCATTTCAAAAAGTGCTGTACATCGCATACCGATTGAAAATTTAGACAGGGAAAGCCATGCTCAAAATGGGTGCTGCGTTTACTCACAATGGAACTAAAGCAGCATCGTGAAGATGTTTCAACTGAGTGTTTGGCGATGTTTTGCTGCAATAAAGCCGATTTTTTGTGTCGATTCATAACCATGGGTGAAACATGGGTGCATTACTTCACACCTGAGACGAAGGAACAGTCAGAACAGTGGATTGAAAGGGGAGAATCGGTTCCAAAGAAGGTGAGACAGTTCTATTTGCAGGAAAGGTCATGACGTTATTTTTTTGGGATGCGCGTGGTATAATTTTTATTGATTATCTTCAAAAAGGAAAAGCAATCAATGGCGAGTATTATGCAAACTTATTGCAGTATTTTAATGATGAAATCGAGCAAAAAATGGCCGCATTTAGTGGAATAGAAACTTTTATTTCATCAAGGCAATGCACCAGTTCACACATCCATCATCCCCATGGCCAAAATCAATGAGTGAAAGTTTTAATTGCTTCCTCATGCACCCTATTTGCCAGACTTAGCCCCCTCTGATTTTTTCTGTTTTCAAAGTTGTTGAATAAATGGCTTGGTGGTAAAATGAAGAAGTGGAGTTTGCAGTTGATGGCTATTTTGCACAACTCAATGGTTCTCAGTATAAACTGGGTATCGAAGCTATTGAACACCGTTGGGAAAAGTGTACCGAGCTGAAAAGAGATTATGTTGAGACATAAAGACTTTTTTTCCAAAATTTTTGTGTTTTCTATGTTAGGTCGGGTACTTCGGGGGCAGCCTCGTATTTGTGGCCTCGGTACGGGGCAAGGTTTATTATCCCGCCCCATCCGCGGTTGTATTGATGCGTTGACGAAGGAATGCAGTACTTTCTTTTCATTAGTTCTGTCCCTCCATACGGCAAGATCTGTTTTAATTCTTCCTAAACATTAATTGGGGAATAAATGTATTTATTATGAATGATCCAATTGTTGCAACATCTGAATGTGCGTGTTATGTGTACGCATGCTTGTGTCAATTCAGTAATACTGTAATCCTTTATACAGAACAGATTATAAAAATGTTAGGATATTTTTTATATAAACCAGTTGAAGTAACTTTTTAAAGTTTGGCGCATTATGAACAGTATTTGTACTAAACACGTTTTATGTTCAAATTGTACCAACGTTCTCATATGAGAAGTGTTTAAACATGCCATAATATTATATTTATATTCATGTGTATTAGGAATTTCACTTGTGAGTTTCGAATTCAATATTCCGATTCTTGAAAAATATGACTTTCATTTCCCTTGTGGCAACCTTGCATACTCGTACATTTACTGCAGCGTCTGGCATGGCACCAGGCTGATCGTTCAGCGGAAGACAAACCTAAATCAGCCGTTATAAGTCGAGATAGGATACTTCAGTGATCGATATATTTTCATTATAATCAATCTGCGAAGTCAGTGTACAATGGTCCCTTGTTAGTCCAGCACTTTCTAGATGCACAAACGATTTCCTGAAAATGACCCCAACCGAAACATGGAAAACAGTTATTACTTTCTCTACTACGTATAGTAAGTAGAAGTATTGTATTCCACCCAAAAGTTCGATACCGAGATTTCACCGGAAATCATGTTTTGAGGCCCTCTGAATAAAAACAGTTTTAGAAAAAGGTCCGCTTGTGAATGTCTGTGAGCAGCATAACTCAAAAACGAAAAGTCGGATAATACCAAACTTGGTATTTAAGTTTAGTATATTTTAAAGATGAGAGACGAACATCTTCAAGAAAATCCCTCCACTCCAGACTATCCTTTACATGGAACATTTTCCGAACATTTTGATTTTTTCAAAAATGGCTAACGTTTTTGATTAAAATATATGTTTAAGATACTTCCATGGCAAATGAAATGTATACCTTGAATTTTCTGGGAATGTCTCCAAAAGTCGTCTTCGTTCTGAATGAATTTTGCATAACTGGTAAACCGCATTAGGTAGACAAAATTTTGCTACATAAAAGTTTAGATCTCGTCAAACCAAAATTTATGTCATACACAGTTTTTTTGTTTGTTTTTGTTTGTTTTTTGTCAAGTGAACCATTTCCGAGACATTCATGTTATTTGTTTAAATTTTCAAATTCTTATACTTTTTCTCAAATGGGAATTCGTTATTCCTTTTTTTAAAGTCCTGGACATGCAAAGAGAATGGAATGCTCCACATAGCAACCAGCTCTTAAAATATATAACTATCGTTTAAAGCCTACCATATTCTCCTTGCACCTATAAGAAAATTAGCAATACGATGTTTTCTGAAAATTTTTATATTGATTAACATGAAGTAGATGGAGAATAAGCGTTTGTAAAAATAGTTTGAGCAAGAGTAGAGAAAGTTGTGCAACACGTCAGATTTTTTTTTTATATTTTCCAAAGTTTCTATAACAGTTTTCATTAAACTATAGTTTGATATGCCGGAATGATAAGACGTTTAACTGGAATATGCTTTGCAGTGTTTCTGAACCTTGTAACTAGAAGTCATAAGTTACAGACAGAAAGTTGGTGGTCACATGTAGTTTACGACAAAAAATGTTATGGCTCCGACAATTTCCAAATGTTCTGTGTGATTCTTTCTTCCACATTTTTAAGCACTACATCTTAAAATCTTAGAGTGACGAGTAGCATACCCAGCTACGTTTTGTTCAGTTGACTGTGTAAATAGCCTCTTTCTGTACGCACAATAAAATATTGAAGCGGTTTACCTGCGTCTGTCTCAGCTCCGAAGTTGGTTGGTTCAACTCTGGATCGAAGTTCTCGATGAACTTTAGTTCCGGATGCTGTAACTTTGAATTTATCGGTTTGATTAAAGGAGTTTGTTGGTATACGTATTGCCTGGCTTAGCAGAAATGATTATTGGTGTAAATTTCCTTTAGTTAGGTTTAGTTGCTAATATATTTTTGCTAATAAATAATATTTTTCTAATGCTTTATTTAAATTATTTAAAATGCATATAGTTTAGTTTATAGCATTTACTCTTCTGTAAGGAGTATTTTCGTGTTTGTAAGGTAAGACAGTTAAATAATAATAGCAATAACTTTACAATAATAATAAACGTAAAAATTAAACCTACTGCTAATGTGCAGAACTCGCTATTTTTGCTTAACTGCAGACAACGATGCGCGTTAGACTGTGTGTCAGTATATTATAACAGCTAAGTGCCGTAAGTTATAAACAAACCATATGAATCCATTGTATCCTAAGGCCGAACATTCACAAAGGCGAGAGAAGTGCTAACACAGAAAATACGAGAACCTTCATTTGCTGAACGGAGTTAAAACGCTCATATCACACAACTGTCTAATTACAGTGGAATTTGTAATTAAAAAATTCAAATTAAGCGAGTATAGTGATGATTTCACAATGATAGTTGCCGATGAGAAGCCGATTAGACTGTGGGTAGGTAGAACGCGCACAAAAATTGTGGTTTCTCTTTGGGAACGGGAATAAAGGTTAGAAGACTTCAAGAAATGAACAACGAAAGTGATAAATCATGGCAGGACAAAGGGGGGAAGGAGAGTTCGTGAGCATTTACGGAATGGTACAGCAAGATTGTACCCAGGGATATGTACGATCGTACAAAGTCAAGTGGTGAAGGAGCTTGCCCCAGGGGAAACTCAAGTTCAGGGTTTCTCGACTGCTTACCTATAGAAAGTAGAGGAAATATTATATTCCACTTAACAATTTGATACCGAGATTTCACACGTTTTGAGACGCCCTGAATTAAAAATGGCGTTTTTATAAAAAGATCGATGTGTGTCCTTGTGAACACTAAACTAAACAAAGCAGTAAATAGGTTAAATACCAATTGTGGTATTTAAGTTATCTTACAAGGATGGGACACGAAGATTTTAAACAAATTCCGCCTTCCCGAACTACCGTTTACATGGAAGAATTCTTATTTTTATTTTATAAAAAACGCTTAGCGATTTTGAATAAAATACCATATGCTTAAGATATTTGCGTGACAAATAAAATGTATATTTGAATTTTATAGGAATAGCCTCCGAAGTCCTCTTCATTCATAATGAGTATGTATAATTTTGCATAATGGGTAAACCACACGATATAGACCAAAACACAATTAGTAACACAATTTATTTCAAACCTGTTTTTTATGTCATCAGCCTTAATTGGTTTGATTTTGTCATTCCTTTGTGTTTTTTAAAATGCTGCTGCTATTCACCGGTTTTTTGCGATGTCATTAGTTATGTAACTTAAATCTAGTGCATAGCGAGCCGCTTTTAAACACCCTACTATCGATTCGGTTTACTTTCTTACAACGAAAGTGTGGTTAACATAACTTTTTCTGCAAATACTTTTCTTGATTGATATGAAATAGGTATAACAATAAGTTGCGCAATATTTATTGTTCTGTTGGATAAGTAATGCAGGTCACTGACAAGAAAACGTTTGCGGGGTGTTCTGCTCTCCAGTGGAGTGAAAGGGGATAGTACCACGTGGCAGCTCACCATGATGTCATAAATAGATCTACTATGTACAATAAAAACATCGCGCAACGTTAGTATTCCAGCGTGTTTCATTTGGAGCTGTGTATAAGTGTTTTCTAGTGATTTATAAAGTTATGTGCAATAAATGCCCAGTAAGAAAGGAAGATCTCTACACAGCCAAGCCGAGAAATAGTTGCTAACGTTGTTAGAATCTGTGACGAGAAAGCAAACAAAGCAACTGTCATTCAGTATTACTTTACTCACTACCAAAGAAGAAAGGGATTGAAATTTCGCGGAGAGAGAGAGAGGGGGAGAGAGAGAGAGAGAGAGAGGCGACGTTGCTGCTTATCGCGACCACGTGGAGAGCGGGTTAAAATTGTGTGCGCTAAGGCGATTGGGTTGCGCCTGCATTGTAGGGCGGGTATTGTTTATATTCGTATATGAGGACAATTATAAAATAATGAATCTACATACAAAGGACAGAACACGTAAGAGTATAACAGTGTAAAGATCTGCGTTGACGAAAGAGACTTACTTCTGAAATAATGCTGCTGATTCTCTCACAGAGCATATTATTCCCAGCGCTTGTCCTTTGGGATACCTTTACCAAATAAAGTTTTATTCGGTTAACGAGTACGCTCAGTTATTCGTTTGGCTCGTTGTCTTTGTCATTATTTTTGGATATTGTGAAATATGAATTAAAAGTGTTAACACAATTGCAAATGCGCACAACACACGTAAACACAAAGCAAATAGCTTTCAGTACACACGCAATCTCTAAACGGATGCAAATACATTGCAAGCTGTGCCTAAAGGAAACATTGTTTATAACTGCAGCGACAGCAGAAGACAAGACATGCAGTTTATGTTACTGCAACGGTGCCAGGTGCGTCACGGTGATCACGTGTTACAATATCGGCAACAAGGTTTTTGCTTCTATGGTTGCTATGGAAACGTTTTAGCTCTAATTGGTCCTTCTACTCGTTGCTATGACGACCGCTATGACGTATCCATCCCCTCTCATTTATTTAAAGCTTTCCGAAACGTGGTTGGTAACCGTCAATCACTTTCTTGATTGGCGCCGATTATAGCAGAAGTGCGTATGTTTTGTAAGAGGCCTTAAGTCTTGTTGATGTGCTGAAAGTAAAGCTCTAATCTTATCAGCGATAGAATTGTTGATGTCAACATATTCCTTACAGTCACATTCTCATGAGAGGAACAAGTACCTATGGAACAAGGTGTAAAGCAATAGAGCGAGAGTGAAGAACAATACAGCTCTAGCTCAAGTGCGCTTGCTTCAACCACAAGGTCATGGCTAAACTCCTGAGTCAATCAAAGTAGCTGTAACTGAAGTGAGAGAACAACCAAATGTTGAGTGATAATGTTCTAGACAGCAAGTTAAGTAGGCGGTAGTTGCATGCAGCCATTATTGGCACACATCCAGCGTAATAGGAACGCTTAGAGATGAGATAAATAGTTTCATTTGGAGCTCTTTGCTTCGAAACTAGGTGAGCTACTATTGCAGAAGGTACACGGTAATGTTTCGTGTTGGATATAGTGCAGCAGATGCAGTATTACATAGCTACATTTAAAAAATATGGGTCTCGTCCAGAGGTAGCCCCCTCCTGCTACATGACTGGCTCCCTGGGTGGTCGTAACACCGCCCTAAATTATTCACTGCACTCTGCATCATAGCTGAATAGCAGCAACATTCCCTACGTGAAATAAACAAATAGCACAGTTTCGTTCTTTTATGGGTAGATCAACTGCACGTCCAAATTTACATGTCGCTTCGCAGATCAAATGGGGACGTCCTCGCGGGACTTTATTAAAGTATTGCACGCAGCGAAGGTTAGCAAATAGGGCAGCATTTCTCCTGTAGGACTACTGTATAGGCTTTTACAGTAAAAAAACCACAGTGCAAACTTTCGTAATGAATCAAGGATGTCTGTAAGGGCATGATTCGTTATCTATCACAGTAATAGCTAAAGACATTCTGAATAAGTTTGTGCTGGATTTACTCAGCTTATTAAAGCTTACTTTATTTACAAGTTATTGAAATGGACGATGTAAATTAGTCAGGTCAAGCTAGAATCTTTGTAACTTTACATGGGTGTACGCCACTGATGCCAAAATCGTTCAGTGAATTTAGAATATTAATATCCAAAAATAATGCTGTTTTAGCGAAGATTATGCTATTGCTATTATAAAGGCAAGTGACGGATTTAACATGCGAATATATGGAGAGAGTTGCACATTTATGTGTAAGCCTTTTTCAAAATATTGATTTTATACAAAAAGTGTTACTTAATCGAAAACTGTGTGCGACAGAAGGTTCACATTGTAAAATGTTTGCTTGTGTAGTTTGGAGCATATGCTGAATTTTAAGAAACGTTATACTACTACGATTTTAAAAGATATAAACTTCAGTCATATATTGTCTAAAACAGCTCCATTGTTGGCTTATCTTTTAAACTGCAGGTCGCACCAACATGTATCCTGGAATTATTATGTTACTGCTGTGTATTGCGTTCCTATCCTGCATACTTGCCTCTTTAAGCGAGTAAACATTCAAACTGCAGCCATGCCGTCATGGTTCTAGGTCTCATCCCAGTAACCATGACGAAGCATGATGGCATGGTTAAGGGATGAGACCTAGAAGGCTAACTGATATTCTATATGAAAGCAGTTAGGCTGGACGGCAACCTAGTGTCATCTGCACGGCGTGAAGCAGAAGATCCGGTTGCTATGCACTATGGTCCATTCCAAACCAGAGTGCCTTTCACTGAAAACAACTCTTTGTATTATCCGCGCGAAAGTAGTTCTTAATCCCCACCCCTAATGGCTTCTTGTTCCCCTCCCACGTGCTTGTTGAACACTGTTTAATCTATAAAAAGGCGCCCTGCGTGAGAATCATAGTTCAAAATGCAATCTGAGGTAACAATAGATTTTACAAGTATGCGGCAATGAACATTTTACTTACGTTAATCACAATCCTCGGGCAAAAGTGCAACACCCAAATCCGAATCCTCCGAAGATGACTCAGCTACCGTATCAGAATCAGAACTACTCTACAAAATAATGAGAAGCTTATACACAATTCCACAGCACTGTCGCACTTAAAACAAGTTCCCACATTTTATCCTTTTCTATGTTGTATTATGTCTGTTTATATTCCCTGCTCGCTTTGGTTACACTTCTCATTGAAACGCCTGTAAAATCCGATATTAGTTTCGTAATATGCAATAATGCAAGTGTCGGTATTTTTGTAATAGTGAGTTGAATATATTAAGTATTGTTTGTTTTTGGCCACTTTTTAACTGTTTCACGCTTCTGTGTTTGAACAGTTTATTCGCAGTACACGCACCTTCCTCTGCTATGAGAACTCAAATACCAACTGACTAAATCACAAGATTTGACCTGGGCTGAGCATATGTGTGTTAGTGTATTATGAATGGCTGTTCGCTTATCATATATCCTGTGTTACGCAAAGTGTTTATTCGGTACTCAGATAGCACCTCTGGGAATTCATTGCTGCATTTCTTGTGTATGTAAGAGATTGGCAGTCGTGCATGTCGGTTGGTATTAACAAGCAAGATGATCTCGGCGTCAGCGCAGTAGCAGGCGAAAATCATATTTTGTAATCTCTTAACAGCTAGTATATATCCATTATCTTTAACGATGAGTTCTTATGATAACAGCAATAAAATGTGCAGTTCTATACCTTTCCTGCTCTAATATTTCATAATACAATACATGTATTAAGGAACTACTTACGTTGGCGTAAGAGTATATTCTTGGGTTCGTGACAAGCCGAAGCACGTGCTTCTGTTGACATCAGAAGGAACTCTGGTTTGGAATGGACAATAGGTTCTCTGTGGACAGGTCACGAAGCGAGTGGCTACAGGGATGAGATCAGAAGGCTAACTGTCCGCCACACATCGATCTAAGAGTTATCCACTAACAGATCCTTCCGATATGACCATGTAGTTAAAGCGACGTAAAATAGAGTAATAATAATAGAAAAGCAAGGTGAATGCCTCTCGTCCTTAACTTGTTTTAAATCGCGAAGGGAGGGAGAAGGAAGAAACGAAAAGAAAGACAGCGTATATCGTTTGTAGTAAAATAGTCAACAATCCGCTTTGGACAACTCGATTATTGGCGGTATCATAGTTTACCAATTGCTTACTTTCTCTACCACGTACCTAGTAGGCAGAGAAAGTATTGCATTCTACCAAAAAATTCGATACTGAGATTTCACCGGAAATACATGGAATCAAAAGGAAAAAGCATTTTTATAAAAGGTCCGCGCACCTATGTGTTTGAACAGCATAACTCCAAAAGAAAAAGTCGGATAAATACCAAACTTGGTATTTAAGTTCAGTAACTTCCAAGGATGCGACACGAAGATATTCAAGAAAATCCTCATCCCAAACTACCCTTTCATTTTTTTATTGTTTATAAATGTCTCCAACGATTTTTATTATAATACCACATGTTAAATATATTTACATGATAAAAAATGTATATTTTAATTTTCTGAAAATATTCTGTGACGTCATCTTTATTCAGAAGAAATTTTGTATAGTCCTGTAGAACTGGTCAACGTTAAGCGATAGACGGGAATGTACTAAACAAAAAAAAAAAAAAAATTAGATCTCTTTAAAACATACAATTTATCTCAAATAATTTTTGTGACATCATCTATATATGTTATTAATTGTTCGACTTGTTCTGTGCTTTGTCATTCCTTTAAAGTCCCATTGATTTTCCGTTGTTTCTGGCTTTTGCATAGAAACAGTATGGAATTTCAAGGCCAGAGTATAGAGCCCAGTTCTTAAACATTTGAATATGGCTGTTCTCTTTGTATCCTAAAGAAATGTGGACTGTACCCATTTCTGCAAGGGTTTATCCGGAAAAAAATCTGATGTGTTACACTCACATGACTTTCTCTACTCTTGTACAAACTATTTTTACAAACGCTTATTCTCCATCTACTTCAATGTTAATCGAGATAAACATTTGCAGAGTCAATCTTATTGCTAATTTTCTTGTAGATGTAAGGCGAATATACATTTACAAGGGCAATATGGAAATACAGTAGCCTTTAAGCACATACATATCTCTTAATAGCTGGTTGCTAATGGCAGCACCATTCTCTTTGCCACAGATTGATACTCTTTGCATATCCAAGACAAAAAAATGAATAACGAATTCCCATTTGAGAAAATATGTATAGAAAAATTTAAGGAAATATTAAGCAATATCTCGAAAATGGTTCACTCAACAAAACAAATGTATATGACAAATTGTGTATTTTAACGCGATCTACATTTTTGTGTAGTAAAATTTTGTCTATCTCTTATGGTTTACCAGTTATGCAAAAGTCGTTCACAATGAAGAATACTTTTTGAGACATTCCCAGAAAATTCAAGATATACATTTTATTTTTCATAAAAATATCTTAAACATACGATATTTTAATCAAAATCGTTAGAGCCATTTTTGAGAAAATTAAAATTTTCGAAAAATCTTCCATGTAAAGGGTAATCTGGGGTGGAGAGATTTTCTTGAAAACCTTCGTGTCGCATCTCTGGAAGATACTGAACCTAAATACCAAGTTTGGTGTTTATCCGATTGTTCGTTTCTGAGTTATGGTGTTCACAGACGCTGTGTGTACCATAACGTTCATGTGCAACACTTAGCGAATAATGTCACGTGGTTAGGTCTAAGTTTCTGAGCCTGACAAGTGCCGCTAGCGGTATAGGTAACCATGACCAATCCACGCTCAGGAAATGCTCTTTAACATACGGTATAATGGTTAGGTGCCCTATTCTGCTGAAACCAAAATACCTAATTCTCAAACTAGCTTCTTAAGTCTGGATACCGATGTTGATCAGCATACCGCCAAGAAAGATTGAGCAAAAAAGTGTCTATTATCTAAGATAACACCCATGCGGGGTTATTTTGCATCTCATCGTAAAATGTAGATTTTTCTTGGATCAAAAACCATATTCCACTTTCCAATCTGGTGAATAGCACGTGTGTCGACAACAAATCATCTACCTCACTTTGATATTATGACGAACACCTGCAGCAGTGCTCCTTCCTCCAATCCACACCAGAAACCAAAATTCTTGAATGATTTGCTTCTGCAATGTCGACCGGCATATACACAATTCCGCAGATCGTTTACGCGTCGACTTTTTCGGGATCTCTCTCTCCGGATTCGAGTCTGCATGCTGCTTTATGTTCCCGTCTCATAAGTGTTTCGGAGGAAGGTCCCTATAAAATCGCGTCAAAAATTCATACCTGCCTCTTCAATATTCTTCCCTCTTTCATTTCTCTCTTGCACATTTTTAAGATTTATTCTGGAAGCGTTTCACATTTGAAGAGCATCTAGCAAAAATATATTTACATTCGTAAATTTATAACGGTTATTTGAAATTCAGTAGTGTTCAAATTATAACAAGAAAACTGGTTTTAAATGAATACACACGATAAAATATTTATATGAATACAAATGTTAGCACTATTTATGCATTCTTACAGTCTTATTCCTGCGTTTTCTCTGTGATTTATTTATTTTTTAAAGTGCCTAGAAAACATAACAGTGGTATGTCTACCCATTGCTTTGTAGTACATTTAGTAGAAGTCTACTACAATTCATGCAAATTTAATAATTAATATTATTATCCATATTTAAAGTGTCTTTCTCTTCTCGATTACTTTCCATTTATTTTTACTTTCTCTACTACGTATAGTAAGTAGGGGAAATATTGCATTCCACTCAAAAATTCGATATCGAGATTTCACCGAAAGAAGTAAATGTTTTGAAGCCCCTGAATTAGAAAAAAAACATTTTTAGAAAAAGGTCCGTGTGTGTGAGTGAGAGAGAAATAGAGAGGGAGAGAGAGAGAGAACAGCACAATAAAAACGAAAAGTCTGATAAATACCACGCTTAGTATTTAGGTTTGGTATCTTCTGAAGATACAACACGGTGATTTTCGTCGTCCTCGTGGACTAATAGTACCGTGCTAGCCTCTAGTTCCCAAGGTTGCGGGTTCAAACCCGGTGGAGGGCGATGGATTTTTTTCAGGCGTAAAAATCCTTAGCATGGCTTCCTTCGCATTGGAAGTAAAGCCGGTGGCCCCGTGTCGTACATTTATGGCACGTAAAAGAACCTCAAGCCTGATAGAGGCCTCTGAGCAAAATTACCGGTCTTTCATGCCCAATATAGAATGGGACGCTAAGAACTATAGTACTTAAAGAGCGTCCATACATAAAAACTCAATTAATTACGGTGATTTTCAACAAATTTCCCTATCCCCAACTACATTTTACATGGAACATTTTTAGAAAATTTTCATTCTCTAAAAATGATTTGAACGATTTTGATTAAAATAACCTATTTTAAAGATATTTATGTAACAAATAAAATGTATATCTTGAATTTTCTGGGAAGAAACTGTGTAGTCCTCTTCATTCGGAAGGAATTTTGTATAATTTTGTATAACAGGCAAACGTTAAGCGACAGACGAAAACATGCTACACAAAAATGTAGATCCCTTTAAAATACACAATTTATTTCAAATACTTTTTGTGGCATGGGTCACTTCTGAGATTTCCGTTATTGGTGTTTCGAAATGTTCATTTCTTGGTCATGCTTTAAAGTGTCCTTTCAACATTCATTTGTTTCTCGCGATTGCATGGATGTGTTTCCACACAATCACATGGAAATTGTATGGAATGCACTTCAGAATTCTCACTAATATGGCACTTGTTTTGAAAACGAAGAGAGTATTTTGTTTTTTTTATATGTATGAATGTCTTAAAATTAATATATATCTTATGCATGGAAAACATACGGCATTGTCCTATATTTAACAAATTAAATTTTAAACAATAAAAAACTATATACTCCAAGGACTCGAACTCAGGTTGTTCCAAATACGAGACACATGCCTTTATCGCTCGGCTACCAAGCATATAACCAACCTGAAAGGCATCTTCCTACTTATTGTTTAACTTTGAAATGAACGCAGGGTGGAATTAAATCGTTTATTGTGAACGCAGCGCCAGCGAATGCTTCCGAATCGACTCTCTGGCTGTTGCTCATTTATTTTGTCTTGGGCTGTACATACTTTTATGTAAACATACTGTACATTTTACATTTTTACTTTATAACTATTATTTGAAATGCAATAGTGTCAAATTATAAGATGAAAACTGGTTTTAAATGAAAACATAAAATAAAATATTATATGATATAAATATTAGCACTGTTTATGCAGCCTTACGTTCCATTCCTATTTTTACTTTCTCTACTACGTACAGTAAGCAGGGGAAGTATTATATTCCACCAAAAAATTCGATACCGAGATTTCACCGGAAATAGATGTTTTGAGACCCCCTGAATCCAAAAAAAAGTATTTTTGGAAACATGTCCGTCTGTGTGTCTGTCTTTGAACAGCATAACTCAGAAACGAACAGTCGGATAAACACCAAACTTGGTATTTAGGATCAGTATCTTCCAGAGATGCGACACGAAGGTTTTCAAGAAAATCCCCCTACCCCAGATTACCCTTTACATGGATGATTTTTCGAAAAGTTAAATTTTCTCAAAAATGGCTCTAACGATTTTGATTAAAATATGATATGTTTAAGATATTTTCATGACAAATAAAAGTATATCTTGAATTTTCTGGGAATGTCTCCAAAAGTATTCTCCATTGTGAACGACTTTTGCATAACTGGTAAACCATAAGAGATAGACAAAATTTTACTACACAAAAAATGTAGATTGCGTTAAAATACACAGTTTGTCATATACTTTTTTTGTTAAGTAAACCATTTTCGAGATATTACTTGTTATTCCCTTAAATTTTTACTTTCTCTACAACGTATAGTAAGTAGGGGAAGTATTGTATTCCACCCAAAATTTCGATACCGAGATTTCACCGAAAATACATGTTTTGAGACCCCCTGAATCCAAAAAAAGCATTTTTGGAAACATGTCCGTGTGTGTGTCTGTGAACAGCATAACTCAGAAACGAACAGTCGGATAAACACCAAACTTGGTATTTTGGTTCTGTATCTTCCAAGGATGCGACACGAAGGTTTTCAAGAAAATCCCCCCACCCCAGATTACCCTTTACATGGACGATTTTTCGAAAAGTTTAATTTTCTCAAAAATGCCTCTAACGATTTTGATTAAAATATATGTTTAAGATATTTTCATGAAAAATAAAATGTATATCTTGAATTTCCTGGGAATGTCTCCAAAAGTATTCTCCATTGTGAACGACTTTTGCATAACTGGTAAACCATAAGAGAGAGACAAAATTTTACTACACAAAAATGTAGATCGCGTTAAAATACGCAATTTATGTCATATACATTTTTTTGTTGAGTGAACCATTTTCGAGATATTACTTGTTATTCCCTTAAATTTTTTAATACTTATTTTCTAAAATGCGAATTCGTTATTCATTTTTTTGTCTTGGATATGCAAAGAGTTATAATCTGTGGCAAAGAGAATGGTGTTGCACCTAGCAACCAGCTATTAAGAGAGATGTATGTGCTTAAAGGCTACTGTATTTCTATATTGCTCTTGTAAATATATGTTGCCCTATATCTACAAGAAAATGAGCAATAAGATAGTCAGCAAATGTTTATCTCGATTAACATGAAGTAGATGGAGAATAAGCGTTTGTAAAAGTAATTTGTACAAGAGTAGAGAAAGTCATGTGAGTGTAACACATCAGATTTTTTTCTCTATAATTTATTTATTTCTTGAGGTGCTAAGAAAAATTACATTTGTTCTTTTCATTCAGTGGACAATTTACACAACTCGTGCAAATTTAATAACTATAAATATTATTACCCATAATAAATTGTGTTCCTCTCTGTTTTCGGTCCATTTACATTTTTTATGTTACATAAATGTTGACATACGCTGTTCTTCTTCCCTGAATATTGTGTTTAACACTGATCTTCTGTCTATTCCTAACTACTTGTGATTAATAAAATCTTCGCTCCAGTTTTTAATTCCCTTATAATCGAACATTATGTGCTCTAGGTCTTCCTCCCCTGCACATGGATATTCCCTTTGTATAACAACATATTTCTCTGACCTTTTAACTCCCACACTCCCGTTTCTTGCCCGTACTATGCGCTCTCTTTTCTCCTAGTTTACTTTATCAATATATATTTTTCTCCATCCCAAGAACACTTAAGCCACTAAACAAATATTTCTCTATGTCTTCAAATTTTGCTGCGATAGTGAAAAAGAATAAACTTTCTTGGCACACCACTTTTACATCGCAATTTCTGTGAGTGAAAATGTTTCTATGAAAAAGCACGTTCTAGCTGATGTGTATCACACTGTTTTATTTTTAAAGCTAACTCAGAGTTTTCCTTGCCTTTAGTCTTCGTACAAATACAACCGAAATTCCTTTGCCCATAAATCGGCAACTTTTCCAGTATGTTTAATATGCAAGCGGGCCGGTGTTAGGTATTTTTAATTTCTATACTTTGAGGCAGTATTTGTTAATACCATAATTTCAATTGTATTATATAATAAGTAAATTCAATAACAGCCCGCCTTGAAACAATATGTAAGTCATTGGAAATGCTTATTTTTATTGTAAACATGGTTTATAATTTTATGTGAATACATTACATACTTTAATAATGTAAGAGCTGTGAGAATAATAAGTTTTAAGTTGCTAACAATGAGGTAATAATGAGGTAACCTTGTGGCAATAATGAGTTTGAGAGTTTAAATGTTACTAGTCTTGATTAGAGCAACGATAATGTAAATTCTGTGACAGTTTAAAATTAGCCAATCAACAGCAAAGAATAAACTAAGTAAAATGCAGATATTTTATTGGACTAGAATTAGCCAATCAGTGACTTGAAATACGGAAGCTTACGGGCTTAACGGTTGAAATGATGTTCAGTTGCTGGTAAACCTTGATAGTGACCGGATGGAAGATGTGTTCTCTACAGAAATATTAAATATTACGTTTGAATCGTAAAATATGTCTATGCATTAACTAAGTGAAAGTATAAAAAAAATCTCACAGCTCTTAATATCAGTGTAGTGTTACTTAATTTGTGCAGAGATTAATGAAAGAAGTGAATTAAAAAACTTAAAATTTGTGTATGTCTACAATTATTGTCGTACTACACCCTGCCTAAGAGAAACGTGACTCTACAAACATTACTGAAGCAGCCGAAGAAAATTCAAACAAGAAGCAGTTTTAATAACAAAGTTAAATATTATAGTGTAAAACTTGGAGTGTAACAACAAATCTACATCTTTAAATCAGCTTCTCATACGTAGCAGCATATTGTGTAACACCAGTAACTATTACTTAATCAACAACTTCAAACCGACGCCAAAAGCGTGTTGCAAACTTCTTAAACAAAGTAAACTACAAGAGCAATACTTCAAGTTAGCTTCCCATTCGAGAAGTTAGTAACAAAATTATGTAAATATATTAAGTAGCAAAACACCTACTTCAACTTCGTAATTACAATAAGTAGAGAAGGTATTGTATTCCATCCAAAAATTAGATACCGTGATTTCACCGGAAATACATGTTTTCAGACTCCTGAATAATGAAAGCCGCAGTTTTAGAAAACGTTCCGCTCGTGCCCACGTATGTGAACAGCATAACTGAAAACGAAGACTACGACAAATACCAAACTTGGTATAAGTTCTTTTTATCTTCCAAAGATGCGATACAAGATTTTAAAAAATCCCTCACCACAAACTACACTTTAAATGAACAATTTTTCGTTAATTTTGGTTTTCTCAGAAGTGGCACTAAGAATTTTGATTAAAATACCATAAGTTTAAGATATTTTAATGTGAAATAAAATGTATATCTTGAATTCTCTGCGAATAGCCCGCGAAGTCCTCTTCATTCTGAGTGACCTCTACATAATTAATAAACTGTAAGACAGACAAAATCTTGCAACATAAGAAATGTAGATCTCGTTAAAGCACATGGTTCATGTAAAATAATGTTTTTATTCAACCGCTTTTAGCCATTTCCGAGATATTCTCTGTTATTGGTTTGAATTTTCAAATACTTGCACTTTTCTCAAATGGCTAATCATTAGTATTTCTCTCCTGGTCACGTGAAGAGCATGGAATCTGAAAGCCGTCACATAACGAGACTCTCTTTAAAAAAAATCTGTCTATCGCTTTACCTAGTGTATTGTACACTCCCTTCCATTTGTGCCGTCACCACGGCTTCGGGAGGCATGTTACTAAGTTTCTCAGCGAGCGCGCCCATAGCAGGGAGGGATGTGTCTGGAGGGTTCTACCTTTGTTGTTTGACCAAGCAGTGGTGTATGTTAACTGTAGCTCACGCGAATCTATGCAAGTACTTCGGAGGTACATCGCGGAAGAACTGCAGGTATGTGGAAAGCCAATTTGCCAATTGAAGACACTGCTAGAGCAATTCCATGCAGTATTCGCATGCACAGATTATTAAAATAACGTCTAGTAAATGCGCCCTCTTTGAGAGTAAAACGTATAGTTTGCTTCAGTTTTACATTATATTGTCATTAAAATACCTTTTCATGTAGAAATTGTGAAAAACAGTGTTTTATTTATATATTTTGATTGGACACAGGATTCCAATAATACTTAGTAAATGTGCCCTCTTTGAGAGTAAAAAAATATTATGTTGCCATTAAAAATAATAGTTTCATGAAGATATTGTGTAAAATAGGATGAATTAGTTATATATTTAAACATGGTTATTATAACTGATGAGTAAAGCTATTGCTCAGAGTTATAATCTAGAGCTATGCGCGAAAAGATAAACAGATGCATTCACCTCCTCCTTCACCTGTAAAGGCCAGTATAACGGCTCTCAAAGCTGCGGTGACGGCATAAATGGAAGCAAGTGTACAAAGAATGTGTAAATGTGACTGAATTTATCTGGATTAACAAGAGATAACTAGTTAGAATAATATGCCTTTGGAAGAACAGTTTGTAGAGGAGTGAGTAGAGGAAGTCATGTAAATTTAATGCATAAGATGTTCTGTTCTGTATGCTAAGGGATGAAGCTTTCATTCAGAGCTCGTATAGATTAGGTTTAATGCAATTCAGCTCTATAATATATTGGATATCTTACTTTGAGAAATGCAGGCTATGAACTCCTACCCATGTGTAGACAGTTCCACTCAGGAGGTGTTAGAATGACCTCGGGGACTTGCATGCCAGCATATGCTTGTCTCAAGCAGGTCAGAGAGGTTTGCTCTTTTCATACTCCGGGCAAGCGTACCCATCTGTGTTTTGTATGACGCTGTGATTCCAACGCTATCTCTCACATGTACACTGAAACACCTAGTTATGAATACAAATCTGCTATAGAAGGGAAAAATGTATATCAAATTTCACGTTCGTATTTTTACTTTCTACGACTGAATTATAGTGAATTCGTTACCAATATTCACTGTAAACACGCGTTTGGAGACTTCCTGAATCCAAAAGAGCAATTTTACTTCCTATACCGCGTACATAGTAGATAGATAATGTATTGCATTCCACCCAAACATTCGATACCGAGATTTCTCCGGAAATACATGTTTTGAGGCCCCTGAATTCAAAATAGAAGCATTTTTACAAAAAATGTCCGTGTATATCTGTGAACAGCATACCTCAAATACAAAACGTCGAATTAATACCAAACTTTTTATTTAGGCTCAGTACCTTACGAAGATTTTCAAGAATATCCCCTACCCCAAAATATCCTTTTCATGAAACTTTTTACCAACTTTTACTTTCTCTACTACGTATAGTAAGCAGGGGAAGTATTATATTCCACCCAAAAATTCGATACCGAGATTTCACCGGAAATATATCTTTTGAGACTCCCTGAATCCAAAAAAAGCATTTTTGGAAACATGTCCGTGTGTGTCTGTGAACAGCATAACTCAGAAACGAACAGTCGGATAAACACCAAACTTGGCATTTAGGTTCAGTATCTTCCAGAGATGCGATACGAAGATTTTCAAGAAAATCTCCCACCCCAGATTACCCTTTACATGGAACATTTTTCGAAAATGTTAATTTTCTCAAAAATGGCTGCAACGATTTTGATTAAAATATCATATGTTTAAGATATTTTCATGACAAATGAAATGTATATCTCGAATGTTCTGGGAATGTCTCCAAAAGTATTCATTGTTAACGACTTTTGCATAACTGGTAAACCATAAGGGATAGACAAAATTTTACTACACAAGAAATGTAGATCGCCTTAAAATACACAATTTATGTCATATACATTTTTTTTGTTGAGTGAACCATTTTCGAGAAATTGCTTGTTATTCCCTTAAGTTTTCCAATACTTATGCTTTTTCTCAAATAGGAATTCGTTATTCAAAGAGAGTGGAATGCGCTACATAGCAACCAGTTCTTAAAACATTTGACTGTCACTTATATCCTACCAGTTCCCTTGCATCTACAAGAAAATTAGCAATAAGATTAACATGAAGCATATGGAGAATAAACGTTTGTAAAAATAGTTTGTACAAGAGTAGGGAAAGTCATGTGAGTTTAACTCATCAGAATTTTTTCATTTTCTAAAAATAGCTAACGATATTAATTAAAATATCGTATATTAAAGATATTCACATGGCAAAATATATATCTTGAATTTTCTGGGAATCTCATGTGAAGTCCTCTTCATTCGGGAGGAATTATGTATAATCTCGTAGAAGTGGTAAACGTTAAGCGATAGACAGAAACGTACTACATAGGAAATGTAGATCTCTTGAAAAACACACAATTTATTTCAAATAACTTTTGGAGCATAAGCAATTTTCGAGATATCCCTTATTAATAGTTCGAATTGTTCAATACTTAGCCATTCTTTGCGGTGTTTTGTCTGTTTTCAATTGCTTCCCTCGAAGTCGTGGAACGAGATGTAATTAGGCTAGCGTATAGCGTCCAGTTCTTAAACATTTGACTGTTGCTATTCCCTTTGTATCTGTAACGAAACGTGTAATGCAGCTATTTCTGGAAACGTTTATCTGGATTAAACTGAAGTAGATAGGAAAATAAACTTCCGTAAGAGGTATTTGCATACCCATTATAAGCGATAAAGGGTAGAGAAAGTCATGTGAATGTAACACAAATTTTTTTATAGTTGCTGGTGCTGTGACTTATATCCTTTTGATGTATTTTATTATTTTTTATACGGGTATTACTTTTACTACTACGTATAGTAAGTAGGGGAAGTATTGCATTCCACCCAAAAATTCGATACCGAGATTTCACCGAAAATACATGTTGAAGCCCCCAAGAAAAGCACTTTTAGAAAAAGGTACGTGTCTGTGTGGATGTGTTTATGAACAGTATAATACAAAAACGAAAAGTCTGATAAATGCCAAACTTGGTATTTAACTTCAGTATCTTTCAAAGATACGACACGAAGATTTTCAAGAAATTCCTTACCCCAGAGTACCCTTTACATGGAAATTTTTTCGAAAATTATTATTTTATCAAAAATGCCTCTAGCGATTTTGACTAACATATACTATGTTTAAGACATTTTAATGACAGATGAAATGTATATCTTGAATTTTCTGGGAATGGCCCCAAGATTCCCCTTCATTGTGAATGGCTTGTGCATAACTGGTAAACCGTAAAAGATAGATAAAAAATGTAGGCCTCGTTAAAACACACCATTTATGTGTAATTGTTTTTTATTGAGTGAACCATTTGCGAGATATTCCTTGATATTTGTTTGAATTTTCCAATATTTATAGTTTTTCTCAAATGGGAATTCGTTTTTCGATTTTTTATGTCCTGGACATACAAGGAGGAATATGAAATGCTACGTATAGCAACCAGCTCTTAAAATATTTGGCTATCCCTTGCATCTACAAGGAAATCAGCAATAAGATTAACATCTCGATATCTCGATTAACATAAAATAGATGGAGAATAAGCGTTTGTACAAGAGTAGAGAAAGTCATGTGAGTGCAACAGATCAGATTTTTTTGTACATATTTCTTTGTTTAATTTATTTGGTTAATTTGTTTGTTTGTTATGCTTTGTGTTTATGGCAGCTTCAGAATGAGAGCGTAGAAAGGCTTTTCCTTCAAAATAAAACGATTCTCTTATAACAGATAGTCGTCAGTGTGGACTATTTTTGTTTTGACCTTCATATATTTGATGGTACGAGTAGATTTTATCATGCAGTATTTAGTACTGCTGCCATCTTTCCATGCACGAATATTTATTGGAATAACGCAAATGGAGTTAATATTTTAGGTTTAATACAGATAGCTGTATCGTAAAGGAAATGCGTTAAACCTCATATACGAGGGTCGTACCGATTAATCAAATTCGACGTATCAATGCAATGTTGTTACTGGGAGATAAGCGAGCGACAAATATAAATTATTACCATTAGAATTGGGACTCGGTTGTCATGGTAGCGACTAGCGACACACTTGGCGGTGGGAGGCGAGGGTGGTAGTATAAGGGCACAGCTAGACTAACTGCGAGCGATAAAAGCAATTATTCGATTTTAAAATGGACAGGCAGGAAACAATTCAAATACTTGAACTGGCTTTGAATCATAAAGGCGAAGGCAAAGATGCAGACAGTTGAAATTTTCGTTTCTAATTATTTGTTTAAGAAAAGGTCTTTAGTTACAAAGAGAAGCATTTTAGCAACAAGAGCACAGTGAAGTGTATGGGCCAATGGATACTTTGTATTAATCCTGTATATTGAAAACATTCAATATACCGTCTTTTAACAAACAACTTCAAATTAATTAAGGAAGAGAAAAGATAACAAAGAGTAAACTGTGACATTCATGTATCTGCTTTCACTTAAAAGCGAGTGGATGAGAGATTTGAGTCCTGTGTTCATTTAAGAAAACACTGCTCTATGTGAACTGTTTTCTTGTTTATTGTCATTGGCGTCAGTTCACAGGATTACTTGGCTTTCTCTACATACTATAGTTTGTTTGTATATGAATTCCGCATAACTATTATTACTTTCATGTCTGCTTCATATTAATAGAGATAAACTTTGCAGAAATAGTTTCATTACACATTTTGTCGTAGTTACGAGAGAGCTACAGTAAACCGAATTGATACTTAGATGTTTAAATGCTGTATGCAGACCTTTAAATTGCAGATTTATTCCACAATATCGGAGAAACAACTGAAGGACAACCAGACGACTGAAAAATTCAATACATAGCCGGATCTCCCGGTTTCCGTCGCTCAGTGTTTAATCGGACGTAAACCGGGAAATCCGTGGTTCAAAACCCGACTGTGGCGTTGCATTTTTCAGTCGTCTGAACCTTTCCAATCTTTTCCTACAAATATGGCTAGCGTGGAAGAACAATTAATTCATGAATGATAACCACTTAAAAAAAGGGACGAAGTATTGAAAAATACAAGCAATAATAACAACGGATAACTCGGAAATGGCTAATGCAATAAAACA
Organism: Deroplatys truncata; assembly: GCA_030765065.1. NCBI lineage: Eukaryota > Metazoa > Arthropoda > Insecta > Mantodea > Mantidae > Deroplatys > Deroplatys truncata. The sequence goes on from CM060975.1 coordinate 100,582,702, forward strand.
ATTTTGTTTGTAGTTCCATTTATACTCGTCTGTAACTGCAATGGTCCTATCGACAGCCTTTCGTTTGGAGCATATCATTGCCAACAGGCAATGGTGTTAGCTCGTATTTCCTTGTCGTTGGCTTTCTGGTAAACTTTGGTTTTTATAGATCACACTTTCATACGTACTTGCAGACTCTGGGGAGGTTAGGGAATAATGTTGGCTAGAGTTCAGCCAGGAACCGAACTCGTTATCCCTCGCACAGCAGGCAGGTGCTCTCCCGATTTATCTATGAGGCCAGCCCCTCCCAAAAAACAGAAGATGTTTAAAATAAATTGTGTTTTACAAAAGCGATCTATATTTCATGTACAATAAGCTCTTGCCCATATCTCTTATGCTTTAGATAGTAAAAAAGTGCAAAATTCTTGTCGATTAAAGGGGACTTCACAGGCTGTTCTCATAAAATTCAAGATATACATTTAATTCTCGTGTAAATTTCGAAAATTATATGTAATTTCATTCAAACTCCTTAGAGTGCTTATTAAGAAAATCAAAAATAAGGACGTTTCAATTAAAGGTTAGTTTAAGGTGGGAGATTTTATTCAAAATCTTTGCATCGCATGTTTGGAAGATATTGAACTTAATGCGGAAACACACAATCTGACACTTACCTTTTTTTACAAAAATGGCTTTTTTAAATTCAGTGGCCTCAAAGCTCGTCTTTCCGTTGAAATACGGATACAGCAGTTTTGGATGGAATGCAATACTTCCTCTGCTAGCTGTAGTAAATAGTAGGGAAAGTAAATGGTAAAAGTAATAATGTAAAAGAAAGATTTGCATTCGGGGTTGCTATTGGAGCAAACGTCAGTCATGCAGAGAATTTACAGTTAAGAAAGCATTACGGCCCTTAACGACAACAGTGTTGGCACATAAAGTCAATGAAAACAGCTCTAGTTGTCATCTATTTTTGACTTGACACCTTTCGGATTATGACAGGAATAAATACTGAATACTCTATTAGACAGATATGATAGTGAAGTCTATAATCGATTATTTTCTCTAGTTACTCCTTATATACTAATGGTTATCAGGAAGCGGAGAAGCCTATAGGCACTTCGGCGCACTGAGAGCACAGGAGGAAAGGGTGAAGTGACGGACACAGAGGCCGACCACATCTGGCGCGACAGGCGTCTCCAGATATTACATAGTGGCTCCGGTGGGAACCTCCTCCCCAATTGCCTAACTTTCCCCACAGAGAGGTGTCCGCCATGTGCCGCACCCACCGTCCACTCGCCTGGTCCTTCGACCTTGAAACATGGAAATGGCAGAGGGGAAAATTTGCGACATAATCCATCCTAGCATTCCACTACCAACCCAAAGGGGCCAATGGGAATCGAACCCGAGACCTCCCGAATGCTATCCTCTCAGGTACTACAGAGCCATCTGTCCGGTACTTATATAGTAATATTATTACAAGCAGTGTCAGAAAGCATTTTATCCATAACGTATTAAATGAAAAAGATGAGGGAATAAGGAATGAGGAAACACTTATAATTAATAATAATTCACTTTCAACACTGTTAGTTTTCATGCTATAATAATTCACAAGAACCTCAAAGATGAACATCACACAAACACTGCCTTCGTTATCCCAACGAGTGACTTAATTATGGAAAAACTACAACACGGAAGCGAATGTATGACAATCATGAAGAGTTCCTTCAATAACATCATCAGAAACCTAATGCGTTTTGAGTAGCAGGAAATCTCATTTAATACCTGTTATAAATAATGTTTACCAGAAGTAATATGCCTATACATAGTGTCTAGAGGAAATTTAGGTACATCTTGCATTAGACTAGGGGTGTACAAAAACTGAAGCCAATAAGACCTGTACTATTATTTTAAATGTTAATTCACTATCGCTTAAATGCATGGACGTATACCAGCCGAAACGCATGCGATATGTGGTAGTAAGGGATTATAGCCTGAACATGTATAATAACGTAAGTTTTTCTTTAAATTTATCGTCGTGTATAACACTTTGACCGAAATTGTTCTAGTTATTTTCGCTTTTGGATTAAATACTGATTTTAAAACTTTAAATACATAAGAAGACCCTCACGCCCGGAGTTAATTAATAAAATAGTAAAACCTTCCGGGCTGGAAGGCCGTCGTCTAAGGGTAAAATTGTTTACACCCGACGTTTTCGTCAACCTTTGTTTGATATCTTCAAAGGGTAATACTCATGAAGTTCTAAGCATGTTGGCAGGCTGAGGGCAGCCCGAAGGAGTGTTAGGAGTGTATCTAGTGTTAGGCCTAAACCACTTGTTGGTAGCAGAAGGTAATTTCAGGGTGGCGGTTGAAATAAGGTAGTAGAGGTGAAATGAGGTAACAGTTTTGCTTTTCGACGACTGCAGGTCAGGGTACAACGGCCCTAGTACACCGCTGGTGAAAGATGATTTGAAAGTTTGCATTGGGTTTAATTTAAAATGTACCAAGCTACTCGTAGTAGAACTATATAGAAGCTCAGCTTTTACTGCTGGTTGGAGTAGCTCCTAGGTTACCGGCGGTGCCCGCAAGCCATGCGGGGAGTCCGGTGGCGCCTCAAGCGGCGTTCTCTGGGGTTATAGTCCCCTAGAGATTCGAATGAGGGCACTCCGATGGAAAGGCAAAGAGTCGTAGAGTTTTACAGCCCGACGCCTAATTTCATTCCCTAGGTATGGAAGAGATGAGTCTCACGGGGAAAGCGCGGTCGGATGTGATCCTCAAGCTTTAGGCGCCTATCTAGCTGAACACCTAAGTAAGAGATGGAATTCGTCCACTCTATCCTATGGGAGGTATAACACCCATGAGAGAAAACCTTCACAACTTATAGCTCAGGCCAAGATCAAAAGTGGCTCATGGGTTTGCAGTGGCATGCCATTGCTGGTATCCATGTGCGGTTGAGCTTAAATTTTTCTCTTTTGCATTGATGTTGTTGGAATGTTTGTGTATCTCAATCGCTTGTCTATGACATCTAGCATGGTGACATTTTGTTGCTGCTAATACTTAAGTATCGTCATAGAGGATACTAAAGTATTAGCAGCAAGAAAATTAAGGGTGGTTTATATGGGGAGCGCCCTATAAGTATTAAGATTTTTAGGCATACAGAGTTGGAATTCTACAGGATTCTCGCGGCCAACCTTCCTCACCCATGGATTCTTTTCAGGATTTCCCCGGGTTGCTAGGCGAATGCATGGGAAGGTTCATTACACCTCCCGAATTTCCTGTCCCTCCATTTCACCTTCATTCTCATTTCCCTTCACGTTTCATCTGCTTGGTCCGTTTCAGGGTTGCAAGTGCCAACAGTAGTCTCGGCGATGCATGGCAGGGGAAAAGGATGCTCTATGTAACACTTTGTCCCCCGGGAATAGCCCCTCAGCAAGATGTGCAAGCCTGCAGGGGGAAGAGGAGCCGGTGCCATGCGGGCAGTTTCAATCTGGAATAAGATAGAAACTCTGCCCTCTGTCCTGTCGTGCTACCTTGTCCGGCCGTCCTCTTATCTCATTTTACCTCACCCCCCTCCCGGGAGTGCTCCGCTAGGGGCTTAGGCACCAAAGTCCAAGTTCACCTCCGCTCCTAGTCCTATTCGTGTTGGTGCATAGTTGGTGTTTATAGGCGATTTCGTTCTTCAGCATTGCTGTTAATACACGCGCGATATATCGAACGTAATGTTCCAGCAGCCGACGGGTAGAGAAAGTATAAGAAGAAAAATGCGATCCTTTCCTTTGCGGCGCATGCTGACGTAGTGCGCATTTGTCGATATGACGTCGGGTGTTAAGTCGTCACGGTGATATGTAGACGCAGGAAACTTTCTCTTGTTTCGCACGTCATTCTTCAAGGAAAGCCTGTCATCGCATGTTTAATGGTGTTTGCTAAGACTCTGTGCAAGAAATATGTTGCAGAAGCGACGGCTAACAGAGACAGAAGATTTCGCGCGAGTTTGAGCTCTAGGGATAAACCAGAAGCAGAGAGTTACGCAGGTATAGTCGTGTCTAAAGTGAAACCAGCAATTTTGAACCATTTTAGGATCGCAGGCGAAATTTCTTTATAAATAGAATAATTGGAAATGTGGCAACTGCTGATGTTTCACGCTTCTATGGCTGTAGTATAGAACTATCACCGTTAGAAGATAATTTTCTCATATTTATTTATAGCATAATACACTGCAGGGTTATTACATGAGTTCGTGGACATTATATATGATATGGAATATCACTAAGGCATTATTTAGATTATGAATAGCTTTGTAACCTTAGTAAGCCAAAACAAAGGATGGCTGTGGTACGGTACATAAACCGGTTCACTCCTGTCTCTGTCGAGATGTAACTTGAAAGCATTGTTTTCTACTCGATCGGGCCTTAAGGTTACAGATTTGATATGAGAAACAATGTTAAATTCAATATTTTTATTTACATAGAAAATCGGACACCTAGAAACTGCACTTTCTGTATATTTGGTATATCAGCTTGAAGTATGAAAAGCTTCATCGTTGCAACTGTTACAGCTTCTGAAGGAAAAATACAACAGTATAAGAAAATTCAGAGACTTAAACATGATCTACTCTAAATGAATTTTTGAGAATACTTCTTTGTAGCTGCAAGTGAATTTTTCAAAGTTCAGATATTTAAACTAAATAATTCAAATTATTCTGAACGAGGAATTATTCATAAAAACGACAGTATGTTGAGTTATGACATTTTTAACGTCTCATAATTAATAAGACTTGTTAACTTTATTTCGGCATGTTATTATTACTATTACCTACTATTACTATTGTTAATGTTAAGTGGACATATTAACAGCTCGGTTTTGAAGAGACGTCGAATGAAATGATGCAAATGATCTCAAATAAGCTCGTGGTGCATCACTTTTCATAAATTTACAAGAGGCATGTTTTTCTCCGTACCTGGCAACTAAGCAGGTTGAATGGGACAAACAATTGTTGGGGTGGAAACTTCTCAAAATACGATTCTTCGTAAACCACTTGCACTAGAATCTTGCAACAAACGCCACTGACATTCTAATTTACCCTACCTTTATTCTGTTGATGTAGCTAGGCATTGTTCCATTTAAAAAATTGTACGTTTGCTCAAAAAATACACTTTCTCAGTGTTATTAAAATCTGTTTATAGGCTAAATGTACGAGTCTCTGACTATCAATTAATGCTGTGAAAACTGCACATCCATAGCACTTTCCATATCCGAAATATTTGCGGTGCATAGAGTTTGAATCTCCAGTAGCAGTGGATGGGTAGGTTGCTTCTGCTGAAGAGCAACTAGGGCACCGATGGAGTCATTGAAGATGATGGAGTGATCATCTTTGTCTCGAAGGATGTATACCTTAGCGAATATAATACCAATTCACACTATATTTCGGTAGACTGTACAACATTGTGTGTTTGGGAAAACATACAGCATAAAAATAACTGTTGCCATATTTGAATCTTATCTGTATAGATGTGTTAATAATCGAGGTAGTTTGTACATATTTCATAAAATAATCTCAGATACGTGAACTTGCCAGTCGCGCCTTTGCCATATCTGGCTAGTGAGATATTTATGGTGGGAGTGTTAAGTCTCCAAGAAATAATGTCTATGTTGTAGGAGAAAGGAATCGACGATGAAAGCGTCTGGATTCTGCGTGAGAAAGTTAAGGTGCGAACATTTTTATTAGGAGCAATTATGAGAGGATTACTTGGTAAAATTGAAGTAGAATATCTTTATTGTCTTGCCTTAAGTTGTAGCCCACGTATGGAAAATCAATTTGAAGTGGAATATCTTTACGTTATTTAACCACGTATGGAACAAAGTTTCCGGTGGCCTTCGCCCCAACGTTCAGGAATCAACTTTGTATTTTAATATTTCTTTAAATATTATATATATATATGCTTGCCGCGGCTGCGTCAGTATTAATTTGCAGAAACATGTATCTCTTTGCAGGGAGTGATGCGGCTAAAGAATCTAGGCTTACACAAATTATAATTTTTACTTCACTCCTTTTATTAATCCTTCACTTCACTGATATAGAGAGCTGTGAGATTATTTATTAGTTACTTGCATTTTTTAACACGTAAACTTTATAATGTTCTCGCCGTAATGAATTTTATATGTCTCACACTAAATACGTACCGAGCGAATGAACTGCTCAGGTACGTTGCCTTCTAGCGACTGGCTTTTACCGCTTAAATTTGTAAATGTCTCTATTTCAAGTCTCTGATTGGCTAATTTTACTCCAATAGAATACTTTTATTTAACTTTCAGCTTTTCTAGTTTTTGGTTGGCTATTTATAAACTGTTTTAAATATTATATTATTGTTCCAAGAATTACTAGTAGCATTATTAAACTTTCTAATTCATTATTGCCTCAAGGTTACTTCATTGTTACCTCATTGTTAGCAACTTTCGGCCTCTATTCTCATAGCTCCTACATTGTTAAATTACGCAATACATTCACATAACATTATTATACATGTACACAATAATATAAACATAATACAATGACTGTTACATATATTTTATATATTATATTATACGCATATTGCTTAAGGCTGGCTGCTATTATTTTTTTATATTATATAATTAGACTGAAATCATTTAAGTGTTAAAAATACTGCCTCAAAATGTAGGAGAAAATACCCAGTAAGACTAGTAGCAGATCGTATAGCATATTTTAAGCTTATTATTTTCCTTCTGATACAGAGGGGGAGGCTCGTTTGCTTCTGTTAGAAGACTTTATTAATTGGACTAGTCTGAAAAGGCTCCCAAGGAAATCCTCAGTGTTGAAAACTGCACATGTCTTTGTTCGTACATGAACTGAAATATATTGATTAGATTTGCTTTCTATTACCTTGCTGTCTGGAATCAATGTCGGCTAGAAGGGTGTTTGTTGATCAGTTCATGCAGCTCATCTGTAGTTTACTTGACTACCCCAAGTACGATCTATACATTCCACGTTTTTACTTTCTCTACTATGTATAGTAACTAGGGGAAGTATTGTATTCCACCCAAAAATTCCATACCGAGATTTCACCGGAAATACACGTTTTGAGACCCCCTGAATCCAAAAAAAGCATTTTTGAAAACATGTCCGTGTGTGTGTTTGTGTGTGAACAACATAACTCAGAAACGAACAATCGGATAAACACCAAATTTGGTATTTAGGTTCGGTATCTTCCAGAGATGCGACACGAAGGTTTTCAAGAAAATCCCCCCATCCCAGGTTACCCTTTACATAGAACAAATTTTCGAAAATTTTAATTTTCTCATAAACGGCTCTTAACATTTTTGATTAAGATATCATATGTTTAAGATATTTTCATGCCAAATGAAATGTATATCTCGAATTTTCTGGGAATGTCTCCAGAAGTATTCTTCATTGTGAACGACTTTTGCATAACTGGTAAACCATAACAGATAGACAAAATTTTACTACACAAAAAATGTAGTTCGCGTTAAAATACACAATTTGTCATATTTTTGTTGTTGTTGAGTGAACCATTTTCGAGGTATTACTTGTTAATCCCTTAAATTTTCCAATACTTATACTTTTTCTCAAATTCTTTATTCATTTTTTTATGTCCTGGACATGCCAAAAGAATGGAATGCCCCACATAGCAACCAGCGCTTAAAATATTTGACTATCGCTTAAAGCCTACCATATTCCCCTTGCACCTACAAGAAAATTAGCAATAAGATTAACATCTCGATTAACATGAAGCATATAGAGAATAAGGGTTTGTAAAAATAGTTTGTACAATAGTAGAGAAAGTCATGTGAGTGTAACACATCAGATTTTTTGTCCTTGTCGACGTCAACTTCTGTTATGTCCTAGTACATATAGTGCCACCAGAGGTCACAACCTCACTTTAGAGGAATTGAATGCACGTCATTCTTCCAGCCATCCTTTAATTTGTTTTATGCTAAGCGAAAATGCCGAAATAAATCTTGTAATCCAGCCCAACGAGATTCGAACTTAGTCTCTCCGAGCTGAAACGCAAACGCTCTACCCATATAATACCAAGGAGGCCGATACATTTTAAAGCTATAGCTTATAATTTTAAAACGCATAATTTCATATTTCGGTGTACAAGGGTTTTTTCCCCTGCTGGAGCACCTAAATCTATTTTAAATACTAGCGCTGAAAAATGTATCTTTTGCAGGTTTAATGAGAGGAAAAAACCAGAGATCAGCCGGATTTAAATCCCACAGGTGTAATGGTTTTATCGTATTTAACAGCTGTACAACTCTCTAAAGGCTTTTACCAAGTCAATACAATGAGAGCAGCATAAAAAAATGAATACGCTGTGTTTTACTGGTTTTTAATTTCCTTTCCAAAGCTGAATTTGCTGTCAGTGTCTGCTTTAATAAAAACCCAAAATGTTTCAGAAATAGCCGTTTCTGTTTGAAACCGTTGTATTAATCATATTTTATTTCTGCAATCTATGCCAAATACGCCCTTATGCAGTACTACAGTATTTTGGGAATAAATACGAAGCGTTTAGAAATGAGCGAAATACCTGAGGACACGCATACTTCTCGGTATCCACTTACATTTATGGTGAACAATATTTTCAAGAAACAGAAATGATTACTAATTGGAAGAGGAATAAAATAAATAAAGCTTGCTGATTCTGCGGCACTGTTAGGAAAAGTCTAATATGAACACTTGCGTAACTTTTTCTACACATGACCAGTTCTCATAATTCGTTACATATCATCTTCAAATAAGATCACTTCCAACCCACGTTACGTTAATTATGATATTAAACTGAAATCATTCAAATGTAAAAGTATAAGTGCTTAGTTACACAAAACATATAGAAACAGCATTCAAATGTTTAGTCGGGTAGCCAACTTTGACGATGAAAAGTAAAAAGAAGAATCGCAAACTTTTGAGCATATCCACCGCGCCGGGATATTTATATTTGTACTTACATAAAGGGTAGACCATTTAAGTTGAGACTGAGAATATCTCCAAAACTAAGCGTTGTAAAAAGAAATATCTTTAATAAAAGTTGCTTGATACTATGGGGAGAGTAATTGCCATTAGTCGTGTTTTGGTTGGAGGACCTTATGATGGTTATTTTAGGGTGAATTTAAAATTTTTAAATGGGAATGGCACGGCACTCTTGTGCGACAAGTTTGAATGAACTCGAGGCCACGGGCTCTTCCACTTATCGGACGTGTGGCAGCGGGCTTCGGTCAGGTGTTATTGCTTCTTGTGTATAGACGCGAGACGCGTGTGTATTGTGTGCCATTGAATTATCGGATTATTACAACCCAGAAATGGTAATCAAATTTTCGCTTGAACAAAGACTTTTTATGTATGACACGTATGTGAAAACCGACTCCTGTAGACAGGTGTGTAGGCAATTTCACGATAAATTTCCTGGTGTTTAGTTCCGAGTTGAGAAACAGTTAGATGTCAAGTGAATAAAGTGAAGAAAACGGGATCATTTAATGTTGTAAGTTGTAAAAAGAAATGAAGGGTTCTAACGGAAGAAAAACTAGATGAAATTGGCGAAGCGTTTGAACGGTCTCCGAATAAATCTTTACGACGTGTAGCACAACAAGTCAGTGTTTCAAAAACCTCAGTGCAACTCTCAAAAATAGAGTCTATAGGAATAATCCTCGCACCATAGGCGATCTTAAAAAAACAACATAAGAACAGAAATTAGGGAAATTACGCAACAAGAACTTATGCGTGTGAATGGTAATTTCATCAGAAGGTGCCAAGAATGTTTAACTGCCGAAGGACACCACTTTCAACACCGACTGTGAAAAAGGTTAGTACTGATAAAATAAAAAGTAATTATGTTTGTTCGATAGATAATCAATATATCGTAATAATCATAAAATCAGTAATAATATGGTATCAGTATCAATAATGAGAATAATAAACAGATCACTGACTATAGCGCGCGGAACACGCATCGCGACTACCGGCCAATTGGCTGAGGGATCGCTCTGTATATATATATATATATATATATATATATATATTGTCGTGCGTAGTCTAGGGGTACCATTCTAGCTTCCAGTACCAGGTCGCGGGTTCAAATCCGGCGGAGGGCGATGGATTTTTCGAGCGTAAAAATTGTTAGGGGGCTTCTTCGGAAGAGAAGTAAAGTCGGTGATCCCGTGTCGTAGATTTGCGGCACGTAAGAAAAACTCAAGCCTAATAAACAGGCCTGTGAGCAAAATTTCCGATCCTTCACGCCCAATATAGAATGGGACGCTAAGGTCCATAGCAGTTAAAGAGCGTCCATAAATAAAACTCGATTTAATTTTTAACTCCAGGATAAATTAAACAAAGAGTTTGCTGTTTCTGACATATCTTTATACATGCCTTGAAGGAACAATACTCCATAATTTCAGATAAAAGAAACCGTCCATACGTAAGATGCATATTCTTTAATACAAACAAAACACTTTTCCGTATAATATTAAACGTGTTTTTTAGTTTTAAAATATTTTCCAAGTACCTCAGAAAAGGCCGTTATTGTATCCGTATTCTCCACGATTCTTTTGTTTGAAAGCATTTTTACCTGCTCTTGCGGTGGAAAATGCAGAGATTGTTGTTAAGTTACCTTTTTGCTAAGGGTGACGTTCCTTTGTTTCAGGAAAAGCGTGGGGTAATATTCACCCACAGCTCCATCATCGCTTGAAGAGTGGAAAACGTTTCAATTTCACGCCGTGACGGTTTCCCTGCAGAAAGAAACAAGGGAAACACGAACTATTATGAAATGTTTTTCTAGAAAAGAAATCCCTCGCTGTGAATTTGATTGATTGCGCAGCGTGTATGGTAACTCTCCGACAACTTTGGCTTTTATTGATAATCTCAATGGGATTTCACTGTGCTGTGCTTTAGGGACTTAGAAATATTTGTTGTAGTGCATAAACAGTTGGGATTTTGTGCGAACTCGCTTATTTCAGAAAACAGACTCACGTTCGGGAGAAATTTACATAAGTCCGTATTCCCACCAACATAACGAGGGCTTCTCTGGCTTTCTATAAGCTCAGAGGTGAATACGAGGTTGGTAGGTATGGAACTTTTATCACTCACAAGGACCAGCTGGCAGCAAAATGACAATAAGAGCAGAGTGAACAATATACTAAGAAACATAAAGCTGTTTATCAACCAAAACAAAACAGATGGTACAGCCTGCAACAATTGTGGTCCTCTTTCTGGCATAAACGAACTGCCTTCCCCTGTGTACAATTCGAACAAACGCCTAAAGAAGTAGTGAATATGACCTTAGATGTTTTTTTTTTATTAACACTTCCCTCAATTATGGGCTGCCATATAGACAAAGTATACCTATACAATTAACAAATTTAAATTGACAACAATAATGGCTAAGTTAACATTTCAAAATAATGAAACTCAATTTAAGACAGAAATATAAATAAATTTAACTCGGAACAGAAAAGTAGTATAAAACAATCCTATTATGCAGTTAAAATAAATAAATAATAATTTCAATGATTTGTAAAATGGTATATCAATATTATGTTGAATACAAATGATTTCTGAGGATGAGAATTGATCCTCTAATAGCTATGATTGCTATTTGATAAAGTAGGCGTTTATCTAGGCCATAATTGTGTAGTTGTTTGGGTGTTGTTCTTCCAGCTCTTATCATGTATCCTGTGACTGAGATTTTATTTAAATTGTAATACTGCTGCAAATAAACGCAAACATTCGGCAAAAAATTAAATATGGGGATTTTGTCGGCAGTTGACTTCTTTTTACCCTCTGAATCGTCCGAAAGGCATTATCGGAGAAAGATCGCGAGTATGTGTGTATCTGACCGTGGACAATATATTTTAACAAGTTCTACTTTTCCAAGCTCCATATTACATTTATTATTTTGTGTTTTCTCAAAAATCACTTTAAATGATTGTAATTGGAGTGCTGATATTTGAAACACTGACATCACAAAATATACTGGGATTTTAATTTCAAAGTGTGCCATTTCATTCTGTATCACGTCACTTGTCGCTTAGCCTAGAATTCAATCCCCCACTTTAGCAGAGGCGTATGATTCGTGAGTCGGAGAAGTTGCGTAAGAAACAAAGGCGTTCGGTCTGAACGCGAGAACCTTCCACGCCGTAGGAATATACGGTGGTCTGTACGATATGTGTCCTACTAAAATCTCTTTCCAACTGTGTTTTGTTTGGTCGATATCGAAGGTTTCGTTAAGATGTAAGTGGTACGCTAGCGTAAGGCAACATGAATTTGTCAACAGTGGGTGACTCGCTTCCGCGTATTTAAATAAAAGCATTATTTGTGCAGAATGAATGGACGTTGGTAGAATTATGGTAGTTTATGCTTATGCGTGTGATTTGCAAGGTACATTTTAGCATTAAATATCATTGCCATATTGTGGCGTATTAATAATTTGGGGGGGTTACATTATTGTTCTACATTGTCATTACCAGACACATTGTTGTTTACGTCACTCTTGGCTAGTAGCTTTTGCTAGCCACAAGTAGTGGGGGATAGCGTCAGTCTCAGTTAAGATTCCGTGAGGAACGGACCGCGTGTGTAAGTCGGGCTTTGGATCGGCGGACTGCCCAGAAGATTCCTCTGTTGCTTCGTCGTGTCGCTGCCTTATTAGTATCAGTGCTACAAACAGTGGTATGTCACATTACTTAGTCAGCTCTGCATGGACCTGCATCACTTCTTCAGCGGGTGTGAATTATATATTTTGATCTGCTACAAAAAATTAACAATTTTCTTCGCCATTCTTTGTGCAACGGACTTCTACTCGTACATTGTCATTACGAGACACATTGTTGTTTACGTCACTCTTGGCTGGTAGCTTTTGCTAGCCACGAGTAGTGAGGATAGCGTCTGTCTCAGGATTCCGTGAGGAACGGACCGCGTGTGTAAGCCGCCCTTTCGATCGGCGGACATCTCCCATCTTCCATTTTTAATAATGTAGGAACGCCAAACGGTTGGGAAATAAATCTAGGAATGTGTGAGTAGATTTGTGTTACGGATTTTGTACAGTGAAAAACCCACGCCTTCCTCTTAACATCCACACCACGTTTCGGTCCTCCGCAGCCAAGCAAGTTTAAGTCCCCTGAATGTTCGTGCTGGGGACTCAAAATTAATTTACTTTTCATGTGAACTTGGGCGATCTATCCAGCATGTAACAATATTAGTACTCTTTCGGATTGAACGCCATGGTTGCTAGACAACTTCTCTACCACATATGTACTATGTTACGGTTTTCCCCTTACAACTGACACTCGCTTCAAAAATTGACTCAAAACAATGACGTCATGATACAGTTTGAAGTTAACACTCGATAATATTTATGGAACTGAGAAATTACAAACGCTAGATGACTGGCATAGAGCATTTCACTAAATACAGATAGAAACAGTAGTTTGATCAAAATGTCTTAATGCATCGCTAGGGCATTTTGATCAGAGCAGTGTATACGAATAAATAAAACTTGTAACTTAGTAAAATCATTGTTATTTGTGCACAAATGAGTCAGATAACATATTCTGAGGCTTTCCAAATTGCACAAAGCATAGATAAATGCCTTCTTCTATTAATAATTAAGAGAGTAACCAGCCTATAACTAGTATACACACTAGTTAGTTTGGAGTATTTATGTTTTGTTGCGGTAATTTGCTTCGTGTTATCTTATTTGCTGGGCGCCTGTTATTGTTTTATTATTTGAATTTTGGGTTCTTTGTCCTCCGGCTAGCTATTATTACTCAGTCGAGCAAGGCGCGTAAACGGAAAAGAGTTGTTGCTAAAAGATAACACTGATAAAATAATTTGTTTCTACACTTTTATTGCCGTCACACTTAATGAATAATTCACACATTTAATCTTTATACACGCCTAAATGAAACTGTTATATTTCCGAATGTAATTACTGTCGTATTAGTTGCCGCGTACTTCACATTTTGTAACTAACTTTACGACGTGTACCTCGCGAGAGATTCTTCCAAACTGTATGACGTGCACCTCACGAGAGTTTCCTTAGAACTGCGCGACACATGCTTATGACTCGAGAATATATACTCCTTCACCCCGAATTGCCTAAACATTATAATAGAACTACTATTGGTTACCATATCGCGCCAACATTAGCGTCTGTTTTGTCAGCCAATCACTGTTACTAACATATATACTCTAGGGAAGATATTCCCTCCATTTCTAAAGAAAAGGCACGCTACCCTGACGTCATTTGTTTATCTCTTCTTAGTGACAAACAACTCACCCCCTCGATTTATTGTTACCCACTTCTATTGTTAGTTTCAGTGAGGGCGTGTAAACTTATTTCCTAACAATACTTATGGCTAACAAACATCTAAAATCCTGTACATGCAATAATATTAATTTACACTACAATCACTTTGGCATTCACAGCATGTTATGATATAAAATACTGCCTCAGTTTGGTACATTTTGAGGGTCTCTATTTAGCATTTAGCAGCAGTTATGAAACTGTAACCTTATCACTGCACACCCAGTAGCTCGAAGTGTGAAAAAGTGAACAAACTCCTCTGTCAAATAACTAAGTGTTTTAAAAGCATCTGAAACTCATCTTGTTCTCGGAAAATTTTACACTTCTTTATGAAAATCCAGAGTAAAGTTTTTAACAAAAGGGCGTTGTCAGCCATCCGGATTTCAACAAGCCATTTTCTCGTTAAACTCTTGGCAAGCTATTGGTTTTAGAGCAGGTCTTAGCGAGTGGAAGGCGTACCCAATGAAAATTTCCAGACATTGTTTATGAAGAGAAAGAGTTTGACCTCTCAACTCCTCTTCCTGCGAGATATGGGAAAACTTTTGATGGCAGCAACGAAAACTCCCGTTGCTTCCCTTTTTTATTAAAAGATGGAAGGGAAGTAAAGCATGAAGAGTGCTTCTCGGAGTGCATCTGTAGACACAAACAAGGAAAAAGGAAAAACTCGATGCATCTAGCCTTCCAAAAAAAAAATGAAGACATGGAACAAAACTTCTACCTAGGAGGTGACCGCACGACGCCATAGAAACAACATTGACAAGGAAAATAACTTGGGTAATAGACTCGCAGCTCACGTTCCACATAGATCAGAGACTGGTATAAAACATAGAAATGCGGAGAATGTCGACATTTCTAAAAGAAATTTTGATCTCTCTCAAAACATCATCTTTATGTCTAACTTTGTTTAACTTTGTCTCCTGCTAAGAACCGCATTCAATTAAAAATTCGATACCGTCATTCCCCGAGTCCAAAAATGCATTTTTAGAAAAAGGTCAGCGCGTATAACTCTTACTAAAAGTCTGAGAAATACCAAACTTGGCATTTAATTTCAGTATTTTTCAAAGACGAGAAACGATGGTTTTCAAGAAAATCCCCCATCCTAAACTACTCTTTGCATGCAACAGTTTTCGAATTGTTGATTTCTTGGAAATGGTTAACGAATTTGATTAAAATAGCACATATTTGAGATAATTGCATGAGAAATAAAATGTATATCTTGAATTTTCTGATAATAGCCTGTGGAGTCAACATCGTTCAAAAATAATTTTGTATAGACAAAAACATTATGCTTACACAGTGCAGATCTCTGTAAATCACAAGTGATTTCAAATAACTTCTTTTTTGTGGCATCAACAATTTACGATATATCCATTAATGTTGGTTTCAGCTGTTTAATATATTGTAATTTTTCTAAACTAATGTGTTATTCACTTGTTTCTCGCGATGTCGTGCAAGGAGTATGCGAGCCGATTATAAACACTTGACAATTCATTCTGTTTGCTCTGTCTATGAAATGAAACTATATCTGAAAATATTAATCTCGAAGCATATGGAAACTTAAGCTTTCACAAATTTAAGATTGTATGCTACAAAACCCCATACATTGAAAGAACTAAAAGAAAACATCAGGCGAGAAATTCACTCAATTTCGTATATTAACTTCTTGAGTGTGAATGAGGGCGGCGCCGTGGCCGAGTGGTTAGACCGCTCGCCTCTCACCGAGGCGGTCCGGGTTCAATCCCAGGGACCCGCATGCGGGATTTGCGGTGGACAAAGCGGCGTCTGGGCGGGTTTTCTCCGGGTTCTCCGGTTCCCCCCGCCATTCATTCCACCAACTGCTCCATCATCACCTTTGCTTTCATCCATTTCGCCTTCATTTCGATTCATCTACCTCCTTCATTCCATACCAGGCATCGGGCTGATCACCCACATTCTGTCTGCTCCATGAGAGTGTCTGCTCCTCGACGGGTCTCTGGCCCCAGGCACCCGCCTGTAAGTCCTGGCGGTGTAAGTGCTACATACGATGAGGTTAAACAGTGAATGAAGATGAAGAGTGTGAATGAAAATTTCCTGAGAAGATGCCAGAAATGTGTGAATGGGGAAAGACAAAGTTTCTAAAATCTCTTATAATAAGGTACATGTGCTTATTATCATTGTAATTATAACTATATCTATGAGAACGTGAAGCGGTTAAGGGGATATTATACCTCTTTTACCGGCAGACCGAGCGCAGACCTAATAGTGTCGAAACTATGAAGTCCGGCACTTAAAGTACTTACAGCATTGTAAGTCGTCATTGGGGTGAGATCTCCTTGTGGTTTACCGGAAAAAATGTGAATCAGCTGGGGAATTTAATGTTGCTATGGTAGCTCAATGGTTTGAGCAACCGGGCGCAAACCATGGTTGCATGGTTCAAATCCCGGCGATGGCGTTGAATTTTTCTGCCATCTGATTCTACCATACCATTAACTGATTCAGTTATATAAATAACAGCAAAGAAAAAAATATTTACATCCTTAAGCTTTGTAAGTAACACAAATTATGCTATGTTATTCATTCACCGCATATTTCATATTGAGATCAATAACATTGAGCAATGCCCAGGATATCGACCAATCATGGTCATTTATCTTATAACATGCTTGCAAGTCGATTTATCGGATGAAAGTTGGCTCGCTACTAAACTGTAACGTTATCAGTATGCAGTGATTAATAGGTCTCGTGCACTTTCAGTGTCAGTTTCCATATAAATTATGTTCTTGAAAAGGTACTCATTTTAGTTTATTTTGGGAATAACTATTTTCTCATTCTCATTGTTAGTAGCATTATTTAGTAATTTAGTAAGCCGTGATCTGACAGCTGGCACAATGCTGATTTGATGTTAAACAACCCAAGTAAATTTTATTCTTTGAATAGCCTAAATAAATCTTATTCTAGGTTGAGTTTCATCAAATACATTTTTAACCTCTTGTGGTTGTAGTATTTTTCACTTCGCTTCCAATTAAAACCCTCGCTCTTTTTTGTAGAAACTTATTAGTACGTCAAATAGTCTATTCTTTATGCGAAGCCTAAGGTATTGTGAAAAGTAAATGAAAAAAATTAATTACATGTTTTTCATCTATTTGCCCCTAAAATCAACAACAGCTTTTGCTTCGTTCAATGCTATTTCGGTTCTATTGCTTCCAGGCCTAAAATGATCTCAAAGTATTGTTCCCATGTCTGTCATAAGCATCTCCTGAGCGGTGGAAACCTCTAGGAGATTGCTGTAACTGCTAATATCACATCTGGGCATGTCTAGACTTCAGGGAACAAGAGTCCAAGGGGCCGTGGATCAGAAGTCGCCTATAAGGCGTTCGATGCCGCCTTTTACATCAAAAGAGGGTGAAAATTAATTTTTGCTCTACCACACTATAATACACTGATTACATATGACGTAACTGAACTATTATGGCATATAATACCTCGGCGACTCATTATGATCTTACTCGGTAGCACGTGCAGCTCTACTATCGTCTATATGTTTTAACACCTTCAAATATCTGGGATCCATTCCCCAGATAAACAATTAAATGTGTGTATTTAAAATAAAATAAATTCTGTTATTGTAATTTTAATATTCTAATAATGTGTGCTGTGTTATTCTCCTATCTCTAATCATATATAACATTCGTGTAATCACAGTATAACTCGGTTTCTTATGATAAACTAAATGTATTTTATTTCAATATTGTGTTAGATACATTTTCTTACATACAGTACGCATAAGATTTCCACAAACATTTTCGACAGAAGCTAGCGAGTAACAAAGACGAGGGCAATGTTGCTCCACGAAAAAAAGTCTTTTATAAACTCTTCATGCTAAAAGACGTAAGTGACTGACGCTAAAGGAACTCCAAAGTTATCTTCAAGAAGGTGAATCCTGGATTGTATTTTTCCATGCGACTTTGAGAGGACGAATAAGGAAAGCCTAAACGCCCTCCAGATTTCTTTAAATTCAGAAATCGCTGTTATCCTCAGCCAATTTAAAAAATTCACGAGAAAACTTGAACCACCATGCATATAAGCTGATATCAGACAACTAAAGTTAGTCTCCTTGTGAACTCGGTCGCGTAACAAAGCTGCGTTACTTTTCATAAGAATTCCGTGCCATCAGGAACAATGGATTACTACGGACAATATTATCGTGTGCGTGATGTAGCTAAATTCTAATTGATATTTGTCGTATGAACTTATACGTGATATAAAAGCTTTAACTTTGTTATATAATTCCACATCTTAGCGAACATTGGATTAAAAAACAACATATTCTCGTGTACGCGGCAAAGAAGTATAAATAGTCGAGTGAAAAGTGTTTTGTAAAGTAGAGTTCAATGATAATAACAATCACAATTCAATTGCACACAAATTTAAATTAAAACAAAGTGGAAATGCATCGACGTAAGAAACACAAAGTTTTGAAAAGTGTTTTAACATTTACGTCTTACTTTGATATCTTCAGAATTAAATACTACAACATATTTTTAATTAGAGTCTTCAACATTATTTTCATGCCCTCCATATCCTTTGAGATATTCACACATAGTCTCATGCAAATTAATCATTTAAGAACCGATGGCAGAGAACCAGTAATGCAGAAGAAGAGAACGTAGATGCAGCTCTGTATCAGAACTCGTGTTTTGCAGGCTGAATAAAAATATATTAGTCTAGCACGCATTACGTTGGGTCGAATAATAAAGTAAAGGTGCATAATTATAATAATAAATAAACGATGATCTGCGTAAACTGAGCAGATTTCCTTTGGTTCAATATGTGTTGCGTTCACGTTATCTGCAAGAAATCGATAAATTCGGCGTGGGCTCAACAGTGCTGCCATCCGATCAGCATTTAATTACCCATAATTAAGAAGATAAATTATTTTTGTAGAAACTCTTAAAATGTTTAAATTATATGTGGTCTACCAAAAACAGTCGTACGCGACTTAACTGTCTTGTTGCATAATATACTATTTAAGCTCTGCAAACTATCAAAAGAATAAATAAATGGAAAGGAAAGAAAGAAAAAGAAGCATCAGAAATAAGATTCTTGAGAACGGTCAGACAAAAATGTAGCGATGCAATAAGGGAAGAATGAAACATTTTAATCTAAATAATAAAATAAAAAAATATCAAGAAGAAAAATGTGCTTACGTGCGACGGATGTCAGAAATCCACATTTCCAAAAGTTTCCTAGAATACAAACTCGACGGAGAGAGAGAGAAGAGAGAGAGAGAGAAGAGAGAGAGAGAGAGAGAGAGAGAAGAGAGAGAGAGAGAGAAAGACCTATGAAGATGGAGATCGATTAATGTCTTTGAAAGGGCGGAACAGCTCGGTAGGTTTAAGAAAGGAAACCACACGCACGCACACATACACACAACCCCCCCCCCCACACTCAGAATTTTCTTTTTGTTTCGCAGGATTTGAAATGGAATGGCTAGTATGTGCATATCCCACCGCAGTTACTATTCCTGTTGGCGAATGTGTGGTAGTTTTTGCAAAAACTCTCGCATATTGCACCCATCATGCTGTTTATTGAACATCCCTTGTATTCTTGAAATAATTCATCGCTCAGCAATCAACATTCGAATTTTAGTTGATGTAGCGAGCTGAAATGACCCGCTGTATTTCAGGTTTTTGTTTCATCTGTAAGCCCTTTGATAAACACACACGCGCACACGAATTAGTGTCGATTGTCAATCATGGGGTGAGAGTTTCCATAGAAACCTTCCGAACCATTGCGCAATCGATTGTATTGCCTCTTCCGAAGTGAGAGAGGCTGCTGAATACAAAGCTCTCTGAGAGTTTCGTTGTCTCGAATTAGATATCACTTAGGTTAACTTGATTAGAACGTAAATGGTGACGTTGAAAGACGAGGATGTGCACGCATTTGCACCCTTGATTGTTACAGGGAAACAAGCAGCGTTTGGTGAAACAAGTGAAGCTTGAGGATCTGCATCGTCATCTGCGAGCTGGGAATATAACAACAGCACCGCAATTCTGTGTCGCAGTTGTTCAATAGTCGAATCGCAGAAACTGATTGTTCGCTTGTAGTCTAAGGTTGACAAGCTAAACATCACATTTTGACTAATCCCAGATAGCGATACATTTTGATTACTAGTCTTTTGAATTAAATAAGCCCACATAAAATATATGTTGCGTTACATTCACATGACTTTCTCTACCCCTCTCGTTTATTAATGGCTATTCAAATTATTCTAATGAAAATTTATTTTTCTATCTACTTCACTTTAATCGAAATAAAGCTTTGTAAATATAGCTACACTACACATTTCGTTAGTATAAAAGGGAACAGCAGTATTCAAACGTTTAAGAACTGGACGCTATATGCTGGCCATAAAAATCCATACAGTTTCTGTGCAATCGCGAGAAACAATGAAAATAGACAGGACTTAAAGAATGAAGTATTGAACAAATCGAACCATTTATAAGGGATATCTCGGGAATGGCCTTTATCTCCCTATATCTTGAATTTTCTGGGAAGAGCCTGTTAAGTTCTCTTTATCCGGAAGGAATTCTGTATAATCTGGTATAACTAGTAAACGTTAAGCGATAGAAGAAAACGTTCTACACAAAAAAATGTAGATCTCTTTAAAGCACACAATTTATTTCAAATAACTTTTTTGTGGCATACACAACTTCTGAGATATCAGTTATTAATACTTCGAATTATTCATTTCTTCATTCTATAAAGATATTTCAACATTTAGTTGTTTCTCGCGATTGCATGGAAACAGTTGGAATTTTAAGACCAGCATATAACGTCCAGTTCTTTGTATATAACGAAATGTATAGTGTAGCTATTTCTGCAAAGGTTTATTTGGATTATTAGTAGATATAAAAATAAGCTTTAATGAGAAAGCTTGTGTAATTACCAGTAAACGATAGAGGGTATGGAAGTTATGGGAATGCATCACAAAACAGATTTTTTTGTAGTTTAAGCTGCTTCAATTCTCTTTTCGATTAATAAAACTTTATAATGTGGCACAAAGTCAATAAACCTGTTTAAATGAGTTGTAAGAGCTCTAAATGTATTGTAACATAAAAACAGGCATAATATGACAGTATGACTTATCTGTCAAAAGCATGACACATGGAAATCTGTGCGGGTTGCGTGAACGCCTGGATGCCTGTGAACCCAACACACGGATGGATCATTGGATGGGCGCGCTTACAGATGAATACACACAGGGATCGATTGAGGGACGGATGGTCGGATAGACAAATGAACGGGGTGGACGTGTGTGTTTGGTCCGATGAGCACGAAGATGGATAAGGGGATGTCGGGACAAGACATGACGAGTATTATCCCATGCCACATTTGTTTTATGTAGGCCTTATGTTTGCTTTATTCTCGCTCAAATCAACCTTGAATATATCACCAATATCTTAGTATCGATGGTCTAGGGATTTTTTATTAGAGATTTTGGGTCCACCTGCCAACGTTTTCAGATAGGAAGGGACTACTTTATTATTATTAATTGTAATAATAATCTTTATAATACTAAGCCATGTAGAAGTAAAATACAAGTAATATGACCGAAATTCAGCCCTGGCTCTTTAACAGATATATTCATATTACAGTACTACCTTTTATCTACATTTCCTTAATCCTATTTAACCATATTTTCCGATCTGTTCACCGACCAAATCCATTTGTTTTTAACTTTACTCAAGTATTGCCCTATTCTCTTACGTACTATCCTTTTGAATCATTTCAATTATAGCAATATTTCTATCTATCTTAAACCACTTAATAAACTCTTTTCTCCAAAATGCTGTACCTTTGCACTTAAATATTTGAGGCAGTATTTTTAACACTTAAATGATATCAGTCTAATTATTTAATATATAATTCAATAACAGCCCGCCTTAAAGCAATATCTGTATGTAACAGTATATAAAAGTGTATATTACAGTCATTGTATATGTTTATATTATTATATACATGTTAAATAATGTTATGTGAATGTATTACGTAATTTAATAATGTAGGAGCTGTGAGAATGTAGGTCAAAAGTTGCTAACAATGAGGCAACAATAAGGTAATCTTGAGGCAGTAATGAAAATAATAATGCTACTAGTAATTCTTGGAGCAACAATAATGTAATTTTTGAGACGTTTATAAATAGCCAATGAACAACCAGAAAAACCTGAAAGTTAAATAAAAGTATTCTATTGGATTAGGAATAGCCAATCGGAGACTTGAAATCGATGAAATTTGCAAATTCAGGCGGTAGAAATTAGTTTAGTTGCTTGTAGACAGTGTTCCTTACTGGATGCGAGACGCGTCCTCGAGAAGTTTAATACGTATTCAGTGTGAGGCAAAAGTTCATTACGGCGAATATTATAAAGTTTACGTGTTAGAAGGTGCAAGTAATTAATAAATAATCTCACAGCTCTCTATATCAGTCAAGTGTTATTTAATCCTTTCAAGGATTAATATATGGAGTGAAGTAAAAATTATAATTTATGTAAGCCTACTTCTTCAGCCGCATCACTCCCTGCAAAGAGAAACATGTTTCTACAAATTAATACTGACGCAGCCGAGGCAAACATAAATAAATATAATATTTAAAGAAACATAAAATACTAAGTTGATTCTTAAACATTGGGGCAAAGGCCACCGGAAAGTGAACGTAGGGGCAAAGGCCACCGGAACTTAGTACCATACGTGGGGCAGTTTTTGGCTTTCCAACATTGAGGCAAATCTCATTTCTCATATTATATGTTCGACATCTTCATTTCCACCACAAATGGGACATTGGTTTTGAGGTATACCCTTCCTTAAACATCTTAGCCTCCATACTCCTGTTCTTACCCAAGCAATGCTTTCTCGCTCGTCCTTATCTTTCTATTCTCCATGTGTGTTTTATAGGTACGTAAAAAACTAAGGATCTCTTCGGGTATCATGCTAAATATGTTTTGTATTTCCATATCATCTAACCTCTTTCCTGCCACTTTCTAAAAATTATTCACACTACTTGTGTTTACATTAGAGAGTAAAATGAGGAAACATTGGCAGCGTTCTAACTGACAGCTTTTTACAACGTTCTTTTACATTTAAGACTGCTTATTTGTATTCCGAAATTAACTCCGTAATGACATTCAAGCATTTGCCTTACTTTTACCAAAATTAACTTTTTTATCATTTGCTGGGTTTTATACTAAAAATGTTTGAATTGCCAATGTAACCCCGACAATGTGGGAATGTTGACATGCCATATATTAATGGGATTTGTGGAAAGTTGTGCCTAACTGGTGTTACTTGGAATTTATTTTAAAAAATATGTTTTTGTACAAAATGACCTTTTCCACATTATTTTCAGTATCTAGAAACATATTGTACCATATGTAAAGAGACAACAAGAACAACACACAATGTAAAATAACTTCACTCACTGCATAACATTACTGGCCTAACTGTTCTTGCGTTACTTCAGTTCCCTCATTGCAATTGTCTCGTACGCAAAAAGACATTTTGCACACTTGTCTTGTCCGTGGTAAGTTTTCCAATCACACGAACGCAGTACACATTATTTTCATCTCTCTTCTTAGGCCATTGGTAAGCTTGAGTCTCTTAATTCCAGGCACTGGTCCTGATGGCACTGGTACTCATCCACTTTCCTGTTCAGGCTTAATGCCTTACCGGGTAGTATGTTTTGAAGGGGTTTTAATTGTTGTTGCGGTTGCACCAGGTATAGGCACTAATTTGAAGCTGTTTTAGACCACGCACGTAATGGATGCCAATTTGCGGGAGATTGTTTCTAAGTGTGTTCGCCCCACGTACGGTACAAACTTTCCGGTGGCCTTCGCACCACGTTTAAGAATCAACTTTTTATTTTAATATTTATGTATGTATGCCTTGGCTTCGTCAGTAGTAATTTGCAGAGCACGTATCTCTTAGCAGGACTGGTACGGCTAAAGAACAAGGCTTACACAAATTATAATTGTATGGTACTTTTTATATTAAACCTTCACACGATTAAATAACACTTCACTGATATATCCTACCATAGAGCTGTGAGATTATTGTTAATTGCACTTTTAACAGGTAAACTTTATATTATTCTCACCGCAATGAATTTTCATGTCTCCCACTGAACCCGTACCGAACCAAAACTGCTTGGGTACACTTTCTTGTAGCGTCTACCGCTTGAATTTGTACATTTCCTCTATTTCTAGTCTCTGCTTGGCTAATCCTACTCCAATAGAATACCATTATTTAACTTTTCTAGTTTTTGATTAGCTATTTATAAACTGTTTTAAATATTACATTGCTATTCTTCCATGAATTATTAGTAGCCTTTTTAAACTTTACAATTTATTGTTGTCTCAAGGTTACCTCATTGTTAGCAACTTTCGACTTCTACTTTGTAATTCTGTTTGCTACGGAAGGCAGCTTGCTTCTATTCTCACAGCTTCTACATTGTTAAACTACGTAATACATTCACATAATACAATGACTATAACATGCACTTTATATATTATACACATATTGCTTTAAGGCAATATATATATATATATATATATATATAATTAGACTGATATCATTTAAGCTATAAAAATACTGCCTCCGTTTCTAACCAGTTTCTTTTTGTCCACTTCCCTCTATCCTCTTATTCCTTGTAGCATCTCTACGAGGCAACTGTCTAACGAGCGCGACCAATGTTTTCTTCGCTCTCTGCATCAGCAATCCTCGAGATAACTGTAGTAGGATCAAATGGAACTAGCCGCGTTAGCCAGTATCCCCCCCCCCGTGTGGCAATGATCACCCATTTTATGGTAACAATAAAAGTAAATTTTATAACGAAATTGTGATAGAAATTCGCCTGTATGTCGCATTTTGGGCAAATAAACGATAATTAACGTGTATAGGGTGCCATCGTGAAGCCAAAAATTGCATTCAAACATATTACAAATTCTATAATCAAAAATGAAAGTTTTGAAAGTTGGGCACTTGCGACCTGCATCAAGTGTATATGCTGCAAGGAAAGAATTGCATCCTGTCAAATGCACAAATGCTACCAAGAGTATTTCTATGCACCGCACTTAGGCTAGAATAACTTCAAGAGGAAACAAAACCGTAAGAAAATATTACTGCAAAGAATTTGTTACAAACATACCGAGTGAGGTAACGTGTGTGATTCGCGTTGGGGAAGTCGGCAGGCGAATACTAGTGATTTCTTCTCTACCATGACTTCCTTTTTATTCGTTTCCTTCACATCTTTCAGGCGTGCTTGTAGGTTTCGTATGGCGGTGCCGGACAGATGGCGCGAATACATGCTCAATGGAAAGAGCATTCTCGTTGGCTCCAGCAAGTGGGTCCGGGCTTGATGACCTGTGCCTCCGGTGTTTGCTTCATCTCATCCCTTCCTCCTGTGGGGTAATAGCCGCAATACATTTGTGCAGGTCGCAGCGCGCTAGGTGTCCCTCTCCGTTTAATCACCTCTACCTCTATAATCTTCATAGATTATCATAAAGAGGAGAATCCAGCCTTCACGTCTATGCATTTTTGTATTTTTGCCATACGGATAGAAATAAATGAGTGATTAAATTATAGTCCTTCATGCATGATAGTGTTCTAGCATTTTGCTTACTTTATTGCAAAACAGAAATACTAAAAAAAATGCCATAAAGAGACAATTTACACAATTTTTACCATCATAAAAATATACTTTTCCGCTTCCATGCTCCAGAGTGTGCCATTATTGAACTGTTTTTAGTTACCAAGGTTCTGATTTTATGCACGGCGTGCAAAAATGGATTTTTATGCAATCTGGCAGGAATTCTTTTAAAGCAGCTAATAGCAGCTTCTTTATGGTATCTGGTATGTTGCATGTATTTTTTTCACGTCGCTTTTGTCACACATTTTGATTAATATAATACTCTAAACTTCTCTCTGTAAATAAATTAATGGCGACGAAACAAATGTTGCTTTACGGCTGCGTCAAAGCAATGCAGCCTAGGATGAATATCTGGATACACTTTATAATTCTGAAATTCCTGATACCGGGAAAAATTAGTACGTGACATATACAGAAAGTTTCTTTTTGCACTTCGCCAAATTTTCGAACTCGGCGACTAGAAAAATGAGTCAGAAAAATGGCGGCTTCTTAACTTATTGCTTAAGTGCGAATGTTTTCGGATTCCATCACTACACCTCATTTGTCCTGAGTAATTTTTAGGTTCTCTACTATGCATATTAAGTATTCCGCCCAAAAAATCCATGTCGAGATTTCACCGGAAATATGTTTAGGGATCCCGTGAGCCCAAAGAAAAAGCATTTTTAGAAGGGATGTGTGTGTGTGTGTGTGTATGTGTGTGAGAGAGAAAGAGAGAGAGAGTAGCATAATTCAAAAAAGAAAAGTCTGATAAATACCAAACTTGGATTTTCCAAAGATGTGACACGAAAATTTTAAAGAAAACCACCCCCACCCTTAACTGCCCTTTCATGGAACATTTTACGAAACTTTTGATTTTCTCAAATGGCTGTAACAATTTTGATTAAAATACGACATACATATTAATGACATTTCATGGGAAATAAAATGTTTATCTTGAATTTTCTGGGAATACCCTCTTCATTTGGAAGGAATTTTATATAATTTTGTATAACTGATAAACATTAATCTATAAACAAAAACGCAGTACACAAAAATGTATCTGTTTAAAATACACTGATAATACATACAAAAAATTTTAAATATAAAATAACCTTTTTGTGACATAAGCTGTATCTGAGATATACATTATTAATGCTTCCATTTTTTCTTTGTTCCATTTATAAGCTGCCTTTAACATCTAGGACCAAGTCATACTGGCTTCTTTACCTTTGGAACAATCGCTCATCGGCAATGATGTTCACTCGTTTACTGTGGCGTTAATATTTGGGTTTTCTATTTACACATTAATTTTACGCACACGATTATGCTCTCGCTCACAATAATAATAATAATAATAATAATAATAATAATAATAATAATAATACCACTACTGTGGTCCAATTCTATTTTGGGCGTAACAGCCTCTTTATCAGGCTTGAGGTTCTTTTACGTGCCGTAAATCTACGACACGGGACTACCGGCTTTACTTCCCTTCCGAAGGAAGCTATGCCAAGGATTTTTACGCCCGAAAAATCTATTGCCCTCCCCTGGGTTTGTAGCCGCGACCTCGGGAACATCCTTAAGGGAGGATGTGGAACAACTCTGGTTAAAGAAAATTTTCCACCCTCCAGCCGAGAATCGAGCCCGGGATCTCCGGATCTGGAAGCTAACATGCGAACTACCAGACCACAGAGGCAGTGAATATTTCGAATTGTTCAATATTTTGTCATTCTTTAGTCCTGTTGATCTTCAGTTGTTTTCGCGATGAAATGGAAGGGATATGGAACTTAAGTCAGCGTATAGCGTCCAGTTCTCAAACACTTAGTTATCACTTTTCCCTTTGTATCTATAACGAAATGTTCAATGTAGCTATTTCTGCAAAGGTTTATCTGGATTAGAATGGTATATAGAAAAGTTTTTTTCCCAGTGAAAACAGAACAGGGTGAGTGATTATGGACAACCCTGTCTCATGCCTCCTCATATTCCAGTTCCCGCTCATATGCATTTGCGAAAAGTGTATTATTAGTTTTGCACCCAACATGCTCCAAAAATTGTCTCTTTGACTACAGCTCGTGTAATTAGACTGTCCAAATTTGTGGCAAGGGTGCGGTGCGTAAAGAGTCGCTTAATACAGGCGGGATTTGAATTCAGCCGGCGGGCGGCCTAGAGATGCCTTAATATTGTTTCCGACAGGCGCAATAACAAGAAAAAGGGGTGTAGCCAATAGAAAAGCAGTCTTGTTGCCGGCGGTAATCAGGCCCCCGAGATGCGAGGAATACCAAGTGGCGCATTCCCGGATAACAAAAGGTCCTTTCTTTCCTTTACGTGTCTCTCTTTATTTCGCAAAATCATCTTTCGTAAAGCGCATGTCTACTGCCGGATTTTCGCTGCAAGCAAATGCTAGAAAACGTTCTAGTGAGTGGTTCATAGATCAGGTCTTTTCAAGCCATCATGTGTGCACAAGTATTAGATTAAGCTCTCTAGGATACATATGACTAAACAGGCAAGAAAGTGTGTGCTAAATTTAGTGGCTAAATGTTCTCTATGTACATGAGCTGAAATAAATAACGCAATGTTTAACTTAATTTTATTAAAATTATTGTTATTATGGAAAAATTAAACGAGTTTACAATTTAAATGCCTTGGTGATATAATTCAGGAAAATAGAATCCAAAGCTAATAAAAGTAATGCCACATTCTCCGTCTACTTCGTGTTAATCGTGATAAACATTTGCATCTTATTGCTAATTCTCTTATAGGCGCAAGGGAAGTACGGTAGGCTTTAAGCGACAGTCAAATCTTTTAAGAGCTGGTTGCTATGTGGAGCACTCCATTCTCTTTGCATAACCAAGACATTAAAAAGAAAAAGAAAAAAAAGGTAACGAATTCCCATTTGAGAAAAAGTATAAGTATTGGAAAATTCAAATAAATAACAACGAATATCTTCGAAATGGTTCACTCCACAAAAAAAATGTATATGACATAAGCTGTGTGTTTTAACTAGCTCTATATTTTCTATGTAGAAAAAGTTTGTCTATCTCTTACGGTTTACCATTTACGCAAATGTTATTCAGAATGAAGAGGACTTTTGTGGACATTTCCAGAATATTCAAGATATACGTTTAATTTGTCATGAAAATATCTTAAATATATGATATTTTAATAAAAATCGTTAGCCATTTTTGAGAAATTCAAAATTTTCGAAAAATGTTCCATGTAAATGCTAGTCTTGGGTGGTGGGATTTTCTTGAAAACCTTGTGTCACATCTTCGAAAGATACTGAACTAAATACCAAGTTTGGCATTTATCCCACTTTTCGTTTTTGAATTATGCTGTTTAAAGAGATACAGACCTTCACACGACCTTTTTCTAAAAATGTTTTTCTTTATTCTGGGAGCCTCAAAACATGTATTTCGGGTAAAGTCTCCGTATCGAAGAAAGTTTCGTCGTCTTCACTTTCTCTCCTCCTCCTCCTCTGTTGCTGCTTCTTGAACTGTTATTCTTTTCGCAGAAGAGGTCACTTCTGATGCTCTTGGCCATTGTCCTTGTTTGCTTTTCTTTCTTTAATGCCATTTTTTACAGGAGAATCTGTGAGAATGTTACTTGTAATATTTGTTTACTTTCTCGTATATGCCTTTTGCAGTGGCCTCAACACTTCAGAGGAAACCATGATGCTACTAAATAGTAGAGAGCCCAGAAACAGATGGTTCGATTTCCATCTACCTGCAGGCTGCATTAGAAGATAGTTGTTTTATTTTTATTTTTTTAATTTATTTTATGTCACTTGAACTTGCCGGTCATATCGCGACTCCACAAGGGTAGAAACCTATAATAATTGCACTTTAAATGTATATTAGTTACACAACGTAATTTGGATTTCTGATGGCGTCACACATGTTGTCCGGAACTTTATGAGCTTCTAAAATTAACAATATTTACAGAGAGTTCAATACCAAGTGCGCATTTTCAGTTTCTGCCGTTACTATGGAGACCCTCGTATTATCAACATTAAGCCTATCCGTTACATACGCAGACATGATTCAATAGTCCAGAAAATATTTCCGTTGAATGGCCAAATCCTTGCTGCCTGGAATACTGACTTTGTGTTGGTAGGGGTAACAGAAAATTAATTAAAGTACGAGAGAACAGTAATTAGTAGTAATTATTAATGAGCCAATTTTAATTATATGCACATCATATTAACACCTGAAGTGATGTAATTCATATTACATATTATAATACTAATAAACAACGCCACTTGGGTAAACGTGCCAATCTGCTTCTTTTTTGATGCGCCAACCTGCTCCTGGTCTACTTGTTTCAATGGAAGCTCGATATACTCATCAAGAATAAGGAATTATTCACTACAACTTCTTACAAAAGACGTTCGCTTTTATTTGGAGACAAGGACTAGTACGTCTGCATTCTACTGCAATGTGTTGAATCAGGAGTGAAATAAGAGCCATGTGCCTGGCTGCCCCCCTATAAGAAGAATACAGAAGGCTAAAACGAAAGTCAGTTTTTTGAAATGTGGATCGCTATGATGAAATTCTATGCTCCTTGCCCGCCACAAAAAACCGAATAGCAATCACTCGAGAGAAGTATAATATTGAAAATTCAAATCAATAAAAAAGAACATCTCGGAAATAGTCAGTGCCGAAAGAAAAATCTATTTGGCACAGATTATGTGTTTTAAGGAGATCTTCGTTTTTTGTGTAGTAAGATCTCTTACGCTTTGTTAGTTACACAAAATTAATGTACAGGTGAGCCGAAAAACTACGAACCGCTTGCGTGGTGTTTTTTCCTGGCAGCGCCCTGGCGCTCGTTGCCATCTGCCGCTATCATAGAAAGGCGCGGATGAAACCATATAACATTTTTAAAACTACTTTTAAAGGCTTCACTTACCAACTTTATGAAAGGAGATGCTGAAACTGGCCACCGCCTTGTGCACTTTGTTTTTAAGTTACCTCAGAGATAGAAATCGCAGGGGGTTAGATCGGGGGACCGAGGGGGCCACAAATCTCTACTAATAATTCTGTCCTCAAACACACTTTCATAAAGTTGTCAAGTAAAGCCGTTAAAATTTGTTTTACAAATGTCGTATGGTTTCATCCGCGCCTTTCTATGATAGCGGCAGACAGCAACGAGCGCCGAGGACGCGGATAGGAAAAACACCGAGCAGCCGGTTCGCAGTTTTTTGGCGCACCTTGTAGAATGAGAACATCATAAGCTATTCTCATAAAAATAAAGATATACAGTTTATTTACAATGAAAAGTCTTAAAGAGCGGTATTGTAATTAAAATCGTTAGGAGCTATAAAACATAAACGAAATATTTTTCAAGTAAAGGTAGTTTAAAATGGAGATTTTGTTGAAAAACTACATTCGCATTCTTGAAAGGTCTTGAAGGTTCTCAGACTTTTCATTTTTGAGTTATGCTCTTCGCGCGCGCACACACACACACACACAGACACACACACAGACACACACACACACACACACACACACACACAAACGCTATTTCTCTTTAAAAAAAAAGCCTTCCTCTGGATTCTGGTA
Source organism: Deroplatys truncata (assembly GCA_030765065.1). Lineage (NCBI taxonomy): Eukaryota > Metazoa > Arthropoda > Insecta > Mantodea > Mantidae > Deroplatys > Deroplatys truncata. The sequence continues at coordinate 100,614,222 of CM060975.1, forward strand.
GCCTCAAAGTGTGTGTTGCTTTCACTTCAGATTTAAATATGACAATTAAGGGCTCGAATTCACAAAGGTGTTGAGCGATAAAACTTTACTTTCTAGTTATTACTTTCTCTGCATTTCACCCAAAAATTCGATACCGAGATTTCACAGGAAATATGTTTTGAGGGCTCCTGAATCAAAAAAAAAGTATTTTTGGAAACATGTCCGTGTGTCTATCTGTGAACAGCATAACTCAGAAACGAACAGTCTGATAGACACCAAACCTAGTATTTAGGTTCAGTATCTTCCAGAGATGCGACACGAAGTTTTTCAAGAAAATTCCCCCACCCCAGGTTACCCTTTACATGGAACATTATTCGAAAATTTTAATTTTCTCAAAAATGGCTCTAACGATTTTGATTAAAATATTTAAGATACTTTCAGGACAAATAAAAGGTATATCTTGAATTTTCTGGGAATGTCTCCAAAAGTGTTCATTGTGAACTACGTTTGCATAACTGGTAAACCATAAGAGATAGACAAAAGTTTACTACACAAAACGGTAGATCGCGTTAAAATACACAGTTCATGCCACATACATTTTTTGTTGTTGAGTGAACCATTTTAAAGATATTGCTTGTTATTCCCTTAAATTTTCCAATACTTATACTTTTTCTCAAATGGAAATTCGTTATTCATTTTTTTTCCTGGTAATGCAAAGAGAATGGAATACTTCACATAGCAACCAGCTCTTAAAATATTTGACTATCGCCTAGCAATTCCTCTTGCATCTACAAGAAAATTAGCAATAACATTAACATCTCGATTAACATGAAGCATATGGAGAATAAGCGTTTGTAAAAATAGTTTGTACAAGAGTAGAGAAACTCATGTGAGCGTAACACATCAGATTTTAAACAATATATATTTTAATCAAATATTTTCATTGGTTCTTATTACAAGCAACTATATTCAAAAACAGTATTCTTGCCGAACTATTTACCGTATTAAGTATATGTAAATTGAAGAAGATTTAATTTTAGGAGGAGTTGTATTATAGTTCGATTGTTGGGGAGCCGAACTTGACGTAGTTGCAACCGCACGTATGGTAAAAAGTTTTCGGTAGCCTTCACCCCAAGTTTAAAAAAATTAACTGTGTAATTTTACTGTTTCTTTAAATATTATATGTTTATGTTTGCCTCGGCTGCGTCAGTATTATTGTTACAGACATGAATTTCTTTGCAGAGAGTGGTGCGGCTAAGAATGTAGACTTACACAGATTCTTATTTTTACTTCCCTTCTTTTATTAATTCTTGACACGATTTAAATAACACTTTACTAATATAGAGCTGTGAGATTATTTATTAATTACTTGCACTTTTTAACACTTAAACGCGTTTTCGCGTCTGGTTAGTAACGCTGTCTGCTACCAACTGACTTCTGAATTTGTACAATTTGCCCTATTTCAGTTTTGACTGGCTAATCCTACTCCAATAGATTACTTTCATTTAACTTAAGCTACTTTCTGATTGTTGATTGGCTATTTTATAAACTGTCTCAAAAATTACATTATTGTTTCCAAGAATGACTACTAGCATTATTAAACCCTCTAATTCATTAATGCCTCAAGGCTACCTCATTGTTACCTGATTGTTATCAACTCTTAACCTATTGTTCTCACAGCTCCTATATTATTAAATTACGTAATACATTCACATAACTTTATTGAACATGTACATAATAATATAAACATTAATATAATGACTGTTACATGCATATTATGTATTATATACATATTGCTTTAAGGCGGGCTGTTATTGAATATATATATATATATATATATATATATATATATATATATATATATATATATATATAAATAATTAGACTGATATCATTTAAGTATTAAAAATACTGCCTCAAAATAGCATTGAGATAAGATGCATATAAATTAATATTTTAATTTGAAATTAGGAAAAGTGGTAATCTTACATTTGGATTTCTGCTGAGAGGTGTTATGTCACTGAATTTAAAAAAATTGACACTAATAATCCTTGAATCCTTCTGAAATAGGAAACATTATTATTTATATTATTATTATTATTATTGTTAATTCTCCAATCCTAGTGCACCATAAGCTTAGTGTTAGGGTTATATATATAAATATACAAAATCAAACTAACATAATTATAACAAATTAAACTATTACAAATAATTAAAATGGGGAATAAATGCCAGAAATAAAGGATATAAAAGCAGAGGTGGAACATGATTAGATGAATAATTATGTCAGTGGCTGTGAATAATTGATTTTACAATGATAGAGATGTCTTAGTAGAATGTATCTTCTGATATGTTGTTCGCACTGGAACAGCAGGTGAAATACTGTTTCTTCTAATATTTCACATTTACACATAAGACTATCATTTGATGACTAGATGAAAACTTTGCAGGTAACTTTGAAATTTTCGGTGTCCAGTAAATGTTTAAGAATATAATTTGGTGTGAAATATTTGCGAGAGATGCGATCAAAATGTGAAGAAAAAATAAAGTTCCTTGTTAGTTGTCCATTCAAGCTGCTTAACCCCAGATTATTTCACTTTTTTACCTTTTATTTCTGTAGAAAAAAATTAAATATGAATAACTAAATTCCAGGTGAGATTTGGTAGAAAGCTTGGATCTGATCAGCTCTCTCCTTTCCAACAATTCCAGTATGGCCCTTAACCCACGATAAGCAAATATGTTTGGTATTTGGAATAATGCCCTTTCTAATTATATTTGCTACAGGATTGTTTTTGTACTTGTCTTGAATTGATTAGGAGAGAGGCATTTGAATCACTGTAAATACATGTGTTAAGTTGATTTTCAATATTCCATCTTAGAGCAGTATTAACAATGTTAATTTTTATCTCATCAGTGATATTATGATGTAGCGGTTAACACTTCTCAAGCTGCCAAGACTGCTGGCGTTGAAAACGCCATCGCCTTGGCTTAAAGCAGCTTTCTGGAGCAATTTCTCAAAGTTGTAAATTTTGGCACTTAACACATCTGAGAAATCCAATGCTCCTCAATTATTTATTGCCTTAATTTATAAAATATTGTCAATATACAAATGTGTACATAAGTTTACCACGTGTTTTAAAACTTCAAATTTGTGATAGCATTGTTATGGTAGTCACTGTGTTTGCAAGACAGACATGCAAGGTTTTAACCTGCAGATTATTAGCTGTTTGGAGGCTCATTTCGGTGCATACTCACGTTATATTCGTTCCTGATTGAGCCAGAATCGCTTTGGAACCTTTCCCAAATGATCCTTGTTTTACGACATGGGCCATTATCTCCCTGGATAACTATCTCCACTAACTAAAGCGGAATTATAAAGCTGATGGTATTGGCTGCTTTGATATGCTGCTTGCTAAAACTAATGAGAACCATTAGAAAAGGAACCAGATATTATCGTGTAAACTGTTATACGTGTTGCAGCAGAGGCGTTGGATTAAACCGTTTCATAAACCCCCCCCCAGAAGAAAAAAAATGGTTATAACCCCTTCAGCATCTTGTTAAATAAAACCCTTTGCGATTCCTATGGACACCCTATGAAGAAATATCTGATTATTTAATTCAAATGACTATCTATCGACTGTATTTTTATATAGGTTATGCAAACTATTCTTGCAAAAATATTTTTCAGTCTATTTAACGTTAATCGAGATTTCGTTGTAGGTATAAGCGGTAGAGAGGAAACCAATCGATAGTCAGATGCTTAAAACAGTGTCTCTCTGCTGGACTTGGAACTACATAACCTTTATATGGTGTGAGAAACAACTGATTAGCGACAGCATTTTAAAAAAGTGACAAATTATAGAAAAAAAATTAAACCAATAATAACGGATATCTTGTAAATAGCTGATGATATAAGGAAGAGTTATTTGAAATAAATTGTGTATTTTTATTGATATCCAGGTTTTTTTTCCCCCATCTCTTAACGTTTACCAGTTACACAAAATTGTACAAGATAGTCCCGAATGAAGGGTACCGCACTGACTATTCAAAATGCGCTGTTTATTTTTCATGTAAATGTACCAATTATATGGCATTTTAATACAAAAAACGTTTCAAGCATTTTTGAGAAAATAAAAAATATCGAAAAAGTTTATATAAAGGTACCGTTCCGCAACATTGGACTCGGTGCGGAGTGGTGCGCCTGCCGCCAGAGAGTAGCGCTGCAATTACCGCACTTCTAACGTTCTTCACTGATGAAGCTTGGTTTTATCATCAAGGTCATGTTTCTATTCAGAACAATAGATACTGGACTACTGAAAAATCCCCATATTATTCATGAAGTTCCTCACCTCGCTGCAAAAGTTGGGGTTCCGTGCGCAGTCAGTGTGCATAGAATTATCGGTCCCATATTTTTCGGGCACAACAGTTTATTCACACGTTATTGTAAATTCAGTTTTAAATAAATGTTTCCCGCAACTAACAAGAAATGAAATATTGTGGCTAGTTTCTACAGAATTCAGCTACAGCGCACACCTCTGCGACTTCTATGCATGAACTGCGAAGTGTGTGTGGTGACAGAATATTTAGTCGAGGATTGTGGCCACGTCGTTCCCCTGACCTATTCTTATGCGTTTTTTACTTATGGGAGCGTTAAGAATAAAGTGTTCGCACCAAATGCGCACACGTTACAAGAATTGAAGGACAACATCACGAGAGAAATATAGGCAACCAGTCAACATGAACTTTTGGGAGATACCAGAATTGCTTTCGGAGATATAAGGAATGTGTTCGCGATGAAGGTCATCAATTTCAACATCTGTTGTGATGTACGCAAGCCTAATGTAAGCTACTGTAGTAGTTAATGTTACGTACCCATGACTTGCAGGTCGTTTACGTGTAACTCTGGCGGAACACGCGCCAATCCTCACCCAGTACAAGGCCGCCGCGGAACGGTCCGGCCGATCTACGAACGCACTGTAGTTTGGGGTGGGGTAATTTTCTTAAATATTCATTTCGCATCTTTGAAAGGTGCGATAAAAACTTCTGTTTTTAGTTATGCTGTTCACACACACACACACGCACTTTTTCGATTTTGTTTTGGTTCAGGGGCCTCAAATTTCAAATGAAGCCTCGACATCGAAATTTTGGGTGGAGTGTAATGCTTCCACTACTTTAAGAACATAGCAGAGGAAGTAACAATGGACAGAAAGCGAGTCTTATTCGGAAAACATCGGAAGCCTTCGTTGACCTTTTGGTTCACAGTAAATTATGCACATGACGTAATTGTTTTCAAAATGTACGATAAATATTCGTATAAAAAGTGCGGAATTATAGCCCTCTTGACAACAGAAGTAATAATGTAATTAAACTCACTGCATTCAGTGCGGAAACATTTTCGACACTCATAAGTCCTGTTTGCTAAATTAAATGTGAAACGTTTCACATTTATAAGAAGGGTTCAGAATTAGAACAGATTATCCACCGAAATGATAAACAAAACACAAACTAATTTAAACCCTTCACATAATTTGCAGAAATTAAAATAAAAATTAAACTAGCACAATACTTAGTGGAACCTCTGGAAAAGGAGTTAGATTACATTTAAATTAACACGCTAGTGGAACATCTCTAAAAGATATTTCATCAGATGCTCCGGTTTAGAAACTCATTTTATCTCTTCTAAAAATATTTGACTTTTTAGATTTGTAGCCAGCTGACTTTAGAAAAGATTGCAACTTGTGAGTATTTCTAAGTAACCAATTCTTCTTTAAAGTTAACACACTTTTGAGGGATAGCGTAAACTGACCATAGCGTTGCTGCCTTTAATTTTATTGATCTTTACTTTCTCTACTACGTATAGTAAGTAGATAGATAGATAGATAGATAGATAGATAGATAGATAGATAGATAAATAAATAAAGGTATCTTTATTGGTTTCAAATTATTGAAGTTATTATACAAGTATTTAGTGCATGGGTCATTCACCTTACATGTATATTTAAGATTTAAGGTATGGTGAAAAATAAACAACAGAAAAAGAAAAGAAAACAAAAAAGAACAAGAAAAGGAAAATGGAGATAAATTACCTTTGATAACTATACAAATTTGACCTAGCTTCGCGCACTTTAGCCAAAAAATTGCCCATGTTTCGCCAGTTCCTCTAGTCAGCCAGTAGCTCCCAACATGCCCATCTCTTTCTTGACGGGCTTAAGAATTTTTCTTTGAGTTTAATTGTTCGCTGGTTCTCCCACTGTGCACATTCCGCCAAAATATGTACCCAGTCCTCATCCAAATCACAGAATGGGCAGATTCTCCTGCCAGAATCGTCAGTTATTTTCTGTGCCCTCCAACCCCCCAATCTAAACCATACTATTCCTGATCTTTCCTTCTTCCTAAGTTTACCCCAATTCAATTTTATTTCATTTGCTAGACTTAGAGAAGGTTTAATTTTACAATCCGATTCTATTTCCTGTTGGTTGATGTCGCTTAGTCTTCTTTTGACACCTTTCCATATGTTTTTGTCATTTGTTTCAGCTCTTTGCCATACTGACCCCATTCCTATTCTCCTCAAGCCCCTTTCCAAATCAGCTGCCCAAAACTTAGAGACAGGTTTTTCTCGCTGGTATTTATAACATTTGGATCGTAGTGTGGAGTTATCCCCCTGCATCAGCCCCAGCCAGTACTTCACTGCTCTTATTTTACAGTGTGTTGTGTCTTCATAACATCCCACCTCCCTCAATACCCCCGAATTTGATGTGCCTCGTGAAGCTCCAAGAACTCTTTTCCAAAATGCTACCTGCGTTTTATTTACATGCTCTGCTTCCATCCCCAGATTTCAAGTCCTCGTCAAGAATGACTTTTGCATAACTGGTAAATCGTAAGAGATAGACAAAATTTTACTACACAAAAAATGGAGAACTCGTTAAAACACACATTTTTTTTTTCATTTCCGAAACATTCCTTATTCTTTGTTTGAATTTTCAAATGCTTATACTTTTTTCTTAAATGGGAATTCGTTATTCCTTTGTGTGTGTGCGTGTGTGTGTGCGTGTGTGCGTGCGTGCGTGCGTGCGTGCGCGCGTGTGCGTATGCGTGTGCGTCTTGGACATACAAAGAGAATGGAATGCTCCACATAGCAACCAGCTCTTAAAAGATTTGACTATCGCTTAAAGCCTACCATATTCCTCTTGCACTTAAAAGAAAATTAGCAATAAGATAATTTCCACAAATGCTCATCTCGATTAACAGGAAGTAGATGGACAATAAGCGTTTGTAAAAATACTTTTACACAAGAGTAGAGAAAGTCTTGCGAGTGCAGCACATCAGATTTTTCAATAAAGCAAACCTTTTTGGTGCAAGTTTAGCTTTAACCTTCTCGCACCATGTTAAGAAGGATCATGTTCTCTCTCTTGTCTTCCAGATTTTTCAGGCAACAGTTATCTTGAAGATTTAAAATCACTATTGCTGCCACGTCTGGTGGTGTGTCCATAAACTCTTCTGCTTCCTTCCACTTCATAATCCATAATTCAGAACGAGGTAAATATTGAAACGTTAAGCATACTAAATGACCTCCAAATTAAATAGCTGTTTAGATCAACAATGGATTCTTAGTAATGTCGGTTTCAATTTTCGTAATGTTCAATCATACTATTTTCGTAGAAAAAAATTGTGTAATACATTTGATGGAAAATCATTACAAAAATCGTATGATGCCATACTCGTTTTCCAACCAATTCCTTCAATCACTGCTATTCCAATGTGCTCTTTTGCCATGTACTGTAGTGCTGAGCGGTCAAACGCAGGTATGTACGTGGTATGTAGAACCATTTCGGATTGAACCCTCCATATACTTACAATACTTGAAAACAAAGCATAGTACTACAATATTTGTATGTAAGTATTGGGTGTTATTGAAAAATAAAACACTTAGAAGTAGTATTTCTCATTTTTAGATATCTACATATAACGTCTGCGTATCAGTCATTTGACATTGAGAACTCTATATGACTAATGAACGTATGAAACTAAGGAGCCGTAGTTTATAAACATTTACGCTTTGAAGCTGCCTTTTTTGTAGGTTTAACTTTCTTTAATAGAGTGGCCGTGTAGGACGGAGGATGAACGAAATCAGAGAACCTATGTCTCAAATGATCCAGGGGCTCATATGCCTTAGTCCAGTATTCGTCTTCTGAGATAAAAAGTAAAGCCAGTGGTCTCATGTTGTGGTTTTATGGCACGTAAAAGAACCTCAAGCCTGATAAAAATACCTTTTATTACCAGTCTTTCACACCCAATATAGAACGGGAGGCTAAGGACCAGAGTAGTTAAAGAGCGTCCGTAAATAAAACCCAATTTATTTCGCCAGACAGGTAGTATATACTTCGAATTGTTAAACAATCTGATGTGTTACACTCACATGACTATGTCTACTCTTCACAAACCATTTTTACAAACGCTTATTGCCCATATGCTTCATGTTAATCGAGATGTTAAGCGTATTGCTAATTTTCTTGTAGGTGCAAGGGGAATATGGTAGTATTTAAGTGATAGTCAAATATTTTAAGAGCTGGTTGCTATGTGACGCATTCCATTCTGTTTGTATGTACAGGACATAAAAAAATTTGTGTTACACTCACATGAGTTTCTCTACTCTTGTACAAACTATTTTTACAAACGCTTATTCTCCATATGCTTCATGTTAATCGAGATATCGAGATGTTAATCTTATTGCTACTTTTCTTGTGGATGCAAGGGGAATTGGTAGGTTTTAAGCGAAAGTCAAATATTTTAAGAGCTGGTTGCTATGTGGAGTATTCCATTTTCTTTGCATTACCAGGACAAAAAAATTAATAACGAATTCCCATTTGGAAAAAACGTATAAGTATTGGAAAATTTAAGGGAATAACGAGCAATATCTCGAAAATGGTCCACTCAACAAAAAAACTGTATATGACATAAATTATGTATTTTAAGGCAATCTACAGTTTTTGTGTAGTAAAATTTTGTCTCTGTGCTATGGTTTACCAGTTATGCAAAAGTCGTTCACAATGAAGAGTACTTTTGAAGACATTCCAAAAAATTAAAGATATACATTTTATTTGTCATGAAAGTATCTTAAATGTATGATATTTTAATCAAAATCGTTAGAGCCGTTTTTGAGAAAATTAAAATTTTCGAAAAATGTTCCATGTAAAGGGTAATCTGGGGTGGGGGAATTTTCTTGACAACCAAAATGCTTTTTTGGATTCAGGGGTCTCAAAACATGTATTTGCGGTGAAATCTCGGTATCGAATTTTTGGGTGGAATGCAATACTTCCCCTACTTACTATATGTAGTAGGGAAAGTAAAAATATTACAATACCTTAACACTAAATATGGGTAAAATATTATCCAGGTAACTCCCGCCAACACAGATTTGTACTCGTGACCTCTTCAATTATAGCTACGCATATTACCTTCACATTTTGAAGGTGGGTACCTTTTATTGTGTCTATGTGAAAGGATGTATTATCTCTCTGAGGAATAAGTATAGATGGGAGGCAAAGGAGGCTCTCACAGAAACATGACAGGCAGACGTACTACATCACCATTCCCGGTGCATAACATATACTGTACTCTCGTTTGGACGTTACCTATCCTGTCATGGCACACTAGCGACTTCGCCTGAAAACTGCACTCTTTCGTCTGACATCTGTCATCCTCCGTGGTCTAGGGGTACCATGCTTGCCTCTAGTTCACGAGGTCGCCGGGCGATTATTTTTTTTTTTTCGGGAAGTAAAGCCTCTGAGCAAAATTTCCTGTCTTTCACGCCCAATATAGAATGGTATACTAACAGACATAGTAGTTAAATCGAGTCCATAAATAAAACTCGATTTATTTGGTCAGACAGGTATTCGAACTGTTAATAAGAAATATGATAACACTACATACAATTAAACAATTCTTAAAAACCTTCTGCTTAAATGACCATCACTAAAATTGGGGCGCAGTAAATTACGTGTTATGAATCCTGCGAAGGATACGTATAATGAATAGAGGTGAATTCTATTGATGAATTAATGCACGTGTATTAGAATAGAGAATTGCATCTCGCATCAGAAAAATAGAAGCCATGGTAATGGAATTGCAAAAGCCGGGAGAGGAGAATCGCATCGGGCCTAATATAATCAGATCGAAAAGGCATAGCGCTATCTACCTGGATCGTCATTTGTTGTGGAAGGCTCTATTCATTTGTATCCGATAGCTGCACTTTATCGCTAGAGGCACTGCGAGATGGAAAGCAAATTGGTAATTAACTTTGATTTAACAGTAAAAGTGTAATAGTAAAAGCCAGGCTCGGGAACTATATGCCAAAATACAGAATTAAGAACTTTGCGAAGTTAATACGATAAACAACAAAACTCCGTAAGTACTGAAGGTGTAAAATAATGTTGTTTTTTTACAGTCAAGATAGTTGTTACAAAAGCGCATCTGCAGTTCATAATGTTGCTATAGTACGTGGGATTTAACATCACGCGTTTTGTTGTTTATGCGTTCAGAAGACTAATAAAAAGTCTGATGCGATACATTCGCATGACTTTCTCTACCCTCAATCTTTATTAATGGGTATACAAACTATTCTTGCTAAAGCTTATTTGTCTATCTACAACATTTTAATCTAAATAAACCTTTGGAAAAACAGCTACATTACAAGTTTCGTTATAGATGCAAAGAGAACAGAGACAGTCAAATGTTTAAGAACTGGATACTAATGCCAGCCTTAAAATGTCATACGGTTTCCATGCAATCACGAGAAACAACTGAAAATCGATTGGGCTTTAAAATAATGACAAGCATTGAACTTTTCGAACCTTTAATAACGTATATCTCAGAAATGGCTTACCACAAAAGACTTATTTTAAGTAAATTGTGTGTTTTAAAGAGATTACATTTTTTTGAGAAGTACGTTTTCGTCTATCGCTTAACCGTTACCAGTTTTACAAGATTGTACAAAATTTCTTCCTAATGGAGATTTACACGAAAATTCAAGATATACATTTTATTTACCAAGCAAATATCTTTGTGTTATTTTAATCAAAATCGTTGAGGCATTTCTTAGAAAACTAGATTTTTGAAAAATGTTCCATGTAAAGGGTAGTTGGGGTGGAGGATTTTCCTAAAAATCTTCGTGTCGTATCCTTGGAAGATACTGAGCTCGAATACCAAGTTTGGTACCTATCAAACTTTTTGAGTTGTACTGTTCACAGACACGCGCGCGGACATTTTTCCAAAAATGCTTTTTGGGTTTTAGGGAGCCTCAAAACATATATCTCCGGTGAAATCTCGGTATCGAATTTTTGATTCGGTTGCCATAACCCCTCCAGCTGTTATGTACGTACTAGAGAAAGTAAAAATTTCGAATAAACTTCGATTAAGTTTTGATGCTGAAGTATGTGATGGTTTACCTATAAGCCGAAAATCGCATTTTAAAAATGTGTGTGTGTGTGTGTGTGTGTGTGTGTGTGTGTGTGTGTGTGTGTGTGTGTGTGTGTGTGTGAGAGAGAGAGAGAGAGAGAGAGAGATAATTCTTAAGAGGAGAAAAGTCGGATAAACACCAAACTAGGTAGTTAAATCAGCCTCTTTCATGGCTGCAAATCGAAGATTTTCATGAAATTCTTCCAGCCCAAACCTTTCCATACACGAAAACGTTTTTATTTTTCAGCTTCTCAAAAAAGGCTCTTTAACTTTTCATTAAGTGCCGTATGCTTGAAGTATTAGTGCGGAGAATAACATTTATGCTTTGTCTCTGAAGTCTTCGTTATAAATACGTTTTATACTGGTACACGCGACTGCTACCTTTTTGTTTTCTTTCTGTTTTGTTGCAATCAGTTTTAATTACTTTTCAAGTAGTAATGTTACCATTAATAAACAAGGTAGGAGAATACGAATACTTGAAGGCAGGAATGTTATAATGCTGGGTGCATTTTTCTCTCAACACTTCGAAGCACGAAATGTCCCCAGAGGTTACAAATCGTTTATATTTCCTCGCAAAGCAGGAAAGGAATCAAATGCCAGGAATCAGAAAATATCTTAAACACAATAAACGTTTGGTTTCTTATAGCCAGATAAGAAGTAATATTTTCTTTATAACATGAACCATTTAAGTCGGTTTACATATAATAAGTAGGTTTTGTACATTTAACATTTCGTTATAAAATATTAGTCTCTCTTGCACTGGAAACTCATCATAAAGAGAATTTACATTTGTTCTTTAAAGCAAAGTCTCGCTCTATTCCGGAAAGTTAATGAAGGTCGACACACGTGCTGAATGTTTAAATTTAGAATGTTACTTACACTAAAAACTGTTAGGGAAGAATTTAAAGAAAGCCAAAATGGCGAGTGCACGACGACGCTTCCCTAAAGCCGATATCGGACTTCTCTTTCCCTTCAGCTCGTCTTCCTTCATCTGGGGTTGCTCTGTCAGCCGAACATATGATCTGACGTCGGAGTTGGATGCAGCTCCACCCAAGTCTACATTAGCTGCCATCTCTTAGCTGGAGTGCTGAGGAGCACTGGCCGGTAATGCAGGTGGTGACTTGCTGGTGATATTCTACTTCAGCCAGGCGAAACGTGGTTATCAGATATGTCAGTAGAATTAGTCCCACAGTTAAGGATTTTAGCACGGCAGCGTAAATTGTTCTGTGAGGTAAGGAGCCACCATTGCTCATTTATATAACTAGGAAGCCATAAGAGATAGACAAAATCTATGTCTTTTAGATATGTAATGACGGACACAGACTCCATATTACTCATGGCCAGGAGCTGGCGCGCAAAATGGGCCCTAATAAAGTTGTTTACTCCGCGGAAAGTTTAATGCGTTCATCAAAGTGCCGAAGTACATTCCGGTAAATTTTACGTCAGAATCTCGATGGTGCTAATTGTCGCTTGTAGTCGTGGTGCTGCGTAGAAGAATTAGTGTTGGCGGTGCGAAATGCTAAAAGGGCTGTGAGACGCTCGAGAACCAATCTAACCAGGATAACGACGAAACAAAATTACTAGAATTATCTCACCATTCAGGGGAGACGACAGAAGAAGCCAGGACGAGGGGACCTTAAAACAGGTAAGGTAACTTCACAACTGTAGCATTACCTTTACCGTGCCTGCAGATAGCTACGCTCTACGGTGACCCACGCGAGGTACGAACCGGGGACTGCAGCGTGGGGTCTCTCTAAGACGTGGACTTTTAAGTGAGGCGTCCGAGAATCAGCCTCAACCTCAAATCCTCAGCATCAACCAGCCTCGGAGGTAGAATGCTCTGGCTATCGGTACATAATTTCGCTGGGTACCACTGAATATAGTGTAGGTAATTGTAGACTGTATATATAATGTTTTTTTTGTTACACCTTTACTCCCACATTTTTACTCTAATCTACCGTTGAAATTCTTCGTTTATGTATTTTACTTTATTATTGTAATACTTGTAGTTTTTATTTAAAATTATGTGCAAATTAAATTGAAAGTTTTTTGTTATTACTACAATAGATGTAAAACGTTTGAATACCTGCCCCGGGGAGTAACCTAGGTATCGGGGATATTCATATTTTATTTATTTGTTCAAGCTTACAGATTCGTATCTGTTATAAAAGTGAGAGGAAAAACGCTATGCAGTTAGGAAATTTTAGTAGTGTAATAGGAGAGGACGAGCTTCGCTTTTAAAATATTTTTTTTTTCTGAATAAGTGTGGAAAATAATGAAATAGTTCATTTCATTATGTTTTGCCCAAGGTTTCATACCAATCGGTTTATTTTCTCTCTTATTATAAAGAAACACCCTTTCATGCATATACACAAAAATGTTAGAAATGCTGTTTTTAGTTTTGTTTTAGTTCATTATATGTGTGTATACTATTTTTAAAAGCATAGATTAACATGGAAATGTCTGTACAGCGCGAGGTTTCGTAAAGCCCCCGGGAAAAAAATACACATTCATTTTCTGCGTAATAGAGATCTTCTGTATGTAATTCTAATTTCCATCCCTGTAGCCTTGCTATTTTCGTCTATAAATGTACATAAATAATCAATAAAAAGTTTAATAAAAAGAATCGATCCCACTTTGCATAAAATGGAGAATAAAAAAAGCTTTTTCACAGCAGAGTACAGAACTTTCACATATTCCGCTGGGAAAAAAGTAAAAGTCGCTAGCTTATCCTGGAGCTACGTTTCCATGGTAACTTGTGGCACACGTGCATTTCCAAACTCCATTAGTAAGTGGTGGCAGGCAAACCCCGCTTGGCGGCATCGGCAAAATCCTCCCCGGACATGAAATAGGAGTATCGCGTATATTATTAATAATATTAATGCCATGGGCGTGAAACGAGCTTGAAAATTGAGGGCTTAGCGAAAGACAACATGTTTACCACCCAGTGCTGCTGCATTAACAAGATAATCCGTGCTGAATTATTAAATCACAGCCTCCTATCACCGATAATGTGCTTAGAGCTGGACCCATGTTGACAGAGCTCTGTTGTTAGGTATTAGCGCATACTTTCCTCGGCATCCTTCTGCATACAAGGCTCTAATGGAACCAAAGGTCATGAGGGGAAGTGCTGGCTCGTGATTGGTTCCAACTTACAGCTCCTAAATTCCTCTACATATGCTATCGCTGTTGATACAGGATTAGTTCAAAGTTCCGTGCGATCTGAATAAATTTCAATACACTTGTGGACTGAACATAGCGACCTTTTTACCTAGCAGAAGGTAAAATAACTTTCCATTACACTCGTAACACTTATGAACCGAGCGAGATGGCTCAGGCGGTAAAGTATGTGACCGCATTCGGGAGGTCTCGGATTCAAATCTGTCTGAGGTTTTTTCGTAGTTATCCTCAGTCGCCAAGATAAACACCTGATTGATTATTTAATGCTACGACTCAAAGCTCCACCTTAAGACTAAAATAATAGCAAAATGCAAAAATAAGTGGTAATAGCATATGTTATGCCATCTACCTACAGACAATGTAAGCAGTTAGATTGGACGTCGCCCTAACGCCATCTGCACGGCACGAAGCAGAAGATCCGGCTGTCGTGCGCTGGGGGTAGCTATGGGCACGTGACGAAGCAAGATGACATTTCCAGGAATGAGACCTAGAAGGCTAACTGTCCGCCTTTATATGGGAGCGGCGGTTAGACTGGACGGCACCGTAATGCCGTCTGCACGGCACGAAAAGCGGAAGATTCGGTAGCTATGCGCTATGGTCTCTGTGACACGTGACGGAGCGGGTGGTTACAGGAATGAGACCTAGAAGGCTAACGGCCCATCACATATCGTTCTCAGAGTTATCCACCAACAGATCCGTCGTGATATGACCAAGGTAAAGCGACGTAAAATAAAATAGTGTAAAAAATCTTATGTGTTACACTCACATGACTTTCTCTACTCTTGTACAAACTATTTTTCAAACGCTTATTCTCATTATGCTTCATATTACTCGAGATATCGAGATGTTAATCTTATTGCTAATTTTCTTGTAGATGCATGGGGAATTGGTAGGTTTTAAGCGATAGTTCAAATATTTTAAGAGCTGGTTGCTATGTGGAGTATTCCATTTTCTTTGCATTACCAGGACAAAAAAAATGAATAACGAATTCCCATTTGAGAAAAAGTATAAGTATTGGAAAATTTAAGGGAATAACGAGCAATATCTCGAAAATGGTCCACTCAACAAAAAAAACTGTATATGACATAAATTTTGTGTTTTAACGCGATCTACATTTTTTGTGTAGTAAAATTTTGTCTATCTCTTATGGTTTACTAGTTATGCAAACGTCGTTCACAATGATCACTTTTAGAGACATTCCCAGAAAATTCGAGATATACATTTTATTTGTCATGAAAGTATCTTAAATATATGGTATTTTAATCCAAATCGTTGGAGCCATTTTTGAGAAAACTAAAATTTTCGAGAAATCTTCCATGTAAACGGTAATCTGGGGTGGGGGATTTTCTTGAAAACCTTCGTGTCGCATCTCTGGAAGATACTGAACCTAAATACCAAGTTTGGTATTTATCTGACTTCGTTTCTGAGTTATGCTGTTCACAGACAGACAGATAGACACACACACGGACATGTTTCCAAAAATGCTTTTTGTGGACTCAGGGGGCCTCAAAACATACGTTTCCGGTGAAATCTCGGTATCGAATTTTTGAGTGCAATACAATACTTCCCCTACTTACTATACGTAGTAGAGAAAGTAAAAAAAAAAATTATGAATTCAAACAAAAGCTATTCTGGAGTCAAACACGGTTGTCAGATCCAGTAATTTTACAAGATTTTCTCACTTTTCAGTTCCTACTGGTAGGTTCGTTGCCGAAAGTGAATTCGTCTAGATTTCGGCCGTGGTTAGGTGGCGAAACCTCTCCGAACATGACATTAAGGAGGATAAAAATCCTGGAATCCTTTACTTCATCGCAAAGGACTCCGATCAGGTAAAAAACAAGTTGTTATTGTTGCAGGGTCAGAAATGCGAAAACAAAGTTAATCTAGTGCAGAATATCAAACCCTTTCTTTCTATACTACGTATAGTAAGTCGGAGAAGTATTGTAGTCCACCCAAAACTTCGATGTCGAGATTTCTCCACAAATATATGTTTTTAGGCCCTGAATTCCCCCCCCCAAAAAAAAACCCTGGACCCATTTCTAGAAAAAAGTTCTGCGCGTGTGTGTTTGTGAACAGCGTAACTCAAAAACGAAAATAACGAACTACAAAGCTGTAACACGAAAATGTTCAAGAAAATCCCCCCCCAACCCAACTACCTTTTATACGGAGCACTTTTCGAAATTTTTTATTTTCTAAGAAATGGCTTTAACAATTTTGATTAAAATACCATATATTAAATAGATTTACATTACAAATAAAATTTATATCTTGCATTTTCTGGGAATAGCCTATGAAATCCTTTTCATTCGGAAGGACTTTTGTATAATCTTGTGTAACTGGCAAACGTTAAGCGATAGACGAAAACTGCTGCACAAAAAATGCAGATCTCTTAAAAACACAAATTATTTCAAATAAAATTCATTTCTATTTATTATCATTTCTATTTTGATTGATAAACGATATTATTATTATAATGATCATCATATTCATCAACTTTTTTATTTGATCCCTGCCAACTTAAACATGCAATGAAAAACCAGCGTGGTACACTAACCAACCGTGTCAAAAAATTCGCGAAAGCGTTTACTTAGAGCAGTTGAGAGGAAAGACGTGACAGCTCTGCTGACACTTGGCAGTGACACTTGGGTTCAAAAAATTAATTTATTTTTGTTTTTGTTGTAATCAATCATAAATGATATAAGGAGCATGTCTCTGTATTCTTTTTTTTGTGTTTTATTTGGACCTTTAAAGGGCTCTGTTGATCCAGACGTGTTAAAGTATATTCGTATGTAACAATGTGCTCACCTTGTTGTTTGTTGCCATTTCTCGTAAGATTTTCCCAAACTCTATTTAACTTAGAAGTTTCAATTTTTTTGTGATTGCACAGAATGCTAAGCTTCAGTTAGTAGGTTGAAAATCTTGATCCTAAATTACATGTTTTCCGCGAAAAAATTTATAAATATAAGAAAACGTTACACTAAACAATTATTTTCTTCCGACTCCCTTTTACAAATTAAATTAGTCTCCCAAATGGATGAATACTTAACCAGCTGTCTTTAGCTACTTATAAAAACTCGTAATATAATTTTTTCGGATTTATGATCTTTATTTTCAGAGAAAAGTGTACTCATAAACGAAAGTAAAGTTTTCTTGGAAATTATTTTAGGATATTTAAATATTTTTATAATTAAGGATTTAAAGCTAGCTAAAAATCGTTATACCAATACACTCCGAAAGCCTTATTTAATAAGTAAACATTTCATTGTCGTAAATGGTGTAATTGTAGAGAAAACTGGCTTTCTTTAAATACCCTGCGATCTCTACCAAGCGTCTTTAAAGACACATATTATGGTCCTTGCTGTTTGGCCAGCAGGTTGGGGAATGTGTTCTGTCCTTGAACCTTAACGAGTTCCTTTTACTCGAAAACTGGTGTTTGGAGTTAAAGAACGACAATTATAATACATCATAATATAATCATCTGCGTACAGCCTTTAGTCTTATGAGAAGTGCACATGGCTGTCTTATCATAAATGCAACACCGTAACGTATTTGCGTAACTGAATAATGCTCTTTGCAGCGTACAGTGTTCCATATATGGGATGAATAATTGATACTAATGGCTGGTTCGGTCGGTAGAGCATCTGCCTGCTGTGCGAGAGGTGCCGGGTTCGATTCCCGGCAGGGGTTGGACATTTTTCTCTATCCTCCCCAGAGTCTGGAAGTATGAATGAGAGTGTGAATGTATGTGTGTGCGAACCAACGACAATCGAATAACACGGTTGCCTGTAGGCAATAATATTCCAAAGGAAAGGCCGCCAATAAGACCATTGTAGTTAAAAACGGGATAGAAATGTAACAAAAAAATGATATTAACGTGTATAGCGGGCTACCTCGAAATAAAGACATCCTTGTTGATCCCATTATACAGGTGGACCATTTAAGTTGAGACTGTACAATATCTCCAGAACTAAGCGTTGTAAAAAGAAATTATGGGGGAAAGTAAATGCCATTAGTCGTGTTTTGTTTGGAGAAAGTTCCTCCAAACAGAATAAGACTATTGGCATTTACGTTCCCCCATAATATCAGCCATTAAAGACAAGTAGGATAAATACCAAACTTAGTATTTAGGTTCAGTATCTTTCAAAGATGCGACACCCCAGGCTACCCTTTACATGGAACATTTTTCGAAAATTTTGATTTTCCCAAAAAGGGCTCTAACGACTTTGATTTAAATAGCATATGTTTAATGTCAAATGAAATGTATCTCATGAATTTTCTGGGAATGTCCCCAAAAGTTAACCTCATTCTGAATGGCTTTTGCATAACCGGAAAACCGTAAAATATAGACAAAACTTTACTGAACAAAAAATGTAGATCTCCTTAAAACACACAGTTTATGTCATAGACATTTTTTTGCCCATTGAACCCCATTTCTGAGATATTCCTTGTTATTTGTATCAATTTTCCAATACTTATACTTTTTCTCAAATGGGAATTCGTTATTGGTTTTTTTTATGTCCTGGACATACAAAGAGAATGAAATGCTCCACGTAGCAACCAGCTCTTAAAATATTTGACTATCGCTCAAAGCCTACCAATTCCCCTTGTATCTACAAGAAAATTAGCAATAAGATTAACATATCATATCTCGATTAACATGAAATATATGGAGAATAAGCGTTTGTAAAAATAGTTTGTACAAGAGAAAGTCATGCGAGTGCAACACGTCAGATTTTTATCGTTTTGTTCTTTCTTGTCTCATTCCTTAGAAGTATCAGGTAGAGGCCTTATATCTCAGAGCTCATTTGCTTATTCATTTCATCGTTTCATACATCTCTGATATGGACTTTTAATGCTACACATAGGAAAATAACAAAAGGACGTGAGCGAGAGAAAGACAGCCCCAAGGAATATCTATACGTTTATGTTGAATAAAGTATATTTGGAAAAATTTAGAGTGAAAAAATCATGACTTAAGGTGAATATATATATATCACATTAATTAATTTATTCTCTTTGGTTCATATTATTTCACCTTCTACTTTGACTTAGTGCCAGTGTCGTCATGGATGCCATATAGCAGATGGGAAACCTAAAATTGATCCAGAGTGCATGAGAAGTAAATCAAATTGATCCCATGCGGTGATTACATTATACATATATCCTCCATTGCTATCGTAAGAGTTCAACGTTTTGTTGTTGATTTTGGTTTTCTTTGTTTTGGTCTTTTTAAACACTCCACGACTCCAATTTCGCAACCCAAGCATTATCGTAAACTATAATACACCTCCCCTTGCTTGTTGCTGCTTTTTCGGCGGAAGTGTTTAGTTAAAACTGAAAAGTTTTTTGACTTTCTCTACTACGTATAGTAAGTAGGGGAAGTATTGTATTCCACCCAAAAATTCGATACCGAGACTTCACCTGAAATACATGTTTTGAGACCCCTGAATCCAAAAAAAGCATTTTTGGAAACATGTACTGTGTGTGTGTGTGTGTGTGTCTGTGAACAGCATAACTCAGAAACGAACAGTCGGACAAACACCAAACTTGGTATTTAGGTTCAGTATCTTCCAGAGATGCGACACGAAGGTTTTCAAGAAAATCCCCTCACCCCAATATTAGCCTTTACATGGAAAAGTTTTCGAAAATGTTCATTTTCTCAAAAATGGCTAACGATTCATATGTTTAAGATATTTTCATGACAAGTAAAATGTATATCTTGAATTTTCTGGGAATGTCTCCAAAAGTATTCTTCATTGTGAACGACTTTTGCATAACTGGTAAACCATAAGAGACAGACAAAATTTTACTGCACAAAAATGTAGATCGTGTTAAAATACACAATTTATGTTATATACAGTTTTTTGTTGTTGAGTGAACCATTTTCGAGATATTGCTTGTTATTCCCTTACATTTTTCAAAACTTATTTTCTCAAATGGGAATTCGTTATTCATTTTTTGTCTTGGATATGCAAACAGTATTAATCTGTGGAAAAGGGAATAGTCCTGCACCTAGCAACCAGCTATTAAGATATATGTCTATGCTTAAAGGCTACTGTATTTCTATTTTGCCCTTGCAAATACAAAACAAGGGGAACCCAGTACGCCTTAAGCGATAGTCAAATATTTTTAGAACTGATCGCTGTGTGTAAAATGTAATTCTCTTTGCATGTTTAAAGATCGTTTCTGCAAATGTTTATCTCGATTAATATGAAATAGTTGGAGGAGAATAGTTTGTAAAAATAGTTTGTACAAAAGTAGAGAAAGTCATGTGAGTGTAACACATCAGAATTTTTATATATTAAAACTAATGTTCATATAGCAATAGTCAACGTTGCAGCGCTGGAACCCAGAGGCATATGTTAAAAAAGGTTGAAAAGTCATTGAAGTGCCACGGGATCCAGGGCTCTTCAGAACAAAAGTACACCATAAAACATCCACTTAGGACATTCTTTAACGATCTTCTGTTAAATAATTGGAAGACTAGTAAATTATTGACATTATTATTTCCAATGATTGAAACATTAGTACAAACAAAATTCTAAGTTACAAAAAATGCATTATGAGATTGACTCATAACTATCTTATAACATCAATAAGTTACTCCGAGTAAAATTGAAGTCGTATAACTAAATTTATAATGATGGTTTACTAAGCTTAAATTTCTCATAAAATTTCAGACACCTTGAACACATCTTAGAAATGGTAGAGCATTACAGTGACAGCAATGCTTAGTACTGATATGCAAATCTAATGTAGTTCATACACAATGTTACTGAGAATGTTGCTGATCAGCTGTACAAAAGTAATGTGATGTGTTACATTCACATGACTTTCTCTACCCTCCATAATTTATTAATGCGTGTAAAACTATTCGTACTAAAGCTTATTTTTCTATATACTTCATTTTAATCAAGATAAACCTGTGCAGAAATAGGTACTACTAAAGTAATATATACGTTACATTTACATGAGTTTCTCTACCCTCCGTAATTTATTAAATGTGTGAAAACTATTCTTACTAAAGCTTATTTTTCTATCTACTTCATTTTAATCAAGATAAACGTATGCAGAAATACGTACATTACACATTTTATTGTAGATACAAGGAGAGTAGCGATAGTCAAATGTTTAAGAACTGTACGCTGGCCTTAAAAGTCTATTTTCTTTCCATTAAATCGCGAGAAACAGCTGAAAGTCAACAGGAGTTCAGAAGAATAACAAAGAATTGAACAATGCGAACCTAACGGATATCTCGGACATGGCTTATGCCTCAAAAAAGCAATTTGGAATAAATTATATGTTTTAAAGATATTCTACATTTTTGTGTAATACGTTTTCGTCTACCACTTAAACGTGTACCAGTTGTACAAAATTTCTCCCGAATGAACATAACTTTACAGACTATTCCCACAAATTCAATATGTATGTTTTATTTGTCATGTAAATTATCTTCTATATATGCCATTTTAATAAAAATCGTTAGCGGTTATTCATAAAATAAACAATTTCGAAAAATCTTCCATGTCGAGAGTAATTTGGGGTAAGGGGATTTTCTTGAAAACCTTGTGTGGAATCTTTGGAAAATACTGAACTTAAATACCAACTTAAATAGGCTATTCACACACACACACGGACACTTTGTGGCTCCCTGGATTGATGGAGTCCTCAAAACATGTGTTCCCTGTGAAATCTCTGTATCAAATTTTTCGGTGGAATACCTTATCTACTATGTACATGGCAGAGAAAATAAAAATGACTTAAATTTCTAGAAACTTGTATATCTGTCTTAAGGTATTTTGATTTAGCGTTTTCAGACTTTAGTTTTCCTGCACAGCAGAGTTACTGAGGGTGGAGCACGGAGCATTCCTTCCCCTTTAATGTGAGGAAAGTTTGTCCTCCACGTGCACGAGGGCGCAACAAAAACGTCCAGTTGATCAGCCCCGTTTCCCATTTCCTGTAGTTAAAATTCATCCGTCCTGTCGCAAAAACATAACATACGCTCGATTGAAAATTAAAACTCCATCCCCCAACACACGAAATATGATACCAGGGAGCACCCCACCCCTCTCGTGGTGTTTCAACCGCATACAAGAACCCCATGGAAAATTCTGAGTTTATGAATAAAATATACGATTGACATTGGTCCGCAGAGAACAGAAAGAATAGAACGGGCGTTCATTAGCGTCATACAGCTCCAGTGCGCATGCGCGGTAATTCAGGGACGGACTGTTAACACAGCGTGGAAAAGCTGACAAAATCAACAGCAGGGATCAGGGCATCACAATAGTAACATACATATTTACTAACTTGCGCTCTGTATCGATCTAAGAACAACAGCTTTGTGTTGGGTTGGATAAAAGTTGGTTAAAACTTCCGCAACAGCTATTACATATTTTAAAGCATTAGTCTGTTTTCTTGACAGCTGGTACTTTGAGGTAGCTGAATATTACAAATTACTTGGACATGCGGACTTGGTTACGTGCAAGATTCAGAAACATCATTCAACTGTTTATAGAACAATTCTTTATTATTATTGTTGTTGTTGTTGTTATTATTATTATTATTATTATTATTGTTGGTATACCGCATTCTCCTCTTCCTCCCTTTCTGTATAACCTACATATAATTTATGTTTCGAAAATCTATAGTAAATAATGTTACATTCATATAGCTTTCTCTGCCCTCTGTTTAGAAACTATTCTTACAAAAGCTTATTTTTCTAGCTGCTATTGTCAAGCGAGATAAACATTTGCAGAAATGACTTTATTATAATATAATTATATTACCTTGGGTACAAGGGAAATGCGGTAGGCTTAGAAGATAATAACCTTTTTAAAAGGCGGTCGCTACCGATGGCTTTGAGATTCCGTTCTTTGCAAGACCACGATAAAAAAAAACGAGTAGCGGCTTATCACATGGAAAAAGTAAAGCATTAGTCAAATAAAATCGATATTGAGGTATCTAAAAATGGTTAGCACAACAAAAAAAGTATTTGACATAAATTGTATGTTCTAACGAGATCTACATTTTTATGTAGAAAGATTTTCTCTGTCCCTTATGGTTTACCATTTGAATAAAGAAGACTTCACGGGCAATTCCCAGAACATTAAGATATACATCCTAAGAAACAAATCTGATATGTTACACTTAAATGACTTTCTCTACTCTTATGCAAACTATTTTTACAAACGCTTATTCTCCATATGCTTCATGTTAAACGAAATATTAATCTTATTGCTAATTTTCTTGTAGATGCAAGGGGAATTGGTACGCTTTAAGCGATAGTCAAATATTTTAAGAGCTGGTTGCTATGTGGAGTATTCCATTCTCTTTGCAATACCAGGACAAAAAAGTATAAGTATTGGAAAATTTAAGGAAATAACAAGCAATATCTCGAAAATGGTTCACTCAACAAAAAAATGCATTACATAATTTCTGTATTTTAGCGCGATCTACGTTTTTTGTGTAGTAAAATTTGTCTATCTCTTATGGTTTACCAGTTATGCAAAAGTCGTTCACAATGAATACTTTTGGAGACCTTCCCAGAAAATTCAAGATATACATTTTATTTTTCATGAAAATATCTTAAAAATATGATATTTTAATCATAAACGTTAGAGCCTTTTTGAGGAAATTAAAATGTTCGAAAAATGTTCCATGTAAAGGGTAATCTAGGGTGGGGGGAGTTTCCTGAAAACCTTCGTGTCGCATCTCTGGAAGATACTGAACCTAAATACCAAGTTTGGTGTTTATCCGACTGTTTGTTTCTGAGTTATGCTGTTCACACACACACACACACACACACACACACACACACGGACATGTTTCCAAAAATGCTTTTTTTTTATTCAGGGGGTCTCAAAACATGTACTTCCGGTGAAATCTTGGTATTGAATTTTTGGGTGGAAGACAGTACTTCTACTTACTGTACGTAGTAGAGAAACTAAAAAACTTAGCAGACTCTCGAAGCGTACGTTCACAATAGTGTCTCGGGACGCATCCTTTTAGCTTCGTTCTAATGTCTCCATTCGTATTGAGTGCCCGGCACCAAATATGCGGCTAACAGCCGAACGGTTACAAGACGATAGATAGTAATGAGGTCTACCGAGGTTCGTATCCCAAGCGTCTTTTTATTTGTTTTTCCAGAAAAACACAATATTTATGTGCATGCTATAATATTTCGAATTGCTAAGGCTTATTTGTTTTTATGCTCACACATAAAACTGAAACGCCTATATAATATAATTGACGGAGAAAGTAAAAAGAGTTAATTTGACGTGTTTTATACAGTAATTAAGTGAACCAATTGCATCTCCGTTTTGAGTTTGTTTCGCCTGTAATGAATATTTGAGTGTGCTGCTCTGGATCTTTAAGTAGCTGCGCAGATAGAAATCTATGGAATTGAAGTCTGAGGAATAATAATAATAATAATAATAATAATAATAATAATAATAATAATAATAAATATGTCTACAGAATTTAGGAAGCGTGTTAATTCTTTTGACATAAAGGTATGAAGAAAGGGCGGTACCCGCTGTCGGATCGGAGCACCACAAATGGGCCGCAACGGCCCATTTTACTACTACCACCCCTGTGAGGGAAGGATAAGGAGAGAGATCCGAACGGTGACCAGATCCGGATGACGACGAGCGAAAACATGTACGGGGTCCATAACATTTCCAGATCAAACGCATCCTACGCCACCAGAACCCACCCACAAGCCTCCAGACTCCCGGTTGTCTCCTCTGGGTGGCCCCACTCGTAGGCAGGTCCGAACTGAGCAGTGCCGCAACGACACTGGGGAAGAGACCTCTGCAAAGCAACATCCACCACTCAGCCGCAACCCGCCGAACACTGTCGTCTGGTCCTACAACCCTGAAGCAGATGGCAATGAAGGAAATGATGAGTTCGGGAAATGAAGGGATCGAACCGGGACCTCCCGAATGCGAATCGCACATGCCACCTCGATCGGTAATTTGACTTCGTATACCCAAGGATATGAATTTTCCAGACTGCGCAAAATATTAAGTGATATGTCTTCAACATATGCAGCATTTAACATTTTTAAGGAGGATTGAAATCAATATTTCATACCTTTTTATTCACGCTATAGTGAGCTTGCAAACGTTCTGGCGATATATGCACTCTGGAATGTTGACCAACTCGTACCCGCCACATAAATTACTGAATACCTAAGCAACTTTAACAGGAAGGCCGCCAGTTTTTGTTAACATATTCTCTAGTGTGGAATTATGAGCAGCTGGCTATTGAAGAAGGAAAGAGAATGAAACACGGGTCACTTTTTTTTTTTTTTTGCTCGCTTTAAATTGCAAAACTCTTTCTGCGAAAGGCTCATTTGCCAGAGTTATTAATATAGCGGACATAAAACAATAGAGCAACGAGAAGTAAACCTGAAGGCTTCATTGTGCAGAAAATTGAACTCGAGACCGTTAGGAGGGTGGGAGGGGGTGAGAATGGTCATCGCAATCCCTTTTCGTAATTGCGTTCCTAATCCCATGCCAGCTGATTTAGATTACTCGGGTTTGCTGCACGACACAAGGGATGCTGCAAATCTTGATGTATTCTATGGATGGTGATTAAATATCATAATATATGGCAGAACGGGAGAGAAGCTTGATAATCTGCCTCTCGCTGTGTTGAGGGTGAATAATAAGGTCATAAAATATCTGTTATGATGTCCAAATCTGCTGCACCTGCCCCGTTGCCTTTTAGGGAAAAGTTGCTTATTTTCTAAAACTTTGAACAATATAATCATAGCAGTGTAACATGAGGGTCGCGGAATCCACAAACCGGGATGCAGAACAAGGAAGGATGGAATGAAAGAAAGGGGAAAGTATAGTCTCTCCTTCCATACTTCACGCTCATGACATGGGTCTACAGTTTGTATAGAAAAAGCACCGCCAACGCTTAGTATGTTGGGCGGGAATTTAAAGTGAACATTTTTCAAGCGGGAACACATTTCCGGGAATACATGGTTTGGTCGCTGTGAGTTTGCTCAGTATTCATGTTTGGGCAGACCAAAATACGCTTGCGCAAGTGGTTCGAAGTAACCAGAACTAAAGTCCGTGAGGTTTAAGTAGTCGTGTCCCTTTTAGACAGAGAAAGAAATACTCACAATCTCGCTCTCACTCTATGGTGACACAGGCAAAGCAGATACACCAGCCAAACACGCATCAGCGGCGGGGTGCCTCTCCGACCGTTGTTCTCCATTCAGAAACTTCAAACGAATCTTCGTACTCATCTTCCGATTCCGATTCTTCTAAACTTATGACTAATCTGTCCGTAATTTCTTCTACCAAACCGTTTTTCTCCCAGTAAAACTGTTCAATGTTTTGTAAATGCTCGCACGCCCTTTTCCAGTTGCCTGGAGTCACTTTTGTAATCGCCATTTCAAACAGCGGTTTTACATCACCACTTTTAAATGAAATATTATGTTTGGCAACTAGAGGGAAATCATTCTCATCACCGTCACACTTCCACACCTTATTTCTCGTATGGTTTGTATTTACCCACGTTTCGTCAAGGTACACTATAGGCGTACCAGTAGCCCTCAGTTCCTTCATTCGTCTTAAAAACTGAAATCGTTTAGAAACAATATTTATTCATTCCATTAAAAAGTGTCTTCCATTCGAATTTTTACTATAACTGAAATTGATCTTTTTAAGAATTTTTCTTAACGACCACCGCTTCCTTTCAGTACGTCTTGAACGTTTAAAGCCCCATATATGTCCTGCAAACTAGGCAGAAAGTTCGTACGATATAACGAATAGATTGTTCGCTTAATAACAGCTGCTGTGAATGAGTATTTCCGTTTTTTTGCGATCTCCTATTCGGGCGCTTCTTGCCTGGAGTTTGCAACCTGCCACTACTAACTTCAGCATTTTTGTGTTCTTTTAAAATTCGCTGGACGGAACAAGCAGACATACCTCTAGCAGCAGCAGTTCTGTCAACTATACTTGTCACCGAAATAGTCGGTTTTCCATATTTCAATGCGTCACATTCATCACTGAAGAAGCTGTGGACTTTTAACTACCATTTCCCTACCATCTGCTTTTAAAACTTTCCCTCAAAACCCAATTCGAAAGAATACAAACACAAACAAAACTACTAGAAAATAATTAAACATTATACACATATGTTGTAACACTGAAAACATCTTGCGTATCGTGTAAAACCACAAAACAGCAAACCCACATCTCATACGCCACTGCAACCTTCAGTCAGCATACAATAGAAGCGGGTGGGTTGCGAGCTTTTACGGGTCTGGAATTTCCACAAATCGCAAAAAGAACTAGTTGCTGTCCCACCCCCTCTGCTAGACAAAGATAGCACTCTGTGTGAGACAAGAACAGTAGAAAACCTGCCAAGTTAAACCTTGCAGAGTATAGTTTATTGTGAACGTATGTGCTAGGTCATTAAGCGGTATCTACTGCCAACCAGTTTAACAGGATCGACATACCTTACTTTTGTCAGAAATGTTCGTTCTATTCTACTTGATGTGGTGCGACAGGTTCGTGAGGTGATGTGGCTTCAACACGACGGAACCCCAGCTCATTTTGCAAATGTGCGGCACAATCTGAACGCCACATACCCCAATCGATGGATTGGTAGAGGGGCACCTGTGCCGTGGCCACCACGGTCACCTGATCTTACACTCTTTGACTATTTTCTGTGGGGTACTACGAAGACTATGGTGTATGCTACCCCTTTAACATCAACCTACTAAGCGTTGTCGGTGTTTTTTATACACACAGTATACCGTTCGTAAATCAGAATGTCAAACTTTGAGAATGCCGCTCCTGTCAGAAGTTTCCGCTAGGAAAAATAATGCAAATTAGGTCAGAAGTTAATGGCAGATTCCAAAAATATAGTCAGACACAAGTCATTCACAAATACACCTTCAAAATTCTGAAAGTCGACACTGCGATTTAAATAAATAAAGCTGATGCGGAAAATTAAGAAGTCTTTAGTGAAACATAATATTAATATTATCGTCACCAGAAAGAAGCAGAGATGTTAGTGTCCCGTAAAACCTTCGTCCGGTGAAACGACGCTTGGTTAAGCTAGTATAATTAATCCAATTGGCAATGAAATGTACCACATGTCGTTTTTATGTAGCTGCTAGAGTGGATTGGAAAGGGACCGACCGGCTGCAAATCGTTTCAAGGTCACATAAAACTTCCTCTGTTACACATTGACCCGAAGCAAACACAAAAATCAAAGTAGTTTGATGGAAGT
Source organism: Deroplatys truncata (assembly GCA_030765065.1). Taxonomy (NCBI): domain Eukaryota; kingdom Metazoa; phylum Arthropoda; class Insecta; order Mantodea; family Mantidae; genus Deroplatys; species Deroplatys truncata. The sequence goes on from CM060975.1 coordinate 100,643,097, forward strand.
GCGACACACCAGAGAGTATAGAAAGAGGAGGGAGCATATAGGTGGATACGTCATAATCCCCCCAGTTATAGCCCATAATTCGTTGCGTCAGTTTTGTCGACAGTGTTGTAGAAGATCGGTTTTCTTCATTTTTGCAGATTGTGCTATTTCTATGATATTTACCTTGGTGGCCCGGGAGTGGTAATCTTCAAATTCACCATTATCACTCCTATTTCTTAGTATAATGTTTTGTGTATTGTAGGTAACTATGGGATCAAAGAGAAAGCACTAGGATTTAACACGGTTTCACTGTCAAGAGATGTTATAGACGCTATACAGCATTTCCAGAACTTCGAAGTCTGTCGGGGAAGGTTGAGAAAATCGTAAACCAAATCATAAATCCACCAATATTTCGTACCCATTAGGACATCATGGAGATCAGGATTGCATGTATAAGGGATAAAGGAGGATGCTCCACCGTAGAGAATATGAGGGAGGTAAATTATATAAGGACACACAGAGTTTGTTTACACCATACGGTGTCGCTCGCATCCACGTTTCCATGTTTTCCTATCACTGCAATCATCTCTCATTTGCCTATCTTCATAGCTTGTCACACAATCACTCCACAACAGTCGTGGTCTTCCCTCTTCTTACGCCGAGGAGGCTGTCAATTATACAGTTTTAATGACCACCTCTCAGGTGACATTCTTCTAAGTTGTCCATGCTAACTTTAACCGTCATCCTTCTATAGAATCGATAATGTTGGTTGCTGTCACTTGCATCTGCTCTCGGGTAGTTTCATTTTTGATTTTGTGAAGTCTAGAGACACAATTTCTTCTCGAATAGTCCCCTCTTCATTCCTTTTCGAGACCTTTAATAACTCAGTACATACAATGTAACTTTCGACTATTGTTTTATAAATTCTTCACTTTGCATCCTTGTGTACGGATATGAGAGGTAAATTAAATTAGTTAAATCGTAATTCGAGATTTCAAAACCTATCTATGCAACGGCGAATAAGCTAGCACAAGTTAAATTTTCGCAGGCAGCCAAGTAAACTGAATGTAGAAGAATGAAATGCTATACCAGAGATAGGCGCACCATTCTGTTTACTTTTTAGTGCGACGTGATGCAGGGTGAGAAGCCTGACACCACTAGGACAAAATTAGTGAGAAGGTTGCTTACAAATACTAGCCATAATTCTCGGGAAATTTAAATGACTATTTTGGTTTATTGCTTGTTAGTTGTCCCTAATAATACGAGAGTGTTCAGCGTTCTGACTTCTCAACCCAGAGATTTGATTGAAGTGGGGGAATTTTTCTTTAGCTAGAATCATTTCTTGCCCTCCGCAGAGTCTGTAAGTGGAAATGTAGGAGTAGATGTGCGTGTTTCCTGATGAAAATTAATTTTTTAAGAAAGTTTAAATAGCTACAGTCAACGAGTAATACCATCAAGTGTGTGAAAGCTCCTGGTTTGATCATAGAAGTTAAAGAGAGCTATACAACAAAACAATACAGATAAGAACACGAGAGCATTACTTTAATAAATGCGCAGAATACGAAGTTACGAAGTACTGTTAGTTCAGCGACGTTTTATTTAAGGGATGAGGGTGCCCTTTCAAGCAGATAGGGGTGTAGCGATTGGAAGGAGGTGGTGTTTACTTGGTCTCAGGCAAGTGAGGGATAAATAAGCAGGATAGATGAAAGAAAAGCTGTTGGCTGTTTTCGAATGTACGCGTCGTGCGTGACACAACATTAGCATAATGTGTACCCCTCCCATCATCGTAAGCGTACCCACCCCAGCTAAAACGTCGCTGAACAGACACTAGCTGCTAAATGCATTTAAGGGTATTAAAGATCAACTTAAACCGTTTTGTTTTAAAGATAGCTTAAATCGTTTCATGTCAAAATCTTTTAATTTCTGTATTTCTCGATAATCTCCCTGGAATGAACTGGGCACGAATACTTAAAAACCTACTATCTTATACCACAAACTAAATAACACAGCTGGTACCCAATTTTGGGAAGTATGATGAACTGTGGCAAATTGTGAGCGATAACAGTGACCCCTATCCCTTCTATTCCGTTTCGCAGTTATACACCACCCTTCTGTTTCTCCATACTCTGCGACACACGTACTATCCATTCCAAACCAGAGTTTCCTCTGATGCAAACAGAAGCACGTGCTTCGGCTTGTCACGAACCCAAGAACACACTCTTACGCCAACGTAAATAGTTCCTTAATACATGTATTCTATTATGAAATATTGGAGTAGGAAAGGTATAGAACTGCACATTTTATTACGGTTATCACAAGAACTCGTCGTTAAAGGTAATGGATGTATACTAGCTGTTAAGGGATTACAAAATATTATTATCGTCTGCTATTGCGCTAACGCCGAGAGCATCTTGCTTGTTAATACCAACCGTATGCATGACTGCCACTCTGTTAATATACGAGAAATGCAGCAATGAATTCCCAGAGATGCTATCTGAGTACCGAATGAACACTTTGCGTAACACAGGAAATATGATAAGCGAACGGTTATTCATAATACGCTAGCATACATATGCTCAGCTCGGATCAAATCTTGTGATTTAGTCAGTTGGAATTTGAGTTCACGTGGCAGAGGAAGGTCCGTGTAGTGCGAATAAACTGTTCAAACACAAAAGAGGGAAACAGCTAAAAGTGGCGAAAAACAAACAATACTTCATATATTCAACTCACTATTACAAAAATACCCGACACTTGCATTATTGCATACTACGAAACTAATATCGGATTTTACAGGCGTTTCAGTGAGAAGTGTAACCAAAACGAGCAGGGAATATAAACAGACCTAATAGAACATAGAAGAGGATAATATTGAGAACTTGTTTTGTGCGACAGTGCTGTGGAATTGTGAATAAGCTTGTCATTATTTTGGAGAGTTGTTCTGATTCCGATATGTCAGCTGAGTCACCTTCGGAGGATTCTGATTGGGTGTTGCACTTTTGCCCGACGATTGTAATTAACGCAAGTAAAATGTTCATAGCCGCATACTTTTGCATTTTGAACTATGACACACAGGGCGCGTTTTTATAGATTTAAACAGTGTTCAACAAGCACGTGAGAGGGAACAAGCTGCCATTATGGGCGGGGATTGCGAACTACTTTCGCGCGGATAATACAAAGAGTTTGTTTTCAGTGAAAGGCACTCTGGTTTGGAATGTACAGTAGTGACACAACTGAAACAAATAGATTAAATGCTTTGAAGAAAGACACTTACTTCCCGGAATATTCTGGAACATTATAGAGTAGTAGCTAACACTTCCAGTCTTTTTCTTTAGCATTGCTTAATGTCCATTCTTACTGTATGTGGCACCTAAACGGACCTTACTCAGGGAGGACAGTTCTCCGGGATTTGAACCGCGGATCTCCCGTTCACGATTCTAAGCCTTAACGACTCGACCACCCGAATCGGTGTTTCCGTTCTGAGTATTAGTTTTCCTTTTGTTGCACCTGTCCGTCATGAATGAACGGTTGCAAAGCTAAATTTTAGACATTTACGGGGGTGACAACGAGACAGCGAGAGTCAGAGTTCAATGAATCAGGAAAAAGAAAAAAAGAAAATGAGACACGCCTGCCACATAAGTAACATGACTCGTCTGCGAATTCTGAGCAATAGTCCCAGGGCGATGCGAACCAAAGACTGTGTAGGAATGCTGTGGATGAAGAATGAGCGTGACCGCTGGGAGAAGGAAAGCAATTTAGAGGGTGTTCGTCTTCGTCAGGGACAGCCTCTGGTCAGGGAGCGTTATTTGTTACTGCGGTGGAGTGAAGGGAAGGGGGTGCGGTGTTCCCGGGGGCGGCACGGTGGTAAATCACGAGGTACTTGCGAGCGCCTCAGCGTCAAGTTGTGTAAACACTACCTCCATGCGTGCTGTTGGTGCATTTTCAACAATGAGTAAGGTGTTTCACTGGCTCAAAGGCCCTCCATCTCTGTGACTCCTCTGTGCCACGTGTACACATTTGTATACCCGATGTTGCACGGGTAGCTTCCTAAACTCTGGTGATCAATTAGTTTCCTTTCCCTCCCCCCGTTCTTTTACAATTATTTTATTTGTTTACTAATTATATTAGGTCGCTTTAACAATTCGTCTTATCGCGACCATACAAGTACAATACTATCACAGCAACGAGTCACAGTATAAATATACAAGATTAATACAAAAGATAAACATAACATGACTGGATACAGTTACGGACTTATTATTTAAAACAATATGATTTGTTGCACTCACATGACTTTCTTTACTCCTGTAACACTATTTTTACAAACGATTATTGCTAATTTTCTTGTAGATGCAAGTGGAATACGGCAGGCTTGAAGCGGTAGTCAATTCCTTTAAGAGCTGTTTACTATGTGAAGCATTCCATTCTCCTTTGCAACGAATTCCCATTTGAGAAAAAGTATAAATATTGGAAAATTCAAACAAATAAGAAGGAATATCTTGGAAATGGTTCACTTGATACAAAAAATTTGTATGACTTAAATTATGAAATTATGTGCTTTAACGAGAAGTACGTTTTTGTGTAGCAAAATGTCTCCCTTGAGGTTTACCAGTTATGCGAAAGACTTTCGGAATGAAGAGAGCTTTTGGGGGCTTTCCCAGAAAATTCAAGGTATACATTTAATTTGCCATGAACATATGATATTTTAATCAAAATCGTTAGAGCGTTTTGAGAAAATTAAAATTTTCTGAAAACGTTCCATGTAAAGGGTAGTCTAGTTTGGGGGGATTTTTTTTAAAATCTTCGTGTTGTATTCTTGGACTTTTCGTTTTTGAGTTATGCTGTTCACAGACAGACACACAAACAGAACACGAATATGTTTCCAAAAATGCTTCATTGGATTCAGGGCACCTCAAAACATGTATTTCCGGCGAAATCTCGGTATTGAATTTTAGGGTGAAGTGTAATAATTCCACTACTTACTATACGTAGTAGAGAAAGTAACAAACATAACATGAAATATAAACTTCCAGTATTCTTTATTAGTTTAATATACAGGTTTATTTTCCTAAGATAACTGTGTTTTTTTAGCAGATAAAGGTCATTAGGAGAGCTAGGTAGATTGTTAATTTCAGCCTGTTGTCTCCAGTCGTACATAGGTCGTTTATGAAATATTTAAATAAACTAATTTACTTTGTTTTATTGCATTTCCTCGAAGTATTAAATTAAAATGTTTTTTCTAATTTAATTATTAAATACGTCTACAAGTCTCCGAAGTTCGTTACGTTTGATAGTCATGACGTACTGCACGCATTTGGATTTTATTGGTAGATTAAAAAGTAATATTTAAACATTTAAGTTCATATATTTTTCTTCTGTTTCATTTAAAAGGAAAAGTGTATTTTGGTTTTGGCTACTCTCATTATTCCGTTGAAAATACGCGAAATATCTTCGTAAATAAACATCACTAGCCATGTTGTTCCCAAAGTAGTCAGTCGCAGCGGCATCGAAGACAGACTCCACTCTGAATCAGACTTGACCTTACCCACCAAGTGATTTTGCCACCATCTACAAGTTAATACGCGCTTTTGACTATTTGCATTTCAAGGCGTTTCCTCAAAATCTATGAAAGATAGAGGAAAAGATTTTTATAACTTCTTCACTGTGCTCATTGACATCTGTATTTCATTTAAAGTATGATTTATAACATACTCGGTACTCGGCTAGAGTATAAGCTTTATTGAAATTGGATTGGTTTCTGAAGCGGTGGTTATTCGGTACCGATCCAGGAATGACTATATTGTACCGAAGCCCCCGAGGGGGAGGTTGATGTGAAGGGAGACACCGGGCAGCTGGAACCAGGACTGATGGCACATCAATGACAGGGTCCCTACAGGTTCCAGATTGAGACGCCCCGGCAGTCAAATAGGCAGACCTGAGACTCCCCGCCAAACAGGGTCCAACGCCCCCTCCCAAAGGATGGTCCATATACGCAACAACCAACCGAAGGCTGAGGGACGAGAACGTTCACAGAGACCATCCTTTACCCCTGCCACGCTGCACCGAAACACCATCGCCCACACTTCCAGCCCTGGAACAGACCAAATGAGATGGGGGATGAATGAAATGGAATGATTAAATGAACGAAATAGATGGACAGAAAATTCGGGGGATGGAAGAAACCACTCCAGCATTGGCCTGACGAAAGAGTGAACCGCCGAAACAAAACCATGGATCAGATTGGGTGGTTGCCGGAAATTGAACCCGGGATCTTTCGAATGCGGGCCATACTGAGCCATCCCGCTCGATTTTATTGTCCGAACGAGTCACAAAGAAAATACTTGTTTTTTGTGTTTTTTGTTTTTCTGTCTTTCTTTCTTTCTATTTTTTAAGCTGTTAGTGACAGGTTTTGTTATTTACAACATTTCGTTACGCTGAATATCTAATACGATGAATATCCGTGTACAATCATCGTCGGCGATGGTGTCTTGATGTAAACAAAACAAGAGTATGGCTTATCCTTGTCAATGCCTGTGTTCGAAGGGTAACATATGCCTTAATGGTTCAAGCGCATTGGTAGATAGGTGATTTAGAAATATATGTTTTGGAGATGATTCTATAATTACGGACATTAAACGTTTGATTGGTTTGAAACATTACAGAAAAACTTAAAAGTTTATGTCCTTTAACATGCTTCGGAAGATTAGCTGGCTTTTATATAATGTATGCTGTATAAAGTTGTTGTTTTAGGAACTTGAACCATTTACATGAAAGTGCATTAGCTATCTTACAAGTTGACAATAAGCAAGTTTTCAAACATATATTTAAGAGCTACAACTAAACAAGAATTACTTTGAAATCTAGTTTTTAGTATGTATAAAACTTTCAACCCATATAATTATGTAACATGCAATGCATTTAAGCTACCATGAAGGAAACTAAAACATGCAATGTTTATTTAAATAATGTAAATTTAAACAACACGTTTAAATAACATTACTATAATAATAAATATGTAACGTTTCCAAGGTAATTAAAGTGAATCAATGCATAGCAAATGTAACAGCGAATGTAATCAAGGTTAAATCCTAGTTTATTTCCTTCCTCGTTTCCTGTAACTCCTATTGGAGCATGTTTCTTTTCGAGTTCATTTTTACTTTCCCTGCTACGTATAGTAAGTAGGGGAAGTATTGTATTCCACCCAAAAATTCGATACCGAGATTTCACCGGAAGTACATGTTTTGAAACCCCCTGAATCCAAAAAAAGAGCATTTTTGGAAACATGTCCATGTTTGTGTGTGTGTGCGCGCGCGTGTGTGTGTGTGTCTGTCTGTGTGTGTGTCTGTGTATCTGTGAACAGCATAACTCAGAAACGAACAGTCGGATAAACACCAAACTTGGTGTTTAGGTTTAGTACCTCCCAGAGATGCGACACGAAGGTTTTCAAGAAAATCCCCCCACCCTAGATTACCCTTTACATGGATCATTTTTCGAAAATTTTAATTTTTCCAAAAATGGCTGTAACGGTTTTGATTAAAGTATCATATGTTTAAGATATTTTTATGGCAAATAAAAAAATATATATATATCTTGAATTTTCTGGGAATGTCTCCAAAAGTATTCTTCATTGTGAACGACTTTTGCATAACTGGTAAACCATAAGAGATAGACAAAAGTTTATTACACAAAAAATGTAGATCGCCTTAAAATACACAATTTAAGTCATATGCATTCTTTTTGTTGAGTGAACCATTTTCGAGACATTGATTGTTATTCCCTTAAATTTTCCAATACTTATACTTTTTCTCAAATTCGTTATTCATTTTTTCTGTTCTGGTAATGCAAAGAGAATGAAACACTCTTAAAATATTTGATTATAGCTTAAAGCCTACCAATTCCCCTTGCATCTACAATAAAATTAGCATTAAGATTAACATCTCGATATCTCGATTAACATGAAACATATGGAGAATAAGCGTTTGTAAAAATAGTTTGCACAAGAGTAGAGAAAGTCATGTGAGTGTAACACATCAGAATTTTTAATGTCTAAAAGGCTAACTGGTTATTATAGTTTTAAATAAATTAGGAGTTACGATAAAATTATCTTCAAATTTATAATGCTGTAAATGAATCAAACATAAATAAGCTGAATAAATTAAAACAATGCTTTCTTCACATTTAACAATGTGAAAAAGCACACAGTTATGTATCTATTTTAGGGGAAAGTCAATAAAATTTTCAACATGAACAGAACTTATTCTTGTACCTTTTCAGAGGGAATGTTTTCAAAATATCAAATACAGTAGACAACATTTTACATATTGATATTATATTGTGTTTACTTTTCTTATTTCAGGTAAGTGAAGAAAATGATACGAGCAATATAACGCTACAATTGGTGAGTAAACGCAGTTTATTAGAGTACTTGGAAGCAGGCATTTTGGGTGCCAGAAGGTGGCCCATTCTTTTAAATGGCAATAGTGTGTGTTTATTCCATAAGGTTTCGTAACTTCTGTACCTCACACAAGATTCCACCCAATATTTCACTTCTCTAGAAGACTGGCTTGAAACAAATCCCAAGAAAGCACCATGAGCCACTGAGCAACGTTTTTCCTGTTGTGAAACAAGAGAGGGATCAGAAATAACCTATAAAATTGAATACTACTCTCAGTGATACAAACAACCAGGGCAGGACGTGCGTAATGTGACATGATTAGTGATTCGAACTTTTAGAGGTGGGGTGAGAAATGAGTTGCCTGCGACTTTAATATGCTACACAGCCACAATATTTTGTCAAAGGTTTCTTCTGAAGTAGCATGGAAACGAAGTCTAAAATTATTGCTGTAATGGTTGGTGAATTGTTAAACATACCTACCTAGAAGAACCGAACTACGTTGTTTGAAAATTTAGAGAATACCGTTTCTATATGCTCGTTAATTTCAAATTTACTTTGGTTTGTAAGTATCTAGATACAATAATAATAATAATTAATAAGTGATGTGACGATACCACTATTTCTCGATACCGAGCTGGCTTGATCACTGAATTATGTTCTTATGTAAACACACGTAACCAATTTTGTACTGTATGCTGATTTCGAAGTTACTCCTATTTGATATTCTTCAATGGGCAGCAATTTTTACTTTCTCTACTACGTATAGTAAGTAGGGGAAGTATTGTATTCCACCCAAAAGTTTGATACCGAGATTTCACCGCAAATATGTTTTGAGATCCCCTGAATCCAAAAAAAAGCATAACTCAGAAACGAACAGTCGGATAAACACCAAATTTGGTATTTAGGTTCAGTATCTTCCAGAGATGCGACACGAAGGTTTTCAAGAAAATCCCCCCTACCCTTTACATGGAACATTTTTCGAAAATTTCAATTTTCTCAAAAATGGCTCTTAACGTTTTTGATTAAAATCTCATATATTTAATATAATTTCATGACAAATAAAATGTATATCTTGAAGTTTATGGGAATGTCTCCAAAAGTATTCTTCATTGTGAACGACTTTTGCATAATTCGTAAACCATAAGCGATAGACAAAATTTTACTATACAAAAAATGTAGATCGCGTTAAAATACACAATTTATGTCGTATACATTGTTTTTGTTGAGTGAACCATTTCCGAGATATTGCTTGTTATTCCCTTAAATTTTCCAATACTTTTTTGCTCAATTGGGAATACGTTCTTCATTTTTTTTTGTCCACATAGCAACCAGCTCTTAAAATATTTGACTATCGCTTAAAGCCTACCAATTCTCCTTGCATCTACAAGAAAGTTTGTACAAGAGTAGAGAAAGTCATGTGAGTGTAACACATCAGACTTTCTTAAAAATGGTTATATATCCCACATTATTAGGCAAGGCAAATAATAATAATAATAATAATAATAATAATAATAATAATAATAATAATAATAATAATAATAATAATTTAGGGCTATAATAATTTCTTTGCTTCCCTTTTTATATAACTACATTGTGTGGTAAAAGCTTTCTTTTAGACGTTTTCTATCCATATTAGGAAATTAGTGGTACAGTATACTTACCTGTAAGCTACGCTCGTGACCAGAGTTCGACTACGTAAACACAAACTAAGAAATGGAAGGAAAGACCAAATATTTCCAATATTATCGTCATCATTTAGCTCCATTGTTCACATCTGAAGGTTTAATTCCGTTTTTGTCACATTGTGATGTTTGTGTACCTGTGATAGAACGGTATAGCGATATAATCCACCAATATTTTCTTCCCCTGCTGACTCCGAGGCAGTAATCACTCCACAATAGATCCTAAGCCTCTTGCGGCCTTTGTACTAGTCCCATGAGTGATTATGCCGCTCGCATATCCCATCACAATTGAATTGTACGCATGATATCTTCGGCCATATCCTTGCAGATTGCTTCCTGTACCGGATTACAGTTCACAAAGGAGCTTGGGTCTTCTCCTTCATGTAGAGTTCAGTTCTTTATCCCTTTTACATATTGTCAAGGGAGCGTGGTCTACAGAGAACTTCAGGGTGCCCAAGTCACGGCGATATGCTAGAAAATCCTTATACAGGATGTCTCTCTTACACACGGCGTTGCATTCTCTGAGATGACCGTTATGTAGTTCATTGTGTATTTCGAGGGGTACTTTATAACTAAGGTCCGTTTTGCAATAAAGTACTTACTGTTAAACATAGGGTTATTCAAAAAGAAGGAACAGACTTTAAATACTTATTTCTAATGAACGATAATAGATGGCGACAGATGCGATACATCACAGAATAGAGAAAAGTTCAAGGTTTTATTTTGTGTGTTCAGAATGAGCACCATTTGTTATGCGAGGACGAGCAGTGCTTTTCCCCTTGCATGCATAACCATCTTCTACGAATTTATTGTATCAATTGCAAATTTTTTATGACGAGTTTTCCTGTGACGTCGCCATTTTCTCGTAAACAAACAGCGCCGCTGTAGGCAATGAATGGAACTAATAGGCTGGGCTTAAAACTTTGAACTTTCTTGTATTCAATGATGTGTGGTATGTGTCGCTATCTATTGTCGTTCATTAAAAATGAATATTTAAAATATGTTCCTTCTTGTTGAATATTCTTGTATTTTCCGATAGTTTATTTGCTACCCAATTCTTCAAACCTCACACTACTTTGCTACCAGTTAACAATGCTTTTGGAACGTTTATATTATCATAGCAGTAGTATTTTATAACCTTGTCTGACCTTCGAATGCCAGTACATCTAAGAAACCTATAACTGTTTCTGGAGTTAAATTATTCTATATTGAAAAAGAGCTGTGATAATCTGAGGAATATTAGTGGTACATGTACGAAAGCTTGGACATAAATAATGTTTTCTCTGTTTTAGCTAACATCACATTAAGTTGCAGATTCACAGTTGTTTCCTTTCAGCTACTCTGTGATAAAGATGTGATTTCCGGATCACTAGTTTCAGTCCCCATCCCCTGAAACCAACGACATCAATAACGTAATTAAATGCATCTCAGAAACTGTTCGATTGTTTTATGGACGGCCATAAAACTAGGATGAGCGACTAAAATTTATTCTGTACTGGAATGAGAATTTAATTGATTGTAAAAACTGAGTGGAAAGAAAGCTTACGTTAAATAGAATGGAATAAAGAATTAGCCAAAATATGCAGTCTGCCTATTTTATTGCATAACAGATCCTACTTTAAAAACACACCTCATGTTTCAATTTTACTTTCTCTACCACGTGCACAGTAGGCAGAGGAGGTAATTGCATTCCACCCAAAAATTCTATACCGAGATTTCACCGGAAAGACATGTTTTGAGATCTCGTGAATATAAATAAAACATTTTGATAAATACCAAACTTGGTATTTAAGTTCAACATCTTTCAAGGTTGCTCACTCCAACTAAACTACCTTTTACGTGTGAAGAAGTTGGTTATTAGCCCCACGTTTTAGACGCCAATTTGAAGAATGTTTGTTTGTTTACCTCCACGTATGGACGCCAATTTGAAGATGTAGTATTTTAGAAGGAGTTGTATTATAGTTCAACTGTTGGGGAGCCAAACTTGTAGTAGTTGCAACCGCACGTATGGTACCCGGTTTCCGGTAGCCTTCTCCCGAAATGTACTTTCAGATGGCCTTTGCCCCAAGTTTAAAACAAATATTAACTTTGTAATTTGACGGTTTCTTTAAATATTACGTCAGTATTTATTTTAGAGACACGTTTCTCTTAGCAGGGTTGTGATGCGACAAGAATGTAGGCTTACACAGATTATGATTTTACTTCACTCCTTGTATTAATGCTTGATACGATAGAGAGCTGTGAGATTCTTTTATGAATTACTTGCACTTTTTAACACGTAAACTATTTTTCGTCTCACACGATTACGTATTAAATTTCTTGAGGACACTTTTTGTGTCTGATTAGTAACGCTGTCTGCAGGTAACTGACAAGATTTCTAGCGCCTAAACTTGTAAATTTCTGTATTTGAAGTCTGTGATTGGCTATTCCTACTCCAATAGAATACCTTCATTTAACTTACGTTTTTTCTGGTCGATGATTGGCTATTTTATAAACTGTCACTAAAATTATATTATTGTTGCTCCAATAATGACTAGTAGCATTATTAAACATTCTTACTCATTATTGCCTCAAGGTTACCTCATTGTTACCTCTTTGTTAGCAATCTATTTCTCACAGCTCCTACATTATTAAATTACGTAATGCATTCACATAACATTATTGAACATGTTTACAATAATATAAGCATATGCAATGAGTGTTACATAATTTTACAAATTATTGCATACACAAATTACTTCAAGGCGGGCTGTTATTAAATTTACATATATAATTTGACTGAAATCATTTAAGTGTTAATAATACTGCCTCACGTGGAATACTTTTCGAAAATCTTAATTTTCTAAAAAATGGCTAACGATTTTGATTAAATGACTATATATTAAATATATTTACATGACAAATAAAATGTATATGTTGAATTTTCTGTAAATATCCTGTGAATCATCTGCATTCGGAAGGAATTTTTGTATAATCCTGTATAACTGGTAAAGGTTAAGCGATAGACGAAAACGTACTACTCAAAAAATATAATCTCTTTAAAACACACAATTTATTTCAAATAAGTCTTTTTGTGGCATAGCCGTTTCGGAGATATGCGTTATTAATGGTTCGAATTGTTTATTACTTGGCCATTGTCTTTAAATCCTGTCAACATTTAGTTGTTTCTCGAGATTGCATGGAAACAATATCGAATTTTAAGGTCAGCATGTATTGTCCAGTTCTTAAACATTTGACTATCGCTATCTTCTTTGTATCTACACGAAATATGTAACGTAGCTATGTCTGCAAAGGTTTATTTGGATTAAAATGTAGTAAATAGAAAAATAAGCTTTAGTAAGAATAATTTGTATACACAATAATAAACGGCAGAGGGGCAGGGAAAGTCATGTGAATGTAACACGAGATTTTTTATACGTATCATAGTAGCGTATTTATTGAGTTTAAAATTCTTTATCTTAGAGCGTGGTTATAAGAGACCAGCAACAAATTTAACGAAGATTGTGTTTAATTAATCCATTTATAACTTTCGTTAAACAATTAATCTCTTTGCAATAATTCGAAACGGTTGTGCTGCTTTCGCTTGTGTATAGCTCTTCATCTGCGATATTAAATAGGATATAATTAATATATATTAGATCTTAATTCTCCTCTCTCCAATGTAACATTTATGATAACTGCATCAGCACGTGTGTCTTCTATGAAAGAAGTGTGGGACGCAATGAAATGTTTTTCTTAATTATTGATATTTTGTTGGGTTGCTATGGCACCGAGTAATCAAGTTGGTTGGTTGTTTATTCTCCTAGAACGCAAGACAAAACAAACGTGCTTTCCGTTGGATGCAACTTGTATATTGATGAAGGCTATGATAATTACTTTGATTTAGAATAAAGCATAACCTAATTCAAACATAGTTATAATAATGTGATGCTAACACAAAAGCAATTCCCAATATATTCAATTAGACAATAACCTGAATAAATAGATATCGGCACAGAACAATATAAAATCATTACCATTTATAATTATAACTCATTAGTAGACAGTAAAGCTGCACATTCACATAATCCGTTGCACTTACCACTTTCGTGGTAAATAGAGGAATTATTGTATTCCACCCAAAAGTACAGTATCAAGATTTCAACGCATCAAACATGTTTTGAGGCCCATGGAAACCTTCCCCCAAGCATTTCTATAAAGCCTCTGTGAACATCAAGCTTGAATATTTCAAGGATACAATACAAAAATTTTCATTAAAAATCCAGCCATGAAAATATTTCATTAGTTTTATGTTCTCAAAAGTGGCTCTAATGGTATTTATTAAAATCCCACATTTAAAGATATTATTATAACCAATAAAATGTATATTTTGTGTTTATTTTGAATAGCCGTTGAAGTGCCCTTCATTCCGAAAAAGTTATTTGTATTTGGTAAACCTAAATAGACGGATATAGAGTTTATGCCTTTTGCTTTCTCCACCAGAAAATTAGATACCGAGATTTCAGCGGAAATGTATGTTTTGAGGCCCCTGAATAAATAAAGCCATTTTATAAAAAGGTGTGTGTGTATCTGTGAATTACATAACTCAAAAAACGAAATCTCCAATGAATATCAAACTTAGTATTAAAGTTCAGCACCTTCAAAGATGCGAGACGAAGACTTTCAAGAAAATTCCTCCACTACCCTTTACGCGGAACATTCTTCGTAACTTGTTTACTTTATAAAAAATGGTTCCAACGATTTTGATTAAAACTCCATATAATCTTGATAACTGTTAAACGTTAAGCGATAGACGAAAACGTACTACGCAAAAATGTACATCTGTTTAAAACTCACAATTTCAAATAACTTTTTTGTAGCATAAGCCATTTCCAAGATATCCGTTATTAATGGTACGATTTGTTCAATACTCGGCCATTCTTCAGTTGTTTCTCGCGATTGCACGAAACTGTATGGAATTTTAAGGCCAGCATGTAGCATCCAATTCTAAAACACTTGACAATCGCTATTCCCTTTGTATCTATAACGAAACGTTTAATATTATAGGGTATAATGAATTATAGGGTATTTTAATCAAAATTGTTGGACTTATTGTTTAGAAAATAAAGAATAAAGATTATTTTTTAATTAAGGTGTAGATTCGTATGCGGGCATTTTCATGGTCTTAGTGTAGCATCACGTCACAGTCTTTGGTAGATATTAAACTTAAATATCCTGTTTAGATTTACCCGACGTTTTGTCTTTTAGTTATCCTCTTCAAAAAAGTATACAAATACAGGTACCTTTTTTGTAAAAATTCTGTTTGTTATTCAGGGAGCCTCAAAAAATACATTTCTTGTCAAATCCCGATATTGATTATTCTGTAAACTGCAGAGTAAAAATACACAAGATAAACTCCATTTATTAATCTGAAGAACTGAATTAATTACATGAATAGAGCCATGGGTTTGCAACAAGAACTGAATTTGTGGCAGCGGAAATAACCCCCAAGTAGTTGCAGGTAGAGGGAAACCTAGCATGTGGGGAAGGGAGGATAAAGCCGACCAACCGGGAATTCAAACTCGCCTTTCTAGCGTCCAAGCCCCACACCACAAAGGAGCACTTTCGGTTTACTTTATACTGCATTAATCATTTAAACTTAAGCTGGTATTTCAGGTTCCAGTGTAGTGTTTGTGTATGCATTAAATATTTCACGTCAACACTGAATATTAACACTATAAGTTATTTCAGGAACAGAACAGTTATAAACATAAAATCCCCATGGATTGTTGCCAGTTAACCAAAAGTTTGAACTAATAGTTGTATGTTTGAAATGTTCTGTATGAGGTCTCATAAAAAAATAGTATTTAATTACAGATGTTTTAATTTGGTAGCTAGAAGCAGCATTGCGGATCCATATCGAGACTTCATTAAAAATGCAGATTTTGAGGTCACCGAACCCCAAAAGCACTTTTTTTCGAAAAAGATGACAAAGCTCAAAACCATAATTTCGACGAATACCTACCAAGTTGGTATTTAGATCCATTTTCTTCGAAGATATAACGCCATTTCAGAAAAGTCTGCCCCAAAAAACTACTCTTTACAAGATAAAAGATTTGTTATATTTGTATTTGCTCCAAAACAACTCTAGGGAGTGTAATTAAAATGACATATGTCTGAGACAATGACATAATACAATTTCCTTAGAATACCCCGTTTAAAGTGTGCAATTTATGTTAATTACATTTTTTGTAGCTTCACGAGATATTTCCTGCTGTTCCTTTGGATTTTCTAGCATTTAAAGCGGTGTACTTATGAAAGTTGCTACGTTCTTTTATTTTCATTAGCCCAAGTAAAGATGTGCAGTATCAGTTATATCATCCACCGAGCTGTTTAAAAAAAAAGGTCATAAAGTCATGAATGTTTCTATGTAACAACAAAATTTGTGCTTAAACCGTTTTACAGATGACCATGAAGAGGTGGGGATAAAAATTTGATGTGCTACATACACATGACTTTCTCTACCCACTATCGTTAATTAGGAGAATACACATTATCCTTACTCAAGCTTATGTTTCTATATACTACATTTTAATCCAAGTAAACGTTTGCAGAAATAGTTGAATTACACATTTTGTTACGGATACAAAGGGAGTAGCGATAGTCAGATGTTTAAGGACTGGACGCTATGCTGGCCTTAAAATTCCATATTCTTTTCATACAATCGCGAGAAAGTTGTTTGAACTTTTAAGAGAATGACCAAGAAATGAACAATTCGAACCCTTGGCTCATATATCAGAAACGGCTTTAGATACAAAAAAACCCCTATTTGAAATAAATTGTTTGTTTTAAAGAGACGTTTTCGTCTTTCGCTTACCGCTTACCAGTTATATAAGATTATACAAACCTCCTTCGGATTGAAGAGGACTTCCTAGGCTATTTCCAGAAAATTTAAGATACACATTTCATTTGTCGTGTAAAAATCTTTCATATATGGTATTTTAAACAAAATCCTTAGAGCCATTCTTAGAAAATCAAAATGTTTGAAAATGGTTCGTTGTAAAGGGTAGTTTAGTTTGGGGGGATTGCATTAAAATTCTTCGTGTCGCATCTTTGGAAGATATTGAACCTAAGCACCAAGTTTGTAATTTATCCAACGTTTCGTTTTTGAGTTATTCTCTTCAGACACACACACATACACAGAGAGAGAGAGAGAGAGAGAGAGAGATAGAGAGGCATGTTTCCAAAAATGCTTTATTTAGGTCCAGGGCGCCTGAAAACATGTATTTCCGGTGAAATCTCATTATCGAATTTTTGGGTGGAATGAAATAAATTGCAGAATGAATCTGAAAATAAATTTTAACGTGTAGAGAAAGTCGTGTAATTGTAATATTAGATTTTGTAATTTATTTTTGTACAAAGTATACTTACTACAGTTAATAGGCATTCCCCATTTGTGTCTATTGCGATTGCTTGGGATAGAAAGTTCCTGAAACTAACGTAAATTTTGGGTAACAACTTGGGGAAAGCAGAAGGGAAATTTTGTGCAGTGCTCTACATAGGACCATGTGTTACATTGAAAACAATTGTACAATATAGAGAATACTTATGTTCGAATACTTGGGGAATTTTCTATCGAGGAAGTACACCATAATCTGGCAACAGCACAGAGACTATGAAATTCGAAGATGAAAACGTTCCCGCAGCGTGCTAATTAATTTTCTTTTGGCCTCGGTGTCCGATATGGATCTTGAAGATGTGGGTTCCAGCAGGATAGCACAACCGATCATACTTCACACCAAACAAAAGATAGTTTGTATGAAGAATTTCCTGCTCGTCTCATATCACGTGACGACGATCAGAATTGAGCGCCTAAGGCCTGTGACTACTTTCTCTGGGAGCCAACATCTACGAACAGTTCCTAATCTGAAGGAGAAGATTCGACACGTGGTTGACAAAACTGGTTTGTGTGCTGAAGGTCAATGAAACTGTCGAAAGGGTGCGTACGATGAGCTTCTGAGCAATCTCGATGAATAGACTAAAATGCTAGTTACTATTTCAAAATATACTACTACAGTAGAGATATAATGCCGGTTTGAGCACAGTAGAGAGATGCCGACAAGCGATAAAGTTCTTTGTTCTACGCCGACAAGCCCCGCCCCCTCCCTTTGTGTGCTCACATGCCGCCAGGTCTCGTGTCGTTAGGCCCCGCCCCCTCTCGCTTTGTGTGCTCACCTAATGCCGACAGTGTCTGTGCTAACAGGTCCTACCCCCTCTCCCAATGCGTTCTACTGTGGCGTCATGACTTGAGGGAATTGTTTTCTCGAGTCCTGCCGCCCCCCGGCAAATTAATTAGGTAATGTTCGTCAAACATTTTTTTATGATTACTAAGGTCTGCAGATTGCATCCTCGAGCAATTAAGTTTTTTGATTAATGAATTGTTTACTGGAGCGTGAGTATAAGTAGTCTGCTCACGATAACAGTCTGTCATGTAATGAAACACTGCAGCCTTATTGTATCTGGGGAAAGTGCTTGTCCATTAGCTGAACATGTTAGACGCTTTCAACACATTAATAGGCTTTTAAGTTTACATTCCGGATCTGTTTACATACATTAGCGAACGACATACTTCCGCCAGGCGGTAACGGTGACCTCCATTAGCTGACCCGTTAGACGCTTTCACCCCATTAGCGAACAATGTCAGTAATTGTTTTCCTAAGTGCTCTGCCCAACACTCAACACTTTAGATTTTAGCGATGGAAATGATATAAAAAGCAGCAGCTTCTCCAACGAGTTCCAAGTTGACCAGGATGCCCGGGTTCGAATTACAAATTCAGCTTCTAATAACTCAGAGACTAATTACGATAAAGACATCAAATAAAGTTTATTACATTAATGTCATTAGATAGTTTCTTGTGAATGTATATCTGGGTACATGGTGTCCAGGGTTCGAATACCGATAAAATGTAATTTAATTATAAATTTAATAACTCCTAAACTAATTAAGATAAAGACGCCAAATAAACTTTATTGCCTTTATTTTATTAGGTAGTATCTTGTGGATGTGTAATTAGATACCTGACGTTCTGGGTTCGAGCCTAATGTTTAAATCGTCATTATCTCAGAAACTAAGAGAGGTAGAGGAATTGACCAAAGCATGATTGATAGCTCCTATGATGGGTAATTAATACTGTATATAATTTTCAATCAGTTGTCCTTACTTCGAATCCCGATCTTTCAATCACTTACTTATTTTTTCTCTATACTCTAGAATATGTCACTTAGATTGATGCTGTAACTGCATACACAACCTTTAAACATATCAAACTAATATTGTAAATAATTTTGTTTCTGGTGTCCAGGGTTCGAATACCGATAAAATGTAATTTAATTATAAATTTAATAACTTCTAAACTAATTAAGATAAAGACGCCAAATAAACTTTATTGTCTTTATATTATTAGGTACTATCTTGTGGATGTGTAATTAGATACCTGACGTTCTGGGTTCGATCCTAATTTTAAATCGTCATTATCTCAGAAACTAAGAGAGGTAGACGAGTGAACCAAAGCATGATTGATAGCTCCTATAAGGGGTAATTAATACTGCATATAATTTTCAATCAGTTGTCCTTACTTCGAATCCCGATCTTTCAATCACATACTTATTTTTCTCTATACTCTAGAATATATCACTTAGATTGATGCTGTAACTGTATACAGCACCTTTAAACATATCAAACTAATATTGTAAATAATTTTGTTTCTGGTGTCCAGGGTTCGAATACCGATAAAATGTAGTTTAATTATAAATTTAATAACTTCTAAACTAATTAAGATAAAGACGCCAAATAAACTTTATTGCCTTTATGTTATTAGGTATTATCTTGTGGATGTGTAATTAGATACCTGACGTTCTGGGTTCGAGCCTAATTTTAAATCGTCATTATCTCAGAAACTAAGAGAGGTAGACGAGTGAACCAAAGCATGATTGATAGCTCCTATGATGGGTAATTAATACTGTATATAATTTTCAATCAGTTGTCCTTACTTCGAATCCCGATCTTTCAATCACTTACTTATTTTTCTCTATACTCTAGAATATATCACTTAGATTGATGCTGTAACTGCATACAGCACCTTTAAACATATCAAACTAATATTGTAAATAATTTTGTTTCTGGTGTCCAGGGTTCGAATACCGATAAAATATAGTTTAATTATAAATTTAATAACTTCTAAACTAATTAAGATAAAGACGCCAAATAAACTTTATTGCCTTTATGTTATTAGGTATTATCTTGTGGATGTGTAACTAGATACCTGACGTTCTGGGTTCGAGCCTAATTTTAAATCGTCATTATCTCAGAAACTAAGAGAGGTAGACGAGTGAACCAAAGCATGATTGATAGCTCCTATGAGGGGTAATTAATACTGTATATAATTTTCAATCAGTTGTCCTTACTTCGAATCCCGATCTTTCAATCACTTACTTATGTTTTCTCTATACTCTAGAATATATCACTTAGATTGATGCTGTAACTGCATACAGCACCTTTAAACATATCAAACTAATATTGTAAATAATTTTGTTTCTGGTGTCCAGGGTTCGAATACCGATAAAATGTAATTTAATTATAAATTTAATAACTCCTAAACTAATTAAGATAAAGACGCCAAATAAACTTTATTGCGTTTATGTTACTAGGTAGTATCTTGTGGATGTGTAATTAGATACCTAACGTTCTGGGTTCGAGCCTAATGTTTAAATCGTCATTATCTCAGAAACTAAGAGAGGTAGAGGAATTGACCAAAGCATGATTGATAGCTCCTATGAGGGGCAATTAATACTGTATATAATTTTCAATCAGCTGTCCTTACTTCGAATCCCGATCTTTCAATCACTTACTTATTTTTCTCTATACTCTAGAATATATCACTTAGATTGATGCTGTAAATGCATACAGCACCCTTAAACATATCAAACTAATATTGTAAATAATATTGGTTCTGGTGTCCAGGGTTCGAATACCGATAAAATGTAATTTAATTATAAATTTAATAACTCCTAAACTAATTAAGATAAAGACACCAAATAAACTTTTATAGGGGAAAGGATGCTCTCCTGAAACATTAGGTCTCTAGATAGAAGTATTTATAGGGGAGAGATAGGGAATACCAGGGCTGATGCTAGGCTAGTCAGATGCTAAAGAGGGAGGGATATGCTTTATACGAGAGAGATAGGGAACACAAGGAAAGATGCTATACTAAACAGGACTTGAAGGGTAGAATATGAGCGATATAGCAAACCGAGGAGAGGTATTAGGATAGGAGTTTTGAATGATGGAGTAGGCGTTTATATGCGAGAGATAGGGAATACGAGGGTCGATGCTAGGCTAGACGGTGTTGAATGAGGGAATGCATCTTATATGAGAGAGGTAGGGGAATATGAGGAGAAGTGCTAGGCTAGTCGGGAAGGTCTGAATGAGAGAGTATACGTCTATATGGGAAAATATAGGGAAAACGAAGATAGGTGCTAGGTTGAGAGAGTCTTCAAGGAGGAAAATGCATTTATATGAGAGCCGTAGGGTATACGAGGAGAGGTGCTAGTCTAGACATGGTTTGAGGATTAGAGTATACGTTTATATGGGAGAAATATGGAAAACAGGAGAGATACAAGGATAGACAGAGATTGAAGGAGGAGGAATGTAGGTTTATACTGTAATATAGAGAGTAATTCGATTATAAAACTTTTCTCATCCAGCCTTACAACACTTTTTATATACTTAATTTCTAAACCTTACAAACTTTATATTTGTTAAACAGTAGTGCGCGAGACGGAGAGGGACAAACAGTATATCGGTTTACAGTGAAGTATACGTCCTAACCTATTCCCACCTTGTTTGTTCTGGATCTTCTCATTGTCTGTCATCTAACGTAACCACGTAACAAGACGTAACACAGGAAATCATACATATGGCACATTAAAAAAAAATAAAGGTATATATAATGAAACATAAACAAGTAGACAGAGGGTCGTCGATACATAGAAAACCAGGAGTTGTATGTACTGAGACCATAGATTAGTATAGGCAAACAACAAAGAAGTGAATTTATAGTGTAAATAGCCTAATATTTTCAAATATTATTATAGTCTAAAAGTATATAACTTAATTATGTATCGAGTATTGAGAAATAAACGTTATTCATTATTCACTAATCTCAGATCACTGCAATTGTATTGAATCAATTCACAATTGCTAATGCCATTCAACTTTCATTTGTCTCTGATACATAAACAAATTGCAAAATGGAGAAGGACGAAAGTAATAAAAAAACTCAGGCAGCAAATTTTAAGAAAGAAGAGAAAGATATATGACCGACATTGTTTTAGAACACAAATTAGTGTTGAAAATAAAATGACTGATAGCTCTGCTAAGCGTAAGGAAGAGACATGGAAATAAATTGCAAATGAATACAATTCTAGGTTAGTAAAAGAAGATAAACAACATTCATGTAAACCAATTTTAAAAATCAGTTTAACTGAATACATGTAAAAAAACATATCACTTTACAAAAAGTAATGCAGACAACATTTATTTTTTATAAACATTATCCTATTACATTCCTTTACAAAAAACCATACATATTTCCTAAAGGCAAAGGTGATAGTCTAGACATTCTAAACACTCAGTTATATAATCATATACATCACACAGAAAGAGACCATCATTATCAGTAAAAAAACTAAACATCTCAACAATGTCTGAATGATGTATTTTATAAGTACAAGTTTTTTGATATTTCAAAGTTCCTGTTAACCATGGCAGTAATTGATTAACACAATTTCTCGATCCTGTCATGCTATAACTTTAGATGCTTTCAGCTTACTTATAATTTCCTCAATCTCTTGTGTGTGTCTATTATTACCAGCATCCCTCGACGCAATTAGTAACCTCAATATATTTACTAGTCTATTCGGATTTTCAAGCGTTGATATCACTGAATCATCATCATATGAAGATTTCATATTCTCGCAACTTCCGATGTATCCAGATTTTTCACCAACAGTAGTCTCCAGTGAAGGACAGAGGCTTGATACGGTATAACATTCCCCTCTATACATCTTCGGATCTTCAAGTGCAGGTGAGAGAGTCGATTCAGTATAACATGTTGCTCTATGAAACTTAAATCTTGACAAAGAACGATTCTTAAAAATCCGCCCGCATACACAGCATCTAATAACGCGTTTTCCTCCATGTGTAATGTATGAAAAATCGAGTTTCTCATTCGTCAGTTGCACAGATTTTCTCGGGCAGTAGCTCATGCTAAAACTAAAAGAAATTAAATGAATACGTGAATGCTAACGCTCGAAGGAATTAAAAGCGAATGAATGAATTCATAACACGCACCTATGTATATATCCAGGATGAGGACGACGGAGGGAATTGCGATCAATGCATAGCAGGGAGAAAGGATACTCTCTTGAAACATTAGTCATCTAGACAACTATTGTTCACGGAGCCTGTAGACGTCAGGTTGAATGGGACAGACCTCAGGTTCAAATCTTTAAGGGCACGGACCCAGCCTTTTGCCTGTCATGTATACTAAACCATCCTAACAGCGTAACATTACGTTACAACGACACGTAACCAGAACATGGCGAGTGCGAGCATGGAAAAAAGGATGCTCTCTGGGAACATTACTGGAAAAGGATGCTCTCTGGAAACACTAGTCATCCACACAACGGGTTGTCCCTAACATTTCCAGATTTCGGGTCGTTCAACATCGTAACGCGCCCCTGTCATCTACATTTCGACGAAATTTTACCTCCTGAATTAAAGTTTGGTGATCTGTATAGACCTGTACAACATGCATTACGCTATGTAACAGCCTCATCACGTTATGTAACAACACGATCACGCTAGGTAACAACATGTTCACGCTATGTAACAACATGATCACGCTATGTACCAACATGATCACGCCATGTAACAACATGATCACGCTATGTAACAACATGATCACGCTATGTAACAACATGATCACGCTATGTAACAACATGATCACGCTATGTAACAACATGACCACGCTATGTAACAAAACGATCAAGCTATGTAACAACTGATCACGCTAAGTAACAACATGATCATGCTATGTAACAACCTGAGCACGCTATGTAACAACATGATCACGCTATGTAACAAACTGAGTACGCTATGTAACAACATGATCACGCCATGTAACAACTGATCACGCTATGTAACAACATGCTCAAGCTATGTAACAACTGATCACGCTATGTAACAACATGATCACGCTATGTAACAACCTGAGCACGCTATGTAACAATCTGATCACGTTATGTAACAACTGATCACGCTATGTAACAACATGATCACGCTATGTAACAACATGATCACGCTATGTAACAACATGATCACGCTATGTAACAACATGTTCACGCTATGTAACAACATGACCACGCTATGTAACAAAACGATCACGCTATGTAACAACACGATCACGCTATGTAACAACACGATCACGCTATGTACAACACGATCACGCTATGTAACAACTGATCACGCTATGTAACAACCTGATCAAGCTATGTAACAACATGATCACGCTATGTAACAACCTGAGCACGCTATGTAACAACATGATCACGCTATGTAACAACCTGAGTACGCTATGTAACAACATGATCACGCCATGTAACAACTGATCACGCTATGTAACAACATGCTCAAGCTATGTAACAACTGATCACGCTATGTAACAACACGATCACGCTATGTAACAACCTGATCAAGCTATGTAACAACATGATCACGCTATGTAACAACATGATCACGCTATGTAACAACCTGAGTACGCTATGTAACAACATGATCACGCCATGTAACAACTGATCACGCTATGTAACAACATGCTCAAGCTATGTAACAACATGTTCACGCTATGTAACAACATGATCACGCTATGTAACAACATGTTCACGCTATGTAACAACATGATCACGCTATGTAACAACATGACCACACTATGTAACAACATGATCACGTTATGTAACAAAACGATCAAGCTATGTAGCAACACGATCACGCTATGTAACAACCTGATCAAGCTATGTAACAACTGATCACGCTATGTAACAACCTGAGCACGCTATGTAACAACCTGATCACGCTATGTAACAACTGATCACGCTATGTAACAACATGCTCAAGCTATGTAACAACATGATCACGCTATGTAACAACATGTTCACGCTATGTAACAACATGTTCACGCTATGTAACAACATGATCACGCTATGTAACAACATGACCACACTATGTAACAACATGATCATGCTATGTAACAAAACGATCAAGCTATGTAACAACATGATCACGCTATGTAACAAAACGATCAAGCTATGTAACAACCTGAGCACGCTATGTAACAACATGTTCACGCTATGTAACAACATGATCACGTTATGTAACAACATGATCACGCTATGTAACAACATGATCACGCTATGTAACAAAACGATCAAGCTATGTAACAACCTGAGCACGCTATGTAACAACATGTTCACGCTATGTAACAACATGAACACGCTATGTAACAACATGAACACGCTATGTAACAATACGATCACGCTATGTAACAATCTGATTACGCTATGTAACAACTGATCACGCTATGTAACAACATGATCACGCTATGTAACAACCTGAGCACGTTATGTAACAACATGACTACGCTATGTAACAAAACGATCACGCTATGTAACAACTGATCACGCTATGTAACAACCTGAGCACGCCATGTAACAACATGACCACGCTATGTAACAAAACGATCACGCTATGTAACAACTGATCACGCTATGTAACAACCTGAGCACGCTATGTAACAACCTGAGCACGCTATGTAACAATACGATCATGCTATGTAACAACCTGATCACGCTATGTAACAACCTGATTACGCTATGTAACAACTGATCACGCCATGTAACAACCTGAGCACGCCATGTAACAACCTGAGCACGCTATGTAACAACATGATCACGCTATGTAACAACATGAACACGCTATCTAACAATACGATCACGCTATGTAACAATCTGATTACTATGTAACAACGGATCACGCTATGTAACAACATGATCACGCTATGTAACAACCTGAGCACGCTGTGTAACATCATGATCACTCTATGTAACAACCTGATCACGCTATGTAACAACATGCTCACGCTATGTAACAACTGATCACGCTATGTAACAACATGATCACGCTATGTAACAACCTGAGCACGCTATGTAACAACATGATCACGCTATGTAACAGCATGTTCACGCTATGTAACAACACGATCACGCTATGTAACAACACGATCACGCTATGTAACAACATGGACACGCTATGTAACAACATGAACACGCTATGTAACAATACGATCAAGCTATGTAACAACCTGAGCACGCTATGTAACAACATGATCACGCTATGTAACAACATGAACACTCTATGTAACAACCTGAGCATGCTATGTAACAACATGATCACGCTATGTAACAACCTAATCACGCTATGTAACATGATCACGCTATGTAAGAACATGATCACGCTATGTAAATAGGGTGGACCATTTAAGTTGAGGCTATACAATATATCCAAAACTAAGCGTTGTAGAAAGAAATGTCTTTAATAAACTTGATTGATATTATGGCGAAAGTAAATGCTGCTAGTCGTATTTCGTTTGGAGGACGTAGTGAGGGTCATTTCAGGGTCTTTTTAAATGGGACCCTAATTGTAGGTTCCCATTTTAAAAAAATAAATTGACCCAAAATGACCCTCATAACGGCCTCCAAACGAAACACGACCAGCAGCATTTACTTTCGCCATAATATCAATCAAGTTTTATTAAAGACATTTCTTTCTACAACGCTTAGATTTGGATATATTGTATAGCCTCAACTTAAATGGTCCACCCTATTTACATAGCGTGATCATGTTGTTACATAGCGTGATCATGTTACATAGCGTGATTAGGTTGTTACATAGCGTGATCATGTTGTTACATAGCATGCTCAGGTTGTTACATAGAGTGTTCATGTTGTTACATAGCGTGATCATGTTGTTACATAGCGTGCTCAGGTTGTTACATAGCTTGATCGTATTGTTACATAGCGTGTTCATGTTGTTACATAGCGTGTCCATGTTGTTACATAGCGTGATCGTGTTGTTACATAGCGTGATCGTGTTGTTACATAGCGTGAACATGCTGTTACATAGCGTGATCATGTTGTTACATAGCGTGCTCAGGTTGTTACATAACGTGATCATGTTGTTACATAGCGTGATCAGTTGTTACATAGCGTGAGCATGTTGTTACATAGCGTGATCAGGTTGTTACATAGTGATCATGATGTTACATAGCGTGCTCAGGTTGTTACATAGCGTGATCATGTTGTTACATAGCGTGATCCGTTGTTACATAGTAATCAGATTGTTACATAGCGTGATCGTATTGTTACATAGCGTGTTCATGTTGTTACATAGCGTGATCATGTTGTTACATAGCGTGCTCAGGTTGTTACATGGCGTGATCATGTTGTTACATAGCGTGATCAGTTGTTACATAGCGTAATCAGGTTGTTACATAGCGTGATCAGGTTGTTACATAGCATGATCGTATTGTTACATAGCGTGCTCAGGTTGTTACATAGCGTGCTCAGGTTGTTACATAGTGTGATCAGTTGTTACATAGCGTGATCGTTTTGTTACATAGCGTGGTCATGTTGTTACATGGCGTGCTCAGGTTGTTACATAGCGTGATCAGTTGTTACATAGCGTGATCGTTTTGTTACATAGCGTAGTCATGTTGTTACATAACGTGCTCAGGTTGTTACATAGCGTGATCATGTTGTTACATAGCGTGATCAGTTGTTACATAGCGTAATCAGATTGTTACATAGCGTGATCGTATTGTTACATAGCGTGTTCATGTTGTTACATAGCGTGAACATGTTGTTACATAGCGTGCTCAGGTTGTTACATAGCTTGATCGTTTTGTTACATAGCGTGATCATGTTGTTACATAGCGTGATCATGTTGTTACATAACGTGATCATGTTGTTACATAGCGTGAACATGTTGTTACATAGCGTGCTCAGGTTGTTACATAGCTTGATCGTTTTGTTACATAGCGTGATCATGTTGTTACATAGCTTGATCGTTTTGTTACATAGCATGATCATGTTGTTACATAGTGTGGTCATGTTGTTACATAGCGTGATCATGTTGTTACATAGCGTGAACATGTTGTTACATAGCGTGAACATGTTGTTACATAGCGTGATCATGTTGTTACATAGCTTGAGCATGTTGTTACATAGCGTGATCAGTTGTTACATAGCGTGATCAGGTTGTTACATAGCGTGCTCAGGTTGTTACATAGCGTGATCAGTTGTTACATAGCTTGATCAGTTTGTTACATAGCGTGATCGTGTTGCTACATAGCTTGATCGTTTTGTTACATAACGTGATCATGTTGTTACATAGTGTGGTCATGTTGTTACATAGCGTGATCATGTTGTTACATAGCGTGAACATGTTGTTACATAGCGTGATCATGTTGTTACATAGCGTGAACATGTTGTTACATAGCTTGAGCATGTTGTTACATAGCGTGATCAGTTGTTACATGGCGTGATCATGTTGTTACATAGCGTACTCAGGTTGTTACATAGCGTGATCATGTTGTTACATAGCGTGCTCAGGTTGTTACATAGCGTGATCATGTTGTTACATAGCGTGATCAGTTGTTACATAGCTTGATCAGGTTGTTACATAGCGTGATCAGTTGTTACATAGCGTGATCGTGTTGTACATAGCGTGATCGTGTTGTTACATAGCGTGATCGTTTTGTTACATAGCGTGGTCATGTTGTTACATAGCGTGAACATGTTGTTACATAGCGTGATCATGTTGTTACATAGCGTGATCATGTTGTTACATAGCGTGATCATGTTGTTACATAGCGTGATCAGTTGTTACATAACGTGATCAGATTGTTACATAGCGTGCTCAGGTTGTTACATAGCGTGATCATGTTGTTACATAGCGTGATCAGTTGTTACATAGCTTGAGCATGTTGTTACATAGCGTGATCAGTTGTTACATGGCGTGATCATGTTGTTACATAGCGTACTCAGTTTGTTACATAGCGTGATCATGTTGTTACATAGCGTGCTCAGGTTGTTACATAGCATGATCATGTTGTTACATAGCGTGATCAGTTGTTACATAGCTTGATCGTTTTGTTACATAGCGTGGTCATGTTGTTACATAGCGTGATCATGTTGTTACATAGCGTGATCATGTTGTTACATAGCGTGATCATGTTGTTACATGGCGTGATCATGTTGTTACATAGCGTGATCATGTTGGTACATAGCGTGATCATGTTGTTACATAGCGTGAACATGTTGTTACCTAGCGTGATCGTGTTGTTACATAACGTGATGAGTCTGTTACATAGCGTAATGCATGTTGTACAGGTCTATACAGATCACCAAACTTTAATTCAGGAGGTAAAATTTCGTCGAAATGTAGATGACAGGGGCGCGTTACGATGTTGAACGACCCGAAATCTGGAAATGTTAGGGACAACCCGTTGTGTGGATGACTAGTGTTTCCAGAGAGCATCCTTTTCCAGTAATGTTCCCAGAGAGCATCCTTTTTTCCATGCTCGCACTCGCCATGTTCTGGTTACGTGTCGTTGTAACGTAATGTTACGCTGTTAGGATGGTTTAGTATACATGACAGGCAAAAGGCTGGGTCCGTGCCCTTAAAGATTTGAACCTGAGGTCTGTCCCATTCAACCTGACGTCTACAGGCTCCGTGAACAATAGTTGTCTAGATGACTAATGTTTCAAGAGAGTATCCTTTCTCCCTGCTATGCATTGATCGCAATTCCCTCCGTCGTCCTCATCCTGGATATATACATAGGTGCGTGTTATGAATTCATTCATTCGCTTTTAATTCCTTCGAGCGTTAGCATTCACGTATTCATTTAATTTCTTTTAGTTTTAGCATGAGCTACTGCCCGAGAAAATCTGTGCAACTGACGAATGAGAAACTCGATTTTTCATACATTACACATGGAGGAAAACGCGTTATTAGATGCTGTGTATGCGGGCGGATTTTTAAGAATCGTTCTTTGTCAAGATTTAAGTTTCATAGAGCAACATGTTATACTGAATCGACTCTCTCACCTGCACTTGAAGATCCGAAGATGTATAGAGGGGAATGTTATACCGTATCAAGCCTCTGTCCTTCACTGGAGACTACTGTTGGTGAAAAATCTGGATACATCGGAAGTTGCGAGAATATGAAATCTTCATATGATGATGATTCAGTGATATCAACGCTTGAAAATCCGAATAGACTAGTAAATATATTGAGGTTACTAATTGCGTCGAGGGATGCTGGTAATAATAGACACACACAAGAGATTGAGGAAATTATAAGTAAGCTGAAAGCATCTAAAGTTATAGCATGACAGGATCGAGAAATTGTGTTAATCAATTACTGCCATGGTTAACAGGAACTTTGAAATATCAAAAAACTTGTACTTATAAAATACATCATTCAGACATTGTTGAGATGTTTAGTTTTTTTACTGATAATGATGGTCTCTTTCTGTGTGATGTATATGATTATATAACTGAGTGTTTAGAATGTCTAGACTATCACCTTTGCCTTTAGGAAATATGTATGGTTTTTTGTAAAGGAATGTAATAGGATAATGTTTATAAAAAATAAATGTTGTCTGCATTACTTTTTGTAAAGTGATATGTTTTTTTACATGTATTCAGTTAAACTGATTTTTAAAATTGGTTTACATGAATGTTGTTTATCTTCTTTTACTAACCTAGAATTGTATTCATTTGCAATTTATTTCCATGTCTCTTCCTTACGCTTAGCAGAGCTATCAGTCATTTTATTTTCAACACTAATTTGTGTTCTAAAACAATGTCGGTCATATATCTTTCTCTTCTTTCTTAAAATTTGCTGCCTGAGTTTTTTTATTACTTTCGTCCTTCTCCATTTTGCAATTTGTTTATGTATCAGAGACAAATGAAAGTTGAATGGCATTAGCAATTGTGAATTGATTCAATACAATTGCAGTGATCTGAGATTAGTGAATAATGAATAACGTTTATTTCTCAATACTCGATACATAATTAAGTTATATACTTTTAGACTATAATAATATTTGAAAATATTAGGCTATTTACACTATAAATTCACTTCTTTGTTGTTTGCCTATACTAATCTATGGTCTCAGTACATACAACTCCTGGTTTTCTATGTATCGACGACCCTCTGTCTACTTGTTTATGTTTCATTATATATACCTTTATTTTTTTTAATGTGCCATATGTATGATTTCCTGTGTTACGTCTTGTTACGTGGTTACGTTAGATGACAGACAATGAGAAGATCCAGAACAAACAAGGTGGGAATAGGTTAGGACGTATACTTCACTGTAAACCGATATACTGTTTGTCCCTCTCCGTCTCGCGCACTACTGTTTAACAAATATAAAGTTTGTAAGGTTTAGAAATTAAGTATATAAAAAGTGTTGTAAGGCTGGATGAGAAAAGTTTTATAATCGAATTACTCTCTATATTACAGTATAAACCTACATTCCTCCTCCTTCAATCTCTGTCTATCCTTGTATCTCTCCTGTTTTCCATATTTCTCCCATATAAACGTATACTCTAATCCTCAAACCATGTCTAGACTAGCACCTCTCCTCGTATACCCTACGGCTCTCATATAAATGCATTTTCCTCCTTGAAGACTCTCTCAACCTAGCACCTATCTTCGTTTTCCCTATATTTTCCCATATAGACGTATACTCTCTCATTCAGACCTTCCCGACTAGCCTAGCACTTCTCCTCATATTCCCCTACCTCTCTCATATAAGATGCATTCCCTCATTCAACACCGTCTAGCCTAGCATCGACCCTCGTATTCCCTATCTCTCGCATATAAACGCCTACTCCATCATTCAAAACTCCTATCCTAATACCTCTCCTCGGTTTGCTATATCGCTCATATTCTACCCTTCAAGTCCTGTTTAGTATAGCATCTTTCCTTGTGTTCCCTATCTCTCTCGTATAAAGCATATCCCTCCCTCTTTAGCATCTGACTAGCCTAGCATCAGCCCTGGTATTCCCTATCTCTCCCCTATAAATACTTCTATCTAGAGACCTAATGTTTCAGGAGAGCATCCTTTCCCCTATAAAAGTTTATTTGGTGTCTTTATCTTAATTAGTTTAGGAGTTATTAAATTTATAATTAAATTACATTTTATCGGTATTCGAACCCTGGACACCAGAACCAATATTATTTACAATATTAGTTTGATATGTTTAAGGGTGCTGTATGCATTTACAGCATCAATCTAAGTGATATATTCTAGAGTATAGAGAAAAATAAGTAAGTGATTGAAAGATCGGGATTCGAAGTAAGGACAGCTATTGAAAATTATATACAGTATTAATTGCCCCTCATAGGAGCTATCAATCATGCTTTGGTCAATTCCTCTACCTCTCTTAGTTTCTGAGATAATGACGATTTAAACATTAGGCTCGAACCCAGAACGTTAGGTATCTAATTACACATCCACAAGATACTACCTAGTAACATAAACGCAATAAAGTTTATTTGGCGTCTTTATCTTAATTAGTTTAGGAGTTATTAAATTTATAATTAAATTACATTTTATCGGTATTCGAACCCTGGACACCAGAAACAAAATTATTTACAATATTAGTTTGATATGTTTAAAGGTGCTGTATGCAGTTACAGCATCAATCTAAGTGATATATTCTAGAGTATAGAGAAAACATAAGTAAGTGATTGAAAGATCGGGATTCGAAGTAAGGACAACTGATTGAAAATTATATACAGTATTAATTACCCCTCATAGGAGCTATCAATCATGCTTTGGTTCACTCGTCTACCTCTCTTAGTTTCTGAGATAATGACGATTTAAAATTAGGCTCGAACCCAGAACGTCAGGTATCTAATTACACATCCACAAGATAATACCTAATAACATAAAGGCAATAAAGTTTATTTGGCGTCTTTATCTTAATTAGTTTAGAAGTTATTAAATTTATAATTAAACTATATTTTATCGGTATTCGAACCCTGGACACCAGAAAATAAATTATTTACAATATTAGTTTGATATGTTTAAAGGTGCTGTATGCAGTTACAGCATCAATCTAAGTGATATATTCTAGAGTATAGAGAAAAATAAGTAAGTGATTGAAAGATCGGGATTCGAAGTAAGGACAACTGATTGAAAATTATATACAGTATTAATTACCCATCATAGGAGCTATCAATCATGCTTTGGTTCACTCGTCTACCTCTCTTAGTTTCTGAGATAATGACGATTTAAAATTAGGCTCGAACCCAGAACGTCAGGTATCTAATTACACATCCACAAGATAATACCTAATAACATAAAGGCAATAAAGTTTATTTGGCGTCTTTATCTTAATTAGTTTAGAAGTTATTAAATTTATAATTAAACTACATTTTATCGGTATTCGAACCCTGGACACCAGAAACAAAATTATTTACAATATTAGTTTGATATGTTTAAAGGTGCTGTATACAGTTACAGCATCAATCTAAGTGATATATTCTAGAGTATAGAGAAAAATAAGTATGTGATTGAAAGATCGGGATTCGAAGTAAGGACAACTGATTGAAAATTATATGGAGTATTAATTACCCCTTATAGGAGCTATCAATCATGCTTTGGTTCACTCGTCTACCTCTCTTAGTTTCTGAGATAATGACGATTTAAAATTAGGATCGAACCCAGAACGTCAGGTATCTAATTACACATCCACAAGATAGTACCTAATAATATAAAGACAATAAAGTTTATTTGGCGTCTTTATCTTAATTAGTTTAGAAGTTATTAAATTTATAATTAAATTACATTTTATCGGTATTCGAACCCTGGACACCAGAAACAAAATTATTTACAATATTAGTTTGATATGTTTAAAGGTTGTGTATGCAGTTACAGCATCAATCTAAGTGACATATTCTAGAGTATAGAGAAAAAATAAGTAAGTGATTGAAAGATCGGGATTCGAAGTAAGGACAACTGATTGAAAATTATATACAGTATTAATTACCCATCATAGGAGCTATCAATCATGCTTTGGTCAATTCCTCTACCTCTCTTAGTTTCTGAGATAATGACGATTTAAACATTAGGCTCGAACCCAGAACGTCAGGTATCTAATTACACATCCACAAGATACTACCTAATAAAATAAAGGCAATAAAGTTTATTTGGCGTCTTTATCTTAATTAGTTTAGGAGTTATTAAATTTATAATTAAATTACATTTTATCGGTATTCGAACCCTGGACACCATGTACCCAAATATACATTCACAAGAAACTATCTAATGACATTAATGTAATAAACTTTATTTGATGTCTTTATCGTAATTAGTCTCTGAGTTATTAGAAGCTGAATTTGTAATTCGAACCCGGGCATCCTGGTCAACTTGGAACTCGTTGGAGAAGCTGCTGCTTTTTATATCATTTCCATCGCTAAAATCTAAAGTGTTGAGTGTTGGGCAGAGCACTTAGGAAAACAATTACTGACATTGTTCGCTAATGGGGTGAAAGCGTCTAACGGGTCAGCTAATGGAGGTCACCGTTACCGCCTGGCGGAAGTATGTCGTTCGCTAATGTATGTAAACAGATCCGGAATGTAAACTTAAAAGCCTATTAATGTGTTGAAAGCGTCTAACATGTTCAGCTAATGGACAAGCACTTTCCCCAGATACAATAAGGCTGCAGTGTTTCATTACATGACAGACTGTTACCGTGAGCAGACTACTTATACTCACGCTCCAGTAAACAATTCATTAATCAAAAAACTTAATTGCTCGAGGATGCAATCTGCAGACCTTAGTAATCATAAAAAAATGTTTGACGAACATTACCTAATTAATTTGCCGGGGGGCGGCAGGACTCGAGAAAACAATTCCCTCAAGTCATGACGCCACAGTAGAACGCATTGGGAGAGGGGGTAGGACCTGTTAGCACAGACACTGTCGGCATTAGGTGAGCACACAAAGCGAGAGGGGGCGGGGCCTAACGACACGAGACCTGGCGGCATGTGAGCACACAAAGGGAGGGGGCGGGGCTTGTCGGCGTAGAACAAAGAACTTTATCGCTTGTCGGCATCTCTCTACTGTGCTCAAACCGGCATTATATCTCTACTTACTACGATGCGTATTTTTATAGTAAGTGCCCATAACTTCTTAAAAAAATAACACAAGATTATTTTCGAAATACCTTATTTTCATTCATTACCTTACACTACTTCACATATCATAACCGTTGTTAGGCAACGGGAAACCAGTTTTCGTATGCCTTCGTCAAAGAATGATGCCGTTTGTGACTTAAGCCAAGTCTGCACTTCTTGCTTTACGTCATCATCGCGTCCACATGTTTTCTGTCAAGGAATTTCTTCATATGAAGGAGGAGATGAGAATCGCTTGGTGCTAAATCCGGACTAAATCCGGGAGGATGATCAAATTGTCCCTAACCAAATGATACGATCAGATCTTGTGTTTGTTTGGTTTTGTAGGGCCTGGCATTGTCTCTCATTATTGTTTCCCCATAAACTTCACATAATGAGTGTTTGCTGGCGTAACATTTATTAAAAAAACGAATCACTGATCTGACTTTACAGTCGCCGGGTCGTTCGATTATTATGAACATTTGGAAACACACTAACAACAGGAAAACACAAAGTGGCGATCGCGCACAAGCCGCTCGTAATTTATACAACATGTGGATAATCTTTATGATTATGGCATGATTCGTTGCTGTTCGTGTAAAGATTTTCATGAATTTCATTATTAAGGTTATCCACGAGTTGAATGACATTTTAAGTAGTCTTAGCATTATAAATTGTAGGAATAAATCGTGAAACAAACCGACATACATAGCTGACATAATTGAGAGCGTCTTCATGTTATGAGACGTTAGCTTCTCTCCCTATATTTTATTTGTTAACTGGCGTGTTGAACCGATAAGGCAGTCTTTTGCTTATGTTCAGTAGGTGTTATGGAATGATGCAGCCTTTTATCAGCACGGCATGGTAAGTAATTATACATTTAAGTTTTAACTATTCTATATTTTATAATGTATAGGTTTTTGCATTTTCGTTGCTCAGAGGAAGCAATGTCACAAAATGGTTTCATCGTCTCCTTGTAATCTTGGCAACTTGTAATACTGGTATTATGTCATTGTTGTTAATGGCAAGCGTGCCATAATGAGCCAATTATGCACAATTGTTTATAATGGTAGTTATGCATAGAAACGTTATACATGTCGGAATAGTTTTATTATAAAAAGTCTTGTAGGCAACACCCACACGGTTGCTTCTAATTACTACATAATCAACTGCATCTCTTAAAATATTTATGCACGAGTGATTTTGGCTACACGTGACGTGAATTACGATGTTTAAAATACTCTTGATTACTCAACTGTTTATATTACAAAGAGATGTTTGTTAGTAACGAGCAAATGGAAGGTGTAACGCTAACATCTGTCGTGGAAGTGAAGATCCGACACCTAGGCGTCTCTCGTCCTCGTTGATGTGTTTGCTAGGAGGGCGTCGTCTTTTTAGGGGCAGCCTCAACGAGTAGTTGGATCCTTTGAAAGGTGTAGGGCTTTCGCTCCGGGTTACCCAGGAACGAAACACAAGGTTTACTTTTTTGTCGACACTTCTGGTCAATAGGAACTGTAAATGATTCCCTTTTTTTTTATAACGATTTTATATATTAGTTCGGAAATATAAACACTTTGATTTTGCTCCGGCTAGTTGTTTTCTGAGATTTTTGTTGTCACCGTTCATTAGATCCGCATTCATTTAATCGTAACACTTGAATTGCTTCACATGATTTGCGTGTATGTCTATACACATAATTTAGTACTGTGGATTATACTCGCATAATATAAATATGATACACTCGGTTCTTTAAGTAATAGTGAGTTTACATTAATATAACTCGGCTTTGTTTAGAGCGCCTCGCCTTGTACTTTGCGTAAATAGCGTCCATTTTGAATACTGAGTGATACAGGTTTATCCTACAACTAATTCCTCCTAACTGTCTGTTTCTTCCCCAAAAACTATTTTAAATAAGATCAAGAAAACCTTCCGATCTTTTTACACAAAGTCTCACTGTCTCTAGCCACTGGGCTTTAACTTCATTGGTTCTCTCTTCGAACTTCAAATCTTAACGATAGTCAGCAAAATTCGTCGAGGGACGCTTCTATCCCTGGAAAAGACGGTTAACTCCCTCGCAATACAAAATAAGCCAAGTAACTTCTTATTGCCCCACGCTATGAGCACAACAAAAGATCTGACAAAGTTACACTGATATTTTTCAACGAAAATTGCAGATTTCCCGAGGTTTATGATTAATATTCAAGGAATTTAAAACACTTATATATCTTTTCAAGGGCTTTCTGTTATAATTTTACAACCAATCGGATAAGAATTGTAGATATTTCTTATTTTGAATGTTAATTAATCGTTGATAATTTATTTACTATCAGATAAGCATTCCTTTTTATCAGGAGTGACAGGTGGAAATAACGCTACAACCCGCCTGATAAAACTGAACGAATATTTGGAAACGATTATACTACGAAAAAAAGACTTACTTGACACACTTGGCATTACATTAATAAGTTTAGCATCTTTCTCC
Source organism: Deroplatys truncata (assembly GCA_030765065.1). NCBI lineage: Eukaryota > Metazoa > Arthropoda > Insecta > Mantodea > Mantidae > Deroplatys > Deroplatys truncata. The sequence continues at coordinate 100,680,983 of CM060975.1, forward strand.
AGTAAGCAATTTTTAATGCTTTATGGTTGCCCAGTTACATAAGCGAATGAAAGGGCTATTCAAAGAGAATTCAGCACGCATGGTTAATGCATAATGCCAATATCTCAAACACATGATGTTTAATAAAAATCATTAAAGCTAGTATTCAGACTAATGTATCGCCTTATTGTCTCTTACGCATTGAGAAAATGAACAAATGATTCCTATATCTGCTCAAAAAAAAGTTCTATTTATTATAAAAGGGTTGTATGTCTAGCAACTTAAATCTCTAAAGGAACATTAATCTGTTGATATACTAACTAATAACTGCAATGTTTGGTGCCTTATTATTAATATATTACATTATTATATTAACATTATTATCTTTATTTTGAATTAATCCTTTTTTGTTCGCTCTTTTGGCTATGTTTAAATAATATAATATTTCTCTATGTACTTTCTGTAAAGAATAATTCAGAACAGGTGGAGATTTCTGTTATGTATATCTCCTACCACTATTATCACTTAACGAGGCGAAAATTTACAATGGATCCGTTAAATATTATGCATTTTATAACCTAAGTATTCAAAAGTGGCATGTTATCTTTTCATTATCTTTAGTTAGGGGAGAGTGAACAGGATTTGTCTACATTATTAAGTTTAATTTGAATCCTATTTTTTAAAAACCTATTAGTTTGTTGCTTTTTAAAATTGCTAGGCGCTTAATATAAGCATTTAAATACACATTAAACGTATTTTTGCGAAGTTAAAATATTTTCATTAGTTATTATGCTTTTAGGTTTCTTTTTTTTATATCTGAGCTCCTCCATTTTTAAAAGAAACGTTTTAGCTGAGATAATAGGTATTTTAGGCAGGTGAGTAGGCGAGTGAGCGGGCAGGCAATGCTGTTTATTTGCCAAGAGACAATAAAAATTATATAAAAACATGAAAACAATACATTAGAATTACATCCATGCTACATAAAACATTCTGCTGTCATAAAGTTCATTGTGATTTTAAAAAGGGTTAGATGTTAATACGGATTTTACGCATCCTTAAAAAGTAAAAACAAAATACATTTTGTATTTTTCGTAAAATATTAAACAAGTTTAAGGACACAGTTTCAGAACTCTTCTTAAAGAATAATTCAGAAATTTATTTTTTGAATATAAATTTTGGTGGAGTTTCGAGTGCTGTAACACTTGTACATAAAGAATAATTGCTAATGTTTCAATGCACCTAGAGTAAGCGGTACAAAATAAAGATTGATATGAAAGTTAAAATATTCCTATTTACAAAAAGAAAATGGTTTACAGTGGTTTCTCTATGGAACTTCACACATTATTTTAATTGTCCCTTTTTGCAGAATCAGTAGTTCACGAATATGTTAGATGAACATGTGGCATATAGCGAACTTAATGTTAATGCGTTTTTAGAAACCTTACAGGAAAAAAATTAATTTTCAAATTTTAGGAATTTTTTGCCATTCAAACTAATCTTTTGAAATTGTTTTAAAATTAAAATTTGTAAGAATGAATTTATTTCAAAGTCATATAAATAAATAAAACTGTTTCAAAAAAGTTCAAGTAGCGTTATGGACAGTTTGAAAGTGAACCCAAATTTTATAAATGTATTTTAGATACAGTAGGTGAAATTTCTCTTCAATTAAGATGTGTTTGGCATATTCAAAATATGATTTCATTATTAACCCGATTACAATATTTATTTAAAAACATCCAAGAGTAACTTCAGTGACATTATGAACTGTACCGTACTGCAGTTAGTAACCTAAACGATTCAGTTTACGAACAGATGACTGTTGCAATAATCACCCGGTGTGTATGATATTAGGCGTTGACACGGCAGAGCCTCTCGGTCAGCAACAGGAAGACCCTGGGGCGCTAGACCTTGACCGGGCAACTGCCCCTGGAAACATCCCTACATTCAGCTGACATTTCGTTTCGGGGTCATCTGTTAAATCCAGGTCTCGCCGCTCTCCACACCGACGGAGTACAAGGTTTTCACTGGGAGGGAGTAGATTTTAATCCCTGCTTTTGATTATGAAAAAACATGCCATAATTAAGTAAATTAGAGTAAGTAAGCTCATTAAAACATTCAGACATTTGGATGAGCTGATTATAACACTTCTTTATGTTAAAATAAAAATAAAAATCTGGTAACATTTCTCTCTCAAGCACACAGAAGCTATAAATGTTCCTCTTTTTACAGGAATTAAGCTCTCTCTAATGTTTTATTGCTCTGTGTTAGTTCTTCTTTTATTTTGAATTCGAAAAATGTAAAAGCTATGCTTTCACAAAAATTAAAGTTGGAACCTTAAAACAGGGCATATTTAAACCTTGTTATAGAAGGAAAAGTTTATATTAATATTGCAGTATTGACCGGAAATTGCATAGCATCTTTTTACTGGGATCTCTTCAATATTCTGTCTTTGTAGGCGGAGGTGATCAAGCGCTGAGCACAAAATAAGATAAAAACAAATAAAGCAAAAGGAATGAATGAAGGGATTTCATAACTGATTCAGTTGCTCCTCAGCTGAGAAAATTGTTTATTAAAATAAATGTGTGGGAACATTTGCATAATTTTATCTGCCTACTACCATTTACTTCCATACTGAGTATACAAATTATTCATAGAAGTTCATTTTTACTTTCTCTACTACGTATAGTAAGTAGGGGAAGTATTGTATTCCACCCAAAAATTCGATACCGAGATTTCACTGGAAATATATGTTTTGAGATCCCCTGAATCCAAAAAAAGCATTTTTGGAAACGTGTGTGTGTGTGTGTGTGTGAACAGCATAACTCAAACGAACAGTCGGATAAACACCAAACTTGGTATTTAGGTTCAAAGGTTCAATATCTTCCAAGGATGCGACACGAAGGTTTTCAAGAAAATCCCCCCACCCCAGGATACCCTTTACTTGGAAGATTTTTCGAAAATTTTAATTTTATCAAAAACGGCTCTAACGATTTTGATTAAAATATCATATGTTTAAGATATTTTCACGACAAATAAAACGTATATCTTGAATTTTCTGGAAATGTCTCTAAAAGTGTTCTTCATTGTGATCGACTTTTGCATAACCGGTAAACCATAAGAGATAGAGAAAATTTTACTACACAAATAATGTAGATTGCGTTAAAATACACAATTCATGTCATATACATTTTGTTGTTGAGTGAACCATTTTCGAGATATTGCTTGTTATTCTCTTAAATTTTTGAATACTTATTTTCTTAAATGGTAATTCGTTATTCATTTTTTTGTCTTTGATATGCAAAGAGTATTAATCTGTGGCAAAGGGAATGGTGCTGCACCTAGCAACCAGCTATTAAGAGATATGTATATGCTTAAAGACTACTGTATTTCTATATTGCCCTTGTAAATATATATTCCCCTTACATCTACAAGAAAATTAGCAATAAGATAGACTCTGCAAATGTTTATCTCGATTAAGATGAAGTAGATGGAGAATAAGCGTTTGTAAAAATAGTTTGTGCAAGAGTAGAGAAAGTCATGTGAGTGTAACACATCAGATTTTTTTTATTTGCAGTTCCTTAGTATTTATAAAGAGGCAAGGAATTTCTAAGTATTAAAGCCAGGACCAAAGGAAATGAAGTTGAACTGTTACTGGATTTAACGCAGTGACGTCGAAGGTAACAAACCACCGCCATCCCTCGTACAGTCTGTCGGCTTTTGCAGGCAACACTTACCAGACCGTGCTTACTTGCCATCAGTGACCCTTGGGCGTTGTTGTTTACATTCTTTGTTTTCGTATAGGTTTTGAGTACACATGCTTGAAGCCAGTTGCTTAGGGATTCTTATGCGTGATGATTATCCCATGCCAAATAAAGGCCGAAAATGGCTTCAGTAAGCAACTTTACGTAGTGTTGCTCATACAGCACTTGACTGCTTAAAACAGCTCGGTATTTGTATGCAAGCCAAAATGTTGCATATTATTTGCAGAAATCATTGGAAACAATGCAGTAATTCAAGCGAATAGTTAGGATACCCTTAGTCCTTAAAAAAAGGTTTGAATCTTAATAGGATACACTTTCCTGTACTAAGCTGTTGTATATTCCTTTAAGGTTTAGTATAAAATGCACATAAAATTCAAGAACGGAGGTGACATATCATATTGGTATTTCACGCACACGCCATTTTAATCGGAATCGTAAGATGTATTAAAACAATAGCAAAACATGACCACTTCTGTGCTGGTCTGGTCAGTGTTTTGACTTCTTAACCCTGAAGTCCCGGTTTCGATTCACGACTGGGTCGGGGAATTTTTCTTCAACCATCATCATTCCCTATCCTGCAGAATCTGGAAATATGATTGTGGGGATAAATGAGATATTTTTAATAGCAAACATCAATAAAACAAAGTTAAGGAAACATACAGTAAAGCGAGTTAAAACATTCAATTGTTTATCAAGTCGAAGCCCGACTGTAATATAAAATTTATGTGGAATAAAATTAGTTTTGTTACCTGTGTGTCACTTTATAATCCTTGAGTTAATCACTTCTAAGCAATGTTCGTTCACTTTGAAATGTTAACTGAACTTTCTTTTGTTCCTCGAAAGCTCCTGCTGGCATAAATCAGTCTACGTTTTAAATACTCAACTTTTACGACGCCCCTGATAGAACATAGGAATCATGTGTTAACGAGGAGTGGATAGAAACGCACTGACTTTCTCAATTCACTAGCATTTGCTATAATCACTTCTGCAAATTATACTTAATAAATATTTTTTTTTCTTTATTCTGGATGATAATGGAGATACACGTCGCTGGTTCGTTGTAGGTTCAAGAGGCTTACAGGAGTTTTAAGCAATATTCAAATATTTAAAAATGTGATGTGTTACATTCACATGGCTTTTTCTACCCTCTATCGCTTATAAATGGGTATAAAAGTAATTATAATTCTTACGAAAGTTTATTTTCCTATCTATTTCATTTTAATCGAGATAAACCTTTCCGGAAATAGCTACATTACACATTTGTTACAGATAAAAAGGGAACAGCGATAGTCAAATGTTTTAGAACTGCACTCTACATACTGGCCTTAGAATTCCATACTCTTTCCATGATATCGCGAGAAACATCGACAGGACTTTAAAAATGACTAAGCATTGAAGAATTCGAACTATTAATAAGCATATCTCGGAAATGGCTGGTGCGACAAAAACGTTATTTGTTATAAATTGTGTGTTTTAAAGAGATATTCATTTGTCTGTGTTTTTACGTTTTCGTCTATCCGTTAACGTTTACTAGTTATGCGAAGATTATACAAAACTCCTCCCGAATGCCTCCGACTTCACAGACTATTCTCAGTAAATTGAAGATTTACGTTTTACTTGTAATGTAAATGTCCTTAATAGTATTTTAATTAAAATCATTAGAGCCTTTTTCTAGAAAATAAAAAAAATTCGAAAAATGTTTAATGTAAAGGGCAGTTTGGGGTGGAGGATTTTCTTAAATCTTTGCGTTGCATGTTTGGAAGATGCTGAACTTAAATACTAAGTTTGGCATTAGTCCGAATTTTCGTTGTCGAGTTATGCTGTTCACGCACACGGAGTTTTTCTAAATGTGCTTTTTGGGGGGAGAGATTCAAGGGCCAAAAACGCATTTCCGTTGAAGTCTCGTATCGAATTTTTGGGTGGAATGCAATACCATTTCTAGTTACTATTACGTGGCAGAGAAAATAAAAAGCGTGTAGCTGTGATTATTTAGCACTAAATAAAAGTACTGAAAGTTTTAAAACAATGGCATGGAATATCTCTGAAATGTTTAATAGCACAAAACTTATATAATGTGTACGATTAAATGAGATTTCCACTTTTCATTAGTAAGTTTTGTCTGTCTTGCGGTTTACCAGCTACAGAACCTGTTCAGATTGAAGTGGACTTGAAGGCTGCAGCGGCTGCTATGGCTGTGTATCCCATCATGGGGTTGTAGTTCCCAGGACTACATAGCTGTTACGGTGCTATGTAACAGCGTGTGGCGTAAGATTTGATACATATGAGCTCTCTTTTCTCAGGGTTTATTTACCTTCATTTTTACAGATTTACAACCTGATGTGGCAAACCGATTTATGATAACTCTAGTGTTGCTGTGCAGTTAGATTTTGTTGTTTGTTTGAGTGTGAGAAAGGTGATTTGCCTCAGTGTTGGAAAGTCAATTTGAAGTAGGAGTTGTATTGTATTGTACTTCAATGTTGGGGAGCCAAACTTGATGAAGTAACTGCCGCACGTATGGTACCCAGTTTCCGGTAGCCTTCGCCCCAACGTTCACTTTCCGGTGCCCTGCGCCCCAAGTTTACTTTCCGGTGGCCTTCGCCCCAATGTTTAAGAATCAACTTTGTATTTTTGTATAAACATGTATTAAAACAAGGCGTGATGCGTTTAAAGAATGTAGGCTTCCACAAGTTATAATTTTTACTTCTTTCCTTTTATTAATCCTTCACACGGGTGAATAACATTTCACTGATATAGAGAGCTGTGAGATTTTTTATTAATCACTTGCACTTTTTTTAACACGTAAACTTTAAAATGAATTTTCTTCTAACCCTGGATACGTATTAAACTTCTCGAGGACGCGTCTCGCGTCCAGTTAGGAACGCTGTCTACAAGCAATTCACTTCTAAATTTGTACAATTTGCTCTATTTCTGATTGGCTAATTCTACTCCAATAGAATGCTTTTATTTAACTTTTTTCTGGTTGTTGATTGGCTATTGATAAACTGTCTCAAAAATTACATTATTGTTGCTCCAAGAATTACTAGTAGCATTATTAAACTTTCCAATTCATTATTGCCTCAAGGGTACCTCATTGTTGCCTCATTGTTAGCACCTTTGACCTATATTATCACAGCTCCAACATTATTAAATTAAGTAATACATTCGCATAACATTATTATACATGTACACAATAATATAAACATACAATGACTGTAATATACACTTTCTATATATTTTACATACACATATTGATTTAAGGCGGGCTGTTATTATATTTTATATTATATAATTAGACTGAAATCATTTGTGTTAAAAATACTGCCTCAAGTGGCAACAAAGATAAAATCAAATTTCGTTATAATCAAAGTTTTATTAATTCTGTAACACTGAATTATACTGAGAATATGTTTGGATGTGCAAATTCATATTAATAACTTTATTAAAATAATTCAACTCTTTGCTGTAACAAACATACAATGCATATATTTACTTGTTGCTATACGGGGAGTATACTATATTTAATTTTTGCTTCTCAACCCGTTTTTCTCTTGGTGATTATTAATTATACAAATATCTTGAGTATCTTACTATACCGTGTTGTCCTTTATTCGTCGAGATTATTGTAGAACAACAGTTTAATTAATGCTTATTACTGGCGTCGTTTCTTCTTTAAGCCTTCTTGTGAAAATTCTCCCTAGCAACCGATGGAATATTTTTACTTTCTCTGCTACATATAGTAAGTAGGGTAAATACTGCATTTCACCAAAAAATTCGAGGTTGAGGTTTCATCGTAAATACATATTTTGAGGAACCTGAATAAAAAAAATTAGATAAAGGTCCATATGTGTGTGTCTACATTCTGTGAACATAACTAAAAAACGAAAGGGGATAATTACCCAACTTGTTATTTAGGTTCAATACCTTCCAAAGATGCGACACGAGGATTTTCAAGAAAATCCCCCACCCCAACTACCATTTACATAGAACATTTTTCAAAACGTTTTTTCTTTTTTTTTTTCTAAAAAATGACTCTTAATGATTAGGATTAAAATACCATATATTAAAGATACTTACATTACAAATAAAATGTATATTTTAAATTTTCCGGGAATAGCATATGAAGTCTTCTTCATTCGGAAGGAATTTTGTATAACTGGTAAACATTAAACGATAGACGAAAACATACTGCACAAAAAATGTATATCTCATTAAATCACACAATTTATTTCAAATAAGTTTCTTTTTGTGACATCGGCCTTTCCAGATATCCGTTATTAAAGGTTCGAATTGTTCACTTATTGACCACTCTCTTTAAGTTCTGTCAACATTCAGTTGTTTCTCGTGATGTCATGTAGACAGTATGGAATTTTAAGGCAGCGTATAGCGTCCAGCTCTTAAACATTTAACTGTCACTATTCTCTTTGTATTTATAACGAAATGTGTAATGAAGCTATTTTTGTAAAGGTTTATTTAGATTAAGATGAAGTAGAAAAAAAATAAGCTTTGGTAAGAATAGATTGTATACCCACTAATAAACGATAGAGGGTAAATTTTTGGTACATCTTTATTATGTTTATATATAGGTATTATGTATATATGTAGTGTATATGTACATATACAGTTTGCTAGCCACGAGTGGTGGGCATATAGCGTCGAGTCTGTCTTGAGGATTTCGCGAGGAGCGGATCGCGTGTGAAAGCCTGTCCTCGGATCGGTGAACATCTCCCCTCACCTTTTCATTTTTTTTAATAATGTACAAACTCTAAAAGATAAATAACATATTATACATATTTAATTACATGAAATATCTTAAGCGTCTAATGTAACAGTGTAATAATCGTCTACATATCAATATTTTTAACATCACATAATTAAGGCTACTTACAATTAACTAAATTCGCTTGGGTACTTTCATAAATCAGATAAGTTTTACACTGTTTATCTTTCGCCTGATAAGCCCTTCTTTGCTGCTTTCAGAATAATTAAGCTAAATGTAATTAAATGTTTACTGACAATTGTTATCTTATTATTTCTATTACAAGGCCATTCATAGAAGATTTAAGATACTGAATTTATTGCACATGCATTAAACATTGGTATTTGTTAGAGCCATGTTTAGAAAATTTAGAAAGAAAAAGAGCTGCATTTTTTAATTTAAGGGCATTTGTGGTGGGATGATTTTCTTTAAAATCTTCATGTAGCATATTTGGAAGACACTAAAACTGAAACCAAGTTAATTATCGTCAAAATATGCCTTTCGGTGACCTCTGTATATCGAAATATCACACTTACCTACTATGTTAATTGGTAGAAAACGTAAGTAGCTTTACTATTGATTTGTAAATAACTATGAAATAAATGGTAATGAACAGAAAAAGCTATATTTTTGTCACACACAAGCTATTTATTATCCCATACTGGCATGCTGCAGTAACTTTCTGATTCATATAACGGTACAATAAAAGATGTACCAACCCTTGCGATGTTTTCACTAGATGAAGCGCGAGCTGTGACGGTGTAGGCGGGGTGGTGCAGCTGTTATTGATCGCAAGGAGGCTGCAAGCAGACCAACTTCTACTTCTTAAAGCCGTTCCTTGTCCTTCTGAACAACTCTATAATTACATCTTCTATTACCTATTCCCAGGTTAGAATTTGTCCCAATTTCATTCTTCCATAACGAAAATAACTGAAGAATCGTATAGAATGGAATACATTTAGTTTTAGCTTGACAAAAGTGATTTATAAATCAGTTGGACTTATCTTGTAGCGGAGAAAAATTCAGATATTCAGCAATTCAGTTCACAATTTAAGTGTCACTACCTAAGGTTTATGTAGGGTACTGGTCCGAAATTACATCTTTTGCTGACATTTCTATTACAGAATTGTTCAGAGTTTTCACTGTACCATGTACTAACTTTGCAATAAAATAATTTTAAGAAATAGACTTCGTGTGAAATGCCTCATGCGATTTAAATTTGAAAATTTAATTTATATTATTCCCCGAATATAGTTCTTTAGTCAAAAAAATCTTGTATGATAAAAACTTTTCCTGGAAAAAGATAAAGTATGTAACACTTTTCTAATCAATCAATTAACATGAAATTATTAAGACAATAAATCCAAAACTAAAATTATTATTATTATTATTATTATTATTATTATTATTAAGATAAGGGCGTCTATCTCTCTTCACGCGCCTTCAAAGACCGTATACTGAAAATATGAAAGAAATTGAACAAAAATTATACATGGGGAGCTGTTTAAAATGGCACAAATGTAATAAAACAAGATAAGTAGACCTGAAGTCCCAAGCTCGCATGCGCGTTTGTGTTTGTGTGTGTGTGTGTGTGTGTGTGTGTGTGTGTGTGTGTGAATTTAATGTAATTATCCAAAGTAATACCTCCCAACGGTAAAAGAGTGAACATCAATGCTGATGAGCAATTGTTCCAAAGGTAAAAATCAGCTAGAGAATTAGAAGAAAACCAAGTTTTAAACTTTCTCGCGTTATTTGCACACACTTGCGCATGCCCACTTATATGGGCACCAGGCCTTGTAAATCGGCAATATGACAGAACCACACTTATATCCCGGTTCTACAATGTTTATCCATCATGATTTTAAACATGTGATTTTTTTTCTCGAAATGTTAAACTTCAGTATCTAGTAGTCTGAACGCTAAATCAAATTTTAGAGCTGCCCCTTCCGTAGTGTATCTTGAGTCCCATTGGGGTATTAGTATTACATGATGCTGTTGCGCTGGAATCTTGTAGCATGGGTTTGTGCTGCCGCGAGCGACGAGATCTCTTCTTTGTCCCGGGCGTGGTCTCGGGGAGGTCGATCGGGTTAAATATATAAATAATATAACTCTGAATAAATAACTTTCACTGCTTTAATACTAAAACTTTGTGTCATACGTAAATAACACCATGTAAGACGAAGCTAAAACAGGCCATTTTTGTCTTCTCTTTTCCCTGTTCAGTGTTTATTCTCAATGACAAAACATTTTTGCTGTCGCTAGCACTATTTATTCTTTTGAATAAATCGTATTCTTTTATTATTATAAAAGAATAACAGCGAATAACAATCGATTATAATTACATCTTAAACTCAAATTAGTTGTATGAATATTCACATAGTTTAAAATAACACTCCAAAACAAAAGAATTAGCATATCAGCCATTGTAAAATTTTTAAAAATATTTCCTTTCATTTTATTTCTTAAATTATCTGTCTCAACTTTAAAAGGTTCCGAGTTCCAATCTCGTTATGGCGTGTTTACATGATTAAGGTTTTCTCCGGGGTTTTCCCGTTAACCTCGGAAGACGAGCATGGGGTAACTAAGTAGCTTTATTAAAAGGTACATAAACATGTATTACATTAAATAATATTAATACATCTGAGAAAAATGAGAAAAGTATTGGTTTACGAGTATTTTCTTCTAAACGTAAGTATTTATGAATAACTTTATTAAGTTTAGAGTTTATTGTTTTGATTTTATTTAATGTTTTATATAATTATGGACCCTGGTCTGTTTGCGCATAGTACACCCATTTCGTTTATCCACCGTCTGATATGACCTGCCCGGTTAAAGAAGGTTATAAAGGGAGGGAGTTACGCCCTAGCTTCTGTGGCTCATATTTAGGAGGCCACGGTTTTTATCTCGCATACCGGCCAGTTTGGCAGCGTTTCTTTCTTGTTTTCCTAAGTCATAACTGGCAAATGCCAGTGAGGTACCCTAAACTTAGACCTGGAACGTTTCCTACCCGAATTTCCGTTCCCAATATTGTTGTCTGCTGGGTAGAGGCCTAAAGTTAAATTAAATTAATTTCCAATACCCAGCATGCACATTGAGAGGACGTATACTCGCTTGGCTGCGGAGGACCGAAACGTGATGTGGAGGTTAAGAGGAAGGCGTGGGTTTTTCACTGTACAAAATCCATAACACAAATCTACTTGCATATTCCTAGATTTATTTCCCAACCGCTTGAGGTTCCTACATTATTAAATATGAAAGGTGAGAGGAGATGTCCACCGATCCAAAGGGCGGCTTGCACGCGCGATCCACTTCTCACGTAATCCTAAGACAGACACTATATCCCCACCACTCATGGTTAGCAAAGCTACCAGCCAGGAGTGACGTAAACAACAATGGTTATGACAATGTAGGACAATAATATGTCTGATAATGACAATGTAACCCCCCAAAATATTAATACGCCACAATATATTTTCATGCCATGTTTCATGTATCATGTGTCTACCGCCTGTGTTGCCTTGAAGTAAGAAAGGGCCTTGAATACTGCTAAAAGATTTTAAGAAGAATTCAGTTGCTTCGTAAATTCTGAATTTCATATTCAATACCACGACCCAAAGTTGCACCCTGAGATTAATAGAAATAGAAGTAATGTATGATACAGGAAGGTGACTGAGTAATAAAGACAGTCTGGCTATAACTTACAGGTTACCGTCACTATACGACATAAAATGTATTAGTCTCTCCTTTTAAAACAATTTAGCAGCCAAATTATTGGAGAGAAGAATTCTCATTTTCAGTATGCAGAAACAATAAATGACATTACAATTTACATGTTCTGCTGTTTTTTATTCTCTTTCATCTTATTAGTTTTATGTTTTTGAAAATCATGCCGACTTTTCAGCGTCGTTGCTTAACTCATTAACACGACATTTTCTACTTCACAAATTTATTTCAATCATCAGAAGTGAACCAGAAGTCGGGGCCTGTGCTCGTAACCAGCTGTTCACTTCGGTTGGTCTTCGTCACGGTGTTAAATTGCTTACCTCCTAGATGACTTTTGAGTCAGGGGAACATTGGAAAAGATCTGGTGAATATGGAGGATGCGAGAAAACTTCCCAGTTGAATCTTCTGAGCTCCTTCTGGGTCAAGATTCAACTTGGAAGTTTTCTCGTATCCTCCGTATTCACCGGAGCCTGCCCCAAGTGATTTTAAAATGTTCCTCCAACTCAAAGGTAAACACTTTTAACACCGATGATGAAGTAAAATCAGTGAACGGCTGGTTGCAAACACAGGACCTGACTTGGTACACACTGGCTTGGAAAAACTTGTGTCACGTCCCAAAAATGCTTGATGAAACATGTTATCTATGTAAAAAAGTAACAGAAGGATTGTGCAATATAAATAAAATTAAATCAACATGATCAATTGCTTATAATGTTTTTTTTATGAAACAGGGAAACTTACTTATTGGACGCCCTTCGTATGAACTATTTAAAAAAATGATGTAAATATAGCAAAACTGAAGAGTTATGAAGTGCAGTCATTAAATATATTTTAACAGTTTAATATCAAGAATCTTACAATGAACAGTTTTAAAAGACGTGTACGAATGGTTCTAACAGCATATCCTCTTTATAATGCATGCGATTACCCGTATGTTCAACCTCATTTTATTATTTTGACGATTTCTGTTCATGAAAAATGTATATCTAATCTATTTTATACGATATTTTGAAACGTGGCATTAAATCTGTTTCTCAAGTGTTAATAAAGCTCAAATCAATAAAAAGTATTTGGCTTAATTTGTTCTAATGTTAACTTTGCGAACCTTTTGGCGTCACATAGTGATCCTGATTGTAGATTAACTGTCATAACTACAACGATATGACTAACACGTGTGCTCGGGGTTATCCCCAGCGGCTATCCTGAAACGTTTCTAATGGGCAAATTAGTATTGATAATTAAATAACCAATAACACATTCGCACTCCCGCATACACACACAAAATTACTATTCAGGTAAGTACTAGAGAAAGTAATTATTAGAGAAATTTACTAGAAAATAAAAACTGACGAAAACCTTTTTATTTAAAGGTTAGTTAGGAGGGATTTTCTTTAAAAACCTCCGTGTTGCATCATTCGATGACGCTGAACTTAAAACACCAAGTTTGGTATTTAAGCTAGTTTCTCTTTTGAGTTATGCTGTTCACACACACACACACACACACACACACACACACACACACACACACACTGTTTTCGTCATTCAGGTAGTCCCAAAACACATATTTCCGATGAAATCTCTATCAATGTTTAGTGTGAAATGCAATACATCCTCTACATACTACCATACGTAAGATGTAGAGAAAATAAAAATAAAAACCAAACAAAAAATACAATTTTTCATTTCAGTTTAGTTTAGTATCAGTTATGTACCACAAATCGAAAATTTACAAACAAAAAAAACAAGTTTCAGTTTTTACTTTCTCTACGACGTACATGCTAGGTAGAGAAGATATTGCATTTCGCTCAAAAATTCGAAACCGGAAATACATACTTCGAGGCCTGAATCCATAAAAGGCATGCTTCGAAGAAGATACGCGCGCGCGCGTGTGTGAACAACATAGCTCAAAAACGAAAAATCGGATAAACACCAAACTTGGTATTCAGATTCAGTACCATCCAAAGATGCGACACGAAAATTTTCAAGAAAATCCCTTTTCCCCAAGCTAGCCTTTACTTGGAGCATTTTTTTCGAAAGTTTTTGTTTTCTAAAATATGTCTCTAACGTTTTTTTTTATCACAATACCATATATTAAAGATATCTGCATGATAAATAAAATGCATATCTTTAATTTTCTGGGAATAGCTAAGAAGTCCTCTTCATTCGGAAAAATTTTGTATAATCTTGCATAACTGGTGAACATTAAGCAATAGACGTAAACTTACTACATAAGAACTGTAGACCTCTTTAAAACGCACAATTGATGTCAAATAACTTCTTTTTATGGCATAAGCCATTTCTGAGATACCCATCATTAACGGTTCGAATTGTTTGTTACTTCTCATTTTATTCAAGTCTTGTCAACATTCAGGTGTTTCTCGCGATTGCATGGAAACAGTATGAAACTGCAAGGCCAGCATATAGCGCACAGCTCTTAAAACATTTGACTATTGCTGTTCCATTTGTATTTATAACGAAATGTGTATAATGTAGCTATTTTTGCAAAGGTTTATTTGTGAAGTAGGTGAAAAATAAGCTTTAGTAACAGTTAGTATACCATTAATAAATGATAGAGGGTAGAAAATATTATGTGAGTGTGTCACATCAGGTTTTTTTTCAAAATTTTGTTAGGTTTTGTCATCTGAAATACTACCAGATGGCGTTTCGAATACCCGGTGGCAGCATGTTTGAAATTAAAATAGGCTGACACCTCTTGGCAGTTATTTAAAGCTCTTTAAAATTGATTTCTTACTTAGTCCAAGATAATTATATTGAGCCTGAGCTCATAGATTCTATGATTACATTGTATACACCCAAGGCTCCTCTCCGTCATTTCCAGTCTTCAGATAGTATAGGTAGCAAGTGGGAAGGGGTGGCTTATCTCTCAGGTAAAGCTTTAGCTGCGGGAGGGGTACACAGTATACTGAACTCATGCCGCGGGTGGCGCGTTCAGTGGAAAACAATCAACAGTCTTTCAGTATACTGCGTCTTTACTCTCTTGATTCAGACCAAGTAAACAGTACCTGATCGCAGTAGCTAAACCCCTACCTGCTTGAAAGGGCTCCCACACCCACTAGCTAAAACATCGTCGAACAGACAGTATTGTGTAATTTAATAAGAACGGGTAGAGAACGCAACGTGGCTGTTACTTCTCAAATGTTAAAAGTGAAAACTCGCGTGGGGCTGTTTTATATTAACCTTGCTGCGTTACCTGAAACTCGTCATTAAGGCAAACCGTGTTAAGTACAAGGTAATGCGGCTGGTGTGAATGTTTCATTTTTGTAGATCCCTCAACTTACAACTTTTCTGGAAGATGAGCTTCTACTCGCCCTACCCCTCTCCTCATTGTTTCAAACACTTTCGAAAGTTTCCAGTTATAGCTGCAAAGTGGGAAAAGCATGTATAAGATAATTTCGTGAGAAGTTTTTAATGGCTAATGCTCTTACCTAGAGAGTAGCAATTTTAAAATAAAAAGTTCTTTTCTTTTACCATCCATGCTGGGTTAAAGTTGAAGCAGCTTTGGTTGTGAACGCAATCTCAGCGGTGCCCATAAAAGATTGGGTTCCGAAACAAGAAAATCTTAAAATATTTCTGCATAAATTTTAAGGAAATTACTGTAAAGCTATATGTCGTCCATATTTATGTATTTATTCATCATTGATATACTTTAAAAACTGAAGAAAACTTGTAATTACGTCTATAATGAAAGTCTTCTGTTGGACACCTTCATTTCTATAGACATTTTAAATGTATAGCCAAAATAACTCAAATGACCATTGGACATCAGGTAATTGCACATATTATAAAGAGGATTTGCTAATGCAACCAGTAGAACACGTCTTTTAAAATATTTCATTGTAGGATTCTCGATATTTTCATTTAAACTTTTAAACATATTTTTATTCCTAACTATTCTGGGTTTACTACTCATTTTAAAATTTATTTTACATCGCTTTAATTACATGGTCACATCGAGACGGATTTGTTATGAGATGCCTCTTGAATCGGTGTGTAGCGGACAATTAGGTTTCTAGGTCTCATCCCCGTACCATATCATCTTGCTTCTCACACGTCCACACAGACTTTATTGCTAGGCAACTGTACCTCTGCTTGACATGTGTCCACATAGACCATAGTGCTAGGCAACTCTTATCTCTGTTTCTACACGCCCGGACAGAATTAGAGTGCCGTCCAGCCTAGCTACTTTCATTATCTGTGGATAGATGGCAGGACATTCGCTATTACCATTTATTTTTATCTGTACTATTGTTTTAGACTTAAGGTATAACTTGGGTCGTTGTATTGAATATCCAATCCGCTGTTTAACATAGGAACCGAGGGAAGCGACGAAAAAAATCCATTAGATTGGTCTGTCCACGGATTTGAACCTGAAACCTCCCGAATGCGGGTCACAGACGTTACCACCAAACCATCTCGCTCAGTTAATATATTTACATTTGTTTAAAATAGAAATTATTATTGATCCTTGTAGGATAATTACTGATAGGAAGTACATTCTGATGTAGCTAGCTAAGTTCTTAACATAACAAATACATTTGGGAATAAAACTAGACGGAGATGTAAGAATATCGGGCTGTATAAAAAGTGGTTTGCAATGTTCTTTTGCTGAAACTCCGCAAATTATAATTATTATTATTGTTGTTATTATTATTATTATTATTATTATTATTATTATTATTATTATTATTATTATTATTATTATTATTATTATTTCCAATCTAACCCAGATTCGAGACGAATGTTCAGAAATTTGGTAGACAATAATTCAGAAATATATAATCCCGCGGCGCTACAGCCCGTTAAGGGCCATGACCTGTCAACCCTACTGCCGGTCTCAGGCCACATAAGTACGGCAGAGGTGTGCCATCACCCAACCGATATGGGGAGGTAATGTGGCCAGCATTACTCATCCCACAGCCAGAATGTTGGCTTCCGTGGCCAGGATCGCTGCCTAACACAGCTCTCACTTTCCTCATTATGCTGAATGGGCACCGGTCCTATACCAGGAGATTAAACCCGCAGCTTCATGGATGAGATCGAACCCGGGCACATTTAGTGGCCGGGAACCAGAGCTCCACGCTCTAGCACACAGCGGACACATCGAAAATATGGCTGAGTGAAACTACGACATTTATTGTCTTGTATTTATTGAGATTGACAGAACACCATTGTTGTATTTTTAATGGAATGGCGTCTATTGTATTGCTAGTGGGTTCCTGGTTTCTATTGCTAACATTTACAACATCGTTCATACAAGGATATAATTTCAGACATATATCACGAACTGTATAGAGGAAATCAATAGTATAAATTAAAAATGAAACTGGTCCAGGAACCCAAACCTGGGGAACACCAAACCTGACAGACTTAAATTCAGATCTTGTCCCATTTAATCACCCAGATGGATATCTATTATTAAGAAAGG
The DNA here is from genome assembly GCA_030765065.1 of Deroplatys truncata. NCBI lineage: Eukaryota > Metazoa > Arthropoda > Insecta > Mantodea > Mantidae > Deroplatys > Deroplatys truncata. Next base: position 100,698,648 of record CM060975.1, read on the forward strand.
AACTCGACATTTGTATACGCTGGAATCAACAAAACCATTTAAATACAACTTTTGTTTACGAATATCGGAAAAGATTGAATCAAAAGCTTTAGAAAAATCATAAAAACGTGCATGTAATAAGTCACTATTTCAGTAAATCAAAAGTACTAGTAATAAATTTAATAGCTGCATAGCCAATTCTGAATCCAAACTGTAATAAAGGACGCAATTTTATTACTTTCAAAATAATTTAAAACTTCTGTATCTAATACAACCTCAAAGACCTTGAACATAATGTTTATAGGCCTATGATTAAAAACACTGTGGATCCGCCTTTTTAAAAACTGTAATCACTTTAGTAACTTTAAGAGTGTAAGGCAAAATGTAAGTATCAATACATTTATTGTATAAATAAGTTAAGGTTCACTATAAATGGAGCTGCGTACTTTAAAATTTTGAAATTAAGAAGTAAACATTAAAGCAATGTTTACTTAGTCGGCTTACCCCGCTTGAATGTAGGGCTTACACCCCAAAACTTATAACTGTGCCAAGGGTCAGAGAGCTTTAGAGAAGCATACGAACATTGAATCAGAGAATGAAGAACGGGGGATCGTCCGTATGAGAGTGAGGGAAGAAAATATGAAATGAAGGCGAAATGGATTAAAGGAACGATGATGTAGCAAATGGTGAAGTGAACGGCGGAGAAACGGAGAACCCGAAGAAGACCCCCACGCCGCTTCGTCCATCACATATCCCACAAGCGGGTCCCTGGGATCGAACCCGGTCCGCCTTAGTGGGAGGTCTAACCACTCGGTCACGGCGTCGCCCCAAGAGATGTTGCTAAGGGAAATAATTACTGAATAAACTTGCTGAAAAGTAATGTGCTCAAATTTAAAATTGCAGTTGGTCTGCAGTAAATCACTCATTAAATTCATGGGACTAACATTTCATTTCTTTATATTATTCGTGATATTCTCTACTTCATGAATAAAAAATTCTGATGTGATACATTTACATGACTTTTCTACCACTCTACAACTTATTAGTGGGTATACCGACCATTCTAACTCAGTTTATTTTTCTATCTACTACATTTTAATCCAAATAAACCTTCGCAGAAATAGCTACGTCCATTTCGTCATAGCTACAAAGAGAACAGCGATAGTGAAATTTGTAGGAACAGGGTCATACATACTGACCTTAAAATTCCATACAGTTTCCATGCAATCGCGAGAAACAACTGACTGCTGAAAAGACCAAGAAATGAGCTACTCGAACCTGTAATAACGGATAGCTCAGAAACGGCTTATACCACAAAAAACTTATTTGAAATAAACTGTGTGCGTTAAAGAGATCTACATTTTTATGTCTACCGCTTAACGTTAACCAGTTGTACAGGATTATACAAAATTCCTTCCGAATGAAGAGGACTTCGTAGATATACATTGTATTTGCCATGTAAATATTTTTATATATGGTATTTTAATCAAAACGTTAGAACCATTTTTATAAAATAAAAAATTTCGAAAAGTGTTTCATGTAAAAGGTAAATTTGTGGTGAGGGATTTTGTTCAAAATTTTCATATCGGTCTTTGGAAAATATTGAACCCAAAAATTCGATACTGAGTTTTCTCCGGAAATACGTATTTTGAGGCCCGCTGAAACCAAATAACGCATTTTACAAACATGTCCGAGTGTACGTCTGTCTCTGTGCGTCTTTGAACACCATAACTCAAACTCGAAAATTCTGATAAATATCAAACCATTCATTTAGCTCAGTATCTTCCAACCTTCTTCTAAGACTTTTTTTTTTAAAATCAGGGGACCTTAAAACACATTTCCGGTGAGATGTATGTCGAAACTTTGGGCGTAGTAGAATACTTTCCTTACCCATCACTATAAGCAGCTGCCAGTTAAAGTAATAAAAGATTTAAATACAAAGGTAAAAATCTGATGTGTTACACTCACATGACTTTCTCTACTCTTGTACAATCTATTTTTACAAACGCCTATTCTCCATATGCTTCATGTTAATCGAGATATCGAGATGTCAATCTTATTTGTAATTTTCTTGTAGATGCAAGGGGAATATGGTAGCTTTTAAGCGATAGTCAAATATTTTATCGCTGGTTGCTATGTGGCGCATTCCATTCTCTTTGCATGTCCAGGACATAAAAAAATCTGATGTGTTACACTCACATGACTTTCTCTACTCTTGTACAATCTATTTTTACAAACGCCTATTCTCCATATGCTTCATGTTAATCGAGATATCGAGATGTCAATCTTATTGGTAATTTTCTTGTAGATGCAAGGGGAATATGGTAGGTTATAAGCGATAGTCAAATATTTTAACGCTGGTTGCTATGTGGCGCATTTCATTCTCTTTGCATGTCCAGGACATAAAAAAAATGAATAACGAATTTGAGAAAAAGTATAAGTATTGAAAAATTTAAGGAAATAACAAGCAATATCTCGAAAACGGTTCACTCAACAAAAGAAATGTATATGACATAAGTTGTGTATTTTAACGCGCTCTACATTTTTTGTGTAGTAAAATTCTGTCTATCTCTTACGGTTTACCAGTTATGCAAAAGTCGTTCACAATGAAGAATACTTTTGGAGACATTCCCAGAAAATTCGAGATATACATTTCATTTCTCATGACATTATCTTAAACATATGATATTTTCATCAAAATCGTTAGAGCCATTTTTGAGAAAATTAAAATTTTCGAAAAATGTTCCATGTAAAGGGTAGTCTGGGTTGGGGGGATTTTCTTGAAAACCTTCGTGTCGCATCTCTGGAAGATACTGAACCTAAATACCAAGTTTGGTGTTTATCCGACTGTTCGTTTTTGAGTTATGCTGTTCACAGACACACACACACACACACACAGACACACACACACACAGACACACACACAGACACACACACGGACATGTTTCCAAAAATGCTTTTTTTGGATTCAGGAGGTCTCAAAACATGTATTTCCGGTGAAATCTCGGTATCGAATTTTTGGGTGGAATGCAATACTTCCCCTACTTACTATACGTAGTAGAGAAAGTAAAAATGAATAACGAATTTGAGAAAAAGTATAAGTATTGGAAAATTTAAGGAAATAACAAGCAATATCTCGAAAACGGTTCACTCAACAAAAAAAATGTATATGACATAAGTTGTGTATTTTAACGCGATCTACATTTTTTGTGTAGTAAAATTTTGTCTATCTCTTATGGTTTACCAGTTATGGAAAAGTCGTTCACAATGAAGAATACTTTTGGAGACATTCCCAGAAAATTCGAGATATACATTTAGTTTCTCATGACATTATCTTAAACATATGATATTTTCATCAAAATCGTTAGAGCCATTTTTGAGAAAATTAAAATTTTCGAAAAATCTTCCATGTAAAGGGTGTCTGGGGTGGGGGGATTTTCTTGAAAACCTTCGTGTCGCATCTCTGGAAGATACTGAACCTAAATACCAAGTTTGGTGCTTATCCGATTGTTCGTTTTTGAGTTATGCTGTTCACAGACACACACAGACACACACACACACACACACACACACACACACACACAGACACACACACACAGACACACACACGGACATGTTTCTAAAAATGCTTTTTTCAATTCAGGAGGTCTCAAAACGTGTATTTCCGGTGAAATCTCGGTATCGAATTTTTAGGTGGAATGCAATACTTCCCCTACTTACTATACGTAGTAGAGAAAGTAAAAATGTTTTACAATCATCCTTTTGACGCCATGCTTATAGTGAGCTACAAAGATACTAGAATATGTAACAGCCTCAAACCCATAAAACATAAGTGCCAAAATCACTGCGAGGACTACACTTTTTAAGTTATTCTGTCATAAAGAACACGCATAACAATAGATCCATTTGTTTTATTTTAAAAAGCTGCAGGTTTAGATATTTTTATGGTAAAATATTACATTTATCAAAGTCATCCATGTTGTATTGCTGTAAGTGTTAAATATTAAAGTACTAGGCAAATTCAGTAGCTAAACAGAATGTTTGAGTAAGGCTTCCAGCTCGCTTTTTAACAGAATACTTAATGAGACTGATTCTATCCGCTGGGGTCGGTAGTGTCGCCATACAGTTCCCTAGTAACAAAGAAAGTAAAGTCATTACATTTACGACTTATACAGATATGTAAATTATTAAAAAAAAACCGTGCGTGCTTTAATGTTGACAGAACTTTTGTATTTTAAGTTACTTTCTTATGTAACACTGTCCGGTTAATCAGATTCATTCCTAACAAACAGAAATATTTGCTCTTTTGAAACAGAGCTATACTCCTATTTTTATTAATTTGTTTTTGACACCTTTTTTGTACTAAGTAATTTTCAAAAAATATTGTTCATACGCTGTGTTATTTTGGCCAAAGTAGTTTAAACAGTGAATGTATTTGATGGTTTTGTCTTAAAAGTTGTAAGGTGCAAAAGTAGTTTTTGAAATGTCTTTATTATATTTTAGATTTTTTATTTTATTTTTTTATTATTTTTTCTTAAATTAATTTCAACTAATTTTATTTTATACTTTTGTACAATTACTTTACTTATTTTACTTTAGCTGCTTAATTTTGAATTGGTTATCCGTTTTATATATATATATATATATATATATATATATATATATATATATATATATATATATGTAATCTGTGAAAGATCGTGTTGTAAAACTATTTAGAAAAAGTGAATAAATTATAAAGGATATAGACCGTGATTTAAAGAATTAGGTACCAGGATTATGTATTACAGATTTTTATTTATTTGTAATTATTTATTATACTTAAACGTTTAATATAAGCAACCAGTATCATTTTCACTGCCTCTGACACACGGTCATCATCCGTGGTCTAGTGGAACCATGCAAGTTCCCGAGGTCGCGGGTTCAAATCCAGCGGAGGGCGATGGATTTTTTTTTTCGGGCATAAAAATCCTTAGCATGGCTTCCTTCGGAAGCAAAGTAAAGGCGGTGGTTCCTTGTCCTTCAAGCCTGGTAATCTGAGCAAAATTTCCGGTCTCTCATGCCCAATATAGAATGGGATGCTAAGAACCATAGTGGTTAAAAGAGCGTCCATAAATAACACTCGATTTAATTTGGCTCTGACACATACATAAGGCAGAGAAGGTATTGTCCCCCTCGGTGGTACAGTTGGTCGAATGCTGGCTTTTTGTACAAGGCTTTCAAGTGTGCTTAAATACAGTAGCCTCATGCCTCTAGATTTACTGGCATGTAAAAAAGAACTTTTACTGAATAAAATTCCGGCTCATTGGCGACGCTGTTTAGCCCAGTTAAAGACATTTGTTTATTATTATTATTAATTAATTAATTAATTAATGGTGGAACTATTGAATCGGCGCAAAAGCTAGATATAGAGATATGGCGGCATTTTTTTTTCAAATCTACTGAATCCTCCTCCCCGACAAAGCCCTTTCGTGGACTGGAAAAACACAAAAAGATAGTTTGGTTATCAGTTTTCATGGTTTTATGACCAGAACATTTGAGATTTCATGCCGAAGAGTTTCACGGATGTTCACCTCAAAACAAACCTTTGCGCGAAGGATCTTTTGTTTTCTCAGTGTCTACAACTATTCGTATTAAATATATGATCTGTTTCAGAATGGTATGATGTACTGAATGTCAATTTTCAGTTTTTTGTCAACTGCCTGTGAAGTCCTTTTCATTTTCATTTCATATTATATATCATATAGCTGGGTTGTTAGAAGTTCTATACAAAAGCTTGCTGCAAAAAAGAAAAAAAAGTACGTACTGCTACCATAACTGCAAAATAAGCATTTTACTTTCTCCACTACGTAAAAGTTTGCATATCACTCAAAAGTTGGATGCCAAGATTTCACCGGAGTTACATGTTTTGACACACCTGAATCCAAATAAAGCATTTTTGGAAACATGTCCGTGTGTGTGAACACCATAACTCAAAAACGAAGAGTTGGATAAATACCAAACTTGGTTTTTAGGTTCAATATCTTCCAAAGATGCGACACGAAGATTTTCGACAAAATCCCCCATCCCATACTACATGGAAAATTTCTCGAAATGTTTGATCTTCTAAAAATCGCTTTAATAATTTTGTTTAATGTACCATATATGATAGATATGTATATGACAAATAAAATGTGTATCTAGAATTTTCTAGAAATAGCCTATGAGTTACTTTTTATTCGGAAGGGATTTTGTATACTCTTGTATAACTGGTAAACATTACGCGACAGAAGAAAATTTAGTACAAAAAAAATCGAATTGTTGATTTCTTGATCATTCTCTTAAAGTTCTTTCTACATTCAGCTGTTTCTCGGGATTACATGGAAGCAGTATGGAATTTTAAGGCCAGTATATAACGTCGAGTTCTTAAATATTTGACTATCGCTGTTCTCTTTGTATCTATAGCGAAATGTGTAATATAGCTATTTCTGCTAAGGTTTATTTGGATTAACATGTTGTAGATAGAAAAATAAGCTTTAGTAAGAATAATTTGTATACCCACTAATAAAGGATAGAGGTAAGAGAAAGTCGTGTGGATGTTTCTCATCAGATTTTTTTACATGTATTATTTCTTTACAGTTTATTTCCATATTTTAAACAGTAATTTAGATGTGTTTTACCGAGAAAGGTAGCATTCGAGAGATCCTGGATCCCGTACCTGGGCCCGATCACTTTGACCGTGAATTTGTCGTGGTTTTCCCTGGTTGGCAAGTAGAATGCCAGGGTGGTTTGTCTTCTACAATGAATTTTCTTTCCCTCATTTCCTATAATTTCACTCCCCCTTTCAAATTTCACGTAGGCTTAGGGGCTGTGCAGTGTCGCTTGTTGTTGGATAGATAGTGCAAATGCTCTTCTCCGTTTTGCCAGGTGGCGCTCTTCTGCCCTTAGCTGGACCGGTGCCGCCGGATGGAGCCTTCTCTAGCCGGTGTGATCGGTCATCAAGTTTAGAATCGTTAGGGACCTCTTCGCATCCTTGCCGGCCAGCCTGCCTGTGGCCTGTAGCCTCCTTCACCTCGTATCATATATCATCGTTGTGTTTAAGTGGTGGTCTTGTATTTCGTATGAGCTCCATATCAACGGATAACTTATATTGCAGCAGCTAACGGCTGTAATAGCTTTCTGTGCATCTACAGCTCGGTAAAGGTTACATCGGTATCGACTGGAATCGATAATTTATTTCTGGAAATTGCTGTCGTGGAGAAACGTCACTAAGTGTATTGTATATGGCGAATTAATGTCTGGGTTGTTATACAACAATAGGGAGTGAGGCATTTTGTAATTGCTGGCACTATTTTGCACAGGCTAGTGGAACCATGCAAGTTCCCGAGGTCGCGGGTTCAAATCCAGCGGAGGGCGATGGATTTTTTTTTTCGGGCATAAAAATCCTATACCTCTGTTTTGTTATCTCCCTTATGTCTATCTTAAAATGTAATGCTGAATTAATACGTAACATCGCATGTTTTAGGTTGAATAATAGGCTGACATGAGAAATATAACGGTAGCAGTTGTCTCCAGCTTATTTTGAATTAGATCATTATGTAATAAATACACCTCAGACGTTTCATTGCTTCCAGACCCGATACACGTTGTCTGTGCATGGATTACACCCCCCATATGACGTCACGTCCATTCCGCCAGCAGTCTTAACTATACGACTACAGGACAGGTACTCTGTCAACACGTATAGAATCTGTCATTCGCTTTTAGGGAGTACAGGGTTGTAAGAGGTTTAACGTTTGTAGCGTTAGGTTGTAATGTTTTCTGAATATGAATGATTTCTAAGTGATAAGCGGGGGAGATTTTCTTTTGACACAAAATGTATTATTTATTGTGATAGAACTGTGGAAACATAAATAAGTGGGTCACAAAAGGAAGCTGTTTTATCGTTGCATTCATTAATGTTCTGTATCAGAATGCGAGACACTGAAATTATATTGCAAAAATACTATCATGCAAATGAAGTTGCAACTTTGCCTTTCACCGCACTATACCTATACATTATAATAACGCATTACCTCCCTGTACCTCCAAACCAACGGCTTGGCATACCGGCGTTCCAAGCGCAGCGCCTAACTTGAGAAAGTCTGGTAATAAAGCATGCAGTCTCCTGGATTGTTTACCTCGCGCTAAATGTCTGGTGGTGCATGCTGATATACCTGATTACCTACGTCAAGTCCTCACGTCGGCCTACTATTCAAAGTGAATACGTCCTCGTTAGTTATCAGAAATTCGCCTAGGACCATCATATTGTTATATAGCATGTAACTTAGGTGTTTCTGTTTCATAATAGTGCAAATACTACAATGAAATAAAAAAGGGATCAAAATATTGCTATGCAAGTGCGGTAAGTGCATCATTGGAGAACAAGGGAGAGCCTGACTATATCTACTTCCAAGATTTTCCAGTGTACTTAAGGATACTTGATAGAGATCGCAGGGTATCTTAACGCTTTTTTGCAATTGAATTAAAGTTGTTTTTCTCTAAAATTGCATCATCTAGGACAATGAACATTTTACTGCTTATTTAAGGTGTTTTTTTAGTATACTGGTATCAGGATTTTTAGCTAGCTTTAAATCTTTTAATTATAAAAGTATTTAAATATTGTAAAATAATTTTAAAAAATTGCCTATTTTCATTTATAGGTACATTTCTCTGGAAATAATTATAAAATCTCCGCCAATTGTGAGTGTTTTGATAAGCAGCTTAAGACAACCGGTTAGCTATTTGTTCATTTGAAGCACAAATGTAGTTTTAATTAAAAAAAGTCATAAGAAAGTACTTTTTGGTGTAATTTATATATATAATTTTTCGTGGAAACCATGTAATTTAGGATCAAAACATTTAACCTACTAAATGCAGCTAAACATTGTCGCGGTAATCGGCTCGTGTTATCTTATTTGCTGGGCGCCTGTTATTGTTTTATTATTTAAAGATTTGGGTGCTTAGTCCTCCGGCTAGCTATTATTACTCAGTCGAGCAAATATCTCTGAGCAGGGCATGTAAATGGAAAGGAGTTGTTACTGAAAAATAACACTGATAAAAGAATTTATTTTTACACTTTTATTGCCGTCACACTTAATTAATAGTTCACATCTTTAATCTTGACACACGCCTGACTGAAACTGTTCTATTTCCGAATGTAATTACTGTCGTATTAGTTGCCGCGTACTTCACATTTAGTAACTAACTTTACGACGCGAGAGATTCTTTCAAACTGTTTAATGTGCACTTCACGATAGATTCTTCAAGACTGCGCGACGTGTACCTCGTGAATGATTCCATAGAACTGCGTGATGCGTACCTCGCGAATGACTTTTCAAGATTGCGTGAAACATGCTTATAGCTCGAGAATATATACTCCTTCACCTCTAAATACCTAAACATTATAATAGAGCTACTATTGGTTACCAAATCGCACCAACATTAGCGTCTGTTTTGTTAGCCAATCACAATTACTAACACATATGCTCAAGGGGAGATATTCCCTCTATTTCTAAATAAAGGCACGCTACCCTGACGTCATTTATTTGTCTCTTCTTAGTGACAAACAACTCACACCCTCGGTTCATTGTTACCCACTTCTGTTGTCAGTTTCAGTGAGGCCGTGTAAACTTATTTCCTAATAATACTTATGGCTAACAAACATCTAAAATTATTGTCATACAATAATGTTAATTTACACTACAATCACTCTGGTATTCACAGTGTTGTGATATAAAATACTGCCTCAACATTCTGTACAACCTTTACAAATTTCAAACTTCTTAGTTAAACAACTTTCCAGAAAAGTGTACCTGAAGTTTTAAAAAAATCAAACTTACGGGAAATGGCAAATAACAAGGTGAGCACATTGTTAATACCAATATGCAATAACATCTCTGGACCATCAGAGCCCTTCAAAGGTACAAATAACAAAAAAAAATCCTTAGGCATGTTCCTTATACCATTTATAACCATTGCTGCAAAAAACCCAAATCTTTACCCGGTGTCCTTAACGCATGTGTACTGCATACTATTTTCTCGAGGACAGAGGCAGTACTTAAGTGAAAATAAGATTAATGATTTATCAACAACTGTTTAACATAGCGGTTCTAAGAGCAAGGTCACTAACATTAACCGTGGTGGCGATATATAGTCGGACCTTTAAAACATCCATGCATGAATGAAATCGTAAGTAAATATTAATGAATAAAAAGAAAGTAAATCAAGGCAGGATTTTAATTGTGAAATTTAACTACCAAATAGATTATATTCTGTCCGCAATAGTAAATATATCAAAAGTTATAGGATGTAATATAGTCCATGCATATACGCGTAATAGAATGGCAAAACACGCAGGTAGGTTAAGTTAACAGCACTGAATGCAAAAAATTCAACTTTCCATCATGACAGCATGAACCGGAAGTGGATCAGAAAACACTATCGTCAAAAATATAATTATACAACGAGTTGTTTCCATGCTGTGTTTGTGTTTTCTAGGTGGAATAATATTACGCTTAATAGTCGATATAAAACCGATATCTCCCGTTTGAAACAATTAAATGGGTCATCATAACTGTCGATGAAAGCCACAGGCACTACGGAATCTTTATCGATTTCGGGTATTGAAATGTTGGCACCCTCCGCTGCCTATCAAAACAAAGTGTCAGCAACACCACCGATGCAATACACGAGCAAGATTTGGCGATTAGCTAAATGTAGGTATGTTTTACAACACAAGTGAATCACTATACTATCGATTCTTTGCTACCTTACGTTACCATGGATAGCTTGTCAATCTTCTATTAGTTAAACAAGGATTTTCTTACGGGAATACTTAATACCACCGTTTTTATGTTGAACGATTTATATTCTGAGCATGTCTAATATCGGCTTTGAACGTACATACTCTGATACATGCCAATAACACACTATACATAGCAGCTCCAGGTTCGTTATGAGCGAAACGGAATTTCTTTTATGGAACAGTAAAAAAAAACCCACATATACGTTTTTTACCACCTCGCGTTTATCATCCTATTGAGTATCATATACGAAAGAATAAAAGCGATTCAGATGTTTCGTGTACCACCGCAGACATAAAACGGTAACTGCCATTTCCTTCCTGTATTTCCGAACAAAAAATTTTGGAAGAATAGAAGCGATTTTGGTGAAAATACATTGTTATTACTTCTCTTCATCAGAATTCCTTGAGGTGCTTTAAGAAGGAATATTGCGGACTCCTGTTTCAGTCCACATGCAGCCCCAAGGAAATTAATTAACCCCGAGGGAGGGCTGCAAAGTTCTTGCACTCTAGATTCTATCAGCTAACTGGAATTCTCTTTAATGACAACGTTTTCCGCTGCAATAAAATGACTTTAAAGAAAAGCATGGCTTAAACAAGACCTTAACACCCCAGGCCTTACTTAAAAAGAAAAATATTTGCTTGTTTTGCTTTTATTCTTTGATTTTACTGTAAAACATTCTTCAAAATCTTCCAGTAGTACCACTCAAAACTAACTTCAATCGAATGGCCAACAATTTCCTGAACAGGCTTACAAACTTTGATTTCAAGTAGTGCGATGGCTATTTGTTTATAAGGTTAGTCTTAAAGTTTAAGGTTATGCACATGGTGGTACACATGATATCATAACTGAACATTATTATACCTATACTAAAAAGCCAAACAAGTTGCATCCCTGTTAAAATATGTAAATATGCTATTTATTTTGTGTTGCACACAGACAAATATTAGTTATCAAATCATTCAATTGGCAGATACAAAGGTGAGGGACGAAGAAGGAAAACGTACTACTATAAATTGCTTATTGATCATTACAATGATCAATACAAAACCGGGATTAGATCAGGTGGTCTGTTGTGAACTGAGTCCATCATTTGGACAGTCTTTCTATAGAGCTTCTGCCATGGAGTATGTAATGCTGGATTTGTCTAGGGATTCTTGTTCGATCAGTTCTGTAAATATGGTTCTGCCAGTTATTTCTCTCGAACCTTAGGTGTAATATTGTTATATACCGGTGTGAGGCCAAAAGGTTTTGCAACTAGATATTAAATTTAGTTACCCGGCATAAACATTGGGGGACGTAACAGCAGAGGCAAACGAGAGATACCAGGAACTTGCTGCACAAATCTAAAGCAGCCGTGGGATATTCATAACATAAATACACATTGAACACATTACCTGTGGTTTATTAAAATTGACATGGTGACGCTACATCGTACACAAAAGGCTTACAGACAAACATTGGAGGGAGATGCCCACACTTATACGAAAAACACACTCACTCTTACATACACATCCACACGGCCTGAAGACACACACAAGACTGACGCTACTAGTGATGCCACCAGACTGGGGAGGTGGGGAGGGAAATGCCACGTCGGATGTAATTCAAACTCCCAATCAAAATGATTAGTTCAACAATGTCATTACTACAGAGTAATAATGTGTCCGACGGGACAATGCACACACATACGTTACAATGCATAGATTCTATTTTAAGTTATTTTAAAATCATTATTTTTATGATCACAACCATAAAATCTTCTCGACGATAAGTTGGTTTCTTTATTTAGTGTAACAGAGCTAAGACTACTTGGTCTTCACTTCCTTTCTACCACCATGAAAACAATTGCAGTAATACAGTGTAAACAGAAAAGAAATAAATGCAATATGTTATCATACGTATATATCTGAATACATAGAATATGAGTAACATATCAAAGATGCTAAGGAAGCATTATGCAAAGAAACTCGTCAGTATCATAATGAAGTTATTATAATGACAATGTTCCAAATAAAGTTACACGAAATACATTAAGTTGCACTTTCTTATAGTTAAATTAGGTGCGGCGTACTGTGACAACGTTATTCATGTTAAGATGAAGGATGCCAAAGTGTCTTCCGGTGCAAAGGCATCGAATTTTAGAGTTCGTATTAAGATTACGAGAAGAAGATAAGTAACTAAGAAAACGAGAGGACAGATAAAACGAAGAAGACGTACGGATATTTTTAATGCTGCGTAAGATAATGAAGTGCCTCGTCAGTATTTCAGCTAGGCTAGAAGGTAAAGTGTTTAAGTATAAAAGTATAAGTGTTTGAAACTTCAAACCAATAATAAGGAATATTTCGGAAATGGTTTACGTCACAATATTTTTTTATTTGATTTAAATTGGATACTTCAACGATATCTATATTTTTGTACACCAATTTGAAGAAGGTTTGTTGCTGCTACGTATGGAAAGCCAGTTTGAAGAAGATGTATTATATTTTGACTGTTGGGCAGCCGAACTTGAAGTAGTTGCAACCGCACATATGGTAAAAAGTTTCCGGTAGCCTTCGCCCCAAATGTACTTTCCGTTGGCCTTTGCCCCAAGTTTAAAAATGTTAACTTTGTAATTTGACTGTTTCTTTAAATATTATATATATATATATATATATATATGTTTGCCTCGGCTGCGTCAGTATTTATACTTTTTAGAGACATGAATGTCTTAGCAGGGAGTGGTGCGACTGAAGAATGTTGGCTTACACAGATTATAATTTTACTTCACTCCTTGTATTAATGCTTGACACGATTTAAATAACTCTTCACTGATATAGAGAGCTGTGAGATTTTTTTTATTAATTACTTGCACTTTTTTAACACGTAAACTATTTTTGTCTCACATAAAATACGTATTAAATTTCTCGAGGACGCATCTCGCGTCCACTTAGGAACACTGTCTACCAGCAACTGACTTCTGAATTTGTAAAATTTGCTCCATTTTAGTTTGACTAATCCTAGTCCCATAGAATACCTACATTTAACTGAAGCTTTTTCTGGTTGTTGTATGGCTATTTATTAAACTGTCTCAAAAATTACATTATTGCTTCCAAGAATCACAAATAGCATTATTAAACCTTCTAATTCATTATTGCATCAAGGCTACCTCGTTGTTACTCATTGTTAGCAACTTTTAACCTATTATTCTCACAGCTCCTACATTATTAAACTACGTAATACATTCACATATCATTATTACACATGTATACAATATAACCATATACAATGACTAATATACACCTTTTATATATTGTTACATACACATATTGCTTTAAGGCGGGCTGTTATTGAATTTATATATTATATAATTAGACTGAAATCATTTAAGTGTTAAAAATACTGCCTCAAATTATACATGTCATTCAGAACGAAGAGACTTCACAGACTATTAGCAGAAACTTCAGGATACTCATTTTATTTCTAATGTAAATATCTTAAACAAAATCGTTAGAGCCGTTTTTGAGAAAATCGAAAACAAGGAAAAGTTTAATTTTGAAGGGAAATCCCATGTGCAAATTTCATCCTTTGAAGACGCTGAACTTAAATACTAAGCTTGGCATCCGTTTGACTTTCACTTTTTAGTTATGCTGTTCGCACACACTGTGCGCGAGGACTTTTTCTAATTCTTTTTTTAATTCAGGGATCTCAAAATATTTATTTCCAGTGAAATCTTGATATGGAATTTTTGGTTGGAATTCAGTACTTAGTAAGCAGTGGAGAAACTAAATGTTATTTGATATGTCACAATAGCAGCTAAAACAATGTACTAATTAACATCAAAATCCAACGGTTTCCTTCGGTCTTGAAATCAGTAGTAATCCCCCTCAGTCAGAGTTGGAGTTAGGGAAGGGCTTTAGAGGTTGTATCGTCCCCAGGTTAAAAAAGTCTAAAAATCAGTAGCAAAAATAGTTTCGTTAAAATAATAGTATTTTCTAGGTTGGCGAGAACGAGATATCTCCTAAGCATATCACTGGTAGCGCTATATTTGCGCCGCATGTCTAGACAATATCGCCTAAGGACAGCAACCGAAACTGTACTTCAGATGACGTTGGTATAACCATGTTAAGACATCGGGGGTATGTTTTAGCTCCAGTGCTAAATTTGAGTGGTTTCCAAATGAGTGCAATATCTCTCAGTTTAGAATATAACTAGAGACCCTTTTCTGTAATGAAATGATGTGGTCATGCTCGTGTTACAACACATTTGGCGCTTAGAATACGCAAAACATCCTATCCTAATTTAAATTCCAATTGTTGCACCTTAAGTTGTGGATATAATATCGATTTATTGAAATGTTTCAACTCAAGATCCTCTTTTTGATCACATTGGCGCAAATTGCTTAAAAACGGATCCCTACACAAAACCCCTGTTTTGCTACGCCACTGCTCTCAGTGGTGTTGGCCAGCATGGAGAGCTGATAACTGGAGTAGTAGAGTGGTGTACTATGTTCAAAATCATACATCGTACGGGTCAGATAGACCATATGTGCTTATACATATAGTACATTGTAATTCATGTTTTTCAGATTATATTCATCACTATGAACTTTAAAGTTAATGATATTTACCAGAAACAAACAGATAAACTAACAAAAAAATCTGATGTGTTACACTCACATGACTTTCTCTACTCTTGTACAATCTAATTTTACAAACGCTTATTCTCCATATGGTTCATGTTAATCGAGATATCGAGATGTCAATCTTATTGGTAATTTTCTTGTAGATGCAAGGGAAATATGGTAGCTTTTAAGCGATAGTCAAATATTTTAACGCTGGTTGCTATGTGGCGCATTCCATTCTCTTTGCATGTCCAGGACATAAAAAAAATGAATAACGAATTTGAGAAAAAGTATAAGTATTGTAAAATTTAAGGAAATAACAAGCAATATCTCGAAAACGGTTCACTCAACAAAAGAAATGTATATGACATAAGTTGTGTATTTTAACGCGATCTACATTTTTTGTGTAGTAAAATTTTGTCTATCTCTTATGGTTTACCAGTTATGCAAAAGTCGTTCACAATGAAGAATACTTTTGGAGACATTCCCAGAAAATTCGAGATATACATTTCATTTCTCATGACATTATCTTAAACATATGATATTTTAATCAAAATCGTTAGAGCCATTTTTGAGAAAATTAAAATTTTCGAAAAATCTTCCATGTAAAGGGTAGTCTGGGGTGGGGGGATTTTCTTGAAAACCTTCGTGTCGCATCTCTGGAAGATACTGAACCTAAATACCAAGTTTGGTGCTTATCCGACTGTTCGTTTTTGAGTTATGCTGTTCACAGACACACACACACACAGACACACACACACACACAGACACACACACGGACATGTTTCCAAAAATGCTTTTTTTGGATTCAGGAGGTCTCAAAACATGTATTTCCGGTGAAATCTCGGTATCGAATTTTTGGGTGGAATGCAATACTTCCCCTACTTACTATACGTAGTAGAGAAAGTAAAAATATACAAACAGAAGAAGAAGAGGAAAAGAACTTGCTCACAAGCACACGCTATTGTTTACAAAACAAATATCCGTCGCTAAGCCACTAACCCTCCTTCTCCCACCCTTGATCCTCTTCCTTATACTCCAATCTGAGCTGCATAACCTTTTATAAAAATGTTCCAATTACTTCTCCCTCCCCCTCCCAACAAGCCTGTAACCCTCTCCTTGAGTTAACAAAGGAACCTGGCAGATACTTTCGCCTCAACTGTTCTGTCTTAGTGCAATGAGCCAGGGACACTTATTTCCTCTTTACCAGGGAGAGATTTTTATACCTTCTTCGTTAATGAATTTGATCGCTCGCAATGATCACAGTCTGAGCCAAGCAAGCTCTTGTATGCTGGCTCTATTTCTGAACGAAATAATTTGTTCTATACCCCATTCTGTTTTTTTAGTTTTGACTGTAAGCTTAATGATACTTTCTCGTTACATTGTAACAGTGTCTGCTGCCGATGCATATCGTTCAATCGCTTCTGTACTTTTCTCCACACATTCCAGGTCCTTCAACACAAACATTACCCATCCCTACTCTGTTCAGCTCTCTCTTGATTTTCGTTGCCCACGTCTTGTCCCCTCCCTTTCTAAGATGTTCCATGTGTTTCTCATAAGTGATTGATCCCCTCTCATAATTCTAATCCAATATTTGTTCGCCCGTACCTTACATTCCATTGTTTCGCTGTATGCACTATATTGTCTAAAAATGCCGCGTTTTGCCATACCTCTTCCCACATACAAGATACCCTTCAGAAAACGTGTTCTAACTTGGTCCATCCATTCCGTGGGTTCCCACCCCCAGATCTCCGCCCCATACGTTATTGTGGATCTAACGATTGCTCCATATATTGTCTCTAGCAATTTTACGGGTATATCTGGAACTCTGCTCCGAGTGGGCAGTGTTTCCGCAACTCTTATTCCTGCCTTGCATTTCGTAAGCTACTGTTTTAGTCCATCTTCCATTCAACTAACAGTCAAACTTAAGTATACAAATCTCGTTACATTGTCCAGTTTCTCCCCTGCATAAGTCCACGTCTGTGTACCGAGCTGTTCATAAACGTAATTGTTTTCATTTTATTTACATTAAAATTCGTCACAATAATTCTGAAGTCTGTCTAGTCCCTTGTACAACTCCTCCACAGTAGCAGAGGGCAGTGTTAAGAACCATCAATCCGTTTACGTTATTGCTTTAACTCGGAGATTCTTCTCTCTCCCATCTCTCATCCCTTCGCTCTCTGTTACACCCTCTCCAATACGTTCCCTTTCTCTCTCAATAAGTGCAACACACGGTGCCTGTCACAGAAAGTGGTCGTAGTAATTCTAGGGGTTTTACATCTTGGTGGCTTTGGTTGGTACTAAAATTACAAACCCAGGGTGGAGCGAAAAATAGTGGCACTGTTGACTGGTTACGCGTTGTGTTATGTTAGCACGACTATTGTTATCTTTATTTACCACCATAGTACGGCGCATTTAACTGCCCACCCTCCTACTCTAGCATGGCCTTGTCGCGGGATAATGTATACTAGTTCAGTTTATATTAATTGTATTAATATTTGTTCAAATAAGGTTTACAAATCTAACATTTGCAGAACAATATTCATGCTTTGTAACCTAAATAAACTTTCCTCATAGTTAAATGGCATATAAAACGGAATTGTCATTAAATAGTAATTAATACGAACACTTTTCGTATATGTCTTTTAGTTGTACACAGAATAGTGGCTCGCAATTTAAACCAACTGCATGATAGTCCTCATTTTTGTATTTTAGCACCTAGTTTTGAATTACAGTATTTAGCCAACAAGAGAATCAATATGATCAATCCACAGAGAGAGAGAGAGAGAGGGGAGAGGGAGGGAGAGAGAGCGCATATACATCATGGTCATATCGAGACCCAACACTTGGAGAGAGTCTCACTTGGCTTGATTTTGCATATAAGCCCATATACTGTCTATCGGTTTCATGTTGGGGTTCTTTGGTTCCATGTAGTGATTTAAATTTTTAGCCCCTGCTTCATACTCAGGCCGCCTCTGGATGCTGTTCATCGTGTTGATCCATGCACATGTCCGGCTCTAGCAGCACTTATTTCTTGCTCGGAGCAACCACTTGTACCTTGTCATCCATTTTAGGTCAGTGCCCTTGAGGTAATAATGTAGGTGAACATGAGGTGCAGAGTTGGTTAGGTGTGGACGAAGATCTGTATACGGAAGTGCATAGGAGGAATATTGTTCCTACTGAACCACTGGAAGGAAGGGGTGAAGCGAAGGACACAGGAATACCAGATTCAGGGTGGCAGGATTGGGCACAGGCGGTTTCTCAAATGTATCCAGGTGCGAGATCCCGATGGTACCACCCACACAAGCCTAAACTCCCCACCGAGATGTCTCACTGGAGTTTCGTCACATACCAGACGCCAGGACAGACAGTTACTCAAAGTAGATTTCACCGCCACACGCCTCCACTCGTCTGATCCTCCGGCTCTGAAACACGAAAAGCAAACGTGGGGGCGTTAGGAAACCAGAAAAAATACCAACATTAGAATGGCCTGAACAACAGAAATCTTAACCTCTCGAATGCCAACGCCACTCTTTACCATGGAGAAATTCACTCGGCGAGCACGGGATCTCTCAGTTGTACCCGACCCCACATGTTCGCTTGTGTAACTCAAATTAACGGTCATAATTACATAGAATTTACTACTGATGTACCTAGGTATGTTAGAAGCGTGGTGGAATCATGAGAATTAGTGCTTCAAGTCTTTCTAGGCGTACGCATACGTGAGACGGCCATTTTATGCAATCGTACGTACAGTAGCTTATGTGTTGCAGTTGTGAGATTGTGGTCTTCATTCTTCTTTTGAAACACCCGATTCAGAAAATGGCATGTGTTTATCGCCGCGCACTGGAAGTCCGAGTCCATAAAGGACTACCAATGGCACTTAACTGTACAGTTTGGAATCAGAAACAGACCACCTGTAAAGTCCTTGGTTATTTGGTAAAGAAACTTAAAACAACGGCAGCATTGTTGGATATTCATGAAGGACAAAAACTACGAGAAGGAACGGTGCAGGGTATGGAAAACATTCCATTTACGCCACTTTTCAAACTTGCAACATAGGATGTTTTCTTTTTGAAAACCTAGTCATCTTAAAGGGACATACCACCAATATTGCCTGATCTTAACTGAACTTTTTATGAGGCATGCTGAAAGGAAATGTATCCCGACAAGCCAAGGACTCTTATGCAACTGAAAGACACCATTCAATAGGAAATTGATGTTGTGCAGTAATCTTCCGTAACATGGGGAGGCATGTGCAGGTCTAGCTGATCATTTCCTTTGATGTCACTGTGCTTCTCAAACCCCAAGGTACGTCGGTAGCAAATTTTATTAAATTACCACCATTACTTTGACATAGCGAAAGTCTGGGGCCGAGAGCGAATGAGACGCCCTTTAGAAGAAACTCTGTAACCATACCCCCTACCCTACATCCACACCATACATAGAGGAAGACGGCATAGGGTGATTATATCGCCACCTGATGCCAAGAAACGTCGAAGCCTATTCTTCTATCAACACTGCAGTTCTCGCGTGATGTATTGATAACCGTAATAAAATTACTGTTTAGGGGTGTTAAAAATTAAAACTAAAGGTTTAATAGCGCACAAACTTACCTATTCCTTGTGGTTGTTATGTCATAGGAACTATACTCTTCTTCGTAATAACTGATTTAAAACAGTAGCGAAATACGGTGCCTTCGTTTTATGCCAAGACCGCAGATCGCATGAATGCGTGATCCGCATACAGTTTACTACACTGCGGGGTTTTCCGTTCCGCAACTCCCGCGTTATTTACTTACGAGTGTTGGTAACATGTATGTAATGAGTACTAACCTTGTTAAAAGTGTCGTTCTCCTGGTGTTATGGTTACCATGCTAGCCTCTAGCTCCCGAGGCCGCGGGTTCAAACCCGGGGTGGGCGATGGATTTTTTTTCGGGCGTAAAAATCCTTAGCATGGCTTTCTTCGGAAGGGAAGTAAAGCCGGTGGTCCCGTGCCGTAGATTTACGACACGTAAAAGAACTTCAAGACAGATAAAGGGGCCTCTGAGCAAAATTAGTGGTCCTTCACGCCCAATTGGAATGAGACGCTAAGGACCACAGCAGTTAAAGAGCATAAATAAATAAATAAAACGCAATTAAACTTTTTCTTATTATAGGTGTTGTTGAAGGCGGCGTCCATCTTCGCGAAGACATTCCCGATATCGTCGGATGAAATTGCCATTCAGACGCACAAGTTCTTGCGTAAATGTTGATAATTGTTGTTTTTATATTGCATGTAAGTTCGTAAAGGATTATTCCTATAAACTTTATTTTTTTAGCATTTAGCGATCCCTTTGATCTGAACTTATTGATCAAATATAGTGTTTCCAGAACTGGATAGGCTGCAGTCTATTTTCTGTTCAGCACACCTATGTGCACGATTCAGTTCTCACGTATGTATCCTACATAAAAATACGCTGTTCCAGCGTGAATTTGTGGACAGGCATTTCTGTGGACTAATATGAGAATAACATTCCTAAGGAAATCTTACACAACACACCTATTGTCGAAACACTTCACAACACGAAGACAAAGCAACGACTGAGACAGCTCACCGTTGATAAAGGTACCCTTGATACGTCCTGCGCCGCTGCTGCGCACTGGCGTAATACCGTGATCACAGCCGCCTTGGCCGATACGCATATAAGGCGGTCGTGGCCTTGGCATAAAACGAAGGCACTGTATATATATATTACATCGGAATCTGTTAAATAACAAAGCTTTTTTTAAATTTAGTTTAGGTCGTACAACTCCAAGATTGTAATGCAATCGCACTAAACTCACAAAAGGGGTAATAGTCTAGACGCACAAAAGGAATACATTAAAGGGTTGTCATGTTTACAGTATACTCGGGAGGATGTTCAATTTTACAATAGAAAAAAATCTGATGTGTTACACTCACATGACCTTCTCTACTCTTGTACAAACTATTTTACAAACGCTTATTCTTCATATGCTTCATGTTAATCGAGATGTTAACCTTATTGCTAATTTTCTTGTAGATGCAAGGGGAATTGGTAGACTTTAAACGATAGTCAAATATTTTAAGAGCTGGTATGTGGCGTATTCCATTCTCTTTGCATTACCAGGACAAAAAAGTGACAACGAATTTGAGAAAAGTATAAGTATTGAAAAATTTAAGGGAATAACAAGTAATATCTCGAAAATGGTTCACTCAACAAAAAAAATGTATATGACATAAATTGTGTATTTTAACGCCATCTACAGTTTTTGTATAGTAAAATGTTGTTTATCTCTTATGCTTTACCAGTTATGCAAAAGTCGTTCACAATGAAGAATACTTTTGGAGACATTCCCAGAAAATTCGAGATATACATTTTATTTGTTATAAAAATATCTTAAATATATGATATTTTAATCAAAATCCTTAGAGCCATTTTTGAGAAAATTAAAATGTTCGAAAAATGTTCCATGTAAAGGGTAACTGGGGTGGGGGGATTTTCTTGAAAACCTTCGTGTCGCATCTCTGGAAGATACTGAACCTAAATACCAAGTTTGATGTTTATCCGGCTGTTCGTTTCTGAGTTATGCTGTTCGCACACACACACGGACATGTTTCCAAAAATGCTTTTTCTGGATTCAGGGGGTCTCACAACATATATATATATATATATATATATATATATATATATATATATTTCCGGTGAAATCTCGGTATCGAATTTTTGGGTGGAATACTTCCAGTACTTACTATACGTAGTAGGGAAAGTAAAAAATTCCATTCACAATACTTTCCTTAAACAGTCTTGTACAAACTATTCTTACGAAAGCTTATATTTCTATCTACTTCTTGTTAAACGAGATAAACTTTCGTTAAACATCTACGTTGTAGATATAAGAATACATATGGCTAAAGCGAGTGAGATTTTTAAAAATCTGATGTACTATGTTCATATGACTTTCTTTACACTCTATCATTTATTAGTGCGTATGCAAACTATTTTTTCTAAAGCCTATTTTTCTATCTACTACATGTTAATCCAAATAAATCTTTGCAGAAATTGCTACATTGCACATTTTGTTACAGATTCAAAGGGAACAGCGATAGTCAAAAGTTTAAAAACCTGGACGCTATACGCTGTCTTAAAACTCCATACTGTTTCTATGGAATCGCGAGAAACAACTGAATGCTGAAAGGACTTCAGAGAGTGAAAGTAATGAACGGAAATGGCTTATGCCACAAAAAACTTTTGAATTAAATTATGTGTTTTAACGAGACCTACATTCTTTGTGTAGTACGTTTTCGCCTATCGCTTAACGTTTGGCAGTTGTACAAGGTACAAAATACCTTTCAACTGAAGTTGAAAGAAGTCAAGAGGCCATTCCTAGAAAATTCAAGATATACATTTTATTCATCATGTAAATATCCTTAATATATTGTTTTAATAAACATAATTACAGTCATTTTTTAGAAAATAAAAAGTTTTGAAAAATGTAACATGTAAAGAGTAGTATGGAATGGGGGATTTTCTTAAATCTATCCTTGGAAGGCATTTAACGTAAATACCAAGCTTGGTATTTATCCGACCTTATGGTGTTCACTGATACATACAAGCATCTTTTTGTAAAAATGCCTGTTTTGGATTCAGGGGCCTCAAAACATGCATTTCCGATAAAATCGCGATATCGAATTTTTGGGTGGTATAAAATACCTCCCCTACTTACTATACGTATAGAGAAAGTAAAAAGCATGAAGCTCCATGTTCTTGCTTCACCGCGAGGGAAAACGAAGTCGCTGATCGTTTGTAAAAAAGTGAGTATTTGAAAATTCAAATTATTAACAAAGAATAAGCATTTCAGAAATGGTTTACCGCGCTAAAAATTGTGTGACGTTAATTGTGCACCCTTTACCAAGAATGACAATAAGTTCATTTATTTAACGGCCCTTCTTGCCTAGTAGGGTCATATTGTGTTAGCAGTAGTGATATGTTTATGTTGATACTAATAATTTACGTTATTATTTTGCTATCTAAATAGCTGGAAACTAAACTATCTATTGACAAATGCCAAAACATTCTCTTTCTTTACATTTTTTCTATCAACTATATTCGATAAAGTTTGACTTTTGCTTCCATATGTAGTGGCGCTGTGGCCGAGTGATTAAACCGCTCGTCTCTCACCAGGCGGCGCGGGTTCCATCCAGAGAACTGTATGTGGGATTTTTGGTGGATGAAGTGGCGTCTGGGCGGGTTTTCTCCGGTTTCTCTGGTTTCCCCCGCCAGTCTTTACAGCAATTGCTCCATAAGCTTTCCTTTAATCCATTTCGCCGTCATTTCATATCCTCTCCGTCCTCGCTTTCATACCAGCCTTCAGGCTGATCAGCCATCCTGGTTCTTCTATCCGATCCTGTCTGCTCCCCGACAGGCGTCTGACCCCAGACATTGGCTTGTAAGTCCTGGGGGTGTAAGTCCTAACGGGGAGGTTAAACTGAGAAAGTAGTAGATTGCATGCTTGATTCAGAAGAAACGATTTGGCATAAATATTATAGCTATAAATAGCTCATTTCTCATCCATCTTTCCCTCTACAATCTCTAGTCTACAATCACATTGCATTGGGCTGGCCCATTCACACCAATCAAAGTATAATTCATTACTAAACAGGTCGATTTTTTTCGTCGTAACACGACAGAAAAACAGATGAGAAGGTATTCTAGGGTGGGAGAGGGAGAGGGGCTAGCGGTATTCTCCTTACGTGGTACAACTCACTTGGAACGCGCGGTGGTGTCACTTATCTCACGTTGTGCATGCGCCTATTGCTCTGTTACTGCTGACCCAACACCCCTCCCAGAAATAAATGGACTTGTCCAGCTACTACGCATACAGATAAGCGTGTCACGACGAAAAAATCTACCCTTACCTCTCCTTTGTTTCACACCGAGTATAACATCGCTTGTTGTCTCATGTTTATTTCAAGGCAGTCCTAGGCGGGGGAGATTGGGTGGAATCTAATGTTAATTAAATAAAAATGGTATTTCGATCTAGGGAAATGGGTCTCCTTTTTTGCTCCTAAATGGTGCATTTTAAAAGGCTTTATGTAGAAACTGCCTTCAATCTTTTACTTGTTTCAGTCTGGCAACATTTCTTATAATGCTCGTATATAAAATCTAACATTGTAGGTGCAGAGGTTCGTCAATTGTTTCATGCACACAGCCCGCGCTGTAAATTACGTCCATAATTATCAAACTTTGTTTTTATTTTCACATTCATTAAAAGTTGCGGTGTTACTCAAGTTGCCAAGGAATGAGCCATATAAATGATGGAACCAGTTCCTGCATCAGTGCGTTGTATAGCTGGTTTGGCAAACACTACGTAGCTTTATGCTTGTGTTTACAAGAGAAGTTAATTAAGGCGAGTGAATATCACTGAAAGTGAATATTATAACAAACGTGACAGCTGTAGTAACAGTGGAGGTATGATTAACCGCTACGTAGCATTAATTTTATTTGAATGAGTGAAAAGCTTGCCTGGTGTATGCCGCATAGCATGTAGTGGGAGTTTTGAAATTACTGACCTCGGAGAGAAAAGATAGGCGGTACAAGTCAGGTCACTACGGAACATTTGGGTAACGAATATAATCTAAGATATTGAATATTTTTAGTGTTGCTTATAAAGTACTAAATTTTCCTTTCTTTTCGTCTGAATTGACCATTCTTCTGACGGAAAATGTACACTTGTAGATTTTAGCTTTGTCATTATGACGGTGCGACATGCATAGAAATGGCCTTGTGATATAAACAATGCATGGCGTACTGCCTTATTCTCGCTTAAGGAGATTAAAAACCCTATCTCGTTAATGTATCAGCAACATTCATAACCCAATGATATAGATGCATGCTTTCGAAGTTCACTGGTCTAATTTTATATGTACAATTATTTTATGAATGATTCTTTTATAATTATACCATCTTTTGATTAAAATTTATCAGCAATTGTTTTAAAAATGACCAATCGTGTTATTAATATAAAGTAGACCAACGTCAGCACTTAGAGATTGTTTTCATCATTCCAAAATTTAATGTAGTTATTTTCACTAGTTTTTGAGAAAATGGGTCATGTATAACAGAAAATGCCATTCAAACAAACGCCTTTTCAAATGGAGAAACACGTGACTTGAGCACACAGAAGCTTCCCTAGTTAACAATAGAGCATTGATATATGTATCAAACCGCTGCCGTCTTGAATCCCGGATGCGCTGATGTATCCCTGGAGAACTGCATATTGTTTCGTAGCCGTCCACAATACGGGCACGAAAATACTGTGCATCCTGTACTGGGGTTCGATACATAAGAGGTTTCAAATTCACCCACACTGGTGTTAACCAAAGATTTACAACTTGATGCAGTAATTTGTATCACAAATTATTTAAATGTAAGGAGTGATTATAGTATGAATATGCATTATTATGTGACATTGATTTGAGATGTTTGTTGATTGTAATTATTGTTGGGAAGTAAGTTTATACTGCCTTACTTAAACTGACAATAATAGCGTGCAATAATGCAGCGAGGGGGTGAGCTGTTTATCATTATTGGAAACGAGGATGTTACGTAATATTGGCGCGTTTTTCTTTTAGAATCTTCTGGAACATTTCCCTAGAGCATATGTATTCATAATTTTCATTGGATATAAAAATAGACGCTAATGTTGGCGCGTTTTATTAGCCAATTGCAGTTCAGTTATAATCTTTAGGCATATCTGGGTGAAGGAGTATAAAAAGAGTAGGTTAGAGGTAGACCACGTCAGTTCATCAAAATTCTTTGTACACTATACGTCGCATTCCCGTCAGTTCGTCGAAAGTATTTGTACGGCACACTTCGGATATCAATTTGCAGGTTACGCGTAACAGAGTTATGAAAAATCTCAAGTGTTATAAAGTTAATTATACAAAAAGTTGAAGTACGCGAATTAAGAATTATCAGTAATGAAGTTATTATAACAGTTTCAGTTTGGCGAGTGTCAAGATCAATGTGTAAATGTGATAGTTAACGTGTTCGACAATAAAAGTGTAAAACAAATTTCTTCATCAGTGTTATCTTTGGATAAAAGATTCCTTTCCTTTTACACAACCTGTATAAAGAGAAGTGCTTGACCAAAAGGATAATAGCTAGCCGGAGGACAAAGAACCAAAATTAAATAAAATAACAGTAGCATTTTTTTCAAACAAAAACTAATACTGCCGCAAATTGCTAACACCAGATGGAGCTAACAAACCTAACAAATGAATCACGTCACAAGATGGCTTCACCATGCTGAGTAAACACATACACAAATAACATTACAAGTATACTACTTAAAATTGGCTCCCAAACGTGGGGCTAACAAATACAAACATATACAAATAAAATCACTTCAAATTGGCGCCCAAACGTGGGGCTCAACAAATTAAATATAAATAACACAACTATACCATCACAAACTTAACCATATGTAACTAAGAGGGAATTTTGAACATTTCGTGCAAGAAAGAGTTTCATGTGGTATGCTGGTACGTTCTGTTCCTGTGCGTCTCCTATGATTAATGTACTCAGAGAGAGCCAAAAAGCTACGAACCGGCTGCGTGGTGGTTTTCCTGTCCGCGTCCTCGGCACTCGTTGCCGCTATCATAGAAAGGCGCGGATGAGACCATACAACATTTTTAAAACTACTTTAAAAGGCTTTACTTGCCAACTTTATGAAACGAGATGCTGAAACTGGCCACCGTCGTTGTCCATACATTTTTGGCACCTCTTTAGGAAACTATCCATCATTCATCGTAGTTCATGTTAAGAAATGTTATCAGTTTCCTGGCGGATATTTTGTTTTAATTCTTCCGGGGTGTGTGGTACACTTTGTTTTAATTTACCCCAGAGATAGAAATCTGAGGGGGTTAGTTCGGGGGATCGAGAGGGCCACAAATCTGTACTAATAATTCTGACACCAAACACACTTTCAATTGTTCTCATCGAAATATTGGCCGTATGAGCTTTAGCAGAGTCTGGCTGAAAAGAAGAAAAATCACGCTTCCTGTCTGTTAATTCTCTAAAAAGAAAAGGGTGGCAAAATTGTATTCACTATGTACGGGCGCCAACTGTTGACTCGAAAAAATTGACCCTATAACTATTTCTCCGCTCATGGCGCACGATACACCTATTGTATCATCATAGAATAGTACTTCATGAACAATATTAGGTTTGTCAGAGCTCCAATAACGATTACTTTATGTATACAGATACATGAAGGTGGAACCAAGCCTCGTCCATGAAAAATATAAAATATTGGTCTATTTCGGCATTGTGTACACTATTGAGACTCCACTCAAAAAAATATGCGCCTAATTACAGCATCACCTGGTTGAAGAGCATGTGCCATAGTTATTTTATATGGTTTTAACTCAGCAATTTGGTAGCTCTTTGACAGAGTCATAAGAAATGCCTGCCTGTTGTGAAAGACGCCTAAGTGGTTTTTGGAGGGAATTCTCTAAACGATGACCGGTGTCGTCTAATGTTTCTTCGGTAAGAACCGTACGTCGTATTTTAGATTTCTTAGCCTGAACACTTCCTGTGGCCTGAAATTTATTGTAAAGTTCATGAATTGTTGTACGGCCTGGAACTTTTACACCTGCAAATCTTCCTGCAAATCGTACTTTCACTTGGCGAGCTGACTGAGTTAACACATGCGAATCATAAATAATAACACGCTCTGCAGTACGAAACCTACGCTGAGCCATAATATACTTTGTGACTAAGTACAGGACAAAATAATAATAAAAAAACTCGTAATAACTGAACTACATCACATCACCGTCAACTCAATACTGTACTTAACTCTGCAGAGCAAAACCACGTCGAGAGCGTGACCTTGTTTATGGCAGCAGTGCGTTATCATGTTTCCACACGCCCAGTGGAAAAACACCGCGCAGTCGGTTCGTAGTATCTTGGCTCTCTCGTTATAGGAAGTGTAGAAAACTGGGTTCTAGCATGGAAATACAACATTTCCGAATTCGTGTCTAATGTTATATTACCCTGTTCTACCTGTGAGAAATATTTCCTGAAAGTGCGGCAGTAACTCATTATTATTATTAACAAACTACTAATGGAGCAGTTCCTCTTTGTTATCTTTTCGCGTATTATGCTATTTTCATTATTTCATTATATACAACATTTTAGAATGCAAGTAGAGTTTTAGAAACTCTGTAACCAGAGAACAAAGCTTTCCTGAAACCCGTTCTTAAAACTTATAGTCACCCTAGCATGCTCCTAATGATTATTCTGTGTTTTCAGTAAGGTATATGCACGATGCTACGCGTATACAGCAACTTCCAGCTAGTAATACGGTATGAGGTTCCAAGTGACTGATAGTTTTGCATGTGCTGTTAGGAGATAGTTCCTACTTTTCACACTCTGGTGCCGTATCGGAATCTCTTGGTGACAGATCTGCTACCAAATCGATTAAAATGGAAATAGCAAGCACATAAAAACAGCAAACCCAGAAAAGGGAAAGCAGCGCCGCGCCTTTAAAGCAAGATAAATTCTTATACTCCACATATATGCGAGAGACTGGTTTCTAGGTTACCTATACGTACTCGCTGACCTATCTCATCTCAAAAGAACATCCTTTCTGACCCGATTAGTAAGGACGAACACGCAACAGGTACTGCAGTGAGCATCCGTTTCCTAAAAGATAGGATCAATAAAACGCACGCACGCCACATTGCAGAATCTTCCAATGTTAAGGGGAGATCAACTGCCCTATGCTGTCAATATTAAATTATTTAATACTTTCAGATACATATAATTTGAATACTTTATGCCCATATTCCAATCTGAATTAATTGTTATTTAACATGTTGTAAACTGGATCACCAATAATGATCACACTGCATGTATATATACCGGCTCTGTCTGCTATTATTACTATTGCAGATAACTTCAATCTTCATCCCATAGCTACAGCTATCAGACAAAATGTACATGCACGTAACTTTCTCTACCCTCTGTCGTTTATTAGTGGGCATACAAATTATTCCTCCGAAAGTTTATTTTCCTACCTTCTTCATCTAATTGAGAGAAAACTTTCCGGAAATAACCGCACTACACATTTCGTTATAATAGATGTAAAGGAAATAGATATAATGAAATGTTTAAAAACTGGACGCTATGTCCTGGCTTTAAAATGCCATGCTCTTTGCATGCAATTGCGAGAAACAACTTAATGTCTAAAGAACTTGAAAAGAACGACAAAACATTAATAATGCACATGTCAGAAATAGCTGATGCCACAAAAAAGTTGTTTTAAAGAGATTCACATTATTTGTGTAGTACGTTTTCGTCTGTCGCTTAACGTTTACAAGTTATACAATATTATACAAATTTCCTTCTGAATGAAGTGCACTTCACAGGCTATTGTCAGAAAATTCAAGAGGTACCTTTTATTTGTAATGTAAATATCTTAAACATGTGATATTTTAACAAAAATTGTTAGAGCTATTTTTTTAGAAAATAAATTTCGAAAAATGTTCCATATAAAGGGTAGTTTTAAGCGAGGGGATTTTCTTGAAAATCTTTGTGTTGCATCTTTGGACACAAGAACCTTTTTCTAAAAGTGCTTTGAGGCAGTATTTTTAACACTTAATTAATTTCAGTCTAATTATATAATATATACATTCAATAACATCCCGCCTTAAAGTGTATATTACAGTCATTGTATATGTTTATATTATTGTACATATGTGTAATAATGTTATGTGAATGTATTACGTATAATTTAATAATGTAGAAGCTGTGGGAATAATAGGTTCAAGGTTGCTAACAATGAGGTAACTTTGAGGCAATAATGCATTTGAAAGTTTAACAATGCTACTTGTAATTCTTGGAGCAACTATAATGTAATTTTTGTGAAGGTTATAAAATAGCCAATCAACAACCAGAAAAAGCTCTAGTTAAATGAAGGTGTTCTATTGGACTAGGATTAGCCAATCAGAAACTAAAATGGAGCAAAATTTACAAATTCAGAAGTCAGTTGCTTGTAGACAGCGTTTCTAACCGGACGGAGGTGTGTCCTCGAAAAATTTAATACGTATTTTGTGTGAGACAAAAATAGTTTACGTGTTAAAGTGCAAATATTTAATAAAAAAACAAATTTCACAGCTCTCTCTCTCTCTCTCTCTCTCTCTCTCTCTCTCTATATATATATATATATATATCAGTGCAGTGTTATTTAAATCGTGTCAAGCATTAACAAAAGAAGTGAAGTAAAATTATAATCTGTGTAAGCCTACATTCTTCAGTCCCACCACTCCCTGCTAAGACATTCATGTCTCTAAAAATATAAATACTGACGCAGCCGAGGCAAACATAAATATATAATATAAAAAAAAACAGTCAAATTACAAAGTTAATATTTTTAAACTTGGGGCAAAGGCCACCGGAAAGTACATTTGGGGCGAAGGCTTCCGGAAACCTTTTATCATACGTGCGGTTGCAACTACTTAAAGTTGGGCTCCCCAACAATCGAAATATAATACATCTTCTTCAAACTGTCTTTCCATACGTAGCAGCAACAAACCATCTTCTCGAATAATAATCTCTTTCAGCTGCTTTATAGGGCCTCAAAGGGCCTGAAAATATGCAAAATTATCTAGTATGTGGTAGAGAAAGTAAGGAACTTAAATTATAAAAATCTTATATACTTGTCATGGGCTTATTAGTGCTATGAAGATTACTGAAATGAAAGAACAGGTGAACTAGCAAAGGCAACTGTGAGCAGTACAAAAAATTCAGTTACACAAATTGTCCAGCATCAGGGTCACAGATGGAATATTGCAAGCTATTAACACATGGGAACAGATGATAGATAAATAGCACCAAAGGACGTCACTAAGACGTTATTTTTTCCTGACTTAAATACTCTTCAAATGCAAAAAAGCTCCATTCAAATCTTGTATGCACACAGTTTTGACGGGCCATGGAAAATTTCAAGATTGTTTTAAAACGTTCCACATCAATGTTGGAAGTACTTACCAATGTGTTAGTGGCAGCGAACAAGCAGTGCAGCAATTGATATTTTAGTGTCCAGTCTTTGAAATTAACGGTAGATTATGATACAAGGGGTAAAACAGTTTTTAACAGTGTGGCATGTACTATTTTATAGACTGCGCTCGAATTAGTAGAATATTAATAATATTATGTTGATTCCTGAAACTAATGTTTAGAATCTACTCTTGAAACAAGAGAAGTGATGTTAAAAATCTGATGTGTTACACTTGCATGACTTTCTCTACTCTTGTACTAACTATTCTTACAAACCCTTATTCTCCATATTCTTCATGTTGATTGGGATGCTAATCTTATTGCTAATTTTCTTGTAGGTTCAAGGGGAATATGGTAGGCTTTAAGCAATAGTCAAATTTTTTAAGAGCTGGTTGCTATGTGGAGTATTCAATTTTTTCGCATTACCAGGACAAAAAAAAAGTGAATAACGAATTTGAGAAAAAGTATAAGTATTGGAAAATATAAGAGAATAACAAGCATAACTCGAAAACGGTTCACTCAACAAAAAAAATCTGATGTGTTACACTCACATGACTTTCTCCAATCTGTACAATCTATTTTTATAAACGCCTATTTTCCATATGCTTCATGTTAATCGAGATATCGAGATGTCAACCTTATTGGTAATTTTCTTGTAGATGCAAGGGGAATATGGTAGCTTTTAAGCGATAGTCAAATATTTTAACGCTGGTTGCTATGTGGCGCATTCCATTCTCTTTGCATGTCCAGGACATAAAAAGATGAATAACGAATTTGAGAAAAAGTACAAGTATTGGAAAATTTAAGGAAATAACAAGCAATATCTCGAAAACGGTTCACTCAACAAAAGAAATGTATATGACATAAGTTGTGTATTTTAACGCGATCTACATTTTTTGTGTAGTAAAATTTTGTCTATCTCTTATGGTTTACCAGTTATGCAAAAGTCATTCATAATGAAGAATACTTTTGGAGACATTCCCAGAAATTTCGAGATGTACATTTCATTTCTCATGACATTATCTTAAACATATGATATTTTCATCAAAATCGTTAGAGCCATTTTTGAGAAAATTAAAATTTTCGAAAAATGTTCCATGTAAAGGGTAGTCTGGGGTGGGGGGATTTTCTTGAAAATCTTCGTGTCGCATCTCTGGAAGATACTGAACGTAAATACCAAGTTTGGTGTTTATCCGACTGTTAGTTTTTGAGTTATGCTGTTCACAGACACACACACACAGACTCACACACACACACACACAGACACACACGGACATGTTTCCAAAAATGCTTTTTTTGGATTCAGGAGGTCTCAAAACATGTATTTCCGGTGAAATCTCGGTATCGAATTTTTGGGTGGAATGCAATACTTCCCCTACTTACTATACGTAGTAGAGAAAGTAAAAATATATGATATAAATTGTATATTTTAACGCGATCTACATTTTTGGTGTAGTAAAATTTTGTCTATATATTGTGGTTTACCAGTTATGCAAAAGTTCACAATGAAGAATACTTTTGGAGACATTCCCAGAAAATTCAAGATATACATTTTATTTGTCATGAAAGTATCTTAAACATATGATATTTTAATCGAAATCGTTAAGAGCCATTTTTCAGAAAATTAGAATTTTCGACTGTCTATCCGACTGTTCGTATCTGAGTTATGCTGTTCAGACACACACCGCTGACATGTTTCCAAAAATGCTGTTTTTTTGATTCAAGGGGTCTCAAAACATGTATTTCCGGTGAAATCTCGATATCGAATTTTTGGTTGGAATACAATACTTCCCCTACTTCCTGTACGTAGTAGAGAAAGTAAAAAGCGAAATGTCGGATTTCTTGATGTTTTGTTGATTCGCTAGCATTTATTTTTAGTGAAATTATTTTCACCATAATATGGCCTCTGAAGCGAATAAAAGCAAGCTAATTATTGTTTTCTGGATTTTTTGGGGGGTAAGTAGTTCTAGTGTTATTCTTTCTACTGCTTCCATTTCAATTTCTTCTGAATTCATAATTTCCGTCATGTAATCTTTATGTAGGTTAAATAAAAGAATAAGACTTTAGATCAAAAAAATCTAACAATATAACGCATAGGCTAACTCTACAACGAATTGCGATAAATTGGAAGTATGACGATTTGCATTGTGAGCAGATAATGCGAGCGCCATGAGAAATTAACCATGTGAAACGACATAATGAAAATTAAAACCTAAAAAACACCAAGACGAGTTATTAAACATGTGCAAATACAAAAAGTAATTGCCCTGTGATAGGACTTAAAACCAAAGTTAGTCACAATGCAGATCATCGCACGAGTGCGATAATTAAAGTTTTCACCTCATGCGCACTGTGTTTGAAGTTATACTTTTAGGCCTTGCTGTCTAAAAGAATATATTACTGTACTAAAGATTTATGTTGCAGTAATAATAAATTTTGCACATCTTTGTACCATTTGTTTAAAAAGTAATGTTGTAACCATTCCTTATGCTTTATCCGACACATTAATGCTAAATTGCAATGTCATTCTTATTGTTCTTTAGTATTTAGTTTTTATTCTATTGTAAACTATAATCTATAATAGGGCTGCAATTGTGGAAATAATAAAAGAAAATTGGTTACATCCGTTATAGGTTATAATTCTGAATTTTTTACAGGATAAAGATACAGCATTTTCAGTAAGTTGATCCACATTTATGAAAAAATGCGTAAGATATTGCGTTGAGACATAGAGTTGTAAAGTTATTTTAACCGAAATACTTTCTTGTGACCAAACTAAAATTCAAGTTGAGTTTCATTATGGACGCACTTCAACTCCTTTGGTTCTTAGTGTCCCATTCTGTATTCGGCGTGAAAGACCGGAAATTTTGCTCAGAGGCCTCTTCATTACGTTTGAGATTCTTTTACGTGCCGTAAATCTACGACATGGGACCACCAGCTTTGCTTTAGTTCCCTTCCGAAGAAAGCCATGCTAAGGATTTTTACGCCCGAAAGCATCCATTGCCCTCCGCCGTGTTTGAACCCGCGAACTAGCCTCGGGAACTAGAGGCTAGCATGGCACCTCTAGACCACGGAGGACATGTGGCCAAAATACTACATGTATGTGCATAAAAATGGATGCGTTTCATGACTGTTATGTTGCCAAAATGTGTTCAAAATTTAGAAACAACATCGAAAGGGAAAAAACGTAAAAAGTTTTAATTGCATTTTAGAGAGGAATTAAATCTTCCTGCTCCAGTCTAGTCCTGTTGGATCGATTACTTTAGGCATATTTCGCATTTCAGTTTCTGCCTTAACAATTCTCATGCCATCCAAGTCAATATGGTCACTATGTTTTTTCCATTGTTCACACCTGAATATTTCAATGCACTCACTCTGCCTATGTTCCCCATGTTAAATGTAATATTAGCGTCGTGAATTACCAATGCATGAAAACAAAAACAACAAAAAGGCAGCATTTTGACCAAAATCATGAACTAATTTCCCCTTAAATACATATGGGGCAAGGTTGTATGACGGTATAGGTAAATATGCCCTAAGAGGTTATTTGTTTTGTTTTAATTTTATTTATTCGCCATCGGGTTGCCAGCCAATACAAAAGAGTGTATTTACAGTCATTCATATGTAGAATAACCACGTAAATGACAGCATAATATGATGTCAGTTTTTATGAAAGTATCAATGTAGTTTTACTTGATGAAAGAGTGCACATTTAGCTCAGAAACATGTCCACTGCTAAATTTGAAATATAAAAATATAAGGCTACAGATATTAACAGCACTTCTATTAACGCTTGGAAATAACCCGTTGGTTTCGTGGCGAAACCGACATCTGTGGTAAAAGAATAATTGAATAAATGAGAGCAAGAAAGAAAAGATTCCGCATTTTGGCCAAACCGAAATGAGAAAATCATTTTGTTTCTCTAGCAAAACTTAAAGCTTTAACGTCTCGAGAAATACCAGTTGCTACATGCAAACATAACTCAGGGGTGTACAGCGCCCGGGAAGAGGTTGCGGGATGCGTTGATAAACGAAAATTTCGGGTAACGCTCCTGCTCATACCTTGGGTCATTTTAATGTATCATAGGGGCCTAAGCCCTAGTCCATAAGAATCTCAGCTGTTGCAAAACTGGCTGGTGGTGAAGTTGTTTCTTATTCACAAATTATAAACAAAGACTCATCGTGACCAGCGGTGTTTGGAGGTGGATTTCCATGTGACCTTAATTGGGTCAGCTTTAAAATCTTACTATTTGAGGCGTCAGGGTTCTCTTAATCCAGAATTCACCACGTACCCTAATTTCAACACTTTCCTGATTAATGCATCACTACTACAGATCAGGTTCGTTCCTAGCCCTGCGAGGCTACAGTAAAATAACCAGAATGTAAACAGGTGACAAACATGTGAGACGATTGTCGCCCTTTTTTTTACTTTCTGTACTACGTATAGTAAGTAGGGGAAGTATTGCACTCCACCCAAAAATTCGATACCGAGATTTCACCGAAAATGTATGTTTTGAGACCCCCTGAATCCAAAAAAAGCATTTTTGGAAACATGTCCGTGTGTGTGTCTGTGTGTCTGTGAACAGCATAACTCAGAAACGAATAGTGGATAAACACCAAACTTGGTATTTACGTTCAGTATCTTCCAGAGATGCGACACGAAGGTTTTCAAGAAAATCCTCCACCCCAGATTACCCTTTACATGGGACACTTTTCGAAAATTTTAATTTTCACAAAAATGGCTCTAACGATTTTGATTAAAATATCATATGTTTAAGATATTTTCATGACAAATGAAATCTATATCTCGAATTTTCTAGGAATGTCCCCAAAAATATTCTTCATTGTGAACGACTTTTGCATAACTGGTAAACCATAAGAGATAGACAAAAATTTACTACACAAAAATGTGGATCGCATTAAAATACACAATTTATGTCATATACATTTTTTTTGTTGAGTGAACCATTTTCGAGATATTGCTATTATTCCCTTAAATTTTCCAATACTTCTTCTCAAGTGCGAAAATTCGGATAAATACTAAACCTGATATTTATGTTCGGTACCCTTCAAAGATGCGACACGAAGGTTGTAAAAAAAAATCCCCACCCCAAACTACTATTTACGTGGAACAGTCTTCGAAAACTTTGATTTTCTGCAAAATGGCTCTAACGATTTTGATTAAAACAACATGTGTTTAGGATACTTTCATGGCAAATAAAATGTATATCTTGAATTTTCTGGGAATGTCCCCGAAATTCGTCTTCATTCTGATTGAATTTTGCATAAATAGTAAACTGATAGACAACTGATAGACAAAATTGTATTACACAAAACATGTAGAATTGGTTAAAATACATAATTTATGTAACATATATTGTTTTTGTCCACTGAACCATTTTCGAGATATTCTTTGTTATTTTTTTGAATTTTCCAATGCTTATACTTTTTCTCAAATGGGAATTTGTTATTCGTTTTGTTTATGTCTTGGACATGCAAAGAGAATTGAATGCGCCACATAGCAACCAGCGCTTAAAATATTTGACTATCGCTTAAAGGCTACCATATTCCCCTTGCACCTACAAGAAAGTTAACAATAATATAATTTCTGCAAATGTTTATATGGATTAACATGAAGTAGATGAAGAATAAGCCTTTGTGGAAATAGTTTGTACAAGAGCAGAGAAAGTCATGGGAGTGTAACACATCAGATATTTTTTTTCTTTTTTCTTCCAAAAGCTATTTATTGTCTACGAAATCTTTTTTTCTTTTGTCTTCATCCATTCAATTGAAAGAGGAGTTAAATTAAATAAAACAGTTTTTGGGGGGGAGAGAACTGATTAGCATTTGTAATTATATAAGATTGTATACTATCATGGCAGGTATTGCCAAGTAAGTAAACTCTTCCCGGCTAGTGCCTTAAACAGCTTGTCTGGAGTATGCTGGAATTTTATACGGTCTATGCAGTGGTGCGTTGTTAGATTCTGACAGACTGTTGTGTCCACTTGTGATTTCACTTTAATCCATTTCTTCATTGAAGTTATAGAATGCTTGTATAAGTTTCGATTTCTTTTCTGTACATTCTCGCATAATATTATTCAAAGTACTAGTCAATCAGAATATACTAATTTTGCATCCAGAGGACATGTTCGGCAACTAATTTTTTTACCGGAAATACATATTCCTAGTATTCTGAATCCGTAGAGATAAGTATTTTTAGAATAAGACTGTATGCGTCGGCGCTTGAGAGAGAGAGAGAGAGAGCAGCTAAGTTCCCCACTTCAAACTACACTTAATATAACTTTTCGTTGTTTTGCTTTTGAAATGTCGTCCTGAATTTACTGTAAACGCCTGTGAAACCTCTTCATTTTCAGTGAAATTATATGTCAGATACCATGACCAAACGAAAGAAAAAAATTGCTACAGAAATATATCAAGCGGAATGGCTCAGGCGGTAACGTCTGTGATCCGCACTCGGGAGGTCTGGGTTCGATTCCCAATGGCCGCCCACTGACCATGGGGTTTTTCGTGGTTTTTCTCTGGTCGCCTGGGCAAATATAGGGGTGGTGTATTCTACCACGATTTCTCCTTTTCCTCATTTCCTATCATTTTCTCTCTCCCTTTCATCTTTCAGAAAGTGTTTTCCGCTATGTCGAGCAGATGGCATGGTTGCTGCGCTTTGTAAAGGACTTCTCCATGTAAATGGCCAGGGTGCTGTAGCTTCGTCGCTCTCTCGCGGGATTCTTCGCCTCTGCTGGTGCCGGCGGGTGTTTCAACGGAAATATTAGGGACTTCCGTGCGTCTCTGCGGACCTGCAGCTCCTTCACTTCATCCCTACCTTCCGGAGTGTGTAGTCGCAATATATCTAGTTGATCGCAGCGTCGAGATGTTTCCCTCCGGCAAATAGCTCATACCTCGTTAAAATACCAATTTGTGTCAAATGTTTTGGAGAATTTGCCCATTGGAGGTATTTCGCGTTGTTCGTTTGATATTTCCAATATTGGAAGCAATATGATCTTTTTTATGCCTCCCTCTCCCTCTCTCTAGCAGCCCATCTAAAGAGCATGCATATTAAGACTTGCACATTCTTCTCTTTTTATTTTCTACAACACTGATAGAGGAAGTATTGCATTCCATCCAAAAATTCGATATTGGGATTTTATCGGGAATACTAGTCAGCATTTTTAGGAGAGAGAGGTGTGTCGAGCGCCGTGCAAAGTCTGATAATAATAAATGTCATACTTTAGTCATACAGCGCTTTAAGACGCCAGGCGAAGATTTTGGTAAGTAATATCACGACTGAGTTCGATACTATCGATAGCTGCCCGAACTCTAATATCGAACTCACGAGCGGTATTTTCTAAGACTATTCACTGGGTAAAGCGTTTGATAAATCGCATTATTAAAATGAAAGTAACATAGGTATTTTATATAACACTATTTTAGTTTATTGGATACGAATATCATAACATAGCTCGGCCTCTTATGTTCTGTAAGAAACTTTCCTTCGTTTATTTGACTTACAAATAAAAAACAAATTGTAACTAGATGCGATAATCTC
Organism: Deroplatys truncata; assembly: GCA_030765065.1. NCBI lineage: Eukaryota > Metazoa > Arthropoda > Insecta > Mantodea > Mantidae > Deroplatys > Deroplatys truncata. The sequence continues at coordinate 100,737,682 of CM060975.1, forward strand.
ATTTCTACAAGTTTTTAGTGAGTCTACCGTGATGCGTTCAAACTGATATAGGCCTTGAATTGGATTGGTCAATATTGAATGCCAGGTGCATGAGGTCATGAAAATCCTCCGCCTCAAAACCATGCTTTATATGGAAATACGTTTGTTATACAGGGCTATTCAAAAAGAAGGAACAACTTTACATATTTATTTCTAATGAACGACAACAGATAGCAACACATCATTGAATAGAGGAGAGTTCAAAGTTTTAAGCCCCACCTATTAGTTCCATTTTGTGCCTACAACGCCACTGTGTTTGTTTACGAGAAAATGGTGACGCCACAGGAAAGGTCGTTTTGTGTGCTGCATTAAGTAAAGAGTGAATCCATTGTTTCATTGCAGCGTGCGTTTCGTTGTAAGTTAAACAACGAGCCGCCTCGTGATAAATAATTTACAATTGATACAATAAATTCGTAGAAGATGGTTACGAATGCAAAGGGAAAAGCACTGGTCGTCCTCGCATAAAAAATAGTGCTCATTTTGATAACACAAAATAAAACATTCAACGTTTCTCTATTTAGTGATGTATCGCTTGTGTCGCCATCTATTTCCTTTCATTAGAAATGTGTAAAGTCTGTTCCTTCTTTTTGAATAACCCTGTATTCTGTTTTCTCAAATGGCTTCACAGTTTTGTTTAAAGTATAAACATATGAGATATTAACATCGCAATTAATATGCATATCACAAATGTTATGTAAATAGTCTATGCAGTTTTCCTCATTCTCATTACATTTTATATAACTTTATGTAACTGGGGAGCCATAAGAGATAAACAAAAACTTGTTTCAGGGAAAATACAGAGCTCGTCAAAACAAACAGTTTCTATCAAATAAGCTATAAGAGATAATCACTATTATTCGGTTGAATTTTCCAGTATTTTAAGCAATCCAATTTCAAAGAGAAGCGCTTTTGTTTATCATGAGGTAATGCAAAGTGTGTGCAGTATCAAGTCAGGTAATTGCAAAACAGTTGACTGCCACACCTGCCTCCGGTATGCTCTTGTATAACTCATAAATTAGGTATATTAAAACCATTTCTGCCGTCATTTATCGAGATTAGCGAGAAGTAGATCGAAAAACGAGATTCGTATGAATAATTGGTATAATATACAGGATGGACCATTTAAGTTGAGACTGTACAATATCTCCAAAACTAAGCGTTGTAGAAAGAAACGTCTTTAATAAAAGTTGCTTGATGTTGTGGAGGAAAGTAAATGTCATTAGTCGTGTTTTGTTTGACGGGCATTTTAGGACTATTTAATATTTTTAAATTTGAACTTGCAATTAGGGACAACTTAAATTGACCCTAAAAGGACCCGTACAACGTCCTCCAAGTAAAACACGACTAGTGGCATTTACCCTTCCCCATAATATCAAGCAACTTTTATTAAAGACATTTCTTTCCAGAACGCTTAGTTTTGGAGATATTGTACTCAAGTTAAATGGTCTATCCTGTATATTAAAACAAAGGATAATGGGTACAATAAATCGCGTCACTCTAATCCATCTGATTTTTAACAGTATGTGTCTGTATGCCTATAGTAACCTGTTGAAACAATTTCTTGAGAATATTTGTTATGATTACTCAGGAATTCAGAGAAGGTAAGCTTTACGGCAGTATTTTTAACACTTAAATGATTTCAGTCTAATTAAATAATATATATATATATATATATATATATATATATATATTCCATAACAGCTCGCCTTAAAGCAATATGGTATATGACAATTTATAAAAAGTGTATATTACAGTCATTGTATATGTTTGTATTATTGTATACATGTGTAATAATGTTATGTGAATGTATTACGTAATTTAATAATGTAGGAGCTGTGAGAATAGGTCAAAAGCTGCTAACAATGAGGTAACAATGAGGTAGCCTTGAGGCAATAATGAATTAGAAAGTTTAAATGCTACTGGTGATTCTTGGAAGCAATAATGTAATTTTAGTGACAGTTTATAAATAGCCAATCAACAACCAGAAAAAGCTTTAGTTAAATGAAGGTATTCTATTGGACTAGGATTAGCCAATCAGAAACTGAAAAATAGCAAAATTTTACAAATTCAGAAGTCAGTTGGTTGTTGACAGTGTTCCTAACCGGCCGCAAGATACGTCCTCGAGAAATGTAATACGTATTCAGTGTGAGACAAAAATAGTTTACGTGTTAAAAAGTGCAAGTAATTCATAAAAGAATCTCACAGCTCTCTATATCAGTGAAGTGTTATTTAAATCGTGTCGAGTATTAATAAATGCAGTGAAGAAAAACTTAAAATCTGTGTAAGCCTACATTCTTCAGTCGCACCACTCCCTCCTAAGACATTCATGTCTCTAAAGAATAAATACTGACGCAGCCGAGGCAAACATAAATATGATATTTAAAGAAACAGTCAAAATTACAAAGTTAATATTTTTTAAACATTTGAGGCGAAGGTCACCAGGAAGTACAATTTTGAGGCGAAGGCTACCGGAAACTTTTTACCATACGTGCGGTTGCAACTACTTCAAGTTCGGCTCCCCAACATAAGAACTACAATACAACTCCTACTTCAAATTGGCTTTCCATACGTGAAGCAATAAACCATTTCTTCTTCAGCTTTAATGCGAATAAGCTATAGAGCTAAGAAAGTGAATATATGATAGAAAATGTCATGTAATTGCTATTACTGCTATAAATAAAGATGTTTACTTTCTCTACCACGTACACTTGTAGTAGGTAGAGGAAGTACTGTATTCCACCTAAAAATTCGTTAACGATATTTCAAGGGAAATACAGTTTAGAGGGTCCCTGAATCAAAGGTGTGTGTGTGTGTGTGTGTGTGTGTGTGTATGTGAACAGCATAACTCAAAAACTAAATGTGGGATAAATACCAAACTTGATATTAAAGCTCGGGATATTACAGTGATTCAAAGATACGACCCCTGCTCCAAGTTATGCTTTAAATGGGAAAATGATCGATACTTTCTTATTTTCTCAAAATGCCCCCTATTTAAGATGCATGAGGAAGTGTATATCTGGAATTTTCTGAGTAATTTTTCGCAAGGAAGTTTGTATAATTTTCAATAAGTGGTAAACCATATAAAAAGACAAAACCTTAGTACTCAAAAAATGTAGGTTTCTTTAAAACACACAATTTATTTCAAATATTTTATGTATCATTAATCACTTCCGAGATACTAGCTGTTATTGGTTTGAATTGTTCAGTACTTAATGTTTAGAAGTGCTGTAGCTATTAGTTCCATGTCATGGAAAGAGTATAGAGTTTAAATGCCAGCAATTAGGAACCTGCTTTTAAACATCTGACTACGATTCGGTTTTCTCTATCTCCATAGTGGCTACAAAGAAACTGTGCAATGAAACTATTTCTGCATAGTTTTACTTCAGTTTAGCTTTCGCAAGAGTTAGTAGAAGCTTTATAAAAATAAACGATACTGGGTGCAGAAAGTTATATGAATGTAACCCATCAGATTTGTAGGTTTATTATGCTTTAAACGTTTGAAGCTAGTTTTGAAAGTGGCTACAATTTGAACAGGAAATTTTGTACATATTTCTTGTATTTCTGAAATGTTTATTGATGTGCCAGGTCCCAAACCCTGGAAGATGGCCAGAAAAGTAGCAGGTATATTATAGAACCAATGCCATCCACAGAGCAGAATAAGCCTGTACCATTTGTCTCAATATAAGCCGCAAGGATTCGAGAGCAGTGCGCAATGCTAAATCAAGGAGAGCCGCGAGTGCTGAATATGAATGAAGCTGATTTATGTGGAAGGATTTTAAAGGCTTCAGCCCACAAGAGTACTGCCGCTTTAATGTCGGGCACGTTTATGTGAGAAATTCACGTTTATATACAGGAGCAAAGGTAACGGCTTTGGGCGAGGACCTTCATACTTGATCATGACAATATTGTTGGCCATTGGCCACTGCCAACGCTTTTGGTGTGTAAATAGCATATCAACCAAAACTGCTTTTTATTTTCTTTACTCCATTAGTGCATTCGACCCAAAATCTTTATCACTGCAACTTTTTTAGCGTTCAGTCCACCCTAAATTCAATATCGAGATTTCACTGTAAATATTTGTTTTCAGGACCCCTAAATAGGAAAAAGGATTTTTAGAAAAGGGTATGTGTGTGAGTGTGTGTGTAAACAACATAACGAAAAGTCGGATAAATACCAAACTTGGTATTTAAGTTCAGCATCTTCTGAAGATGCGACAGGAAGATTTCCAAGAAAATCCCTCCCCAACCAAACTACTCTTTACAGGGAAGTTTTTCGAAACTTTTATTTTATTAAAAATGGCTGTACCTATATTGATTAAAATATATTAAACATACTTACATGACAAATAAAACGGTACCTTGAAATTTCTGGGAATAGCCTGTGGAGTCCTGCTTATTCGGAAGTAATTGTATAACTAGTAAAAGTTAAACGAAAGAGGAAACTTTATTACACAAAAAATGTAGATGTCTCTAAAACACCAAATTTATGTCAAACAACATTTTTTATGGCATAAGCTGAGGCAGTATTTTTAACACTTAAATGATTTCAGTCAAATTATATAATATAAAAATTCAATAACAGCTCGCTTTAAAGCAATATGTGTATAAAATAACATAAAATGTATGTAACAGTCATTGTATTAATGTTTATATTATTATGTACATGTTTAATAATGTTATGCGAATGTATTACGTAATTTAGCAATATAGAAGCTGTGATAATAATAGGTCAAAAGTTGCTAACAATGAGGTAACCTTGAAGCAACAATGAACTGAAAAGCTTAATAATGCTACTGGTAATTCTTGGATCAACAATAATGTAATTTTTTAGACACTTTATAAATGGCCAATCAACAATCAGAAAAAAGCTTAAGTTAAATGAAAGTATTCTATTGGAGTAGGATTAGCCAATCAGAAACTGAAATAGGGCAAATTGTACAAATTTATAATTCAGTTGCTAGCAGACAGCGTTTCTAACCGGACGCGAGACGCGTCCTCGAGAAGTTTAATACGTATTCAGCGTGAGACGAAAATAGTTTACGTGTTTAAAAAGTTCAAGTAATTAATTAAAGAATCTTACAGCTCTCTCTATGTCAGTGAAGTGTTATTTAAATCGTGTCAAGGATTAATAAATGTAGTGAAGTAAAAATTATAATCTGTGTAAGCCTACATTCTTAGTCGCACTACTCCCTGCAAAGAAATCCATGTCGCTAACAATAATACTGACGCAGCCGAGGCAAACATAAATATATAATATTTAAAGAAACAGTCAAATTACAAAGTTAGTATTTTTAAACTAGTAGTGAAGGGTACCGAAAACTTTTTACCATACGTGCGGTTACAACTACTTCAAGTTCGGCTCCCCAACAGTCGAAATACAATACAACACCACCATAAAATTAACCTTCTTCAAAGCCTTTTTTGTGGTATCCGTTATATGGTTCGAATTGTTCAATAATCTCATTCTTTAAAGTCCTGGAAACACTATGTATATTAAGGCCAGGGCGTCCAGTTCTTGAAAATTTTAACTATTGTTGTTCCCGTTTTACCCTAACGATTTGTATAATTTAGCTATTTCTGCAAATATTTATCTCAACTGAAATTAAGTAGGTAGACAAACTTTCGTAGGAATATTTATAACACCCACTAATAAATGATACAGGGTACAAAAGTCATGTGAATGTAACACTTTGCATATCTTTTTTTTTTTTTTTTTTTTACTTTCTCTACTACGTATTGTAAGTAGGGGAAGTATTGTATTCTACCCAAAAATTCGATACCGAGATTTCATCCGAAATATATGCTTTGAGGTCCCCTGAATTCAAAACAATAATTTTTAGAAACATATGCGTGTGTGTGTGTGTGTGTGTGTGTGTGTCTGTGTGTCTGTCTGTATGTGTGTCTGTGAACAGCATAACTCAGAAACGAACAGTCGGATAAACACCAAACTTGGTATTTAGGTTCAGTATCTTCCAGAGATGCGACACCCCACCCCAGATTACCCCTTACATGGAACATTTTTCGAAAATTTTAATTTTCTCAAAAATGGCTCTAACGATTTTGATTAAAATATCATATATTTCAGATACTTTCATCACAAACAAAATGTATATCTTGAATTTTCTGGGAGTGTCTCCAAAAGTATTCTTCATTGTGAACAACTTTTGCATAACTGGTAAAACATACACACAAAATGTAGTTCGCGTTAAAATACACAATTTGTCATATACATTTTTGTTGTCGAGTGAACCAATTTTGAGATATTGCTTGTTATTCCCTTAAATTTTCCAATACTTATATTTTTTGTCAAATGGGAATTCGTTATTCATTTGTTTTTAGTCCTGGTAATGCAAAGAGAATGGAATACTCCACATAGCAACCAGCTCTTAAAATATTTGACTATCGCTTAAAGCCTACCAATTCCCCTTGCATCTACAAGAAAACTAGCAATAAGATTAACATCTCGATATCTCGATTAACATGAAGCATACGGAGAATAAGCGTTTGTAAAAATAGTTTCTACAAGAGTAGAGAAAGTCATGTGAGTGTAACACATCAGATTTTTTTTATATACCTCCTAACTATTATTATGAAAACTCTTCTATCGCTTCATGTTAATCAAGATACACATTTGCAGAAATAGGTTCACAACACTTTTTTTTTAGGTAAAAACGGAATACAGAAAAGCAAAGCGATATTTATATTTTAAAAGCGGATCGCTAGCATTGAAATGCCATACTCCTTTAAATGACAATGCGATAACAACTGAATAATAACCGCTTCAAAAATGACAAAAGAAGTGAAAATTATTTCCGAATGAAGAGGACTGCATAGGCTATTCCTGGACTATTCAAGATATGCATTTTGTTATATTTGTTTTGTTGGTTCCTTTGTTTTTCCCCAATTACTATCAAATACCATTAACCTTGAAGTTTACTGTGACGAAATAAACTGAAACTTGCGGGCTACAGTGTATTATATACCTAAGCTCGAGCGGTCTATCTGATCCGTGCGATGTGAGACTCGGATGCAAAATGCTTCAGACCAATAAATGCGCCACTACCGTACTCTAAGATAAAGACCATTAGAGTAATTTTGACAAACTCAAAAATAAGGAAAAATTGCCCTTTAAAGAGTAGTTGGGGTTCTGGAATTTTCTCGATGAAGAAGGTATTTGTTGCTGCTACGTATGGAAAGTGAGTTTGAAGATGTATTATATTTCAACTGTTGTGGAGCCGAACTTGGAGTAGTTGCAACCGCACATATAGTAAACAGTTTCCGGTGGCCTTCGCCCTAAGTTTAAAAATATTAACTTTGTAATTTAACTGTTTCTTTAAATATTATATATTTATGTTTGCCTCGGCTGCGTCAGTATTTGTTAAGAGACGCGTTTCTCTTAGCAGGGTTGTGGTGCGACAAGAATATAGGCTTACACAGATTATAATTTTACTTCACTCCTTTTATTAACACTTGATACGATTTAAATATCACTTCACTGATATAGAGAGCTGTGAGGTTATTTTTATTAATTAATGACACTTTTTAACCCGTAAACTTATTTTTCGTCTCACACGAATACGTATTATATTTCTCTCGAGGACACATCCTGCATCCGGTTACTATCACTGTTTGCAGGCAGCTGACGTCTAGATTTGTAAATTTTGCTATATTTCAGTTTCTGATTGGCTAATCCCACTCCAATAGAATACATTCATTTAACTAAAGCTTTTTCTGGTTGTTGTTTGGCTGTTTTATAAACTGTCACTAAAATTATATTATTGTTACTCCAAGAATCACAAGTAGTACTGTTAAACTTTCTTACTCATTATTGACTCAAGGTTCCCTCATTGTTAGCAACTTTTAACTTATTATTCTCACAGATCTTACATTGTTAAATTACGTAATATATTCACATAACATTATTACACATGGATACAATAATATAAACATATACAATGACTGTAACATACACTCCTTATATATTGTTACATACATTTTACAAATTATTACATACACATATTGCTTTAAAGCGGGCTGTTATTGAATTTACATATTATATAATTAGACTGAAATTATTTAAGTGTTAAAAATACTGCCTCATCGAAAATCTTTGAAGGTACTAAGCTTAAATACTAGTTTGATATTCGAGTAGTTTAGGTTTTGATTCAAGCTATTTATGCGCGCGCACGCTCACACACACACACACACACACACACACACACACACAATGACTCTTTTCTGTAATTGTAACACCAATTCATATTAAACCATTTCAAATGATTAAACAGGTGAATGTTCGACCATTTTCAAACTGTGTGTGTTTTAAATTTTATCACGTCCAAAGCAGTGCATTTTGAAGTTTAGTTTTATTACCTTGCATAGTGATTCTTAAGCAATTGGCTTTAAGTTATCTACACACAAAGACCTTTGCACTACAAAGGATGTAAAATATGAGAGGCCAGGTTTCAGTTACAGGGAGCTAAAACCAGTCCGAGTACAATCTGCAAACGCCAAAAGAATGTACGAGGGTTAGGGGATGGTTTATCTATGACGTCCTTGTCTCTAGGCCAGTGACAGTTCAAACTAATTCCCTTCGTCCTTCTTTAGAGCTTAGAAATTCCTATGTCTGGTTATTACTTAGGGAATTGTTTTCTCTTGCCTCAGTCTACCTAAATTATCGCAGTATAAGAAATTTTATTTCCTTATTGAAAGTGTTTGGAGGGGATATTTATCATTATTAATAAGACCCAGATATTAAATAAGCTTTTGTAAGAATGGTTTAGTAAGTAAAGAATGTTATTTGGGCATAGAACTTCTCTCTTCTTCCTTTCCACATTCTTTCGGATCAAAATAGTCTGTCCAAGGAATACACAATGGGTGATAAACTGGGAAGGTCCGAGCGTGTGAAGTTAAAATAATCGACCGAAGAACGCGAATAAAAAGAGGAGTAGCCTTGATTTACGACTGGCTTTGTATAGCAAGCCACTGAAATCCCAGAACATCCAACCACGGTCTTGCTATGCATTAGACAGTAAATATATCGACTGGAGATAAGAGAAGGGATCCCCCCTCTTTATTGAGGGGTTGACGATCGTGTTGTGGCGGATCAAACTTGGGCAGCTATCCTGAAGACTAACGTAGGACATCTCGCTAAATCCCCCACAGGCTGCTTGTGATCGAAGTCAAATCTTGTTTCAACGCATTGGGTTTTAACTTAGCATCGTTCTCGGTTTAATCTCGGCCCTCATTTCCGCTTCCTCTCTTTTCGATTTCTGTTCCCCTCTTTTTCCTAATCCCAGCATTTGTTTCTCTTGAAAGCCTCTTGTAGCCGTTGGATAGTCTTGGCGATAATGTCGCCACCAACTTTATTGCTTAATTTCACTTGAATGTTCCCACAAAAAGCCAATAGTCCGGAATTGCATTGCCCATTTTAAATCCGGACAAAGAGCACATCTAGATGTTCAAGCTCAGTGCACATACCCTGTAGTTTTGGAACCCAAATCGTTTACGTGCTAAAAAAGGAGAACATCAGTGTAGATTCAGAACATTTCTATCTATGAAATTGGCAAAAAATCACGAATTCACAGGAATGCTGCAGTGTGTTCATGTATTATATCTATGCTGTTGTAATTACGACAAGACACGGTTAAAGTATACCAGAGAGATTTGTATTACGGTGTAAAATTAAATTGAGTTTTATTATGGTCACTCTTTAGCTGCTATGGCTCCTAGCGTCCTATTCTATATTGGGCGTGAAAGACCGGAAATTTTGCTCAGAGGCCTCTATCAAGCTTGAGGCTCTTTTACGTGCCGTAAATCTGCAACACGGGACCATCGGCTTTACTTCCCTTCCGAAGGAAGACATGCTAAGCATTTTTACGCCCGAAAAAAATCCATCGCACTTCCCCGGGTTTGAACCCGCGACCTCGGCCTTGAACCCGCGACCTAGAAGCTAGCATGGTAACCCTATACCATGGAGGGTAACATAAGATCTAAACGTGAAACTATAACTAAAATGTTTTCATTAATTTTCGAATTGGAATGAATAGCTGTTAACGTGAATAATGATTTTTGCAGCTTTAAAATTGTTTTATGTATGACAGTGCCTCTAGAAAGTACTAGTCTCCATTAAAAAAAATTGTTACATTCACATGACTTTCTCTACCCTGTATAGCTTACTAGTAGGTATACAAAATATTATAGCTACGTTACACATTTCGTTGTAAATACAAAGAGAACAGCGATAGTTAAATGTTAAAGAAATGGACGCTATACATGACGTTATAATTCCATAGCTTTCATGACATCGCAAGAAACAACTGAATGTTGACAAGACTTGAAAAGAATGACTATATGTTGAACAGTTCGAACTATTAATAACGGATATCTCGGAAATGGTTGATGACACAAAAAATCTGTTTGAAATAAATTGTGTGTTTTAAAGGGATCTACCTTTTTCTGTAGTAAGCTTTCGTCTATTGTTTAATGTTAAACAGTTATATAAGATTACACAAAATTTCTCCCGAATGAAGAGGACTTCGGAGGCTATACCCAGAAAATTCAAGATATACATTTTATTCGTCATGTAAACATCTTTAATGTATGATATTTTAATCAAAATCGTTAGAGGCATTTTTATAAAAATTTGAAAAATCCTCCATGTAAAGGGTAGTTTGAGGTGGGAGAATTTTCTTGAAAATCTTTGTATCGCATCCTTGAAGATATTGAACTGAAGTACCAAGTTTGGTACTTTATCGATTTTTTGTTTTTGAGTTATGCCGTTCACACACACACACACACACACACACACACACACACACACACACACACACACACACACACACGGACCTTTTTCTAAAAATGCTTTTTCCTTCAGGGGGTCTCAAAACGTGTATTTCCGGTGAAATCCCGTATGGAATTTTTGGGTGGAAAGGAATGCTTCCCCTACTTGTTATACGTAGTAGAGAAAGTAAAAATTTGATAGGTTGCATTCACCCAACTTTCTCTAGTCGCTCTTCTATACAAGCTATTTATTTATACGAAGCCTTATTTTTCTGTTCATATCTTGTTAATTGAGATCTTTCGTTACACAGTTATGACTTCGTTGTAGGTATAATCAAAATTTTAAAAATCGAAATTGCTATGTAACTAAAACTTCCATGCTCTTGTATGACGACGAGAAAAAACGAATAGTAATTCCTACTTCCAAACGTTACTGGAAGTCAAAGCATTTGAATATGCAAACCAATAACAACGAATATCTCGGAAATTGTTAACGCTACGAAAAAAAAGTACTTCACATAAATTGCGTGCAGGTGGAATGTTTTACTATCTAAACAGCTGACCTTCGACGTAGCCTATGTAAACCAAATGTATACATTATTGTAATAATAAAAAACTGCAACAGAGATATTTATGATAATTAACAGGAGGTAGTTCGAAAAAGTTGTTATTTTATGAAAACAAATAAGAATATCCAAAGTGAAGAGAAATTTGCATGACGGTTGCACATTAAATTCTTCATGAAATTTCTGGCCTATGACGATCAGCACTGCCTGTCCATCCACAAAAACTACTTCAAGTTATGTTATGGTTAATTGTCGGTGTAAACCCTATCAGTTGTGTTAAAAGGGCCAACGTTTCACGGATGTTACGGTCCCCTTCAGGGCAACTGCTAACAAACCGCGAAAGCTTGCGTGTAAGAATACTTAAATTTGAAGAAGGCATTTGCTTCTAAAAATAAGCACTTATATAATATTTAGTTGCTTATTTAGATGTCATTACGTATTAGTTACGTGACAGATCACTGTGATTCAAAGGGCAGAGGGCACTTGTTCTAATGCATCTTGCAATTATCTACGCAGGAAAATTACCGTGACAGGGTTATGGGATTTTGATGGATGGCTTGTTGATTGTCACATGAACAGTGTGCGACAGTTGAGTACCCTGTCAGGGGAGGAAAAACAAGGGTGTGTTATTCCAACAAGACAATAGCAACTACTCATAGGTTACCTTCCAGCCAAGCATTTTGTGAATGGCGTTGCGTTGCTGACAACTGTATATCTCCAGGCTCTATTACACTAAGTGTTTCCAATATGCCTAAAGACTTTTACCTCGACGCTAATGCAGAGGGAACAAGACTATTGTATTCCCCTGCGTTTATAACCAGAAATACAGTTCGTAATACTGACAAGGAATTTTTTTTCCAGATAGAAGCTCCCCATAAGATTTAAAGTAAACGTTGGTTATCATGTAATCATGTGCTTCTACAATTCAGTTGTAATATTACTGCTTGTTTCCCTTTTCTGAGTTTTTAGTAAGGTTAAACAAGCAAATTTATTTTCCCCAGTGTGCTCTTAACACTTGCAACTTATTGCAACTAATAATTGAGGTAGGTATTAGACGAATTAGAATTGAAGTATTTTTAATACTTAAATGATTTCAGTCTAATTATATAATATAAAATTCAATAACAGCCCGCCTTAAAGCAATATGTGTATAAATAAAAATATAAAAAGTATATGTAACAGTCATTGTATTAAAGTTCATATTATTATGTACATGTTTAATAATGTTATGTGAATGTATTACGTAATTTAATAATGTAGGAGCTGTGAGAATATAGGTCAAAAGTTTCCAAAAATGAGGTAACAATTAGGTAACCTTGAGGCAATAATGAATTGGAAAGTTTAATAATACTACTAGTAATTCTTGGAGCAACAATAATGTATTTTTTGAGACAGTTTATAAATAGCCAATTACAACCAGAAAAACCTGAAAGTTAAATAAAAGTATTCTGTTGGATTAGGGATAGCCAATCAGAGACTTGAAATAGATGAAATTTGCAAATTCAGGCGGTAGAAATCAGTTCGGTTGCTAGTAGACAGAGTTCCTAACCGGACGCGAGACGCGTCCTCGAGAAGTTTAATACGTATTCAGTGTGAGACGAAAATTCATTACGACGACGGTATTATAAAGTTTACGTGTTAAAAGGTGCAAGTAATTAATAAATAATCTCACAGCTCTCTATATATCAGTGAAGTGTTATTTAATGGTGTCAAGGATTAATAAAAAGGAGTGAAGTAAAAATTATAATTTGAGTAATCCTACATTCTTCAGCCGCACCACACCTTTTTCAGAGATACATGTTTCTACAAATTAATACTGACGCAGCCGAGGCAAACCTAAATATATTATATTATATTAAAGAAACATTAAAATATAAAGTTGAAAGTAAAGTTGGAGTGAAGGCCACCGGAACTTTGGACCATACCTGGTTGCAACTACTTCAAGTTCGGTTCCCCAACAACGGAAATACAATACACCTCCTTCTAAAATTAAACTTCTTCAGCTTTGAAACTTCTTCCACGTTCGGCAAAGATACACTTACCCCACTAGTTATCACAATATAAGTACCTACTGTTACCACGAGGTTATCTTGCTAAAGACAGGTTTGACAGCTGAAAACACACAATTTTTGCAATAAAATTTCTCAAGTAAAATTCCGCGATGTATGTACTCGAGATGTTCTCAGGCTTCAAGGCAGATGGATTGCTGATATTATATCCCTAAATCATATAACAAGCTGAAGATGCGAGAGGTACAAGCTACCGAAAGGTCGATGCTCCAACAATAATTTTACCGGGCTTGAAGCCCGAGAACATCTTGAGTAAAATATTTATATTTTAATCAGTGTAGACGAGTCAGACTGCTTATAAATGAAAGTTCTCGTATCTACTGCTTGTTAAGGCATTGTGTGGCAAAATAAGAGCAAATTTTCGAATTTTTGTGTTCTACATTTTTATTGTACTTTTAACTTTTACTTTCATGATAGGTATACAATTGTTTTTGTTCAATATCACGAATTTCAAAGCCATAAATGGCTGCTTAATAGATCCTTTACCATTTAGGTAAAACATCATCTTGAACTTAACTCCCATTTTTCTCAATTGCCTTTTTACCTTCTCTACCACGTACATAGTAGGTGAAAAAATATTGCATTCCATCCAAAAATTCTATACCGGATACAAATGTTTTGAAATCCCCTGAATTGAAAAAAATTAAAAAATGGTCCTATGTGCGAATGTGAACAGCATAACTCAAAAACGAAGGATCAGATAAATACCAAACTTGGCATTTAGGTTCAATACCTTCCAAAGATCGAGTCCTCTTCCTTCGGAAGGAATTTTGTATAATCTTTCATAACTGGTAAACGTTAGGCGTTAGACGAAAACGTACTACATAAAACATCGGTTTATTTCAAATAACTTTTTTTTTTGTGGTATCAGCCCTTTCCGCGATATCTGTCATTAATTATTCGAATTGTTCAATACTATTGTTATTCTTTTGAAGCCCTATAGACATTCAGTTTTTCTTCACGATGTCGTGGAAAGAGTATAGAATTTAAGGCCAATATATAACTTCCAGTTCTAAAGCATTTGACTATCGTTGTTCCTTTGTACCTGTTCCTTTGTTCCCAGAAACATTAAAGATATTCATCTTATTTGTCATATAAATATCTTAACATATGAGATTTTAATCAAAATCCATAGTCATGATTGAGACAATAAAACAGTATAGACATTTCGTGTATATAAGGAGTAACTTGAGTGGGGAGATTTTCTTGACGGTCCTTGTGTTCATCTTTGGAAGATATGAACTTAAACCCGAAGTTTGGTGTTTATCAAACATTTCTTATTTGGCTTAAGGGAAGACTTTGGTACCAAAATGTCAGAAAAATGTGTTTTTTACAAAAAAAAAGTTTTTAAAAGAATGTATCTTCAACATGTCTCAAATACCCATAAATATGACACTTGAAATCCGTTTGGAAGTTGGTGTAATCCAAATTGATAAGTGAAGAGTGGTACCCTCAACAACTTGTTCAAAAACTTTAAATAGCTTTTTCTCAATATACCAATTTGTGTGCTTTGAGGTGTACTTTTTGTTTTAGTAAATATTGATAAATCAGACTGTAGAATATAACTTGTTGAAGAAATCTGTGCATTGCTTTGTTGACTACTCCTTTGCATGCATGTGTGTCCTTTTTTCGTTCTTTCTTTGTAATTATTAGTAATGTCTTTTTTATTTTGTTCTAAATACAAGAAATCACATGTAATATATATTAATATTTTGGAAAATAAATGCTCAAGTTTAATGCTTACGAATAGAGTTAGCATATCAAATTTCAGGCCTCTATTTTAATTATAAATTGTAAAAGTGTACCTTTTATTAGTATCCAATAATATGCAAAAAAACCAGAATAAATGATTTTAATTACAAAACTACTCAATTTGGAGAAATGAAGCTTTTACCAACAATATATCATAGCAACTGCAATTTAACTTAAAAATTCAATTAAAATTGGTTGATGAGGGAAGAAAGTCCATTTAATACCGGAATTTACCCTTAAGCTGGTTACAGTCGTCCTCTGTGGTGTAGATTACCATGCTAGCATCTAGTTCCCGAGGTCGCGTTTTCACACCCGGCGGAGGGCGATGGATTTTTTTCGAGAGTAAAAATTCTTAGCATGGCTTCCTTCAGAAGGGAAGGAAACCCGGTGGTCCCGTTTCGTTGATTTGCGACACGTAAAAGAACCTCAAGTCTGATAAAGAGGCCTCTGAGCAAAATTTCCAGTCTTTCACACCCAATATAAAATGGGACGCTAAGGACGACAGCAGTTAAAGAGCGTCCATAAATAAAATAAAATTTTTAAGCTGCAAACAGGTACGCGCATGCGCGCGCGCATTTATCTAAAAAGTGCCATTTGGGGAGGATTCAAGAAGCCTCAAAACATATATTTCCGGTAAAATCTCGATATCGAATTTTGGGTGGAATGCAATACTTCCTCTGCCTACTAGGCACATGGGAGAGAGAAAGTACGCATATTAAAAGTTGGAACATTTACAAAGCCACTGAATATAGTTACTGCTACCACCCAATTCGGACATGAAAGCCCTGTATACGCAATTTCAAACGTTTGCGTACATATCCACTTGATCAACGCTCTCCCCCAGGAGACAGGACTGTACGGAGGATGTACTGCATGTTACTCCTGGCGCACTGCAGGTGGCAGGATCGTCCCCACAATTTTACGACTCCCTTCCTTATCTCTATGCAGTTTATTTGCAGTGCAGCGGACAGGTAGGTGTGCGTCGTGGCGCCCTCTAATTTGTGTGGGCGTCGCCTTCTCTCACAGCACCTCCCACTGCCCACACTTCCACGTCTCCAGGGCGATAAATCCTTATCGTTTATACACACCAGCACTTTTTCACCTGGCACCACTTGCGGCAGAAATGCTATATAAAGTGCTTTATCTGTAGCGGAGGTGCGAGGTCGGTGCACTCGATATCTCGAAACCCTCAATACTCGGTGCTATCGCGCGACAAGTGTTCGATACTTTCTCGATAGCTACGTTTACTACAACTCTTATCCATTGTACGGGAACTAATCCATTCAAACGTAAATTTTATATTTGTTTCTACATTTTGTGTGTTCTAGGAAGATGTAGGTAATAAATAAGTACCCATCTGGGCTATAAAAAGTCACAGCTTTTATACAAAATATTCACAAAAAATCTGATGTGTTACACTCACATGACTTTCTCTACTCTTGTACAAACTATTTTACAAACGCTTAATCTCCATCTACTTCATGTTAATCGAGATGTTAACCTTATTGCTAATTTTCTTGTAGATGCAAGGGAAATTGGTAGACTTTAAGCGATAGTCAAATCTTTTAAGAGCTGGTACGTGGCGTATTCCATTCTCTTTGCATTACCAGGACAAAAAAAGGTGACAACGAATTTGAGAAAAGTATAAGTATTGGAAAATTTAAGGGAATAATAAGCAATATCTCGAAAATGGTTCACTCAACAACAAAAATGTATATGACATAAATTGTGTATTTTAACGCCATCTACAGTTTTTGTATAGTAAAATTTTGTCTATCTCTTATGCTTTACCAGTTATGCAAAAGTCGTTCACAATGAAGAATACTTTTGGAGACATTCCCAGAAAATTCAAGATATACATTTCACTTGTCATGAAAATATCTTAAACATATGATATTTAAATCAAAATCCTTAGAGCCATTTTTGAGAAAATTAAAATTTTCGAAAAATGTTCCATGTAAAGGGTAATCTGGGGTAGGGGGATATTCTTGAAAACCTTCGTGTCGCATCTCTGGAAGATACTGAACCTAAATACCAAATTTGGTGTTTATCTAACTGTTCGTTTCTGAGTTATGCTGTTCACACACACGAACATATTTCCAAAAACGCTTTTTTTGGATTCAGGAGATCTCAAAACATATATTTCCGGTGAAATCTCGGTATCGAATTTTTTAGTGGAATACAATACTTCCCCTACTTACTATACTTCCTACAAATCATGAGAGAAATTTCAGTTACACATTTTGTTGTACATACGCGACAGATCCAGCATCTTGAGATGACGGTCAAATGTTGAAGCACAAGTCGATACAAGCTGGCTTTGAATTCCCTTTGCACGAGAAAAAGAAATTCATTCAGGTGTATTGCTTAAAGTACTAAAAGTAACAACAGTAACTCCACATGTCTGATTTTACTATTTCACTAATGCACCCAAATGGGAGACAATGACTAATCGTGTTTAAAGGAATGTTGACTTTCCACCAATCACGGTCCAGATCCACTGAAACTTTACGAAATCTCTTTATCACCTCCTACGTGTATTATAAACACACCTCTTCTTTGCAGGTAAATGAACACTATTTCTACATTGTAGAAGCAATGTGGTTAATATTCTATCTTTACAATTAAACATAACAAACGATGTAGAAATTCCTTCCAATCCCTACAGATCTGATAAATGTATATTCAGTAATTGTATTTTTAAAAGAGGCTTGTTGCAATAAATAAAAATCATAAACTATAATGTTAGTTCTACTTCTACTTTCCCACGTCAGATGGCAGTAAATAATATAATGATAAAGTTGCACTGATCATACAAATGAGCTGCGACCACATGATTCTAATTTATTTTCAAATAACGGCGTTAACATTGCTGTAAATATAAACATTTTTATGATTTTAATAACAATGATTTGTTGTTAAGTCAGTAGAGATAGTTGTGCGATATTCGTAGCAAATGCTACTCTTTTCTTTTCAAATCTTGTAGGTAAATTCATGAATCTTCACGACTGGTGAGTTTAAATGATTCGAAAAGCACTCTTAGTTTTATCAATGATGTGTCTTAACGAGATCTACAGTTTTCTTGTAATAAGTATTTGTGAAATTCATACCCTTCCCCGGTTATATAAAACTACTGAGAAAAAATAGGACTTTAAGGGGGAATCGGAACAGCCTATCTTGCCAATGTTAAAATGAGACTTTCGCTTAGCTCAAGAACCACTACACACAACTTCAAATTTTTTTTTGTTCTACAACACCTTTACAATGCATTAAATATAAGAGATCTTATTTTGGAGTTAACAACTAGTATATGAGCTTTTAAATATATGTCCTAAATTTACTTTAAAATATTATATATTTATTTTTAAAAAATTCAAATTTTGACATGACTTACTGGAGGTAAGTTTAAGAAATAGTTTCAGTAGTAATCTAATTCCAAAAAAATGTTTCAGTACTGTTCTAATTCCAAAAAATGTTAGACTTGTAGTTACTGTAGTTTTTTTAGATTAGCGCACCCAAAGTTTAAAAAAACAGCATTAAAGTTTTACAATGTTGGAACCATACCTTAGAACTTCCAGCTACATATTATATAAATTCCTGTAAAACACCGGGACAGGAAAGTTAATATTGTTCTGTTTTACAAACATCAGGGGACATAATCCACAATAACTTCTTTTGTGAAATTCCACCCCACAATGCCGTTCCGACTCCCCTTAAAGGCTATTTATATAAAGAACAAGAAAACATTTTGTTCATAAATATAAAAAACTCGGATATGTTTTAGTTAAGGGCGTTTGAATAATTTTTAAGAAAATAAGACTAAGAATTTGTTTCAGTGTACGTGGTTGTTTAGGATTAGGAGGGTGAATCTCTGAAAGTTTTCGTCTTGCATCCTTAGAAGCTGCCTGATCAAAGCGTAGCATTTTATATTTATTCGACATTTGGATGTTTATTGCCAAAAGAAAATTAAACCCAATGACGCCAGGTCAGTAGAAAATAGTAAACAAAGTTACTTCATCGTAAACCGAATTAAGTGAATTTACAAAATGTGTGAAGCTTATCGCTCCGTCTTACTTGCGATGTCATTTATAAATAAACTGTTTTATTTTGTGTGCTTTCAAGTTTTAATAAATTAACTCCTTTCTTTCTTCATTTGTCAGTGAACAACTAATACTTGTGTTCCGCCTCGAAATACGCCATAGTTTCAACTGTGCGTGGTACAACCGCTGTTCTTTGTTTTATTTTCGAAAACTAAAAATTCAGTCTTCCACTGTTCCTGAAAACAAGATGGATATTCTTGCTCAGTTTAGTTTTTCACCTCCGAAAACATATTTCCAATAATATCTATTTGTAATGCAAGATTTGAAACCCAGTGAAAAATTTCTTGAACCAAGGCATGTAGTGCTTTAATCCTCGTTAGATCACGACGAGACTTACCTGTATTAAACAAAATATCTTGCGGTGTAGGAATAAAACCATAGATAGCCTTAAAAATAAGTCCTCCATCGTTGCCATAACGGGATAAATTGAGCGTTTTTGAAATTGTTTGCAAAAGTAAGGCTCTAGAGAGTACAATTCAACAGTTACAACATGCTGTCAAACTAGAAAGTAGCTGGTCTCTTGAGCAGTTGAAGTTTTTCAACGTCCCTCAGGGCGAGTGAGCGGTTCACAACCTTCAACTTCTGTGCGCCGCTTTGGCTAACTCTATAATGAAAGCTACAAGGCACTGATTTAGGCTATCTCCACATCGTAAGTGGCGCGAAGCACTGGTTAAGCTGCTTAACTTCCAAGCAAGTTGAGGCAGTATTTTTAACACTTAAATGATTTCAGTCAAATTATACAACATATAAATTCAATAACAGCCCGCCTTGAAGCTATGTGTATAATATAATATATAAAATGCATGTAACAGTGATTGTATTGATGTTTATATTATTATGTACATGTTTAATAATGTTATGTGAATATATTACGTAATTTAATAATGTAGGAGCTGTGAGAATAATAGGTTAACAGTTGCTAACAATGAGGTAGCCTTGAGGCAATAATGAATTAGAATGTTTAATAATGCTACTAGTAATTCTTGGAGCAGCAATAATGTAATTTTTGAGACAGTTTATAAAATAGCCAATCAAAAAAAAAAAAAAAGCCTAAGTTAAATGAAAGTATTCTATTGGAGTAGGATTAGCCAATCAGAAACTGAAATATGGCAAATTGTACAAATTCAGAAGTCAGTTGCTAGTAGACAGCGTTCCTAACTGGACGCGAGACGCGTACTCGAGAAGTTTAATACGTGTTCAGTGTGAGACGAAAATAATTTACGTGTTTAAAAATGTGCAAGTAATTAATAAATAATCTCGTAGCTCTCTATCAGTGAAGTGTTAATTTAATCGTTTAAAGAATTAATAAATGGAGTGAAATAAAAATTATAATCTGTGTAGGTCTACATTCTTAGACGCACCACTCTCTGCAAAGAAATCCATGTCTCTAACAATAATACTGATGCAGCCGAGGCAAACATAAATTACAAAGTTAATATTTTTATACTTGGGGCGAAGGCTACCTGGAACTTTTTACCATACGTACGGTTGCAGCTACTTCAAGTTCGGCTCCCCAACAGTCGAAACACAACACCACCATAAAATTAAACTTCTTCAAAGTAGTTAAAGTTCGATTTTCGGTAGTGGATCTTTTACAACTCGTTTTACTGCAATGTAGTTAAATAATATTGCTTGTATTTCTTCATTTTCCTTACTGATATATTTAATTACACAACAATTGTGAAATTTGCGTTTATAAAATTAAATTGACAGTATGAAACCTCCTCCCGACCAATCAATTAAAGCCATTGTTGCCATCTACCGGTATGGCCAACTACTAAAAAAGTACCACATTCACGGGGATTTGAAGTTGCAACCTCAGGAACAATAAGCTATGTATCTCTCTACCACTGAACTAAGGGTGCTGCTGTAAGCGTGGCATTGTAACGAGCTTTAGTCATACTCCACTTGAGAGAACCGTAAATCAGTAAAGTGTTTTGATTACAAATATTCACTGTTGAAACACTCTGAAACATCTGTCTGAAATCTCGTACATGAATTATTTTCTCACTTTTATGATTATAGTTGTATTCCCCAATATAACTACTACGAGAATATACAGTCTAGCGGACAAAGTTAGCTGTCCCGAGCGCTCACGGAAGTACCCGATTTTCAGACGCTGGTCAGTTTTAAATTGACCGAGTGTACGTAATGCAAGACTTTGGAACAGCAATCGTTTCCCAAGTTCGAATGTAAGACAACGCCACGGCCAATCACATTAAAGTATCCTTAGGATCACTTAGCGATACACGTGTGAAAGACATCCGAGATGCCATTTGGAGAACAAGATTGGTATCGTGAAAACCTTGTTACTACAATAGTTTTGATCGTTTTATGTCAAGGCCGCGGATCGCGCGAATGCGTGCTCCGCACACAGTCTACTACACTACGGAGTTATCTTTTCAGTAACTCCAGCGTTACTTACTCACGGGTGTTAGTAATATATATATATATATATATATATATATATATAATGAGTACTATAACCTTTTATATTGTTTGTGTATGGTGTGGGGATTGTTCCTCCTATAAACTTTATTTTTTAGCGTTTAACGTTCCCGTTCTAAATTTATTGACCAAATATCTCTCAGTATCTCTACCCGGAACTGGATAACCTGGAAATTGCTACTGAAGTTATCCACGCACCTTCTACATGATTCAGTTTTCAGTATTGCATCTTACATAAAAATACGCTGTCCCAGCGTACATTTTTTGGCAGGCATTTCCGTGGACTAATAAGAGAATAACATTCCTAAGAAAATCTTAGCAACATACTTATTGTCAAAGCACTTCGCAACATGAAGACAAAGCAACGATTAAAACAGCTAACAGCTGATAAACGTAACATCCTGCGCCGCTTCTGCGCAGTGGCATAATACCGAGGTCACTGCCGTCTCGGCCGATACGCATATAAGGCGGTTGTGGCCTTGGCATAAAACGAACGCACTGAACGAAATAATATACTGAATTCTATACCGTGAGTTAAGTGAGAAGTGATCGTAAGTACATAGTTGTAATATTAACAATACAATAGTAATTTGCACGTGCATTATAGAAGGGGGAGAAGCATAATTTTCCTATACCCGAGTGTGTAATCACAACTTGAAGCGAAAGAACCCGAGTAAGGCAAGTAACCTAGCCGTGGACCAAGAGTATCTTGCTGTTACGGTTATGCGTCAACACTCATGAACGGACTTGACTATTGTTTTGGAAGCTACGTAAAATGGGGGAACATTGACAGTTTTTACATCCTTTTAACATTTATTGTATGTCATCTATAGTTTCCAAATTAACTTCATCAAAGCTTTGTCTTAGTTATACAAAGTTCATTTTTTATAATTTTCTAGTTTTTATAGTAAAATAAAATACATAAATTGCCAATGCTACCCCGTATATAGGAGAACTTTGGATGTGATATTATTTTGGAAACGTATATTTTGTACAAGAGAGCTTGCTGATGCAATAGAGAATAACATTTTCCACATTTTTTCCAGTATTTAGAAAGATTTCCTGCCGCTTACCCGAAAGACATTTTACACACTGAATGCAATTGGTCCTTTGATTTCCAATCACAAGAACGCAATACATATTGATTATTTTCATCTTTCTTCTTACGCTGCCGGTGAGCTTGGGAGTTTAATTCCGGTCATGGAAGCCTCTGGTATTGGTTCTAATGGGTCATCAACTTCTTCGCTTTCAGATCTGTTCAGGCTCAATACTTTACCGGACAATATTTTACTGTCCTGTACCATGTTACCTGCTTCCTTCTGTTCTCTCATTTCTTATAGTATTTGCACGAGGCAAATGTCTAATGAGCGACCAATGCTTTATTCACACTCTGCGTTAAGAATGTTTGCGATAACTGTTATGTTGTTACATGCTGGGTAGAGACCTAAAAATTAAAATGAAAAATTAAATTAATTTCTAGTACCCAGCACGTGCATTGAGGGGACTATAGTAACCTGGCTGCGAAGGACCGAAACGTGGTGTGGAGGTTAAGAGGAAGGCGTGGGTTTCACTGTGCAAAATTCATAACACAAATCTACTTGCGCATTCCTGAATTATTTCCACAACTGTTTGGGGTTTCTACATTATTACAAATGAAAGGTGAGGGGAGATGTTCACTGATCCAAAGGCTGGCTTGCACGCGCGATCTGCTCCTCACGGAATACTCAGTAAGACAGACGTTATATCCCCAACATTCGTGGCTAGCAAAACTACCAGCCAGAGTGACGTCATCCCAGTCAACATCAAAGTGCCTTCCGGCTGCTGTGATCAGTGCCCAGGAGTAAGGGGTGGTTGCGGCCGAAACTACTGGGAGTCTGGTAATGGCAATGCAGAACAACAATACACCTCAATATGTTCCCAAGTACAGGCCAGTATTCCTTGGTCTATGCCAAAGATTCATGTGCTCAAGTTCCTCCATTTTCCGGTGGTATTATTTTGGAAATAACCCCTTTTCCCCTCTACCTCTGTATAAGTTAAAGTACAACGCCCATAGGAAAATTAAATAAATATAATAATGGCAATAATAACAATGCGCACTTGTGCATGCAGCGGAACCTTAATACCACAGTATCGCCAGAACATCAAACAAAGCGCGGTGCGCTATTCCGGAAACATGTGATGCGCCTTTATTTGGAATACCTTTGAAGCCCGATAAACATCGATATCTGCTGTGGGTGTAATAAGGTTCAGACGTGCATTAACAATGGACTTGCTGCAGCCCCAATTGAAGTGCAGTGTTGCATGGACTGAAGGAACACTGTAAGAAACAGTTGCTTGGTAACCAGTCATCGAGGTCAGTACGGAAGTTGTTGGTCAGCAGAGTTTAATTAACCACAGGGGACATTCTGTCATGCATAGTCATTAACTAACTTCAATGCAAGGGGCGCAGCCCATCGATCCTTCTCGATGTTAGTGTGGTGTGTCATTACAAGCCACTGCATATTCTGATCACTCAGAAAATTTAAACAGGCATAAAATTTACGAATCTTATATTACACTTAAAAAGGTTCCATTGCTTGAAACCGTTTAAATTGAAAATAGTATGTGCAGGTAATTAAATATTAAGAATTAAAAATCTAATGTGTTACATTCACATGACTTTCTCTACCCTCCATCGCTTATTAGTGGGTATACAAACTACTCTTACTAAAGCTTATTTTTATATAGACTTCATTTTAATCTAAATAAACCATTGCAGAAATGGCTACATTACACATTTCATTATAGATACAAAGAGAATAACGATAGTCAAATGTTTTAAGAACTGGACGCTATATGATGGCCTTAAAATTCCACACTGTTTCCACGGAATCGCGAGAAACAACCGAATGTTGAAAGAATTTTAAAGATTGACCAACTAATGAACAATTCGAACCATTAATAACGGATATCTTGGAAATGGCTGATGCCACGAAAAACGTTATTTGAAATAAATAGTGTGTTTTATAGTGTGTAGTACTATCGCTTAACGTTTACTAATTATACAAGATTATACAAAATTTCTTCATGAAGATGACTTCAAAGGCTATTCCCAGAAAATTCAAGATATACACTATTTGTCATGTAAATATCCTTATGCTCGACCATGCCAAAATGTAGTATTTATGCGACTGGTAGCAGTATTTTAATACGCCTCATTAAAGTACGCCTGTTCATTAAAGTATTGGTATTCAACCAATCAGAAGCGGCCACGTAACATTCTGAAAGCGCAAGAATCAATTAATTCTGCGTAGTACGTTGCACAACGCTAGCAACTTTGTTTGACACAGGCACTACAAGGTCATTCTATTGTAACCATAGATAAAGGAACAACGATTGTAACACATCACTCAAACTAGAAACGAAATCTTATGAAACCTTGCTTAGCTTAGCTCGCCCGGTTAATAACAATACTCGCGTTTTAATTACTACCATTATAGTCTCGTTGCATAATATACTATTAATGTATGGCATTTTAATCAAAATCGTTACAGCAACTTTTAGAAAACAAAACATTTTGAAACTCTTCCATGTAAAGGGTAGTTTAGGGTGGGGATATTCTTGAAAATCGTCACATCTTTAGAAGATGAGCATAAATACCAAGCTTGATGTTTATCAGACTTTTCGTTTTTAAGTGACATTTTTCTAAAATGCTTTATTTTTTATTCAGAGGCCCCAACACATGTATTTCTGGTGAAACCTTGGTATCATATTTTTGGGTGGAATGCAATACCTTGTCTATCTACTAGGTATGCGGTAGAGAAAGTAAAAATAGGAGGAATAGTTTCTGAAAAAGAAGACTACTGCCGTTACAGAAGTGCACGATCACTTTGTGACCAAGTAACAAAAGTTTATAATTTTAAGACTTGTCTTCAATGCATGTTTTGCGTTTTATAAGAGCATAACGATTAGATTTTGTTTCCTGGAAACGATGAATAAATTGGACAAACTTCAGTTCTGAGCATTATTTATAGGAGTCTCATTACTTGAGAAAATTAAATTTTTCCTACGAAACGTGGATGGATGGATAAGGTATCTTTATTGGTTTCAAATTGTTGAAGTTATTACACAAGTATTTGGTGCATGGGTCATTGAGCGTACATGCATATTTAAGATACCAAGTATGGTGACAACATAGAAAACAGAAAAAGAAAACAAGAGAAAAAGAACAAGAAAAACGAAAATAAAAATAAATTACCTTTATATAACTCAACAAGTTTGACCTAGCTTTCGCGCACTTTAGCCAAGAAATTGCCCATGTTTTGCCAGTTCCTTTGGTCAGCCAGTAGCTCCCAACATGCCAATCTCTTTCTTGAGGGACTTAAGCATTTTTTTTTAGTTTAATTGTTCGCTGGTTATCCCACTGTGCACATTCCGCCAAAATATGTACCCAGTCCTCATCCAAATCACAGAATGGGCAGATTCCCTGTTGTTCAATTTATTCTTAGACGATATAGCAGACGTGTTATGCAGTGGTATACTTATTAATGTTGTTTGTGTATGTGTGTTTACTTCACGCGTTGAAGCCATCTTGTGACGTGATTCATTTGTTAGGTTTGTTAGCTCCATCTGGTGTTAGCAATTTGCGGCAGTATTAATGTTCGTTTGAAAGAATGCTACTGTTATTTTATTTAATTCTGGTTCTCTGTCCTCCGGCTAGCTACGATCTTGTTGGTCAAGCACTTCTCTTTATACAGGTTGTGTAAACGGAAGGTAGTCTCTTGTCCAAAGATAACACTGATGAAGAAATTTGTTTTACTCTTTTATTGTCGAACACATTTACTATCACATTTACACATTGATCTTGACACTCGCCAAACTGAAACTGTTATAATAACTTCATTACTGATAATTCTTAATTCGCGTACTTCAACTTTTTGTATAATTAACTTTATAACACTTGAGATTTTTCATAACTCTGTTACGCGTAACCTGCAAATTGATATCCGAAGTGTGCCGTACAAATACTTTCGATGAACTGACGGAAATGCGACGTGTAGTGTACAAAGAATTTTGATGAACTGACGGGCTCTACCTCTAACCTACTCTTTTTATACTCCTTCACCCAGATATGCCTAAAGATTATAACTGAACTGCAATTGGCCAATAAAACGCGCCAACATTAGCGTCTATTTTTATATCCAATGAAAATTATGAATACATATGCTCTAGGGAAATGTTCCAGAAGATTCTAAAAGAAAAACGCGCCAATATTACGTAACTTCCTCGTTTCCAGTAATGGTAAACAGCTCACCCCCTCGCTGCATTACTGCACGCTATTATTGTCAGTTTCAGTAAGGCCGTATAAACTTACTTCTCTACAATAATTACAATCAATATACATCTCAAATCAATGTCACATAAAAATGCATATTCATATTACAATCATTATTTACATTTAAGTAATTTGTGATACAAATTACTGCATCCTATGCCCCACTAGAAACATAATTATAAATATTTACAACTTGTTTGGAAATTTTATAATTGGGTTTTTAGTCTCCTAAATCTTGGAACACACGCTATCACTTTCACTTAACACATCACACGCATTTAACACACGACATATGTTTTTTTTTTATCTCGCCACTACTTACTGGCTCTGGTTTAATGTTTTTAGACATAAATCTGACATCACAATTTTTATAGCAAATACTGTACCCTGAAGTATTTAGTTACTGTTACAAAATTGGTTTGCTTTCTTATATTGTTAACAAAAATTTGTGCATTTAAGAATTTTTGTAATTACTATACATATTTACTAAAATATTCACCCTTTACATAAATATATTTACATGTCTTAAATCTAGGCACTGTTTCACATGTTCTGTTTGCTACATAATTATTTGTTTTTTTTTTTAATTTTACCCCATTTTTGTTGTTTTGTACTTTATCTTCACAATACTCTTGGAATTATATCTATGTACTTTTACTTTAATATAACATTGAGTTTTAATTTTTACTTGCTTCATTTCAAATACTGTTACAGTTACTAAAAAAATGTTATTTTTTTCTTTTAAATATTTATTTGTCTCTTTTTTTTTGTTCTGAATTTATTTCTGTTTTCTCATGTCATATATATTTAGTTAACCCTCTTACGTTCCAATACATTGCTCTGCAGGTCATCATTAACTATCCAGCATCTACTTTACATCTCATTGCTATTTACCCTCCTGGATCAAATTGTCTGTGGCTAAACATTACTCGTAGCCGTATCCTAGCCTTCAAAAATTTGTTCATGAATAACCTCTTGTATTCATATTAAATTTCGTCCAATGATAACATTTGAAAACAATCTAAAGTTTCCTGAACTACACATGTTTTAACAACTGTCATTTTCAATTCTTCTACTATCTCTTTAACTTGAGAATACTCTGACAAGTCTGTACTAAACTGTACTGGATTGGAGTTTTCATTTTGAAAAGCTTTGTACTTGTTAGTTTCAGAAGTTAGCTTTTGATTATTTATAGAAAAAACTTTAACTTCTTCGTACAATTTGTTTCTTTGCATTTCTGATTCTTTCTGAATTTCAGATATCTCCCCACTGAAATTAACTTGTGCCTGATTCAGATCTACATTCATAACCTCTTTCATCTCTCTTATCTCACTTGAAATGTTACTCATTCTACTACCTGGCTCTGTACATTCTACATCAACATGTTCACTTTTAGTATTAACCTCACTTTCTTTGTTACCTATTTCCCTGCTCATGTCTAGCATTTTCTTTGAAACTTCTCCTATCTCACTTGCTAGTACTTCCTCATTTTCATCTCTCATTTTTGGC
Organism: Deroplatys truncata; assembly: GCA_030765065.1. Taxonomy (NCBI): domain Eukaryota; kingdom Metazoa; phylum Arthropoda; class Insecta; order Mantodea; family Mantidae; genus Deroplatys; species Deroplatys truncata. Next base: position 100,766,260 of record CM060975.1, read on the forward strand.
ATACTACTATCTAGCTTCATAACTTTCTTTTCAGTTTCTTCCCTGCTTTGATCTACTTTTTGCTCTAATATCTCATTCCTCCTACCAATATCTTCTCTCAATTCCCTATGATTTTTGTTTATAGCTTCTCTCAATTTCTCAAAACTCTTTTGCATATTATCATTCATATTTCTCAGCATTTCCATAATTTCCATCATCATACTAGCATCAAAATTAACATTTCCTGCTGTTCTATTCTGATTTTCTGCACTAACATTTCCTCCCTCAAATACTACATTGTTTGAGCTATTTTCTGTAACCTGTATTGAATTACAGCTAACTGTTACACTATCTCCCTCCATAATTATTTCTTCTGTATTATTAGTAGCCATTGTTTTCTTTATCCTACCGCTCCTAAGGTACATTTAAATTTTTTTACCCTTTTTTTTAGAATTAACATAACACTTTTCTAACCTTTCTGATGCTATCTGCTGATGTAGCTTTGATGTCCAGCTTTCTGCCCCTCTCTCCTAGATGTATATGTCGCCTCTGCGTTGTATTATGATGAATCTGCGTTGTCTCGATGTTTTTGTGTCCACTCATCCACATCGTCTGTCGTTCCTCTAGTTGTTTCTGGAATCTGCGTCTTGTAGTTCGGTTTACTACTCCATTCGCTTCACGTTCTGGTTCCTTCGCCCCTTCCTGGTTATTTCACTCCTTTCCTGGTCACTCTGCCCCACGTTCTGGGTGCCAATTTGATGTGGTTTATTAATGTTAGGTTTTATTTATTTGTTGTTGTAGCCCCACGTTGGGCGCCAATTTGCAGTGGTATACTTATTAATGTTGTTTGTGTATGTGTGTTTACTTCACGCGTTGAAGCCATCTTGTGACGTGATTCATTTGTTAGGTTTGTTAGCTCCATCTGGTGTTAGCAATTTGCGGCAGTATTAATGTTCGTTTGAAAGATTGCTACTGTTATTTTATTTAATTCTGTTTCTCTGTCCTCCGGCTAGCTACGATCTTGTTGGTCAAGCACTTCTCTTTATAGAGGTTGTGTAAACGGAAGGGAGTCTCTTATCCAAAGATAACACTGATGAAGAAATTTGTTTTACTCTTTTATTGACGAAAACATTTACTATCACATTTACACATTGATCTTGACACTCGCCAAACTGAAACTGTTATAATACCTTCATTATTGATAATTCTTAATTCGCGTACTTCAACTTTTTGTATAATTAACTTTATAACACTTGAGATTTTTCATAACTCTGTTACGCGTAACCTGCAAATTGATATCCGAAGTGTGCCGTACAAATACTTTCGATGAACTGTCGGGAATGCGACGTGTAGTGTGCAAAGAATTTTGATGAACTGACGGTCTCTACCTCTAACCTACTCTTTTTATACTCCTTCACCCAGATATGCCTAGAGATTATAACTGAACTGCAATTGGCCAATAAAACGCGCCAACATTAGCGTCTATTTTTATATCCAATGAAAATTATGAATACATATGCTCTAGGGAAATGTTCCAGAAGATTCTAAAAGAAAAACGCGCCAATATTACGTAACTTCCTCGTTTCCAATAATGATAAACAGCTCACCCCCTCGCTGCATTATTGCACGCTATTATTGTCAGTTTCAGCAAGGCCGTATAAACTTACTTCTCAACAATAATTACAATCAATATACATCTCAAATCAATGTCACATAAAAATGCATATTCATATTACAATCATTATTTACATTTAAGTAATTTGTGATACAAATTACTGCATCAGTTAATAGCAGAGGAAATGAATGGCCCAAACGTAGATAAATATACGCGTTAGAAAAAAACGTTTAGTAACTCCTGGCTCTTAAAATAATCCCTTCGGTCGTATTTTAAATTAACCCCATTCATTATTAAAGCTTTCCTTTTGTAACATACCCTAAACATAAGTAACTTAGACAGCTAAACCACATGAATGTATTAGCTGATATGTATTTATAGCATAATTTTGGTAGGTGAGCCCTCAGGCTACACATTTAAGGAACATTCTCTGCGATTTTTAGTGTGCAAATCTCTTGATGGTTTAAAACATATATCGGGCAAGTGGTGTAATCAAGATCATATTATGTAGTGTGGTATCTCTCTTCCATAATCAGGAACGACGCCAAGAATCCAGACTCTTCGTTTTCATGGTGGCCTGTCAGTTGTTACTCCCAACAGTAACTGCCTTTCTACTGAGGGTATTTTTGGCGAATCTAATCTGTTCTGTATAGTCACTAGGTAGGAAAATTATATCAGGCCGGTACCTGAGCACAGATCTTCGGCGTACCGTGCCAATGCTCCTCCCCTGATTTACCAAGCCGCCCATTAAACCTCATCTGGTTCAAGCATCTTTGAAACACGATCTGAAGAACGAGAGATATATCTTTCTATCTAAAATAAATTCTTATTAATAACTGCTGTAATTTCAATCATTTTAAACATATATCCTTATCACCATGGCCCGGATTCAAACCACCTTCTCCTTGCCCTATCCATGTGTCTGAAAACGCCCTGAGCTTTTCCCATCTTATTCATACAAATATATCTGCGTGCATTCCAGGCAATCTCGCTTGATTGACATTAAGATGATTTCAATTTGCCATCTTCTGATTAATCAGGATTACATCTAACAGTTCTTTCATACGAGACTAGGTGGTTAGAGTGCTAGGGTAGGACCGGATAGGACTAGGAGTGCAGGGAGACTTAATACCTCCACCTACTAAGATCTTTTATACCTAGGCGCCCCCGGGAGGGAAGGATGAAGCGAGAGGAGAGAGATGGAGGCCGGATCAGGAGGTACGATAGCCAGAGGGCAGGTTCCCCACCGTTCAGATTTATATTCCCCGGATGAGCCGGCTCCCCTCCCCCTATAGGTCTACACATCCTCTGGAGCCCCGGGACCCGGAGACCACCCCTGTTCTGGGGAACGAAGGTTTACTCAGAGCATCCTTTCCCCTGCCATGCACATACCGAGACCTCCCGCCGACACTTGCAACCCCTTCCCAGTATTCGCCCGTCGAAGAAACCTAGGGGTCAGGAAGGTCGGCCAATCGAATGCGGGTCAAGGACGTTACCGCCTGAGCCATCCCGCTCGGTGTTGGAGTGCTAACCACGGCACTGTTTTTCTGATCTGATTAAGATTTATATTTAATAGATATTAGACTTATAAAACTTTAAATTAAAAGAGCAATAATAGTGTGATTTCCTAGTACCTAGAATTCTGCAGTGCTTTTTCTTCTATCCCAACTGTACCTCACCTCCTGTTGCACATTGTGAAGTCCGCCAAGGAGGATAATTGCTTCCGGTCTGCAGTCCATTCAGGCGTTTTTTCTTCTTGCACTCGTCGTTAGTACAAGAGAAATGCTCGAAATAAATGTGGACTTCTTATTTTCTAAAGGTCTTTTTATTTTGAAGTGTTCTCCTTCCTTCGAATACATTTTTCTCCGCGTTTGGAAACTCCCTGAGTGCTCGTTCTATATAAGTTTTTAGATTGATGTCAGTACCAAATTCACTTCGTCCTGAACTGTTTGCCTACGAGATTTCTTTTACAGGTACAGATGTATGGAAGCAAAAACGTCGACCTTTGTACGGGTGGGGGAATTATGGCAGAGTAGATGTTGAAATACAGGAAGACTAGTAATGAATACTATGCCTTATTTTTATAATCTTTTATATTTTGGCGATAAGTGTTTTGTAGATACTGCGTTCAAAATCTATCTGCTCCAGCGCTTATTCATTTTTTTAGCGGAGATTCGTGTGTGAAGTACTCATTAAGTTCTGAAATTTGGATTTTTGTTTTATATCGAGTATTAAAAGTGTGAATGATTCACATTCTGTTGTAATTTCAAGTGCTATCAGTTTTTCAATAATTATTTCGCCGCCACGTTAAAACTGTACTCAAATATCAGTATGTTGATAACAAATATTTAGATATATCGCTATCCGCGTTTCCATTTTTGGATATTTTGCTAATTTTAGTTTCTGTCTTCTAGAATATTTGGGATAAGAGCGCCAAAGAATTATTGATATAAATCACGAATACATAAACATATTTTCATTTTTTAAATTTTCTTTTCTTTTTGTTGGCATAAATAGGATTTCGTTAGTACGTCCTCTACCATTTAGCTGATGTAGAGGAAGAATTGTAGTTCATCAAAAGATAGATTACGAGATTTCACCGCCCTCTATATAAAAACTTAATTAAAAAATCTGATGTGCCGCACTCACATGATCTTTTTCTACGCTTGTACAAACTATTTTTACAAGTCTTATTCTCCATACATGTACTTCATCTTAATTGAGATATCGTGATGTTAATCTGACTGCTAATTTTCTTGTAAGTGAGGGGAATATGGTAGGTTTTAAGCTATAGTCAAATCTGTAAGAGCTGGTTGCTATGTGGAGCATTCCTTTCTCTTTGTTGCATGCCCAGGAAATTTCGAAAATGGTTCGCTCGACAAAAATAAAAAAAAATGTATATGACATAAATTGCGTGTTTTAACGAGCTCTACATTTTTTCTTTACAAAAGGTTTATCAATCTCTTACGGTTTACCAGTTATGCAAAAGCTGTTCACAATGAAGAGGGCTTTTGGGGACATTCCCAGAAAATTTAAGATATACATTTTATTAGTCATGAAAATATCGTAAACATATGGTATTTTATTCAAAACTGTTAGAGCCAGTTTTGAGAGAATCAAAATTTTCGAAAAATGTTCCATGTAGGGTAGTCCGGAGTGGAGGGATTTTCATGAAAATATTCGTGTCGCATCTTTGAAAGATACTGAACCTAAATACCAAGATTGGTATTTATCCGACTTTTCTTTTTTGAGCTATGCTGTTCACAGAGACACATACACACTTGCGCGCGCGCACACACACACACGTGCTATTTTTTCTAAAAATGCTTTTTTTTAATCCAGGAGGCCTCAAAACATGTATTTCCGGTGAAATCTCGGTATCGAATTTTTCGGTGGAATACAATACTTCCCCTACTTACTATACGTAGTAGACAAAGTAAAAATTAATGTTTTACATTATCCTAACTTTCTTTATCCAATTTTACCCATGTTTTACATATTATTTATATGAAAAGTGATTCTTCAATCCCAGTTAGGTTGCTCACGAAAAGTTTTTAACTGCGAATAGTCTCGAATATGGACTTCGTTGCATGTTCGATACGGAAAACAAAGCTCTATTGGATTCTAAAGTGAATATATATATTATATATATATATTATATATAATTCTTGTATACTATGTATATTTTAATGCTGTATAATACTACATCGAACAGAATTTTACGAAAGTTTCACTTTCCAAATAAAGGTAGAAGTGATTAATGCTGTTCATAAGCAAGACAAGAATGTTCATAATCATCAATAAGTTTGTGCCTCAAAGCAAAGCAATTATCTGAAAACGTAGCCCTGATATTAAAAGCTCCTTTTAAAGGAGCGTATGGCACAAACGAAACAAAAATCTGTGACGGCTTCATTAATTGTATTCAAACGTTACTAGGCCTTCCGAGTTTCCTGTAGCCCAAGGCGTTGAAACAAAGTAGGCCGTGCTTTGCTCTCAAGATGAAAGCAAAACAAAGCAGGTCTTGCATCGTCTTTATGCTCATTATATTCTGGCTCTGTCGCCCTCTACAGAAGGCTCTCGGCCTATCTTGTCACATCCATAATTCCCTTGAAGCACGCCACACCAAATAAAATGCTGCTACGTAAAGCAAACATCTTCACCCTCTCGATTACATCAACAGGTTCTGATAAAGAAAACAAACTGTTGAAGCAAGTTTTTCCGTGTTATACCGCAGGTAAAACGCTTCAAGGTGGTGAACATGTTGAAGTTAATATTTACTTTCTTTAGATCTCGCTTACAGTAGGGGAAATGTTCAAACTTATATAAGCTACCAGGAATATATGAAATGTATGTCCCTACACAAAATAAGCACCAAATTTTATATCCGTATAAATGGGGTATGCTGAACGTGTAAAATCATTGCATTTAAGATATACGACGACTGTCCCAGAAGTACCCGACCTAACAAAGAAAACACAACAATTTTGGTAAAAAAATCTTAATTTCTTAACATAGTCTCCTTTCAGCTCGATACACTTTACCTAGCGATGTTCAATAACTTCAATACCCTATTTATAGTGAGAACCGTCGAGTTCTGCAAAATAGCCATCAACTGCAAACTCCACCTCTTCATTGTTGCCAAATCTTTTACCGCTAAGCCATTTCTTCGACTTTGGAAACAGAAAATAATCAGAGGGGGCTAAGTCAGGCGAATAGGGTGCATGAGGAAGCAATTCGAACTTTAAGCCATTCATTTCGGCCAAGGCGATAATGGATGTGTGAACTGGTGCATTGTCTTTTTTGAAACAAAACCTTCTTTTTCGTTAAATGCGGCCGTTTTTGCTTGATTTCATCATTCAAACGCTGCAATAAGTTCGCATAATGCCCGCCATTGATTGCTTTTCCTGTTTGAAGATTATCAATGAAAATTATCCCATACACATCCCAAAAAACTGACGTCATGACCTTGCCTGGAACTTCTTCGTCTTCTTTGAAGCCGATTCTCCCCTTTCAATCGACGTTTTGACTGTTCCTTCATCTCAGGTGTGAAGTGATGGACCCTTGTTTCATCTATGGTTATGAATTGATGCAAAAACTCGGCTTTATTGCAGCGAAACATCGCCAAATACTTGACCTAAATATCCACACGACGCTGTTTTTGTTTCATTGTGAGTAAACGTGGCACCAATCTTGCTCACAGCTTTCTCATGTCCAAACGTTCAGTCAGTATGCGATGTACAGCACTTTTTGAAATGCCTACGAAGTCTGCTAGCTCGCGCAGTTTCAGTCGACGGTCATCCAATACCATATTGTGGATTTTCCTCACAATTTCTAGCGTGGTCACCTCATTTGGTAAACCGCTACGATGTTCGTCTTGGCAGCTCCTACGGCCTCGCTTAAACTCTGCCACCCAATATTTTACTGTTGTAAACGAAGGAGCAGACTCCCTCAGAGTAGAATTTTGCTCAGTTTTAATCTTAGTTGGACTAAAACCTTTCAAATGAAAATATTGTATCACATAACGATGGCCAGTTTTATCTATGTTTGCAATTTCGCTGAGAGAGTTTACTATTAATGACTGCCAAACAATTACTAAACAACGTAGCATCGTCAAACTTCAAACTTAAGCTTTATAACGGTGGTACTTTCTACCATAGTCATTTGTTTGAAACAACAGCCGCTATATAGACGTTAGGTCGGGTACTTCTGGGACTGCCCTCGTACCTGCGCTATTTTGCACCCAAAATGCACCCATTCGCAGTAAAACTAAATATATTTTACTGAGCTTTTAAACATATAATTAAAAATATCAAATGGACATTCTTTGAACTCGTTTTACTGCAATATAGCTAAATAATATTGCTTGCTTTACTTCATTTTACTTATAAATATAATTATAGTAATTGTGAATTTGGTGGTTATAAAATTAAATTTACGGAGTACGAAACCTCCTCCCGACGGATAAATTAATATCATGGTTGCTATCTCAAAGTATGGTGGATTAGTAAATAAACGCCACGTACATAAAAATAAAGGAAACCGGTTATATTTTGCTCATATATTTAAAATGAAATAGAGAAGAAGTTGGTTAGCTCCAATTGCAACCTTAGGAACAGTAAGTCAATTCTCTGCCACTGAACTAAGAGTTGAAACGACTTTTAGTCATACTCCATTTGAGAACCATAAATAAAAAAATATGACTTGGTTAAAATCTTGTATTCATTGTTGAAACATCTGAAACGTCTGTTGATTTGAAGTCTCGTGTAGGAATTGTTTTCTCCTAAGACGATTGTGATTATAGTTGTGTTCCCCATTACAACTACTAAAAGAATGTATGTAGTCTTGTGAACAAAGTTTGGCTGTCCCGAGCGCTATCAAAAGTACCTTTATTAACTAATAATCATCTTCCTAAACGCTCATAATGTTATATAAACAAAACAAACCCCTATTCCAATTCAGCCTCTCAAATGGCAGCCAGTTTTAAAGTTTAAGGAGTGTACATAATCTCTTTTGTCATGTGCTGTCCGTGGTCGCATCGCAAGTTGCCATATTAGCTTAGTTGTTTCAGCTTTTGCGATTGGCTGTTTATTTGTTTGTTCCCCTTTATCGTTATGAATAGCAATATAACACATTAACTGTATGCTTAAGATTTGCGTCTTTATGTTAATGCTTATTAATTTCTCTACTAGGTATAGTAAGTAGGGGAAGTATTGCATTCCACCCAAAAATTCGATACCGAGATTTCACGAAAATAAATTATTTTGAGGCCCCCCGAATCTAAAATAGGCATTTTTACTTTCTCTACTACGTATAGTAAGTAGGGGAAGTATTGCATTCCACCCAAAAATTAGATACCGAGATTTCACCGGAAATACATGTTTTGAGACCTCCTGAATCCAAAAAAAGCATTTTTGGAAACATGTCCGTGTGTGTGTCTGTGTGTGTGTGTGTGTCTGTGTGTGTGTCTGTGTGTGTGTGTGTGTGTGTGTGTGTGTGTCTGTGTCTGTGAACAGCATAACTCAAAAACTAACAGTCGGATAAACACCAAACTTTGTATTTACGTTCAGTATCTTCCAGAGATGCGACACGAAGATTTTCAAGAAAATCCCCCCACCCCAGACTACCCTTTACATGGAACATTTTTCGAAAATTTTAATTTTCTCAAAAATGGCTCTAACGATTTTGATGAAAATATCATATGTTTAAGATAATGTCATGAGAAATGAAATGTATATCTCGAAATTTCTGGGAATGTCTCCAAAAGTATTCTTCATTATGAACGACTTTTGCATAACTGGTAAACCATAAGAGATAGACAAAATTTTACTACACAAAAAATGTAGATCGCGTTAAAATACACAACTTATATCATATACATGTTTTTTGTTGAGTGAACCGTTTCCGAGATATTGCTTGTTATTTCCTTAAATTTTCCAATACTTATACTTTTTCTCAAATTCGTTATTCATTTTTTTATGTCCTGGACATGCAAAGAGAATGGAATGCGCCACATAGCAACCAGCGATAAAATAATTGACTATCGCTTAAAAGCTACCATATTCCCCTTGCATCTACAAGAAAATTACAAATAAGATTGACATGTCGATATCTCGATTAATATGAAGCATATGGAGAATAGGCGTTTGTAAAAATAGATTGTACAAGAGTAGAGAAAGTCATGTGAGTGTAACACATCAGATTTTTTAAAAAAGGTCCGTGTGTGTGGATGTGTGTCTGTGAACAGCATACTTCAAAAACTAAGAGTCGGATAAATACCAAACTTGGCATTTAGGAACAGTATCTTTCTAAGATGCCACACGAAAACCCCCCACCCTAAACTACCCTTTATAAGGAAAAGTTTTCAAAAATATTAATTTTCTCAAAAATGGCTCTATCGATTTTGATTAAAATATCATATGTTTAAGATATTTTTGTGACAAATAAAATGTATATCTTGAATTTTCTTGAAATGTCTCCAAGACTCCTCTTCATTGTGAATGGTTTTGCATAACTGGTAAACCGTAAGAGATAGATAAAATATTTGCATACAAAAGATGTAGATCTCGTTAAAACACACAATTTGTCACATACATTTTTTTGTCGAGTGAACCATTTCCGAGATATTCCTTGTTATTTGTTTGGATATTCCAGTACTTTTACTTTTTATCAAATAGGAATGCAAAGAGAATGAAATGCTCCATATAGCAACCAGATCTTAAAAGATTTGACTGTCGCTTAAAGCCTACAATATTCTTTTTGTACCTACAAGAAAATTAGCAATAAGATTAACATCTCTACCTCGATCAACATATGGAGTGTATGGAAGTATATGGAGAGTAAGCATTTGTAAAAATAGTTTGTACAAGAGTAGAGAAATCCATGTGAGTGTAACACATGAGATTTTTTTCATTGCGAAATACCCCTTAGTCTGGTAACACGTCGCTGTTTGTTCCAAATTGGGAAATATCTAAAACAGTTTTAGTTAAGTATTACTGTAAGTATAATTTCTTGTATACTAGACAACTTTAATATACTCCAAACACAGAACAAGACACTGAGAAAACAATGTCAGGCAGAGTTGTGATGGAAATGAATCGGCTTTATTATAACCTCATTTTATAAGCATTACACTTAGTCTGTTATGGTACTCAGTGGACAATAAATCGTTGTATTCTTCTAACTAATGGATTTACGTTGTACGCTGTCCTGGCTTGAGTTATCCCATTTAATCAGTGTTCGCCAAGGCCACAAAACAAGCAGCCAATCACAGCAGAGAATATAGGTTTGCCCATTACACAAGTTTCTTAACAATATAGCTAGTTTGCATGTTTTGTTAAGTGTTGCAATCAGCATGTATTGAGTTGGAGAACAAGAGAATACGAACATCAAACGTTCCAAATTGCTCCCCTAGAAGCAAAACATTACCCCTGTAATGACGTCATTAAGAGCCAATAGCAGCAATAATGAGCTTTGTCATCCAATCGTCCCACACACTTACAGCCCACTGTTGGTGCTGGGTGTTTATCGTCTCACTTCGCTTTCAGTTGTCAAGGAATGTCATTTGAAGGCTTTCAAAGCCTTGACATCCGTGTTTGGAAACACGATTGACATTCTATGTACAAGATTAAATTATGCTGCTGTGTGTATACAATTATTTTAGAGTTGGAAACAAAACATCAATACAAATCCATAACTATACCAACTGAAACAGTCATATTTGTGTATATTGTAGTCTTAAGTGAAAACACCCTTCTTTTGCCAGAAATAATGCCTCCTATTGTATGTTCTGTTTGTATAACATTTCTTCATTCCTGAGCCTAGGCAGAACTAATTTGGTTGATGTAGACTGTAAAACTGCGAAAAGATGCGAGGTGTGTTCTTAAAGCACCGATATTAAAAAAAAATAAGAACATTATTTTCCAAATTCTTTACCATTCATTGCCTTACACCCTATACCTCTTCTCCATGTAGTCACCACCGTTGTTAAGGCACTTAAAACGAGAAACCAGGTTTTGTATGCCCTTTTAAAGAATGGTGCTTTTCTTGTTTTACATCATCATCGTTGAAATGTTTTCTACCAAGGAATTTCTTCAGATAAAGAAACAGATGAAAATCTCTTGGTGCCAAATCCGGACTATAGGGAGGGTGGTCGAATTGTTCCCAACCAAATGATGCCATCAGATCTTGGGTTTATTTGGCAGTGTGTGATGGGCATTGTCATGAACCAAAAGGATTCTACGCGAAAGCATTCCACTCTTTTGATTCTGTATTACACGACGGAGCGTTCGTAGTATCTCACAATAGGCATTTTTGTTGATTGTCGCATTCCTGGGCAAGAATTTAACAGCAAAACACGTCTGTCCCAGAAAACCGTGCACACGATCTTTCGTCTGTTTGAATTTCTTCTCAAATCCCACAATATCACACAACGGGAGATGTCTCCAATCCATGCATATATTGCTTTGATTCAGGACTGATGTAAGACACTCATGTCTCATCATCTGTAACGATGTGCGATAGCAAATCATCGCCTTCCTCAGCATATCGCGTGAGAAAAGTCAGTACAGCGGCAGATCACTGTACTTCTGTTCATCAGTAACATTTTTGGGCACCCATCTTGAGCACAATTTCCGAAATCCTAAGCGTTGTCACAATGTTATAGAGAACTGACCTTGGGATTTGTGGAAAATGTGAGGACATCACCTATACGGTAAGATGTCTTTCCTCGCGAATATTTTCTTCTGCAGCTTGCACCATATCATCCGTGATTAGACTTTCGCCGTCCCGCGGCTCATCGTGCCCACGTTAAACTTTCTAACCCACTTCCTCACCATTCCATCACTCATCATTGTTTCCCCATAAATCTCACACAATTGGTGATGAATGTTTGCTGGCGTAACATTTCTCGCATTAAAAAAAAAAGAACCACTGATCTGACTTCACGGTCGGCGGGTCGTTCGATTGTTCTGAGCATTAAAAATGCTCTAACAACAGGAAAACACAAAGTTACGATTGCTCTCATTGCGTCTGGCTTCCTTATGAATGGAGGAAGTGTTCGCGCATGCTCAAACACGCCTCGTACAAAAGCAAGATCTGAAACTCTGATGATACAGATGTTTCTTTGCGGACGGTCGCAGCAGAGGACCCATGCACTCAAGTGGAATGGCGCTCCCCTGAATAGTAATGTGCACTTGAAGATAGATGATTCAAAACTGCTACTGGTCACAAAATTACTAATTTGCCCGACATTGTACGGATGCATTTTGATATGTAATATGTGAATATCTGGAATCGTAACAAATCGATACCTAGATACGTAGCTAAACAATGAAGAAATAACACTGAGATATGGAGTTACGTCGCGTTTTCTAATAACACTTAATGCTGAAAGAACTAACCAGTTAAAATAGTACGAAGGCTTTCAGACCCGGAGTTAATTGATAAACTACTAAAACCTTCCGGGCCGGAAGTACATGGTTTGTGTGCAAAATTATCACAGCTGACGTTTCGGCCAAATTTTTTATTGCCATCTTCAAAGGCAACTTAACAACTGCCAACAGGGCAACAAACACTTCCGCAATTTATAGCTCAGGCCAAGGTGAGAAGTGACTTATTATACCCATTAATAATAGAGGGTAGAAAAGTCATGTGAATGTAACACATATTTTTTACTCCAGCATCTTGGCATTCTAATATACAGGCATGCAGTTCCTTTTAGTCTTTTAGGGATTGAAGTCGGAAGCAGTCTGTTAGTCCATGTCCGTCGAGAACACAGCTTGCAACTGTGAAAGAATTGTCAAAAATCAGTTTAGTAGTTTCCGAGATTCCCTCCTTCTCTCTCTCTCCCCTCACACGCGCGTGCGCGCGCGCACACACACACACACACACATACACAATGAAATGTTTGTGAAAAAAATCTGATGTGTTACATTCACATGACTTTCTCTACTCTTGTACAAACTATTTTTACAAACACTTATTCTCCATGTGTTTTATGTTAATCGAGATGTTAATCTTATTGCTAATTTTCTTGTAGATGCAGAAGGAATATGGTAGGTTTTAAGCGAAAGTCAAATATTTTAAGAGCTGGTTGCTATGTGGAGTATTCCATTCTCTTTGCATTAACAGGACAACAACAAAAAAATGAATAACGAATTCCCATTTGAGAAAAAGTATAAGTATTGGAAAATTTAAGCGAATAACAAGTAATATCTCGAAAATGGTTCACTCAACAACAAATAATGTATATGGCATAAATTGTGTGTTTTAACACGCCTACATTTTTTGTGTAGTGAAATTTTGTCTATCTCTTATGGTTTAATAGTTATGCAAAAGTCATTCACAATGAATACTTTTGGAGACTTTTCCAGAAAATTCGAGATATAGATTTGATTTATCATGAAAGTATCTTAAATATGAGATATTTTAATCAAAATCGTTACACCCATTTTTGAGAAAATTAAAATTTGCGAATAATGTTCCATGCAAAGGGTAATCTGTGGTGGGGGATTTTCTTGAAAACCTTCGTGTCGCATCTCTGGAAGATACTGAACCTAAATACCAAGTTTGGTGTTTATCCGACTGTTCGTTTCTGAGTTATGCTGTTCACAGACACGCTCACGGACATGTTTCCAAAAATGCTTTTTTTTTAATTCAGGGGACCTCAAAGCACATATTTCCGGTGAAATCTCGGTATCGAATTTTTGGGTGGAATACAATACTTCCCGTGTTTACTATACGTAGCAGAGAAAGTAAAAATCTGTAACTCTTTTAGGGTTACATGTCTGTCTTAAGAATTTGTTGTTCACTTGATTCTTAAAATCATCTGTGATGAGTAACGGACGTCCTGATCGACTTTCGTCATGCACATTTGTTCGTATACTGTTGAACACTTTAACACCACATCTCGTATTTCTTAGGTTCACTGTTTTATCAATATACACTTCCTTTAGTTAATGTAAATTTCTACAGGTGTCAGCTTCCAAGCATTCACAAATCCAATACCTCTCTCCTCAATGTTGGCTGGACTTTGTATCTCACAGTTCATTTTAAACAATCGCAGAAAGCAAATAACTCGTTACGTTTGAAATTCGTACAACACTGAGAAAAGATGTCGAGGAAACCGTTCGTCTTTGGAATGAAGCCCATTAGCGATCTGCTTAGCGGGAATGTGCAAATGGTCGTTTTTCATAAAATCTTTCAGGCAAAAGTTTGTTTCCTACACGACTTTGTTAGTGTTTGGTTCAGTTCTCAATCGCTGCGCTGTTTGTGATACATAATCACACGAGAGGTTACAAGTATATTAGGCGGAACTGATAACCTTGAATGTGATTTATTATGATTTTTGCACAAGTAAAATTAACAAATTGTATAAAGAATCACTTTCTTGCTTGTTTAAAATGAAACTACCATTGTCATCTGTCAAATGACGGTATACAGTCAAATATAGTTTTAATGAACATTTCAGTTCAACGAAAAAAGCTGAAATCCCCTTCTATATCAAATTATTCAATTGTACGAACGTCGGTACAACGAAAATCTCAGTATAGCGAAAATAAATTATCCTTAATGAATACACCGATTAAACAAATCTTTTCTTTACTTGCTGAACAATTACAGTGTCGTATCCTGATTCAAAGAATGTTTTATTCATTCCTGGCCATAAACGTTGCACGCGGAGTGATTTGTTCATCCTTGAGCATACAAGGTTTTGCTTCAGCTTTTGTCATAAAAGTTCTCTTTTGTCATATTGATTTCCATAATTTGAGAAAGGAGTATTTTAAAGGAGTTGTATTATAGTTCAACTGTTCGGGAGCCGAACTTGTAGTAGTTGCAACCGCACATATAGTAAACAGTTTCCGGTAGCCCTCGCCCCAAATGTACTTTCAGGTGTCCTTTACCCCAAGTTTAAAAAAAATGTTAACTTTGTAATTTAACTGTTTCTTTAAACATTATATACATTGCCTCGGCTGCGTCAGTATTTATTTTAGAAACACGTTGCTCTTAGCAGGGTTGTGGTAAGACTAAGAATGTAGGCTTACACAGATTATAATTTAACTTCACTCCTTTTATTAGTACTTGATACGATTTAAATAACATTTCACTGATACTGAGAGCTGTGAGATTCTTTAATTAATTAGTTGCACTTTTTTAACACGTAAAACTATTTTCGTCTCACACGAATACGTATTAAATTTCTTGAGGACACGTTTTGTGTCTGGTTAGTAACGCTGTCTGCAATCAACTGAACTGATTTCAATCGACTAAACTTGTAAATTTCTGTATTTCAAGTTTCTGATTGGCTAATCCTACTCCAATAGACTACCTTCTTTTAACTAAAGCTTTTTCCGGTTGTTGATTGGCTATTTTTATAAACTGTCTCAAAATTTACATTATTATTGCTCCAATAATGACTAGTAGCATTATTAAACATTCTTACTCATTATTGCAAACATATACAATGACTGTAATATACACTTTTTATATATTGTTAAATACACATATTACTTTAAGGCGGGCTGTTATTGAATTTATATATTATATAATTAGACTGAAATTATTAAAGTGTTAAAAATACTGCCTCAAATTTGACAAATTATGTTTAAAAGGTACCGTTAAAGTTTTGTTTCCTCTGCTTATTGTTGTTTCGTGTGATTCAACCTACGTAAGATGGAAATTTCAGTGTTCACAGAGCAAGCCTGATTTAAACAATGCCAACCAATCGTGTAGCGAAAAGTAAAACAAAGCGTTTTTTTTATGAAAGAAAAGCTAAAAATCTTAAGAAGTTGACAATGTGACGAAACATTCACGTTGTATGCTAAACTACATGGAAGAATCCATTGTGAACTGTTCTGTTCAATAAAAAAAAATTTACAGGCTTTACCTCAAAATGAAAACATTTGTAAGGTATGTTACGTAGTATATATAAGTTTCACTACATATAAACGAATTATGTAATGTTGCCAAGTTTAATGTTTTAAATATGAAATTAATTTAGTAGCGAATTTAGAACTGTATTGTTTCCTTCCATATCCATTCCTAATACATACGCATTAATTTGAATACACAGATACAGTGTCATATTAAATTTAAATACTAAAATTTTGGTCCTTTTAATATAAAGTATTAAATAACCGATTTATCGACATTTCAGTACAACGAAATGATTTTCAAGGTCCCTAGAAATGTTTATAATGATATTTGACTCTACCTATTAAATGAACAATAGAAAACATGTTACGCAGTATTAACCAATACTACCTATACTAGGAATGGGGAAAATAGTTAACCTCAAAATGGCTAAAATCACCACACAATAGACAGTTTTTTAAGGAACATACGAGGGCTGTTCCAGAAGTACCCGACCTGACAAAGAAAACATATTTATTTCTCTACATAATCTTTCAGCTCGATACACTTTTCCCAGCGATGTTCAATAGCTTCGATACCCTGTTTATAGTGAGAACCGTCTAGCTCTGCAAAACGGCCATCAACTGCAAACTCCACCTCTTCATTGTTAGCAAATATTTTACCACCAAGTCATTTCTTCAACTTTGGAAATAGAAAATAATCAGAGGGGGCTAAGTTGGCAAATAGGTGCATGAGGAAGGAATTCGAACTTTTAACTCATTGATTTTGATCATAGCGATACTGGATGTGTGATCTGGTGTATTGTCTTGATGAAACAAAAGTTTCTTTGTCGCTAAATGCGGTTGTTTTTGCTTGATTTTATCATTCAAACGCTGCAATAAGTTCGCATAATACTTGCCATTGATTGCTTTTCCACTTTGAAGATAATAAACGAAAATTATCCCATGTGCATATCAAAAAACTTGACGCCGTGATCTTGCCTGCAGATGGAACTGTCTTCGCCTTCTTTGGAGCCGATTCTCCCCTTTCATTCCACTGTTTTGACCGTTCCTTCGTCTCAGATGTGAAGTGATGGACCTATGTTTCATCCCTGGTTATGAATCGACGCAAAAACTCGGCTTTATTGCAGCGAAACATCGCCAAACGCTCGACTGAAACATCCTCAGGATGCTGCTTTTGTTCCATTGTGAGTAAACGCGGCACCCATCTTGCGCATAGTTTCCTCATGTCTAAATTTTCCGTTAGTATGCGATGTACAGCACTTTTTGAAATGCCTACGATATCTGCTAGCTCGCGCACTTTCAGTCGACGGTCCTCCAATACCGTTTTGTGGATTTTCTTCACAATTTCTGGCGTGGTCACCTCATTTGGTCGGCCACTGCGATGTACGTCTTGGCAGCTCGTACGGCCTCGCTTAGACTCTGCCATCCAATATTTTATTGTTGTACATGAAGGGGCAGACTCCCCCAGAGTAGAATCTAGCTCAGTTTTAATATTAGTTGGACTAAGACCTTCAAATGAAAGTATTGTATTGGCCAGTTTTATCCATGTTTACAAATTCGCTGAGAGAGTTCACTATTAATGGCTGCCAAACAATTACTAAACAACATAGCATCTTCAAACTTAAGCTTTATAAGGGTGGTACTTTCTACCATAGGCATTTGTTTGAACCAACCTTGTACGTCAGTTCGGGTACTTCTGGGACTGTCCTCGTAAATTTTAATGAAAATTGACACTATGTAAACGTGCATTGTTTAAGAACACAATTAGATGACGTAGTCTCTTTATCATGCAAACTGATATTTGAGTAACGAGGTACGTTTTATCCGACAATGACATCCTTGCAAGCATTAGATAAGATTAATGACCATGACTGGTCGATATGCGAGGCATCGCTAAACGTTATTAGTCAATATCAAATACGTGGCAAACAATACAAGTCAGTATAATGACATCTTTATGTAGTTTCCTTGAGGTAGCATAGCAACATAACTGCCGTTTTTAAGCTATTAATAACGGGCATGACCTCCTCTATCAGTCTACTGGCAAATCAAACTTCCGCCGTTCTCTTGTTTGAAACTAGCGTAATTAATTGTACATCAGGTAGCGGTGCGTTGTTGGTAAAACGATTGTGTTCGAGATTATTCCAGGCAGTCGAACTGGACTCCCTGTTGGAGTACCGCTGGGCACTTTTAATTTCCTCATTATGTTCAGGGGCGTGTTCCAATCGGATAACATATGTTCATCATGGAGGTTTTATCTGCCCACACGCACTCTAGCAACATTCGGTCGAATTAAATCTACCTCGCACCTCTAACGGTTACTGATTTGGGAGGGAGGCGGCTTAGCAAGCAGTGGCTAGTAAAACCGAAAGGAAAAGTCCGTAATGTGAGTCAATATTTCCAAACACAAACATAAATTATTTAAAAAGTTGTCACAAACAGTATCGAGTTCAGCGTTTGAAAATATTATTAGACGTCAGAAACTCTTAGAAAATGTCATTCCAACACTATGTTAGCTCTCTTGTTTGTTGCTATAATACTGACAGTGCGCATAAAATCGCTGCTCCATCTCATATCTACACGTGCGCCATCATATTTTGCTAAAAATCGGAAGTTTTTTTTTCCCCGTTTGCGAGCAGTGCTGCATGACAACGAAGAGCTGTTGGCTAATTAGGTAAATCTGCGACGACTTCTGCAAAAACAGCTTCGCTCTCTTGTTTAGCAAGAAAAGGGAGCATAAGTATACCCTAGAGATAGGAACAAAGATTTCTTTTACACGTTTCAATAATAATAATAACAATAATAAGAAGAACAACTAATAAAGCGTGTGTTCCTAATTTCTTGACCCTAAACCACATAATGTTCTGACTAAATTCTGGTCCGTGACAGTATAATTGCATAATGTCCCTAACAGCAACTTAGATCAGCAGAATGTGTGAATAAAAGGTGAAATGAACGCTGAAATAAGCTGTGGTCAATTGGGCCCAAGGTTTCCCCTATATGTTTTGTGAAGAAAGAGTAAAACTCGATAAACACCTTATCCAGGCAAAGCACCCAACTGAGATTCGATCTCTGGTCATCTGGACTTAATAGCCGACGATAAACCTTACATTACGAAGACACTTTCACACATACCCCACAAACACTATTGGTATAAAACGGTGAACGGCGATTGCGTCCCGCAGTCAGTTTTATATGTTAGTTGCGTCCCTGGAATTTTTTGTTGGTACGTCAATTGCGTCTATGAAAGATTTGAATTGTTAGTCCCAGTATTTTCAATTCCTGGCACAAACAACATCTCCCTTCCCATTTTGCAGACCTACGATTGTCTGTAACATTCTTAATTTAAACCCCACAAATGGATGAAATGTTGTTAGTTTACATTGTGTTATGCATAAACGTCTAAGCACTGGACACTATTTAACAAACAAACAAACAAACAAAAATTGTATGCTTGAAATAGTAAGTGGGTTAAAAATGTTCGTTAAAACTAAACGATTCACCTTCTCATTTGTCATCGACACCAGGCTCGTGCACAACTGAGAATGAGAACTATTATGTATGCCCAGTTTGGCCTTTATGCTGCATATGACGTATCAAAAAGCGTGCTAAACAGTGCTTCGTTGTGTCTTGTCGCAAAACGCGTTCTATAGTGTTTGGCTGTGTCTTATCGAAGAACCCATATTAGCCAAATACCAAACTGTATTCACTCTTAGGTTGACGTCAAAACAAACCCCAGGTAACTAGTGCACCGATGTAAATGTATCCTTCTGCCATTCGCGTCAGAAATACTGTCACACTTTCACAACCATTTGTGGCGAGTACACGCGGCGCGCAATGCAAACAGAACAGAGCCCTTATTCCGACAACTATAATGGTGACTAGCATATTTTGTTAGGAGTTAAAGGAGATAAGATTGATAGTTACAACAAAATAAAAGTTTGCACATATAATAATGGTTAATTCTAAAAGAAAGAGCGAAAAGGAAACAAACAAGTATGCGATAGTTTACATTTATTCGCTCTCTGGAAGCGCACTTTTATCAACTGTTGGCGGCTCATTTTTAAAAAACGAAATTTTACACTTTTACATAAATTGCATTCTTCACAAAATCGTTACATTCTTGTATCGCACGTTTCACACACTTTTTGTGAAACGTGCGATACAAGAATGTACTTTTTCCCGGGTGTAACACTTTTCCTGTTTCAGATTTTTCTTTACGAGCACTGTTTATACGTGTACTCAAAACACCGGTGAACTCATAAGATAATTTCACCACTTCTTTCATCATGCAACACTATATACATAGTGCAAATTCACCGTCCTCAATGATACTAAACAGAAACTGATAGTTCCAGGCTGTAAACAATATTCTTCCCAAACTCGGAACAGGTGACTCGTACGAATTGCATGATGGAACTTGTAGCTCTGTTTAATAGTATAAATCAGTGTTAATTAATCTCTTAGGTATTTGTATACAATATTATACCGTTTAAGGATAAACTCATTCTAAAATTTAGATTATGAGCACGGGACTACCTTCCTACGCGCCTTGCTACCGTGTTGTATCACGGTGCTTTGGTCACGTGGGTTTGTTTCGGGGAGGTTCAACGTAAGGGTGAATACAGTATAGGCAAGTAGCTGTGGACGCAACTGACATAGCCCCCCTATAAAAATCGTATTATTGGGACGAATATCTGCCTAGAAGTGGTTTTCAGCGTTTATATGATAAACAGGTTTTTGCTAGTCAGGAACTGGTGTGAAAAAATCAAAATAAAATAGCTTACCTTCCAACGCTATTCAGGTGGCGTACCAAAGTAAACTTCTATATGCAAACACAGTTTCTTCCATTTTGCCATTTTATATGCCTATTAGTGATATTTTAAGTACTATACGCAAGGATTTGGTCGAATTACGAACACTTGCTTCACATTCCGATGCTCTCTTATATACATTACGTGATCAAAAGTATCCGCACACCTGGCTGAAAATGACGTACAACTTCGTGGCGCCCTCCATCGGTAATGCTGAAAGTCAACATGGTGTTGGCCCAGCCTTAGCCTTGATGACAGCGTTCACTCTCGCAGGCATACTTTCAATCAGGTGCTGAAAGGTTTCTTTTGGGGAATGACAGCCCATTCTTCACAGAGTAGGGAACTGAGGAGAGGTATCGATGTAGGTCGGTGAGGCCTGGCACGAAGTCGGCGTTCCAAAGGTGTTCTATAGGATTCAAGTCAGGACTCTGTGTAGGCCAGTCCATTACAGGGATGTTATTGTCGTGTAACCACTTCGCCACAGCCCGTGCAGTATGCACAGGAGCTTGATCGTGTTGAAAGATGCAATTGCCATCCCCGAGTTGCTTTTTAACAGTGGGAAGCAAGAATGTGCTTAAAATATCATTGTAGGTCTGCGCTGTGATCGTGCCACGCAAAACAACAAGGGATGCAAGCCCTCTCCAGGAAAAACACGCCACACCATAACACCACCACCTCCGAATTTCACTGTTGGCACTACACACGCTGGCAGATGACGTTCACCGGGCATTCGCCATACCCACACCCTGCCATCGGATCGCCACATTGTGTACCGTGATTAGTCACTCCACACAACGTTTGCCACTGTTCAATCGTGTAATGTTGACGCTTCTTACACCAAGCGAGGCGTCGTTTGACCTTTTCCTGCGTGATGTGTGGCTTATGCTCAGCCGCTCGACCATGGATTCCAAGGTTTCTCACCTCACGTCTAACTGTCATAGTACTTGGAGTGGACCTGGTGCAGTTTGGAATTCCTGTGTGACGATCTGGTTAGATGTCTGCCTATTACTCTTTACGACCCTCTTCAAATGTCGGCGGCCTCTGTCAGTCAACAGACGAGGTCGGCCTGTATGCTTTTGTGCTGTACATGTCCCTTCACGTTTGCACTTCACTATCACATCAGAAACAGTGGACCTAGGGATGTTTAGGAGTGTGGAAATCTCGCGTACAGACTTCTGACACAAGTGACACCCAATCACCTGACCACGTTCGAAGTCCGTGAGTTCCACGGAGAGTCCCATCCTGCTGTTTCACGATGTCTAATGACTACTGAGGTCGGGTAATGAGTACCGGGCAGTAGGTGGCAGAACAATGCACCTAAAATGAAAAACGTATGTTTGTGCGGGTGTCCGGATACTTTTGATCACCGAGTGTATTTCAACATGTAACAGGTTATTCTGAATTTTAATATCCTCCAGCTTTCTCTTCTTTTCTGTCTGCATTTGTAGATTACGGAGTGGTCTGTCAGCTTTGAAGATGCTGCTGTGATTAAGTTCAATCAGTTTTATTTTCTGTAAATGGCTTTGTTATATGAAATAAATGGCAGAGTTAAGCCTTTCGTTGTAGTTTTGTTCGGTATCACAGTTATATTAATACCCGATTTTCTCGCATCAAATGTTAGAAAATATTCCCCTTTAAGAAACTATACTTTCATAGGATGTATTTAGGAAGTAGGTATTACCATTAATGGTTTAGTTAAGAGCTAACGGAACACTTTGAGATGTCATACATCGCGTATATACATTACAATAATCCTGTACTTAACGTTCCACGTCAAAGCGGTGTATTTAGCTATACTTTTCCTTTTGTTGCAGGTAAGTGAAGAAGCTGGGCCTCATAGAAAGTTATCTGCTCCATGTAAATACAAGCCGAGGAGGAAGTTTTAGGGCTGAAATAATAAGAATTCTGAAGCGCCTCTCCTGAGAGAACGGCAACTTGGTGCATAAATTAAGGCGTTAGGCAAGGGAACGTCTCACATAATCCTTCTCAGCCTCGGAGACATCTCCCTGACAGCAGTGCTGCCAACGTACCTTGGGGATTTGCTGCTATGGTAACAGCTCCCAGCTGCAATCCAACGAATTGGCGTATGTCTCAGATTTTACGATCCACTAGGATCTTTTGTTTTGATGGGGATTATATAGGGTCGTTATATCAGCGCAAGACTACACATGTTCTTGCAAAACTTCTCCCTTATCCTTGATCCTGGTAAAATAAAATGGTGGATCAGAGAAGATAACAGGTATATGATTGTAAATATTTAATTATATATACAGTTACATACAAAAACATATCGTTTCATTCATAGCGCGGCAGTGACATTTTCCCTACAAAGCATTATAGTAACTATCCAACTTTATTCCACTCAACCTTGAAGTTTCTTTCCGTCACTCTGCTAATGTAAACGTTAGTAATAGCTACGCGGCTTTGTATACCATCATAAATATCTCAAAAACCATTCCTACTAATGTTCATATTTATACTACGTATTATGATAAATATTTGCCATAAATGTTTAAGTAAGGCAATCGTGCAGTAAAGCAATATTTTATTTAAGGTATACAGGTGCTTCAAATAAGTAACATGTTACATCTCTGTTTGAACTCGAGAACTTCAGGCTCGGACACTTATCATTTCAAGGTGTACTCTTTAACATGTGAGAACGTTTAAGTGATTAGTAATTAATATTTTAGAGTGGTACAAAACTTTTTCTCACACATTCTCCTGTGCAAGTTAACTACAGAACATTCAAGATGCATCTTGTATCCATGACACAGTATCTCAACATAATGTTTTTCTTTTTTCAAAATTGTCAGTCATTTTTGAGAAAGAAGAAAAAAATTCTTCTACGTAATGGATTGTTTGTGGAGATGATGATTTTCTGTCTTGCATCCTTAATCTGTGATCGTGCCACGCAAAACAACAAGGGATGCAAGCCCCCTCCAGGAAAAACACGCCCCACCATAACACCACCACCTCCGAATTTCACTGTTGGCACTACACACGCTGGCAGATGACGTTCACCGGGCATTCGCCATACTCACACTCTGCCATCGGATCGACACATTGTGTACCGTGATTCATCACTCCACACGTTTATTATTTATTCTACATGTTTACACTTACTGTACTTACACCGCAGTTTCGTTTTAAATATCTGGAGGCTACAACTACAATGGACCACTGCTTCTCACACGATAAGTGCACACATGATCATTTACTTTCATACTTATAACATTTCTCTAACATAAAAGTAAACGAGATGTTTCATTCCAAAAATAATAAGATTTGAAGCTCTTGAATACTTAACAACATAATTATTTTTAATTAAATAATTATTGCTAAGCATTAAAATATGTAATACATAACAATCACACGACTTTTCTACGCATTACTAGTTCACGTGTATCTTGCATATTACACTGTTTATATAAAAACTGTTTTTGTATCCAAGTTCTGCCATATGTATTTGGTTACAAGAAAGATGCGAAATCAACTGTGTATATCCGAGTTGGAGTTTCGTAAACAATGAGATGTTGGGGAGGGGGATATGCTAACTGGACGGTAGCAAAGCAAACTGCAGTCTGGGAGTACAAACATACAACGAGTATTCTAAAATACAAGCCTTTTACGCAAAACTCCTGTTATACATTTCATTGTTCGTGCCAAAACCTCAAACACTGGAATCTCGATATGGAACTTTTGGATAGCCGCTATACCTAAACAATAGGGAGAGTTCAAAATTGCTCTCAAAACACGTGCTTGAAAAATACATTGAAAATGCAGCCAGCTGTTTAAGACATCATTATACAGTCCAGGATTACACTGTTCTACAAACATGTACAATGTTCATGGAAATGAAATGAGCTAAACTTTGTTAATTCGGTGCCACGGAAATTGAAACTGACATTAAAATTTGCATGTTACCTCTAGTTGTCGATTTGCAGCTGTTACCTGTAAGTAGGCTTTTTTCGCAAAATATCGAGTCACATATATAAGCAATTGGCTGCACTGCCTGTGAGCATGTCATCATATTCACAGGACGGTGTTATCACGTGATCGGGTATACCCTGCACGTGTTCAGTAGTTTTATGGCCCCATAAGTACAAAAATGTCCCGTAAATGCGGATAACTTCTGCGGCGAAGTAACTTTGTTTCTAGAAAGTGTTATATAATTGCAGCTGTAACTGATAAAAAATGGGAAACTCATGTATGCTGCACTACGTGGTCGTCCAAACTTAATGCATGAATGAATAGAAAAGGACGTCAAATGGCATTTGGAGTTCCGATGATTTGGAGAGAGCCCACCAACTATACTACTGGCGATTATTTCCGCATGGTTTCCCCTATAAACAAAGGAATCTCCATGACAAAAACTCAACAGTTGTGTACCCTAATATATCCTTGCAATTCGACCTGTAACTCATGACGACAAACTTCCTGTTCCTAAAAACCCAGAAAATGATTCTGTGAGCTATGATCAAGAGAGCATGCTTCCATAACTGAAGATAAACAGCCATCAACGTTAAGAGAGCAAGACTTCTTTCCAAGCACATCATCCTTGAATCACAAAGATGACAGAAGGGGACCTCAATGACCTCATCAGGGATCTAGAGCTTCCTAAAAATAAGGCAGAACTTTTGGCATCACGGTTACAACAGTGGAAGTATCTACACGACTCCGTGAAAGTGACAGGATTTCAGAAATAAGGAATTTGAGGACTTTTTTTTAAAAAAACTGAGGAACTTCACATTCTGCAAAGACGTACTTGGTCTGAAGGGGCCATTGAATATGAAGCACAGTCCTGTTGACGCAGTATTTTATATCACAACACTGTGAATGCCAGAGTGATTGTAGTGTAAATAAGCATTATTGTATGACAATGATTTGAGATGTTTGTTAATTATAAGCATTGTAATGAAATAAGTTTACACGGCCTCACTGAAACTGACAATAGGAGCGGGTAACAATGAGCGAGAGGGTGAGTTGTTTATCAATTATAAGAGACAAACAAATGATGACGTCAGAGTAGCGCGCTTTTCTTTAGAAATGGAGGGAGTATCTTCCCTAGAGCATATGTGTTCGTAATTTTGATTGGATTTAAAAATAGACGCTAAATGTTAGCGTGCTTTATTAACCAATAGCAGCTCGATTACAATCTTTAGGCATATCGGGGTGAGGGAGTATAAATTCCGTGCCAGAGACGGGTAACGCACAGTTCAACAGAATCATGCGCGGGTTACACTCGCTCAGTTCAACAGAATCATTTGCGGGTTATACGTCGCGCAGTTCAACAGAATCGTTCACGATGTACACGTTATGCAATTCTACAGAATCTCTCGCGTCGTAAAGTTAGTTACAAAATGTGAAATACTAGAATTAATAATAAGCGGCAAATAAGTGATTATAGTTATATTCGAAAATATAACAGTTTCAGTCGGGCGTGTATCAAGAGTAATTATGTGAAATTAATTAATTGTAACGGCAATAAAAGTGTAAAAACAAATTCTTTTGTCAGTGTTATCTTTTAGTAATAACTCCTTTCCGTTTACACACCCTGTTTAAGAGATTTGCTCGACTTGTAATAATAGCTAGCCGGAGGACAAAGAATCCAAAATTCAAACTAGTAATACAATAACAGGCGCTCAGCAAATACGATAACACGAAAGTTACCGCGACACTGTTGGATGGCGACTGTTCATCGATGCTTCAAAGACAAGCCTTAAAGCAGTACTTTTACATAATAGAAACGAGTTTCCTTCCATTCTTGTAGCGCATGCCATCATTACAAAAGAAACATACAAATGATGATCAACATCCTGATAGGAGTAGAGTACACGACATACAGTGGGAAGTGTGTGGGGATTTTAAAGCTATTGCCATATTTAAACATCAGTTTTGATTATCATCAGATCACTCTCCTGTGCTCTTGACTATGAGCTGCTCTGTGATTAAACATTGTCCACCACGAAAACCTTGAAACAATCTGACCACCTGGGAACATTTTCTTCTCAGAGTCCAGGACAATCTATCAGCGAATTCACCTCTAAAAACCAGCAAGAACATAGTTGATGCCTTGAACATTTAACATCTACTTTGTAGAATACTGGATGGTATTCTACACCTCTAATACATATTACATTAAAACAATATCAACGTAACATAACAAAAGTAGAAGGGAAAAGAAAGCTACGACGAGTATGGCAACGTACCCGACAGCCTGAAGACAAAAATGCTTTTAACAGACCTTCACGGCTCTTCCGAAGACAATAATTATCACTGTTGTACAAAAATCAGAGTTGCAAAGTATTTTCAGTCTTTGACCCCAACTGCAACACCCGATTGTAAGCCCTCCTTTCGAAAACAACAATAAGATTGTAACAACCTTAATCACATATTCCACCAATAGGAAATAACGACAGCACTTGAGCTCGAAGTCATAAGGAAAAGGATGAGCGATTTACAGAACATCCGTCTTCGAGCCGGAAATTCAGAGAGGCACTTCTGAAGAATAAATTAGTGCTTACCTCTATGCTTCATTAGAACTATCACCTCCTATTGAGCCGTTCTGCTCAGATGAAGTAAACAATCACAATAAAAAGACATGCCAACTACACAAAAAGTCCCAGTTATGAACTTGTTTCTGGCAAAGTTCTATCGTAATCTCCCAAAAAGGCTGATGAATTTGTTACATCTATTTTCAATGCTAATCTTCGTGTTGCCATTTCCCTAGTCATTGGAAAGTGACGTAAATAATTAACATCCTCAAATCGGGGAAAGCCCCGAATGAAGCAGCATCGTACCGACCAATTAGTTTATTGCCTGTTTTGTCCAAAGTATATGAGAAGCTCCTTCAGTGGTTGAAACCCTACTTTCAGTAATAATACCCGATATACAATTTGGTTTTCGTGAGCACCATTCGACAATCGAAGAAGTCTGTCGAATGGTAAAATTGTAACAAAATCCTTTTACTCACGCCGCTACTGTACTGCTGTCTTCCTTGATACACAGCAGCCTTTTGACAAGGTATGGGATACCGGACTTCTACATAAAATAAAATTGCTATTTCCTCGTCCTTATATTCTGTTACAATCTGAGGCAGTATTTTTAACACTTAAATGATTTCAGTCTAATTATATAATATAAAATTCAATAACAGCTCGCCTTAAAGCAATATGTGTATAATATAACATAAAATGTAGGTAACAGTCATTGTATTAATGTTTAATTTTTATGTACATGTTTAATAATGATATGTGAATGTGTTACTTAATTTAATAATGTTGGAGCTGTGAGAATATAGGTTAAAAGTTGCTAACAATAAGGTAACAATGAGGTAACCTTGAGGCAATAATGAACTGGAAAGTTTAATAATGCTGCTGGTAATTTTTGGAGCAACAATAATGTACTTTTTGAGACAGTTTATAAATAGCCAATCAACAACCAGAAAAAGCTGAAAGTTAAATAAAAGTATTCTATTGGATTAGAAATAGTCAATCAGAGACTTGAAATAGATGAAATTTGCAAATTCAGGCGGTAGAAATCAGTTCAGTTGCTAGCAGACAGCGTTCCTAACTGGACGCGAGACGCGTCCTCGAGTTAATACGTATTCAGTGTGAGATGAAAATTCGTTGCGGCGAGTATATTATAAAGTTTACGTGTTTAAAAAGTGCAAGTAATTAATAAATAATGTCACAGCTCTCTATATATCAGTGAAGTGTTATTTAATGGTGTCAAGGATTAATAAAAAGTAGTGAAGTAAAACCGCACCACACCTTGTTCAGAGATACATGTTTCTACAAATTAATATGGCGCAGCCGGGTATATTATAAAGTTTACGTGTTTAAAAAGTGCAAGTAAGTAATAAATAATGTCACAGCTCTCTATATATCAGTGAAGTGTTATTTAATCGTGTCAAGGATTAATAAAAAGGAGTGAAGTAAAACCGCACCACACCTTGTTCAGAGATACATGTTTCTACAAATTAATATGACGCAGTCGAGGCAAACATAACTATATAATATTAAAGAAACATTAAAATATAAAGTTGAAAGTAAAGTTGGAGCAAAGGCCACCGCAACTTTGCACCATACGTGGTTGCAACTACTTCATCAAACTTGGCTCCCCAACATTCGAACTACAATACAATTACTTCAAATCTTACCTTAGCGATAGACATTTTCAAGTCAAATAAAAAGGTGTACTTTCCACCTTCCATGAAATCAAATCCGGAGTACCCTAAGGCAGTGTTCGTGGGCCGACTTTATACCTTACCTACATTTGTGATCTACCAATAACTGAACATACCACCAGCAATTTTTGCAGATGACACGTCCATACTCGCCTCGCATAAAAATCCTTATATAGCCTCAGAATATCTCAAACACCATCTACACCTACTTCAACAATGGTTAAACAAATGGAGAATACAGGCAAACCCCAGTAAATCTCACTATATCTCATCTTCTTTATGACGCGGAACATGCCCTAAATTACATCTAAATCATGTAGAAATTCCCTTAGCATCATCTGTAAAATATCTTGGATTGCACTTATTTTTAGATGGAAACCCCACATTATGACGAAATGCAAAAGAAGCAAAACTAAACAAGTATTCTCATCTGTCTCCCCACAGAAAAATATTAATATACAGGGTGATTTATGAAGAACTTGCACATTTATTTCTTTAATTGTTTCAAAACGAGTTATGCTAGCGACAACGTATTGTACCTGAAATGCAGAGGAATTTCGGAAGATTATTTACCTCTATAGCAAATTTTGAAAATGTCCTTCACCTTACATAAGGCACAACTCAACACGTCGTTTCATGTTACTGGCCTCCATGTTGGAGGACTCTTGTCAATAGCTTGAATCTCCTGTGAAATGTTGTGCTTCAGATCGTCCAATGTCTGGGGACGAGTGGCATAAACCCTGTCTTTTGAATAAACCCATAGAAAGAAGTCCGAGTATCTCGGTGGCCACAGGTTGTTGGAAATTATCCGGAGTCGTCAAAGAAACTTATAGTTAGTGCCATGGATTCATTTGATGTATGGCATGTAGCGCCGTCCTGTTGAAAATATCCTGACTCAGCTCTACATCGTCTAGTTGTTCAGCAAACTCCATGAAAATCCGTCGGTACTCTTCAGTGTTCACACTGTTTTAAAAAAAATGGTCCCACTATTCTCTGTGCGGATATTCTGCACCAAACTCCGATTTTAACCGGGTGTATAGCCGGATAAATGGAACCATGCTTCATCTGTAAACCATATGATGGTCAATGTGACAGGATTTTGCACAATGAACGCCTGAAACCAACGACAATAATTCAGTCGTCTATCCTTATCTGGTTTCTGTAACTGATGTACAGCGGTAATCCTATACGGCTTTAGGCCTGCACTTTTCACAGCTCTCTGACACATCGAATAGCTGTACCCTGTTTCCTGCGACAAACGTCTTAATGATTTTCTGGCTGATTGATTCAGCCGTGCTCTTACGTCAACAACAACCGTGGGAAGCCCAGATGAACGAATTTTGCGTTTTTCACTCACCAGAGATCCAGTTATTTAAAATTTGTTTACCAGTCCCAGTATTGTGTGTGTTTGGGGAGAAATCCGAACACCAGATTCTCTCCGGAATGCCCTTTGAATAGCTGTAATTGAATTCGTAATCCAGTATTGCTTTACAAGGAAGAGTCCTTCATTTAATGTGTACTCCGTTTTCACGTTGACTAGAACAAAATCTCTAAAACTATTACGAATAAAACATGAATATCTGCGCATGTATGACAGGTAATCGAAACTCCAATACATTCTGCTTAATTTGGTGCTAAAATTGGGGCAATGAGTGGATTTAGAACAGAAAAATTAAAGAAATAAATGTTGTCAGTTCTTCATACGAGTAAATCACCCTGTAGAAGACCCTCATAGACCCGCAAGGACATATATTACCCAGCTTTGGGGAACTTCCAGTAACTCCAATATTGACATCCTACGAAGATTTTAATGTAAAACTCTTCGTTGTCTGACAAGCCCGCCATGGTACATCTTCAACGCCACGCTACGTAATGATCCTCACATCTCTAGAATAAATAAAGAAATCACTTCCCATAGTCTGCGGTATTAGCAGCGCTTAATTAAACATCCAAACTCTCTCGCCATTGGTCTACTAGACTACAGTACCACGATTGACCGTCTACAGCGCTGTAACATTTTGGACTTGCCAGTCCGCTTTAGCTACCTTTAGTGTTCGAGACATTACTTGTAACCCATTTATTAAATGCTCTCTTAAGAACATATTGTAAATTTTGTAGTTAATTTAATAAATCCATTTATCAGGGATGCAATCCGGCTACGCCATGTACGGTTGTTTCCTTTGCGAGTGGGATAACCGTGTTAGAGGCAAATGCTGTTCTCAGAAGTTGCCCATGAGATCATCATTAACTCCTGGAATGAAAAATGTACTGTATGAACCACTGATAGAGCGAAACAAAGTTCAATTCTGAGGAAGGTTATGTTTGACAGAGTTGTATTGCAGTTCAAATGTTGGGGAGCCGAACTTGAAGTAGTTGCAACCGCACGTATGGTAAAAGGTTTCCGGTAGCCTTCGTCCCAAACGTACTTTCCGGTGCCCTTTGCCCCAAAATGTTTGAAAAAATATTAACTTTGTAATTTTGACTGTTTCTATAAACATTATATATTTATGTTTGCCTCGGCTGCGCCAGTATTTATATTTTTTTTAGAGCCATGAATGTCTTAGCAGGGAGTGGTGCGACTGAAGAATGTAGGCTTTCACAGATTGTAATTTTTACTTCACTCCTTTTATTAATGCTTGACACGATTTAAATAACACTTCACTGATATAGAGAGCTGCGAGATTCTTTTATTAATTACTTGCACTTTATAACACGTAAACTATTTTTGTCTCACACAAAATACGTATTAAATTTCTCGAGGACGCATCACGCTCGATTTGAGTTTCTGATTGGCTAATCCTAGTCCAATAGAATACCTTCATTTAACTAAAGCTTTTTCTGGTTGTTGATTGGCTATTTTATAAACTGTCACGAAAATTACATTATTGCTTCCAATAATCACAAGTAGCATTATTAAACTTTCAAATCCATTATTGCCTCAAGGTTACCTCATTGTTACCTCATTGTTAGCAACCTTTAACCTATTATTCTCACAGCTCCTACATTATTAAATTACGTAATACATTCACATAACGTTATTAGACATGTATGCAATAATATAAACGTATACAATGACTGCAATATACACTTTTTATAATTGTTACATACATATGTTGCTTCAAGGCGGGCTGTTATTGAATATATATATATATATATATATATATATATATATATATATATACAAAATTGGACTGAAATCATTTAAATGTTAAATACACTGCCTCAAATCCCAGTACTATTATATATACAAGTGGGACTTACGAAAAAGTTGTAGAAGCTTGAAATGCAAAATTCCCCAGGCTCAGGTTTAATAAAGTGAAAGCAGGTGCGTTATCAGTCCACTGATTAGAGAACTTTTAAAAGACAGTAAGTTAGAATTAGTGGTAAAGGATACGGACAAAACAGCATGGCAATCATTTAAGAATGCTTCGAATAGTTTTCTGGGAAGCTTCAAAGCTGAACATTTCAAAGAACTTGTGAATGATCTGATGTGCTCGTATGAAACGCCAAAGTGTAATGTGTCCTAAAAATGCATTTTTGGAAATCCGCTTAGATTTCTTTCCGCCAAATTGTGGTGATGTGAGCAATGAACTGGTGAGCGATTTCACCAGGATATTTCAGTGATGCAGCAAAGATATAAAGGGAAATGGAGTGCTACCATACTAAGTGATTATTCCTGAACGGTGAAAAGGGACGCTTCTGCAAAACAGTATCAGAGACAGGCAAAAAAATAAAGTTTTTAAGGTAATTGATTTTTTCATGTTTTCATATTTTTTGTAAGATACATAAATTAAATATAATCTCAAACAGCTAATAAATACGTTTTAACACCATTTTCGTATTCAGTGACCCTAAAAACGTACAGAAAACACATTTTCTTACCAAACATTCAACTTTTGAAAATTGATAGAGCAGTGTTGTACGTGTAAAAGGATTAAAACGGAAAGGAGTGTGGAAAGCAAAATAACATTACTCCAGGAAACGTGAGTAAAGAGGAAAATAACAGTAAACTATACCAAGAAAGAAAAAAAGTTTGAAGCTTCAGGAAGAAAAATAAAGATGGAAAAGGAAAAGGACTTGGCCAGCAACACGACAGAAGCAAATAAAAGCAGAACATAGAACAAGCAGTAGTTAGAAACAAGAGCAAAGGAAAAAAGGGAGAGCTAGGACATAAAGGCAAGGAAATAAAAGGAATGAAAGCCCTTGTGAAATTTATGGAAATATGTGTTGTCCACTCTATCCTATAGGAGTTGTTGCTATGTCCTTCCAGTGTTATGACCACCACGTGTAAATCGTTAACGTAAAGTGTCCGTCGTATCTGGAGCAGCGCCTTCTTTAGCCATTGAACTGAAAAGGTGATTGTAAACGCCTTACTTCGGGGAATAGCTCGAACCATGTCCGCAGTTTATTACTCGATAGTCTTATCTGCCTCGCCCTACAACGCAGATGTGGTATAGCTGTCGATATATAGGAGCGTTCTACGAGGGCAATCACAGCAGCAGCGCCCTCTACGCATACGCTCCTGTCCTCGTGGAGATGCATGCTTACGATTTTAATGTATCTTAAAAAGATGAGTTTAGACTTACTTCACAAGGGGACGGACGGATTATTAACGTTTTCAATATTGGGTGGACATTTCATAGTGTGCCATGCTATGCTACATGGCGTCAGTGTCTAGCCGCTGAGCCTGTAGTACTTCCGCGTGCGCGTGTCGGAGAAGTTGCCTAGTAAGCAAGGCATTCGAAAGTCCGTGAAAACTGTTTGCGGGGTACTTATCGTTAGCGTAAGGCAACATGAATTTGTCAACACTGGTTGCGGCTCCTTTCTGCGAATGCAAACAAAAACATATGTACGGAATGAATTGACTTTTGTAGGGTTATGCAAGAAAGATTAACAGCCTTGATTGTTTATTTCATTTTACACTTCTACGTGTAACATTGTGAGGTACATTATTTGATATACGTTTTATGATTGTCGTTATCGTATTAGTACCTCTTCGGAATGAACACCGTGCTTGCTAGGCAACTTCTCCGCTCCTTAGAGCGACACTCGCTGCAAAACATTCACTCAAAACGTTTACACTAAGGCAGTGGTCTGATATTTGATGATAAAATATGTAATTAATTAGTGTTTGACTGTATATAAAAATGTGTTATTCTGTAATATTGTCAATTAGTGCACGATTTCTTATCCTTGTAGTCCCTGGTTCTTCTTCCTCTTCTTCCTCCCTGAGAAATGAGACGAGAGACAATATATAAAATAGCCATGTATTGATTGATGCAATATTTCCACAATTACATTAAACCACACTGTTCGCAGTTGCAGTTGTCTTATTTATTATAACAACTGAGAACGACACCTCCACTGTTCCACAGAAATTATTACTCATAACACACGAACATGTGTTAACAGTTTTAATTTACATTTCACAGTTTCTCGACATGTATGTTTTAGCGAGAATTTGCGAATAAAAGCACGTTGAACACTTTATGTATATATTATCTCTTATAGACGAATTTATTTAACAAATTTATAGTGCGACATTGTCCCCTTTGTGTTCTTGGCACTAATTTACTTGATGTATAAATAGTTATTATTTATATAGTGTATTTAAATAATTGGTTTACTATACTTTGTTTGATAACAAATGACGCCTCAACACATGCCACACTTTGAATTGAACACTCGGTATTTGCATAAGGCACATATAATTTGCTAGTGAGTAAGAAATTCACTGCAGAGGTAATTGTTCTCGTGTTTTGCAGAAATGCAGACGAACGACTTGTGGATGTGTTCTACATCACATTATATTTTTAGAAAGGAGAGTAATTACTTCTCCGAGATAATGCAAGACCGCATATGGACGAGCTGGCGGAAGTTGTATTGACCAATTAAAGTTGGGAAACGCTCACTCAACCGGCTTACGGTTCCTAGGTTAGTCCGCCTAATCACGAGTTTTTCTCTGGACTGAAAAAACGGCTTTGTAGCCAGAGTTTTACAGAGACCAGTAAAATGGTCTCTGCGAGTTGGCTTTTCAACCCAGAGGTTAAGGATTCGATTTTCGGTTGGTGGAGGAAGTTTTATTTAATTGACATTATTTTAAATTAAATTCTGTTGGATGACTATGTGTAATTCAGAGTTTAAAACCTAAAAACCAAATATAAAACGAACGAATACCTTTACAGTTGGACATTAGTTGTTTCCACAGTCAAAGGCACCAATATAATCTTAGATGTTTGAGGCGGTATAATAAGCAGATATAATAATATCAAACATCACCATTAATAAGCGTATTAATGCTAAAACATGTAATATAGGGTTATTCAAAAAGAAGGAATAGACTTTACATATTTATTTCTAATGAACGACAATAGATAGGAACGTATACGACACATCATTGAATAGAGTTCAAAGTTTAAAGCCCCACCTTTTAGTTCCATTCAGTGCCTACAGTGGCGCTGTGTTTGTTTACGAAAATGGCGACGCCACAGGAAAAACCGTTTTGTGTGCTACATTATGCAAAGAGTGAATCAATTGTTTCATTGCAGCGTGCATTTCGTTGTAAGTTCAACGAGCCGCTTCGTCATAAAAAAATTTACAATTGATACAATAAATTCGTAGAAGATGGTTGATATGCAAATGGAAAAGCACTGGTCGTCCTCGCATAACAAATGGTGCTCATTTTGAACACAAAGTAAAACGTTGAACTTTTCTCTATCCAGTGATGTGTCGCCATCTATTGTCGTTCATTAGAAATAAATATGTAAAGTCTCTACCTTCTTTTTGAATAACCCTGTATATTAATGCAGCTGGTATAATAAATAACCATAAGCATCATTACCACAACAGTAAACGACAGGTTACTACTCGGCCATGCTATGAGTGCGCTTGGAGGAGGGCGCAGTGTCTTGATAATGCCTAACGTCATTAAGTAGGAATCAGAGGGGAGTGAGGGGCAAGGCGATAGGGAATGTAGAATAGTACAACAAAAACATTACCTACTGTAATAAATGTAACTCAGACTTCGGATGTTTTCTTTACCTGACTTTGCTTCCGGTGTCCCGCCCGCTTGTACCATAACTGTTTAGTTCCTCTTCCCACCACACTCATATCGTGGCCGACTACTCCGTTACAACAGACAGATTCAAAGATTGAATAGCATACATACCAGCCAAGTGGCTCGGGCTGTCGTGTTTTCGTGAGGTCGTGGATACAAACTCCCGTGCATCTCTCATATTTTTATGGTTTCCCTCAGTCGCAAAGGTAAATACCGGGATGTATATTCAATACCACAATACAAAGTTGCACATATAAAAAAAGGTAAACATATAAAAGATGCTATAGGAAGACACGCAACCAAGGCCATGCATTATATTGTCTAAGCAGTTGGTACAGTAAGCCAATTACTAAGGCCATCTAATCAGCATCACAATGACTACGAAGTCAACATTCCGCCAAAACTCAGTAGCAACAAAACACAGTACAAGAAAGCGATTACGCCACTAAGGCCATTTAAATATCATTCATTGGCTTAGGTGAACCAATGATCTTACAGGAACTGTCTTGATATGATCAAGAATTTAAAAGCTACGTAAAAAGGGGAAGGAGCAACATGCCTGATCCCAAAAGCAAGAGAATCAAAATGTGAAAATAAGAAACTAAAATGTAAGAATTTTGTTAGAACTAAGTGTTTGCCCTAGACATATGTAGAAACAAACTGAAAGCAACAACAAACAGATTCTTCTGTATGATTAGAGTTAAAGAAAAGAAGTTGGTACTTCTATACAATTATTACTTCTAATGCCTTATGCATCAGTTACACTGGTTGGTTAATTTTGAGAGCCAACGTTTAATATGGTTTGGCCTCTGCATCCTAGTTTCAACTTTCAACTACTGACAGTTTTGGAACGTTCTGTATTTTCTTCTCTTTGCTATATGCCCTAAGCATAAATGTGTTTCTGATTATTCTTTGATCGACGTGCACAACACCTGGGTATAACATTTTCTGTGGTCCGTCGCTATGGAAACTCATATTCTCCCAATGCACATATGTTGGGCTCTAAGCTGGACGTGAAAGCATGCTTCGACTACACAAGAGGGCATCTACTTCGATTTCTTACCTATTCTATGAATTCTTTAGTAATAACTCGATGATATTCTCTTACGAGAATTCTGTTATTAACAAATCCTGGAGACCAATAATAATAATAATAATAATAATAATAATAATAATAATAATAATAATAATAATAATAACGCTGATGAGATAAAAAGCTGTTACACTGTTTTATTTTAAAAGCCGCATTTAGACCTTTTAACAGCTTTAAAACGTATTCAATCCGTAAATGTGTGCTTTCTTATTAAGTTTTCGATTATATAAATTGGAAGCACCTCTTTTGCCGTATGAAAACCTATTCATTATTTCTGAGAAAAGAAAAAGGGTAATTTGATATGTGAGAGAGAGAGAGAGAAAAGGAGCAATTCAATAATAAAAGTGTCATATTCAAATAAAGCAGGGTCAACAGTTTCCCAAAAGACACAAAGTTATGAAGAAACTTCTATTATTTAAAATATGCTATTTTATTACAACATAGGACAATTATATCATATTCATAACTGCTGGGAATTTGCAGCAATACAAATAATATTTTTTTTTAGGTTAGGATGTTTATCTACGATTTCCTTGTCAAAGTGAGAAGGTAATGCAATTTAATCTAAAAATTTATTTTCACAATAACACTGAACTTAGGAAATATTTTTATAAAAACACCTTGGACGAGAGAAAGAGGGGGAGAGATAGAGAGAGGGAGAGAGAGAGAGAGAGAGAGAGAGAGCGCGAGCGCGCGCGCGTTTGAATAATGTAGATGCAATCGGAATATGAAAAGTCGAGTGTGCGTGTAATTTTTTTTCTAGTCGACCACAATATGAAGGCGTTTGGTGGAGGTGCTTTTTTACAATCAAGGCTAGGGATCAGAGGGCACTGAGGGACAAGGCAATAGAAAAATGTAGTCGCCCAATGAAAACAATAGGTACTACATTTGCAGGCTTCGGTTTGTTCATTATAAAAATATAGTTAACATACAATCATTTATAAATAACAATACAAGTTCGGAAGAAGAGGAACGAAATGAGAAAAAATAATAAGGAATAAAAAAAACTAGAAAAGTAAAGGGAAAGTGGCACGGTAATTATACAATTATTTATAATTTAAATATTTGTATTAATTTACGAAAACAAATGGTTGACTATTGCATCATTCTTCAACTGAGTTTCGCACACCCTGAAAATTTCTACATCGAAGTAATGAAGTTTTTTATATAAGTATACAATTCTGTTTAATGGTGAATTTTTATGGATTTCTGTGTTTTCTCTTGGAGTTTAAAAAAAGCTTCTTAAATCTACTTATTTTATTTGGGACATAAAATAATATATTTGCAGTAATATTAATATGATCAATAATAAAATGTAATACCTTATACAGAAATATTATTCCCGCAATGTCTCTTTGAAATTTAAAGCTTTAAATTTAAATATATCTAAGAGGGTTTCATAGTTCGTTTACATAGAATAACCCCTAATTTTTTTAAATAGCACATAAAGGATAATCCAGCAAGTCCCAGACGTTTTGAAATAATCGATTAACAAAATGCGAATATAAACGTTTATTATCTACATTTGAAAGGTACACAAACCTATTGTTCTACATAATCACCATTCAAATTGAGGCATTTATCATACCGTGGCACAAGTTTTTCAATACCCTCTCTGTAGAAATCTACAGCCTGCGACTTCAACCACTGGTTTACACCGGCATGCAGTTCAGCGTCAGTATCAAAGCATCAATTTGATGCACCAAACTCCGTGAAATTTGGGGAAAATGCTCCGAAAGTTCTGTAATCGTGAAACGACTATTTTCACGAATTTTGTCATTGATTTACATTGACAGTTCATCATTTAAAAGGCTAGGCCTACCACTGCAATCCTCGTCGTGAACATTGGTACGGCCATTTTTAAAATCAATGCACCATTGCCTGACTCGGCTTTCACTCATTATTCCCTGCCCGTAAACATCACAAAGTTGACGATAAATTTCAATTGGTTTGTTCTTTTTAGCCAACCGCACTTCACAAGTGGATTTTCTGTTGTAGCGCACATTTTAACAACACACAGAGAGCACAGTAAGGAAGGCGCAGTCCTCACGATACCACAGCTGAATGTAGGAACGTACTGACACCAAGATGGCGGCTCTAGTCCTACTCATCGCCACGATAGGCCAAAACGTCTGGGACTTTCTGGACTGCCCTCGTACTTTTTCTATTAAGTTCATACTTTCATATGACTATACCTTAGGGTTTGTGCGGTACATAGCAGAAAATAATTTTATAATGTAGGGCATAAATACAAGGGAATTGTAGGAACAATAGTCACAAAATTCTTAAAGCATTAAGATTACGATCTAATAATTCTAGTTAATGCATGGACTTGAGAACTGCATAATTTCACCTAAATAATGGAACAAAATGTACGCTTGGAACATAACTCACGTCACTGGAACCTGTATTACGTAATAAAACTCATTTTATTGTCATGGAAACATGATGTTCGTGTTTGGATCGCGTTTACTGCCCGTTTAATGTTCATTTAGGCCCCTAAACTTCCACAATCAAGTTTTTATTGAGCAACAGCTATACAAATGTGGCCACCAGCGCATTAATGTAATAATTTGCTGGGATACGGCAGAGATGCAGCGTTAGGTATGTGCAGGAAATGGCTGGCGATAGAACCACTTTAATTGCTTACGAAGTCTTCATGTAGGTGGCTTTGTTACAGCGCACAGCAAATGAGATAACCTTGTTGAGGTTGATTAAAATTACAGGATTGGGTTGGATAAGAGATGGAAAATTGCACATGTACGCCCATTTCCACAAACAGCGGGAAAGCGTGAAACTGGCCGGAAGTTGGGTTTCGAACTCAGTACTCACAGGCGTGCAGCGTGATTGTGCAGGTACGCGGGTACAGCTCCCTCACTGTTGTACACTGACAGATTGGCTGCCACATGTGGGAATGAACGCTCGTCCTAGGCATTTTTATTTAAAAATCTGATGTGACAAACCCACATGACTTTCCTACCCTCTATCATTTATTAGTGGGTACATAAATTATTTTTACTAAAGCTTATTTTTCTATCTGCTTCATTTTACTCCAAATAAACCTTTGCAAAAATAGCTACATTACACATTTCATTATAGATGCAAAGGCAACAGCGATACTCAAATGTTTAAGAACTGGACGCTGTATGCTAGCCTTAAAATTCTATACTGTTTCCATGACAGCGCGAGAAACAACTGAGTATTGACAGGACTTTAAAAACAATGACCAAGTAATGTGCAAGTAGAATCATTAATAACAGAAATCTCAGAAATGGCATAGTTATTTGACATAAACTATGTGTTTTACAGAAATCTACAATTTTTCTGTTGTGCGTTTTCGTCTATCGCTTGACGTTTAGCAGTTGTACAAGATTATACAAAATTCCTTACGATTGAAGAGGATTTCAGGGATTATTCTAAGAAAATTCAGGACATACATTTTATTTGTTATGTAAATATCTTAGTATTTTAATCAGAATCGTAGAGCTATTTCATTTCGAAAAATCTTCCATGTCAAGGATAGTTTCACGTAGGGGAATTGTTTCAAAAATCTTTGATCGCATCTTTGGAAGTTACTATGCCTAATATCAATTTTGTGTTTATTCGACTTTTCGTTTTTGAGTTATGTTGAACACACACACATACACACCACACGGACATTTTTATAAAAATGTTTGTTTTTATTAAGCCTCAAGCATTGTATTTCCGGTGAAATCTGGGTATCCAAATTTTAAGTGGAATGCAATACCTTCTCTACCTATGCACGTGGTAGAGAAAGTAAAACTGTGCTTATATTAAAGATATTAGTAGGGTATTATTATTATTATTATTATTATTATTATTATTATTATTATTATTATTCACTTAAGAATTTATGCCATTGCCGAAAAAAGATTATCTCACATGCCTTTCTCTACTCTTGTACAAACTATTTTTACAAACGCTTATTCTCCATCTACTTCATGTTAATCGAGCTAAACATTTGCAGACTCTATCTTATTGCTAATTTTCTTGTAGATGTAAGGGGAATATATATTTGCAAGGGCAATTTGGAAATACAGTAGCCTTTAAGCATAAACATATATCTTAATAGCTGGTTGCTAGGTGCAGCACTATTCCCTTTCCCACAGATTAATACTCTTTGCATATCCAAGACAAAAAAATGAATAACGAATTCCCATTTGAGAAAATAAGTATTGAAAAAAATCTGATGTGTTACACTCACATAACTTTCTCTACTCTTCTACAAACTATTTTTACAAACGTTTATTCTCCATATGCTTCATGTTACTCGAGATATCGAGATGTCAATCTTATTGCTAATTTTCTTGTAGATGCAAGGGGAACATGGTAGGTTATAAGCGATAGACAAATCTTTTAAGCGCTGGTTGCTATGTGGCGCATTCTATTCTGTTTGCATATCCAGGAGATAAAAAAATTGAATAACGAATTTGAGAAAAAGTATAAGTATTGGAAAATTTAAGGAAATAACAAGCAATATCTCGAAAATGGTTCACTCAACTACAAAAATGTATATGACATAAATTGTGTATTTTAACGCGATCTACATTTTTTGTGTAGTAAAAGTTTGTCTATCTCTTATGGTTTACCAGTTATGCAAAAGTCGTTCACAATAAAGAATACTTTTGGAGACATTCCCAGGAAATTCAAGATATACATTTTATTTGTCATACAAATATCTTAAACATTTGATATTTTAATCAAAATCGTTAGAGCCATTTTTGAGAAAATTAAAACTTTCGAAAACTCTTCCATGTAAAGGGTACTCTGGGGTGAGGGGATTTTCTTGAAAACCTTCGTGTCGCATCCTTGGAAGATACTGAACCCAAATACCAAGTTTGGTGTTTATCCGACTGTTCGTTTCTGAGTTATGCTGTTCACAGACACACACACAGACAGACACACAGACACACACACGGACATGTTTCCAAAAATGCTTTTTTTTGGATTCAGGGGGTCTCAAAACATGTATTTCCGGTGAAATCTCGGTATCGAAATTTTGGGTGGAATACAATACTTCCCTTACTTACTCTACGTAGTAGAGAAAGTAATAATAAGGGAATAACAAGCAATATCTCGATAACGGTTCACTCAACAAAAAAATCTGATGTGTTACACTCACATGACTTTCTCTACTCTTGTACAATCTATTTTTACAAACCCTATTCTCCATATGCTTCATATTAATCGAGATATCGAGATGTCAATCTTATTTGTAATTTTCTTGTAGATGCAAGGGGAATATGGTAGCTTTTAAGCGATAGTCAAATATTTTATCGCTGGTTGCTATGTGGCGCATTCCATTCTCTTTGCATGTCCAGGACATAAAAAAATGAATAACGAATTTGAGAAAAAGTATAAGTATTGGATAATTTAAGGAAATAACAAGCAATATCTCGAAAACGGTTCACTCAACAACAAAAATGTATATGATATAAGTTGTGTATTTTAACGCGATCTACATTTTTTGTGTAGTACAATTTTGTCTATCTCTTATGGTTTACCAGTTATGCAAAAGTCGTTCACAATAAAGAATACTTTTGGAGACATTACCAGGAAATTCAATTCGTTTCTGAGTTATGCTGTTCACACACACACACACACGCACACACACAGACACACACACGGACATGTTTTCAAAAATGCTTTTTTTGGATTCAGGGGGTCTCAAAACATATATTTCCGGTGAATCCTCGGTATCGAATTTTTGGGTGGAATACAATACTTCCCCTACTTACTATACGTAGTAGAGAAAGTAATAATTTGATCTTGTCGGTAAAAGTTAATTATGACAAAATCAAATATTAGATTATTTTTCTAACAAACTCGTGAATAATAATTGTAGTTTTTTTTTGTTAGAGCTAGCTAATTTTAATCTAATTGTTTAATCTGCTATTGTTGAAGAAAATAAGTACACTGTTTTTCGCT
This sequence comes from Deroplatys truncata, assembly GCA_030765065.1. Lineage (NCBI taxonomy): Eukaryota > Metazoa > Arthropoda > Insecta > Mantodea > Mantidae > Deroplatys > Deroplatys truncata. The sequence continues at coordinate 100,809,327 of CM060975.1, forward strand.
AGCGCTGTGGCCAACAACGGCTCGCTAGCCGGCCGCCGCAACTCAGACCCCCGCTGAAACATTTGTAATCAATGTTTATGGTAATAACCCATACCGCGTCATAAGATGTGTTGGAAATGTCCTCCACCCTCATACCCCTGGCATTTTTACTTTCTCTTCTACGTATACGAAGTCGGGGAAGTATGTATTGCATTCCACCCAAAAACTCCATATCCAGATCTCACCGGAAATACATGTTTTGAAGCCCCGGAATACAAAAAAATTGGAAAAAGGTCCGTATGGTGTCTGTGGAGAGCATAAATGAAGCTTTTCTCAAATGGGAGTTCGTTATTCGTTTCCTTCTTTTTTTTTTCTTTTTTTTTATGTCCTGGACATGCAAAGAGAATGGAATGCTCCACATAGTAACCAGCTCTTTAAAAGATTTGACTATCGCTTAAAGCCTACCATATTCCGCTTGCATCTACAAGAAAATTAGCAATAAGGTAATTTCTGCAAATGTTTATCTCGATTAACACGAAGTAGATGGAGAGAATAAGCGTTTATACAAATAGTTTGCTCATGAGTGGAGAAAGTCAGCGAGTGCAACACATCAGATTTTTAGAAAAAGGTGCTTGTGTGCATCTGTGAACAATATAACTCAACAACGAAAAATAAGTTAAATACCAAACTTGGTACTTAGGTTCAGTATCTTTCAAAAATGCACACGAAGATTTTCAAGAAAATACACCCATCGCAAACTACCCTTTACATGGAACATGTTTCGAAAATTTTGATTTTCTAAAGAAATGACTAACGATTTTGATTAAAATATCATACGTTTGAGATATTTTAATGGCAAATGAAATGTATATCTTGAACTTTCTGGAAATGTCCACAGAAGTCCTCTTATTCTGAATGACTTTTGCATAACTGGTAAACCGTAAGAGATTGGTAAAATTTTACTACACAAAAAAATTTAGAGCTCGTTAAGGCACATAATTTATGTCATATACATCTTTTTTGTTGAGTGAACCATTTCCGAGACATTCCTTGTTATTTGTTTGAATTTTAATGTCCTGGAATACAAAGAGAATGTGGAGCATAGCTCCACATAGCAACCAGCTCTTAAAATATTTGACTGTCACTTAAAACCTACCATATTCCCCTTGCAACTACAAGAAAATTAGTAATAAGGTAGTTTCAAATGTTGATCTCGATTAACACGAAGTAGATGGAGAGAATAAGCGTTTATAAAAATAATTTGTACATGAGTAGAGAAAGACAGCGAGTGCAACACATCAGATTTTTTTTTTCAGGAAATTTTCATACACACTAGAGAGTTCAATATCCGAAAATGATTGAATTTCTCGCTTAGTGTTTTATTTTAGATACGTACATTTAAATTTTGAGATGTTCTAGAGTGTGCAATTTAAAGTATGTTTTGTGGTGGTTCGTGTTATAAAAAGAATTGGAATTTCGTTCGCTTCAAGATGGTGTTAGTTATGTTGATGTTTGAATAGGAAAAGGTTAATGTATTTTAGCAAATGCTGTACTGTGAGTAAGTTTTCGTATGAAAGCAGTAAAAGGAAGAGGGTTGTCATAGCAACACACATGTCAGTGTATATGTGTTCACATTAAGATCATATCCAGCTAGCTCTGTAATTTGTCACGACTATGTTTGTGTAGCATTAAAATGGGCTTATCTGCTGAACATGTCTGCGACATACACGGCCGTGTGTTATCTGCTGCACAGTTTACACACACGGCAATTTTTCAAGGCGGCTCTTAACTTCCGTGAATAATGGAACATGGCGGCTAAATGCCCTGGGTTCAACAGTCATCTGTTAAATGCACTGTCTATTAAAGCGTTAAGAGATGACGAGTAAGATACGCTCGCAAAGCGGTCCCTGCCATCTGCAAGGTAATAGCTACGGTGTTGAATGTCACAACGTTTGAGGTATTTCACAAGTGCTATACAACAAAATAGTATACCATGTACTAACTTCTAAGTTCTGATTTACCTCACTAACAACAACACAGGCTGTAGATTAATTTGGGTGTGGTTAAGTTAAAACTGTTTACATCACTTAAAGGTAAAAGGAAGAAGTAACTGCCATCATAAATATGGAAATAAAAACTCTGAAGCCTGAAGCATTACATTCTAATGACTTTCTCTACCCAGTACTGTTTACTTCTATGTAGCTTTTATATTTCTTACAAAAAGTATTTTTCTATTTGCTTCATGCTAATCCAGATAAATCTTTACTGTGGATACAAGGGGCATAGAAAAAGAACCAAACAAATCGAAGGTCAGATGTTTAAAAGCGAGTCTTTATATGCTGCCCTTGGAATCCATACTCTTTTCATGACACCGCTAAAACAACTGATAAGGACTGATAAAAGTTTTGAAAAATGCAAACCAATAATAACGGATATCTCGAAAATAGTTCATGCCTCAAACATTATATTTTAAATAAATTATGTGGTTTAAAGGGAGCTACTTTTTAAGTGCAACGAGTTTTCGTCAGTTTTGATAGTTATACAAAATCCTTTCCGAATGGAAAATTCAAGATAAAGGTTTTTATTTGACATGTAAAAATCTTGAACACATGTATCCGAGTTTCTGTTTTTGAGTTAATGCGTTCACAAACACATACGCCCAGAGTTTCGTTCTAAAAATTATTTTTTTACTCAGGGGCCTCAAAACACGTTTTGGTGAAATTTCGATATTCACTTTTTTAGTGAAATGCAATACCTTATTTACCTATTACGCACCTGGTAGAGAAGGTAAAAAGTTATTTTTCCAACCACTTTAATAATGTAAAAGTGGGTTTATATAAGGCAATGCAAAACGCAGAAAGAGTAATGAATTGTCTATATCCCAAGTAGAAGAAAACAAAAAACAAAAAGAAAGAAAAAAAAGAATACTCATATTTTCAAATATGCTCCATTAGATGACACAGCTTTAACGATATAAGAAACCATGACCAATGAACGTAACGCTCATTCACTACTGACTACTCAATTACTGGTGCCGGAGGACATTGAGGCGTCTCACAATCCCGCTTGGCTTAGCCCAGACGTACCCAATCTCCCAAGGGTTTGAGGAACCACTGTCCCGCCGAGTACAACCCAATCCGAACAGCTCCGTTCGGAGAGGGGCTCAGATGTTCGGCCTGGCGTACTCCTAGTAACGTCAGAAGTGCCGCGAGTGCGAAGGATCCGCACCACGGCAGCTGAAGGGTTCGGAACCCCCCACCTTAGGGGATAACGATACAGCAGGGAATATTCGAAAACGCCCAAAGTCATAAAGAGTGTTATGTAACGCAAAATGTGTATTTTAAGGGCAGATTAAAAGCCTATCACGCCAATGATTTTTTCTTTCTTTTTTAATGGTGTTTAACGTCCATTGTTACTACATACGGCATCGCAAACGTTGAACACCAATGATCGTGCAATATTTAGGAAAGGAATTGTGAGAGGGAAATATTCCTGTCTATGTTTTGACCTCCCGAATTCGATCCTCGCGTTACCCCGGAGCCATCTCGCTCGGTACTCGCCAATGTTAAATCTGATAAATTCGTGACACATCATTTCAGAAATTTCTTTAGATTTATATTTAAATTTCTACAGACCGTAGATGGCATGTCTTCTAAGTTCGCTGATCTACTTTTATCTAATAAGTTTGTTTCTCAAAAAAGATAGAATTATTTTCTTATATGGTAGAATCTCAATTGTCCGTAGCCTGGTCGGATAATCAGGAAGGTCGGATGACGCGGAAAGTAACAGATACAACTTTTAAAATTGACAAAATACATTTATTATTTCAAAAATTGTATATTTTAGCTGTCAGTAGCTCGGAACACCACTTTAACTCCTGTCGCTATCTTTTCCAGTCTCTTACGGTCGTTTTTCCTAGATTATAATACGCCACTTTTAATAACGTTTGACATTTGTCCAATCTCTTCAAAGGTTTAATGTTTCTTCCACCGAAAGAGACACCATCACAGAACAGGCTATGTACACTCGGTCAACTTAAGACTGACCGGCGTCTAAGAAACGGAACTCGTACCGGGTGCTTCCGTGAGCGCTCGAGCCAGACAGGCTTTGTTCATAGACTGCGTGTATTCTTGTAGCAGTTATAATGGGAAATACAACTATAATCGCAAAAGTCTTCCGGGAAAATAATTAATATACGAGATTTCAAACAGACAGAGGTTTTAGAGCGTTTCAACACTGAATATTTATAACCAAAACACAGTTTATTAATTTATGGTTCTCATGTGGAGTATGAATAAAGCTCCTTACAATGCCTTATTGTTCTTGAGGTTGCAAGTTCAAATCTCCGAGAAGCTGCACAGCTTCTCTCCCCCCCCCCGCTTTCATTTTGAATACATAAGTAAGAATATAAACTTTTCTTCTTAATGGTGTTTATTTAGTGGTCCGTCATAGCAATATTAATTCTATATTGCAGTAAAACGAGCTGTAGAAAATAGATCACTACAGGGAATCAAACTCGAGCTGCTTGCGAAGAAGTTAAGTAGTTAACCACCGCTCCACACCAAGCACGGTGTGGAGGTAGTCCAAATCAGTGTCTCGTAGCTTGTATTACACAGAGTGTCCCATAAGTCTGCAACCATAGACGAATTACTAAAAATAAAAAAATACTTTCAATGTGTTGCCCTTGTCTTATTATACACAACTCGAAATGCGTTCTCCAATCATCAATCACACTGCTAAGGATGTCGAGAGTAACACAACACTCCAAGATATATCGTTTCAGGTGATCCAGGGATCGTATTTTCACAACTTAGACTATAGCTTTCAAATGACCCCCCCCCCCAAAAAAAATCAAGGGATGTCAAATCCAGACTTCATGGGAGCCACTCCACTGGCCCTCGTCGACCTATCCAATATCCTGAAAATTGCGTGTCCAGCCCCTTGCAAACCTGTAAACTGTAATGGGCTGGAGCAACATCCTGTTGAAAATAAGCGGGACAATGGCCATCAGGGTTCAATAAGGTGGGAAAACCACCTGGGGCATCCTCGGGTAATTATCTGCATTGACGGTGCCGTCAAAGAAAAATGGACCAATTATTCCATATGCCACACCACACCATAAGGCGTTCGGCACCTTGTTCCCTTGATGCATCGAACCAGTTGGGGTTGCTTGGTGACCAGTATCGCGTGTTTTGCTTATTCACTTCTCATTAATGTAAAAATTGGCCTCGTCGCTACATAGAACAGTGGTAAGAAACTCTGTATCCCTCTCACGTTGTTGCACTGCCCATTCCAAAATTCTTTTCTTCGATCCGGATCGTCTTTTGTTAATTTCTATAACACGTGCAGTTTGTATGGGTGTCATTTGTTCTTGAAATATGCGCTGGATGCTGCTTTTCGAGTTGCCTGTCTCTGCTGACATTCTGGGATCAACTTCTTAGGACTTTTCGAAAACAATGCCAGGACATTGCACACTGTCTTTTCATCAGATACCCCCTCGATGGTCCACTACGCGGTTTGTCTGCGACGGATCCCGTCTCGGTGAATTTTTAAATTAATTTACCCACACAACTGTGCGTAATTGGAGCTCTTTCTGGGTGCAAAAGATTAAATTCACGGGCAACCTCCCTGTTGCTATGGCTGCCAACAAGCAGGATCACTTGAATACGCTCCTCTGCACTCAAAGTCATCACTCGAGCGATCTGTGAACAAAGAACAAACATTGTAAATAATTCGCCTATGGTTCCAGACTTATAGGATACCCTGTAGAGTTAAGAAAGCGGCGCATACAAATTGACGGTTGTGAACCACGCGCTCACTCGAAAGGAGTTGAAAGAATTAAACTGTTCAAGCGACCAGCTACTTTTAGTTTGGCGAGTGTACACCAGATTTAGCCAACATTTCAAGCTTTACGGAAGTTCGGTTCCATGTCACAAGTTTCCATTAAAATTCCACGATGAGTGAAGCGTAACATCCGATATGCGCGCAGTCGACTGTTTTATGAACCATTTCTGGCGTCATAAAGAAGTTAGCGGGACGTAGTGGAGTCTTATATTAATGTAAGGTTTTATCTCATTAGTCGTGGTGGTTACATTCTCCTCTTATCTGTCTCGGAAACGCTTGTTTTATGTTCTTTTGTCTCCGTACCAGCATATACTGTGTTGTTTTATCAGCCCTAACACAGGAACGTCGTCGCCAACGTTGTAACTTGCAATTTTACGTTCAAGTGTAGGAGTACAAACAGCAGCGAAACTAGATCTCGGTTCAGTTTTGTAACCCCATACAAAAAATCTGATGTGTTGCACACTTTCTCTACACTTCTGTATAAATCTTGTTAAATGAGATAAAACTTCAGTTTATCCCAATTCAACATTTCGTTGTGGGTATAAGGTTACAGCAGGCTAAAGGGATATATTAAAAATCTGATGCGTTACATTCACTTTCTCTACCCTCTATCTTTATTAGTGGATATACTCGTACACACTATTCTTACTACAAATTCTTTTTGTATTACATTTTAACCCAAATAAACCTTTGTATATATAACGAAATGTATAATGTAACTACTTCTGCAAAGGGGACAGCGATAGTCAAATATTTAAGAACTGGACGCTATATGCTGGCCTTAAAATTCCATACTGTTTCCATGCAATCGCGAGAAACAGCTGAATGATGACAGTTCTTCAAGAGAATGGCCAAGTAATGAACATTTCGAACCATTACTAACGAATATTTCAGAAGTGGCTTATGCCACAAAGAAAATGACATAGTTTTAAAAAAATCTGCACTTTATTTTTCGTGCTCTACGTTTACCAGTTACACAAGATAATACAAAATCTCTTCCGAATGAAGTGGACTTCACGGGCTATTCCCAGAAAATTCAAGATATACAGTTTATTTTTAATACAAATATGATAAATATATGGGCTGTGTATCTTCTTGAAACATTTTCTGTCGCATCTTTGGAAGATACTGAACCTAAATACCAAGTTTGGTGTTTCATTTTTTAGTTATGCTGTTCACACACAAGCACAGGGATCTTTTTGTAAAAATGCTTTATTTTGGATTCTGGGGGTCTCAAAACGTGTATCGAATGTTTGGGTGGAATGTAGTAGTTTCTGTACCTAATAGGTACTTGGTAGAGAAAGTAAGAATCGGGATGCTATGTAATGCGTTGAAATTCCATACCTTTTGCACGGCCACGAGAAAAAACGAATGGCGACCTACCACTTGGAAAATGAATGAGTATTTGAAAATACACACCAATAAAGAATATTAGGGAAATGGTTAATGCCACAAAAAATCATATGAAATTAACTGCGTCCTTTAATAAGATCTACATATATATTCTAGTAAGACTTTGTCTATCTCTTACGGTTTACTAGCTACACAAAAGTCATTCAGAATGAAGAGGGCGTAGCTGACTATTCCCAGAAAATCAGGATATACAGTTTATTATTCATGTAAATATTGTGACGCAGCGGCTATGGCCCAAGATCGGCGCCGAGCGGTCGGAGTAAACAACGATAACGGCCGCTCGCCAGCTCGATAACTAGAACCTTCCGGAAGCTTCTTCTCCTCCTCCAGAAATTGTCCGAAATAGTTCTAGAACGTTCGATAACCTCGTGGAAATATTCCACTGACTATATAAGCGAGCGCTTTCGCCGCCTTAGTCAATCCGATTCGGTAAGCGAGCGAGCTAGCGATTGGTCTCTGGTGGGACATCAAGGGAGATTCTCCGAGCGAGTTGGTGACGACTGTTGTGACGTGCAGCGAGTACTATTGCAGAGCTGTGGGTTGTGGAAGTCTTGCGTTCGACTCCCGAGTGAAGCGGCTGAAGGAAGTGAAGTGATAGAGAATTCAACTAGTTCACCATAGTGAAGTGACCTAGTGAAGGTGAACCACATAAAACGAAACAGTGACAGTGAGAATTGAGAAAGGTGACAGTTGAGGAACTAGGCAAAGTCAGTATATCTTAAATATATCGCATTTTAATCAAAATCGTTAGAGACATATCTGAGAAAAAAAACATAAAAAAATGTTCCATGTGAAGGGTAGTTTGGGGTGAAGGGACGTCCTCGAAAGTGTTTACTTATTTAGACCCTTAAAATAAAATTTTAACCCTAAATAAAAAAGCAAAAAATTTAAAAATAAAGGTAAAAAACTTTTTCATCCTTGGAAGATGCTGATTTTAAATACCAAGTGTGGTATTTAATCGACTACACCCACACGCAGACGAACGGACCTATGTATTCGTAAATTTTTGTTTTAGATTCAGGGAATATTAAAACTCGTAAAATCTCGGCATCGAATTTTTGGGTGGATTACAATACTACTACTACTTAATATAGGCAAGTAGTAGAGAAAGTAACATCACGACCTTCTCTATGTAAATTCATGTCTGTGTGTGTATTGTCATGCCAGACACATTATTGCGTCGTTAGCGACAGTATTGTTGGGGTAATTTTTTCCGCTTTGGGTTTTGAAGTTCGTCTGGTGTGTCGACTCGCCACCGTCTAGCTGGCGATCCTGGCCAGAAGTGAAGAGAGTAGGGAAGTGAGCGTTACTTCTTTGTGTTGTGTGTTAGCGTCACTTTTGGTCGATTGTTGGCTCTGAAAGGTTGTATGTGAAGTTGTATGAATGTAACCTCGTGTGTGTAGCACCTCCCCTTAATTTCTTTCTTTTTATATTTTGTGTGTGATGTTAGGGCATCGTGTTTGTACTCAATAAACCACAGGTATTGCGATTAATGTGAAATTTTGTGTATTTTGTTATAAGTATCCCACATCTGCTCTGGAATGTGTTGTTTAAGATTCTGGTCTTTTTGCTGCTTCTGTAGCTAGGCCTTCCAAAGGATATGCTGGGGCAACTAAAATTTAATATCTAGCTGTAAACCTTTTGGCCTCATCCCAGGGCAACATTCTTACTTTCTTTGCTGCCTACATATGAGATATTAGGTGATTCAACGGAGGGGACACCTCTCCCGCTGCAACCTACACAGATCTAATGCGGCTGCCCCTCCCCAGGAGGAAGGAACTCCAAGCCCGAAGATCCGTCTCATTGCTGAAGCCGCCGAGAGAGGGCGATGAGCCACCAACCAATCAAGTAGTCCTCCTCTAATGTCCACAGAGGACTGAACGATCAGAAGGAAATGCAATGTAAAGCAAATGACGCGAAGGTAATCGGGGCATAGAAGAAATCACAAGCATTCGCCTGCCGATCTGGGAACACCACGAAAAACCCATGCTTAGGAGCGGGCGGTAGCCGAGGATCGAGCCGGGATCTGCCGAATGCGAGTCGCAAATGTTACCTTGCCGCCACCTCGCTCGGTGCCGCCACGTATAGTATAGGTAATAATTTATCGTAATTAACAATAGTGGATAGAAGAACTATATTTTATATGAATAATACAACACAAAAGGAATGCCTGTGATGTAATGGGTACAAAAAGTGTTAAACCATAAAATCTCCCATCCTCCATAAAACTCTTGCATGTTTAAAACTGAGAAACTGCTCAATGGCAATATTCAAAAGTACTTTACAATCAAGTCATTAAATGTTCAGAATGCCTTGAAATGTGAATAATTTAAGTGCAGCTGCAGTGGTACTAGGATGAATGTTATATAACAAACTAAAAGCAACTAGAATTTAGTGTACATTTTCCTGACAGTATTAACACGGTGTTTTTCTAAAACAGATGTTCGCACGTGTTTAGTCTTGTTTCGTGCAAACAGGGACATGTAATGATAATTTATGGAGCCACACAAACAGTTTTTGTCCCTTTGTTTCATGCGATATCCAAATGTTCCTGCCACTGGAATTCCAAAGTCCCCCTGAAGCCTGTTGTTTTATACAGGGGAGTATATCACCTCATAGATGTCTCACTAGATTTTAACGAGACTTTGAATTTGGGACCTATATGAAAACACATACGATATAATAATATACATTACTAATAGTAAATATTTTTGCAGTATTCCACAGGTTTCGCATGAGGAACTACAGAAAAATTACACAACTACTAACTACTGAAATTATTTTCATATGGTGGAGCGATTTTCTGAGACCTTTGTTTTTATTTTCTCTATCGCTCAAAAAATAGAGCTACTAGTGTACTCCGACCAAAAATACTGTATAAAGATTTCACGGAAAATGGTCTTTTTTATCTTCCCTGGACATTTCCACCAAAAAAGTATATATAGAAAAAGGTCTGCGAGTAGCTCAAAAACAAACGTCTGATAAATACCAAACCTCATACTTGAGTTAGACGCTGTTTAAGTATGCCAAACGGGAGATTTTCAGGAACGTTTCTTCGTCCTAAACTAAGCTTTATTTGAAAAAATCTTTGGCGAGTTTTCATTTCTCAAAAGTGTTACAACGATTTTGAATAACATGAACTGTTTTTTACTTTTTCTACTACATATAGTAAGTAGGAGAAGTATTGTATTCCACCCAAAAATTCGATACCGATATTTCACCGGAAATGCATGTTTTGAGGCCTCCTGAATCCAAAAAAAGCATTTTTGGAAACATGTCCGTGTGTGTGTCTGTGAACAGCAGAAACGAACAGTCGGATAAACACCAAACTTAGTATTTAGGTTCAGTATCCTCCAGAGATGCGACACGAAGGTTTTCAAGAAAATCCCCCCACCCCAGACTACCCTTTATATGGAACATTTTTCGAAAATTTTAATTTTCTCAAAAATGGCTCTAACGATTTTGATTAAAATATCATATGTTTAAGATATTGTCATGAGAAATGAAATGTATATCACGAATTTTCTGGGAATGTCTCCAAAAGTATTCTTTATTGTAAATGACTTTTGCATAACTGGTAAACCATAAGAGATAGACAAAAGTTTACTACACGAAAAATGTAGATCGCTTTAAAATACACAATTTATGTCATATACATTTCTTTTGTTGAGTGAACCGTTTTCGAGATATTGCTTGTTATTCCCTTAAATTTTCCAATACTTATACTTTTTCTCAAATTCTTTATTCATTTTTTTTATGTCCTGGACATGCAAAGAGAACGAAATGCGCCACATAGCAACCAGCGTTAAAATATTTGACTATCGCTTAAAACCTACCATATTCCCCTTGCGTCTACAAGAAAATTACAAATAAGATTGACATCTCGATATCTCGATTAACATGAAGCATATGGAGAATAAGCGTTTGTAAAAATAGTTTGTACAAGAGTAGAGAAAGTCATGTGAGTGTAGCACATCAGATTTTTTTAATATAAATTCTACCAACTATTCCTATGAAAGCTTATACCTCTATCTGTTTCATGTTAATTCTGATGAACTTTTGTAGAAATAGTTTCTTTGCTCTTTTCATTCTAGGTACAAGAGGGAAAGGTAACCGAGTCGTTAGTCAGATGTTTAAAAGCGATTGGCTATATTCTGGCATTGAAATTCCATATTCTTTCAATGGCATCGCGAGAAACAGGTGAATGGCGTCAGCATGAAATCGACAATAAATCGTGAAGGACTGATACATTCAAACCAACATTTAACATGCCTCATGCCAAAAAGAACTTATTTGAAATAACTTGTGTGTTTTAAAGAGAGATATTGTTCTGGTAATAAGTTTTTGTCTATCTCTTATGGTTTACCCGTCATTGTGCTATTTTAATCAAAACCTTTAGTCATTTTTGAGAAAATAAAAGAATTTATAAAATTTGCCACGTAAAAACTATTTTGCTGTGGTAAGGAGATAATCTTGAAAATCTTCATGTCGTATCTTTGTAAGATGCCGAATCTAAACACAAAGTTTGGTTTTTAACCGATGGTTCGTTTTTGAGTTACGCTTTTTACAGACATACACAATATAGACCTTCTTCTAGAAATGCTAAATGAAACAGACCATTTTTATTTAGGGGATCTCAAAACATGTATTTCCGGTGAAATCTTGGTATCGAAGTTTTGGGTTGAATATAATACTTCCCCCACTTACTAGTAGTAAGAAAAACTGAAATTAAAATACAATCAGATTCTCAATTCTGTTTTGTATGAGTTACAACTTATATCCCATTCACTACCATTTGGAAACAGATCCCATAGTTACATTTGCACTTTTCTGAGAATTGCTTCGTTAACAAAATATCAATTTTGAATTAATATTGTGCTAACAGCAATGTTGTCAATAACAGTCCAATTACATATGCTGTAATGAGCGCTTTCGTTTGATGAAATTTGTTCATTATGATCGCGACTTCGGTTTGAATTAGTAATATTTAATTATTTCATTAATGTAGTATGTATATCTAATTAACTAGTTAGTTGGAAAATATGGAGTGAATACCTGCCCAGATACTTTTATCATTCAACTTGTAGAATATTCGTTTCAAATTTTGATATATATGGCTAGGAAAGCAAAAAGGGCCAGTTTATTGCATAAAGCGTGGCATTCGTTTCATAAAACATTGACAGTAAGTGTGACTTGCTCTTATCGGTATGCACAGTAATTTTCAGCCAGAATTTTGGAAGTTTTCCAGTTTGTTGCTGTAGGATCTTGGACAAGCCACTAAAATTAGTTTCACTTCAGTGTAAACCAATAGCTGCAAGCCGGATAGATTGAAATATATAAATTATGAAGGTGAGGATGACTAAAAGTGCCTGATGCTGACACGTTTGCTAAGTGTGTTGCATTGTTGAAGTCTCCAAATGGAATATGAACATTATTTAAAGCCTTAAACGTATTACGTTTTCTCAAGCATTGAGAAATATTCCTACTGCTGCGTAATAATGCTGTGCTAGTTGTCCTAAATATAGTCTGAATCCTGAAAAGCACCTCTTGCAATACTAACTAAATTACATTTCAATTCAAGTATTAAATTTGGTATATAAAAGATTACAAGGGCAATATTGAAAAATTTTAAAATGCCTCTGTTTCTAAAAACATGGCTTTCTAATGTTTTGTAGTTGATTGCCGTGTAGTTTCTTTGATTTCCTCTAATAGTTGCTAATTATCATCTAAAGATTTTTATTCACCCAAAAATGAATATGACTAGAGAATATTTTCGGGCTATGATTATTTACGATTTTAAATCGTCACTAACACCTAAACAATGTGAAGGTCGGCTTAGAAATGCATTTGACAAAGCAGCCCCATCTAATGCAACAATTAATAGTTGGTACAGCGAATTCAAAGGAGGTCGGTTTTTTCTTAGTGATGATTTCGTAAAGAAATATATTTACATGGCGAATAAAATGTATATCTTGAATTTTCTGGGAATAGCCTGTGAAGTCCTCTTCATTCGGAAGTAAATTTGTATAATCGTATATAATTGGTAAACGTTAAGCGGTAGACGTAAACATATACACAAAAACTGTAGATGACTTTAAAACACACAATTTGTTCCAAATATGTTTTTGTGGCATAAGCAATTGTTAAGACGTCCGTTATTAATGGTTCGAATTGCTCATTACTTGGTCATTCTCTTGAAGTCCTGTCAACATTCAGTTGTTTCTCGCGATTGCATGGAAATTGCATGGATCTTTAATTCCAGCATATAGCGTCCAGTCCTTAAATACTTGCCTATCGCTGTTCTCTTTGTATATGTAACGAAATGTGTAATGTAGGCATTTCTGCAAAGATTTATTTGGATTAAAATGTAGTAGATAGAAAAATAGTCTTTAGTAAGGATAGTTTTCATGTGAATGTATCGCATCAGATTTTTCTTAGTGTTTTTTTTGGGGGGGGGCGGGGGGGAAGCTTCCGTAGACCTAAAAACGTGCATTAACGGTGAAATATTCCGATCAATTTTTTTGGCATTTATTACTTCCTCTGCTTACTATACGTAGGTGGCAGACAAATTACACTTAAGGAACAAACCGCTTTAATTCCATATACGTCGATGCCTTTATACTTCTAGTAAATAGAATGTTAATATACTCTTATTTAACACGCTTATACTTTCATTAGATATCGTAAATGTATTAAGTGATTAATGAAGAAAATAAGAACTTGTACATCTATAATATGAGTAAACATTAAACCTACTATAAGTTTATCAGCTAACTAAGCATACAGGTACACACAATTATATTATAAGCAAATGCATTAATAAAAAGAAATTTTCATAATGACAGTTCAGCCCTTAAATGGGATCATTTTAGTTGAGCTTTGCAGTTCATATGCACAGAGCAACATAAACTTCTTTTTACAGTGAATGGTGTCTAGCACAAATATGTTTATACAGTGCTGGCAAAAGTGTGACTCGCGATTACAATGTAACTCTTAGCGCCGCTACATCTGTGGCCGGCACTTGTTCTAATGCTCATTTGTTTTACCTGCTGCTTTTGTGTTTTGCACTTACATAAGGAAGCACCACAATATATGCATTTTATGCCTATATCTCATGAAGTATACCTGGTTTTGAAAGTTAAATGTATACAGATTGTTTTACTTAAGGGTTATTAGGGCAGTTCTCACACAATTATTTGAATTCTAATGCATGTTTGCTTCTTTTAATTTGCTTTCATGTGTGTATCTGTATACTTCGTGCAACAAATTATAGTGTGATATTTGCGTATTTACGGATTTTATGGCTCATAAAGCAAATAGAGGTGCTAAATAAATTGTATCTATTGAATGTTCTTTCAGACTCGCCGATTACAGATAGTAGAATCACATTTGAAAGAAGTTTTGCGTTGATTCATGACTGGGACTTGCTCGACGACATACTATAGTGAGGTGCACTGAACTTCTCTCATCTACGTCATCAATGCCCAGGTGTACCTTCGCTCTGATCTCATTTACGTTTTGATTTACTGCAATCCCGCAAGTACTTTTAGTTGCGAGGTATTCTTAATGGTTCGAATTGTTCAATACTTAGCCATTCTTTTAAAGTCCTGTCGATTTTTTGCTCTTTTTATGAATATCGTGGAAAGTGTATGGAATTTTAAGGCCAGCATATAGCGTCCAGTTTCATAAACACTTGACTATCGCTGTTCCCTTTGTATTTATAACGAAATGTGTAAAGCAGTATTTCCGGAAAGCTCTATCTCGATTATGAGGCAGCATTTTATATCACAACACTGTGAATGCCAGAGTGATTGTAGTGTAAACTAACATTATTGTATGACAATGATTTTAGATGTTTGTTAGCCATAAGCATTTTTAGGAAATAAGTTTACACGGCCTCACTGAAACTGACAATAGAGTGGGTAACAATGAAGCGAGGGGGTGAATTGTTTATCATTAAGAAGAGACAAACAAATGACGTCAGGGTAGCGTGCCTTTCTTTGGAAATGGAGGGAATATCTTCCCTAGAGCATATGTGTTAGTAATTATGATTGGCTGACAAAACAGACGCTAATGTTGGCGCGATTTAGTAACCAATAGCAGCTGTATTATAATGTCTAAGCATTTCGAGGTGAGGGAATATATATTCTTGAGCCATAAGCATATTTCACGTAGTTCTACAGAATCATTCACGAGGTACACATCACGCAGTTCTCAGCAATCTCTCGCGAGGCACACATCACGCAGTTCTACAGAATCTCTCGCGAGGTACACATCACGCAGTTCTCAGCAATCTCTCGCGAGGTACACATCACGCAGTTCTACAGAATCATTCACGAGATACAGTCGCGCAGTCTTGAGGAATCTCTTGTGAGGTGAATGTCATACAGTTTGGATGAATCTCTCGCGTCGTAAAGTTAGTTACAAAATGGGAAGTACGCGGCAACTAATACGAGAATAATTACATTCGCAAATATAACAGTTTCAGTCAGGGGTGTATAAAGATTACAGATGTGAACTATTAATTAAGTGTGACGGCAATAAAAGTGTGAAAAGAAATTCTTTTATCAGTGTTATCTTTTATTAACAACTCCTTTCCGTTTACACGCCCTGCTCAGAGATATTTGCTGGACTGAGTAATAATAGCTAGCCGGAGGACAAAGAGCCCAAATTTAAAATAGAAATAATAAAGCAATAACAGGCGCTCAGCAAATAAGATGTCGCAGTAATCTGTTCGTGTTAATTAAAATTATATGGATAAGTAAATCAGCTTTCTTAAAAATAATTTGCATACACACCAACAAGCGATACAGGGTAGAGAAAGTCGGTGAATGTAACACATCAGATTTTTGTTTTCCTATCTTCCAAGCTATATATAACCTGAAATCATTCCTAGGAAAAACAATAATGGTGTTTAAGGTAAAGTGGATAGAATAACTTTTATATAAATGTTGTAATATACATAAATGTACCTAACTGTACAATGGTTTACAAGTGCATTAGATAAGATTTTTCAACAGTGATTCAACTTTCCATGCTAATAAATCGGTTTCTCAGTTAAAGAAATTAACGTAATGCTACATCCGGCTTCAAATGCCCCTCCTGAGAAACGGTTCCACTCCTGTAGCTACCCCTGTAAAGCTATAATATAACCCTGTACACAGGAAGTTAGCAAGCTGGTCCCATATCTAAACTATATAGACCTGCAACCTCTTTATTCACTCGAAACAAAGGCTTTTTTACACCGCGTAATTAACTGATACATTTGATGCACACAAATGAGCCATCAAACGCTTATCATGGACAGGATAATTAGCGTGGAGAGTGAGTTGTCCTTTGGGGTAGGCACTTCCGTTTCCGCTGCTGTAGCCCAAGGGGTCCTGACGATATCCTAAACCTCATTAGCCTAAGTGCGGCCCACCCGATAATACACTGGGCTTGTTCTGCGGGCGAAATTAACTTAATCGGCTGAAGTTAAGATGTTATCGTAGTGGTGCCGGGCAAGAGAGACTTGCAGATATTCTTTATCCCCATTCGTCAGAGTTTACAAGTTCCCTAATCTCACCGAGTTTAGCTGAAAGCCAACGAATAAAAGCTAGAAGGAAATGTGCGAGTGACTAAAATGATAATATATTTTATTAAATTGTTGCTGATCTTATCTTTAACAGTTTTCAACTAAAGTTTAAATGTTATCAAAGGAGTATTGAATCCATTTTTACTCTCTCTTCTCTTACCTATAGTAAGCTCTAGCCAAAAATTCGATATGGAGATTTTTCTGGAAATAATACGCTTTGAGGCTTCCTAAACCCAAAAAAACGCTCTTTTTTAGAAAAAGGTCTGTGTGTGTATGCGTCTATATCTGTGTCTGTGAACAACATAACTCTAAAATCTGTTGTTACATTCACATGACTTTCTCTATCCTCTATCGCTTATTAATGGGTGTTCAAGTTATTCTTACAAAAGTTCATTACCTAATTACTTAATTTTAATCGAGAGAAAGCTCTCCGAAATTAGCTACATTACACATTTCATTATAGATACAAAGGGAGTAACGATAGTCAAATGATCTGGACGCTGTACGCAGGCCTTATAATTCCATACTCTTTCCATGACATCGTGAAAAACAGCTGAAAATCGACAGGACTATAAGAGAATGACGATGTCTTGAACAATACGAAGCGTTAATAACGGATATCTCGGAAATGGTTTTTTGCCACAAAAGTTATTTGAAGTAAATTGTGTTTTAAAGGCATCTGCAGTTTTTGTGTAGTACCTTTTCGTCTTTCGCTTAACGTTTACTAGTTATGCAATATTATACAAATTTCCTTCCGAATGACCAGGACTTCACAGACTATTCCCAGAAAATGCAAGATATGCATCTTATTTATGATGTAAATATCTTAAATATATGGTATTTTAATCAAAAGCGTTGTGGCTGTTTTATAGAAAATCAAAAAATGCGAAAAATGTTCACGTAAAGGGTAGTTTGGATGCAGACATTTTTTTTCAAAATCTTCGTGTCGCATCTTTGAGAGGTATTTATTCGATATTTCGGTTTTTAGCTATGTTGTTCGCAGATACACACACTTGAACCGTTTTCTAAAAATGATTTTTTTTATTCAGAAGTGCTCAAAAATGTCTTTCCTGTGAAATTTCAGTACCGAAATTTTGGGTGGAATACTTACTACGTACGTGGTAGAGAAAGTAAAAACCAAAAATTGGTTAAATACAAACGTGGTATTTAAGTTCAGCATCTTCGAAGGATGCGACACGGAGATTTTCAAGAAAATCTCCCACTCCATCTAACCTTTACATGGAAAAATGTTTGTGAGGTTTGATTTTATCAAAACAGCTCTAACGATTTTGATTATTGTAAAAGACATGTGCATGACAAATGAAATGTATATAATGAATTTTCTGGGAATACCCCATGAACTTCTCTTCATTCTGAACCAGCTTTGTAGTAGTGGTAAACTACGAGAGATAGACAAAATGTTACTGCTAAGAAATGTAAAGCTCGTTAAAATCACACAATTGATGTGAAATTGTTTTGGCGTTAACTATTTCCGAGTTAGTCTTCGTTATTGGTCTGAATGTTAAAACGGTTACACTTATTTCAAGTATCAAATCGCTATTCGTTTGTCCTCGTGGTCATAACAAAGAGTACGGAATTTCAAAGGCATCACATAGGGATTCGATTTTTTAAACAAAAAAAATCTGATGTGTTACACTCACATAACTTTCTCTACTCTTGTACAACCTAATTTTACAAACGCCTATTCTCCATATGCTTCATGTTAATCGAGATATCGAGATGTCAATCTTATTGGTAATTTTCTTGTAGATGCAAGGGGAATATGGTAGCTTTTAAGCGATAGTCAAATGTTTTAACGCTGGTTGCTATGTGACGCATTCCATTCTCTTTGCATGTCCAGGACATAAAAAAAATGAATAACGCATTTGAGAAAAACTATAAGTATTGGAAAATTTAAGGAAATAACAAGCAATATCTCGAAAACGGTTCACTCAACAAAAGAAATGTATATGACATAAGTTGTGTATTTTAACGCGATCTACATTTTTTGTGTAGTAAAATTTTGTCTATCTCTTATGGTTTACCAGTTATGCAAAAGTCGTTCACAATGAAGAATACTTTTGGAGACATTCCCAGAAAATTCGAGATATACATTTCATTTCTCATGACATTACCCTAAACATATGATATTTTCATCAAAATCGTTAGAGCCATTTTTGAGAAAATTAAAATTTTCAAAAAATGTTCCATGTAAAGGGTAGTCTGGGGTGGGGGGATTTTCTTGAAAACCTTCGTGTCGCATCTCTGGAAGATACTGAACCTAAATACCAAGTTTGGTGTTTATCCGACTGTTCGTTTTTGAGTTATGCTGTTCACAGACACACACACAGACACACACACAGACACACACACGGACATGTTTCCAAAAATGCTTTTTTTGGATTCAGGAGGTCTCAAAACATGTATTTCCGGTGAAATCTCGGTATCGAATTTTTGGGTGGAATGCAATACTTCCCCTACTTACTATACGTAGTAGAGAAAGTAATAAACTATGTTTTCAGCTTGCTGCACCCTACTTATACCTACAACGAAATTCAAAATTGTGTTATGAAGGTTTAACACGATTAAAGAAGTAGATGGTGGGATACGCTTTTGTAAGAATATTTATTGAAGAGCGAGTAGAGAAAGACATATGAAGGCGACACATAAGGGCTTTTATTAATAAGACCATGGTGTTGATTAATTTTTGTATTATCATACTTGCTTGTAGTCGCATCATTTTTTAATTTCGGATAGTATTTTTCATTAGATTGATTTAATTGAAGTTAAGTGCTCTATCTTACCAATGTTACACTTACCCAAATTTTCGATTTATTTTCTAGAGAAAGAATGAAGACATGGCAATGAAAATTCTTTGAATTTACAGTGATGCTTAATATGTTTTCTGATATACTTTCCCTGTTATCAGTTGGGATGTAATGCATCGCACTCACTGTATATTTCACACATTCACATTGATTCAGATGAAAATTAAAAAAGAAGTTTTTTATTATTTTTTCACTTTTACAAGAAATAGTGATTGAATTTTAACCTTATTTTTTAATTTTAGTAACATCTCTGGATAGAATTAATACTGTGATGCAGCGGCTAAGGTCCAAGGTTATTGGGAGGTCGACGTCGGATATTCGGAGATAAACAAAGATACTAGCGCTCTCGCCAACGTAAATACCAGAAGTTTATCGTTGGATAACCAGAATATTCTGGATGTTCTAAACTCTGTAGAAATTTCCAACGGCTATATAAGCCAGTTCTCTCGCTAGTGAGACTCAGTTGAGTTGAGTTGGTGAGTGAGTTAGTAAACGAGTTAGCGAATGCATTTCTGTGCGGCGAAAAGTAATGTTCTAAAGAGCTAGTGACTACCGCTGTGACGTGTGACCGTTGTGATTACTGCGGAACGAGAGATTGTAGAAATATTGTGTTCGACTCTCCAGAGAATGAACCCTCCGAAAGAAGCGGCTACTTCGCACGTGTTTCGCTAAGCCCCTACGTCACGAAGATTGTGAAGTGATAATGAAAATAAAGCGAAGCATCAGGGAAAAATTGAACTAGTTCACATTAGTGAACTGACAGTGTGAACTAAGTAAAGTCCCAGTGAAAGCTGTACTAGAGCAAAACAGTGACAGTGAAAACTGACAGTCATATATACGAGAGCTGTCCAGAAAGTAACCTCCGTCGTGAAATAAACACGAAACAGGTATACATACAAAAGTTTTATTGTATACATCTGAAAACTACATATTTTCTCTATTTTTCCACATAGTCTCCAAGCAGATTCAAAAACTTGTAATACCTTTTCACAGTCTGCATAAAATTCTGCCTGTGGACTAAGCCAACCTGTCACGGCGTTTTGAAGCTCTTCGTCATGTACGGTAACAGATGGAAGTCGCTAAGTCCGAGTTGTAAGGGGCTGGTCATAAACGTCCTATTTGAATTAGGCCAAAAGCTCATTTGTGTTGTTTGCTGTGTGAGGGGGAGCGTTGTCTTGCAAAAACACAACACCCGATGTCGGAATACCACGACGCTCTTCTTGGATTGCTCTGCTTAGCCTCTTCACACTTTGCGGGATTTGTTATTTCCGCTCTCATGTTGTAAGTTATAACTAGCAAACACGCGGCAGCACGATGCTCCACCTTGCGCAGCTAGAAGCGTGCTGAGCCACTGCGCACGCTGATGTCAAAATGGCGGCGCTACACCCATTACTTCTCATGCTGTGCATGAACGGAGGTTACTTTCTGGACGGCTCTGTACTTATAAACGCCAGCACTGAGCAAATATCACCTGCAATATATTTTCAGTTTTCTTGCCCCTTATCTGTAGGTATTAAAAAGGGAAACAGTGTACTCCGCAATTTGATATCGAAATTTCATGGCAGATTCCAGAGCGGGCGCTTGCGTATATGTTTATGTATGTAATGTATGTATCCCAGAGAAGGAGAGAAAGAAAATTATTTTAACCGAATTTCTCTATCCCCAAATAATTAAGTTGGATTTTATTTCTTAAATAATCTACAACGTTATTTGAAGTATCTTGTATTTTTTAAAGAGATCTATGTACATTTTTGTGCGTTTAGTTTTTGTGTAACTTCAGTTGTACGAAACTCATTCCGAATGAAGAGGAATTCACATGCTATTCCTAGAGACTTCAAGATAAACATGTTATAAATCACGTAAATCTCTTAAACATATTTTATTTTAATGAAAATCAGTACAGCCATTTTTGAGAACATGAAAAATGGCGAAACATTTTCCATATAAAGGGCAGTTTGGGGCGGGGAATTTTTCAAAAACCTTCGTTTCGCATCTCTGGAAGATACTAAGCTTAAATGCCATGGATGTATTTGTGAAATTTCGTTGTTGAGTTATGCTGTTCACACACACACACACACACACACACACACACACACAGACCGACGTTTTCTAGAATGCTCTTTTAATTTCTTTAGGGAATCTCAAAACGTGTTTCCGTTGAAGTTTAGATATCGAGTTTTTGTGTGGTATATGCCTAGTAGGCGCGGTGAATAAAGTAGAAATGTCCCAGCTCGGAATCGAACCCAGAACCCGTAGGTTTGGAAGCCAATATGCTGGCAATTCTGCCACAGGGTTTAGTAATATTCCTTCCTATTTGTTCTAGGACTACGTAAGAGAATTCTTTTGGCCATAGTTCTATTAATCAAAAGCGACCTTTTATCATTTCAACCCTTTTAATGTCGATCCACTATAAATTATGAAGAGTAAAAGGTGAATAGGAGATGGGAAACGCTTGAAAGTACAAAAGAATTTTCTACTAACGAACATCGACACGAATATCACATACTTGGCCGAAAGTTTTGATAGCGTTATATAATTAAATTTTTGGAAGATGCTTTAGCGTTAATTAATAACGTTGTGGAATAATCGAGAGATGGGGGGGGGCAGCAAATATTTGTGGAGGTCAGCACCGGCAACTTCTCGGGCATGCACGTTATGCGGGCTAGTCTATGTTTGTTCACGGTACGACAACTTTGTGTCGCTTGTTGTTTGCCACGGACCAGCTAGCATGTAATTGCGTAGAGGGGGGGTGCAAACTTGCTGCCGCTCGGATATTCTGATACCATCAACAAGATAGCCAAGTTGTTCTGTACGCATCCGGGATGCTTTTGTACCTTTGTTAAACTGTATGCTACAGCTTTTGGTTTCCTTCTTCTTTTGCTCTGCTATAGAAAAACACTGGGTGTTATGTCCAAGATGTACACATACTTCCAGCAATATTTAAATAATGTAAACAAACCGAGATGTACCCCTGTGGGGGTGAAAAAAGATCCTTGACACGCTGTTCCTTACTAGGACTGTTAAGCAACAAGGCCTGGAGGAAAATAAATTATACAGGATAAAAGGAAATTTCGAGGTCCATAACACACAAACTGAAGTATATGGGACATTAACATACAGGAATAAGAAATCTGAAGTGTTTCATTCACATCACTGTCTCTTCTACAAAATATTCTTAACAATGCTTATTCGATTAAAACGATAGATTTAAAAAAAAAAGTGGATCGTATATAATGCCTTTGGAATTCTCATTGATTGAACATAAATTCTGATGTGTTACATTTCTCTACACTCTATTGTTATTAATCGATATACAAATTATTCTTCCGGAAGTTTATTTTCTTTTCTGTTTCATTTTAATCGAGATAAACATTTCCGGAAATAGCTACATTAAACATATCATTATAGATACAAAGGAAATAGTGATAGATGTTTTAGAACTAGACGATATATGCTGATCTTAAAATTCCGTACTCTTTGCATGGCATAGTGAGAAAAATTGGACTTTAAAGAATGGTTGTGTTGAACAATTCAAACCGGAAATGGTTAATATCACAAAAAAAGTTATTTGAAATAAATTGCGTGTTTTAAACAGATCTACTTTTTTGTGAAGTACGTTGTCGTCTATCGCTTAGCTTTACCAGTTATACAAGAGTATACAAATTTGCTTCCGAATGAGGACTTCATAAGCTATTCTCATAAAATTCAAGATATAGATTTTATACCGGCATACCTTTAAGCGCACAGCCATAATTCCCTAATAGAACATCGCGCCCACAGAGGAGGTTCTGTCGATTCGGCATAAAGGCTCAATACTAGTCTTGTGGGAAAAACACCGATAGCCACTTGAATACACCGATTATGGACTGTGTCTAATCTCTTCAGCACAGCTGGTCGTGCTGAAGAGTAAACGATACACCCATAGTCTATCTTGGATCGGATAGTGCGCGATACAGTCGCAAAAAAACTGCCCGATTTGCTCCCCAAGATTTGCCATTTAATTCCTACAAGATATTCAGAGAACGGTCGCACCGCGTTTTCAACTGTGCTCTATGTGATGACCAGCTAAGTTTCCTCAAAGGTAAACCCCAGGAATCTCGTCGAATTTGCGAATGGTAGTAAATCTGGACCGAATCGGAGCGAAGGTGGTAGTCGTCTCTTACGACGCCAGAAGTTAACACAGATTGACTTCTCAGTTGAGAAACGAAAGCGTTTTTACAACTCCATTCTTGATGATTATCTAAACATTACTGCATATGGCGCGCCAAAAACATTGTATGCTGAGGAGTACAATACACGGCAAAGTCATCTACGAGTAAGCGTGACGGTATCCCTGGGGGAACACATTTCGTGAGCGAATTAATTGCTATACAAACAGTGTAACGCTTAGTACCGATCCCTTAGGCAATCCGTTCTCCTGAACAAAAAGGTTCGAAAAAAAGTTTTGCCGTACATATAATCATGCCTGAAAATGCTTTTCTGGGGTCAGTTCGTTGAAGGCATTTCCGAAAATACTTATATCGAGGTTTTGGGTGAAGTACAATATTCCCCTTATCTAGTGCTGGTGGCAGAGAAAGTAAAGACTAATGAAGATATTAGTGAAATGTGATGATGTATAGTTCGGAAACTTTTACTTTGCGACGAAGATAGGAAACGTATTACGGACAATTGGAATGCGGATAGGAAGAGTATTAGAATTTGTGAAATGGACAGGTAAGTCAGAAGATGTTTCAGGAAGAGTGCGTCAGGAAAAACACAACCGTAAAAATGGCCAGGAAGGGGAAAATAATTTGGCTGGTGCATTGAATGAGAAGGAAAGAAATGGTAATGGATATAACGTTCGGGGCAGAAAAATAAATCCTAGGATATTTAAGCGGATTGGAATAGAAGAATCGAAAAGAGGGAAGGATAGCAGAAATTGCGTTTTCAGTGAAGGACCTCTGCTTGGGCAGACTTTGAACAAGAGTACTAAATGCGACATATAAGTAGGCACCTGGCAGAAACATTCCTGTTAGACGTATAAAGCAAGTGTTTGAAACATAGGGGAGCCGTTATTGTTTCCTGAGTATCATCGGGGAACGCTTTGTTATTCAGGTACAAAAAGGAAGCACTTGTCTGCAATTATCCCCAGGTCTAGACTCATTTGCTATGTCACATTGCTAAGCTTTAAGCGCAATATGTCGTATTTTACCCACTCTATCTCTAGCCTAATACCCCAACACTAAACCACCAAACTTATGGCCCACTTGCAGCTCCGCTGATTTAAATCCAGTGGATTATTTTGTTTGGTGTCAGCCCTGATAAACGCTGCACATTCCTGCCAAAACACAAAATGTCAGTGCCTAAGCTTCGTTGTAAGCAGACAATGAACGCAGGAGCACAGCAGAGAAACAGCTGTCTTATAGAGACAGAATTAATGTTAAAGGTATTTTTGTGTTCGTAACGGAAATGCAGTACGCCAGTATTAATGTGAAATATTCGCATAAAAAGAAGCTATCAGCAATAGAACCTGCTCTAATTTTGCTCTTTTTAAATATATTTTTAGACAGCATGGGCTTAAAGCTAGAACTTCTAACACAGAGCACACGAGCTAAACGCTTTAGATTATCGCACTTTTCATTATGTCTTTTTACATGATTAATTTCTCATTTATCTGTTCACAATGCAAATCGTCATACTTCAATTTATCACAATTCGTTGTAGAGTTAACCTATACGTTATATTGGCAGCTTTCTTTGGTCTAAAACGCTATTCTTTTATTTAACTTACATAAAGATTAAATGGCGGAAGTTATGAATTTTGAAGGTGGTTTGTTGCTGCTACGTATGGAAAGCCAGTTTGAAGAAGATGTATTATATTTCGACTGTTGGGGAGCCGAACTTGAAGTAGTTGCAACCGCCCGTATGGTAAAAAGTTTCCGGTAGCCTTCGCCCCAAATATTTAAAAAAGATTAACTTTGTAATTTTGACTGCTTTAAATATTATACATTTATGTTTGCCTCGGCTGCGTCAGTATTTAATTATTTTTTTTAGAGACATGAATGTATTAGCAGGGAGTGGTGCGACGGAAGAATGTAGGCTTACACAGATTATAATTTTACTTCACTCCTTTTATTAATGCTTGATACGATTTAAATAACACTTCACTGATATATAGAGAGAGCTGTTGAGATGTTTTTATTAATTACTTGCACTTTTTAACACAAACAATTTTTGTCTCACACAAAATACGTATTAAACTTCTCGGGGACACATCTCGCGTCCAGTTAGAAACGCTGTCTATAAGCAACTGGCAACTGAATTTGTAAATTTTGTTCCATTTTAGTTTCTGATTGGCTAATCCTAGTCCAATAGAATACCTTCATTTAACTAAAGATTTTTCTGGTTGTTGATTGGCTATTTTATAAACTTTCACAAAAATTACATTATTGCTTCCAAGAATTACAAGTAGCGTTAAACTTTACAGTTCATTATTGCCTCAAAGTTACCTCATTGTTAGCAACTTAAGACCTATTATTCTCACAGCTCCTACATTATTAAATTACGTAATACATTCACATAACATTATTACACATGTATGCAATAATATAAACATTAATACAATGACTGTTACATACATTTTTATATATTATTTTATATACATATTGCTTTAAGGTGGTCTGTTATTATATTTTATATTATATAATTTGACTGAAATCATTTAAGTGTTAAAAATACTGCCTCAATTTAGAAGAAACTGAAATGAAAGTTAAATTACAGAAACCGCAAAAAGAATAACACTAGTACTACTTGCCCCCCAAAAAATCCAGAAAAGAATATGATATAGCAATATCTTATTAATCGCTTCATTGCCGGTGGAAGGCAAAACATGGTAAAAATAATTTTACTGAAAATGACTGCTAGAAAATCAACAAAACATCTGACATATCGTCTTTTTAACGTTATTTCTCTTGTTTCAAGAAAGCGTTCTAATGGGCATATTTGTAGTTTTAGTTATTAATAGCTATCTAAAAAAGACGTATCTGCCACCGTGTTAAAATGGTTTTATTTTGCTGTAGGTTTGCGAAACTAAGGCCCCCACATTCCACTCGCAAAATAAAAAGCTACTTTTACCCCTTATATCGCTTTCGGGGCGTGCGGGCGGCCAATGAGGCTGGTTGCTGTGTCCGCGGTGCGGGTGAGAGGAAGTTCCCAATAAATAAAGCACGGTTTGTTATGAAAGTTGTTTCTAACGCACGTAACAAATATTTAAACATAAAAATAAATTACTCACGTGTATCAAGCAAGGAAATGTTGGACCTGCCTCTCTTCGTTATTCAAACATAGCTGTCACATGCTTAGGAAGTTGTACATTACACTCTGCAGCTCCCTTTGAGAAATGACAGAAATTTCTTAACGAGTGGTATTTTTAGGTCCATTTAAAGTGTGGATTTGTTTTGTAAGTTTTCTCTTTTAATGCTCTCCAGAGATAAAAATCAGGGAAATGAGGGAAAATTAAAAGAGAAAGCTTACAAAACAAATCGACACACTTTAGATGTACCTAAAGATAACACTCGACAAGAAATTGTTGCTATTCCTCAGAGGGAACTGCAGAATGTAATGGGCAATTTCCTAAGCAGGTGCCAGAAATGCTTAAACAACGAAGAGAGGCAATCTAACACAGTCTTGCTTGATAAACGTGAGTAATTCACTTTTCTTTTGTTTATGTTGTGCATGTTAGAAATAACTTGGCGACATACCGTAATATATTTACTACGGACTTCCTCGCCTGCCCGCCGGTCGGCCGCTTGCCGAGAAACCGTTCCGTCAAGGATTGCTCACCAGATATTACAGTGTCCATCAAATGCTAATTATTATTATTCTATACAAATCACGTTATTCATGAAACGTTTTTGCCTGGAAATGATATATTAAGCAATAAATACATACGCATGCAAAACTAACGTTAAAGGGTTAATTGAAAGCATTGAGGATTAAGTTCAATTAGTACCGTCTGTTGCTCGCATTCCGGAATCGCGGTTTCAAATCCCATGTACTGATCAATCGACTTTTTAATTGTGTGTGTTTTTTTGGGGGGTGGTTTCTTCTAATTACCAGGTAAATGCCGGATTGGTTATCAGTACCCCACGCCCCAAAGATCTAATTTATACCGGGTGTTTCAGAAATACTTTAACAAACTTCGGGTATGGGTTCCTCACACCAAAAGAAGGAAAAAAGTTCATATGAACATACGTCCCATAATCCTTGGTTTTGGCGCTATTCTGTCACAATGAAAGTGTGAGATCAACGGCCTTCGGGGTCCAACCTCAAAACTTCATTTCTCTATGCATTCATAGAAGGCATGGACCCATTGTACTACATACGGTAGATGGCGAAGTGTTACCATGGAGACTTGTTTACGTTTGTCATTTGTCAGTCTTCAGCGTTTCAATTGTGTACATGCAGTGAGTCAACTGCATGTGTTTCGTTCCACCATGGCTGGATAATCATTTCGTGAACAGGCAGACATGATTTTTATGTATGGTCGCGCGAATGGTAATGGACGCGAGGCTGCACGGCTCTATCAGATGGAGTTTCCAGACCGAAGACAACCGAGTCATCCAACCTTTGTCGCTGTTTATCGTCGTCTTACTGAGACAGGAACCGTTGCACCACGGACTATTGATCGAGGAAGACCAAGAGTTGTTCGTTCGCTGGAACGCGAAGAACAGATGTTAAAGTGTGTCGTAGACGATCCAGGTATCAGTACAAGACAAGTGACTGTGGCATCTGGTACATCACACGTGACAGCATGGAGGGTACTTCACGAGCAGGTCCTGTATCCATATCATATTCAACGTGTGCAGGGCTTTTCGCCTGCCGATTATCCACCACGGGATAACTTTTACCGATGGTATGTAGCACAGACAGCCAATCCATTGTTTGTCTCGTCAGTTTTGTTTACAGACGAGGCAACGTTTGGGAGAGATGGGGTTACTAATTTCCACAACGTACACGTATGGGCAGATCGTAATCCTCATGCTGTACTTCAGGCTAGACATCAGCAACAGTTTAGTCTGAATGTGTGGGCTGGCATTGTAGGTGCCTGTCTGGTAGGTCCATACGTTTTACCAGCACGTTGTTACTGGTGCTGTCTACAGGGACGTTATCCAGCACACTCTTCCCGACTTACTTCACGAAGATGTGCCCCTGCAAATAAGAGAAAACATGTGGTTTATGCATGATGGGGCTCCGGCACATTTTAGTCGCATTGTTCGAGATGCACTGACTTGTATCTACCATGACCGATGGATAGGCAGAGGAGGACCAGTTCCATGGCCTGCACGTTCTCCCGACCTCAATCCTGTGGAGTTTTACCTCTGGGGATATCTTAAATCATTGGTTTATGGAGCAGCCATCCCGGATGCAGAAACGCTTCATCGACGTGTCATAGAAGCCTGCGAAACCATTCGACACCATCCCGGAGGTTTTGACAGGTGCGACATTCCATGATTCGATGAGTACAGGCATGCATAGAAGTAAGAGGAGGACATTTCGAGCATTTATTATGACTTTTGTGTGTTATAAGTGTATAACTGTGTTGAAAACCTCCTAACGAGAAAACAAAGGATTATGGGACATATGTTCATATGAACTTTTTTTCCTTCTTGTGGTGTAAGGAACCCATACCCGAAGTTTGTAAAAGTATTTCTGAAACAACCTGTGTGTGTGTATATATATATAAAGTAGATGACAGAGGGACCCGATTACACTACTGTCATTTAAGTTACCTAAGCAGATGGTAGAGGAGGACGATTATGCAAATAAGTTCATCTGCCCGTCATCACAGCGACTACATATGCAGTCAAAGAATAGCGAGTAGTTCCACGATCCCAGAATGCTAGTTTCGCCGAAACTCATTAGCAACGTTATGCTACAGGAAGGCGACTACACACACTGACTCAGTTGAACCAAGGAGCCTACATTAACGTTAAATTAAAAAAGCATTGTTAAGACCTACTACGAAGTATAAAAGACGCAAGAACAAATAACTTTCAGGTACATTCGATCGAAATACGCACTTACCTGTGAAACATACGGCATGAAAAATTTCGAGAACGGTTAACGCAACGAAAAGAAATATATGCCACAGATCTTTTAATGATCTCATTTTTTAACGCAAATGAGATTTTGTATCTCCCTTATGGTTTCCTAACTATACAAAACTATAAAACTTTCCCAGAATAAACAGGTCTCCACCAGAGTTGCCAAGGACAATTTGTTTTAATAGTAAAGTTCGCTTCATGTGGTACATAATGTGACTCGCTCGTTCGAAAAGCAGCAACGAATACGCCGAACTATGATTGAGCTTTGCAACATATTATACACTCTCGTGGGAACCGGGCCTTTACTCGTACGAGAGTTTATTTCATAGGGTTTTATTCAGAGGTTTTTAATTAACACACATGAATGGCAATGGCATATGCCATGTTGCTGCGTTTTCGACTTTATTTCTGTCTACTCTAACGGTCAAAACTCCTTTTATCGCATCTTGACAATACCATTTTGTCACATTTTCTTCTTTGATTACCCCTTAAGAAAAACATATATCAAAATATGTTCCAAAATAAATATCATACAGGTTTTATGTGCAATTTCTTTCAGAATTCCTGTGAGAGATAGAAGCAACTCAGTCGTGTCTAACAAACATTAAATAACACTTGTGCAGGTTCTGTAAACTCAAGAATCTGCACGTGTTATTGATGTATAATGTTGCTAACAACCTTTAGCACAAATTAAGCTTAATTAACTCAAAAGTTGTTGCCTTATTAGTGTTCTATAAAATTAGGTCCACTACTGAAAAAATCGGATGTGTTACACTCACATGACTTTCTCTACTCTTGTACAAACTATTTTTACAAATTCTTATTCTCCATCTATTTCATATTAATCTAGATAAACATTTGCAGAAACGATCTTTTGACATGCAAACAGAATTACATTTTAAACATGACGACCAGTTCTAAAAATATTTGATATCACTTAAGGCATACTATGTTCCCCTTATTTTGTATTTGCAAGGGGAATATAGAAATACAGTAGCCTTTAAGCATAGACATATCTCTTAATAACTGGTTGCTAGGCGCAGCACCATTCTGTTTGCCACAGATTAATACTCTTTGCATATCCAAGACAAAAAAATGAATAACGAATTCCCATTTGAGAAAAGAAGTATTGAAACATTTAAGGGAATAACAAGCAAGTCAAGTCTTGTGCCTGTGTATGGGTCCCTCATGGTTGCTTTCATCGTCCACTGTTACACGTTAGTCTTGCGACATGCCCGCACAATTCCATTTTTACTGGCATATTATATATTATTTGTAAATCTTATTACAACACTGCGAGTTCATCAGTACGTTTCAGAATGCGCTATGAGATAAAGTGATCCTTAATGTTTTATTAAATAAACCTTTTTGATTAATACGCATAAGTTATTTTTATTTCTGTGAAATGTGGTGTGGCTAAAATGACGTTAAAACAAGATTTACTACTACAGGAAAAGCGTAGATCTGGTTTAGGCAGGTAATTAATTCCTATTAACCATTTTCTGTCATGCTACCTGTGTATTTTCCCAGATCTTCAGCTTTTACTTTCACTTCCCCTTACAAGAAGTAGATGAAGCATTGAATACAACCCGAATATACCGTACTTTGCAAAATTCCATCTATTTTATCTGAAGTTAATGGATTTCTTTTAAAAAGGCGTATATTTTGGATACTGGCGGATAAATAAAATGTATACCTTGGTTTCTCAATAGAAAACGAGTATCTTCACTTCTCACTGGGGAATTTTAAATTGGAAAACAAACAAACAAAAAAGAATAGGAGAAACAACCGCCTACTCTAGAAGAAGCGTTGGGCTCATTAGTATACGCAATTTATGTTGCCACATTTTTCGTAGTGTTAGCAGTTTCCAAACTATTCGTTGCTCTAAGTTTAACTACTTTGCTACGCTACAAATGTAAATGCTTGAAAACTTACGATTGTTTTTATTTCTTTCACACAAATTCATTAGTAGCATAGAGCCTAAGAGTTGTATCTAACTTGTACATAACTTCATTTTGTGTAATTCGAAACAATTTCCGTGCATAGAAGAATTACTCTTTGTCAGTAATGTTGTATATAAATCAGTTGTATATAATATGCTTGTGAATGGATGTCGGTATTTAGGCCTACGAATTTTTCTCTATCGGTATTGCTATGGAAATACACCCTCTTTCTTCTTTTGGAAACAAAGGTTAGTGGACTCTCTTTATGTCTCTCAGGTTATCTGTCCTTAAATATTGAAATTTATAAATATTCTTATTATGGAAGTGCTACAAATCGGAAGTTTTAACTCGGAAACACCTTGCCATATTGTTTTTCGAATAGTACATCGTTTTTCAGGAGTTAGAAAACTGCCGAAAGCTACAGTTTGTACTGAAGATACGATCAGCGTATGCGACAGTGTTTTTCTTCCTATAAGGTAGTCTGTCTCTCCACTTGTTTTAAATAGAACCGGAAACAAGCTGACAGTTTCCGAGTGGATTCGTATTCCAGACGACGCTGCCAAAATCTTTCTCCGTCAGCATTCTTCAATTCACCCCGAGCCACGTCGACGACTTCCTGCTCTAAGGAGTTTACTCCCACCCCCGCACTACCCCATTTATCATCGGTACTACAGCCATTTCACGCTACCACCATAATCATCTCTTTTAACATGCTCTGAGAACACCCAACTTTGACGAATCAAACGTAGCAGCAGCAGCAGCAGCCCCGGTGTAAAAGAATTCAGCTGTTTGCGCACGGGCTCGCTTTTTATCTTAACGGCTTTGAAGCTGGAAGAGGATAGCGATTATATCTGTGAAGATGGAAAAGCGACACCTCTATCACTCCAACACAAAGCCACTACATGTCTTCCCGCTTTCTGCTCTCCATAAGATCTCCATGTAGATTTAAAGCTGATCTGCTCTTTAACACACTTCGTTCTGGAATAAACAGCCGCCGAACCTTTTTGGGACAGGTGCTGACGTACGTGCCTTACAATCGTAGAAATGGCTGGCCCTGTATGTCAGTTCGGCAACTGCCTGCTGTGCGATGGGTCCCGGGTTCGATTCTCGGCTGGGGATGGTAAGTTTTCTCTAGCCACTATCCTCCCCAGAGTCTAGAAATATGAATGAGAGTGTGAATGTTGTATGATCTAACGTTTAAAAACCCAACCACAGGCGTTACACGAGTTAACACCATTGCCAATAGGTAAGAAGTTCCAAAGGAAAGGCCGCCGATATGACCAATGCAGTTAAACACTCACATGACCTTCTCTACTCTTGTACAAACTATTTTTACAAACGCTTATTCTCCATATGCTTCATGTTAATCGAGATGTCAATCTTATTGCGAATTTTCTTGTAGATGCAAGGGGAATTGGTAGGCTTTAAGCGAGTCAAATATTTTAAGAGCTGGTTGCTGTGTGGAGTATTCCATTCTCTTTGCATTACCAAGACAAAAAAAAAATGAATAATGAATTTGAGAAAAAGTATAAGTATTGGAAAATTTAAGGGAATGACAAGCAATATCTCGAAAATTGTTCAGTCAAGAAAAAAATGTATATGACATAAATTCTGTATTTTAACGCGATCTACAATTTTTGGGTAGTAAAATGTTGTCTATCTCTTATGGTTTACCAGTTATGCGAAAGTCGTTCACAATGAATACTTTTGGAGACATTCCCAGAAAATTCGAGATATACATTTTATTGTCATGAAAATAAACGTTTGATATTTTAATCAAAATCGTTAGAGCCAGTTTTGAGAAAATTAAAATTTTCGAAAAATGTTCCATGTAAAGGGTAATCTGGGGTGGGGGATTTTCTTGAAAACCTTCGTGTCGCATCTCTGGAAGATACTGAACCTAAATACCAAGTTTGGTGTTTATCCGACTGTTTCTGAGTTATGCTGTTCACAGACACACACACGGACATGTTTCCAAAAATGCTTTTTTTGGATTCAGGGGGTCTCAAAACATGCATTTCCGGTGAAATCTCGGTATCGAATTTTTGGATGGAATACAATACTTCCCCTACTTACTATACGTAGTAGAGAAAGTAAAAATAGAAATGGCAAAGTACTAAAAGGCAACAAATCGCGAGCAGCTGACCTAGCTACGGTTCAGTGACAGGCACGCCGTCTGGATGAAATGTTGATTCGTCTAATTTATTGTCAAATGTTACTTCATTATTCTTTAAGGCACAGTTTCTTATAATACGGTATTACTATACTAAACTTATATTTTCAACTATATAAGAAAATGAAATAGTCTGTAACAAAAACTATTGTGTGATATCCGATGTGATATTATCTTTGTATATTTCTGAGTTATGATTTTTACTAAATATAGAGCATTCATACTAGATAAAATATTGCATGATGTGTTTTCTACCAAGTATTTATTGCCTATTTTATTTATCAGGCTATAACATACTTAGGGTAAATGAACTGGATTACAATGTTCAATAAAGTACGGCGTTTGTATTGCTCTGGAAAATATCACTTTATCAATCATATGACTTTCTCTATCAATTGGCATTTCACATGCATTCATTATACAGCATGTATCAAAAGTATTAGAACAAACACCGATGTCGGTTTCCTCACACCAAAAGGAAGAATCGCCACGTAAATATATGTTTGGAAACATTTCTTTTTTGAGTTATTTAAAAAAAATCTGATGATGCATTCACATAACTTTCTCTACCCTCCATCTTTATTAATGTATACACAAACTATTCGTACTAAAGCTTATTTTTCCTTCTACCATATATTAACCCAAATAAACCTTTGCAGAAATAGTTGCATTACACATTTTGATATAGATACAAACGGAACAGCGAGAGTCAAATGTTTAAGAACTGGACGCTATATGCTGGCATTAATTCCATACTGTTTCCATGCAATCGCCAGTAACTGCTGTAAATCCATGGGACTTGAAAAGAATGACAAGTATTGAACAACTTCTGGATATCTCAGAAACGGCTTATGCCACAGAAAACTTGTTTTAAATACATTTTGTGTTTTAAAGAGATATAGATTTTTGTGTGGTACGTTTTCGTCTATCGCTTACACGGCTTACACGGGTGATTTTTTTTTTCCCCGGCGTAAAAATCCTTAGAATGGCTTCCTTCGGAAGGAAAGTAATACCGGTAGTTCGTGTTGTAGATTTAGGGCACATAAAAGGACCTAAAGCGTGGTAAAAGGATCTCTGAACAAAATCTCCGATCTTTAACGCACAATATAGATTGGAACGCTAAGAACCATAGCAGTTAAAGAGCGTCCATAAATCAATGTTTATCGCTTAACGTTTACCAGTTACCAAGATTAAACAAAACTCCTGAATGAAGAGGACTTTCCTAAGCTATTCTCATAAAATTGAAGATACACATTTTATTTGTAATGTAAATATCTTTTATATGCGATATTTTAATCTCAATCGTTTCAGCCATTTTTTAGAAAGTCAAGGTTTTCGAAAAACGTTCCACGTAAACGGTAGATGAGGTGAGGGTATTTTCTTGAAAATCTTTGTGTCGCATCCTTGGAACATGCTGAAATCATCCCACTCTTATTTTTTGAATTATGCTGTTCGCACACACACACAGACATATTTTCAAAACTGCCTTATTTGGATTTAGGAGGTCTCAAAACATGTATTTCCGGTGAAACCTCGGTATCAAAATTTTGGGTGGAATGCACTACCTTCTCTACATACTCTGTACGTGGTAGAGAAAGTAATAATTTACAGTAGCACGTTATGTTTCAGAAATTGGCAGCTCTTCCATAGAATCTCGTGCAAAATATCCTCCTGTAATTCTACATACGCAGCAGCTGTTCAGATCATGAGCTGTCTCTCCCTTTCAAAGGCTTCAAAACGTTCCAAATGCATATTTGCATTTGAAATTTTTGTTATACAAACTAGTTCTTTTAAGTGCACCACCAGATAGAAATCTAAAGGGGTCAGGTAAACATGCAGGCCATGGATCTGGTCCGCTACCTATCCATTTGTCACGGTAGATATCAGCCGGTGCACATCGAACCATGCGATTAAAATGTAGCTGTAGTAGACGTACACAACACAAGAGAATACTAATTACAAACGTACACAAATTGCAATGCAAATAATCTCCATGTAAACACACAGCGATACAATGAATGTATCACCAAATTAACTTGCATCGATAACATCAGCTGAATATTTGAGAAAATGAACTAATTGTTTCAGACCTAAGATTTTAAATTCTATTGTCAAATGTGTTGAACATAAACCTTCAATATAACGGTAGGCACAAAATAAGTAACCGATATTTTAGAACGGTTCCGAGAATGGAATCTCCCCATCCGCCTCCTCTCCAAAAAACAGACGTGTTATACAGCTCCAAAGTTAGTCATCAAGCTTGAAGTAAATGGCTCTTATCGTAGAAAATAAGTTGCACTTCAATATAAGAGTTAAAATGATGTGTGTGATCGAGACCCTATAACCGTCACCAGTGATAATAGAGGACAACACCCCCTAGAAGCCTAAAGAAAAAGGATACATCACGATTTACAGCAGACAAAGAGTATCTTGTTCTTACGGTTAGTAAATAGCATATACTGGTGTACACAATTTATTTATGGTTTTGGGACGTTATTTGGGATGTAGGAATTTTGACTTTCTCTATCTAGTAAATACATTACACCCAAACATTTGATACCGACATTTCATTGGAAATGTTTTGAAGGCCCCTGAATCCAAAAAAGCATGTTTAGAAAAGGTCCATGTGTGTGTGTGTGAACAGCATAACTCAAAAACGAAAAGTCGATAAATACCAAACCTGGTATTTAAGTTCGGTAGCTTCCAAAGATGCGACACGATGATTTTGAAGCAAATCCTACTACCTACAACTACCCTTTAAATGGAACATTTTTCGAAATTTATTTTCTCAAAAATGTCTCTTGCGCTTTTATTAAAATGTCATATTTTAAAGATATGACAAATAAAATGTATATTTGAATTTTCTGGAATGACCTGTGAAGTCCTCTTCATTCGAAAGGAAATTGGTATACTGCATAACTGGTAAACGTTAAGCGATAGACGAAAACGTGTTATACAAAGAAAGTAGATCTCTTCAAAACGCTCACATTCTGTCGAATAACTTTTTTGTGGGCATAAGCCATTTCTGAGATATGTTATTAATTTTTCGAATTGTTCAATACTTAGTCATACTTTCCAAGTCCTGTCGATTTTCGGTTATTTCTTACGTGCTTGGAAAGATTGTGAAAGTTTAAGGCCAGCATATAGCGTCTAGTTCTTAAACATTTAACTATCTCTGTTCCCTTTGCATCTATAACTAAATGTGTAATGTAGCTGTTTCTCCAAAGATTTATCTGGATTAAAATAAAATAGATATAAAAATAAGTTTTATAAGAATAGTTTGCGAACACAGTAATAGGCGATATAGGAAAGAGAAAGTCGCGTTAGTGTAACAGCAGATTGTTTAAACTGGAATTTGGATAATTGTTGCTGAAATAACTATTTTCCCACTGCTACTTCTACTCAAAAACTAAGCATTTCTGGATACGCCTATATGTATACATAATAGAATGAAAGGACGGGGGTTGGTGTCCATGATCCGGCGACTACATCAGATGTCACGGACCAAAATAAAGCTTGGTTATGGGTTAAAGGGAAAGGGGTTGAAAGGGACTAAGTATCACCAAATGTCACAGGTAACTGGAGGTAATGCAAGGGGTGTAACAGCTCTAACGTGTCGCGCGAAACTCGTGCGTCTCCGACACATGCTCCTAACTTAGAGGTTCGTACTCGAACCAGAGCGATTCACTGAACAAGGAAGCATACCCAGGATAGGGAAGGTCTTTAATGTTTCCTATTCTCTATAGTACCTGCTAAGGGAAATGACACAGGTATGACCAAGGGCAGTCTAGAACAATTAGATGATAGCTCCACACTTCTATAAAAATTAATTTATTATAACGTATGGCACAAAACCGGAAAGTAGTTTACAAATAATTGAATGAAGATGTACCTTACCTGACGTGGAGGGTGATGGTGCATGGTTGATTATCACGTGATCGTTTAAGACGACTACCGACATGGGCTCTCGCTGCAAGACGGTCCAAAATCGAGCATAAGGCATAGAACCAGAGGTTTATAAACAAAACCTAGCTAGACCCGCCACTACGTCATACAATTGAACGTCCTGGCGGCAACTCGCTATTTGCCGGGCAATGGCTCGGGGTTGAATGCCGTCTAACGCAGCGGCTTCCGTGCCTCGCGACTTGACTTTGGTAGCTTTAAGTTTCAGGTTTAACAATTTAGTGTTTTACGGCCAAAAACTACACATTAATCACTATAATAACGCTAATGCACCGTGACAATATATTTCTGTGTTTTGTTGTGAGGAACCCGTCTGCCCCCTCCTCCAAGGACTCTAAGTTTTGTTATACATATAAAAAGTTAACCTAAAAATTCCAGAAAAAGAAGTTACAATTACAAACATTAATTTTGTTGATATCAAAACGTTATGGGCAAAACAGAATAATAACGAAGTTACCTTGTTTCTCTTAAGTATGCAGAGAGCGAACCTTTCACGATTTAATAACAAACGTTTCTCTTTAAAGAGATGTATATAACACACAGCAGAAGCTTGTATCATTGATCGTATAACAATGTTAATATAAAAAC
Organism: Deroplatys truncata; assembly: GCA_030765065.1. Taxonomy (NCBI): domain Eukaryota; kingdom Metazoa; phylum Arthropoda; class Insecta; order Mantodea; family Mantidae; genus Deroplatys; species Deroplatys truncata. Next base: position 100,847,716 of record CM060975.1, read on the forward strand.
TACCTACATACAATTTCCGCAGCACACAGTATAATTACTGCTACAGAATACAGGTATGGAACATGAGACTTTTATGAAACAAGTTTAAAACAAAGCAGAAATGTTTGCTCTTGCTTTTATAATAGGAGATCTCGTAGTCATTTTCCAGCAATAAAGTGTGTGTTAATTAAACGGACAAAAAGTAGCTAGTTTTCCATAAATGCAAGAGCTAGGAATTTCGTATGCATTTAAAAAGTTTGCAATGAGCACAAAATTACATCAAGTATGCATTGTTAAAATAAATTGCCAACATAGTTTTCTGGAGGTAAAAATTAAGGAAAATGTTTGTGCACTTTTGAAATTCTTGTTATATTCCAACAATAGAGGACTTCTGTATGGGAGTTCTGTATATAAAGTACCCATAAAAATACATGCATGATAGACGACAGAATAATCCTCAGTCGAACTGAGTGTGGTTTAGAAAATGTAGGTCACCACAGAACATTAAATTAAATGTGCATGTTTGAAATTCTCTGCCACCTATAAATAGCAGGAAAGAATAAATAGATATTTTGAGACTCCCTGAATACAAAAAGAAAAAAAAATTAAAAAGTTCGTCCACGCGCACATAAACATCGTAACTATAAAATGAAGTGTTCGATAATTGCCAAAGTTTAGCCTCTTCCAAGGATGCGATACAAGAATTTTCAACGAATTCCCAATACAAATTACCCATTTGAGAAAGTTATTTTTTCAAATTACAGAAAAGCCGATTTGAAGTAGGAGTTGTATTGTATTTCGACTGCTAGGGAGCCGAACTTGAAATTAGTTGCAACCGCACGTATAGTAAACAGTTTCCGGTAGCCTTCGCCCCAAATGTACTTTCAGGTGGTCTTTGCCCCAAGTTTAAAAAAAAAATATTAACTTTGTAATTGAAGTGTTTCTTCATATTATTATATATATATATATATTTATGTTTGCTTCGGCTGCGTCAGTATTTTTATTAGAGACATGAATGTCTTAGCAGGGCGTGGTGCGACTGAAGAATGTAGGCTTACACAGATTTTAAGTATTTCTTCACTCCATTTTATTAATGCTTGATACGATTTATATAACACTTCACTAATAGAGAGCTGTGAGATTCTTTTATTAATTATTTGCACTTTTTAACACGTAAACTATTTTTCGTCTCACACGAATACGTATTAAATCTCTTGAGGACACTTTTTGCGTCTGGTTAGTAACGCTGTCTGCAACCAACTGAACTGATTTCAACCGACTAAACTTGTAAATTTCTGTATTTCTAGTCTCTGATTGGCTATTTTTATAAACTGTCACTAAAATTACATTATTGCTTCCAAGAATCACAAGTAGTATTATTAAACTTTCAAATTCATTATTGCCTCAAGGTTACCTCATTGTTACCTCATTGTTAGTAACTTTTGACCTATTATTCTCACAGCTCCTACATTATTAAATTACGTAATACATTCACATAACATTATTACACATGCATACAATAATATAAGCATATGCAATGACTGTTACATACATCTTACAAATTATTACATACACACATTGCTTCAAGGCGGGCTGTTATTGGATTTACATGTTATATGATTTGACTGAAATCATTTATGTGTTAAAAACACTGCCTCACATTACATGGAAAGTAATTCAAAACGTGAGTTTCTCAAAATGACTCTTAACCTAATACAGGGTAAATACTTGGAAACCTTTGAACAGTTCTTCCAGCTGCAGTTTTAATTTTTATTGCTTTACCTTCTCAAGGTATTCTCCATTTAAATGATGAAAATTGAAATCCTACGATACCTTAAAAAAATTGGATATCAATGATATTTTAGTTATGAATGTTCAATTTCAATTAAAATACAATATATTTAAGATATTTACACGGAAAATAAAATTTATATATTTTCTGGAAGTAGCCTGTTAACTCCTCTTCATTCTGAAAGATTTTGTTGAATTGGTAAACCATAAGAGGTACACAAATTCTTACTATGCAAAAAAAGGTGGATCTCAGTAAAACCAACAACTTATGTAACATATATCTTTGTGACATTAACCATTTCTGTAATATTCTTTATTATTGGTTTGAATTTTCAATGCTTTATACATTTTAAACTACTCGCTATTCGCTTTATTTTTTTCTCGTAATAATGTAAACAGCGTAGAATTAAAAAAATATTATGTCTTACACTCACATGACTTTCTCTACACTTGTGCAAACTATTTTTTATCAAACACCTATTCTCCATATGCTTCATGTTAATCTATATATCGAGATGTTAATCTTATTGCTAATTTTCTTGTAGATGCAAGTGGAATTGGTAGGCTTTAAGCTATAGTCAAATATTTTAAGAGCTGGTTGCTATGTGGAGTATTCCATTCTCTTTGTATTACCAGGAGAAAAAAATCTGTTGTGTTACACTCACATGACTTTCTCTACTCTTGTACAAACTATTTTTACAAAAGCGTAGTCTCCATATTCTTTTTGTCAATCGAGATATAGAGATGTTAATGTTATTGCTAATTTTCTTATAGATGCAAGGGGAATTGGTAGGCTTTATGCTATAGTCAAATATTTTAAGAGCTGGTTTCTGTGTGAAGTATTCCATTTTCTTTGCATTATCAGGACAAAAAAAAATGAATAACGAATTTGAGAAAAAGTATAAGTATTGGAAAATTTAAGGGAATAAATAACAAGCACTATCTCGAAAATGGTTCCCTCAACCAAAAAAATTTATATGACATAAATTGTGTACTTTAACGCGATCTACATTTTTGTGTAGTAAAATTTGGTCCATCTCTTATGGTTTACCAGTTATGCAAAAGTCGTTCACAATGAAGAATACTTTTGGAAACATTCCCTGAAAATTAGAGATATACATTTCATTTGTCATGAAAATATCTTAAACATATGATATTTTAATCAAAATCGTTAGAGCCCATTGTTTGAGAAAATTAAAATTTTCGAAAAATGTTCCATGTAAAGGGTAATCTGGGTGGGGAGATTTTCTTGAAAACCTTCGTGTCATATCTTGGAAGATATTGAACCTAAATATCAAGTTTGGTGTTTATCCGACTGTTCGTTTCTGAGTTATGCTGTTCACAGACACACTCACGGACATGTTTCCAAAAATGTTTTTTTGGATTCAGGTGGTCTCAGAACATGTATTTCCGGTGAAATCTTGGTATCGAATTTTTGGGTGGAATGCAATACTTCCCCTACTTACTACACGCAGTAGAGAAAGTAAAAAGTTTTTTTTAATCTCACTATCGCTCTTAACTTACTGTATCCATCTTATAGCCAGAATAAAATGTGTAAACGTGCAATGAAAATGTATCTCTATTAACAATAAGCATATAAGCCCACATCCATGCTGTGGGAGTAGCCTGTCTACCTCCTCTTTAAGAGTCTCCAGGTTCGAATCTCGGTAGCTTGAGTTGGCCGGTTAAGGTTTTTGCGGTTTTCTCTTATCCTGAAAACATGAATGTAGCATGACTTTAAGGTCTATAGAGTTCGGACTCATGATTTCAGCCTTTCATTAATCGCCAGATCTGATCTACCCGATTAAAGGGCGTTAAACTGTAAAAACTAGAAGATAGAAGAGTAGTAAATGTTTGTGAGAGTAATTTTTAGAAGGCTGACTAGAGAAAGCAATGTGAGTGCAACACTTACAATTTTTTTATTTTCCTTCTGAAGAGCTGCATACTATGACTGCTGAATTTATTCATCAATAATTCTGATGTTAACATTTGAACGCTAATTACGGTATGTAACCAATCCTTAATTCGATATAACTTGTAAGCGAACATGTGCCCAGAGTATGGTACGAGGGCTGTCCCAGAAGTTCCCAACGTAACAAAGGAAACACAAAAATTTTGGGGAAAAAACATCTTTATTTCTCTAAATAGTGTCCTTTCAGCTCGATACACTTTCCCAGGGATGTTCAATAGCTTCGATACCCTGTTTATAGCGAGAACCGTCCAGTTCTGCTAAATAGCAAACAAATGCCAACTCCACCTGTTCATTGGTGGCAAATCTTCTTCCACCAAGCCATTTCTTCAACTTTGGAAACAGAAAATAATCAGAGAGGCCTACGTCTGGCGAATAGGGTGCACGAGGCAGCAATTCGAACTTTTAACTCATTGATTTTGACATGCCGATAATGAATGTGTGAACTGGTGCATTGTCTTCATTAAACAGAACTTTCTTTTTCGGTAAATGTGGCCGTTTGTGATTGATTTTATTATTCAAACGCTGAAATAAGTTCACATAATATTCGCCATTGATTACTTTTCTTTTTTGAAGATAATCGATGAAAATTATCCCACGCGCATCCCAAAAATCTGACGCAATGATCTTGTCTGCAGATGGAACTGTCTTCACCTTCTTTGTAGCCGATTCTCCCCTTTCAATCCATTGGTTTGACTGTTCGCAAAAACTCGGCTTTATTACAGCGAAACATCGCCAAACACTCGACTGAAACATCCTCACGACGCTGCTTTTATTCCATTGTGTGTAAACGTGGCACCCATCTTGCGCACAGCTTTCTCATTTCTAAATTTTCAGCTAGTATGCGATGTACAACACTTTTTGAAATGCCCACGATGTCTGCTAGCCGCGCGCTTTCAGTCCATGGTCTTCCAATACCATTTTGTGGAATTTGTTCACAATTTCTGGCGTAGTCACCTCATTTGGTCGACCATTAGGATGTTCGTCTTGGCAGCTCATACGGCCTCGCTTAAACTCTGCCACCCAATATTTTACTGCTGTAACCGAAGGAGCAGACTCCCTCAGAGTAGAATCTAGCTCAGCTTTAATATTAGTTGGACTAAGACCTTTCAAATTAAAGTATTGTATCACATCACGATGACCAGTTTTATCCATGTTTAGAAATTCGCTGAGGGAGTTCACTATTAATGGCTGCCAAACAATTACTAAACATGGTGGCATCGTCGAACTACAAACTTAAGCTTTATAAGGGTGGTACTTTCTACTATAGTCATTTGTTTGAAACAACCGCTATATATATACATATATATATATATATATATATATATATATATATGTCAGATCGGGTACTTCTGGGACTGCCCTAACGTGGATAGAATGTCTTCTGATATGAATTCTGTAATATATGGGACATCGTTGGCTTAGCCGACGTTGCAGCGCTAGCTTTTTAAACTCGAATGGCCAATTAACTAATTTCATTTATCTCTCATGTTCTTTATGAAATTATTGTACAGTGTATGTAAGATTTTTATGGTGATTCTTCCCCTTTAACCCTTATAACTCCTGTAACTCCGTAGAGATCGAACATTTCCTAATAAGGGATGAAAAATCTCGGATTTTTTGTGCAAAATTATGTGCCTGACTTCCTTTACTTCCCCGACAGTTTCCAAAGTTCTGGAAATACTGCATAGAATAGAAGTACTCTTTGGCGGTGGAACAATCATCGATCGTCTTTGTAAATACTTTTTAATACTTTAATAATCTATGACATGAAATTAAATGTTTTATGTTCCCATTTCTTTTTCAGAACGAATTGGGATTATTACTGGTGAAAAAATTATTAAAATTAGTGGAGTGGATTTTTAAATCAACCCTATATACAAACACCCGCACAAAATCTTTGTTTACAATATTAATGTAGATATATGATTCGAGGGTAGGGAAAGCCGTGTGAGTGTCCCATTTTAGATTTTTTTTCATTTCCGTTGAGAGGCAAAACAATAAAAGCAATAGCCCGTTGTAAGATAGGGACAGGCATGATGATTAATACAGCAATAATTTAGCGCAGTTCACCGCCTATTCACCATACGTCACTACCGCAGCGTATAGTTCATTCAAGAATTGTTAACCCGCATTGTGTTTGCTGAGCTATAAAATAACATCAATGAATCTTGTGAAGGCCATGTAATTACCTTTTGTTAACCTACACATAAAAACTAGAATGCGCCGACACGAAACAACCATAAAGCTGGACTGAGTGCACTATGTCACACTGTTACCAACGTACCGTGATTAAATTTTGTAGCAGCAGGAACCACTAGGAACTTGAACTACATTGGTTTTTCCGCCAGGCGAGCCCCACTAAATATTAGATGTGCATTGGAGTTGGGGGTCAGCGAGGAAGGGAGGGAAGGGTTGAAACAAAATGCACAGGAAATTAAAATCGTGGCCCGTACCTTGCGCTGTGATGAGATAACGAATTGCTTAGGGGATTGGAAATGATGAGAGAAAACGCGCTGTAATTACAACAGGTAGCAACAGTGAAAGATGCAGCACGGGGATGATATAACGGTCTATTCATTGTTGTGTAAGAAACCTTCCGTTTCATTTGGTGCAAGATGTGTGATTACTAAAATCTGATTTGTTACATTCGCATGACTTTCTCTACCTTCTATCGATTATTAGTAGGTATACAAATTATTCTTACGAAAAATTATTTATCTATTACTTCGTTTTAATTGAGCTAAACCCTTCCGGAAATAACTGTGTAAAGCCCCTTGTACACGATCAAACTTACTTTTCAATTCTGAGGCAGTATTTTTAACACTTAAATAATTTCATTCAAATTATATAATGTAATATATAAAATGCATGTAACAGTCATTGTATTAATGTTTATATTATTATGCACATGTTCAATAATGTTATGTGCATGTATTACGTAATTTAATAATGTAGCAGCTGTGCGAAAATGGTAATTCTTGGAGCAGCAATAATGTAATTTTTGAGACAGTTTATAAATAGCCAATCAACAACCAAAAAAAAAACTTAAGTTAAATAAAAGTATTCTATTGGAGTAGGATTAGCCAATCAGAAACTGAAATGGAGCAAAATTTACAAATTCAGAAGTCAGTTGCTTGTAGACAATGTTCCTAACCGGACGTGAAACGCTCCTTGAGAAGTTTAATACGTATTAAGTGTGAGACGAAAAGTCTTTAAAAGTGTTTAAAAAGTGCAAGTAATTAATAAATAGTCTCACAGCTCTCTGTCAGTGAAATGTTGTTTTAATCGTTTAAAGAATTAATAAATGGAGTGAAGTACAAATGAATGTGTAAGCCTACATTCTTAACCACACTCCTCCCTGCAAAGACATCCATGTCTCTAACAATAATACTGACGCAGCCGAGGCAAACATAAATATATAATATTTAAAGAAACAGTCAAATTACAAAGTTAATATTTTTAAACTTGGGGCGAAGCTACCATACGTGCGGTTGCAACTACTTCAAATTCGGCTCCCCAACAGCCGAAATACAATAAACCACCATCATAAAATTAACCTTCTTCAATTCAAGAGTTTACAAGAAAAATTGTGAAATATTTTTCAATATGTGACAAGATTGGAAAAGACTTGGCAAAAATGTGAATTTACAAGTTGTCTCTTCGCCAAACTTCAGAACACATTAATGATTTATCACGCGCAAAGCAATTTAGTATTTGCGTCACAGTATAACAATTCGCAATGAAATGTTGTTCTTTACTAATATTATATTGCCCTTTCACGTTTTATATCCAATGATATCACATTACGAGTGTGGAATACAATGAAAATAACACCAACTGGTAGGTTAACCACTCTATATAACAGTGCATTAATGTATAGTTCGGAAAACTGCCTGACAATTATTTCTTTATAATCGCCTTCATCTGCTTCAGCTTGTGGTAATTCATGGAGCTCTCAATGTACAGACATAGCCAGCTTATCTATAATCTAATCAGTTCGCATACGACATACGTTGTCCATTTTTGTTTACTTTTCGCTTTCAGCTATATTGCAGATTTCGTGACGCACTGTGAATACTCGCATTTCATTGGCCAAAGCCATAAAATCATTGTGAAATCTTTGACCGTTTAGAGCATGTCCTAATTTGCTTTCAAGACTTTCAAAGTATTGGAACCAATTTGACAAGAAAAGTTGTGAAGTTGTGACAACTCTTGAAAAGTCTTGTAAAGTATTGAATTTAACAAACATTCGAACGTGTACAAGCGGCTTTACACATTTCGTTATAGATACAAACGCAACAGCGATAGATAGAACGCTATACGCTCGCCTTAAAATTCATCCTGACTCACAGTTGGAAATCCACAGGACTTTAAAAGAATGGCTGTGTATAAAATTTGAACCATTAATAAAGGGACATCTCTGGATTTGCTGAGCTACAAAAAAGTTATTTGAAATAAGCTGTGTGTTTGAAAGAGATCTACAGTTTTTATATAAGCATGTTTTCGTCTACGGCGTAACGTTTATCAGTTATACAAAATTCCTTCCGAATTTAGAGGACTTCACAGGCTATTACAAAAAATTCAAGATATACATTTTATGTGTCACGTAGATATCTTTAATATATAGTATTTTAATTAAAATAGTTAAGTCATTTTTTAGAAAATAAAAAGTTTCGAAAAATGATCCAAGTAAAGGGTAGTTGGGATGGGGAATTTTCTTGAAAATATTCATGGAGCATATTATATTTTGAATTTTTTGTGAATGTCCTCTGAAGTCCTCTTTATTCCTAATAACTTTTGCAGGATTAACCTTACATAATTACAAATCATGTCAAATCCAGCTATCCCAATAACGGTCAATGAAATGGACCTACAATATGTAAACGAGCACATCTACTTATGATAACTACTCCCCTTTCTTCAGAAAATGGAGAAATAAATATGTGGAAGAGTAGCTCTCGCTTGGAAGGCGATCTGGTCTCTGAAATTCATATTGCTTGACAGGTCACTCACCCGGAGGCTTAAATTTGAAACATTTATACTGTGTTTTTCCAACTCTTTTATACGGCTGCCAAACTTGGACTATCACCGCCAAGCTAAAGTAAACCCTCCAAGTATGCCAAAGGAAAATGGAGAGGAAAATCTTACGTATAACTCTGAAGGACAAAATTTCAAACCAAACTCTCCAAATGATGTCAACAACAGACTCCGCACAACTTGCTACTAGGAAAGAAATGGGAGTGGGGGGGGGGCATGTCGTAAAACTAACGGATGACAGGTGGACGATACAAACAACCATGTGGGACCCATGGCACAAGACACCGCGGAAGACCAAGATGCAGATGATCGAACCTCTTCAAAGAAAAAAACGGGGCACAGTGGCCCAGATTCGCAGATGCAGGAAGAGTAGAGAGATGGAGAGTCAACTGTGCACTACGTTGTAACAGACAAATGTCAATGGCTCAGATTACTTCTTACGGAGTAACTCGCCGTGAGAGGGAGGCCTTTGTCCTTAAGGGGACACAACAGGCGTCATTCATTCATTTGATTAATAAAGACAATATCCTGGGAAGAAAATAGCTCGGTTATAAACAAAATTGTCCTTAACTCCGCAGACTGTTTTGTGTTATAATCTGAATATTGATAAAATTCAGTATTTAATCTTCTAGTTTTATCTTCCCCTCCCCTTACCCTGCTTACAGCTTGTAATAACTTGTAGCGTTGCTATAGCTACACTGAGATTAGCCCTAAAGACTAGAGTGGTGGTACAGCAGTAATCTTCTGTATGGCGATGAAAGCCCATATCGTCGAGAAATACCACCGGTGAAATTATATAATGCGATGGAATAATTAACTCAGATCGTCCGTAATAATATGAACCGTCTCTGGGGGTGGTGTCGGATGAATTCTCTAATTACACTAACCGTATTAATTGTATCAGTTTCGTTGTGTCGTACTTTGCTTTATTAATTTGTGTTTTCCCACAGGAAATAGCTTCAGTTTGGCTGTTAATTGAAAACAAATGACATCCGCTTAACACTGTGCATAACCGCGCAAGTGTTTTGTGAATCCGATATTTTGGCGTCCTATCATAGCAATGACATTCAGCTTGATAATGCTAATAGCAGTGTTTTAATATATTATGGGATTCTGAAGCTGATATGAATTGAAGCCGATTTAGTCAAATATGCAAGGCACGTTTTTAGTACTTTATAATACCCATTGAAAGGGATAGAGGTCATCCGTTTAGATGATTCTATGCACAGATAGAATGGAAGCTCACAATAGCCTTGGACTAATAATTCAGTAGAAAAGGGAACGATTTATGCCTATTGTGTACAATCCAGATACGGAATGATCAAGTCAGGTATTTTTCGTTTCTCTAGAACTTACTTAATTTAGGTAGTGCAACTATGGCTGCGCGCGCCAGAGAGAGAGAGAGAGAGAGAGAGAGAGAGAGTTAAAAGTAAGCTGCATGTTAAAGTTAATAATAAACTTGTATAATTGCACGACTGAAAAATTCATGCCATAGCCGTGATTTGAAGATCCGGCCTTAATATCCCGGCTATAGCGTTGAATTTTGCAGTCGTCTGATTCTAAATTTGTACTACACACAACCCTTGTGGAAGAACAATTAATTACCAAACGTGTATAAGTTCAGATTTCCAGGGATGTGGGACGAAGGTTTTCAAGAAAATCTCCCTACCCCAAACTACAGTTTACATGAAAAAAATGTCATTTTTTATTATCGCAACTATGGTTCTAACGATTTTGATTAAAATACAATAAATTTAAGTTATTTACAGAACTAATAATATGTATATCTTGAATATTAGCTTATAGCCTGTGATGCTCTCTTCATTCAAAATTGGTTTTGATGTAATTTTTGTGTAACGTAACCATAAGAAATTGACAAAAACTTACTATAAAAATTGTTTATTATAGTATTGTAAGTTTTAAAGTTTAATTCTAATTAATCTTTAAAACTTCAAATTTGCTTCGAGTCAAGCTTTTCTTTGGCATCTGACGTTTCCGAGATATTCGTTGCTAATTGATTTGTATTTTAACATTTGGCTGTCTCTTCTACCTCTTTAAAAACGTAATGTTTAATGAAACCATTTCTATAAAAAGCTTAGATAGTAAAATAAGCATTCGTAAGGATGATTTTTAGAAGCTATATTAAAATAAAGGATAGTGCTAGAGAATGTCATGTGAATGTGACACATCCAACCTGACATAACAAGCATTTGATAGAGCTGAGCTTAATTATGTGAAAGGAAGCTTACAAGGAGGAGTAAAAGAGTGGTAGTTTTGCTTACTACTGCAGGGCATTATTTAAACTGAGTAGAAATAATTATTGGATGCCTTCTTCATTAACGATGGCGCCTAATGATTATGCTACCTTTGCACAGTCAAAATACTGCGGCCCTTCAAATCGATTTAAAAAAAATTATTGCTTTATCAATTTTGAGACAATTAGGGTTAATATTAAGAATTTTATCTTAAGCACCAGGGTAGTCTGAATATCGTCGAGGTATTCCCGCTAACCCTAAGAGATGTTGTGGAAAAAATGTTAAGTACTGAAAACCGTGTGTAATTGTTAAAATTCTTGTGCTTGCCACCAGTAAATTGGAAACACACGCATTTTACAACAAAACACACGATAAAAAAAATTAAATATCGTCAAAGTATAGGAGACGGGAAACATCAACGAAACAGCATTATTTAAGACAATTTTAAACATTTCTAAAACAATATGCACACGCATAAGGACAAATGATTAACTGTAATCGCAGGTGAGACGTAGTTTAATGGTAGTTTTCCACCAAGGAATTTCTTCAGATGAAGAAACAGATGAAAATCTCTTGGTGTCAAATCCAGACTGTAGGGAGGGTGGTCGCATTGCTCCCAACCAAATGATGCAGTCAGATCTTGAGTTTCTTTGGCTGTGTGTGGCCAAACACACACTTATTATTACTTCTCCATAAATCTCACACAATTGGCGTTCAGTGTTTGCTGACGTAACATTTCTCGCATTCAAAAAACGAATCACTTATCTGACGTCAAAGTCGATGGGTCGTTCGATTATTTGCAAAATTTCCAAACTAACAACAGGAAAACAAAGTGACGATCTATCACAGCTGCTTCCTAATGAACTGATCGCACATGCAACGGTAAAATATTAAAGAGGGTACTTACTTTTAAAACACGCCTCGTATTAAGAAATAAAACGGAAGTAAAAATCCAGGTACGATTTAAGTGGTAAAATTCATCTATCAAGTATGATTGTATTTTGAAGTTGTTTTAGTTTAACTGCCCCGCGTATGGGAGACAACTTGAAGATAGTATTGTCTTTACGTTGGAGTTGTTTTGTTGTTGATGTTTTACTGTTTATTTATTTTTTGCACCGCGTATGGACGTTAACTTGAAGTAGAATTGTTCTTTATTGAAGTTTGTAATAGTATTTGCACCACGCTTTGGGCGTTAATTTGAAGAAGATTGTTTGTTACATAATATGCTGCTACGTATGAGAAGCTGATTTTTGAAGATGTATTTTTGTCGTTACGCTCCAAGTTTAAAAATATTGCATTAACTTTCTTATTAAACTGCTTCTATAGATAGTATTTATGTTTATGTTTGCATCGGCTGCGTCAGTCTTACTTAAGAGACATGTTTCTCTTAATCAGGGCGTGGTGCGACAAGAATGTAGGCTTACACAGACTTTAAGTTTAAATTCACTTCTTTTTATTAATCCTTGGCACAAATTAAATAGCACTGCACTGATATTAAGAGATGTGATATTCTTATACTTGATACTTGCACTTAGTTAACGCGTATATTTAATTTTTCGTTACACACGAATACGTAATATTTCTTTAGAGAACACATCTTCCATCCGGTCACTACCAAGGTCTGCAGGCAACTAACATATTTCAACCGTATAAACGTTTAACGTTTTGTATTTCAAGTCTCTGATTGGCTTATCCTAGTCCAATAGAATACCTGCATTTAATTAAAGCTTTTTCTGGCTGTTGATTGGCTATTTTAAAAACTGTCACAAGATTTACATTATTGCTGCCCTAATCATGACTAGTAGTGTTCAAACTCTCAAACTCATTATTGCCTCTAGGTTATCTCATTGACAGCAACGTTAAACTTATTATTCTCACAGCTCTTACATTATTAAATTACATAATGCATTCAAATAACATTATTGAACATATTTACAATAATATAAGCATAATAATGACTGTTATATACATTTGTTTACAAATTATTACATACATCTTGCTTCAAGGCGGGCTGTTATTGAATTTATATATATATTATATAATACAATTGAAATTATTCAAGTGTTAAATATACTGCCTCAATTTCAGGTCTGCAATAATAAATATATAAGTAGCTATAGGACTTATATAGTTCATGCTATACGTGCAACAACAAACGCTAAACGACCACGCAGTTAGGTTACCAGCGCTGAATGCAAGAAGTTCGACCTTCTTCAATGACAGCAGGGACGGGAAGTAAGTAATAAAACTTGATATACTTTATCAACAATAAAAAAATTACAAACTTGATGAATAACGCTATCGTCGATAAGTGTGTTCAGAACATTTCTCTTGCTATTTTTATGTGATGGGCGCTTATAGTTACAGCTAATTGAGAGGAAGGCTTTTAAGTTTAGAATTGTTGCGTCATTTAAATTGGAATGGGGAGGGGGAGTCGGACATGTTTATTGGGATCTTTGTGATATTAGCCAATTCGAATTTAACAGTCTCGTTTGCTAGCTTCTCATCGTAAATTGTCTTACTAATCGGATCACTGCCAAAGAAGTAGTTTCACTTCAGAATCATTCGACTAGAAGTCAACAGGATTAAACACTTCTCTTCCACTCTGTCTTCCGTTTCTCTAATCTCTTCTGCTCTCTTCGCTTCTCTTCTATTTATCTGGTTTCTTCCCTCGTCTCCTCTGTTTTCCACTTCGCGATGCTTTCTTCTCCCTTCTTCCTTTTCTGCTCTTTACCTCCTTCCTCTTTTTATCGTTCTATTTTATACTGTTTTTCCACCTATCTTTCTCAATTTTCTTTCTCTCATCTCTTTCCGTTTCCATGTCTTCTGCTCCATCTCTCTCCTCTATCTACAGCTTTATCTGTAACGAAGTAGGTAATGTATCCAAAAATCTTATGTCGAGCTTAAGCGTTAAAATGACATGTTTTGAGATCCCATGAACCCATAAAATAATTATTAGAAACGTAAACGCCAAAATTCTAGTTTGCAACGTGAAGTTATTTCATGAAATTGCTCTCTCCCGAAACAATCCTTTGCTTAGAGAAAATCACTTTCTCTCTCTCAATAACGTCTGTAATTATTACTTTCTCTACTACGTATAGTAAGTAGGGGAAGTATTGCATTCCACCCAAAAATTCGATACCGAGATTTCACCGGAAATACATGTTTTGAGACCTCCTGAATCCAAAAAAAGCATTTTTGGAAACATGTCCGTGTGTGTGTCTGTGTGTGTGTGTGTCTGTGTGTGTGTGTGTCTGTGTGTGTGTCTGTGTGTGTGTCTGTGAACAGCATAACTCAAAAACGAACAGTCGGAGACGCACCAAACTTGGTATTTAGGTTCAGTATCTTCCAGAGATGCGACACGAAGGTTTTCAAGAAAATCCCCCCACCCCAGACTACCCTTTACATGGAAGATTTTTCGAAAATTTTAATTTTCTCAAAAATGGCTCTAACGATTTTGATGAAAATATCATATGTTTAAGATAATGTCATGAGAAATGAAATGTATATCTCCAATTTTCTGGGAATGTCTCCAAAAGTATTCTTCATTGTGAACGACTTTTGCATAACTGGTAAACCATAAGAGATAGACAAAATTTTACTACACAAAAAATGTAGATCGCGTTAAAATACACAACTTATGTCATATACATTTCTTTTGTTGAGTGATCCGTTTTCGAGATATTGCTTGTTATTTCCTTAAATTTTGCAATACTTATACTTTTTCTCAAATTCGTTATTCATTTTTTTATGTCCTGGACATGCAAAGAGAATGGAATGCGCCACATAGCAACCAGCGTTAAAATATTTGACTATCGCTTAAAAGCTACCATATTCCCCTTGCATCTACAAGAAAATTACCAATAAGATTGACATTTCGATATCTCGATTAACATGAAGCATATGGAGAATAGGCGTTTGTAAAATTAGATTGTACAAGAGTAGAGAAAGTCATGTGAGTGTAACACATCAGATTTTTTTTATTCAAATGTTGTATGTTTGAGATATGACATGGCAATATATATCTTGTATTTTGTGTGAATACGTAACCTGTGAAATATGTTCATTCTAACTGAGATTTATTTTTAAATGGAAAATCATAAGAAATAGACAAACCTTCCTGTATGCAAAATCTAGTGCTCATTGAAAATAATTCAACTTTTTGGAACCATTAGCCGACTTTGAAATACTAATAATTGTACGTTTAGGTTTTGCGAGATTAAAACTAGAGAATGTTTCCCACCTAAAAAGCCTATGAACCTGTACTAAGCTCCCCCTTTTTACTTTCTCTACCAGCTACTAATAAAATAAAGTATTCTTCCCATTAAAATTAGATATCAAGAATTCAATGGACATAACGTGTTTTGAGGTCCTGGATTAAAACAAAGTACTTTTTGAAAAAGATCCTCTTCGGTGTCTTTCCGTGTGCCTGTATACAACATATTCAAAACGAAAAGTAGGATAAGTACGCAAATTTTAAAGAAAATCCCCCACTCTAAACTACGTTTAATTAGAAAATCTTTCGTTATTTTTGATTTTGTCAAAAACGTCTCTAGCGTTTTTGACTAAAATACCATATGTTTAAGATAGGTACCCACATGAATGATGAAATGTGTGTTTTGAATTTTCCACAAGTAGTCTATAAAGTTCTCTTCATTTGAAATTAATTATGTATAACTGTGTTATTCTAGTAACCATAAGAAATGGTTGAGAACATACTAAATAAAATGTAGATTTCTTGAAAGTACAATTTATTTCAAATAACTTTTTGTGGCCTCAGTCAATTTTCGTGGTGTACATTGTTATTTCGTTTAATATTTTAATGCATCACTTGTTTTAATTGCGTCACCATTCAGTTCTTCCTCGCGATGTCGTGGAAAGAGTGTGGAGTTTGAAAGCCATATTTGACAATCACTTCACCTTCCTTTATCTACAGTGAAATATGTAATGAAACTATTTCTGCAATAGATTATCTGGATTAACAGGAAGTAGTTAAAACATTGAGTTTTCAAGAATAGTTTTTAGAATTCAATGTACAAGATATACACAAAAATACTAAGTAGGGGGTTGAGAGATAGATTTGCTTCTTATATAAATAATATATTATTTGGTTTCCGTATTGCAAAATGTACAATAGATAATTTTATTATACGGCAGATATTCGAAAAGAAAAGAGAATTTAATTTACCAACGCTTGTAGCTTTCGTATATTTCCAGAAAGCTTTTAGTAAAGAAAATAGAAGAAAATTATAGACAATAATGGAAGAAAATAGACTTTCCAAACGTTTAATAAATGCAGTGAAAAGTTCATGTGAAAATTGTAACATAATTATTAACACGGCAGAGAGAAAACCCAGATTAGGTATACGAATTAATAAAGGAGTTAGACAAGGGTGTTAATTATCACCCACGCTTTTAATATACATACAAATAACATTTTCCAAAAAAATGGAAACATATTTTTATAATCTGACGTGTTACACTCGCATGACTTTCTCTACTGTTGTACAAACAATTTTTAAAAACGCTTATTCTCCATATGCTTCATGAGATGTTAATCTTATTGCTAATTTTCTTGTAGATGCAAGGGGAATTGGTAGGCTTTAAGCGATAGCCAAATAGTTTAAGAGCTGGTTGCTATGTGGAGTATTCCATTCTCTTTGGACTACCAGGACAAAAAAAAAAAAGAATAACGAATTCGCATTTGAGAAAAAGTATAAGTATTGAAAAATTTAAGGGAATAACAAGCAATATCTCGAAAATGGTTCACTCAACAAAGAAAGTGTATATGACATAAATTGTGTATTTTAACACGATCTACATTTTTTGTGTAGTAAACTTTTGTCTATCTCTTACGGTTTACCAGTTATGCAAAAGTCGTTCACAATGAAAAATACTTCTGGAGACATACCCAGAAAATTCAAGGTATACATTTTATTGGTCATGTATCTTAAACATATGATATTTTAATCAAAATCGCTAGAGCCATTTTTGAGAAAATTAAAATGTTCGAAAAATGTCCCATGTAAAGGGTAATCTGGGGTAGGGGATTTTCTTGAAAACCTTCGTGTCGCATCTTTGGAAGATACTGAACCTAAATACCAAGTTTGGTGTTATCTATCCGACCGTTCGTTTCGGAGCTATGCAGTTCACAGACACGGACAAGTTTCCAAAAATGTTTTTTTTTTATTCAGGGGGCCTCAAAACATGTATTTCCGGTGAAATCTCGATATCGAATTTTTGGGTCGAATGCAATACTTCCCCTACTTACTATACGTAGTAGAGAAAGTAAAATGTGGTTCTCACGTGTAGAGAGAATAAATGATGAGACTTCCAAAATTGGCATTGAATTATAGACGTATACGAAGAAGAGAAACAGGCAGGCCGCAAAAGAGATGGAAGGACTACTACGCAGATGGAACAGACCAATGGTCTAAACCATGGAGAAGCAGTAGTAGTTTGTAGAACAATACTGGGTAGAGAAAATCTTGTCAATTTAACACGTCGGTATTTTATTTACATGAGATCACAATAGACAAAAGCTGACTATAGACTGTCTCTCTCTAGGCTGTTGGTTGCAGTGCTAGCTTCCAAATCCGGAGGTCCCGGGTTCGATTCCCGGCTGGAGGATGGGAGTTTTTCTTTATCGAGGATTATTCCCCGTCCTCCCTTCTGACAGCATGCGTGAGAATGTGAATGTGTGTGTGTGTAAATTTAATATTTATAAAAGAAAACCCAACGTAAACAAACCTAAAATTAACAGAGTAGTAAGCGAATGAGCATCATTGACGATGAGAAGTGTTTCAATGGCAAAGCCGCCGATGTGGCGTTAGATGCTGGGTGAGTGAATGAATGAAGCCTGTTGTGTCCCCTTATGGGCAAGGACCTCCCTGTAGAGGGGTACAACTTTTTACTTGTTCTGCTACGTATAGTAAGTAGGGGAAGTATTGTATTTCACCCAAAAATTCGATACAAAGATTTCACCGGAAATACATGTTTTGAGACCCCCTGAATCCAAAAAAAAGCATTTTTGGAAACATGTCCGTGTGTGTGTCTGTGAACAGCATAACTCAGAAACGAACAGTCGGATAACCACCAAACTTGGTATTTAGGTGCAGTATCTTCCAGAGATGCGACACGAAGGTTTTCAAAAAAATCCCCCACCCCAGATTACCCTTTACATGGAACATTTTTCGATAATTTTAATTTAATCAAAAATGACTAACGATTTTGATTATAATATCATATGTTTAAGATATTTTAATGACAAGTAAAATATATATCTCGAATTTTCTGGGAATGTCTCCAAAAGTATTCTTCATTGTGAACGACTTTTGCATAACTGTAAACCATAAGAGAGAGGCAAAATTTTACTACACACAAAATGTAGATCGCTTTTAAATAGACAATTTATGTCATACATTTTTGTTGTTGAGTGAACCATTTTCAGATATTGCTTGTTATTCCCTTAAATTTTTCAATAGTTATTTTCTCAAATGGGAATTCGTTATTCATTTTTTTACTTTCTCTACTACGTATAGTAAGTAGGGGAAGTATTGTATTCCACCCAAAATTTCGATACCGAGATTTCACCGGAAATACATGTTTTGAGACCCCCTGAATCCAAAAAAAGCATTTTTGGAAACATGTCCGTGTGTGTGTCTGTGTGTCTGTCTGTCTGTGAACA
The DNA here is from genome assembly GCA_030765065.1 of Deroplatys truncata. Taxonomy (NCBI): domain Eukaryota; kingdom Metazoa; phylum Arthropoda; class Insecta; order Mantodea; family Mantidae; genus Deroplatys; species Deroplatys truncata. The sequence continues at coordinate 100,866,437 of CM060975.1, forward strand.
GCATAACTCAGAAACGAACAGTCGGATAAACACCAAACTTAGTACTTGGGTTCAGTATCTTCCAAGGATGCGACACGAAGGTTTTCAAGAAAATCCCCCCACCCCAGAGCACCCTTTACATGGAAGATTTTTCGAAAATTTTAATTTTCTCAAAAATGGCTCTAACGATTTTGATTAAAATATCATATGTTTAAGATATTTTTATGACAAATAAAATGTATATCTTATATTTTCTGGGAATGTCTCCAAAAGTATTCTTTATTGTGAACGACTTTTGCATAACTGGTATACCATAAGAGATAGACAAAATTTTACTACACAAACAATGTAGATCGCGTTAAAATACACAATTTATGTCATACATTTTTTTTGTTGAGTGAGTCATTTTCGAGATATTGCTTGTTATTCCCTTAAATTTTTCAATACTTATTTTCTCAAATGGGAATTCGTTATTCATTTTTTTGTCTTGGATATGCAAAGAGTTATAATCTGTGGCAAAGGGAATGGTGCTGCACCTAGCAACCAGCTATTAAGAGATATGTATGTGCTTAAAGGCTACTGTTTTTCTATATTGCCCTTGTAAATATATTTTCCCCTACATCTACAAGAAAATTAGCAATAAGATAGAGTTTGCACATGTTTATCTCGATTAACATGAACTAGATGGAGAATAAGCGTTTGTAAAAATAGTTTGTACAAGAGTAGAGAAAGTCATGTGAGTGTAACACATCAGGTTTTTTGTCTTAGATATCAAAGAAAATTAATCTGTGGCAAAGAGAACGGTGCTGCACCTAGCAACCAGCTATTAAGAGTAATGTCTATGCTTAAAGGCTACTGTGTTTCTATATTGCCCTTGCAAATACAAAACAAGGGGAACATAGTACGCCTTAAGCGATAGTCAAATATTTTTAGAACTGGTCGCTATGTGTAAAATTTAATTCTCTTTGCATGTCAAAAGATCGTTTCTGCAAATGTTTATCTCGATTAAAATGAAATAGATGGAGAATAAGAGTTTGTAAAAATAGTTTGTACAAGAGTAGAGGAAGTCATGTGAGTGTAACACATCAGATTTTTTGAGTATTTTCTCCTTAAGCTGAAAATGAAATCCTAGGTAACTATGTGCCGGAGATCTCTGGGTTCAAGTGGCTAACGTTGTTGACATGCAATGTAAATCATGCGACTGTTACACATCGGAGTTTTTTAAAATTTAATTCAAAATCGGGTCAATGAACCGAATACATACGCACACTAGGATCCATAGCGTCATGCATGTTTGTTAGTTTAATTTATATTTTCATCAGAGAGCGACATATTTTCACACTGCACGCAACAAGCAGGCTTTATTTTCTCACAGTAACCGCATATTCCAATGTAAACCCGCTCATGAATATCCCAATGCCTGCTGTGAGCTTCTATACCGGCGCTGTTTTTTTTCGTAACGATGGCAACTGATGTACCTGATATAGAACTAAAAACAGAAAAAAACTTTCTGGTGTTACATTTTCATGAGTTTCTCTACCCAGTATCGTTGGTTTTAATAGAACTTCTACAAATTATTCTTACGAAATCTTATTTTTCTACCTACTTCATTATAATGGAGATACATCGAAATAATTTAACTGTGAAATAGCTTTATTATACATTTCGTTGAAGGCACAAAGGGGGGGGGTAGAGGAAACCGAATCGATAGTCAGATGTTAGCTACAGGCTGGGTCGCTATATGCTGGCCTGGAAATTCAATACTCCGACAGAGCGAAACACAACTGAATAGCGACACCAAGTATTGAAAATTTTAAATCAATAAGAACGCATATCATAAATGACTTATACCACAAAAACTTTATTGGAAGTAAATTGTGTGTTTCTCCAAGGGATAAATGTGGAGACTCCTTCCCGAGGAAACAAGGGAGTCCTCAACAGTCCTATAAAAGAGTGGGCAAAGGGGCCTTCAATAGGGGTTAGTGCAATTGGGGACTTTGGCGTCTAGCCTTAAGATGGCAGCTCCATCACTTACTTGCTCTGCAGAATGTCAGTAACACACTCGGAGGACATTCTATTACTAAAAGTCTCATGGATACTAAATTCAGGACTGTTTCAACGTTGAAGGTTCAGCTAGAAATAGGAATAAAGATTTAGGTAGAAATGTGAATAATGAAAATAGGAGTATGGAATCCCAGAGGTATCATGGTTTATAATGGTGTACCACAGAGAGAAGAGCAGTAGCTGGAATAGTAATATTAATAAGAAGGAACTGGAAGAATAGAATATACAGATACGAATATTTTAATGAAATAATAATAAAGCTTAGGCTGAGAACAGTAAGGATTTGTGTAACAATAACAGGTGTTTATAATCAGTAGAAGGTAAATTAGAAGAATGTATAGAATTTTATGAAAATCTCTAGAATTAAATTAATAAAATTAATTCAAATGATTACTTAATAGTTGGAGATTTAAATGGCAGAGTAGCCAATAAACCTATAAAAATATCATGGGAAAACGTGGAGAAATAACACAAAACACAGCTGGCAGATTCCTAATCTAATTTCAAAAATTTCAGAATAACAAACAGGGTTTTTTTTTCGCACAGAGATATACATAAATATACCTGGTCTGCAAGGGCCAAAGAAGTATAACAGATTACACTATAGTTAATGAAACGTGTACTAATCTAATTCTGATACAGGAGTATTCAGAGGCTGTGATGTTGGATCCGACCATTTGCTTACAATTACCAAACTAGCAATTTCAGTAAGATAGAAAAAGAGTAAAATTAGTAATGTGACAAACAAAATTAAGGTAGAAACCCTGAAAGTACACTTATTACAAAATGAGTCTATTAGCACTCGTTATCAGCAACGGCTAAATTTGTATCTGAAACAAATACCTGTAAGTAGAAATATTAACGAAGAATGTAAGGAATTAATGGATACAATCATACAGGCCTCCTCAGAATCGCTTGGAACAAGAAATAAGAGATACAGTAGAAAAAGATTAAGTATTCGGAATGATAATATAGCAAAACATGTTAAAGAAAAAACAGATACATACCTTAAATATTTGAAAATGAGAACAGACGAAACTTTAATGGAGTATAAAAAAAATTCTAATGTGTTACACTCACATGACTTACTCTACTCTTGTACAAACTATTTTTACAAACGCTTATTCTCCGTATGCTTCATGTTAATCGAGATGTTAATCTTATTGCTAATTTTCTTGTAGATGCAAGGGGAATTGGTAGGTTTTAAGCGATAGTCAAATATTTTAAGAGCTGGTAGCTATGTGGAGTATTCCATTCTCTTTGCATTACCAGGACAAAAAAAAAAGAAGAATAACGAATTTGAGAAAAAGTATAAGTATTGGAAAATTTAAGGGAATAACAAGCAATATCTCGAAAATGGTTCACTCAACAACAAAAATGTATATAACATAAATTGAGTATCTTAACGCGATCTACATTTTTTGTGTAGTAAAATTTTGTTTATCTCTTATGTTTACCAGTAATGCAAAAGTCGTTCACAATGAAGAATACTTTTGGAGACATTCCCAGAAAATTCAAGATACAGATTTCATTTGTCATGAAAATATCTTAAACATATAATATTTTAATCAAAATCGTTAGAGCCATTTTTGAGAAAATAAAAATTTTCGAAAAATGTCCCATGTAAAGGGTAATCTGGGGTGGGGTATTTTCTTCAAAAACCTTCGTGTCGCATCTCTGGAAGATACTGAAGCTAAATACCAAGTTTGGTGTTTATCCGACTGTTCGTTTCTGAGTTATGCTGTTCACAGACACACACACACACACAAACACACAGGCGGACATGTTTGCAAAAATGCTTTTTGTTTTGCTTCAGGGGGTTTCAAAACATATATTTCCGGTGAAATCTCGGTATAGAATTTTTGGGTGGAATGCAATACTTCCCCTACTTACTATATGTAGTAGAGAAAGTAGTAAGGAATGCTTTTGTACGTAGAGAAGTTTGTAAAATCAAATGAAGTTCCTGGGAAAAAATATACCAGCGACTTAAGAGCCTGATGAATATGTAGGCAAGGTAAGGCCTATAAGATATTAAAACATATTAATAACCAGAATAAAAATTTTCTGAAATTGAATTTTAATATCAGAGGAAAAAATGGGTATCTTATTTTAAAGATCTCTGAACAGAAGATACAAATGATAAGGAAAGAGTTGTGACAGTGAATGATCCCATTTCTTTCGAAGAATTAATACACGTTATTAACCATTGTAAAAACAAAACGACCCCTGGTACTGATAATATTAATAATGAATTAATTAAATCTGGATCTATTCAACTAAAACAACACCTCTTGGATCTGCTGAAGTTTGCTGGAAGACTGATCATGTCCCTGATGAATGAAAAATGGCAAAAATATAACACGATTTATAAAATGGGAGACCGTCAAAATTGTGAAAACTAAAGGGTTACAGCTGTTTTGAATACCTGTTACAAAATCTATGCATCAATATTCAAAACTCTTCTGTATTTAATAATGGAGCATGTTATTCTAGTCCTAAACGGATACCGGAAAGGCAGATCTTGTTCAGATTGTATATTTGTTAACCAAATAACTTGATAAACATAGGATATATAATATACCAACTTTTAATATTATTTATAGATTTTGAAAAAGCGTTTGACAAAGTTAAGCGGAATAAATTATGGAATATATTGAAGCAGAAATCTGTACCTTAACATTTGATGACGGTAATGAGATTACATGTAGAGAAGAAGACAACTGGAATGCAAAAAAAAAAAAAGATGTAACAGCAACTATAAATAGCGGTGTAAGATAGGCATGTCCTCCTTCGCCGTCCCTTTTTAATTTATATATTGACAATGTCGTGTATAATTGGCAGATAATTTTAGACTCTCATTTTAAAATAAGGAATAACATTTTAGACACTTTGCTTTTTGTGGACGAAGAGATTCTTATATCTAGTCAGAGGATGGATTACAGAAGGCTCTATATTGATTAAATAATATCATAAAAATTACAATTTTAATATATATTAAGCAAGAACATCAAGGTTTAGATTCCTTAAGAGCCAAAACAGTTTTCGATGGAAAACCCATTGAATAGGTAAATAGTTTTAATTACTTGGGTTTCAATCTCTCCTATTTTAGAAACATAATGTTTTAAATAAACTTAAATAATCAACTTAACAATATATGTGAAACAATTAAGAAAATGTTAAACAATACTAGAAAAGTTTTAAGGTGATGGCAGCTCCCATATTACTGTATGGTTTGCGAATTTTGGGTTATAACTAAAAGAGAAGAAAATAAATATAGAGGCAGCTGAAATGAGAAAATGTGGCCGGCTGTTCCCTCTTGGATAGAAGGAAAAACGAAGCTATTAGAAATGAATTAAACATTTTTAAGCTGATGGATAAGATAAACCAATTTATAAGTAATTGGAGAGAACATGTCCAAAGAATGAAAACACATCACATACCCAAGTTAATATTGGATTACAACCCGAAAGGTATTAAATGTTGCTAGATCGAAAAAGCGATGGATTCAACGCTTTCATTAAAAATCTGAGACCGAAACAAGCCGATGATGAACGCATATCTCAGAAATGACTGATGCCACACAAACTTCATTGGAAGTAAATGTGTGTTTTAAAGATATCCATATTTTTTGTTTAGTACGGTTTTATCTATCACTTAACTAATTTTACAAAATGATATAAAACACCTACCGAATGAAGAGGATTCATAAACCATTCCCAGAAAATTCAAGATATGCATTTTATTTCTCATGTAAATCTCTTAAACATAATTGGCATTTTAATCAAACCGTTTATCATTTTTGAGAAAATTTAAAACTTGAAAAATCTTTACTGTTAGGGGCAATTTGGGGTGCGGACGTCTAAAAGCATGTTGGAGCTTTGTAAGATGCTGAACTAAATACTAAATTTAGTACTTATCAGACATTTCATTTTTAGGTAATGGTGTTCAGAGAGATACACTATTTATTCGGGGTTTCCAAGCTTGTATTACGGTTGAGATCTCTATCGAATGTTTTGGAGTTATACAGCACTCCCAGTACTCTACCAGTAGGTTCTAGAGTAGATAAAATTGAAACATTTATATAGAAAGCTTAATTCCTGGATTTAAACTATAATTCTTGTCTAAAAATTGCCAAATTTATTATTCAACACGCTTTTAGCATGAACGTAAGAAATGTTTATTCATTGGGTATTTAAATCTATTTTTCGCTGAAACTAGATAGCAAGAGGGCTCATCAGCAAAGACTGAGGCTGATTTTTTTCCTGTAGCTTCCTTAATAGTTTCCTATCTGTATCATGAATATTTTAAAATAGCTAGGTTTTATGTATAATGTCCATAAGCGGCAGCACTCTCGTATCGGCAGATTGTTAATAATGCTCTGTTTTGCAGATCCTGCTTGCTTTTCGCATACCACAAAATGGAGGTGACACGAGAGGAAAAGTACAGCGCAATAAAATTCTGTTTAAGTTTAAACCATACAGCCTCTGAAAGTTACAAAAAGCTGCAGCAAGCGTACGGTGAAGATGCATTCCTCGTGCAACAGTATTCAGGTGGTTCAAGGAGTTCAAAGAAGGCCAAGTTCTCTGTGTTAAACAAGGTACTGTGATTGACTAACTGAGGAAGCATATTGCAAGGAAACGACTAGAACTTCATCGGGCTGGATGGTGACTTCATGACAACGCGCGGACTCACGTCGCAAATCAAGTCACACAGATTTTGGCTAAATGAAACATTAACTATGTATCGTATCCACCTTATAGCCCCGATCTTGCACCTTGTACATTATTATTATTATTATTATTATTATTATTATTATTATTATTATTATTATTATTATTCACATCATTAAACGCAAAGCTCTGGGACATTCGTTTGAGAACTCTGAAGCAGTGCTCAAGAAAAGTGAGGCGTTTCTCAAGGACCTCACGAAGTATGAGCTGCACATTGGGTTGTATTAATAAAAGCGAGCCATGACTTAAAACTAGCACTTTCTGAGCCATGGCTCACTTCCGTATTAATTAAACGCAACGACTCAAGCTTAGCGTGCCCTTCGACTTATCAACGACTCAACCCCTCCTTCCAACAAGTCACGGCTCTAGCCGTGGTATTAATAAAACGGAACTGTGACTTCACTTTAAGAGCCATGGCTTACGATTTCTTAAGCCATCTCAGTAGCTGTCTCAAACTTGAAGGCGATGGCTCAGTGAACGTTAACCTGAGAAAAGAGAAATACTATAAAAGGTGCCGGGATTCTGACGACTACAATTATAAACAACTTTATAGGTTTGAGAAAGTAAACGTGAGGTGGCTGGCCTGGCATTTCCTTCCGGAAACTGTGGAGACAAGAGGAAAGGCCCTTATGTACTAGAGATGGAGAAATGAGAATATTTCTACGCTGCATTGGGGACCCCGGATTCCAGTCTGGCGTCGCAGAGGACGTTGGCGTTTCACAAGGTACAGTTTAAATATATTTTGGGAAGTTTCTTCTCGCATTAAACAAAAATCGAGAAACTGGATCAAATGCCCAGCAACCACTGCAGCACTACAAGCTCTTAAATTTGAATGGCAGCTTATTTTTACGTTATTGCAACCTCTCAAAAACAGCAAAAAGTTTTGTAACCTTGAATTATTTCATAAAACAGAGCTTTACTAGTAGCATCAATAAACGGGAGAATAATCGAAAGTCGTTCGTACTATTCTTACCTCTTAACGAAACTATAGATGGATTTGATTCCCCTTGAATAAGGTCTAAAAACTTGTTTTCCCAGTTTTTCAGGGCTATGGGCCTGTTGCCTGTCCGTCGCAGATCAGTCTTCACTTTTAGGCGATTTTTCATATCTCTTATTTTCTTCGCTATCTGGTCTTCTGTTAGGTGAAGATTTAGATTCTCTTTTAGTTTTCGCAGCACTTCGGCCATAGTAGAAGCATTTTCCGCTTGTCCACAGGCAGCTGAGATTTGCTCATTATCTTTTGTGGCTGGTTAATAAGTTCACAAAACATGAAGGAAACTGATTGCTTTCTTCAGCCATTTCTGATGGATATACTGCCACAAAAATACCTAAACTGAATCGAATGTTTACTACCACTCGATAATAATGCATTTGCAATCAGGAAGAGGGGAAACACGAGTCAGAGACTCGCAATCACAGAGCCAAGGCTCAGCACGGAGGGGAAGTTTTTATTAATAATACCAAATCTGTGACTCCCGACTCGCTGCTACCGACGACTCGGGTTTGCTACAAGACATGGCTCATGAGTCACGACTCGCTTTATTAATACCACCCCATGTGTTCGAGAACTGGCAGAGACGCTGTATACAGTGCATTAAGTAGAAGGTGATTACTTTGAAAAAGATCATGCAAACATTGAAATGGAGTAATAAACATCTGTGAAACAAAATCAGTCTCAAGTCTTTGTTAATCAGCCCACGTACGTGCTTAATATCTGTGCCTACTAGCAAATTATTCTCGGCGTTGATGGGCTGCTCAGTTAGGGTTTAGTAGTTTTCTTCTTGGTTCGGATTTAATTATACATAGTGGTGTATGTGCGTGGGCTTCCACAACCTATGGCGTGATAGTTTTACAGATCGATAGCAACCTTTTACCTTTGAAATTGTTTAACTGCCTCATGATATGAAGAGTGTTTCAGTAATTGTAATTTATGCAACAAATCGATTATTCTGTTGACTATGGCATGAGTGAAAGATTGCCGCACGAACAACAGTGGAGTATTAAAATTATTTACGAGTTGGATGCATCTTTTATACAATCTTACCATTGTAAATTGTAAGATATGTCATGAAATAATTTGGTATCCATAGTTGACAAGGAGAGCGTCTTTATAATTATGAGACGCCAATTCATTTGTCATTAACTAGCGTGTTGGATATACAAGGCAGCCATTTGCAGGTATTCCCTTCGATGGAGAGAAGTGAGCAGGTGTTACGACTGTGATATAGCGTATTGTCAACCAGGGTGGTACGCAATTATAAATTTAGATCTTAATTATTCTGTATTTTTATATGTTTTTGTATCTTAGTTGCTTAGAGAAAAGAAAATCACAAAATAGTTTCCTTTTCTCTCTATAAACCACGGCTACTTGGAATATTGATGTTAGGTCATTGTTATTATGGGTTTGCGTGCCATAATGAGTCAGTTTATGCACGATATTGGATATAGTGACAACCTGTTTGCAATGCCAAGACTTGAAGAAGATAGTAATTTGTTACGTTGTTTATTTATTTGTCTCCACGTATGGACGCCAATTTGAAGTAGATGGTTTGTTACGTTGTTTCACGTATGGACGCCAATTTGAGGTAGATGGTTTGTTACGTTGTTTGCACAACGCTTTGGGCGTCAATTTGAAGTAGGTCGTATAGTTCTTTACGTTGTTTGCTGCCACGTATGAAAAGCCGATTTGAAGTAATTTGTATTGAAGGAGTTGTATCGTATTTCAACTGTTGGGGAGTCGAACTTGTAGTTGCAACAGCACGTATAGTAAACAGTTTCTGGTAGCCTTCGCCCAAAATGTATTTTTAGGTGGCCTTTGCTCCAAGTTTAAAAAATATTAACTTTGTAATTAAACTGTTTCTTTAAGTATTAAATATTTATGTTTGCCTCGGCTGCGTATTATTGTTAGAGACATGGAAGTCTTGGCGGGGCGTGGTGCGACAAGAATGTAGGCTTACACAGATTTTAATTTTACTTCACTCCTTTTATTAATCCTTGACACAAATTAAATAGCACTTCACTGATATCGAGAGCTGTGAGATTCTTTTATTTAATACTTGCACTTTTTAACAAGTATACTATTTTTCGTCTCACGCGAATACGTAATTAATTTCTCGAGGACACATCTCACATCCAGTTACAAACACTGTCCGCAGGCAACTGAACTGATTTCAACCGTCTAAACTTGTAAATTTCTGTGTTTCAAGTCCCTGATTGGCTAATCCTACTCCAGTAGAACACCTTCATTTAACTAAAACCCTCTCCGGTTGTTGATTGGCTATTTTACAAACTGTCACTAAAATCGCATTATTGCTTACAAGAATCACAAGTAACATTTAAACTCTCAAACTCATTATTGCCTCAAGGTTACCTCATTGTTGCCTCATTGTTAGCAACGTTTAACTTATTATTCTCACAGCTCCTACATTATTAAATTACGTAATATGTTCACATAACATTATTGAAAATGTTTACAATAATATAAGCATATGCAATGACTGTTACATACATTTTACAAACCATTATATACACATATTGCTTCAAGGCGGGCTGTTATTGAATTTACATATATAATTAGACTGAAATTATTTAAGTGTTAAAAATACTGCCTCAGATTACAGAAAATAAATAGCATTAAGCATGTTCATAATGATAATTTTAAAACAGAAAACTCTAGTAACAAGGATCAATATTAATCAAAAGCCTACAAATTTTAACTTTCGCAACGAAACTAATGTATTTAAACCATTAAAACTTTCAATAGTGATAATACTTTATTTTACTCGTATCTGGTATATATCTGCGATGTATGGATTTTTACTTCTCTATCACTTATCCAAGTAAGTAGAGGAAGTATTATATTCTACCCAAAAATACGACACCGATTTCACCAGAAATTCATAGCTGGCACACCTTGAACATAAAAGAAGCAAACAAAATGAAGTAATTTTTTTTTTAAAAAAAAAAAAAGGTGCTTGTTTTGTGTTGCATTACTCAGAAACGAACAGTCGGTTAAATACAAAACTTGTATCCCAAGTTCAGCGTCTTTCCGGGATGTGACACAAAGATTTTCATGAAAATACCTCCTCCCAAACTACCTTTTGTTTTTTCTTTTTTTTCACTTTCTCAAATATGACTACAACGAGTTTGATTAAAATAAACTATATGCAAGATATTTGCATGAACAATTAAATTATATCTTGAATATTCTCGAAAGAGCTCTTCATTCTGAATACGTTTTTGTAACTGGTCAACCGTAAATTATAGACGAGATCTTACTGCACAAAATATGTAGATTTCTTTAAAACACAATTTGTTTCAAATAAACTTTTCGTGGCATCGGCCATTTTCGAGGTGTTCGTTATTATTCTTGAATTTTTCAGTACCTTGCAGATTTAATTTTTAAAGTTCTGCCAACCTTCATTTATTTCTTGTAAAGTCGTGGAAAGAGCATTCAGTATCAACGCCAGCATACAGAACCAGTTTTACTGGCTATCCCCTTTGTACCTATTACGAAATGTGAGATGTAACTCTTTATATACGTTAATATTAATTAATATGATGTACATAGAAGAATACGCTTTTCCAGGAATATTTCGTAGTAGCTATATATAAAAAAATCTGATGTGTTACACTCACATGACTTTCTCTACTCTTGTACAAACTATTTTTACAAACGCTTATTCTCCATCTACTTCATGTTAATCGAGATAAACATTTGCAGACTGTATCTTATTGCTAATTTTCTTGTAGATGTAAGGGGAATATATATTTACAAGGGCAATATAGAAATACAGTAGCCTTTAAGCACATACATATCTCTTAATAGCTGGTTGCTAGGTGCAGCACCATTCTCTTTCCCACAGATTAATACTCTTTGCATATCCAAGACAAAAAAATGAATAACGAATTCCCATTTGAGAAAATTATTGAAAAATTAAAGGGAATAACAAGAAATATCTCGAAAATCGTTCACTCAACAAAAAAAATGTATATGACATAAATTGTGTATTTTAACGCGATCTACATTTTTTGTGTAGTAAAATTTTGTCTATCTTATAGTTTACCAGTTATGCAAAAGTCGTTCACAATGGAGAATACTTTTGGAGACATTCCCAGAAAATTCAAGATATACATTTTATTTGTCATGAAAATATCTTAAACATATGATATTTTAATTAAAATCGTTAGAGCCATTTTTGAGAAAATTAAACTTTTCGAAAAATGTTCCTGTAAAGGGTAATCTGGGATGGGGAGATTTTCTTGAAAAGCTGCGTGTCGCATCTCTGGAAGATACTGAACCTAAATACCAAGGTTGGTGTTTATCCGACTGTTCGTTTCTGAGTTATGCTGTTCACACACACACACACACACACACGGACATGTTTCCAAAAATGCTTTTTTTGGATTCAGGGGTCTCAAAACATGTATTTCCGGTTAAATCTCGGTATCGAATTTTTGGGTGGAGTACAATACTTCCTCTACTTACTGTACGTAGTTGAGAAAGTAATAAGTGATAATGCGTTGAGAAAATAATGTGAATGTAACACTTTACTTATCTTTCTGGTGCAGAACGCGCAGACGCGTACCTTGGTCTCTCCTCTCTTCCGGTCACTCACTTGCTTACCTTAATTATCTAAGCGATCGAGAATGTAACATGTATAAGAATTTGGGGTGAATTTGCAAAGGAACACAAGAGGACATCTGTCATCCTCGTCTTATTTGGCACTCTTTATCGATAGTTTCCTATCGATTTAGAAACCAAGGAAGTGTTTTAGGATTCGGTGATACAAGTGACATAGTATGTTGTATAGAGGAAGATGTTTCGCGGTGACGTAGCGCAGGGTGACGTATGAGAGAGCGTGACTAGGGCACAAGTAGCACTGGGAAGAAATACGACCGTGGCCCACCGCAAGTTTCCTACTGTGCCCGTATGTCAGGCACTGAACTCTACTTCATGCCTTCCTGGTTACAGCAGTGACCTCTCTTGACTGATTTCGGTGCTAAACATGAGCTCTGTACAGCGCGTCCCAAAAGTTAGCGTACAAAACTGGTCTGGCGGGTCACATTCCGGAGGTTCTTGGTTGCAGTTGCACTTCGATAGCTGAGCGAACGCTGGATTAGTTGCTTGTGGCACAGCCCGTCCCTTCCTTTCCTTGGGGTATGGAGTGTGGTCTGTGTGGTGGGACGGCAAGACGTGGCATGACCAGAGGCAGCAGGATGCCATTAGTCGTGCTAGCAACCACATTTGGCGTGAGGTTTCTATCTGGAATAGTTAGGAACCTGACCTACGCCGCTACCTCGAGATCACTGCAGCTCTTTGAAATTGAATTAGAGATCGGCATGCTCGCCCATAGCTGCCGACACTAATGTAGTACATATATAAGGATGAAGCGACTTGTGATAGTTCACTCACAGTGGGAGAAGTGGGAGGCCAGCGTTACCGGTTGTATGAGAAGGCTAGTGAGCAGCTTGAATGCGCTGCCACGCTGTACATTGCGTTCGTTTTATTGCCGGGCTGCGGATCTTGCGTATGCGTGCTCCACACACTGTCTTGGGGTTTTCCGTTTTATAACTCCCGCGCTACTTACTCACGAGTGATAGTAAGATGTATTACAATGAATACTGAACTAAGTTCTTCTGGCGTAATTTTCATAAGTTTTGTTTTTATATTATCCTGAAGTTCGTCTATTGTGTGGGGATTGCTCCTATAAACCTTTTGTCTTCAAAATTCAGTTTTTATGTATGTATCACACATAAAATTCTTTGTTCAGTAGTAATTTTTCAGTAGCATTTCAATAGACTAGTAATAATTATGTAATTCATATGCAGCTCAAGATATTTTGAATAAACTTTCACTTTCGAGATGCACAATGAACAAACTCTAGTCTGTACAGCGCTAACATAAGACAGGAACTGGCGCAGTATAACACAGGTGATAAACGTAGCCTTGAGTGGGTCGTACACCCTATTGGGCTAAGAGAATATACCGAGGTCACTGCATTGCTGGCAAGCTACGCATATATTCGATCTGTGGCCCGGCTGTAAATGGAACACATGGTAGTATAATATGGCAACATTCTACCCTCAAAGTTTAGCTTTTATGCAAAGGGAAAAGAGGATGGTGGAACCTTACTGCTTAGAGCAACACCGATAGAAGTTTGCCGTGGAAAAACATGCCCTCAGTAACAACTGGTTTCTGGTTTAAAACAAAAACAAACTAGTTATGGTGAGCACCACCAGTTAGATGACGTCAGAATTCACCTGCTTCCCCACCTCGGTTGGACGAGTTCCAGTATTCGGATCCATATATTAATACCGGTAAAACTATTGCTTTGTAAAATCTTAAACAGTGTTTCCTCCCTACTGTCTGTTCAGCGACATTTTAGTTAGGGGGTAGGGTGGCTTATCTCTCAGGTAAAGCTTTAGCTGGTGAGGGATACACAGTATGCCGAACTCGCGCCGCGCGTGGCGTGTGTAGTGGAAAACAAACGAGTCTTTCACTATCGCGCATCTTTCCCCTCAGTTGCCTCACATTAAGTAAGCACTACCTCTCTGCAATAGCTAAACCCCTACCTGCTTGGAAGGGCTCCCCACCCCCTAGCTAAAATGTCGTTGAACAGGCAGAAACTTTGTTTTTCAATGTTCTTTTAATCGTTCCACATACGTTCTGAAGCTTGTGTATTTTATGTTAAATATCTTCTTAGTAGATAGAGATATTACATCCTAAATAGTTGAAACTTCCAACGTCTTTCATAAAGTTTAAGAGTTTTAATTTTTATTCGTTAAGGCTGTATGCATTTAACAAGAAAACCATTCGTTACACGGTATATCAAATCGTGGTCCATTTCTTTCCAAAAGCAAATCGATTGGTACGTTATAAGCCTTTTATGACATAAGTAGATTTGTTTATGACGAGGTGACTTTTTGTTGTATCTACCTCAAAAGTAACTTGTTGCACTTGAACAAGAGGAAACTGCAGTACACCATTATTTTTCCTGTGCTCACATAAGCAGACAGGGAGGTTTTAGTAAGTAAACAATCAAGTTAGGAAAGTACCTAGGGTTGTTGGCGAGAGAAGGTGGAAGCACTTGTGACTGCTGTGTTCTCTGTAAACAAATATGATCCACATACAGTTTGAAGCAGTTCACTCTATTTAGAAATAAGAAGTATTTGAAGGAAGGGGAACTAGTGCATGTTAGGTATTGACATTGTGCAATTAAGTTACCTCATTATTCAATCAAGGCATTAATAGACAGAATCTTGAGTTACACCGTCTTTTCTTTTGCATCGAAAGCTGGATTTTTAAAGTAATATCCTCTGGTTATTTGTGTATGACGCAGATCTTCGAAAAATTCTAATCCATAGTTTGGAACTAAGGAAATTTAAAGTCCTTTTACCTCATTGTTCCTTTCTAATAATGTCACATGTCCCATTGAATTATAGGCTGTTTAACATGACGTTTAAAAGTCCTTTGAGCCCTAATGTTACATCTAATGGTTTCCCATTTGTGCTGAAGTATTCCATGCCAAATTCCGCTACAAACAATGCTTTATTTTGATGACGTTTTTTATGTATGACCTCTTCTTTACTTTTGCCATATTGCCATTGCTCTCCACTGGTCTATATACTGTGGTGAGCACATATTGAGTTAGGTTGGTATGGCTAACATGGAGTCGGTCCTTCCAGAATGATTTTGGTAGACCTGTTCATTCCGAAATGCTCAACTCATATGTTGGCAGCTTGATTTTGTTCTAGATATTCCAGAACGTGCTTGGATGACACTTTTGATAGGAAGTAAGGGTAGGGATGATTGCATATAAAATGATTGGTGATTAATTGTTCCACCTTCTAGGCAGCAAGACTTATTAATGTAAGGAACAGTGTGGTGTGTTCTCTGCAGCTGCCTTGTAGCAAGGATGAGATTGGACGATGGCTTCTTTGTGAACAACATTTAAGATTAATGTAATGTCGTTTGTTAATAAAATTGTCATTTGTAAAAATTTTAATACTTTCTTCTGTTAGGCTTATTTGCAGATTACGGTACTCCTCTGTTGCAATCCTCAGTTTTGCATGCTTAGCGAGTTTCGCCCCATTGTCATGGCTTGTAAGTAAGGAAAGTTCAGTAAACTTGCTTAATTAATCTATAGTGTGACATGCATCAAACAAATGGAATAGTGGCAGCGAAACCGTCTGTTGGGTTGGGGAGGAGAGTGTCCTTCACAGTACCTGACGTCATCTATTCTCCGTGCGGTAACATAATTGCTCTGTTTACTTGCTAAAACACCTCTGCCTGCTCATAAGCAACCATAACTGTTTTATGCTAGTGAATAAAGTTTTAAGGCTGCTTTTAAAAACGTTTGTTTGAAATAATTATCTTCAAAAATATCCCTGCTTTCTGAGTAGTCCTGTATTTGGGAGTCTATTTTAGCTACAATATATTTCAGTGCTTGATGATATCGAGGCGGCGTCGTGGCCGAGTGGTTAGACCGCTGGCGTCTCACCGAGACCCCAGGGACCCGCATGTGGCATTTGTGGTGGACCAAGCGGTGTCCGGGCGGGTTTTCTCCGGGTTCCCCGGTTTCCCCCCACCATTCATTCCAGCAACTGCTCTGGCATCGCCTTTCCTTTCATCCATTTCACCATCATTTCGTTTCATCCACTTCCTTCCATACCAGGCATCGGGCTGATCACCCATCCTAGATCCTCTGTCTGATCCATGAGTGTCTGCTCCTCGACAGGCACCCGCTTGTAAGTCCTGGGGGGTGTAAGTCCTACATACGAGGAGGTTAAACAGAGAAAGAAGAAAAAGAAGCTTAATGATATCAATCATGATTGCTATGATTTATTCCCGAGCTGTTATGCCTTTAAGAATTTAATTTCGATCATGAGAATAATAATAATAATAATAATAATAATAATAATAATAATAATAATAATAACAGAGTAATATTCCCACGGAATACTTAATTGCGAACTACAGTGAAACAAGTGTGTAATAAGTCGGGAGCCTACTGGAGGGACTAACGGGTCCTCTCAGGTAACAAGGAAATTACGTCTGTCCTGGGTCTCACCCTTGCTCCTCCCCCAGTCCTTTCTAACGCAGAGCACGTGAGTGAATGGCATGCGAAATGCCGGTGTCTACTTTAAGTCCTTCATTTCACTGGCTCCGATTAAGTTTGCAATGCCAAAGTTCCTCCACCGTTTCGTTATGCCAGTCCTGACGCTAACAGCACATTCGCTGAATCATATTTCAACAGGCAATGCCGCAATCATAAGTATACATTGTATAGCCAGACGAACACATAATTACCAGTGATAATTATACACCAGCCACTGTTAAGCTTATTGCTTTAATATGTAGAAATGTCCAAATGAACAACCCATAGTTCGGAAATGTTAAGCCAAAAATATTTTTTGGTCATAGTAAGATTTCGCACCTATGATATTCTATGAAAATAAAGACGACTTTATTTCTTATTCTAATATCTCAAACGTAAGATATTTAAATCAAGTAAATCAGAAATATCATACGTTCCTATTGTGCCATTTGGTTGTGGAAATATATGTATTAACATTCGGTTATGGTAATGTTTGTTTTGGTGACTATGTTAGGTTGGTAGTACAGACCGGAATGATGTAATGGGAGTGGGGGTAAAAACCGGTTATCAGTAGCAAGCGTCTGACGCACTCTCTTCTTGTAACTATCGAGGAGTGACATGGACTTAGCTTAGGAGACGCCCGTCAGCAGAAGGTACTCTGTATCTTTATTGATCTTTAATATAACTTATCATCTAAATTTCTGTCATGTGAATTCTTCATGTAGATTGATCCTTCTTTCCTTCCACACAATGATTTAGATATATTTTAGGAATTTTCAGGTGTTTTAGGAAATTTGTTGAGCTCGCCCCGTCGGACCTCGTGTAGTTTGTGATGTCTTAAACTCCGGTATCAGCTCTACCTCCCGTGATTTATTTGATAATGTAGAGGTTACGACTCTATGTAAAACTAATTTTGGAGGAAGTCTCCTGAACTGAACGCTTTGCATTTTTAAGATACCTAACTGGTATATAATCAGTATTTTTTTTTAGTTACGCACATATATTATAGAGGAAGTATTGCATTCCATACAAAAATTCGATACCGAAATTTCACCGGAAATACACGTTTTGAGGTATCCTGAATAATAAAATCGCTTTGGAAAAGTGTGTGTGTGTGTGTGTGTGTGAGCGGTATAACTCAAAAACGGAATACATAAATATAAAACTTGGTATTTGAGTTAAAATCTTCCAAAATACTACACAAATATTCTCAAAACAATCACCTAGACTTAAACTGCCCTGTATATGGAACGTTTTTCGAAAGCATTTAATTTGGCCCATGATTTTGATTAAAATACCGTATATTTAAGATATTTTCGTGACAAAATGTGTGTCTAGAATTTTCGAGGAATATTCTATGAAGTCCTCTTGTTGTGGAAGGAATTTTATACCATTTTGTATAATTGGTAAACCATAAGAAAGAGAGAAAGCTTACTACACAAAAAATTTAGCTATCTCTAAAACACAATATTTATTTCAAATAAGTTATTATGTAGCATCAGCCATTTCCGAGATATCCGTTGTTATTAGTTTGATATTTTCACTGTCTTTGTCATTTCATTTTTTAAGCTGCTGGCAAACTTCAGTTGTTTCTCGCGAGGTTATGGAAGGTGTATGGAATTTCAAGGCCAGTGTATGGCGATCCGTTTTTAAACATGACTAATCGCTATCTCTCTTGTTTATTAGAAATTCGGAGTTTGGCAATATGTGGGCTAAACCTCTAAACTAGAGGTTCGGAAATTGTTATTTTTCTGTAACAGTTCCAGTAGCACTAGGCTCCAAATATCTGTTCCATAATAGCAGTCAAGTGTGCCCGCGAGTAGTTACCCATGGCCGTAACAACAATAATCCACTGTAGCATTACTTACTTTGGCTTCGTTCCGGTACCTATAGACTATGTTCTTTTCTTTTCTTTATCTTCCATCATGCACTTGCGAATTCGTAATGTGTTATTAAAAACATACATGTACAATCGGCCAAACTAAAAGTTGTTATTATTATTACTCTTTATTTTATCTCGCTTTAGCTACAAGGACATATCGCGACGGATCTGTTAGTGGATAACTCTTAGATCGATGGGTGACGGACATTAGCCTTCTATGTCTCATCCCTGTAGCCACTGGCCTCGTCACGTGTCCACAGAAAACCTAGTGCATAGCAACGGATCTTCTGCTATGTGCTGTGCAGATGGCATTAGTGTGCGGTCCAGTCTAACTGCCGCTTTCATATAGGAAGGCAGTTAATCTTCTAGGTCTCATCTCTGTAACCATGCTATCTTGCTTCGTCACGTGTCCGCAGAGAGCCTAGCGCATATCAGCCGGATCTTCTGCTTCGTGCCGTGTAGATGGCATTAGGGTGCCGTCCAGTCTACCTGCTTTCATTTTCTGTGGACAGATGGCACAGCATTCGCTATTACCGTCTATTTTTCATTTTTACTATTGTTTTAGACTTAAGGTGGAACTTTGGGTCGTGGTATTAAATATCCAATCTGTATTTACCTTAGCGGCTGAGGGAAACTTCAGTCAGATTGATCGGTCCACGGAATTTGAACCCGAGACCTCCCGAATGCGGGCCACAGACGTAAACGCCTGAGCCATTCCGCTCGGTTAAACTAAAAATGACCGGTCACTTCGAGTGAGCCGTCAACTTCTGCGCGACTCATTGACTAATTCTAATACAAGCCACAAGGCACTGAATTGGGCTACATCCAGCGCGTGCTTGGCGTGGAGCACTGGTTAAACTACTGGACTTCAACGCAAGCAGCTCGAATTTGATTCTCAAAGTGGATTATTGTCTTTTATTTATTACAACTCGTTGTACGTAGTTAAATAGTATTGCTTGCATTACTTCACTTCACTTACAAATATTATTACAATAATGGTGAAATTTGTGGTTATAAAATTAAATTTGAGCATGAAACCTTCTTCTGACCGATAAATTAGTATGCTTGCCATCTAGCCACATACATAAAAAATTAAACAAAACCTCTTACATTTTTACTCGTGTACTTAGAATGAAAGAAATTTGGGTAGTTCCACGAAGGTTTGAACGTGCAACCTACTGCTGGTAAGAGCAAGCTCTCTACCACTGAGCTATGAGTGCTGCAGTAAGTGTAACACTGTAATGAGCATTGGTCACACCCCACTTGAGAACCATAAATCCATAACGTGCACTATGGTTACAAATATTCAGAGTTGAAACATCTGCCGGTTTGAAATCTCGTATGTGAATTATTTTCTCGGAAGCGTTTTCTGATTACACAGGTGTCCCATAAGTCTGACACGATAGGCAAATTGCTGAAAATCACAAAACATGTTCAATATGTTGCGCTTGTGTTATTATGCACAACTCGAGATGCTTTCTCCAATAATCCATCACATTGCTAAGGATGCCGGGAGTAATGGAAGCACAGCACTCCAAGATACGTCGCTTCAGATGATCCAGTGATCGTATTTTCATAGCATAGACCATAGCTTTCAAATGCCCCCCCCAAAAAAAATCAAGAGGTCTCAAATCTGGGCTTCTTGGGGGCCACTCCACTGGCCCTCGGTGACCTATCCAAGGTCCTGGAAATTGCGTGTTCAGCTAATTGCGAACCGTAAACTGTAATGAGTTGGAGCACCGTCCTGTTGAATATAAGCGGGATAATGGTCATCAGGGTTCAATAAGGTGGGAAAAGCTTCTTACTAGAGCATCCTCAGGTAATTATCTCAATTGACGGTGCCGTCAAAGAAGAATGGACCAATTATTCCACATACCACACTATAAGGCATTCGGCACCTTGTTCCCTTGATGCATCTAACCAGTTGGGGTTGGTTGGTGACCAGTATCGCGTGTTTTGCTTATTTACTTTTCTGTTAATGTAAAAAATTGGCCTCGTCGATACAGAGAACAATGGTAAGAAACTCGCCATCCCTCTCACATTGTTACACTGCCCGTTCGCATCGTCCTCTGTTAATTTCTGCAACACCTGCAAGTTGTATGGGTGCCATTTGTTGTTGTGCAAAATGCGCTGGATACTACTTTTCGAGATACTTGTCTCTGCTGACATTCTGTGGATCGATTCCTTAGGACTTTTCGAAAACGATGCCAGGACACTACGCGGTTTGTCTGCCTCTGATCTCGTCTCAGTGAATTGTTTAATTAATTTATCCACACAACTGTGTGTAATTGGAGCTCGTTCTGGCTGTAAAACATTAAATTCACCGGCAACTTCCCTGTTACTATGGCTGCCAACAAGCAGGATCACTTGAACAGACTCCTCTGTACTCAGACATCACTCGAGCGATCTGTGAACAAAGAACAAACATTGTAAATAATTGGCTTATAGTTCAGGACTTATGTGACACTCTGTAGTGTGTTCACCATTATAACTACTATAAGAATATACGCAGTCTTGTGAACAACACCTGGCAGTCTCGAGCGCTCTCGGACGATGGTAAGTTTTAAATTGATTCAGTATACAACCCTATTATAGTTACTGATCACTTGATTGACCACCATAGGTTGCTTTCCATTTTGCTAATAATTATGTGTTCCAAAACAGCATTTTGCTGATTGCGTTTCGCGCGCATGTTACAAGAGCTCGGTAGTATAATTAAGGGGAGATTAGAAACCCTATCCCGCCAACGTTAAACCTGCTAAATATGACCCTGAGATAATGGATCGTAATTCATGGCCCCTTATTTCAGTAGCTATTTAAGATATCAGACTGAAGCTTTTACGGAATATAGATGCATGCCTTTCGAGTTTACAGACCTACTTTTGTCCAGTTATTTTGTTTATTAAGGAGGATTATCTTCTTAATTATACAATTTTTATTAAAATTTATCAGCAGTTGTTTTTAAGAATATACCAACTATATTATTACACCAAACTAGGTCCACAACAACGCTTAGAAGTTGTTTTTGTCATCCTAAAATTTAATATGGCTATCTTCGATAGTTTCTCTGAAAAAGGATCATTTATACCAGAAAATGTTATTCGCAGACAAAGCACAAATGGGGACAATAAACTGCCATATATTTACCAAGACAGAAACCATATGGCTTGAGGGCACAGAAATTGCCATATTTTAACAGTTGCACCAATTTGTAGAGCTTAACTAATATATCATTCTACTCCAAAGGCAATAGAAGTTTTTTTTTCTATGAAGTGAGACAAAATGGCAGCTGCAATACCATTTTAGAAAATATTTAAAATACATGTATTATGCTCAATGTTAATAAATAATGTACGTAATTAAAGAGGAAATTCTAATTGATAAGAAATGTCACCATTTAACAATTTTCGCCATTTAGTTTCCACTTATGGAAACCAATCGTTGAATATTCCGATTTTACAGAATATTTTGAATTTTCAACCATATTTCTTATCTGTATAAAGAAGCGTGGTCGTAAAGTTTGGTGCATAAGTAATTCTTGGATTATACAATTTAAAACACAAACTTTGTTATTTTATAAAAAATTCTTCTTAGGAAGCAATTTTCATGATTTTAAAACAACATTTCAAATTTTTATCCAGTTTGAGGTAGAAAATAACTTTACTAAGAAATATAATTTTAAGTTAATTAGTTTAAAAATAGCCTTTGGTCTCTTGTGTTTCGGATTTTGTAAATATACACACACTTATTAAACTTGGGTCTGATTTGTGGCATAAAAAATTTGCCTTGTTTTAATAACTGCATGGGAAGTTTATTTACCATTGTGACGGTATTATTTGTTAAGTTTGTTAGCTCCACGTTGTGGTAGCCAATTTGTGGCGGTATTAGTGTTTGTTTGAAAGATGCTACTGTTTATCTGCCGCACGTATAAAAGACAATTTGTCGCGGTCACTTCGTGTTATCTTTTACTGAGCGCCTATTATTGTATTTAATTTTTGGGTTCACTATCCTCCGGCTAGCTATGATCTTTAGGGTCACTTATCTTATACAGGTGTGTAAACGGAAAGGAGTCTTTTATCCAAAGATAACACTGATGATGAATTTGTTTTACACTTTTATTGTCGTAACATATTATGCACTTTCACATATTAATCTTGACACTCGCCAAACTGAAACTGTTATAATAACTTATTTACCGCTCATTCTTAATTCGCGTACTTCAACTTATTGTTTAATTAACTTTACGACACTTCAAATTTTTTTATAACTTTGCTACGCGTAACCTGCGAATGTATTCACCATGACTGTTTCTGTTGAACTCAGCGACGTGTAATGCACAAATGTTTCCGATGGACTGGGAGCCGACATGTAATGTACAAATGTTTCCGATGGACTGAACGAATTTGACTCTGACCTAGCCCTTTTTATACTCCCACACCCCGATATGCCTAAAGATTATAACCGAGCTGCTATTGGTTAATAAAACGCGCCAACATTAGCGCCTATTTTTATATCCAATGAAAATTAAGAACACACATGCTCTAGGGAAAAATGTTCCAGCAAATTATAAGAAAAACGCGCCAATATTGCGTCATTTGCTCTTCTCTAATAATGATAAACAGCTCACCCCCTCGCTACATTATTGCACGCTATTCTTGTCAGTTTCAGTAAGGCCGTATAAACCCACTTCTCAACAATGCTTACAATCATCAAACATCTCAAATCAATGTCACACAGTAATGCATATTCACACTATAATCACTCTTGACATTTACATAATTTGTGATACAAATTACTGCGTCACCATGTGTTGCGGAAACTGTTCCCAAAGATTCCCTCTGATAATGCAAAAACTACTTCGTAAGGAGCATTTAAATGCTGAAAAATGTCAAATGTTACAACCGAAAAAACGCACCGGAAAGTTTTCATAAAAGCTGGTCTGAAATTATGCTTATATATTTGTATTAAATAGTGTACATTTTTACTTAAAATACTAATTTAGAAACGAATTAACATTTCTGCAGCAAGTTTTGCAAAGCATTTCTGGAAGTGTTGGGAAAATGTGAGGAACATCGGAAAGAGCCTAAATGCGTAAGCACGGCCTTATCTTAGGATTATTTAAATCACCGTGCAACTCTCATTTTTCATGCCGATAACAAAAATATTTACACGAAAATATTCCTATTGAATCCGGTATATCAACAAATTAAAAAAAACTAAATTGTAATTTTTAATAATTGTTTTCCAATTTTCAACATTCGACCTTCTTAAAACTAATTGGCCATAAGGTTTCTTGTGAGTTTTACCCGCTTTTAGAAGTAGGAGCCGTTCCAAGGTCTGACATAATGTACGTACTCGCAATTGTTTTTTGTGATTAAGATAGAGTTGAGTGCTGCGAATCGTGCCAATATATTGAGCAGCGTTTCATATTGGTAAGGGAATAATAAACCGCCTTTGCCACGCCCCATCCCTGAACTAGTTCTAGCACTCCACTCATATTCCCCTGTCCCTTTACCTTCACTCCTGAGCGTGAATCCGACCTCTGCTTATAATTTGAGTACCAGACTTCTGACATCAAACCAATAGCATGGGCTCATCCAGGGGTCGGTGTGGAATGTCGTTGAAAAACACGTCTTCCAGCCACTCGAGTAAAATATTTCCGAACTCCTCCCCTTTAGCCGCTCACCTGGATCTAACACTTGTTCATAAGCTAATCCGTGTGTGCCAAATTTGAATTCAAACCAATAGATTGTCTCACCCAGGGCTGAAGTGATATACAGATGCTAAGGAGATTCTACCAACATTAAATAAAGAAAAACAGTACAGGTAAACCAGAAGCATTGGCATTTTCCGTGCACTCGACTGTATCCTCTGCGATCTGTTCCTTTTGGAACCGTTTAAAAAAACACTGTATGATTGCATTAGCACAAAGTTATATAAATAAAGCTGTGTTCGATATTGTTCCTTCATACTACACGCGTGTAGATAACTGGATGGGACTTGATTAATCCATTACTACGGCCCGAACTCGAACCATGGATCTTCTGTTTTACGTGTCGACAATCTTACTGCTTCAGTTACCGCGGCGATATACATGTACCTGCATTAAACCTCATCCGATTCAAGCTTCCCGGTAAACCTTCAAGGGGATCTCGAATACGAGAGATATAATACCTCAAAGGCGACGTGATATTGCAAGTGCTTTACATTCCCTGGAGTTATAGTACACGACCATTACGGTTAATTTATATTTGATAATCGTTACTTCACTACACTAGACCTATGTGGGCAGTGGGTAAGTTGAATCAGAAGCGTAAACTGCAATGCCATTGCCAGGATTGGAACTATGGACCTTCAGTTCTTCGTAATGAAGCTCTTACCGCTGGAATACTAATGTGAGATGATAGTACCATTAGGGCATTACATTTTTACGATTTACCAAATGGACACATCGGCTGGTTCGTAGCTCAGTCGGTAGAGCATCTGCCTGCTGTGCGGGAGGTCCCGGCTGGGGGGGGGGTGGGAATTTTTCTCTAGCCAAGATTATTCCCTATCCTCCCCAGAGTCTGGAGTATGAATGGGAGTGTGAATGTATATGTAATCTAATGATTAAAAGTTCAAGAAACCAAACGACAAGAGAATAGGGGTTAACACCATTGCCAATAGGCAATACTTTCCTAAGGAAAAGCGGCCGATAAGACCAATGCAGTTAAAGGCGGGATATAAATGGAACTAAAAAAATGGACACGTGTTCATTTTTACTTTCTCTACCTTCTCTGGAAAGGTGTTGCATTGCACTAAAGAATCCCATATCGAGATTTTACCGGAAATACATGTTTAGAGACCGCTGTATGCAAAACTTTTTAGCAAATGATCCGCGCGAGTGTATGTCTGTGTTTGTCTACAGCATAACTCAAAGATGAAAAGTCGGCTAAATACAAAACTTATTCTTCAAGTTTAACATCCCCACATTTTCAACATCCATGAAGATCCATTTAAGATATTTACCTACATGATGAATAAAATGTACATCTTGAACTTTCTTGGAATAGCCCGTAAAGCTTTCTTGTATAGCCTCTTCATCCCCTTAAAGCACACAATGTATTTCAAATACCCTTTTTGTAACACGAGTCATTTCCAAGATGTCCGTTACTGTTGGTTTTAATTTTTTCAATGGTTCATATTACTTTCTTTACTACGTATAGTAAGTAGGGGAAGTATTGTATTTCACTCAAAAATTCGATACCGATATTTCACCCGAAATATATGTTTTGAGACCCCCTGAATCCAAAAAAAGCATTTTTGGAAACATGTCCGTGTGTGTGTGTGTGTCTGTCTGTGAACAGCATAACTCGGAAACGAACAGTCGGATACACACCAAACTTGGTATTTAGATTCAGTATCTTCCAGAGATGCGACACGAAGGTTTTCAAGAAAATCCCCCCCCCGGATTACCCTTTACATGGAATATGTTTCGAAAATTTTAATTTTCTCAAAAATGGCTATAACGATTTTGATTAAAATATCAAATGTTTAAGATATTTTCATGAAAAATAAAATGTATATTTTGAATTTTCTGGGAATGTCTCCAAAAGTATTCTTCATTGTGAAAGACTTTTGCATAACTGGTAAACCTTAAGAGATAGACAAAATTTTACTACACAAAAAATGTAGATCGTGTTAAAATACACAATTTATGTCATATACATTTTTATTGTTGAGTGAACCATTTTCGAGATATTGCTTGTTACTCCCTTAAATTTTCCAATACTTATACTTTTTCTCAGATTTTTTTAAATGTCTGTCGCTATTCAGTTGCTTCTCGCGATGTCATGGAAGGAGTATGAACTTTCAAAAAGAGCATATAGCGACTCGTTATTAGATGTTTGACTATCAATTCTGTTTCCTCTGACCCCAACGAAATGTGTAATAAAAGTATTTTTGCAAAGCTTTGTCTGGATTAATATAAAGCAGATATAAAATAAGGTTTCGAGAGAACAGTTTGTAGAAACTATAGAAAACTAAGCGATAGTGGGTAGAGAAAGTCATATGATATACCACATCAGGCTTTCTTTCGGGACGGTTTGGAAAGAAATATAAATTCGCCGCTATTAATTACCTTCTATTGAACTGTAAATGAAATTTCAATGCTGATATATTGTACATTGTTCCTATTGAGCATTCTTAATGTTTATAAGTAGAAAAGTACGAGATTACAGTGCTGTAAATATGTTTTGCTTGGTAATAGTAACTTATTTACTGTTTAATTATTTACACTGAGGAAGACGGGTTAGTTGGTATCGTCTAAGGCTCACAATCCGGTTTTACTAGTTCGGTAAGCGAATGTTGGGGTGGAGCATATTACCACTTTCTCCGGTTTTCACTGACACTTCACTTAACTTTCGAGACATAGCTGCTTACTGAAATACGTGCGAGGCAGTATCTTTTTCCCTCCGCTTCTCTCGAACACAAGGCTTCTCTAATCTCTTGCAGTAGCATTACTCGTACGTCGCAAACTCATTCTTAGAAAAACACCTTTTGTTGCATTAGAAACGCACTCACTATCTCATTTCTGACTAATAATTGGCTCACTTGCGAGCACCCTGACTTATATAGCCGCTGGAGCTTTCAGGAGTATTCTAGAATGTTCTGGAATCAGGGACATAAATCCAACGAGCAAGAGCTGACAACCCAGCTCCGCCCTGAACTCCAGGAGGTGGACCTCCACGGCCTAGTCCTCCTCCGTGGTGTAGTGGTTAGTGTAGTAGTGTGGTAGTTCCCGAGGTTGCGGGTTCAAACCCGGCGGAGGGCGATGGATTTTTTCGGACGTAAAAATCCTTAACATGGCTTCCTTCGGAAGGGAAGTAAAGCCGGTGGTCCCGTGTCGTAGATTTAGGCACGTAAGAAAATCTCAAGCCTGACAATGAGGCCTCTGAGCAAAATTCACCATCTTTCACGCGCAGTATAGAATGGGACGCTAAGGGCCACAGCAGTTAAAGAGCGTCCATAAATAAAACTCTGACGGCTTTTCATTAGGACGGTACCTATTTTATATTCCACCGCTGCTTTCGCAGGGACGGAAATAGATACGCTATTTAAGCTTAACAACCCCAGAGGGTAAGACTACTGAAGACTTTGATGAGGCGATGCTGTCTAGCCTTCCGTCTACTAGTTATCCAGGTTGGTGCCGGAGGACATTAAGGCGTCTCATAACTCCGCCTGGGCTTTGTCTAGATGTACCCATTCACCATGGATATGGGAACCCACTGCTCAGCCGAGTCCAACCCAATCCGAACAGTTCCCTTCCGGGAGGGACTCAGAAGTTCGGCCCGGCGTACTTCTGGTGACTTCAGAATTAGCATGAGTGCTTAGGGTGCGCAGCGGAAGGCGGGGAGAATAGTGGTTCCAGCACAATGCCGTTACCTCTCGGTAGTGCTTCTGGTGATAAAAGTGTACTTATCCCTTAAAATGCTCAGTCGTTCCGTCGTCGCTTTCTACTCGATAACTAAGGCCCATAGCTGCGTCAGAATATACATCACGAAATTTACTGTCCCTCATTTCGTCTCCTTCCTTCTTGCAAGGGTTACGCACAGTGAACGGTAGCGCGTGCGGCATATATTTTGAGGGGAGAACTGTTTCTTCCCTGGCTGTAATTTTATACCGAACCTGTCCATGAGGATGGAGGGATACTATTCAAGGGGACAATATATGTCATGTCTGGAAACAATAAGGAGCCCTTTTTGCCATCAGGTTTGGCCGCCCTACTTAATAATGTCTCATTTCTTCTTCACCGAGGTGTAGCAGGTGCTAATAGAGATGACCTAAAAAAACTTTGAAAATGTATAAACTGATTTTAGAGTTTTTAAACATAACTTAATTACAAAAACGACCTAAAACTGAGATGTGTTTAATTAAAATCAGTGTACAGAAAGTTATAAAGTAATTTAAACAGGGATATAACTGATGCACAAGAAGACAAAATAGGTATGGGAATAGTAACATGATTTAGAACGTTAAAAATGTATTTGTTGCATATTCTGTTTGAAGAACCTGAAAAGAAAATTAAGAAAATTGTTTTGAGGTAGGTCTCAACAAAAGTATAATATTAGCTCTTTTCAGATTCTAGATTACACAAAATTCATAGTAAATTAAGTGGATTTCACAGCCACGACATGGCTCGATTCAAGGAATGAACAATAGCAACTTGGCTGTACACACTCATTTCTAGTTTGTGACATGAACTCATAACAGTAATTACACCTCGTTCCCCAACAGTAGCTAACCTTCTTACAAGGAAGCTACAAGCAGCCCTTTTTAGACTAAGCATTAAATATCAATGCTTTTTCAAAGAATAGGATATACAGTTACTGTTAATCCTCAGTTGAATAGTGTATTTTGTGATGTTTGAAAAGTCATCCTTGTATAAAATATCAATAATAATATCAACATTTATATACTGAATGCAAATGGAAGAAAGTTGCTAAATAAAGACGCAAACGACAAGAAAATAACGAAATAATGGAATTGTACTTCCACACAAGCTATGTGTTGGAAAGTTTGGAAAGGTGGAGTCAGACGACTAAAAAGTTAAATGCTGTAGCCGGGATTTGAACCATGGATCACCTGGTCTCCAAATAAATTAAATTGAGTTTTATTTATGGACACTCTTTAACTGCTACGTTCCTTCCATGTTAGGCGCGAAAGACCGGGAATTTTGCTCAGAGGCCTCTTTTTCAGGCTTGAGGTAGTTTTACGTGCCGTAAATCTACTACACGGGACCACCGGCTTTACTTCTCTTCCGAAGGAAGCCAGCTAAGGATGTTTACGCCCTCCGCGGGTTTGAACCCGCGACCTCGGGAGCTAGAGGCTAGCATGGTAACCACTACACCACGGAGGACGACTACCCGGTCTCCGTCCGGTTGCTCTAACCACTGAGCTATCTTGGCAACATACCGGCACGACATTAAATTCTCCAACTGATTCGAATTTTTCCCGGTAAACCACAAGGAGATCTGAAATTGTACTGAGATGACAACCTCAATGGCGACTTACATTGCTGTAAGTACATCAAGTCCGGGCTTCCTAGTTTGAACCACTATTAGTTCAATTAATGAATGAATGAATTAATTAATTAATTAATTAATTGTTCTTCCACACAATCCGTGTGTTGGACAAGGTTGGAAAGGCAGAATCAGACGACTTAAAAATTGCGAATCAGTTTGAGAATTTAATGTCGTGCCGGCATGTAGTGATGGTAGCTCAGTGGTTAGAGCAACTGGACGGACGCCGGCTGATGCTGGTTCAAATCCTGGCTGTGGCAATGAATTTGTCAGTCTGACTCTACCTTTCCATGACAAAATAATCTCGTAAGGTCGAAAAAGAAATTCCCTAAATTTATAAAATCACCCAAAAATGACCCAATATACGCATTTTTACAATACGGGAACCATGATCAGGATTTTGTATACGCTAGCAAAGTGTATGGTGCAATAATTAAAATATATCTCATCAGAATCTGGGCCCGAGTAATAACGTAACCTCAGGCACTTTCTTGGAAAGTGTATATTGCACTTGAACTCTGGCGTGTGTTTTTAATGCAGCGTTGTGGAGAATTATACTTAAAGCACTCTTACGCAGCACACTTACCTCTAAATGCAGTCCTCGAGAACTAAACAATTTCATGTTGGATATCGAAGTAATGACCTCTTTTGGAATGAATAGGGCTGGTTATAAAATGCTCGAAAGTTGGTAAATTTGCATGTACGCGCCGTAACAATGAAGGTCTTTACCTCGCCGAGGATCCACTTGAGCACAAACCGTAGTGAACCAATTAAATTTTGAATTCCATCTGCACTGCCACTTGAGCTCAGTACTGCTTGAGTAAGACGAAATTCTCTCAGGCGCGTGCAAAAATGATACAGCGTGCGTCTGTAGGCAGCCTACGTCATCTATGTATATTCCTTGCCTTGTCACATTCTCTACAGCTTACCTATAGTAAGAGAGGAAGGAGATACTGCATTCCACCGAAAAATTCGAAATACAGATTTCAATGAAAATAAATGCTTTCACGTCTTCCGAATTAAAAAAATTCTGATGTGTTACACTCACATGACTTTCTCTACTCTTGTACAAACTATTTTTACAAATGCTTATTCTCCATATGCTTCGTGTTAATCGAGATATCGAGATGTCAATCTTATTGCTAATTTTCGTGTAGATGCAAGGGGAATATGGTAGGTTTTAAGCGATAGTCAACTATTTTAAGAGCTGGTTGCTATGTGGAGTATTCCATTCTCTTTGCATTACCAGGACAAAAAAATGAATAACGAATTTGAGAAAAAAGTATAAATATGGGAAAATTTAAGGGAATAACAAGCAATATCTCGAAAATGGTTCACTCAACTAAAACAATGTATCTGACATAAATTGTGTATTTTAACGCGATCTACATTTTTTGTGTAGTAAAATTTTGTCTATCTCTTATGGTTCACCAGTTATGCAAAAGTCGTTCACAATGAAGAATACGTTTGGAGACATTCCCAGAAAATTCGAGATGTACATTTCATTTGTCATGAAAATATCTTAAACATATGATATTTTAATCAAAATCGTTATAGCGATTTTTGAGAAAATTAAAATTTTCGAAAAATGCGTCATGTAAAGGGTAATCTGGGGTAGGGGGATTTTCTTGAAAACCTTCGTGTCGCATCTCTGGAAGATACTGAACCTAAATACCAAGTTTGGTGTTTATCCGACTGTTAGTTTCTGAGTTATGCTGTTCACACACACACACACACACACACGGACATGTTTCCAAAAATGCTTTTTTTGGATTCAGGGTGTCCCAAAACATGTATTTCCGGTGAAATCTCGGTATCGAATTTTTGGGTGGAATACAATACTTCCCCTACTTACTGTACGTAGTAGAGAAGGTAAAAATAGTATCGGTATTCTTCTGAAAATGTTTTTTGGATTCAGGGGACCTCAAAACATGTATTTCCGACAATATATCGGAACCGCACTGTTCGGTAAAATGCAATACCTTCTCTATCTATTATGTACCTGGTAGACAAAGTAATAAGCTTAAGCATAAATAATTTGTGTATCCACTAATAAATGATAGACGGTAGAGAAAGGCATATGAATGTGTCACTCAATTTTTTGCTATCTCAGTAATAGCTTATGTCACAAAAACATATTTTAAATAAATTTTGTGTTTTGGGAGATCTGCATTTTTTGTGTAGTACGTTTTCATCTGCCTCTTAACGTTTACCAGTTATACAAGATTATACAAACTTTCTTGCATTGAAGAGAACTTCAAACGCTGTTCTCGGAAAATTCAAGATATGCGTTTTATTTTTCATGTATCTTTAATATATGGTATTTTAATAAAAATCGTTAGCCATTTTTTTTAAAAAATAAAAATTTTTGAAAAAATATTCCATCTAAAAGGTAGTTGCGGGTGGGGGAATTTTGTTGAAAATCTTCATGTCGCATCTTTGAAAGATATTGAACCTAAACACGAAGTTTGCTATTTATCCGACTTTTCGTTTTTCAGTTCTGTTCACAGACTCGTAGACATATAAAAACACAGACACACACGGACATGTTTCCAAAAATGCTTTATTTGGATTCAGGGCGCCTCAAAACACGTATTTCCGGTGAAATCTCGGTGTCGAATTTTGGGGGGAAACAGTAGAGAAAGTAAAAAAGTTCTTTATATATATGTGTGTGTGTGTGTGTGTGTGTGCGCGTGAGCGCCCGCGAACACATATACAGTTTCTTCGGTATAAAACCTTACCGTTTTGCGTTTGGGTAGCACCACACGCCACAGCCAGCACTCTGTCTGCACTCTTGTAAACCTGTGTATAAAATATAACAAAATAAATTCTTACCTCGTATCAAATGCTCTAAATACCGTCCTTACGCAGCTAAACAAGCAATGTACCTAGTAAACACATTTAGATTGACATGATTAAACTCGGCCACTATAATGCTTCGTAAAATAACGTTTACGTGCAAATATACGTTGTTCTAAAGAAAACTGGCTTCCCATCTTCGCAAACGAAAGTGGACTGGCCCTAATGACTACATGATAACCGAAGGACAGAAAGCCTGTCGTGAGTGCGGGGTATGAGGAGTGAGTAAGCCACCCCCCAAAAAACGCCTCAAACGATTTTGATTAAAATACCACATGTTTCAGATATTTGCATGACAAAACGTATATCTTGAATTTTCTGAGAATATTCTTGTGTGAACGCATCTTAATTCTGAATGACTTTTATATAACTGATAAACCGTAAGAGAGAGAGAGACAAATCTTACTTCATAAAAAATGTAGATATCGTCAAAGCACAGAATTTGTCATATACAAATGTTTGTGGCATTAACCATTTTCGAGGTATTCGTTACTTGTTTGAACTTCCAAATACACTTTTTACTTTCTCTACTACTTAATTGTAGTATTGTAGTAGCGATAGAGGTATCCCACTCAAGAATTCGATACCGAGATTTCGCCAGAAATAAATGTGAAATAATGTGTCTGTGTGTGTGTGTGTGCGCGTGCGCGTGTGTGTGTGTGTGTGCGTGAGAGAGAGAGAGAGAGAGAGAACAGCTTAACTCAAAAAACGAAAAGTCGATTAGACACCAAACTTGGCATTAAGTTCAGCATCTTCCAAGGATGCGAAGCGAAGATTTTTAAGAAAATTCACAATCAAAACTTGCCTCTGCATGAAAAATATTTCTTGTTTTTTTTTTCTCCAAAAATGACTAATGATGTATTTTGATTTTCTGGGAGTAGCCTGTGAAGTCCTCTTCATTCCGAATGAGTTATAAATAACTGGTAAACTGTAATATATAGACTAAAGCTTATTACACAAAATATATAAAGGGCACAACTATGTCAAACATTTTCTGGCGTTTACCGTTTCCGAGATACTCTTTGTTATTCGTTTGAATTTTCAAACGATTTAAATTATTACTTTCTCTACCATGTACATACCCAAAAATTCTATATCGAGATTTCACTTAAAATACATGTTTTGAGGTCCCCTGAATCAAACAAATCATTTTTAGAGAAAGGTTAGTGCGTCTCTCTTTGTCTATGAACAGTTAACTCAAAAATGAAAAGACAGATAAATACCCAACGACTAAATACTAAATTTGGTATTTAAGATCAGTAGCTTCCGAAGATGCGACACGCAGATTTTCAAGAAAATCTCCCTACCCCAACTGCTCTTTGCTTGGAAAATTTTTCGAAATGTTTTGACTTTCTCAAAAATAGCTTCTAACAAAGTTGATTAAAATAACATATATTAAAGATATTTTATGAAAATAAAAGTATATCCTGAATTTTATGGAAATAGCCTGTGAACCCCTGTTTATTGGAAGGAATTTTTATAATGCTGTATAACTGGTAAATGCTAAGCGATCGACGAAAACATACTACACAAAAAAATTAGATCTCTTTAAAAGGGGTAATATGCTATTCAAAGGTTTCACATATTGATCCGTTTTTTAAAAAACCTGATGTGTTACATCACATGCCTTTATGTACCCTCTGTGGTTTATTAGTGAGTATATAAATTGTTCTTATAAAGTTTATTTTCCCATCTATTTCATTCTAATCGAGATAAATGTTCCCGGAAATAGCTACAGTACACATTTCGTTATCGATACAAAGGGAACAGTGATAGTCAAATGTTTAAGAACTGGACGCTATATGGTGACCACAAAATTGCATATTCTTTCCATGACATCGCGAGAAACAAATTAAAATCGACAGGACTTGATGTTGGCTGATGACCAAAAAAGTTATGTGAAGTAAATTGTGTGTTTTAGAGAGATCTACATTTCTTGTGTAGTACGTTTTCGTCTATCGCTTAACGTTACCAGTTACACAAGATTATACAGAATTCCTTTCGAATGAAGAGCACTTCAAAGGACCAGAAAACTCAAGATATACATTTTGTAATGTATCTTTTACATATGGTATTTTAATCAACATTGTTAGAGGCATTTTTTTAGAAAATCAAACATTTTGAAATATATTCCATGTAAACGGTAAGTTTTGATAGGGGGATTTTCTTGAAAATCTGCGCGTCGCATCTTTGGAAAGTGCTGAACTTAAATACCAAGTTTGGTGTTTGTCGAACTTCTCTTTTTTGACACACACACACACACACACACACACACACACACACACACACACACACTCGCGGATCTAGTTCTAAAAATAATATTTTTGGATTCAGGGTGGCTCAAAATATGTACGAGGGATTGATAAGTCCATGACTTCGGCGAGAGATAGCGTTCTAATCACCGGTTTCTTGTTTTCAACCCAAGTCTTACATCTATTCTGAGTATAATCGCAGACATTCGTTGTCATTTGTTTCTTAGAACATTGCTGAGAGCGTCTAAAATAAGCAGATGTGTGTTGCTTCGCAGAAAATGGAGAAAAGTGAATTTCGTGTTCTGATAAAGCACTACTTTTTGCGTGGTAAGGCGGTGAAAGAAACGAAAGAAAAGCTGAACAAGTATTATGGGGACTCTGCTCCATCACAAGTTCACAAGTGGTTCACAAAGTTTCGATGTGGCCGTCCGAGCACAAGAGATGCCGTGCGTACAGGACGGCCGGTGGAGGTCACAACAGAAGAAATGGCGAACAAAGCTCACGATATTGTGTTGGAAGACCGCCGAGTGAAAATCCGTGAGATAGCCAAGACCGTAAACTCTCAAGTGAATGGGTGTATAACATTCTGCACGAATTGAGAAAGCTGTCGGCAAGATGGGTGCCGCGACTGCTCACAGTTGAGAACAAGCGGAATCGTGTGAGAATTTCACAGGGATGTCTGAACATGTTCCAGCGCAATCCAAATGAGTTTTTGCGGCGTTATATCACGGTTGATGAAACTTGGATTCATTACTGTCAACCTGAAACCAATTAACACATCAAAGGAGTTGATTTCCTTCGGCGAACCTGCTCCATAGAAAGGGAAAACCATTCCGTCGGCAGGAAAAATCATGGCAGCTGTCTTTTAGGATTCCAAGGGGTGATAGACATCCACTACCTGGAAAAGGGTAAAACGATCACAGGTTCATATTATGCCACAATGCTGGATCAGTTTCACAAGGAATTGTTAAAGAAATGACCCCATTTGGTGAAGAAAAATGTTGTCTTTCACCAGGATAATGCACCCGCACACAAATCAGTCATTGTCATCGCAAAATTTGTGCTACCTCACCCACCGTATTCTCCAGATTTGGCTCGGAGCGAATTCTTCCTCTTCGTAAACCTGAAAAATTGGAAGAGGGAATTGAAAGGAAACTATGTTAAGAAATAAATTTTTTTTTTTTGGAGAAAAAAAATTATTTTCTTTAAAAAGTCACTGACTTATCAATCCGTCATCGTATTTTCGGTGAAATCTCGGTATCTAATTTTTGGGTGGAATGCATATCTTCCCTACCTACTAGATACGTGATAGAGAAAGTAAAAATCAGTCTGTCTATCGCTTTAATCTCAGGTATCCTTCTTATACGTTAAACGAAATGTAGAAATT
Source organism: Deroplatys truncata (assembly GCA_030765065.1). NCBI lineage: Eukaryota > Metazoa > Arthropoda > Insecta > Mantodea > Mantidae > Deroplatys > Deroplatys truncata. The sequence continues at coordinate 100,902,750 of CM060975.1, forward strand.
TGTTTTGAAAGTTTATCTGAATTAACAAAAATTAGACAGAAGTAGAAGCCTTTCAAAGAGTAGTTTGTGGAAGTGAGTAAAGAAGTATAAATATGGAATTTAAACGCCAGCATACAAAGAGAGATTTTCGCTTCAGCTTTTTTATTCCCTTTGTACCTGCAACGAAATGCTTAATGGAACCGTTTTTACACGGTTTCTGTATCTATTTATGGCAGTTGCCATAAATAGATACAGAAATACTTTGTAGATGCTATATAGAAATAAAAGATAGTGGCTAAAGAAAGCAATGTGCAAGTAACACACAAGGTTTTTCTTTTTCCGCTCGCCATTCTCAGCGAAAAGCCAAAGACTACTTTGCAATATGCTCTTTTTTGTCTCCAACTGTTCGTATTCTAGTATACGGCTTTTGATGTAAGCAGAGTAAAGAGATACTAGAAAAGGGATATGTACAACATTTAGTAAGAAATCTTCAAAAAAGAAAAGAAAAGAAAACTACAAACATTGCAGTAAAATTTCACAGAAGAGAGATTATTACACAGGAAATAAGACAGGGATATCCAATACCTCCGTTTTTATTTAATATTTATGTAAACGTACGTACCCATCAATGGTAGAGCCATTTAAGTGAGAATTTTTAATTAATGAATTCTTATATAAATACTATATTTGACGACCAAGTAAGCCTTTCTGATTCTGAAAATTGTCCGCAGAAAAAGTCATGCGAGTTTCAAAAGGTAACGTCATCAATTTTAATTATTTAGCACGTTAATTTCTTTTATTGAAGTTTGAGCTAAAACTGGCAACATTGCAGGTATGGCAATGGGTATTTAAACAACATGTAACAAAGCAGACAATATTAGACCCTAGCATTCTCATTGACACATGGCAGCAAAAACTTGGATCTTAATATAAAAAATGAGAATAGAATCAACCGAAATACTATTTCTATAATTAATTTCGTGATATACTTCAGAAAATAATGTTTCTAATAGTGTTATCATTCACCTGTTTTAGCTTCAAAATCAACACAAATTCGTTGCAACCACAACAGTTACAGCGTGCAGAGTTAATAATTCCAAGGGGATTAACAACAAGGTTTTGGGTATACCTCTCTAACAGGACGCTGTGTTGGAAGATTAAGATGAGACAGTCCAATCTTGGTCGACAGATTACTGAATATGGAACAGTCTTTTAGCCTATCCTCAATCAGAAGAAGGCCATGTAGGGCATTTTTGTGGTGTTTTAGTCAGTAAAATAGAAGGTGTTTTATGGCCTATGTCCGTTCGGGAAGTACAATGTTTTAAATGGTGAAAGGATTATCAAAGATCGGTTTAGTGCTTTGAGAGATACGCCCTCCCATAGAAGACATGTTCTGTCTATATATTAGTACTGACACTAATGTTTATAGCGTAACGCAATAGTTATTTATGTTTCAAAGGATTATATTAATGCCTAGCATTAATATGATACTATAGTATAACAACTTAGTAAAATCCCTCGGTCTACGGACTGCGCAAGTATTCGATGGGGGGGGGGGGGTAAATCGCCCCCACTCTACTTGTCCTTTTCCTTTAGCTACTGCGTTATCCTTTGAGGTGGACGGGTACCCGGGAATCAAGTGTTACGTTGTGAAAGCAATTTTATAGTGCAGAAAAATGTAATAGGATACTTGTTTACATCGCGACAACTCAAAAACTAAACTCCCTATTCCAGTTCCGTAAGAGGTATGTTAAATAGCACAGTTTGGAGATGATGATGATGATGATGATGATGATGTGCGATTGGTCTCCCTGTAAAAGATTAAAGCCGCTAGTTTTCTTTGTAAAACATACATTTAAATAATTTGTATTATGAAAATCAATCAGCGAGGAACTTTTTTCCTTGAAGAGATAGATGGAAAAGTGAAGGCTATGAAATACCCTAAACTTTTGGAAGATGTCCCATCATAATGCCGCCCGTATGTATAGAAATGCTATCGCTAGTTATATGCAAACATTTGTTTTCACACCCGTTGCACCTTGCTATTTGCGTGGCCTGTCACATCAGTCTACAAACACAGTACTTTTGTTGCAATGCCCTTGTGTATTTAGTCCTGCCTCTATGGTTGGATAATTACAACAGTGGTATGATTAAATATAAACGATTTTGTGAGAGTAAAATAAAATAATACACGGGTTAGTTGAAATTATGGCGTGTGATGCTTAAGCAGTGATTCAGAGGCAGAGTGGGAGAGAAAAAAAGAGTTAAATTTATGTTCGCTCTTTAGTTGTCGTGGTCCTTACCGTCCCATTCCATATTGAGCGTGAAATACCGGCAATTTTGCTCAGAGACTTCTTTATTAGGCTTGAGGTTCTTTCAGGTGCCCTAAATCTACGACACCGAACTTCCCTTCCGAAGGAAGCCATGCTAAGGATTTTTACGCCCGAAAAAATCCATCGCCCTCCGCCGGGTTTGAACCCGCGACCTCCGGGGACTAGAGGTTAGCATGACAACCACTGAACCACAGAGAGCCATGCCTACTCAAGGCAGTTAAAAAACAAAAAAAACAACAACAAATAAACAAACAAAAAAAACTTGGGAGGGGTAACTCACCTGGTTATGTATCCCCCCTCTAAATTGCTGAATTATAGTTATTACTCTGTTTCACGGTTAGCTTTTTAGACTCCAATGACGATTTAATCCATTTTATTTATTTCCCCTTATTCTTTAGGAAATGATTGTACTATACCATCTAAATTTTTATTGCGTAAAAGGGTGCAAAACGTCTGATTTAACCTCCTCTCGATCGGCTTCCTAGTTCTGATAGCACTTTGGGGTGGAATCATCATTGATCGGAATGGTCGAGTGATGTTTTAGATAATTACAGTAAATGAAATTTTAAACCTTTGTACCTTATCTTTGGTCCCTTATTTATGTAATATAAAAGCCACATAGTTTTAAGATAATGTAGACACCGTTAACATATACCCACAACTATCAAAGCATCTTACAATCTGCTCTTGCGAGCTCTTCGCCAGAATAATTCTAGGTAAAACGAACCACCACGGCTACACGGTAGTCTTAGATTCCATGAGTGCACTGTTAGGCTCTTCAACAACCAATCACCTGACAGTATGTTAGTCTACGAAATCAGGACCCTATACCATAAGATTGTAGATGCGGTAATTCCCACGCCAGAATACCAGGAAATGAATTAGCCGACACATCCACTAAAGAAGCCACAAGTCAACCATTTAGTTTTGAAGCAGTATTTTTAACACTTAAATGATTTCAGTCTAATTATATAATATAAATTCAATAACAGCCCGCCTTGAAGCAATATGTGTATGTAATAATTTGTAAAATATATGTAACAGTCATTGCATATGCTTATATTATTGTATCCATGTGTAATAATGTTATGTGAATGTATTACGTAATTTAGTAATGTAGAAGCTGTGAGAATAATAGGTTAAAGGTTGCTAACAATGAGGTAACCTTAAGGCAATAATGAGTAAGAATGTTTAATAGTGCTACTAGTCATTATTGGAGCAACAATAATGTAATTTTTGTGACAGTTTATAAAATAGCCAATCAACAACCAGAAAAAGCTTTAGTTAAATGAAGGTATTCTATTGGAGTAGGATTAGCCAATCAGAAACTGAAAAGGAGAAAATTTTACAAAGTTAAAGAGTTCAGTTGCCTGCAGACAGCGTTACTAACCAGACGCAAAAAGTGTCCTCAAGAAATTTAATACGTATTCGTGTGAGCCGAAAAGTAGGTTTACGTGTTAAAAAGTGCAAAACAATTAACAAAAGAATCTCACAGCTTTCTATATCAGTGAAGTGTTATTTAAATCGTGTCAGGCATTAATAAATGGAGTGAAGAAAAACTTTAACATCTGTGTAAGCCTACATTCTTAAATCGCACCACGCCCTGCTAAGACATCCATGTCTCTAAAATAAATACTGACGCAGCTGAGGCAAACATATATATAATATTTAAAGAAACAGTAAAAATACATTTGGGACGAAGGCTACCGGAAACCCGGTACTATACATGCGGTTGCAACTACTTCAAGTGTTCGGCTCCCCAACAGCTGAACTATAATACAGCTCCTTCAATACAACCTACTTCAAATTGACGCCCAAAACGTGGTGCAAATAACGTAACATACTATATTTTTCAGTTTACAGAATCTTTAAGATTCCACATTACATTTACTTATCCACATCAAATAAAGCATACTCTGTCAGAAAACACTGGAGTGATACATCAACCAGCAAGCTACCGATATTTACCCAACTCCACACATCATTCACCCAATAAAGCATTTTCCCAGAAGAGACCAATTAGTCATTACACGCCTATGAACTGGCATGCCGCCTTTAGCCTTAACCATCTACTAGCTAAGGAGCCTTACCCTTTATGCAACCATTGGCATACTCAACTAATAGTAGGACATCTGGTTACAACTGTCTATTGTATAATGAAGACAGAAGACGCTGCAAAGTTCCGGACTATATCCAGACGCTTTAGGAAACCTATCCAATATCAGAAAAAGGCTGGCGCCTGCTGTGCGAGGGGTCTCAGGTTTGATTACCGGCTGGTGGGAATTTTTCTCTGGCCAAGATTATCCCCTATCCTCCCCAGAGTGTGGAAGTATGAATGAGAATGTGAATGTGTGAGAGATCTCATGATTAAAACCCCCAAAAATGCAAGAAACAGAGGACAAGAGAATACGAGTTAACACCATTGCTAAATAGGCAATAAGTTCCAAAGGAAGATCCTCCGATAAGACCAATGCAATTAAAGGAGGGGTATAAATGGAACTAAATAAATCTGTGTTACACTCGCATGACTTTCTCTACTCTTGTACAAACTATTTTTACAAACGCTTATTCTCCATATGCTTCATGTTAATCGAGATGTTAAAACTTATTGCTAATTTTCTTGTAGGTGCAAGGGAATATAAGAGGCTTTAAGCAATACTCGAAATGTTTTAAGAGTTGGTTGCTATGTGGCGCATTCCATTCTCTTTGCATGTCCAGGAGATAAAAAAACTGAATAACTAATTCCCATTTGAGAAAAAGTATGAGTATTGGAAAATTTAATGGAATAACAAGCAATATCTCGAAAAGGGTTCACTCAATAAAAAAAGTGCATATGACAAAAATTGTGTATTTTAACGCGATCTACATTTTTTGTGCAGTAAAACTTTGTCTATCTCTTATGGTTTACCAGTTATGCAAAAGTCGTTCACAATGAAGAATACTTTTGGAGACATTCCCAGAAAATTCAAGATATACATTTCATTTGTCATGAAAATATCTTAAATATATGATATTTTAATGTAAATCGTTAAAGCCATTTCTGAGAAAATTTAAATTTTCGAAAAATATTCCATGTAAATAGTAATCTGGGGTGGGGGGATTTTCTTGAAAACCTTCGTGTCGCATCTCTGGAAGATGCTGAACCTAAATACCAAGTTTGGTGTTTATCCGACTGTTCGTTTCTGAGTTATGCTGTTCAGACACACACGGGCATATTTCCAAATATGCTTTTTTTTAATTCAGGGGGTCTCAAAACATATATTTCCGGTGAATCTTGGTATCGAATTTTTGGGTGGAATACAATACTTCCCCTACTTACTATACGTAGTAGAGAAAGTAAAAATATCACAAAAATCATTATATACACAGAAGTTTAATTCTGCCAACAAAATGTACTGTTCCTTTCCATGTAACAATATCTTACTCTAACATATACTAGCAATGTGTTATGGTGTTAATATGTATGGTCGCGATAAGACTAAACTGTTCAAGGGATCTTAAATAAATAATTTAAAAAATAAATTGAGATGAAGCTGGTAAATATAAAGATTCCGCAGTCCCAGGTCACCACTGCCAGCGAACTTGATTACAGTATAAATGGAAAAGAAATACAGGAAAACTTTCTTACATGAGGGTTATTAAAAGTAGTGGCATTGGTATTTTTCAATGGACAGTCTTGTGAATTATTTTAGTCTTTCAGTAGTTTATGAATTGCAATCAGATTATGTTTTATAGCCCATGTTGTGTCAAAGACGGGATTTTCAGTGCTGAAAGAATTATTAAAATCAGTTCGTCGTTTTTGAGACTACCTACATACGTAAAAATGTTCTCTATTATATTATTGCAGAGTATGCCCTGAGGACGACAGAGATTGTAACTTTTTCTTAAGCATAGTCATCAATAATTCCCGTGGATATATAGTTATTTGTGCTGCTCTAGTGTGTTACTGAATAAATAAATAATTTACATAAAAGCTGCAACATTCAATTCAGAAGTTTTATTGTTTCATAGAAACCGTCTTTAGGGATTTGTATTTAATAAACAAAACCTGCTCATTTCCAATAAAGTAGAGAAATCTTGCAATTCCTGCAGAAAATAAAGTTAAGGAAATTACAGCTAAGCTACTGCTAGTGAAATATAGGTATTTGTATAATACGAAATATTAGATTTTCAAACCTACTTGGGAGAAAATTCCTTGATTAGTATAATGAAACAGTACGTTTGGCTAACTTCTAGGACCTGGCTAAAACATTTTCTCCGAACTGAAATGCAGATCAAGTATTCCATGCTAAAGAAGATGCTGGTGATAAATGAGAAATTTGAACATTGGAAACTAGAATAAATTGAGTTTTTGAAGGATATGAAGTGAAAAAAATTGCAATTTTTGTCCAGAGAATAGTTGTTAAAGTTAGTCTAAACCTCCAAATGAAACATTTTTACTTTCTCTACTACGTATAGTAAGTAGGGGAAGTATTGTATTCCACCCAAAAATTCGATACCGAGATTTCACCGGAAATATATGTTTGAGACTCCCTGAATAAAAAAAAAAGCATTTTTGGAAACGTGTGTGTGTGTGTGTGTGTGTGTGTGTGTGTGTGTGTGAACAACATAACTCAGAAACGAACATCGGATAAACACCAAACTTGGTATTTGGGGTCAGTATCTTCCAGAGATGCGACACAAAGGTTTTCAAGAAACTCCCCCCACCCCAGATTACCCTTTACATGGAACATTTTTTGAAAATTTTCATTTTCTTAAAAATGACTAACTATTTTGATTAAAATATCATATGTTTAAGATATTTTCATGATAAATATATCTCGAATTTTCTGGGAATGTCTCTAAAAGTATTCTACATTGTGAACGACTTTGGATAAGTGGTAAACCATAAGAGATAGACAAAGTTTTACTACACAAAAATGTAGATCGCGTTAATATACACAACTTATGTCATTACATTTTTTTTTAGTGAACCATTTTCGAGATATTGCTTGTTATTCTCTTCAATTTTCCAATACTTTTTCTCAAATGGGAATTCGTTATTCATTTTTTTATTTCCTGCACACACAAAGAGAATGGAATCCGCCACATAGCAACCAGCTCTTAAAACATTTGACTATTGCTTAAAGCCTACCAATTCCCCTTGCATCTACAAGAAAATTAGCAATAAGATTAACATCTCGATTAACATGAAGCATATGGGGAATAAGCGTTTGTAAAAATAGTTTGTAAAAGAGTACAGAAAGTCATGCGAGTGTAACACATCAGATTTTTTTTACTCGTGAATATGCCATTCATATTGGAGATAGGTTTGGCAGTTGTTGTGAATGTGTCTTAAACCAAGACTGATACAGTCTGTGCGAAAGAATGTATTCGTGAAAAGTCTAAGCATAATAGCAGTGTCTGGGTTAGACTAATGCGGACAAGTATATTGTTCACGACGAACTTCAGCAACTCTATTACCGGACACAGATATAAGTATGACAACTTTTAAAAGCGCCATGAAGAATGGTACATCTGTTGTTGAATGTATTTAGCTCACAGCATGATATCGAAAACTGACGTTTCCAGGATGTTAGTTGTAATTCCTTACAAACATCTGCGTCTATTAATGATACACAGCGATTATAAGTTTGTGGAAATGAACATGAATCAGTATTTAGCACATAAAATTTGGGGTTGTTTTAGTCGTAATGTCTATCTCAGCTCTAATTAATTAGGTGTCAAGGAGTTAATAAAGATGTTTATACCGTAAACCACGGTGTGTTTGAAACTAATTAAATACTAAGGTTTTTTTATTATTATCTTTTCCTGGAATTGCACAAATGGAATACATGAAATCAGTTGGTTTTTATTGTGTTATCATGGTAACACAAAAACCTTTATTCCCGCGTGCGCGTTAGGAATTTTAATCTTCAGGGATTTTGTTAACAATTCTGTATCATATCTCATACCAAGCAAAAACTATATATTAACAAACTAGCGCACCATAATGAGATAGTATATTGCAATACAAGTCCACCAAGTACATCATTTGAGAACGAGGAATGTTGAAGTTACAAACCAAGTCGAGTGTATACCCTGTTTTCGACGACAATGAGTAATAGACTACTTACACGAAAATAGAATTACTAAAGATGTTGAACATGGTGGCTCCATAGCAGGCTCACCAACATTAATTAACCTTGGTGGCAAATGAGTGATTGATTATCTATACCCGGTTGTTGACGTTAAAAAATCAGTGAATTGGAGATCGCGCTTAGCTGCTGCATGGAATAAATCGTACGTAAACAGCAACAAATAAAAAGCAATTAAAACATATTATATTAAAATAGTAACATTTAGGTATAAAATGTTATTGTATTCTATGTCTGCAGCAATAAATGCCTCAAAAGTAAGATAATTTAGTATAGTTCATGCAAATACATGCAGTAAAGTAGGAAAAACGCTAAAGTAGGTTAGGTTACCATCACTGAATGCAGGAAATTCAATTTTTACTAAGACATGAACACAAGTAGATCAAAAAACTCTTATAAAAATAGATTACACAACCAGTAAGAAGAGGATATCAAGAAAAGCAAAGGTTATGGCTTTGAAAGGCAAACACCCAGTGTGATCTGAAATTTATCATGAATGTCAAGGTCTAGAGCAAATATTTAATTTGAAGTTGTATTGTTTCGTTATTTGCCCCACGTTTTGGGCGCCAATTTGAAGTAGATTTTTGCTTCACGTATAAAAGCTAATTTTATGTAGGTGTTGTGTTGTATTTCGACTGTTGGGGAGCCAATCTTGAAGTAGTTGTAACCACGTCTGGTACCCGGTGGCCTTCGCCCCAATGTTTAAAAATATTAACTTTGTAATTTGACTGTTTCTTTAAATATTATATTTATGTTTGCCTCGGCTGCGCCACTATTTATTTTTAGAGACATGAATCTCTCAACAAGTCGTGGTGCGGCTGAAGAATGTAGGCTTACACAGATTATAATTTTTACTTCCCTCCATTTATTAATCCTTGAGACGATTTAAATAACATTCACCGATATAGAGAGCTGTGAGATTCTTTTATTAATTACTTGCACTTTTTAACTGTAAACTATTTTCGTCTCACACTGAATACGTATTAAACTTCTCGAGGACGCGTCTCGCGTCCGGTTAGGAACACTGTCTACTAGCAACTGAATTCTGAATTTGTACAATTTGCCCTATTTCAGTTTCTGATTGGCTAATCCTACTCCAATAGAATGCTTTCATTTAACATAAGCTTTTTTCTGGATATTGATTGGCTATTTATAAACTGTCTCAAATTTTACATTATTGTTGATCCAATAATTACAAGTAGCATTATTAAACTTTCTTATTATTGCCTCAAGGCTACCTCATTGTTACCTCATAGTTAGCAACTTTTAACCTATTATTCTCACAGCTCCTACATTATTAAATTACGTAATACATTCAAATAACATTATGAAACATGTACATAATAATATAAACATTAATACAATTACTGTTACATACATTTTTATATGTTATTTTATAAACATATTGCTTTAAGGCGGGCTGTTATTGAATTTATATAATTTGACTGAAATCATTTAAGCGTTAAAAATACTGCCTCAAATTTCAATACTTAGGGTGTGATATCAGTTTTAATATAGAAAGCTATTGAATCTAAAATAAATAAATTCCAAACAGCTTGCTGAACTATCAAGAAATTTAATAAAAAAAAGTAAGTAAAGAAACAAAAATAAAGCTGTTCCCACAATATTGGTCTCGTAGATCAGTCAATAGAGCACCTGCCTGCCGGTGAGGAGTCCCGGGTGTGGGTGGCAATTTTTCTTTAGCCAACTTTATTTCCTATTCTCCCCAGAGTCTGTAAGTATGAATAGTCAAATATTTTAAAAGCTGGTTGCTATATGGAGTATTCCATTTTCTTTGCATGTCCAGGACATAAACAAATGAATAACGAATTTGAGAAAAAGTATAAGTATTGCAAAATTTAAGGGAATAACAAGCAATATCTCGAAAATGGTTCACTCAACAACAAAAATGTATATGACATAAATTGTGTATTTTAACGCGATCTACATTTTTGTGTGGTAAAATTTTGTGTATCTCTTATGGTTTACCAGTTATGCAAAAGTCGTTCACAATGAAGAATACTTTTGGAGACATTCCCAGACAATTCGAGATATACATTTCAATTGTCATGAAAATATCTTAAACATATGATTTTTAATCAAAATCGTAAGAGCCGCTTTTGAGAAATTTAAAATTTTTTAAAAATGTTCCATGTAAAGGGTAACCTGGGGTGGACGGTTTTTCTTGAAAACCTTCGTGTCGCATCTCTGAAAGATACTGAACCTAAATACCAAGTTTGGTTTTATCCGACTGTTCGTTTCTGAGTTATGCTGCTCTCAGACAGACAGACAGACAGACACACACACACACACGGACATGTTTCTAAAAATGCTTTTTTTTGGATTCAGGGGGTCTCAAAACATGTATTTTAGGTGAAATCTCGGTATCGAATTTTTGGGTAGAATACAATACTTCCTCTACTTACTATACGTAGTAGAGAAAGTAAAAATGAATTGACCATATATCTTTGACTGAAGAGTGACACACATTACTTGGCGATAAACTACCAAACAGGAGGACGACGAGATGTTGGACGTCCTAGGAAATCTAGTGCCGATTCTTTGTGGAGTCTCTACGTGTAATTCCGTAATGGGCGGACACACACACACACACACACACACACACACACACACACACACACACAAACGTAATGGGTGATGACGATAATGAACTACTGAGAAAACGAAACCCCTTCTTTAACAGTTTTGCGCTGTTGTATACCTTATTTTTCAAAAATCACCCTGTTCCGAGTTTATTATTGTGAAAGGTTTAACAAACTGTAATGACGTTCAAAGGCAGAGCTAGTTTACGTAAGTCTTGGAGAGTTGTGTTTGAGTCGTGTATGTCATTTGTTTTGCTCTACGGTAGCAAAGTGAGTGCACGATATTGTATATTTGAGAATACATGCCCCACTGAAGCGGAAGATGATATCGCATGTCATTTTTATCAATCTCAGTGTGCCGGAAATATATGTATTAGTTCTCCTCTGTTGCCGGTGAGTATTCCCAGTTCTTCGGTTGTTATTTTGCTGTTGCTTAGCTACCCCTAGTGAGTAGGTGTACCCTTAATGGTATTCCATTCGATACTGTTCTTGCTGTTTGTGCTGCTTGTTTTATTATTCTCTCTTGAGTTTGTATAAATCCCTAGCTCTGCGTTTATTAAGTAGCTCTTCTCTTGGCTTCTGAGTTCGAGGCATTAACACATATTGAACATTCATGGGAGACTTGGGGGCAACAACGACATACGTGCGCGTCTATACAGACTGCCATTAACTTTCTTCGTCTTCTTGAGGTCGTACTGACTGAGAGATGTCAGTAACAAAATCGGATAAACATGATTACCTTTAAGTATTGCTTGTTCAGAGTCTTTTGAGACAGTGGAAAGGGGAGATAAGGACGTCGAGCGGCCGCTTCGGCAGCTACGAGGGGCACTATTTATATTTTGAGCCTTGGCAACCCTGAATGTTGTAGGTGCCATCTGACGTTTCCAATGGAAAGTTTGACATTTTTACTTTCTCTACTACGTATAGTAAGTAGGGGAAGTATTGTATTCCACCCAAAAATTCGATACGGAGATTTCACCGGAAATGCATGTTTTGAGACTCCCTGAATCCAAAAAAAGCATTTTTGGAAACATGTCCGTGTGTGTGTGTGTGTGTGTGTGTGTGTGTGTGTGTGTGTGTCTGTGTGTCTGTGAACAGCATAACTCAGAAACGAACAGTCGGATAAGCACCAAACTTGGTATTTAGGTTCATCATCTTCCAGAGATGCGACACGAAAGTTTTCAAGAAAATTCCCCCACCCTAGAGTACCCTTTACATGGAACATTTTTCGAAAATTTTAATATTCTCAAAAATGGCTCTAACGATTTTGATTAAAATATCATATGTTTAAGGTAATTTTATGACAAATGAAATATATATCTCGAATTTTCTGGGAATGTCTCCAAAAGTGTTCTTCATTCTGAACAACTTTTGCAGAACTGGTAAACCATAAGAGATAGACAAAATTTTACTACACAAAAAATGTGCATCGCGTTAAAGTACACAATTTATGTCATATACATGTTTGTTGTTGAGTGAACCATTTGCGAGATAATGGTTGTTATTCCCTTAAATTTTCCAATACTTATACTTTTTCTCAAAATCGTTATTCTATTTTTTTTATGTCCTGGACATGCAAAGAGAATGGAATGCGCCACATAGCAACCAGCGTTAAAATATTTGACTATCGCTTAAAACCTACCATATTCCCCTTGCATCTACAAGAAAATTAGCAATAAGATTGACATCTCAATATCGCGATTAACATGAAGCATATTGAGAATAAACGTTTGTAAAAATAGATTGTACAAGAGTAGAGAAAGTCATGTGAGTGTAACACATCAGATTTTTTACCATAATCTACTTCAAACATTTTGTCAATAGAGCGTCATTTGTTTTGTTTGCACTAACTTGAAAATTGTGTGTCAACAAACATGGAATTAACTCGTGAAAATGTTCGTGCAATGTTTTATTACGACTTTCGACGACGTGGATTATCAAGACAAGAGTGCATCGATCAACTAACTTCCACATTTGGCGACGAAACTCCATCCTTTGCCACTGTGAAACGCTGGTATAAATCGTTCGCGCCACACACACACAAACACATACACAAAGGGAACAGTGATAGTCAATGTTTGTTTTTTTGTATATACATATAATATTATATACATACAGAGTGGATCATTTAAGTTGAGGCTGCACAATATCTCCAAAACTAAGCGCTGTAAAAAGAAGTTTCTTGAGTAAAACGTTGCTTGATATTATGGGGAAAGTAAATGTCATTAGTCGTGTGTTATTTGGAGGACGTTGTGATGGTCATTTCAGGGTCAATTTAATTTTTTTAAATGGGAACACACCTTTTTTATGTTTTCTCACTCCTCATAAAAAAATAAACAATACTTGTATAAAGCACTTTGCAATTGTTCTTACACCAACGTAAATAACAACGAAAATTGTGAATGGCATAAATGAATGGTTGGACCATCCATAGCTGTCATTTGAGGCAGTATTTTTAACACTTGAATAGTTTCAATTAAATTGTATAATATGTAATTTCAATAACAGCCCGCCTTGAAGCAATATGTATGTAATAATTTGTAAAAGAAAATGTATGTGGCAGTCATTGCAAATGCTTATATTATTGTAAACATGTTCAATAATTGTATGTGAATGCATTAGGTAATTTAATAATGTAAGAGCTGTGAGAATAATAAGTTTATGGTTGCTAACAATGAGGTAACTATGAGGTAGCCTTGAGGCAATAATGAGTTTGAGAGTTTAAATGCTGCTAGTCATGATTAGGGCAGCGATAATGTAAATTTTGTGACAGTTTAAAATTAGCCAATCAACAGCCAGAAACAGCTTTAAGTAAAATGCAGGTATTCTGTTGGACTAGGATTAGCCAATCAGAGACTTGAAATACAGAAGTTTACGGTTGAAATATGTTCAGATGCCTGCAGACCGTGGTAGTAACCGGATGGAAGATGCGTTCTCTAGAGAAATATTACGTATTCGTGTGAAACGAAAATTAAGTATACGCATTAACAAAGTGCAAGTATTAAATTAAATAATCTCACAGCTCTTGATATCAATGTAGTGCTATTTAATATGTGTCAAGGATTAATAAAAAGAAGTGAATTTAAACTTAAAATCTGTGTAAGCCTACATTCTTGTCGCTCCACGCCCTGATTTTGAGAAACGTGTCTCTTAAAATAAGACTGACGCAGCCGAGGCAAACATAAACATAAATACTATCTATAGAAGCTGTGTAATAACAAATTTAATATTATTTTTTTTAAACTTGGAGTGTAACAACAAAAACATCATCTTCAAATCAGATTTTTATACGTAGCAACATATTACGTAACAAACATGGTACTTCAAATTAACGCCCAAAGCGTAGTACAAACTTCAACTTCAAAAACACCTTCTCAAATTGATGCCCAAAGCTTGGTGCAAAAACTTCAACAACAGTAACTCCTTTAACTCCAAATACCTACAGCAACAGTAACAACTACCTATTTCACATTTGAGGGTCAAGTTACGTTTCGCAATTGGTAACCAGCGTTTTATATTTTGTTTCCTTATTCCTCAATAAGCCTTTTTATAAACAATTTTGTAATGAGAACACAGCTTAAAAGATGTAGGTTGTCATTAAAGCAAATTAAATTGACTCTAAAATGACCATCATAATGTCCTCCAAACAAAACCCGACTAATGGCGTTTACTTTCCTCGTAATATCAAGCAACTTTTATTAAAGGCATTTCTTTCTACAACACTTAGTTTTGGAGATATTGTACAGTCTCAACTTAAATGGTCCACCCTATATACATAACGAAACGCGTAATGTAGCTGTTTCTGCAAAGGTTCTTCTCGATTAAAATGAAGTAGGCAGAAAAATAAGCTTTCGTAAGAATAGTTTTTATAACTATTAATACACATAGGGTAGAGAGTCATGTTAATGTAACACATCAGATATTTTTTTATCTATAATTTCGTGGATGTTGGGATAACAGGCAGAAATGTTTTTTAAGAATTCATATCGAAAAAAGATTGTGACCTCTATGTCGACCCGCTGCTTAAGGGTTTTATATGAGAAAATAAGGCAGGTGAGTCAGTTTCACCAAGGGTTTCTAAATACGCAACTCTTACCGAAAAATTTGTTTATTTTGCCAAAAATATTTCTTTTTTTATCACTAGGCTACTTGTAACATGTATACCTACTCGCTCCTGTGCACAAAAGCAAGGAAGCTGCAAAGTGTTATCAAGAATGCATTCAAAGTTACGTTTCAGCCACTCTAAGAATTGGGAAGCCGCGGTAACGTGTGCCACTCGTATTCGGGAGGTCTCGGATTCGATCTCCGACTACCGCCCGTTCTAACCCATGGGCTTTTCGTGGTTTCCCCGGGGTCGGCAGGCGAATGCTGGGTAGCTTATTCTCTAAAAGATTTCCTTTCCATCACTTCCCTTTCAATCCGTTTCCTTCTTTCAAGTGTGCTACTAGGTTTCGTGGTGTATCGCGGTGCCGGACAGATGGCGCGGATGCATGCTCAATGGGCACGAGAAGGCTGCTTGATTGGTGGGTGGTTCGTAGCCCCCGCTCGGCGTCACCAGCAATGGGACCGGTCTGCGAGTTTGGAAATGTTAGGGACTTCCGCGCGTCTCTGTGGTCTGTCTACCTGCGGCCTGTAGCCTATTATGGTTCCTTCACCTCATCTCTTCCTCCAGGAGGGTAATAGTCGCAATAGATCTGTGCAGGTCGCGGTGCGCGAGGTGTCCCCCGCCGTTGAGTAACCTATATCTATACTTAAGAAGTGGGAAGAAAGGGAGGGTGGAACAGTTCTACAGTAAAACTGACAACAGCTAAGAATGTTTCCTCACGTTGCTCTGCGCTTGCGGTGTGAGGTAAGGTAAGGATAAGGTTGTCTACTGTTGAAACAAACATTAGAGCTCCATGCTACAACTAACACAAGTATGTACTTTAATGTGGATGCTGGAAAATGGATTAAATGTACTTTTTAGGGCTAATATTACTAAAGATTATTGTTTTTCAAGTTATTGTAGTGTTGATTTTACTACAGAAAGGATGTCTGTATGCTTCCATGGCAGCTGAATATTTATAATTAGAACACAAAGTACCCATCCTTGAAGGAAGTAGTTTACTGCCAAGCTTTTATGAAACTATATTCAAGTTAAAGCTTGGAGATATTTTACGGTGTAGTCGCGCGCATATAATACATCAGTGTTTTCATCTAATTAATGCAAGGTAGGAGAAGCGCAGCGTGAAATGCAGCTACATTTTCCGTAGTTTCTTGCGTCTTTTCTGTCCTATTTACTTTAATTTTCTGTTTTGTTCCTGGTTCTCATTCCTCTTCTTTTGTATGATGTTTTTTGTGCATTTTGCTCTGCTCGTTATTTTGAGCCAGTTTTGTTGTAAAAAAAAAACGAGTGGTGTCTCTCTAATTTTGCTTCCTGACTTCCGTAAGTATTTACCTCACACCTAGCTCTTTTTCTGTTTGCAATCACGCTCTAGTGAATTTAAATTTAAGATAATATCAGAGTATTGTGAACGATGAGATTTTGCTATCAGGTAATTAGAATATCAGTGCAAAAAGGGTGTATATGATAACCAAATAGCGGAAAATGTATATCTACTGAATGTGAGAAGTATCTAAAGAAGTGTAACAACATCCTTAAGACTGCCTCACTGGTCTGGTGGTTAGCATGCTAACCCCCAAATCCAGATGTCCCGGGTTTGATTCCAGGCTGAAGGGTGAGAATTTTTATTTAGCCAGCATTCTTCCCCATCCTCCTTAGTCTGGAAGTATGGATGAGAGTGTAATTGTATATGAGAATTTAATAAAATTACCAGCAGTAATACCAACCCAAATATTAACACCATTTACTAGTGAGTGAACATTATTGCTGATGAGCAATTGTTCTAGAGGTAAAAAAGCGGTTGATGTAACCTTAGATGTTAAATGCGGCATATAAATGCAACATTAAAAGAATTCTTAATTTGTAACTGTTCACTGACGTTACACTATTACATAAATCCATCACACTTTTGTTCCAAATTTTCTAACGATAGAATTAAGAACGAAGATGTATCGTAAAAAACTGCGTTTAGTGGTGTTTCGGATAGGAACGTTGATATATGTGATTTTGATGTCAAAACTTACTCATAGGATTAGGATTATGCTATACTTAACACCTCGACCTACACAAGGGTATTTTGTACATACACCCCCCCCCGAGAGGAGCAGATGGGATGAAGGAGCGTATGGGCTGCAGAACCAGCCGACGTAGACGTCAGAGGTCCCTAACAGTTATAGGTCTCGCCAGGGATATTGGCATATGGCCTTCAGGGCTAGCCCAGTCAGCCAGCCCTCTGATGTTTCAATACCTCCCTTGCAAGTAGCACGTGGTTCCTTCTGTCCAGTTCCTTCCACCGTATACAACTCCAGTCTCAACTTGCACCATTCTTCGAGCTGCAGTCCCGGTAAATGACTCGCATCGTAGCTCTCCATTACAATTTTCACATGCCAAAATCCGTGGCGCGACCTGCACAGACTTGATCACACAGCTGGAGAGCGCTCAAGGCAGTCCTCCCAAGCAACCGGAGAGTGGCACACAGGCTTCCCTCCAGCGGAGACTCCAATGGTCATCAGCTGACGGGGCCAAGAAGAAGTTCCAACATGCAGGCCATCTGTCCGCAGTCGTCCGACACACAGCTCCGGAGCCAACCTGTAACGTGATAGAGGGCGATGAAATGATAGAGAATGAGGTAAGAGAAGTTCGGGAGAATCGATGAGCCTTCCCAGCATTCGCCTAGTGACCCAGGAAAACCCTAGGGTCGGGAAAATCAGCCACGGGAATCGAACTCACAACTTCCAGAATATGGGTCACAGACCAAACCGTCTGAGCCAACCCGCTCGGTAACTTGCTCGTAACGTTTTACTGTTGGTCCAGTTTTTGTGAAAATGTTACAGTATATATTTCTTGTAATTTCTTACGCCATTCTACATAGTTGGAAAGCCATAGACTAAGTAAATTAAAAAAACAGTATTTAACCAAATTTTTTGTGTACTTTTAAGTCTAAAAAATAACCATAAATATTTTTGAAGAAGTGTCTAAATGCACATAAGCTCTATGGTTCTGTTGTTGATAAAATAATGATAATTTTAAACTGCCTGTGGTGCCGTGTGAAGTAAGAGCGGGCGTTAAACACTATTAAGAACAACTTTAAACATAGATTTCATTTTTTAAAATAAAACTGAATGTACCCATAAATTTACTGAAAGATCTCTATCTTAATAACCATCCACAAAAATTAAGGATAAGCACAGAATACAGGAAGTAGAATTTTCACCTTCTTTGTTTATTACTTACTGCAAAAATTCGTATCATAGTGTTAAAAGTTGCACTTTCGGGGATGTGTGTAATTTGAAACCTTTCCTTCGACTTTTCCAGGTGTTTTGGTCAGCTAAAAGTGAAGAATTTGCCATCTTTTTGTGTGGAAACAGACACCCAGTTTTAAACCTTTTTTAAAGATGATGCTTTTTTAAAAATGTTATGCAAGATAATATAACCCAGACCTATAAGTAGATATTGTAGCAACCCTTGGGGTAGTTAGCCCCCGGTGATGCTTATACATAGAAGGGCGGTAGTCCCTGATAGGGGAGAGCGAGTTGTATCGGGCTGGATAGGCAGGAAGCATGGGGTGAGTCGGGGAAGAGGCATCGAATATTAACTCGGGGGTTGTATAAAATTAACTACTGTATTTGTGATTAATTTACATAATTATTGGGGGTGAGGATAACACGGGCAGGAACTTGCTTCTAGTTCATCTTACCTAGGGTTTGCTGGTATATCTTGTGGTTATCACTAATTAAATGTTTAACTGAGTTATGTCGGGTTGGCCTACCCCTGTTGCTCAGAGCTTCGCCGTGCGAGAGGATCGGTTGTCAATGAGTGAGAAGTCTGCCGCTGTCACCTAAATTCGTGGCCGTGAGCACTTTCTGACCCGCTGACAGTGTGTCCCCGTGAGACAGAAAGACAGGCTAATCTAGATTTCACTATCTTACCACATATTGGTACATCTAATGCAATCTTCGATTCAACGTTCTACCCTCAACTTATGGCTCGTTACATTCTACACAAAACTTGCATCAATACTTATCAACTAAAACAGAAATACAAAACTGTAGCAACAATATTGTTTGCAGTTCTGCATTACTGTATGGCTTAAACAAACAGTATTTACTAGGTTACACATTTATTTATTTTGTTTCTATGAAAGTTAAGGGAGATAAAGGAAAACATTCTAGTATAATATTTGTTTTCCAACATCAGACTGTATTTTTACATTTGTATTTCAAGTATTTTTCACGGGATACCATTGTGGCTGCAAAATATCCAACGAGAGAAGAAGAAGTCACAAAATTTGTAACTAAACCAACAATAAAGGAATATTTTGAGAGACTGGACTGCGCGTTGATACAGGTCTTTAGAATTTTTTTAAAATTTATTTTGCAGTTGGAATTTCCATAACAGCTTTGGTATATGGCTGTATCCTTATAAAAGAAATCAAAATGCAAATATTCTCTCCCATTTTTAATGCCACAATAATATTATCATATATAAATGTTACAATAGCATAGCATGAAAAACTGTATGCACTTGAGAATCGTAATATTTGTGGTTTATTGTTTTCTTTGGTGGAGGTTATTTCCTGATAGCTCCAAAAATTAAAATTTTGACCTGCTTTCGAGATTATTTTCTAAATAATACAGAAGAAAATGCAAACCAAAATACAATTGCTCTCGCATTGCTGGACCTTTTAATATTTTGTATTTGGCGAATTAGCATGCGTTGCTAATTTTGCATCTGACAAAAAAGGGCTATACTTTTGTTAGACCGCGGCAACATATTAAGGGGGAGAATGATAGAAAATGCCCAACTTAAATGAAAAATTCACTTTTTCGGTTTTTGCTATAAACAAGTGGTACAACCTACACTTATGGTACTTGGAACCTTAAGTAATGCCATTTTAAAAGGATTCACTATTCTAATCAACTGCAATGCACACCTCAAATTACGTTTTCCACAGTTATATTTTTTAAGTGGTTTTCTGCATTCAACATCTCTCTCCTCCTACAAGTTGAATGGAATTAATTTCTTTACCGGTTGTTATAATAAATGTGTTTAGTAAAACTAAGATTCAGATTTTTTATACCTTAGTGGTTCTTAAAGTAAAATATTCGATTGAGTTCTAAAAACAGTTAATGGTTATAATGCTTAGTACATTCATTATCTTCTTATTTATTCAAATAAATAAGAGCCAAATATTAAAAACATGAGCACTTCAAAGTTTTATACACACGTGAATGATAATTTTGCATTTTAAAATATTTTGGTCAACATACATAGGAGGAGATATATTTTGAAATGGCATATGTTTTTTTACTAGAAAACGTTAACCCAAACTATTAATCCCAGCAAAATTAAACTTTAATATATTTATTAGTATGCTATGTGTGCCAAAATAAAGCTTACATTTCAAATGTTACAGAAAATACAAATTTTACTCACTTCGTTCCTTAATAAATGAGGGAAGGATTGGAGAATGCATCAAGTAATGATAAATAATGTACCATTTAAAAGAAAAAAAAGTATCATACTTTTTGATGATGCCGCTTTAAAATAAAAACTGCCTTCACAGCCAAGTTTAAAGCATATTTCACTATATTTCGATGCAATGCAAGGTTCTGTAAACTGCTGCCATGTATCCCAAATTAATCTTTTTAGAATATTTTGTTAATTTATTTAATGTTGTATAAAATGTTTTAAATGACCAAAATTTCTGAAAATATAATACTGTTGCTTTATTAACGAATTTAATATTTTTTATACATTTTCAAAATTAGTTTGACTTGTTCCTGCATAAAAATTTAGTCGTTTAATTGCACTGTTTTTCTTTATGCATTTTTCAGTGTAGTTCGCTCACTCATGTGCTATTGAAACATTCACAAACAGTAGGTTACTTTTTCAAAAATATCTGGCAAGTTTCTGGTCATAATAATCTTCAACGAAATATCTAGGCAGTATGGAGTGTCTTCAGAAGAAATAGATGTCATCTAGATAGGGACATGGGAGGTTGGGGGAGGGATTCTGAAATTGTTTCTCACTGGATAGCTTGATGAGATCTCGAGGTTTTGCGGTTGAAGATGGCTAAGGTTTAGCGCGGTACTGCAAGAAATCTCATTTGTTTGTGGATCGTCTTAATACATGAAGCATATAACAGAGCATAATTCATGCTGGGTGAGCTCGCTGGAATATACTACCTTGTGGCAGTTATAAGTAGGTTCGAGTTTTGGCTTTAACTAAGTTATATTTGTTTTACTCATACTTTCATCAAAAGCTATATTATACCTAAGAAACCAGGGTTTTATTTCTTCTTTCAAGGAATTTGAGGTAGGTTGTTTGTCAATTTGAGTGTTCCCATATTATGAAGCATTGTCTCGATAACCAGAATAGACCCAGCAGGCATATTAGGTATCAACATGGTGTTGATTCACTTCATGTAATTTTCTGTATTCATTTCTTGATGGAAAAACTCCTGGGCATTTGGAACGAACAGCATGAACGATAATAAGTATATGCCCTTTGGCAACAGTTGCCTGAAAACCTAATTCGCTATCGTCACTTCAACTTTTAGATGTTGTATGACTGCTGTGTATGTACGACTCATCTTCATACACTATAGTTTGACCCTCTAAATTGTACCTCTGAGTAAGGTACTCTTTCCAGCTGAGATCGTATGTCGTACTTTTCTATTAGAACTCTATTTGGTTTCGTTTTCTTCCACTTAAACCCTAAATCTTTTATAATTTTTCTGAGATTTGTAGCAGCATCTTGAAAATTTATGCTGATATAAGTACATATAAAATTATAGTCATTTGGAAAGTTAGAATCAGACTGCAAAATTCAGTGTCATCGCCGGGATTTGAGACTTGTAGCACCACCTTGAACATTTATGACATCTTTCAGATTGATGAGCAATCTGCTTATTGTTGGCACAGTTAGAATCAGACTGCAAAATTCAGTGTCATCGCCGGGATTTGAGACTTGTAGCACCACCTTGAACATTTATGACATCTTTCAGATTGATGAGCAATCTGCTTATTGTTGGCACAGTTTTTTCTTCCACATAGAAATTGTGAATAGTGCTCCGAATGACGCATTCGAAATCGTCTATTTCTGTAATACGTTTAGGGACCTTATGTTTCTTCACAGTGTGTCAAATGGTACTCTTTCATCCATATGGTTTTTCTTATCTTTGAGAACTCTGGAAACGGATCTCAGTGAAACACCAGTTGCTTTGGCTACTCTTTCTTTCACTCTCTTAAGGCCTTTGTGGAACTCAGGTAAACATATATTTTCTTCCTTCATCTCTGCTTCTTGCTTCATGAAATCGAGGACATTTGCAATTATTTCCCTACTTTGAATACGTAATACCTTACCATTTAACTTTGAAAACGTAGGAGCCATGGTTATAAATATCACAAATATAAAATAAGCACTATTTACGTACTGATCTCTTTGAAATTACAAGATGCGGGCACTTTCTATGCAGACTGTATGTGTTACGCACTGTGAGTAAGCAAAGGTATGACATCGCTTTCGTTGATTAAGCTAAATATAAACCATTCCAAGGTTCGGCAGCTGGGGTGGCAATCAAGGTCACGATTCCAGAAGTTTTGCGCCAGTTATACACGCTGTGTGTATAATATAAACTTTGTTTATAGCAGCAGTGCGTTATGTTTTTATCACATTTCCACACGCCCAGTGGAAAAACACCGCGCAGCCGGTAATATTGTTCATAAAATACCCCTCCGGATAACTTAAAACATAAAGTGTATAAGACAAACCCGCACACCCTGGAAGAATTAAAACAAAATATCTGCCAGGAAGTTTCTCAACGAAAACTACGGCGGGTGATGGATAGTTTTCTAAAGAGGTGCCAAAAATGAATGGACAACGACGGTGGCCAGTTTCAGCATCTCCTTTCATAAAATTGGTAAGTAAAACCATTAAAAGTAGTTTTAAAAATGTTGTATTTTTTCATTCGCGCCTTTCTATGATAGTGGCAGACGGCAACGAGCGCTGAGCACGGGACAGGAGAAACACCGCGCAGGCGGTTCGTAGTCACTCTGTACTATAAACAAGAGCTTAAAACTTATCGATTTGTATTAACACTTTGCATTTTACCTTCTGTTGTCTACAGTTCAAGTATTAATATTTACCAGTGTCTAAGTCTATACCTTCTGAAAAACCCAGCAGTTGGATTAGGATATTACACATTTGGCGTCGTCAGCCAAAAACGCTTCACTGAAGTACAAACCAAGGTAAAACGCGCTTCGCAGAGATAGTATCGCGCCTTCTGGAAAGGAAAGAGAAAGCAAGCGTGAGGGTTGGTCCAGTGCCCGGATTTCATAGCCCCCTGGGGTACTTGCACAAGACAAACTTGTGACGAGAAGCGCTTCTCTGTTGTTTTTGTTGATGTGTTGGCTCCCTTGTTTTCTGAGGCTTCATCACAGCTTTCTCCACGTTTATGGTCGAGGACGTCGGTTCGCTTCTCGCCTTTGCTTTTACTCCAAGCACTAACTTCGTTTAGACGTTTCGCTTACTACTCACTCGCCATCTGGAATATAGATAAAGGAATGCACTACTTTTTTTACTGCCTCAATATAAAGCAGGGGATTGGTGAACCACATTCGGAGAAAAATGAATACTTTCTTCCCCTTTAAATCGTTTATTGAGAAATAAAACGTTTTATTTCAGAGTTACAACCATGGTGCGATATAAGGGTCTGAAATAATAATAATTTTATTATTGTGGTAGGGGTTTGTAAAAGTAGTCACCACTTTTTATTACTTTCTCTACCATATACATAGTAGATAGAGAAGGCATTGTATTCCATCCAAAAAAAAATGCTGAGATTCCACCGGAAATACATCTTATGAGACCCTCGGAATCCCAAAAAGGCATTTTTAGAAAGAGGTCCGTAGGTATGTGTGTCTGTAAACAGCATAACTCTAAAGCGAAAAGCCGGATAAATACCAAACTTGGTTGTTAGGTCCAGTACCTTCCAAAGATGCGACACAAAGATTTTCAAAAAAATCCCCCTACCCCATACTACCCTTTACATGGAAGATTTTTCAAAATTTTTTACTTTCTAAAAAATGACTCAAACGATTTTGATCGAAACACCATGCCTTAAAGGTATTTACAGTACAAATAGAATGTATATTTTTAATTTTCTGTTAAGTCCAATTCATTTGGAAGAAACTTTGTTTAATCTTGCACAACTGGTAAACGTTAAGCGATAGACGAAAACGTACTGTACAAAAGATGTAGATCTCTTTAAAACACACGGTTTATTTCCAGTAAGTTTTTTGTGCCATAAGCTATTTCTGAGATATCCGTCATTAATGGCTCGAAGTGTTCAATACTGAGCCACTCTTTTAAAGTGTTGTCGATTTTCGGTCGTTTCTCGCGGTGTCATGGAAAGAGTGTAGAATCTTAAGGCTAGCATCCAGTTTTAAAACATTCGACTGTCGCTGTTCCATTTCGTATCTATAATGAAATGTGTAATGTAGCTATTTCTGCATAGATTTATTTGGATTAAAATGTAGTAGATAGAAAAATAAGTTGAGTAAGAATAATTTGTATACCCACTAATATGCGATAGAGTGTAGAGAAAGCCATGTGAATGTAACACATCAGATTTTCTTTGATCCCATTTCAATTATTTCAATTTTACACAAATTTATCTTCTATTTGCTATTGTTTATAATTCGCTTTTTCAAGAACGTAAATGGCGGAACAATTGAGTTTTACAGGCATGAAGCTTAACATTAAAATTATATTTTTTTACCTTCAAAATTTAATATACTTAAGTTTTATTTATAAATAAACAATTTTCATGAGCTCAATGAAAATGTATGTCAATTTAAACTTTTGTTAACATTTGTACTTGTTATTTTTCGCTAAAAAATGTATTAAAGTTAAGAATGTTAAAAGATAAAATCAGACTCCAATGCCATAGCCAAGATTTGAACCATGGATCTTCGGCTTTCCGTGCTCTAACCAACTGAGCTACCATGGCAACGTGTCGGTACGGAATTATATGCCCTAAATGACACACTTCTTTTTTCATTTGGTTAGAGCAGGTCACGGAAAGCCTAATATCTGTGGTTCCAATACAGAGTTGAGTTGTTTAGAGCAACGGCACAGAAAGCCGTTGGTGAAGATCCGTGGTTCAAATCCTGGCAACGACATTCAATTTTAAATTCTGATTTTACTTTTCCAAGTTTAGCCTACATACGGAATGTGTGGAAGAACTTAAGTTTATGAAGCATAAATAACACAACAGTATCTGTCTGGTAAGTTTAACACCGGTGGTTTAGGATTTCAGGATCCCTCTTGAAGGTAGTATGGAAATTCATTCAAGTTGTGCTGCTTTAACGCTGCCCCAGATGGAAACTACTGTCATATATAAAGCACTTTTGCCATACGAATCTCAGCAGTTTGTTGCTATGGTTACAGAAGTTAAAATCCGCAGGTGTTTGGGAATTCAGTCTCGCGGTAGACGGCAACTCTCCTTTCTTCCTCTCCCCGTTGAGTCCTCAAATCCTTTCGGAGACTTTCGGCTTCCCGTGGAGAATTTTTTTTTCTTTTCTCTCTCTCTGTTCAATAAACGAGTGGGCTGAAGTAAAGGAAGGTAGCCAAATTTTTGTGATCGTTGTTTGAAGTTTCCTGTGCAGCATTCTGGATGAGTTTGGTGAAAGTCTTCAACTCCAACTTTACACTTGGCACAAGAAAGTTGGAGAGCTCTCGAGAACTGTCTCGTGGGAAGCGAGAACACCTAATTGTCTCGGCTGCCTCTCCATTATAGACCCCCTCCCCATACCTTTTTGTGGCAGTGAACATCGATTTCAAACAAACACGATATCCTGTTACTGCTTCTTCGGCACCTGTAATAGTTTAACTACCAAAATTCAGTATCAATATACAGTTGAGCTCCGCCCAGAGTGGTGAATTGGCATTCGATGTGATTCAGCCAGCGTTCACACTGATGCAGAATGGTTCACAGGTAATCTATACTTATAATTCTTTCACCATTGAAAAGCTTTATTACTTTCTCTACTACGCATAGTAAGTAGGGGAAGTATTGTATTCCACCCAAAAAATCAATACCGAGATTTCACCGGAAATATATGTTTTGAGAACCCCTAAATCCAAAAAAAAACATTTTTGGAAACGTGTGTGTGTGTGTGTGTGTGTGCGCGCGCGCGCGTCTGTGTATGAACAGCATAACTCAGAAACGAACAGTCGGATAAACACCAAACTTGGGTTCAGTATCTTCCAGAGATGCGACACGAAGGTTTTCAAGAAAATCCCCCCACCCCACATTACCCTTTACATGGCACATTTTTCGAATATTTTTATTTTCTCAAAAATGGCTAACGATTTTGATTAAAATATCATATATTTAAGATACTTTCATGACAAATAAAATGTATATCTTGAATTTTCTGGGAATGTCTACAAAAGTATTTTTCATTGTGAAGGACTTTTGCATAACTGGTAAACTATAAGAGATAGACAAAATTTTACTATACAAAAAATGTAGATCGCGTTAAAATACACAATTTTTGTCATATACATTATTTTTACTGAGTAAACCATTTTCGAGATATTACTTGTTATTCTCTTACATTTTCCAATACTCACACTTTTTCTCAAATGGGAATTCGTTATTCAGGGTTTTTTATGTCCTGGACGTGCAAAGAGAATGGAATGGGCCACATAGCAACCAGCTCTTAAAAGATTTGACTATCGCTTAAAGCCTACCATATTCCCCTTGAATCTACAACATAATTAGCAATAAGATTAACATCTCGATTAACATGAAGCAAATGGAGAATAAGCGTTTGTAAACATAGTTTGCACAAGAGTAGAGAAAGTCATGTGAGTGTAACACATCAGATTTTTTTCTGGCGGACACGGGGGCATAAAACACTTTACTTAAATTCCAAAATTACTAAAATACCCACATGTACTGGAGTACGAACACACTGTAGTTATAAGAGAACATTAACTTAACTTTATATAGAGATTGCTATGGAGTAAAAAAATTGTTGTACTCTACAGAAAATCATGCAAAATACCTCCGATATTGAAATTACATAGTTTTTTTATGGATGCTCTTTAACTACTATAGTGCTTAGCGTCTCATTCTATATTGGGCGTGAAAGACTGGTGATTTTGCTCAGAGGCCTCTTTATCAGGCTTGAGGTTCTTTTACGTGCCGTAAATCTACAACACGGGACCACCGGCTTTACTTCCCTTCCGAAGGAAGCATGTTAAGGATTGTTACGCCCGGAAAAAATCCATCGCCTTCCGCAGGATTTGAACCCGCGAGCTCGGGAAGTAGAGACTAGCATGGTAACCACTACACCACGGAGCACCACCAAAATACCGCCGATGCCGAGCGGGATGGCTCAGGCGGTAAAGTCTGTTGCCCGCATTTGGTGGGTCATGGTTTCGATTCCCGTGGCTGACCTTCCTGACCTTTGGGTTTTTTCGGGGTTTCCCCGGGTCGCCAGGCGAATGTTGGGAAGGATCATTACGTCCCCCGAATTTCCTGTCCCTCAATTTCATCTCCATTCTCATTTCACTTCACCTTGCATCTGCTTGGTCTCTTTCAGGGTTGCAAGTGTCGGCGGGAGGTCTCGGTGTGTGCATAGCAGGGGAAAAGTATACTCTGTGGAAAGCTTCGTCCCCGGGCTGATAGCGGTCTCAGGGTCCCGGGCCCCTCAGGAGATAAGCCTATAGGGGGGAGACCGGCTGCACCAGCCACCACCCGGGGAGTTCAAACCTGTAAATGGTAGGGATCCTGCTCTCTGCTTGTTACACCCTCTGTCTTCTCTTGCTTCCTCCCTCCCGGGGGCGCCCCGTCAGGGGCCTAGATAGAAAAGATCGGCGTATGTCGAGGTGCTAAATCCCCCTCCGCTTCTAGTCCTATCCTATCCTATATTGCCTATGTTTCTTCCAAAAAACATAATATATGGTTAGTCACCATTTAGCAGCTAGAAAAGCAGAAGATGCAGCAAAAAAAAGAGAATCGAATCCACTTATAACGCTACGATATGCTTGCGATGCCAATACCAAAGTAGTTTAATTGCCCTCATAAAATAAACTTTTGCTTAATTTCCTATGAACCTGTGCTGTAATCAAGTTCGTTCGCTGAGTATGCTGAATAATAATTTGTATAAAGAGATTAAGGAATGGCGCCGTGGCTGAGTGGTTAGACCGCTCGCCTCCCACCAAGGCCGGGTTCGATCCCAGGGACCCGCATGTGGGATTTGTGGTGGATGAAGCATTCTCAGAGTTCTCCAGTTTCTCCCGCCATTCATTCCACCAACTGCTTCATCAACTTTTCATTCAATTTCGCCTCCATTGCATATCGTCTTCCTCACTCTCGTACCTGGCTACGGGAGGATCCCCCGTTTCAGGTGCTTCTTTCTCTCTGATTCAATGTCCGGCTGCTTCTGTTCGCAAGGCCTCTGACTCTAGGCACGGTTGTAAGTCCTTAAGAGGCGGGTAAGTGGACTAAGTATAAAGAGATTTAAATTCATATTACAAATCAGTGAATCGATGTTTCATAACTAACAACTGATAAGATTATTTTACTCGATGGCCGCAGACTATGTCATATCCAAAGAGGTTAACTTAGTGGCCTAAGAGTGTGGAATCTGCGTATTCAGACAGCTTCTCTATTTCGTTGTATATGTTATGTTCGCTGCATTATATGAAAACTGTGTATCTTTTACGTTATTAATTAATTACGGGACCAAAGATAAGGTACAAAGTTTTAAAACTTCACGTGCTGTAATTATCGAAAAATAAATAAATAAATGACTGTACCATTCCGACCGATGATTGTTTTACCGCCAAAGCACGTATAGGTTATATTATGTATACGTGTAGGTTAGCATGTATAGGTTAAGTGTAGATTAAGTATGTATAATTACTTCTTTTTCAGGGCTTTTCACCACTACAAATAAGTTTTCATCCAATCTATTTGAAAGATTAGCTTATGTTTTTACTTTCTCTACTACGTATAGTTAGTAGGGGAAGTATTGTATTCCACCCAAAAATTCGATACCGAGATTTCACTGGAAATACATGTTTTGAGACCCCTGAATCCAAAAAAAGCATTTTTGGAAACATGTCCGTGCGTGTGTCTGTGTGTCTGTGAACAGCATAACTCAGAAACGAACAGTTGGATAAACACCAAACTTGGTATTTCGGTTCAGTATCTTCCAGAGATGCGACACGAAGGTTTTCAAGAATATCCCCCACCCCAGATTACCCTTTACATGGAACATTTTTCAAAAATTTTAATTTTCTCAAAAATGGCTAACGATTTTGATTAAAATATCATATGTTTTAAGATATTTTCATGACAAATGAAATGTATATCTTGAATTTTCTGCGAATGTCTGCCAAAGTATTCTTCATTATCAACGACTTTTGCTATACTGGTAAACTATAAGAAATAGACAAAATTTTACTACACAAAAAAATGTAGATCGCGTTAAAATATACAATTCATGTCATATACAATTTTATTGTTGAGTGAACCATTTTCGAGATATTGCTTGTTATTCCCTTAAATTTTCCATACGTTTTCTCAAATGGGAATTCGTTATTCATTTTTTTTTGTCCTGGTAATGCAAAGAGAATGGAATACTCCACATAGCAACCAGCTCTTAAAACATTTGACTATCGCTTAAAACCTGCCAATTCCCCTTGCATCTACAAGAAAATTAGCAATAAGATTAACATCTCGATATCTTGAAAAATAACTGCTTTTGAAGAAGGGATTTGTAAAAGAACTATCCTTAGATAAAGCATTTAAATTTTTGTGGATTTCCTAAGATTGTTTTTTGAAAGTTGATATCTTGAAAAGTTTGAGATATTGAACTGAAAGTCTCCTCTATATGTACACGAGAAGATTAAACTAATTGAAAGTTATGGAATTATCATTTTTATTGGAGCATTCCGTTAAAGGAAAGGGGTGTATTGCTAAATAAGCAGACTCCGGCAAAGGTCACGAGAGCCTGCGCTGGGAATACAGATAACAGGAGGCAGTTAGCCCTGCAAATGCACAACAAAGCTGGCTTCTAAATCGCAGTAACCTACTAACCTGCTTGAGTGACAATCTGCCGGAGCCTGAAATTAAGTACAGCGAATACGAATAATTGTGTTCAAGTATCTTTTAATATTAATTAATGAATGTTAGATCAGAAGAAGCCATGGCCACACTTGCTGACACAGAAATTGGATTTGATGCAGTCTTGCATCCTGGTACACGCTGTTGGTGCAGAACCGCCTCTTCTGGAGGTATAACACCATGCCCTGGAGTACCATTTGGGATTGCAGTGGATCCAACATTTTCTTGCGTAACACCCACTTCCTGCTTCTGTTGGAAGTATCACTAGCGCTATCTCGATGACGGCCAAAACTATCATAGACTCCCGTCGCATTTGGGCAGTTTTCAACTTCACTTGTTTTGTAGACCTTACTGGTTGCTAGGTTACTCTGAGCGAAGCTGACGGTAAACTGTTCCGAGTATCACCTTGGCGTCGTAACATGCTCGTTATATTTCACTTAGCGTTGTTTTGAGCTGTGCCTCGTCGATAACGCTAATAGCACTCACAAGGACAGAAATAGGAGTCGCAAATAATAGCTAAGATATCTTATTTTGGGGGGGGGGTTTATTGACCTGGAGTTAAAAATGATTCGCTTTAAAATGTGGAACCTAAACGGTCCGTTAAACGAAAATTAATATAGTCGCTTATATTATTCAGCATCTTGAGATTATAGGCTGCAGTTATAAATAATATTCTTTATTCGTGTATGCATTTTACTCTAATCGTGACCAAGTTTTGCTGAGAAATGGTTTCATGTACAGGGAGTTAACTAATCTAAATTAAGCTAATTAAATACCACATGTGGAGAGCAATGAACTCGAAACAATTATGATGTGTTACACTCACATGACTTTCTCTACTCTTATACAAACTATTTTTACAAACACTTATTCTCCATATGCTTCATGTTAATCGAGATAAACATTTGCACTCTTTATCCTATTGCTAATTTTCTCGTAGATATAAGGGGAAGATATATTTACAAGGGCAATATAAAATACAGTAGCACATACATATCTCTTAATAGCTGGTTGCTAGGTGCAGCACCATTCCCTTTGCCACAGATTAATACTCTTTGCATATCCAAGACAAAAAAAATGAATAACGAATTCCCATTTGAGAAAATAAGTATTGAAAAATTTAAGGGAATAACAAGCAATATCTCGAAAATGGTTCACTCAACAACAAAAATATATATGACATAAATTGTGTATTTTAACGCGATCTACATTTTTTGTGTAGTAAAATTTTGTCTATCTCTTATGGTTTACCAGTTATGCAAAAGTCGTTCACAATGAAGAATGCTTTTGGAGACATTCCCAGAAAATTCAAGATATACATTCTATTTGTCATGAAAATATCTTAAAAATATGATATTTTAATCAAAATCGTTAGCCATTGTAAGAAAATTAAAATTTTCGAAAAATGTTCCATGTAAAGGGTAATCTGGGGTGGGGGAATTTTCTTGAAAACCTTCGTGTCGCATCTCTGGAAGATACTGAATCTAAATACCAAGTTTGGTGTTTATCCGACTGTTCGTTTCTGAGTTATGCTGTTCACAGACACACACACGGACATGTTTCCAAAAATGCATTTTTTGGATTCAGGGGGTCTCAAAACATATATTCCGGTGAAATCTCGGTATCGAATTTTTGGGTGGAATACAATACTTCCCCTACTTACTATACGTAGTAGAGAAAGTAAAAATGTATTTAAGTACAAATTCACTTTAGCATTCACAATTAACGTGCTCCCAGTGATGAAATTAAACGGTTTTATATCGTGTAGTCCTCGCGATTGTGGATTAAAGTAACGTCATTTAAGCTTGGGGTTCTCGCAATGCTCATGCCGTCATGTTAAGGTAAATAAATATTCCCTTGCGGCAGGCACTCACTGTTACATACCTTCTTTGGGAAGTAAAACGGCCTTACCAACTTGCAGTTGGCACAAAGTCACCAGTGAAGTAAATGGACTTTTTTTTTTAACGAGGGCCAATTCTTGCAGATTGTCACTGCCACTAGTGAAATAAACAGCCAAATCAAATAGCCTTCTTAGGTACGGATTCTCTCAGATCACCTAAAATAATGTAGGCCTACCTAGGTCCGATACCCTATTTACGTGCCACCACTGATGAAATAAACACACTTTCCTAGGCCTGGTGCAGGAACAAGATAAGAGTCCTTTAGTGGTTGGTAATCTTCTGGAACCTAATTTTCAAGACACCAGCCTTCCTTACTTCAAACCTCAGA
Source organism: Deroplatys truncata (assembly GCA_030765065.1). Taxonomy (NCBI): domain Eukaryota; kingdom Metazoa; phylum Arthropoda; class Insecta; order Mantodea; family Mantidae; genus Deroplatys; species Deroplatys truncata. The sequence continues at coordinate 100,935,284 of CM060975.1, forward strand.
ACGTCTTTATTGCCTCTCGCCGTTATTTTTGTTTCATATTTCAGGAGAGGAAGGAAAACTTTGTTGCGAAGGCGACAGTGTTGGCGAAACTTGGCCGTAAGTAACAGGGGGTGAGTTTTAAGGCGAACAGGAAGGGAAAGTTTGAACAAGGCACAATGAGATTATGGCTCTTCTTTATCCATCTCAGCCACTTCAGAAATTATCATTTTGGTGATAGCATCACTTAGGCATTTCAACAAATTCTACTCATAATCACATTAAAACTGTTGAAACCTGTTGCTTATCTGAGATGTTTTATGATTTGTTAGACGAAATTATGAACTGAAACTTGGTAATTTCACTTCAATATCGCTGATAATTGACACATGACTATCAGTAATACATGAAGGTATTTTGATTTAGGAGTTCTATTATATTTCAACTGTTGGGGAGCCGAACTTGTAGTAGTTGCAACCGCACGTATGGTACCCGGTAGCCTTTGCCCCAAATGTACTTTCAGGTGGCCTTTGCCCCAAGTTTAAAAATATTAACTTTGTAATTTGACTGTTTCTTTAAGTATTACATATTTATGTTTGCCTCGCTGCGTCAGTATTGTTGTTAGAGACACGTTTCTTTTAGCAGGGTTGTGATGCGACAAGAATGTAGGCTTGTACAGACTATTATTTTACTTCACTCCTTTTATTAATACTTGATACGATTTAAATAACACTTCACCGATATTGGGAGCTGTGAGATTCTTTTTATTAATTAATTATACCTTTTAACACGTAAAACTATTTTCGTCTCACACGAATACGTATTAAGTTTCTTGAGGACACTTTTTTGCGTCTGGTTAGTAACGCAGTCTGCAACCAAATGAACTCTTAATTTGTAAAACTTTCTCCTTTTCATTTTCTGATTGGCTAATCCTACTCCAATAGAATACCTTCATTTAACTAAAGCTTTTTCTGGTTGTTGGTTGGCTATTTTATAAACTGTCACTAAAATTACATTACTGCTTCCAAGAATCAGAAGTAATATTGTTAATCTCTCAAACTCATTATTGCCTCAAGGTTACCTCATTGTTACCTCATTGTTAGCAACGTTTAACCTATTATTCTCACAGCTCCTACGTTATTAAATTACGTAATATATTCACATAAAATTATTGAACATGTTTATAATAATATAAGCATATGCAATGACTGTTAAATACATTTTACAAATTATTACATACACATATTGCTTTAAGGCGGGCTGTTATTGAATTTACATATTATATAATTTGGAATCATTTAAGTGTTAAAAATACTGCCTCATACAGAGGTTCAAAAAGTCACGCAACCAATTGGGAAGGGATATTATTTTACATGCAATTCTTCACACAAGTGGGCACATCTCTGTTAACATCCCCGATCGACCAGGTCTCCATGCATCTGCTACATTCCCTATCTTCTAGAACTTGTCGCAGATTTGTTTGATGGTTTCTAGGCCTCCGTCTGATTATAACTCCTGAAGATCTACTCCGTAACAATGCTCCGCTTCTAGCATGTATACCACGATTGCTCAGCTACTCAGATCTGCAAAAGAAACAAAAACATGCGATTCCCCATGGGTTGCGCAACAGTTTGTACATCCATGATACTCATAGTTTTGACGTTAAGACAATTTGCCATAGACATCTCACAAAACTGAGTTTATTTTTCCATGATGGACATACAGGCCTCTTCTATGGGTTGCACCGCGACTGGATATTCGGTATCGAATTAACGTAAAGGAAATATTGCGTTCGAGCCAAAAAGTCGCTACAAGTATTTCGGTTTTGAGGTCCTACTGAATACCCAACACACCTCAAAAATAGAAAAGAGAGAAAGCATAAACATCTGATGCATGTATTTCCTGCGTTATCTTTCAAAATTAAAAAGATAATCGCAATTAAAAAAAATCGTAAAGAAAATGGAAGACGCCTGGATCTAATTGGATCAAAACCACCAGTATAATATATACCATGTTGACTATATGAATACAAATACGATGTATAAACAGCTCTAAAAAAAGAAATAAACATAAGAGATATTATTGATATTCTTCTCCTTCAAGGTTGAATTCGTCTTGCTTTTCTACCGCTTACCTACGAGGGTATTTCAGGAGCCACCATTTGCGCATTCACGTTGCGCAGATATCCAAGATCGAATAGTTTCCTCGACATCTTTTCTCGGTGTTATGCAAGTGCCAATCGAAACGAGTTGTTGTGCATTCTGCGGTTGTTCAAAACGAACTGTATGATACAAAGACTCGAGGACTGTGAAATGAGAGGTATTGGATTTTTGAATCCTCGAAAGTTGAAGCCTGCAGAAATACGAGAAAGTGTGAAATGTTCAACAATGCACGAACAAATGTGCTTGACATACTGCACCCCGACGTCCGTCACACATCACGAGTGATTTTTAAGAATCAAGTGAACAACAAAATCGTACAAGACAGACGTATAACGCTAGATGAGTTACAGATTTCTTTCCCAAACGTTTTTCGTTCTTCGCTTTGGTGAAATTGTGTACGAATAACTTGACTTAATGGGCTGCGGCAGCCGACTACAACACGGGTACTCTGTAGCTCATGGACATATTTGACAAATGCTTAAATAACGGAGGTAATTATGTGGAGAAATAAGATAAGTTTCAATTTTGCAAGAGAAATGTTTTTTTTAATAAAATGTTTTTTTCAGAATTATTAAAGGCCAAATGGTCGTCGTTTCCTAGATTAGCCTCCTATTATGGCATTCATCACGAACGAAGACGGTAAATAAAAGTTGCCACTCAGACAGCCTCATGGAGTAGTTACAAGCACGTGGAGTTTGACGTGAACCGAAGAGCGGATTATTTAGTTGTTAAATTTAATGCGCTACAGAATGTAGCTTACCTTGTCTTCATATCTGGATTATTTCATTCAGAAGATTAAAATGTCCACACAATGAACTCGATTTATAACTCGAACTTATCAAATGTTACTGTTAAACAGCAAGCAAGTTCACGCAGAACTAACTACCGCAGATTGGTGGGAAGTATGTGACACTGATATCGCAGAGCTTTTGCGCAATTAATAATCTATACATATAAATCGCCCCATATCCTTTAGTTACTCATAGACTCTGACCTTCGTCTCGTAGGTACACTCCACTCAGAAATATGACATCCAGATTTCAACGAAAATACACCTTTAGAAATTGTCTGCCTTCTGTGTTCAGCATTACCAAAAACCCAAGTTTTGATTTTCAAGAAATTCCCCAACCCCAATCTACTTTTTTCTTTATTTATCTCCCCCCACCCCAGTACGTGTCTTCGTTCGCTAATGACAGAAACTGACTTACGATATGCGAAGTCTTTTGTTTTCCACATCATGCGTGTAACTATGACTTTATTGCGTACTTTGAGATTACTCAAACATGTTTCGTAAGTAACGAAACTGAATAGAAAGTTCTTTGTACGAACACTAACATTAAGGATTATATGGGTGTTAATGAGTAGAGAAAATCATGCGCGTGTCATTCAAAAGAGCTCTTTTTCATGAACTATATACCGTATAGTTACACATAAAATGCACCAGGCCCATAATGATAAAGATGCTGAAATTTAATGTTTGCTTTTCTCGTAATTTCGCATCCATAAGACACCTTTTATGCAATATCCGACTATAGCAATAATCTACACTGCTAGACATTTCTAAGAGACAGCCAAAATAATAATACACTGAAACTAGAGGATTTGTACAGACGTTTTTCTTCTTCTTTTTCATCTTCTTCTTCTTCAGCGGATTGCCATTCCCTTTGTAGGACTTATATCTTCCAAGGGCTTACAGTCCAATGCCTTGGTCAGTAGCCTGTCGAGGAGTTCTGGGTCATAGCATATCCAGCCCAATGCCTGGTATGGCGGGGAAGAAGGTAATAAAATGCATTGATGAAAGGGATGAAGGAAAATTCGCGGATCAAATTATCCAACCCAGCTATCGCCTAGAGGAAAGTCGGGAATTAAACTTCGGTCAGGTTGGTCGCCCCCCCCCCCGGAGGTTTGAGCCCGGGACCACCTGAATGCAAGTGGCACACTTAACCACGGCGCCACTTCGCTCGATCAGATCCTGTTATGAATACAATAAATTGATATTAAAAGCTGCTGAGTTTTGAGATTGGAGATGTTCGTAATTTTAGATTTTCATAAAGTGTGTAATTTCATAAAATTATTACAAATAGATTGAATATAACTCATAGTTTATAGAAACCAGATATTCTAAAATCTGTGAAAATTTAGGAAGCAACATAATGCCTGAAAGTATAATCCTGTTAAAAAACTCAATTTCCCAATGCCACCAAGCTTATTCGTATTTTAAAAGGTTGGAACGGTAGAATCAGACGACTGAAAAATTCAATACAATTCGGGATTTGAGTTGAGGATCTTCCTGTTTTCGTTCGGTTGCTCTAACCACTGAGCTACACTATGTGATCAATCCGGACACCCCCACAAACATACGTTTTTAATCTTAGGTGCATTGTGCTGTCACCTACTGCCTTGTACTCATCGCGACCTCAGTAGTCATTACACATCGTGAAACAGCAGAACGGGACGCTCCCTGGAACTCACGGACTTCGAACGTGGTCAGGTGATTGGGTGTCACTTGTGTCAGAAGATTTCCACACTCCTAAACATCCCTAGGTCCCGCTGTTTCTGATGTGATAGTGCAGTGGAAACGTGAAGGGACATGTACAGCACAAAAGCGTACAGGCCGACCTCGTCTGTGACTGACAGAGACCGCCGACATTTGAAGAGGGTCGTAAAGAGTAATAGGCAGACATCTATCCAGACCATCACAAAGCAATTCCAAACTGCATCAGGATTCACTCTTAAGTACTATGACAGTTAGGCGTGAGGTGAGAAACCTTGGATTCCATGGTCGAGCGGCTGCTCATAAGCCACACATCACGCAGGAAAATGCCAAATGACGCTTCGCTTGGTGTAAGGAGCGTCAACATTACACGATTGAACAGTGGCAAAACGTTGTGTGGAGTGACGAATCACAGTACACAATGTGGCGATCCGATGGCCTGGTGTGGGTGTGGGGAATGCCAGGTAAACGTCATATGCCAGCGTGTGTAGTGCCAACAGTGAAATTCGGAGGTGGTGGTGTTATGGTGTTATCGTGTTTTTCCTGGAGGGGGCTTGCACCCCTTGTTGTTTTGCGTGGCACGATCACAGCGCAGACCTACATTGATATTTTAAGCTCCTTCTTGCTTCCCACTGTTGAAGAGCAATTCAGGGATGGCGATTGCATCTTTCAAGACGATCGAGTACCTGTTCATACTGCACGGGCTGTGGCGGAGTGGTTACACGACAATAACATCCCTGTAATGGACTGGCCTGCACAGAGTCCTGACTTGAACGCTATAGAACACCTTTGGGATGTTTTGAAACGCCGACTTCGTGCCAGGCCTCACCGACCTACATCGATACCTCTCCTCAGTTCCGCACTCCGTGAAGAATAGGCTGCCATTCCCCAAGAAACCTTCCAGCACCTGATTGAAAGTATGCCTGCAAGAGTGAACGCAGTCATCAAGGCTAAGGATGCGCCAACACCATATTGACTTCCAGCATTACCCATGGAGGACGCCACGAACTTGTACGCCATTTTCAGCCAGGTGTCCGGATACTTTTGATCACGTAGTGTATCATGGCAACATGCCGGTACGACATTAAATTCCCCAACTGATTCGAAATTTTTCCCGGTAAACTACAAGGAGAACTCAAATTGCATTGAGATGACATACCCTAATGCCGACTTACAATGCTTCATATTTTCGACCACTAAAGTACTTACAGCATTGTAAGTCGCCATTGGGGTGTGTCTTCTCAATGCAATTTGAGATCTGCTTGTGGTTTACCGGGAAGAATTCGAATCAGCTGAGGAATTTGTCATACCGGCTTGTTGCCATGGTAGCTTGGTGGTTACAGCAACCGGACGAAACCGGGAAACCCGTGGTTCAAGTCCCGGCTATGGCATTAAATTTTACACTCGTCGGATTCTACCTTTTCCCCTTGTCCAACCCACGGCATATGTGGAAGAACAGTTAATTCCACATTCTAAAGTTTATGAATGCAAAAAGAAAAATTAATTAACTGGTTGGTAGAAAAATCTGCAGAAAATGCCAGTTTAGAATGTATCGAAACCGTAATAGCATTCGGTGCTGCAGCATTAAAAAAATAAAAATTCAATCCCCTAGTCCGTGAAGCATTAAGGGTTGATGGTCGAAACAAAAGCCTAGCCATTTTCTATACAAAGTGGCAGTCATGTGTCGCAGTATAACAATGAAGGCGGCATTGTTGTTAGGGGAATTCCACTCCCTCTGACATTATAATTATGCTATTCATCCCTTGAACCAGTGCGTGATATTACTCGTAAACAGAAATTAAAGCTAAAAGAACCATTGCGAGTAAAACCGTGACCCATATAGGCGACAAATATAACGGAAAAGGCCACCATGATATATGATGCAGGGGAGCAATGGTATATGTTGTGCAATAATGATACGCCGTCATGTTTTTCTCCCCGTTGTGTTTTTATTTCCTGCGCTGCTCTGTATAAAAATCATAAAGCGCCCGCGTCCTATATGCGTGCTGCGAACTCGTAGCGAGTTATTGCAAACAAGGCGAAGGAGCCATCTACAGTGCTGGTAATTTAAAAGAATCGTGCGCTTTTTTCCCATCTTCGCATTGTCATGTACAGTTAGGTGCAAAAAATAATTCAGATCACAAACGCAGTGTTTTCCAACATAAAAATGCCGAATTGCCTGAAATTAGCACCCATGCTCCTGATCAATTAGTGGTAAACCTCAGGAAACACTAATGTAGAAATATCGTGGGAGTAAGTTTAATACGATGGAGGTAAAGAAGCCGTCTGTTGCTGCTCTGATTAGAAAGACCCAGTGAAACCTTACTGGTTAATTACACGCGAGCACCATTGTACGGTCTGACTGGTACCTTACTCAATATCGAACTTGATAGATAAGTCTAAAAGCATGGCGCTCAAAAACTAATAATTAGATAGTTTTTTACTTCCTCTACTACGTATAGTAAGTAGGGGAAACATTGTATTCCACCCAAAAATTCGATACCGAGATTTTACCGGAAATACATGCTTTGAGACCTCCTGAATCCAGAAAAAGCTCTTTTGGAAACATGTCCGTGTGTGTGTGTGTGTGTGTGTGTGTGTGTGTGTTTTAACAGCATAACTCGGAAACGAACAGTCGGATAAACACCAAGCTTGGTATTTAGGTTCAGTATCTTCCAGAGATGCGACACGAAGGTTTTCAAGAAAATCCCCCCACCCCAGATTACCCTTTACATGGAACATTTTTCGAAAATTTTAATTTTCTCAAAAATGGCTCTTGACGATTTTGATTAAAATATCATACGTTTAAGGTATTTTATGACAAATAAAATGTATATCTCGAATTTTCTGGGAATGTCTCCAAAAGTATTCTTCATTGTGAAGGACTTTTGCATAACTGGTAAACCATAAGAGATAGACAAAATTATTCTACACAAAAAATGTATATCGCGTTAAAATACACAATTTAGTTCATACATTTTTGTTGTTGAGTGAACCATTTTCGAGATATTGCTTGTTATTCCCTTAAATTCTCTAATACTTATACTTTTCCTCAAATGGGAATTCGTTACTAATTTCTTTTGTCCTGGAATGCGCCACTTTTCCTCAAATGGGAATTCGTTACTAATTTTTTTTTTGTCATGGAATGCGCCACATAGCAACCAGCTCTTAAAACATTTGTCTGTCGCTTAAAGCCTACCATACTCATCTTGCATCTACAAGAAAATTAGCAATAAGATTAACATCTCGATTAACATGAAGCATATGGAGAATAAGCGTTTGTAAAAATAGTTTGTACAAGAGTAGAGAAAGTGATGTGAGTGTAACACATCAGATTTTTTACTTTCACTTCTACATATAGTAAATAAGGGAAGTATTGTATTCCACTCAACAATTCGATGTCGATATTTTACCGCAAACATATGTTTTGAGGCCCTCTGAATCCCAAAAAGCATTTTTATAAAAAGTTCCGTTTGTACACGCGCGCGTGTGTCTGTCCGTGAACAGCATAAATTAAAAACGAAAAGTCGGATAAGTACCAAACTTGGTATTTAAACTTAGTATCTTCCAAGGATGCGACACGAAGTTTTTCAAGAAAATCTCCCCATCCCAACTATACATGGAACATTTATCGAAAAGTTTTATTTTTTAAAGAATAACACTAACAATTTTGATTTAAATAACATATATTAAATATATTTACATCACAAGTGAAATGTATATCTTCAATTTTGTGGGAATAGCCTGTAAAGGCCTTTTCATTCGGAAGGAATTTTGTATAATATTGAATAACTGATAAACGTTAAACGACATGTATTACACAAAAAATGTAGATCTCTTTACAACACACAATTTATTTCAAATAATTTTTTTGTGGCATAAGCCATTTCTGAGATATCCGTTATTAATGCTTCGAAATGTTCATTTCTTGGTCAGTCTTTAAAGTCCTTTCAACATTCATTTATTTCTTGCGATTGCATGGGAACAGTATGGAATTTTAAGGCCAGCATATAGCGTATTAATTCTTAAACATTTGACTGTCGCTGTTCTCTTTATATATCTATAACGAAATGTGTGATGTAGCTATTTCTGCAAAGGTTTATTTGGATTAAAATGTACTAGATAAAAAATAAGCTTTAGTAAGAATAGTTTGCATACTCACTAATAAACGATAGAGGGTACAGAAAGTCATATGAATGTATCACATCAGATTTTGTTGGGTGGTTTGAACTTTCTAACAATTGCTTGTTGACATTAGATAATTATTTGAAACCTGGTCTCGAAATAGTTATCATGACAAGCGTTCGTTAAGCTCAATTAAATTACCAAAACAAAATCACTCGTGGTTTTACTGAAGAGAGGAATTTAAGGTGTATTACTAGTTTTCCCTAGCTGGATTACATTCGGAAGGCAGAAGGGAGCACAATTGGCAGTGGTGGAGATCTCAGCATGCCAATACCAACTGAAACTCCGTGCTTCTGTATCGGCAAGTTTGTTTTGACACCGTTCAATACGGATTAGATACTGGAAATGACAGTAACAATTATCGGCAAGTCAATCGGGCAACTTCCTTGAGAAGTTACTGTTAACCTTCTGCGGCATTTTCAAGAATGTTTGCATGTAAAAGTACTAAAATTGTCCTAAGAGTTAGGATTCATTTTCATGAAAAGCATTTTAATATAGGTAGTATATATACAGGTATATATACAATGCTTTCATTTTATGCCAAGGCCACGGATTGTGCGAATGAGTGCTCCACGCCCAATCTACTACACTGCGGGGTTTTCCGTTTCGTATCCCCTCATGAGTGTTAGTAACATATATGTAATGAGTACTAACTTTGTTATAAGTGTTGTTGAAAGTGGTATCCATCTGCGCGAACACATTCTTGACATCGGATGATGTCGCGGTAATCTGTCGTGTTATCTTTTTTTACTTGGCGCCTGTTATTGTTTTACTATTTTGAATTTCGGGTTCTTTGTCATCCGGCTAGCTATTATTACTCAGTCGAGCAAATATCTCTGAAAAGGGCGTGTAAACGGAAAGGAGTTGTTACTAAAAGATAACACTGATAAAAGAATTTGTTTTTGCGCTTTTATTGCAGTCACAATTAATTTCACAACTTTAATCTTGATACACGCCTGACTGAAACTGTTATATTTCCGAATGCAATTACTATCGTAATACTTATCGCGTACCTACTTCACATTTTGTAACTAACTTTACGACGCGAGAGATTCTGCAGAATTGCGTAATGTGTACCTCGCGAGAGATTCTGTAGAACTGCGCGACGTTTACCTCGTGAATGATTCTGTAGAACTGCGTGATGTGTACCTCGCGGGAGAGATTTCTTAGAACTGCGCGATACTTGCTTTTGGCTTAAGAAATTATACTCCCTCACCCCGATATGCCGAAACATTATAAATGAGCTGCTATTGGTTACTAAATCGCACCAACATTAGCGCCTGTTTTGTCATCCAATCACAATTACAAACACATATGCTCTAGGAAAGATATTCCCTCCATTTCTAAAGAAAGGCACGCTACCCTGACGTCATTTGTTTGTCTCTTCTAAGTGATAAACAACTCACCCCTTCGCTTCATTGTTACCCACTCCTATTGTCAGTTTCAGTGAGGCCGTGTAAACTTATTTCCTAACAATGCTTATAGCTAACAAACATACAAAATCATTGTCATACAATAATGTTAATTTACACTACAATCACTATGGCATTCACAGTGTTGTGATATAAAATACTGCCTCAATGAAAATATCTTCACACGCATAAGTTCATAATTTCTGCTTTTATATTATTCTTAAGTTCGTCTATGCTTCCGATAAGCTTTATTTTTTAGCGTTTAGCGATCCCGTTGTTCCTAAGTTTATTGACCAAACATCTCAGTGTCCCTACTTGGAAATGAATAACCAGGAAATTGCTGCCGAAATCATTTACACATTTGTCTACATGATTCAGCTTTCAGGTATGTATCGTACATAAAAATACGCTGTTCAAGCGTAAATTTGTTGGCAGGTACTTCCGTAGACTAAAAAGAGTAACATTCCTAAAGAAATCACACCCAACACAGGTATTGTCGAAGCACTTCACGACATGAAGACAAAGCAATGACTGAGACAGCTCACAGTTGATAAACGTATCCTTGACACGTCCTGCACCACCTATGAGCAGTGGCATAATACCTAGGTCGCTGCCGTCTCGACTGATACTCATAAAAGGCGATTTTGGCCTTGGCGTAAAACGAAGGCACTGTAGAAAGGGCACATATGAGGCATTACAAATTAACAGGTCACCCTCCATGACAACGCAAAGACACCACCATTCCTCCGTAGCTCCGAACATACTCTGCATTTGACCAGGTGTGATGCTGTCGACCGCCTGTGCAGTCCTTTCACGCAGCTGACCCAAGCTTGTGATTTTAACCCTGTGTACAAGACTTGATTAAACTACACACGAAGAAGTCTTAAATGTGTAAGGTCAGGTGACACCGGAGGATATATAAGGGACGACCCTCTAACAATTCACCATCCTGGGAACGTGCAATTGAAATAATCGCGAACAATAATATGGAAAGTGGGGAGGAGCTCCGTCGTGCTGGAATACGATATTCAGAATTTTAGCTTGCAATTCCGTTCCAGGAATATCTGGAGCATATCAAGATAAATTGGACCTGTTATCGTTTGCTCCGCAATTATGAATGGTGCATAAATCTTGGGCTTTCCAAGCACACGTTCTCCTTCATGAGGAATGTTATCGGCCCGTATCCGGCAGTTGTGGCTATTCGCAAACCCACAAGTGTAAAATGTGGCCTCATCTGAGCAGAGGAGGTTGTCTAATAGGTTATCTGCCTTCACAAGGTCATTACACGTTTCCATCGGACTACATAACCTTTCTCTTCCAGGTGACACAATGCGTGAATATGATACGTGTTTTCCTTCTGAGTGAAACAAAAAGAATGTCAAACACTGGTCCGAACATTGTTCAACTCGCGGTTCAGCGCTGAGCTTCTTTCAACTGTCTCGCTAATTCTGTGGGCTGTGTGTCGTCAGATGTTGAAGGTCGACCAGAACGTTTTTCATCAAGCATGCTACTGTTCTCTGAATTTAATAAGAAGTTTGATATTAATTTGATGGCTTCTTTCCATATTTTCAAATATCTTTTCGAACATCTGTGAAAGAAAACAATACACTACTGTTTTCTTGAAAATAAATTGTTATTTTTGGGACAACCTGCATAACCGCGAGTTTATGCTGCACTGTATTATTAAGTTGGATGCAGCTAGGGCTTATGAGGCAGGTATGTATTCCTTTTCGAATTTTATTGAAAAATAACAGACGAAACTGTAACGCCTATGATAACAGTGATGTAACTGTTGCAAGATCTTACTTTGTGTTGTCTAAATGTTATAAAAACTGTAGTCTTCAACCACAGCAATCTTGGTACAAGGCTGTGCTACTTAATGATGAAAATATGTATACCCAAATTTACAGCCTTACTGCATTTTTAAATTAAGGACAATTAGAAGCATTTTCAAAAAATAAGTTCTGCAAAGAAAATTATTTTTGCATAGTTTAGTAGTATTAGCGTTAGTTTATTGTTGTTATAAGTATTGCTTTGGCACGATACACACTTTCTCTTTTACACTCCAGTGTTTATTACCTAAGAATTTGTATACTAAACGTATTTTTATAACTTAAAATGAACGTCTGATTGTGAAGAATCTTGCCCTTGAGCATGAATAGAGCTAGAAATTAGTGGTATGTTTGCTTATGTTATATACAGGATTTCTCCAGAAAATAAATAAAAATAAGGGAACAATAAATAAACTCGTTACAGCTTGGATCTAGAAAGAAATCTTAATATATATATATATATATATATATATATATAAATTGTGTATGTGTTCCTTATTGGCTGAAGTAGATTATTCTTAGCACACGATTGGCGTCAATTTGAAGTAGTTGATTAAATTTTTTGGAGGAGTTGTATTTTAGTTCAACTGTTGGGGATCCGAACTTGAAGTAGTTGCAACCGCACGTATGGTAAACAGTTTCCGGTAGCCTTCGCCCCAAATGTACTTTCCGGTGGCCTTTGCCCCAAATTTTTAAAAAATATTAACTTTGTAATTTGACTGTTTCTTTAAATATTGTATATTTATGTTTGCCTCGGCTGCGTCAGTATTATTTTTAGAGACATGAATTTCTTAACAGGGCGTGATGCGGCTGAAGTATGTAGGCTTACACAGATTATAATTTTTAATTCGCTCCTTTTTATTAATTCTTGACACGATTTTAATAACACTTCACTGATATAGAGAGCTGTGAGATTCTTTTTTTAATTACTTGCACTTCTTAACACGTAAACTATTTTCGTCTAACACTGGATACGTATTAAACTTCTCGAGGAAGCGTTTGCATCTGATTAGTAACACTGTCTGCTAGCAACGCGTCCAGTTATGACCACTGTCTACAAATAACTGACTTGATTTCTACCACCTAATTTGTAAAGTCTGTATTTCAAGTCTCTGATTGGCTATTCCTAATCCAATAGAATACTTTTATTTAACTTAAGCTTTTTTCTGGTTGTTGATTGGCTGTTTTATAAACTGTCACAAAAAAGTTACATTATTGTTGCTCCAAGAATGACTAGTAACATTATTACACTTTCTTACTCATTATTGCCTCAAGGTTACCTCATTGTTAGCAACTTTTAACCAATTATTCTCACAGCTCCTACATTATTAAATTACATAGTACATTCACATAACATGTATACAATAATATAAACATATACAATGACTGTAATATACACTTTTTATATATTGTTACATACACATATTGCTTTAAGGCGGGCTGTTATATTTTTTACTATATAATTTGAATAAAATCATTTAAGTGTTAAAAATACTGCCTCAAGGCTTCTACACCATTGCACCAATTTCTACCCAAACTTAGCACAGATAACTTTTGACACAAGGTAAAAATTACTGTCTAGGTTAGAATTTGAAATTTCGTCCGATTTCATTGATTATTTATCAAGTTTTATGTAATGCCTAAAAATCTTGCAAGATCATCTTTATCTTTCTCAACGGTAATTGTAATATGTAGAATATTGCTAACATAATAATAATTGCTTAGACTTTCACAACCTCACAAAATAACAAAGGAACAGCAAGTTCACATATTATTCGTTGATCTCCTCTCCGACATTGATCTGGAGTAATAACACGCTCAAATAAATAAATTACAACAGCTATATCTCCATGGTAGCTAGCCCATGTGAAGGGCTACAATTCGAATTGATTATATTGGACTGTGATAACAGCATCAAAGCAGACAAAATACCACTTCTTATTCATCTTCATATGATTGTTTATTGCGGCTTGATACAAAATAACACAAAAGCATTCAACATAATCGCATTTACTACAAAAGTCTCCGATGCTCAAACATTGCTAACATAGGTAGTAGTATAAGTAATAAATAAATTCCTAGTTTCTGAGTTTTTGTAAGCAAAGGATTTCTTTCTCTGTGGGAAGTTTGTGATGCTTTTATAAGCATAAAAACAAAAACTTGAAGCCGGAATTATGAAGGCAATAATTATCATAATATTCTGAGAAGGATAGCGATATAAAATATGTAATAATGTATTTAAAATCAGTGTATGTATAAACAGGAGAAGATTGTGAAAATTGTTGACTGTAATAGCGACACAAAGACGAGACAGGCACAGTTTTGTTAATTAGGGACCAGCCTCAGGTAGAAAGGGTAAATACCATTGAAGCAAGTTTTTCCTGGTAAACAGGCCTAGTACAGCTGCACTTAGCCTGGTGAAGGCCACCCGTGGGTTCATGACGCTAAGTTTAAGGAAAGCGTTTGAGGGGAGAGAGGGGAAGTTTAAGCGTTGCTTTTCCTTGTGCAGCGTGGGTAGATCAGTCTGCCCTGAGTGCTTGATGAGAGCGGGATGACATTCTCGTCGTGTGGAGAAGAATAGTGGCGAACATGCTAAAGGATAGAACGCTTAGCTGTAGTTAATATTCTTCGGTCTTGGTAAAGACAAAGTATCATCGTATGCATTTACAAGTGATCGGCAAACCGCAGCATTATTTTAAATAGTGAATAAATGTGTTCTAAGACAGCGTTCGTGTTTCTCCGTACACGCCCACGCAGACCCCGAAATTAAGGTTTCATGCTGGAGCAGCCGTGGCAAAAGAAGAACCTACTGGGAGGAGACAAGCAGCAACAGTGAGGCAAAGGTATTGCTTCACTGTTTGAGGACGTAGTGTGGGTGTGTCATATTGCGCCAAAACGTGGGAGAGAAAGAATTACCTGCGTCAAACTGGGTGACATATAAAATGATATTGGGCATGGATAACAACAGCAGCATCAAACCAGTTGAAGTACCACTTCTTATTATTCTTTTATTCTTTTTATATTCATTTTGGTCTTCACTTTATTTTGTATTTCATGTGTTTTCTTAGTAGTGTAGTGTTATGTTGGTTACTGAGAATGAACAAGATTATACTGATGTACTGATTTTCTTTATAGATACGACGAGGCAGCCCGAATGTGAAGCGTGTATTAGTCACTCGGCTGCATTCACGAGAAACCATTACAAACTGGGGTATTTGTGGATGTTCAGCAATGCTTTTGCTAGTAATAATAATAATAATAATAATAATAATAATAATAATAGTTTATAGAACCCTGAGAGTTTTAATTAACTCTTTAAGTATGTAGTGCAATACTTCTTAAATGCCTCCAAAGAAACGCAAGGCCTTTGGATATGTACAAACCTAAGGCTAAATGCTGTAGAGATAAACTACTTGTCAAACTATGGGCAACGCTAGTGGTGAATAAAACTCCCTTTTTCGCTCGCTCTACACGCGCGGCCACTGCGTCAAGGAAGCTTTGCATTACCAGGCTCTCTATACATGAGTCCCGCTTTCTCTGGGCGCACGCTCTCATTATTTCACTCAGGTGAATGAAGTACTGCTCAAATGAACCCCGACTCCATTTATATATGAGGTTACGGGAAAATCCTAATCGAGGCAATTCGACCTTATTGTGTTCAGAGCTATTCACGTTGGAAGGCAGAACCTTCACTCAGACCGCTGAGATAGACAATATATATTAAGAATATTAACCGTCTAGTTCTGCAAAACATCCATCAACTGCAAACTCCACCTCTTCATTGTTGGCAAATCTATTACCACCAAACCATTTCTTCAACTTTGGAAACAGAAAATAATCACAGGGGGCTAAGTCTGGCGAATAGAGTGCATGAGGAAGCAATTCGAACTTTTAACTCTTTGATTTTTAGCCATGGCGGTAATGGATGTGTGAACTGGTGTATTGTCTTGATGAAAAAGAACTTTCTTTTTCGCTAAATGCAGCCGTTTTTGCTTGATTTCATCATTCAAACGCTGCAATAGGCTTGCATAACACTCGCCAATGATTGCTTTTCCTTTTTGAAGACAATCAATGAAAATTATCCTAAGCGCATCCAAAAAAACTTACGCAATGGCCTTGCCTGCAGATGGAACTGTCTTCGCCTTCTTTGGAGCCGATTCTCCCCTTTCATTCCACTGTTTTGACTGTTCCTTCGTCTCAGGTGTGAAGTGGTGGACACATGTTTCATCTATGGCTATGAATCGACGCAAAAACTCGGCTTTATTACAGCGAAACATCACCAAACACTAGACTGAAACATCCTCAGACGATGCTTTTTTTCCATTGTGAGTAAACGCGGCACCCATCTTGAGCACAGCTTTCTCATGTTTAAATTTTCAGTTAGTTTGCGATGTACATCACTTTTTGAAATGCCTACGATGTCTGCTAGCTCGCGCACTTTCATTCGACGGTTATCCAATACCATTTTGTGGATTTTCTTCACAATTTCTGGCGTGGTCACCTGATTTGGTCGATCACTTCGATGTTCGTCTTGTCAGCTCGTACGGCCTTACTTGAGCTCTGCCACCCAATATTTTACTGTTGTAAACGAAGGAACAGGCTCCCCCAGAGTAGAATCTAGCTCAGCTTTAATATTAGTTGAACTAAGACCTTTCAAATGAAAGTATTGTATCACATAACGATGGCCAGTTTTCTCCATGTTTACAAATTCGCTGAGAGAGTTCACTATTAATGGCTGCCAAACAATTACTAATCAACTTAGCATCGTCAAACTTCATACTTAAGCTTTATAAGATTGGTACTTTCTAGCATAGTCATTTGTTTGAAATAACACTGATATATAAACGCCAGGTCAGGTACTTCTGGGACTGCCCTCGTAAATCTTTTATTAAGAGTAAAAAAGAAAGAACAATATGTTTACTGGTCTTTAAAGCCACACACATTTTCTACAGGAAAATTAGCAATGAGATTAATATCTCGATATCTCGATTAGCATGAAGCATATGGAGAATAAGCGTTTGTAAAAATAGTTTGTACGAGAGTAGAGAAAGTCATGTGAGTGTAACACATCAGATTTTTTCTTTCATTTTGCACTGGCTTTAATTTTAACATGTCACTAGCAGGGCATGGCACCGGTTTGAATCATACGGATCTGCTCGTGACACCATAGCTAGTATCCATTCAAGAGTACAGGATCCACTTTGTGTCAGTGTGCGTACCCATTATAGGGTTTCAATACGCGAACCAGATATAGGGCATACTGATTGTTTCATCACTACCAGGAAGAGTGTAATTTTGCCACTGTGAATGGATCACTTGGAGATTGGAGAAATGAATGCTAATGGAGGCTCCGCACTAGAAAGCATCTGAAGTGGTAACGTGTTGTTGCCAAGCAACGTACGTTTTCTGCATTAGTGCGCGGCCTTGTTTATGCTTTCGGTAAAGGCTCATCGCCATGGAGATTAGGTTACACACTCAAATAATTTCACTTTTAATCCCCGCCGTTAGAGGCAGAGCGGATCAGAAAACCATCCATTGTTTCGGAGTAAAGTGATAACGCCAACCAGCCTAGCGTTCCATTTCGGGGAGGATTTGTCTGATTTAATTAAACATTATTCACTGCTACAGCTTCTCTACAGAGAAAGTGAAGACTGTGAGATGACTAAAATTCCATTCGTGTGACCTGAAAAGACAATATGTATACAAATACTTCTTGTTTTACTATATATTTGGGTTCAACTCTATATCAGAAAACGCTTGTTTCATTTGGGAAAGGTTATTCTGAGTCTCTCATAAGCATATAAGATAGTTTGCTTTCCATTCAAAACTTGAATACCGATATTTCATCAGAAGTACATTCTTTGAGGTCACAGAGTGAAGTCGTCCTCCGTGGCGGAGTGGTTACCATGTTCCCGATGTCGCGGGTTCAAACTCGGTGGAGGGCGATGGATTTTTTCGGGCGTAAAAATCTTTAGCATGGCTTTCTTCGGAAGGGAAGTAAAGTCGGTGGTCCGTAGATTTGTGGCACGTAAAAGAACCTCAAGCCTGAGCAAAATTACCGGTCTTTCACACCCAATATAGAATGGGACGCTAAGGACAACAGCAGTTAAAGAGCGTCCATAAATAAAACTCAATTTAATTTCACAGAGTGAAGCAATCACAGCAATAATATGTTTAGAAAAAGTCCGCCCGCTTGGCCGTATATGCGTGTGTGTGTGAAGAGCATAGTTCAGAAAAGTGGAATACTTGCCAAACTTCAGATTTAAAACGGGATGTTTTTGGGACGCAGGACGAAGATTTTCACGGAATTCTCTCCTCTGCAAGTCTTAATATGGTACGTTTTTACTTTTCTCTACCACGTACATAGTAGGTAGAGAAGGTGTTTGCATTCCACGCAAAAATTCAGTACCGAGATTTCAACGGAAATACACGTTTTGAAGCCCCGTGAATCCAAAAAAACATTTTATAAAAATGGTACGTGTTTGTGTGTGTGTGTGTGTGTGTGTGTGTGTGTGTGTGTGTGTGTGTGTGTGAACAGTATAACTCAAAAACGAAAATTCGGATAAATACCGAGCTTCGCATTTGGTTTCAGTACCTTTCAAAGATGCGACACGAAGATTTGCAAGAAAATCCCTTTACCCGAAATTACCGTTTACATGGAACATTTTTCGAAAACATGTATATCTGGGAATAGCCTGTAAAGTTCACTTCATTCGGAAGAAATGTATAAAATTGTATAATTGGTAAACGTTAAGCGATAGACGAAAACGTATTACACAAAAAAATGTAGATTTTTTTAAAACAGACAATTTATTTCAAATCATTTTTGTGGCATAAGACCTTTCTGAGATATCGGTTATTAAAAGTTCGAATTATTCATTTCCCTCTTTTAAGTCCTATCAACATTCAACTGTTTCTCGCTGACAATTCCTGAAATAGACCCAGGTTTGCTAAGAATTAGGAAATATATAGGAGATGCATCTTTAGAAATGCCATCAGGCTATATAATTCCAATTAAATACTATATAAAGAACTTCAGGATCATTATTGATCCTGAATGTTGGAGAAATAAAACTCTGGAAACTCCTGAGAAAACTTTTATGTGGTTTACAGACGACCTCAGGAATAGATTCCGGAGTATATGGTGTAAGGCCAAGCAAACCGTTTTTTTTTCCCTTGGGTGAATAAGCTACTGTTTCTGAAACGGAATTTTATGCCATTATTCAATGCATACATGAAATCATAAAGTAAACAGATCCGTATCTTCTCAGATAGCCAGGCTACACTTAAGGCTCTAAGTAGTAGGTAACATCAGAACTGATTTTAAACTACCTAAACATGCTCACAAGCTTGGCAGAACAGAATGAAGTTCAAACCATCAGGGTGCCGGGTCATATTGGCATAGAGGGAAATGAAAAAGCTGATAAACTTGCAAGACAAGGAGCAGCTTCACAATTTATTGGGCCAGAGCCGGCTCTAGGAACATCTGATATTTAGTAAGAGAGGTTATTAAGAATTAGTCCAAAGCAGAACATCACACAACCTGGCTTAGCACTCCAGGAAACAAACACGGTAAGCTATTTATTAGAGAAGCATGTAAGAAAAGAGCCGAAAGCTTACTTAAATGCAACAAACTTCAGCGGAGAATAATTGCAGCATTTCTCACAGCACACGGTGGCGTTGTTTCAGCCTAACTTGGATTACAGATTGTGCAAGAAAGAATATGCTCCTGCGAGGCCTTGGCTCACAGGAGGTACACTATACATCCGGACAACCCCACAAACATACATTTTTAATCTTAGGTACTTTGTGCTGCCACCTACTGTCTGGTACTCGTTATCCGCGACCTCAGCAGTCATTAGACATCGTGAAACAGCAGAATGGGACGCTCCGTGGAACTCAGGCTTCGAACGTGGTTAGGTGATTGGGTGTCACATGTGTCGGAAGTCTGTAGCGAGATTTCCACACTCGTAAACATCCCTAGGTCCACTGTTTCTAATGTAATAGTGAAGTGGAAACGTGAAGGGACATGTACAGCACAAAAGCGTACAGGCCGACCTCGTCTGTTGACTGACAGAGACCGCCGAAATTTGAAGAGGGTCGTAAAGAGTCATAGGCAGACATCTATCCAGACCATCACACAGGAATTCCAAACTGCATCAGGATCCACTCCAAGTACTATGACAGGCGTGAGGTGAGAAGCCTTGGATTCCATGGTCAAGTGGCTACTCATAAGCCACACATCACGCAGGAAAATGCCAAACGACGCCTCGCTTGGTGTAAGGGGCGTCAACATTACACGATTTAACAGTGCCGAAACGTTAAGTGGAGTGACGAATCAGGTACACGGTGTGGTGACCCGATGGCAGGGTGTGGGTATGGCGAATGCCCGGTGAACGTCATCTGCCAGCGTGTGTAGTGCCAACAGTGAAATTCGGAGGTGGTGGTGTTATGGTGTTATCGTGTTTTTCCTGGAGGAGGCTTGCACCCCTTGTTGTTTTGCGTGGCACGATCACAGCGCAGACCTACATTGATATTTTAAGCACCTTCTTGCTTCCTACTGTTGAAGAGCAATTCGGTGATGGCAATTGCATCTTTGAACACGATCGACCACCTCTTCATACTGCACGGGCTGGCGGAGTGATTACACGACAATAGCATCTCTGTAATGGACTGGTCTGCACAGAATCCTGACTTGAATCCTACAGAATACCTTTGGGATGTTTTGGAACGCCGACTTCGTGTCAGGCCTCGTCGACCTACATCGACCTACGCCAACCTCAGTTCCACACTCCGTAAAGTATGGGCTGCCATTCCCCAGAAACCTTCCAGCACCTGACTAAAAGTACACCTGCGAGAGTGAACGCTGTCATCAAGGCTAAGTGTGGGCCAACACCATATTGACTTACAGCATTACCGATAGAGGTCGCCACGAAGTTGTACGTCATTTTCAGCCAGGTGTCCGGATACTTTTGATCACGTAGTGTATATTGCTTTTGGAGAAATGCTTTTTGAACCAGAAGAATTTGATACCATATCCTGCATTCCTTGGTAAAGGGTGTAAGCATAATGAATTGGCTTTAAAACGATATAGGTAGTACAATAAGCTCAAGGCTTAAGTGCCTCCGGAGCATTTGTATAGTGTAAGACAAGACAAGACAAAACTTACTTATAGTCAGTAGGGGAAGTAATCCATTCCACTCAAAATTTGATATCGAGATTTCACCGGAAATATACATTTTGAAACTCCTTGTAAAAATGAAAAATAAAGCATTTTTGAAAAAAGGTCCATGCGCGCGTCCGCATGTTGAGAAGGTGGTGTGCCTCACCTATGGTATAAAGTTTCCGATAGCCTGTACCCCAACTTTCACTTTCCGGTGGCCTTCGCCCCAAGTTTACTTTCCGGTGGCCTTCGCCCCAACGTTTAAGAATCAACTTTGTATTTGTATGTATTCTTTAAATATTATATATATTTATTTTTGCCTCGACTTCGTCAGTATTAATTTGTAGAAACGTGTATGTCTGAACAAGGTGAGTTGCGGCTAAAGAATGTAGGCTTACACAAATTATAGTTTTTACTTCACTCCATTTATTAATCCTTCACACGGTTAAATAACACTTCACTGATATAGAGAGCTGTGAGATTATTTATTAATTAATTGCACTTTTTAACACGTAAACTTTATAATATTCTCGCCGTAATGAATTTTCGTCTCACACTGAATACGTATTTAACTTATGGAGGACGCGTCTCGCGTCCGGTTAGGCACGATGTCTACAAGCACCTGGCTTCTACCGCCTGAATTTGCACAATTTGCTCTATTTTATTTTCTGATTGGATAATTCTACTCCAATAGAATACTTTTATTTAACTTAAGCTTTTTCTGGTTGTTGAATGGCTATTTATTAAAAATGTTTTAAAAATTACATTATTGTTTCCAAGAATTACTAGTGGCATTATTAAGCTTTCCAATACATTATTGCCTCAAGTTTACCTCATTGTTACCTCATTGTTAGCAACTTTTGACCTATTCTCTCACAGCTCCTACATTATTAAATTACGTAATACATTCACATAACATTATTATACATGTATGCAATAATATAAACATTAATACAATGACTGTTACATACATTTTATGTTATTTATACACATATTGCTTTAAGGCGGGCTGTTATTGAATTTATATATTATATAATTAGACTGAAATAAATTAAGTGTTAAAAATACTGCCTCAATGTGTATGTCTTGTTTTTGAGCAAGATAGCTCAAAAACGAATAGTCAGTTATACACCAAGCCGAGCTTCCGTGGAAGTTCCTGCATAGCAGCGAACGCAAAGAATTGGCTGCAGCTAGAGGAGTGAATTACAGAAATCTACCTTCGTTTTGTTTCAAAACATGTGCTTCTTATAATTTCTGACATTTTAGTTATATTTCTACTACTCGATACCAATGAGGTCCCGGATTCAAATCCTGTGGGCGGAGCAATATGATGGGGTTTTTCGTGGTTTCCCTCAGTCGCCAAGGTGAATGCAGGATTGGATATTTAATATCACCACCCCAAGTCCCACCTTATGTCTAAAAAACGCAAAACAGATCACAAAACGATTTATCTGCCATCTATCCACAGATAATGAAAGCAGGTAGACTAGACGACACCCTAATGCCATCTACCCGGCATATGTGGAAGCAGAGGTACAGTTGCTATACACATGCCTCTGCGGATATGTAACAAAATAAGATGGTGTGGTGCAGGGATGAAGTCTATAAGGTTTAGTATCCGCCACAGACCGATCCACAAGCTATCTCCTAACAAATCCGTCGCGATATGGCCACGTGGTTAAAGCGTCGATGAACAATAAATACTGGAAAAAACTTGATCTGAATGTTTTAAAATAAACACTACCATAATTATTTGCTGCGCTGCTGCCGCCGTCAACGGGCGGCCTGGCGATAATAATGACAGGTGTTGGTTGCTCAAGGTTGTCACTATTTCTTGTTCCGGCTATAATAATTGTTGAGCAATAAATACATGTCATTTTCTACTATTTTATACAGCAGCTTTCGGGAGATAACGTTTTGTGTGTTTCGGGCGTAATACTATTTCGGAATACGGAGAGTTCTGAAAAATTCACGTTTCCTAAGCTTTTATTACGTGCATTATAACATATCAGCAGCGGTAAAGTTTTGTATCAGGACTATTTATTTTGTTTTTATTCCTTTATAAAAGTGTGACCACGAAAGTGATGTTTAAAAATAAAAAGATAGTTTGGCCAATAGCAATAACGTCACCAAACTTTCCCTTCAGATCCTAGAAACTTCTTCACGTAACGTTTTTGGAACTGCGGTTGATTGTCACATATTTTCTTTTTCAGTAGTTGCAACGGAGTGTGAGAGAACTATTCAGTCAGAGGTCACTAAACTCTGTGCAACGAGGTTATCGCGTCTAGTGACGAACTTCAGCCTATGAGAATCGTCCGCAATGCGGCGCTGGTGGTGCAGGGATTTACTTCACAATGTGACATCGTTAGTTTGAATGGCTGTCGTTAGTGCTGCCAATATTGCAGAATGCGCTTGTGATGATGTCGAAGATCAGAGCTTTATTTGTTACCAACAAAATGATTTTGTACACGTAATAACTTCCTTACGCTATAGCCAATTACTGGGATTAATTGATCGCTGTTCGGCTGGGAAGCTAATTTAGTATACCTGATGTATTAGAGCATTGCGTGTGTCGTATAATCTGACAGAGGCACTGCAGCCATTGATTTCGTTAGTTACTAGGCGTGTATGAAACTGCAGCATCAAAATGTGCATATAGCGGTTCTCAAGGTTCTCCAAAAGCGGGGACACAACCATCAGTTTGTTAGGATGCTCATATAAGTTGAAAGCTGAAAGATAGAAGCTAATCTCACTATAATAACGTTAAGTGAACGTGTTCTTTCTTCTGCACATCAAAATACTAAGCACAAATAAGTGTTCGGGCTTCAAAATGTGTATGACCTTTGTTTCCTTTGTCTTCCCCGATGTCTTTTTCCTTTATAGACCTATGTAAAATACTTTTCTTGGTATCACAGGCGCCGAATTAGGGGGCAAGGCACTTTCTGCCCTCCTGACTTGCAAAGCGAGGGGCATTACCTCCCAACAGTTCTACTGAAGTTGACTGCTCCCCCCAGATTCTAAGATAGATTACTCTCCTATTACTCTTATTACCGGAGGGAACTTGACACCGATCTAGGGAGGAGATACCGGGCAGCCGGAACCAGGAGTGACGGCACAGCAATTACAGGGTCTCTACAGTTTCCAGATTGAAACGCCCCAACAGTTGGGCAGGTAGACCGGGGATCCCGCCCCATACAGAGGGTCCAACGCCCCTGACTGAAGGGGCGCTTTTTATACCCCGGCAACCAGCCGAAGGCCGAGGGACGGAGAGAGTTCTACAGAGAGCATCCTTCTTCCCTGTCACGCCGCATCGAAACACATTGCTAACACTTCCTACCCTGATACAGACCCAAGTGAAGGATAAATGGAACGAAATGGAGCGGCAGAAAATTCGGGAGCCGTAGAAACCGCTCCAGCATTCACCTGACGACCCGGGAAAACATCGAAAAAACCCATGGGTTGGAGTGGGCGGTAGCCGGGAATCGAACCCGTGAGGTTAAGATATATTCTCATTAAACAAACAAAAATTGTTTAAATAGAACAAAGGGAGTCGCAAAGGATTACCTTTATTTCTGATGCAGAGTTCAACTGTAAAACAAAAGCAATGATGATGCGACCACTAACGTCGGATCGTATCGATGCAGATTTGTGTTAACACAATATTCCATAGCTTCATCCCCTATCATGGAAAACTATATTACAGCTTTAATATGTGGGATCAGTTTTTGAAGTAAGATGTGATATAAAATGCAATTCATCCACTTACAAGAATAGAGTTGCATTCATTTCTCGAGTTCGTGACTATTCTCACACCTAAGAGTAGCAGGAGTTTAAAATTACTTTTTTAATTTGGGTGACCACGGATTGAAATTCCTTGTATTCACCTAAACGGTGTTGTTGCAATCCATTGTCATCGCGAAGAAGCCATTATTATTCTTTCTTTCCGGTAATGTTTAACTTCCGCTCTTGCTGCACACGTCATCACAGGCGTTGGACATTGGTGATTGATGGACGATGGCCAATCCATATGGCTGATGAAATCCGGAACGTTGTGCTTGAGCCACTGCTGAGTCTTCCAAGCTTTACTGACAGGAGTGATGTCCTGTTGAAATATCCTGTGATCACCGGCGAACATTTCCTGGTTAAAAATGTTCAGGACTTCCTGCATACACTTTGGCAATGGTTCTGGCCCTCTTTTCGCAGATATGAGCATTGGTAGCCCCTTTGTACGAGACCTTCAACCAAACCATCGCTGATTCTGGACAATGGCCACGAAGAATCGGAGCAACCTGACGGGGTTCCTCACGACTCCGAGCATACACTCTGTCGTTCTGTCTGTTAAATTTCTGCTCTATTTTGAAAATTTTTCGTTGAAAAAAGGACTCTCCGATGTTGATTTTTGGCGTGCCGTCTAAGGAGGTTACGTGATCTCCCCAGTCTAATCGGCAATAAGCCCGAAGTCCTAGGTCTGGATTTAATAGCCTAGAGTCACTCATTCTTGGCATTTGAAGATCCTGCGCCATTATTCTTTTGATCATGATGTGGCGTATCAGTAAGTTCATTGTCATTACAGACGCACTGTTGTGTTACATTGTCGCTACTAGCCATAATATTATTGGGTTTCTTGGATTTTTCGGCTTAACGATACTCCTTTAGGCGCGGACCACGCCAAAGGGAGGGCTCTGTTTGAAATCGTCTGGTATGACGCCAACCTTGGCTGGCGTGGCTAGACACGGTTGGAGGGGGGATATAGATAGCGTCATTTGAGTGAGAGCGGTCGTTGCAGCAAGACGTGCGTGTGGTCATCCCACGGCTTCGAGGTATATTCCTCCATCCTCTCTTTCTAGTTCATAATGTAGAGTCGCCAAAGTTTATTAATACATTCCAGGTAATGTGTGTTACGTTATGTTTTTGTGTAATGTAAAACCCCACGCCTTTCTCTAAATCCACACACCAAGGTCCCGGTCTTCTTGCTGTAGCGAGTTGGGGCCCCCCTCATGTACGTGTTGGGGTGACCTACATTTAATCATTTTCTGGAAACCTTTTGGCCCTCGCCACAGCATGCAACAATATCCGGGTTTCGAACCGAGTGAGTATGACCGGATCTTGGTTTATCATCAACACTAGAAGGATTGTCGAATCTTTTAATGGTCCGATAAACACATCTGAATGAAATTACTAGTGGTTTTAATAAATTGAAAATCGCTTTGGAATCTTCTTACACTTATGTAACACTTTTATAGCTGTATGATTTTTCTTTCACGAACCATTCCATCTTGAAACAAAGGTAAACATTGAATTTCGATAGGTAATACTGCTGAGGAGGGGGTGTATTCAAGATAAAAATTCCGGAAGCCGCTGCGTAGTTTTGTCAATCGAGAGATAAGGGACAAAGTGGCAAAGTTTAGTGTCAGTATTTATGATAAGACTAGGTATTATATCTTTTACGTTAGTAAATGCTCCAAATATTTTATTGACACCCGGCTTTATTGCACAAGTCGGCGCTTCGGATTCTCTCTGGTGACATTCTGTCGACATGTGTCTCCATTCATTTCTCTAATTTGTAATTTAGAGGAATTACATTTAACTCTTCGGTACATTTTTGGTTTCAGATTTTATCTTACAGAGGTCCTCCTTTTACTGATCGTAGGAATCTCATTTCGGTAGCCTGTATATGCTTTTTGTTAGCTATATTTGAAGTTCAGATCCATGTAGGAAGGCGGGTACCGCCATTAACTTATAAAACTTCATCAGATTTTCTTTCAGCCTTTGGTTCATAGACTTCTGTTTATTGTATGCCTAAATATTTAAAACTTTTAAATACAGTATAATTTAATACAATTTTGGTTCTAACACCTTGAAAGCCTATTTATTTATTTTGTTTTATTTATAGAAATTTTAGAATTATAATTCTCACATACCTTCTGCAGCGTCTTCACCGCCATTTGCCTTTTAAAACGTCTATTCTCTGATCAGGTCCTACATTGAAAACAAAGCAGCAGACAACTGTAACCCTGTCTTACACCTTGATTTATGCGTGTCTGTTACTATATATTTCATTCCAACATTTATGCAAATTGTCGTGTCCTTATATACACGTTTTAATACTTTAATTAAATGATTCGATATCCCCTTAGAAACATGATTTCCCTAAACTTCTCTTCAATTGTGTTAAGTGAGCATAATAGAGTAACAAATGTGAAGCGGGATCTCCCTCCCGAGATACAGCCGACACGTGAATGGAAACACGATAAATGAATAATTCACGAAGGTATACGAGAGGAGTTGAATAATAGATATTTATGTAAATAAAGAGAGGAAAGTATACAAAGGAAAATAAATATCTGCAAACGTAAAGAAATAGAATACGTTTAAACTTTCATAAAAGCCCAGAAGCATTGGAATAAACCGATAGCTGGTGCCGAAATTAGACTGTAATAAAGGCGCAATTTTGCTTTCCAAGCTAATATCTAAATATCCTTGTATTTGAAAGAAACCTCCCAACAGAAGCGACTACCAGCATAAATTGTTGGTGAAAAACAGTGGAGTGGGTTTAACTGTACTTCCCGAAAAGAACCTCAATGTATGAAAAAAGCCTAAGAAATGCTGAAAGCAAAGAGACCGCCTTCGCCAAAGAAAACACGTTAGTAAAAATGTTATACACCGGGGTGAAGCCGAAAGGTTTGCAGCTAAAGTATTAAATTTTGTTACCCCGGCATAAACATTGGGGGACGTAGACTCGGAGGCAAACGAGAGATACCAGGAACTTGCTGCACAAAACCAAAGCGGACGTGGGATATTTATAAATAATACATATAAATTCACATTTAACTCTGCCTTATTATAATTAATAAGGTGCCATACATTGTACACAAAAGGTTACAGGCAAACACTGGGGAAGATGCCCCACGCACACACACGGCAACACGCACTCCTACATACAAACCACACACTCGGAAGACCTACTCTAGACTGACTCTACTCACAGACCCACGCTATCAGACAAAGAGGCTCTTCCCTCAACCTGCCTTCACCCCCCCTTGACTAGGAATTGGAGCGAAGTATGCCGCGTCGGACTAGAATTCAAAGTTACAAACGAAATAATTAGTTCAACAATATATTATACACAGCAATTATGTGCCCGACGCGACAATGCACACACATAACGCTACAATAACAACAGGGAGGTTGTGTACTCCTTTACACAGATGGACATAGTGGTACAGAGCCTAGCCCTAGGCTGTGTTTGTTGCTTCAAACTACAAAAACAAACCTTCAGAAACGCTACGATCTATGAAACCACACAAGGGAACAAAAGATGGGGATAATTAAAGATCAGTTAGTCGTACAGCTCTTAGAAGAAATTGGTCAATATGAGTAAAAATCACTTCAGCAGGTAACAAACTACCCCCCTCGAATCTCGAGTAGAGCCTTTTAGCTTCTGCAGACACCACTCAGACCGGTTTTTACCTACCTTTCAGTAAACCCTGGGTGATGTTGCTTTGCATTCTTTGTAGTGATAATAGTTTGAGTGTAGATAATCTGAATCCAGCAGCTTAAGATTATTAGGAAATTCAGTTTAAGAAGATTGGATTGTGAATAAATAGTCATCAGGCATAGGAATTCTAAAGCAGTTGGCTTCAAGTTATCTACGCTCAAGTTAATACAAAGAATGTAAATAACAGCTACTAGGGTGAAGTAGGTTGTAATGTTTACATTATTAGCCCCAGGTTTTGGGCATCAATTTTGAAGACGGTGTAGCCCCACACACGGTACAAAGTTTCCGGTGGCCTTCGCCCCAAGTGTACTTTCCGGTGTCCTTCGCCCAAACGTTTAGGAATCAACTTTGTATTTTTATGTTTCCTTAAATATTATATATATTTATGTTTGCCTCGGCTGCAGCAGTATTCATTTGTAGAAACATGTGGGGGGTGATGCGGCTAAAGAATGTAGGCTTACACAAATTATAATTTTTACTTCACTCCTAAATAACACTTCACTGAAATAGAGAGCTGTGAGATTATTTATTAAATACTTGCACTTTTTAACACAAACGTTATAATATTCTCGACGTAATGAATTTTATATGGCTCACACTGAATACGTATTGAACTGCTCGGAACCGCCTCTAGCGTCCGGTTGAAAACCATGTCTACTAGCGACTGGCGTTTACCGTTTAAATTTGTGAATGTTTCTATTTCAAGTCTCTTATTGGGTAATCCTACTCCAATAGAATATTTTTATTTAACTTTCAGCTTTTCTAGTTTTTAATTGGCTATTTATAAACTGTTTTAAATATTACATTATTGTTCCAAGAATTACTAGTAGCATTATTAAATTTTCCAATTCATTATTTCCTCAAGGTTACCTCATTTTTACCGCATTGTTAGCACCTTTAAGCTTTTATTCTCACAGTTCCTACCTTATTAAATTACGTAATACATTCACATAATATTATTTTACATGTACACAATAATATAAACGTAATACAATGACTGTTACATACATTTTATATATTATATTATACATATACTGCTTTAAGGCGGGCTGTTATATTATATAATCAGACTGATATCTTTTAATTGTTAAAAACACTGCCTTAAGGGTCACTGAAAGGCAAATCAACGGTCTGGTGAGCAAACGCTAACAGGTTGTACAGGGATAGGATAGAATATAGATAATCTGCGACTCACTGCGTAAACTCAAGTAACAGTTCAGCTTCATTGCATATCGTTCTGGCTTTAATACTTAGATATTCCTAAGCCTGGTCATCATCATGTGGCCTGTTCCATCTGCAGAGTTCAAATCTGTTTCTTCCAGTGTTTCCATGCACGTCCCAAATGTCTTCTTCCAAGTGAGTTGTAGACAATAATTCTATCGTTCTTCATTCTGAATTGATGCTCGTACCATTGTTGTTTATAGATTTTCTTCTAGCCATGGTATAAGTCGACGCCTAAGTTGCCAATAGATATAACACCATAATTTTAATTAACCTTTAAGTTTTTATTTTGGAGCATCTTCGATCTTATAGTTTGTGCCCTGCCAAAGGTTTTAATTTCAGCTGTCTCTATTTTCTTCCTTTGCTTTTTAGTCAGAGACTGATTTTCTGATCGCTATGTTAATGTTGTGATGGTACAAAATTTATGTTTTACACTCCATTATTTTCATTCATTCTCGTTGAATTTTTCATTTGGCTTAACCATTCAGAGATTACATATATAGACAAAATATTACACTGACGAAATATCTATAACCGATATTCTGTTGTTTTTCAGTTGTCAAAGGTATCGTGATGACGAATTTCACAAAAAAGGGGAAACATTTTTCGATGACTGAATATCTATTGAAGGAGCATCCGTTAATACATAAAACAGCCGCCAATATATTGTAAATTAAATTGTTACTTCACAAAACCATCTTTGTGCGTTAGGGAACATATAGGTATACAGTTTAAGTTCTACTGGTAGATTAAAGGAGACTGTGGCGAAAGGCCATGTGAGTTACGATGTTCATTTGAAGCAAGTCGCCGGTATCGTTAACAAACTCCCTCACCCCTAGTTGGCCCTGTATCATGCATGTGTCCCTGAAGGCTAAAGAGATACAAGTTTGATGGCAAGTTGCTTGTTGTGGAGGGCCACATGGGACGCGCCCTTACACAGTGCACTCCATGCTCGGCTGGCCACAGTAATCATACCAAGAGGATGAATCCACTCATGTAAAGTGATTTCAGAAGCGCGCCTCGTCGCCTAGCAACCATATATCCTTCGTGTGAGAAGGCTTTTTGATGATGAAAGTATGTCACTTCGTCCCTCAACTCGAAAAAATATGAGTGAAATATGGGGGCTTGATCTAGAAAGTTCGGTTATATATTTTTCTCAAGTAAGGTCTTGATAAAACCCTAATTTTAAATATATGGTTTACCTTTAGAACTAGTGGGCCCGTGCGAAGCTTTCGCACTTCACTGTAAGCGCGATGAAACGTGAGCAGAAATATCAATAAAAACATCTGGTGTGTTACATTCACATTACTTTTCTACCCACTCTTTTACAAACTATTCTTACAAAATCTTACTGTTCTGTCTGTTTCATGTTATTCGAGATAAATATTTGCAGAAGTGGTTTTATTTCACATTTCGCTTTAGGTGAAAGGGGATTATATATCGCTCAAGCGATAGTGTAGATATTTTAAAAGCTGGTCGCTATGTGATGTCCTTGGAATATTGGCCTCTTTGCATTAGAATGAGAAAAAAGGCGCATAGCTGCTTAACATATAGGTATACAAAAATTATTTAGTACCTACTTCACAATTCAAAATAATAACGAATATCTCGGAAGTGGTTAATACCACAAAAAATTGACAAATGTATGTTTTAACGATATATGAATTTTTTGTGTGGTAATATTTTGTCAATTTCTTGCGTTTTATTAAAATTAATTCAGAATGAAGAGGATTTAACAGAATATTCGCAGAAAATTTAACATATAGTATTTTAACAAAAATCGGTACAGTCATTTTTATGAATATGGAAGATAATGAAATGTTTTTCATGTAAGGTAGGAGTCTGGGGGAGGGGCTTTCCTTAAACATTTTTGAGTCGCATCCTTGGAAGACGCAATCTTCGTTTTTGACTTAGCTGTTCACACACGCACTCACATAAACCTTTTTCCAAATTGTATTTTTTTTTATATTTAGGGAGCCTCAAAACATGCCTTTCCGTTGAATTCTCGGAGTAGAATTTTTATATAGAATGCAATAGATACTTCATCTTCTTAACGCTAGGTAAGTAATTTGGAATTTAAAATGAGCAAGCTCTTGTTAAGTTATTTAATGGATTAAAAGCTAAGCATAAAGCGAAATACATATATTTACGTACATTGAGATACAGGTGAGCGTTATAGAATTTCGGTGTACGCAATGTTGGACTTAATAATGGAATCTGCAGTGGTTTTTCGTGGGTTTTTCCCCCATTGACTGCTTTATTGAATGATTTTATTCTTGAAAAATCTATATATAGTTAACCAGGAGATTCCACTATCTTAAATCAAACAAATGTTGATACGTACCCATGCATACAAATTCAGTTAAGAGTTTGTATAAAGTACCTGCATTTCGACATAACAATGTATTTAAATTTATATGCCGCCTTTAACATCTAAGGTCCAATCGGTAGCTTTTTCCCTGTAGAACAATTGGTTCATCATCAATGATGTTCACTCGCTTACAGTGATGTTAATCCTTCGGTTGGTATTGCTTTTGATTAGTACATAATTTCACACACACACACACACACACACACACACACACACATTCACACACCCATGCATACTGATGAACTCTAAGGGCAATGGGGGATAATTCTAGTTAAATAAAAATTACCACCCTCTATCCGGAAATTGAACCTGGGACCTCTGGATTTGGAGGTTAGCATGCTAACCATCAGACTCGATGGATTTTTGTTCGTCTGTAAAAGGCGCAGTTTAAATGGAAATGAACGAGGAGTAGGAAAACTCATTTACACACTTCACTTAAGTAGACGTCAACACCGCCAGCTCCAACAGCCTGCCTGGAGGAGCTTAAGACTACACTGACAGGCCTCACGGAACTCGTGAAAGTCCTGATCACGACGACGGCCGAATGGACTCCGGTACTCTCGGACCTGAGGAGTGGTCAGGACCAACTTCGCGTTCTCCTAGTATCACAAGAAAGCCAAAGGATTTATGCTTCCAGACCCTACAGACAAAACTAAGTGCACCTCTCGGGGTCACTCAACCATACCGAATTATACTCAATAAAGTCGAATTGAAACCCTTACCCAATCCCGATCCACTCCCCGGGAGGTAGTCAGGGCCTTGGTCATGGCTGTTTCCCGGTTATCTCCGTCACCCGCTGCCAGTGAAATAAGCTGGCAGCTCACCTTTCGCACTAGCGGAGGTGCTATGCGGAACCCCACCACATTTTCTTACTTCCCCTTCCAAATACTCTCCTGAAATTCTCTCTCCCAACCCCGTCCACTACCCAAAACAAACAAAAAAAAAAATACCTGGACATGTTTCGAGAATCCCTTGCCCTCAACGTCGGCTGCTGACAAAAGTCCTGAATATACGCCATAGGATGTCTAGATTGCAACATGAAATACATTAGGAAAACCAAAAGAAACACTGAAACGCGCGGAAAGGAGCACTGCTTTTGCGAATCATTTTTGGGAGAAAAACTACGTAATAGACCCGGAGTCAAACTGTTAAAAGAAGTCTCAAAACTTATGGAACTATCCTCATGGGATAAAATCTACATTCGGAAGAACAAGAATATTGCAATGAATTTCGATATCCCAGCAAAGGTAAAACTTAGCAAGTACATCAAAACTTCACCAGATACAACCACAGGCAGATACAGGGAATCGGTCACGAGCCAGTAGGTCAGCAGCTGTCGATGAGAGTAAGGGTCTCTAGAAACATGTCCAGGTAATTCTACTTAATGAAAAGTGTAAATGAGTTTTCCTACTCCTCGTACATTTTCATTTGAAATACTTCACTATCAACCGCTTCTACATTATTACTTAGAATAAGGCGCAGTTTAGATTATTATAACATTCCAAAATATCGTTCGTGCTGTATTTTATCCTATCTTGCTACAAACCAAGGTGCATACATCCAACGC
This sequence comes from Deroplatys truncata, assembly GCA_030765065.1. Lineage (NCBI taxonomy): Eukaryota > Metazoa > Arthropoda > Insecta > Mantodea > Mantidae > Deroplatys > Deroplatys truncata. The sequence continues at coordinate 100,969,165 of CM060975.1, forward strand.
TTTCTGCATACACTCTGGCCGACAAAAACCCAAATGAGCGTGGCCTTGCCAGTGATACCGTAATTATTGACGGGAAGATATAAATAATTAAGTAAAGAAATAACAGTGAGATAAATAATTGCAATAAATAATTTCCATATATTAAATCAGTGTATAATGTAAATGCTTCAGTTGAAATGTTTGTCTGGAAGTATCTGCCTCGAAAAGAAGGTAATTAGGAGTCAGGTTAACGAAAGTCATTAGTGAGTCAAGTAAGAAAGCCATTAGCAACAGCCGAAGGTTTGAACACGTTAGGCATTGAAGGTTATGGGAATTCAGTTAGATTATAAGCTCAGTACGTTTGTACAGACACGTAAGTCGATTCAGGAAATTATAGAGAGTGAAGGAAATTCTTGGAGAAGCGAGCCATCGCCTAGTAACTGTCATATACGCTTACTTAGAGTTTTGAAATTTAGCAACGTATAAGGTAGAATGTTGGTGAGAGTAATTCTATTCTAGGCATGGCTTAAGTAATAAGAAGGCGGGTATCTATATCAGTTACTCTGGCTCTGGTACATGCACTAGTACTTAAATTTATTCGTCCACCCAGTTGTGTATACACTCTACTGATACCGTCAGCGGTACTTGCTCGTCTGATATTTTAAGCCTCAGTGATGTGCTTATGTGGCTATCGCGAGAGATCTTTCAGCAACATTTTAGCGACTCACGGCTGGCTACCCTTCTAATTTCATTTATTGCGGAAACGGTTATTTCCAACTGTAACTTTGATACTGCAGAAGTTAGTAGATGTAATAATTCCGTTGTTATAATCGCGAATACTACGATCCAGAGTCAGTATATTTCTTCATCTCAAAAGGTTGGCAACTCGCTTCAGAAGTAAAATAATATTTCACAACAAATTTTTCAGTCAATTTTGAAGAAGGTATTGTCTTTTAGCCCCACGTATAGGCGCCAACTTGAAAAAGATCATTTGTAGCTACGTATGAAAAGTCAGTTTGAAGTAGTTGGTATTGACGGAGTTGTATCGTATTTCAACTGTTGGGGAGTCGAATTTAAATTTCGTTGCAACCGCACGTATAGTAAACAGTTTCTGATAGCCTTCTCCCCAAATGTATTTTCACTGTTTCTTTAAATATTTAATATTTATTTTTGCCTCAGCTGCATCAGTATTATTGTTAGAGACATGGAAGTCTTGGCAGGGCGTGATGCGACAAGAATGTAGGCTGCCACAAATTAAATAGCACTTCACTGATATCGAGAGCTATGAGATTCTTTTATTTAATACTTGCACTTTTTAACACATATACTGTTTTCGTCTCACACGAATACGTAATTAATTTCTCGAGGACCCATCTCGCATCCAGTTACAAACACTGTCCGCAGGCAACACGTCTAGTTATGATCACTGTTTGGAGGCAACTGACTTGATTTCAACCGTCTAAACTTGTAAATTTCTGTATGTCAAGTCTCTGATTGGCAATCCTACTCCAATAGAATACCTGCATTTAACTAAAGGTTTTTCTGGTTGTTGATTGGCTATTTTTATAAACTGTCACTAAAATTACATTAATGCTTATCACAAATAACATTTAAACTCTCAAACTCATTATTGCCTCAAGGTTACCTCAGTGTTACCTCATTGTTAGCAACGTTTAACTTATTATTCTCACAGCTCCTACATTATTAAATTACGTAATACATTCATATAACATTATTGAACATGGATACAATAATATAAGCATATGCAATGACTGTTACATACATTTAACAAATTATTACATACACATATTGCTTCAAGGCGGGCTGTTATTGAATTTACATATTATATAATTTGACTGAAATCATTTAAGTGTTAAAAACACTGCCTCAATTTAAACCGGTGTTGTTCTTCACAACACATCCACGCATACCCTTAGGGGAAAAAACTCGTAGCTTAACCACTAGAGCAGAATCAACATCAGATATTAGAGATAACGAGAAAAGGTGGCAACTATATTGCTATATCGAGCTGTTTGCGACATCCATTTCCGGCTTCACTAGTCAAGCCAGTTTTGGGGACCACATTAAGACGGTCATGGCCATCATACGTGGATTTTGAACATTGACTCTTAAAATGTGGAATTAGTTGGTTACTCCTATGCTTTGTAGTTCCAAAACTTATTTAAAGTGTTTAGTTAATAGATTTGCCACGCATCCTGTGTTCTAACACTTCTAATTAATGCTCCGTTAGGTACTTTCCCTAATGTTCGTTCCTAACCGTTTAGAATCCACGGTGAAATTATCTATATACAGGGTGATCCATTTAAGTTGAGACTGTACAATCTCTTCAAAACTGACCTTGTAGAAAGGAATGTCTTTTGATATTATGGGGGAAAGTAAATGCCAATAGTCGTGTTTTGTTGGGAGGACGTTATGATGGTCATTTTAGGGCCAATTTAAAATTTTTAAATGCGAACCTACACTTTGTATGTTTTCTTATTAGAAAATTGTTTCGAAAAAGCTGTTTATTTTGTGATGAGGAATAAGAAAACAAAATAAAAAATGTTGGTTACCAATGACGATTCATTGATTGTGCTCTTCGTACACAGCCATTCAGAATTTTCGTTGTTATTTACGTTGGTGTAAGAACAATTGAAAAGTGCTTTACAAAAATGTTTAGTTCTTTATGAGGAGTGAGAAAACAACATAAAAAAAAGTTAAGTTCCCATTAAAAAAAATTAAGTTGACCCTAAAATGACCATCACAACGTCCTCCAAATAATAGCATTTACTTTCCACCATAATATCAAGCAACTTTTATTAAAGACATTTCTTTCTACAATGCTTAGTTTTGCATATATTGTACATTCTTAACTTAAATGACCAGCCCTGTATAATGGATGTTGGAAAACAATACGGAAAATTGTAGAGTAAGAAGGCTGTACCAAAATAAGCATTTTGAATTTAGGAACAAGGAGTCTTTAAAGCTTTTATATTGCCCTACATGCATCAACATTAAATCCGCATGTTAGAGTCTTCAATTGTGTTGTATCAGATGTAAACAAAACGACACTTGTACTGCACTGGTCACTGTCAGTAGGTGTGCCTTATGTTAAACGCCACATTTGTGTCGTGAAGCCTACTCGACGATACTCGTCTTGTTCATTACAAACAGTACACTACGTGCATGTAATGGTTAATTTGTCATTGGGTACCAGTACTCAGTATTTGAGATAATACGTCACACTTGTCGTGTGAGTTCCATTTCATTTTGACTGGCAAATAAAGATGTTTCATAATGTCATGTTCATGCAGCGCTCCTATTATTATCTGCATCTGCAGACCCATGTTACTGTCCTCAAAATGCTTAATTTTGTTTTGTCTCTCTACTCTACAATTTTCTACCCAATGTTTTTTCCGCATATACTGTATATATGTGCATAATATGAGGTTTGCGCCGATGAAGTTTGCTTTAGCATCCGGCGTTATTTATCCTTGCCGATTAATGGAGAGCTGGCCGTGACATTGGATTTTTAAAGTCTGTTTAAGTTTCGAATTTACTGCCTACACATGCCTTTTTGAAAGGACAACTCTTAAAGGAACTACAATGCATTTTTTATCCTAAGGGTAATTTCACTTTATTATAATGGTTACAGAAAATATATGCTGGAAATTAAGGGAATTTACAACTGTTTTGTATCTGCAAAACTTGGCAAAAATGTATTTTTTAAAATTTTTATTATACTTATAACCTGCACCACCATGCTACTTAATTATTTTCTTGTAATATAAACAATTTTAGCTTTAAACTACTTAAAATTAGAGAGCTTCTGGAATTACTGATTAAAATTTTTAGCACCAGTTAAAAAATGCTAAATAGTTTAGCTGAAATCAATTATTTTCTCTAACTTACATTGAAAAACTTGAAATTCAATAAAATGTATACAACATAATTTTTCTCGTAAACTAATAATAATTAAAAATGCCTGCACAGCGATTTCTTTGTTTACATACTAAGTTCAAATTGCTAATTTTGGAGCAATACGATTAACCATAGTATCAAAGTACCATTAATTGTGAATTAAATATCTTAACAAAAGTTGTGTGTATATGAATTATGTTCCGACTATATGGTAAAAATCTAAAACCAATCAAAAGAAAACAGGATTTTTGGACTTTCACCGATACATAGTCTTGAAATGTGCTTCTAGATATATTCATTGTTAATAAATAGCGTGTTTTAGTGTAAAATCGTCCCTTTCCAATACTGCAAAGTGCAGATCAGTTTTTATCCCTAGTATTTTATTTCCTAGGCTAAAAACGTTTTTAAAGCTTTAGGGACACGTGACGCCCGAACGCAACACCTGCACGATGGCGAAGCAAATAACCACTGGGGAAGCGAGATTTATGAGAGGAACAGATGGCAACACTGGCTGGGGCACCAGAAGAAACGAGGAAGAACTACAACCTACGCGAATATTTGCATAAGAATAGACAATAATAGAAAAGACACGTGTAATGTCTCCCAGCGAACAAAACATGCCTTTCACAAAACGGTAAAAGGAAAATAGATTGAAAGGTCCGCTAACATATCGATTTGGGTTTTCAACTGGGAATAAGGACGGGGAACTTCCGTTAAGACTTGGGAATGCTGCCACCACCACAGTCACAGAAAATATACTGACTATCCTTAGTTCTACTTAACGTGCAGGTTAGTGGCCTTCCGTTACTTAATGCTCCTTTAGAGTAGGGTTTGGCATATACCATTATACCTATATGCTGTCATTTTTCCAAAATTAAATTTGTTACGTGTATAGTGTAGGCTGTTGTATATTACAAGGTGGTTGTACCTTGCATTACTTGAAATTTGGATCTCTACATGTGTAATTTAAAATAAACGCATTAATCACTTGGAGCGTAATGTTCGGTTGCCAGCCATGAAATGTGCGTGAGTTTAGCAACTATGGAGATGCGGATTTTTTAGCCATGTATAGGTCCAGTACACATTCAACATTGTGACAAATTTGAGGAGCTACGATAGGTGGCTATCTGTAAATGACAGAAATCAACATTCCGGCTGAGAGAAGCACGGTGCTGACCACACCATCTCCCCGTATTGACTAGATCATCATCCACCCCCAGATTAATCCACCCGTTAATTTCGATATTAAGATTTCACCGGAAATAACCGTTTTCTTCATTTTTGGGGGGGGGGGTTATTCCTTAATCCGCATGTGCAAGAGAGAAACATATAACTCGAAGAAGGAAAATGGAATTAATGTGTAATTAAAGATTGTCGAAGAAATTTAAATAATTTCCCAAACCAAGACAACTATATTTGGTAGAATTTTGTTTTCTTAAAGAGGCTCTCTGATTTTCATTTGTAACATTGACATACCTAACGAAAAAAATCTGATGTGTTACACTCACATGACTTTCTCTACTCTTGTACAAACTATTTTTACAAACCCTTATACACCATCTGTTTCATTTTAATCGAGATAAACATTTGCAGAAATGATCTTTTGACATGCAAAGAGAATTACATTTTACACATAGCGACCAGTTCTAAAAATATTTGACTATCGCTTAAGGCCTACTATGTTCCCCTTGTTTTGTATTTGCAAGGGCAATATAGAAATACAGTAGCCTTTAAGCGTAGACGTATCTCTTAATAGTTGGTTGCTAGGTGCAGCACCATTCTCTTTGCCTCAGATTAATACTCATTGCATATCCAAGACCAAAAAAAAAAAAAAATGAAAAACGAATTCCCATTTGAGAAAATAAGTATTGAAAAATTTAAGGGAATAACAAGCAATATCTCGAAAATGGTTCACTCAACAACAAAAAATGTATATGACATGAATTGTGTTTAACGCGATCTAACTTTTTTGTGTAGTAACATTTTGTCTAGTTCTTATGGTTTACCAGTTATGCAAAAGTCGTTCACAATGAAGAATCTTTTGGAGACATTCCCAGAAAATTGGAGATATACATTTTATTTGTCATGAAAGTATCTTAAACATATGATACTTTAATCAAAATCGTTAGGCATTTTTGAGAAAGTTAACAAAATGTTCCATGTAAAGGGTAATCTGGGGTGGGCGTATTTTCTTGAAAACCTTCATGTCGCATCTCTGGAAGATACTGAACCTAAATACCAAGTTTGGTGTTTATCCGACTGTTCGTTTCTGAGTTATGCTGTTCACACACACACACACATACACGGACATGTTTCCAAAAATGGTTTTTTTTTTTTTTGGATTCAGGGGGCCTCAAAGCATATGTTTCCGGTGAAATCTTGTTATCGAATTTTTGGGTGGAATACGTAGTAGAGCGAGTAAAAAGAGTGTATATCTTTATTTTTCTCTAATAGACGTTCCTTCTTTGTATTTTATAAACTATAAAACGCGTACTTAATATTGCTACAGAACAAAGATGCCTTAAAAACGTAGCATTTTGTTAAATAAAACATTCAACGATTTCTAAAAGTATTCTCTGTCATGTAAAGGTTCTTGCATTTTAAATGACGCACGCAAACAATTATCACTTCTAAACTCATACACATAGACTTGATTTAAGGGGAAATTGAAAAAGTTCTATCTCGCGATGTTAAATCTACTAATTTCATTACCTATTATGTCAGAAACTATTTAATATATCGGGGACTGAAATTTTTGTTCTTTTCCACCCAAAAAATTCGATGTCGAGATTTCATCGGAAATATCTTTTGAGACCCCCTGAACAAAAAACGGGTATTTTTAGAAAAATATTTGTGTGTGTGCGTGTTAACTCACAAAAGAAATACCGGATGAATAACAAAGTTCAGTACCTTCCAAAGATTTGACACAAAGTTTTTCAAACAAATTCTCCAACTCCAAACTACTCAACAGGAATGCTTTGATTTTATGAAAAAATTCTCTTAACGATTTTGATTAAAATACCATATATTAAAGATATTTATCTGAGAAATAAATTTATAATTTTAATTTTCTGGAAATAACCTTTGAAGCCCTCTTCATTCGAAAGGAATTTTGTATACTCTTGTCTAATTGATTAATGTTAAGCGATAAACGAAAACGTGCTACACAAAAAATGGAGATCTCTTTGTAACACACACTTTATTTCAAATAAGTTTTTTGTGGCATAAGCTACTTCCGAGATATTCGTTTTTAATGGCTTGAACTGTTCAGTAGCCATTCTTTTAAATTCCTGTTGATTTTCAGTTGTTTCTCGCGATTGCATCCAAGGAGTATGGAATTTTAGGCCAGCATATAGCGTCCAGTTCTAAAACCTATGACTATCCGTATTCTCTGTATCTATAACGAAATGTGTAATGTAGCTATTTCCGGAAAGTTTTATTTGAATTAAAATGAAGTAGATAGAAAAATAAAATTTCGTAATAATTTGTATCCCACTAAGAAACGATAGAGGGTAGAGAAAGTCATGCGAATGTAACGCATTAGATTTTTTAGGGGAATTTTCGGCATTTTTCTCCATTTATTGTTGTTTTAACTTCCTGAAACCATTCCGTAAGCGCCTAAGCCGATTACTAGACAGTGATAAAAAAAGTAAGCTTTTTTTATCAAGTTTACGTAACAGCTGTGAAATTAGTTGCGCATTACGGATTATTTTGCCCTCTATAGAGGTGAGAACTCCACAGATAGGTCGAAGCTTTGAAATTAAAAACAGCTGAAAGTAATTTCCTCCTCCTCCTACTCCTAAGCAAGTGCAACTCTTCCAATTTGAGTTCAATCACAATAGTGACCCATCCCTTTTACCGCCCAGCCTCCGGCTCCACATTCCCATTATACCATCCAGCCAGGAAGGGAGAGTAAATAATGGTACTCCATCCTTGTCTTTAAATTTGATGACGGACTTAAGAGGACTGTCGTGCTGGCTCGTGTGCCTGGAGCACAAGATCCAGTTAATTTGGTCCTCCATAAAATGGAGAAGTTAGGGTCTTTATTTGTCTTCAACGGAAAGTTTACATTCTAGTAGGCGGGGATAGCTGGCTTCACTTGACAGAAATATTGGCCACTTCTGCTTTTTGGTAGTACCAGCCTCCTCTGGGCCGATTTTGGAAGTCCGCCAACTCGATGTACTCTGACTAATATTTGACAAAAAGTGCCACAACTTTAATCCAGAATAATCCTTGGGAAATGAACGCTTTTTATAATGCGTTTTAGGACCAATAATGTAGTTATGGTATCTCATACATGTGCAGAAAAGAAGTCGATGTTAATAATCGAAGACTTAAATAGTTTGCTTTCGACTAGCGGAGACAATTCTATATCGCCATTACTGTGCTCTCCTCCCGCATCTACTCTCTCCTCTCCGTGGTCCTCTCTATCTCATTGCGTATGCAACGCACATGTATTGTTTAGAAAACTGATGCAATAATTTTGCCAGATTAACAACAATTGAATATAAGTTTAAACTTTAATATTACATCAAATTCAGCTCAAATCTTTGTTTATTATGTGATTCTGTGGTAAAACATTATCTACAGGAATATAATACTACAGAAAAAATTGTTTAACACGTTGATTATAAAGTTTACTGGCTTCTAGATAGGCTACTAATGCAAGGCATTGACTTGTAAGTCCTTGGGGGTGTAAGTCCTACAAAGAGGAGGGTAATTCGTTGAAGAAGAGGATATTTTAGTCAAGATTGACAATAACCTTCGGGAAAAATAAATAATAAACATTTTTTAATATAAACGGCTCTCCGGAGTAGGGGAATTTCATTAAAAATCTGATGTGATACATTCACATGAGTTTCTCTATCGTTTATTAATGGGTATACAAATTATTTTTCTCAAGTTTGTTTTTATACTTACTGTATTTAAATCTTGACAAACCTTTGCAGAAATAGCTACATAACACATTTCTTAGGATGCAAAGAGAACAGCGACAGTCAAATGTCCATACTGTTTCCATGTAATCGCGAGAAACAACTGAATGTTGAAAGGACTTTTAAGAAAACGACCAAGAAATGAACAATTTGAACCTTTAATGACGGATATCTCAGAAACGGCTTATGCTACAAAAAACTTATTTTAAATAAATTGTGTGTTTTAAAGTGGTCTACATTTTTTTTTGTGTAGTACGTGTTCGTCTACCGCTTAACGTTTACCACTCACACAAGATTATATAAAGTTCCTTCCGAATGAAGAGGTCTTCATAGGCTATTCCCCGAAATTAAATATATACATTTTATTTCTTATGTAATTATCTTTCATATATGATATGTTAAACAAAATCGTTAGCCATTTTTTAGAAAATAAACAATTTCTAAAAATGTTGAATGTAACGGGTAGTTTGGGAGGTTGGGATATTTTATTGAAAATCTTGTGTCGCATCAAACCCAAATACAAAGTTTGGTATCTTACCAGCTTTCGTTTTTGAGTTTTGGTGTTCAGAGACACACACACACACACACACACACACACACACACACAGGCTTACATTTTTCCAAAAATGCTCCATTTGGATTCAGGTTTCTCGAAACATGTTTTTCCGGTGAAATCTCGGTGTCCAAATTTTGGTTGGAATGCAATACTTCCTCTGCTTATTATACGTAGTAGAGAAAGTAAAAATTTGGCTTGCCTCAGTGGCTTAAGCTGTGTGTAAACAGCTTTGCAATCTTTTTCTAAAAATGTTTTATTTGTGTTTTGATTGAAAAGAGTATTTCCGATGGAACACCAATATCGAATTTGAAGTACGACACTTCCTCTGCTACCATACATAAGTGGCGGAGAAAGTGATACGCTTTTATGCAAATGGTTTGTTTGTGAATTTACAGCATTGTCTTACTGAGTTTAGGTAAAATGATGATTGCTCCCTGATTACAAAGGCTTAAAAATTTCTTGCGCAGACGTACTCATTCTTTTGTTCCCTCAGGACAATATTTTGTTTGTAATTATTCTTATATGTTTTCTTTCATCCTTTGTGTTATTTTATTGTTCGGCGTATAACTGAAAACCTTTTTTTTGGGGGGGGGGAACATCTTTGTATACTGATACACCTTGGTGCACTTAGAGTAAAAATCTCATTTCACTCGCCTGTATTTCACTTTCATTTCTTTTTGTTTTACCCGATGTTCATCTCCATATAAAGACCACGACGGCCATTGTTTCATACACTTTTATTTCGGTTTCTTTACGAGCCTTTCATGCTATTGTTCTATTTACTTTACAACAATGGCTTTGACTATTTGGGGCTTTTGTTGTTTCAAACTTTAGTCTGGCGTCATTTAAAGGATATCCTCATTGCAGTGGTTCGCAAGGTGTTCTGCAGTGGCAGCGTGTGCCGCGACGTTTGCTAATTGAGATATTTCTGTAAAAGTAATTGAATTAATATTTTATTTTCAGAAGCAAACAAGAGAAAAGTGTTGGGAAACCGTTCGGTCTACGTAGATTAAAATTCTCCAACTTAGAATTTCAGTACTTTCTGGATCTACCAAATGTTCCCAGGAAGAAAGTATTGGAGGTTATTTTTTCAGCGTTGTTAAGTATCAATGTGGCTACATCCCTCAACGTTCTAAAATTAGGAGAATTTATTAACTCAGTAAACAGATTGGTAGTACAGAATATGTTTGAAACGTTTTACTGTCAATCATCCGCACTTTTACTTTCTATACTACGTACTTGCAGTAAGCAGATTATGTTTCACCCAAGATTTATTGTCGACATTTCACCGGAAATACATGTTTTGAGGCCTCTGAATAAAAAAAACGTTTTTTAGAAAAACTGTGTGTATGTGTGTTTTGTCTGTCTGTGAAGACCATAAATCAAAAATGAAAAGTCAGATAAACATCAAACGATATTTAAGTTCAGTAACTTCCAGAGACGCTATACAAAGATTTTCAAGAAAACCTCCAACCCACAACCAATCTTTACATGGAACATTTTTGGAAATTTTTATTCTCCCAAAAATGGCTGTAATGTCTTGGTTAAAACACCGTATATTAAAGATATTTTACATGACAAATAAAATGTTTGTATTGAATTTTCTTGGAAAAATCTGTGAAGTCTTCTTCATTCTGAAGGAGTTTTGTATAATCTTGTATAACTGGCAAACGTTAAGTGATAGACAAACACACAGTACAGAATCTTGACAACACACAATTTATTTCAAATAAATTTATTGTGGCATCAGCCATTTCCGAGAAATATATAATTATTGGTACAAATTCTTCAATACTTCATCATTCTTTTAAAGTACTGGCAATTTTCAGTTGCTTCTCGCGATTGCATGGAAACAGTATGGAATTTTAAAGCCAGCATATAGTGTCCAGTTCTTAAACATTTGGCTGTCGGTGTTCCCTTTTTATCTATAATGAAATGTGTAACGTAATTATTTCTGCAGATTTGTCATGGATAAAATGAAGTAGAAAGGAAAATAAGCTTTCATAAGAATTTCGTAAAAATAAAGAATAGAGGGTAAAGAAAGTCATGTGAATGTACACATTTCTTTTAGTAGTGTTTAAAGCCCGTTCTTACTACATAAGACACTACGGGTGGTGACGTCGGTGATAAATGTAAAAAATGTGGGGAAGGAAGCCCGGAAGGAAACATTCCTGGCCTATACCTCCTCGTCATTTGCCAGTTATGATGACCTAGGAAAACCTGGCAAAAACCTCATTTGTTAATCGTATGGAACATTTACTGCAATATTGGATTATCCGGATTCCGGCAGCTGGATATAAACTGTAAATTACGTTAAATGGTTATGAAGGACTAATTTGGAAAGAGCTATAGGGTAGGATTTTCTTAAAAGAAAGGGAAATCCAATCAAATTCTTGTCAGATTACGTATTTAGCCAAACTTGTGAAATGGTTACTCAATGCTGCCTGGAAGTAACAAACATACACTATGTGATCAAAAGTATCCCTAGGTCCACTGTTTCTGATGTGATAGTGAAGTGGAAACGTGAAGGGACATGTACAGCACAAAAGCATACAGGCCGACCTCGTCTGTTGACTGACAGAGACCGCCGGCATTTCAAGAGGGTCGTAAAGAGTAATAGACAGACATCTATCCAGACCATCATACAGGAATTCCAAACTGCATCAGGATCCACTCTAAGTACTATGACAGTTAGGCGTGAGGTGAGAAACCTTGGATTCCATAGTCAAGCGGCTGCTCATAAGCCACACATCACGCAGGAAAATGCCAAACGACGCCTCGCTTGGTGTAAGGAGCGTCAACATTACATGATTGTACAGTCGCAAAACATTGTGTGGAGTGACGAATCACGGTACACAATGTGGCGATCCGATGGCAGGGTGTGGGTGTGGCAAATGCCCAGTGAACGTCATCTGCCAGCGTATGTAGTGTCAACAGAAAAATTCGGAGGTGGTGGTGTTATGGTGTGGTCGTGTTTTTCTTGGAGGGGGCTTGCACCCCTTGTTGTTTCGCGTGGCACGACCACAGCGCAGACCTACATTGATATTTTAAGCATCTTCTTGCTTCCCACTGTTGAAGAGCAATTCGAGGATGGCGATTGCATCTTCCAACAGGATCGAGACATGTTCATACTGCACGGGCTGTGGCGGAGTGGTTACACGACAATAACATCCTTGTAATGGACTGGCCTGCATAGAGTCCTGACTTGAATCCTATAGAACATCTTTGGAATGAAACCTTCCAGCATGTGATTGAAAGTATGTCTGCGAGAGTGAACGCTGTCATCAAGGCTAAGGGTGGGCCAGCACCATATTGACTTCGAGCATTACCGATGGAGGGCGCCATGACCTTGTACGTCATTTTCAGCCAGGTACCCGGATACTTTTGATCATGTAGTGTATATGTTTTATTTGAGAAATTTGGAAATTTGAGGCAGTATTTCTGACTTTAAACAACTATTATGATGACTATACTAACTATATATTTATGGTCATGAAATAATAGGCCCCTACAACTGATTAATAATCTATGTAAATTATGTATGCAAAAGATAGTGTATACAGTATCTTTTTGCAAATAAGGGTAAAATATTTTTGGACAATGTTTACGTGTAGAGAAGTTGAAGCTCTAAGATGCTGGAATGGCAGCAATTTTTGTGCAGACGAGATCCATAAAAACAAACCCTTGGGGAAGTAATAATAGCGTTAACCTTGATGTGGGAGTACAATACAGAAGAACTTCGAGAAAGTTCAGCAGAGAACGTTGCTAACATCAGAATTTTTAATATAGCCACGTGTAAGTTAAAACGCAATAAAATACAGAAAAAACAGTGTTCTGTTAAGTAGATAAGTAGCCAATGAGAGTGAGATGATAGGAGATTTAAACGTTTAAGTACAGGACGCCATGAAGATCGTACCCAAGTCAAGTTAGTTGTGTTGGCGATCTTTTATGGTACAGACGTGTAATGTCTTGATAGTTATAGTAGTTAATTGAGAATAATTTAGTTCCGCCGAAATTGTAGTTAAATTAATAAAAGCACTACACAGTGAATATACACAACCCAACTAGATCACTCATATGAATATGTAGCTTAAGTGACTAATAATTACACTAGTCTGCATTTGCAAACTTTTTGTCAGATGATTTCTTAAAAGTAGGTGTTCTTGAATCACGTTTTTATGCTAATTCCAGAAATAATTTCCGTTTTTTTCTGCCACGTCAGGTTTTTACACAAAATAATTAATGTTTTGACAATTTTACTAATGAGCGTAGAAAAGTATTCAAATGCCATTTCACACACAAGTAAGGTTTTAAGAATACTCTCAAGAACTCCCCTAATTTATTTCATGACTACATTTTAACAAAACAAGAAGCCAAAGTGTTTCATTTAATTTTTTTCAAACTTTCTCTCCTTTGACTTCCTTGAAGATTCTTGAAGATGACTGTCCCTCCTCAACATCCAACAGTAGTCGGCCATCATAGTTTCATTCCATCTCCCCTGGTACCTCCTCTCCATTTCTTTAATATCTTGGTGAAAACGTTCACCTTGCTCTTCACTATAATGTCCCAGATTTTCTGGAAGGTAGTCGATATGTGAATGCAGAAAATGCACCTTTACACTCGTGTTACAACCCATCTTCTTGAAATTTTCCAACATTGTTTCGACAATAACCTTGTAATTAGGATCTTTGTTATTGCCTAAGAAGTTTTCAGTAACTGATCGGAAAGCGGTCCATGCTTCTATTTCTCTCTCATTCATTGTCTTCTCAAAATCTTCATCCTTCATCAATTTATTTATTTGAGGAAGAACAAAAATTCCAGCCTTTAATTTGTCTTGTGTAATGAAGGGAAGTTTCTTGGAAAGGTACTTGAAACAGGGTCCATCCTGTGGTAGAGCCCTTACAAATTGCTTCATAAAACCCAATTTATAGTGGCGGAAGCAAAATCTTTATATCTCTATATTGTTGAAGTGAAATTGTGAAAAAAAAACTGTACGTGGTAGAAAAAAACTAAAAGCAGTTATGAAATCAGCATAAAAAAGTGAATCAGAATCACTTATTAGTTTTCAGTCATCCGATATCATGTAGACTAGTGTTATAATTTAATCTAGCTAGCGAACTCAGAAAATTCAACGGTTGACTGTACTTGTTGGCAATTAAGCCATCTTAATAATTCGAATTTAACTTACAGCTTCAACCATCATCATTTCTATGTGGACCAGTGTTCATTAGTGCGGACTACAGGGTGTTTATATGACTAAAAGTGAAAGATGATTGTGTTAAATTGAATCTCCTTAGCCGTACCACGCCCTGATAAGTATTGCTCGATCTACTAGGACTGATGTAGCCGAGGCCTATTGCTGGAATTATTGTCTAATCACCGAACCCAAAAAGTAATAATACATAAATATGAAACCACTTATAGCCCAATATAAATCAAACTGTGTTATACTATTAGCCAGTACGCTACCCGCAAGATTTTAGCTAGTTTACCCTTAAACATCTCTATTTTAAATGGGATTATTTAGGTTGGGCTTTACAGAAAATGTTTCGAGTGAAATGTTCCGATTCTTGTGGGAAATGAACGCAGATGGTCACGTTTCCTGTTAAATTCAGAAGTTTCTTTTTTGGGGGGGGGGTATTTTTCGTTAGCTTTTTACATATTTAGTGATGAAAATAAAATCTCAGTCAATTTATTTCCATACAGATTGCAACATTTTCTTCCCTTGTTAGCATACAGGATTTAGGAATCGGCAGTTCATCGTGTTTTATTTGAAGTAACCTCCGAGTTGCTCTTTTTTACTTTCTCTACTACGTACAGTAAGTAGGGGAAGTATTGTATTCCACCCAAAAATTCGATACCGAGATTTAACCGGAAATACATGTTTTGAGGCCCCCTGAATCAAAAAAAAGCATTTTTGGAAACATGTCTGTGTGTCTGTCTATGAACAGCATAACTCGGAAACGAACAGTCGGATAAACACCAAACTTGGTATTTAGGTTCAGTATCTTCCAGAGATGCGACACGAAGGTTTTCAAGAAAATCCCCCTACCCCAGATTACCGTTTACATGGAACATTTTTCGAAAATTTTAATTTTCTCAAAAACGGCTCTAACGATTTTGATTAAAATATCATATGTTTAAGATATTTTCATGACAAATAAAATGTATATCTTGATATCTTGAATTTTCTGGGAATGTCTCCAAAAGTATTCTTCATTGTGAACGACTTTTGGTAAACTGTTAAACCATAAGAGAAAGACAAAATTTCACTACACAAAAGATTGTAGATCGCATTAAAATACACAATTTATGTCATATACATTTTTGTTGTTGAATGAACCATTTTCGAGATATTGCTTGTTATTCCCT
This sequence comes from Deroplatys truncata, assembly GCA_030765065.1. Lineage (NCBI taxonomy): Eukaryota > Metazoa > Arthropoda > Insecta > Mantodea > Mantidae > Deroplatys > Deroplatys truncata. The sequence goes on from CM060975.1 coordinate 100,984,927, forward strand.
TAAATTTTTTGGTAATTCGTTATTCATTTTTTTGTCTTGGATATGCAAAGAGTATTAATCTGTGGCAAAGGGAATGGTGCTGCACCTAGCAACCACTATTAAGAGATATGTATATGCTTAAAGGCTACTGTATTTCTATATTGCCCTTGTAAATATATATTCCCCTTACTTCTACAAGAAAATTAGCAATAAGATAGTCTGCAAATGTTTATCTCGATTAACATGAAGTAGATGGAGCATAAGCGTTTGTAAAAATAGTTTGTACAGGAGTAGGGAAAGTCATGTGAGTGTAACACATCAGATTTTTTGGGGGTGATGAAAATCAAATCTGTCAATTTATTTCCATGCCGAATGCAAGATTTTCTGCCCTTGTTAGCATACAGGATTTAGGAATCGGCAGTTCATCGTGTTTTATTTGAAGTAACCTGCGAGTTGCTCTGTTTTCTCCAGTTACATAGTGATGGCTAACTCTGAGGACAGAAAGTGCTATTTGCGCGCGCAATGACGACAGAAATTGAAGGAAAATTACTCCATCACACTACGTTTGGAAGGAACCGAGCGAGGTGGCGCCGCGGTAACGTGTGCCACTCGCATTAGGGAGGTCCCGGGTTCGATCGACCGCCCACTCCGATCCGTGGGTTTTTCGTGGTTTCCCTGGATCGGCAGGTGAATGATAGGATGGTTTCTTCCATCATTTCCCTTTCATTCCGTTACCTTTTCATCTTTCAGGCGTACTTCTTGTTTCGTGGCGTTTGACTGTGCCGGACAGATGGCGCGAATGCATGCTCAAAGGAAAGAGTACTCCCCGTGGAGGGCTGGGTGATTCGGATTGTTCATCGCCCTCTCTAGGCAGCTCCAGCAGTGGGATAGGTCTTTGAGCTTGGACATACTCCGCGCGTCTCTGTGGTCTGCAGCCTCCTTGGTTCCTTCACTTTATTCCTTCCTCCTGGAGGGGTAGTCGCAATAGATCTATGCAGGTTGCATTGCCCGAGGTGTCGCCCTTCATTGAGTTATCCACATTGAGGCAGTATTTTTAACATTCAAATGATTTCAGTCTAATCATATTATATGTAAATTCAATAACAGCCCGCCTTAAAGCAACATGTGTATGTAATAATTTGTAAAATGTATGTAACAGTCATTGCAAATGTGAACGTATTACGTAATTTAATAATGTAGGAGCTGTGAGAATAATAAGTTAAAAGTTGCTAACAGTGAGGTAATAATAAGGTAACCTTGAGTCAGTAATGAGTAAGAAAGTTTAACAGTACTACTTGTGATTCTTGGAGTAACTATAATGTAATCTTAGTGACAGTTTATAAAATAGCCAATCAACAACCATAAAAAGCTTTAGTTAAATGAAGGTATTATATTGGAGTAGGATTAGCCAATCAGAAACTGAAAAGGAGTAACATTTACAAATTCAGAAGTCAGTTGCCTGCAGACAGTGTTTGTAACCGGATGCATGATGCGTCCTCGAGAAATATAATACGTATTCGTGCGAGACGAAAATAGTTTATGTATTAAAAAGTGCAAGTATTAAATAAAAGAATCTCACAGCTCTCGATAACAGTGAAGTGCTATTTAATTTGTGTCATGGATTAATAAAAAGGAGTGAATTAAAACTTAAAATCTGTGTAAGCCTACATTCTTGTCGCATCACACCCTGCCAAGTCTTCCATATCTCTAACAATAATACAGACGCAGCCGAGGCAAACATAAATATTTAATACTTAAAGAAACAAACAAATTACAAAGTTAATTGTTTTTTAAAACTTGGGGCAAAGGCCTCCTGAAAATACATATGGGCGAAGGCTACTGGAAACTGTTTACTATACGTGCGGTTGCAACTACCACCAAGTTCGGTTCCCCAACAGTTGAAATACAATAATACTCCTTCATTACAACTTCAACACATATATGTACGTTTGGAAAGAAAGGGAAGAAGACATGCCTGTAAATAAGGATTGAGGTGGTGGAACAAGCAGACAGGTTCAGTTATTTAGGATGCACGCCCAGAGATAAGGGCGAGGGGGCGAGAGTGAGCAGCCCCTCTGTCTCGCTGGCTCAACTACTCTTACTGGTATCGTAGCTTCATTCTGTCATAATCAGTTTCATTGTCAAATGCTCTATGATAAACGAATAAAATCCTAACCGTAAGTGCCCTCCCTCTCTCCCTCCAGTTGAATAAAGGGCTTAACACATAAGGAGTATGCCATTATGTAGTGTGGAAACCTGGCTTTACTACGAAATGAGGGAAAACATTGGAAGGATTTGAAATGTGAATATTGAGAAGCGTTCTTTATTTAATTTTTTTTTTAAGTTTTATTTATGGACGCTCCTTAATTATTGTTGTCCTTAGCGTCCCATTCTATATTGAGCGTGAAAGATCGAACGTTTTGCTCAGAGACCTCTTTATCAGGCTTGAGGTTCTTTTACGTGCCGTAAATCTACGACACGGGACCACGGGTTTTATTTCCCTTCCGTAGGAAGCCATGGTAAGGATGTTTATGGCGGAAAAAATCCATCGCCCTCGGAATTCAGAAAAACGTTTTTAGAAAATGTGTGTAAAAAAAAGTCTGATACTTAACTAAACTCGAAGTTTAGGTCCAGCATTCCAAGGGTACGAAAAGATGATTTTCAAAAAACTCTCTCCAAGACAAACCACTCCTTAGACGGGAAAAATTCGTTATTCTTTTCTTAAAAATGGCTCAAACATTTGGTTTTTTTTATCAAAATAGATATTTTCATGACAAATGAAATGTATATCTTGAAGTTTTTGAGGATAGTCCTCTTCATTACGAATGACTTTTGTATAATTGGTAAGAGAGAGAGAGAGAGAGAGAGAGAGAGAGAGAGAAAGAAAATTACTACACAAAAAGTGTAGATCTCGTTAAAGCACACACTTTATGTCAAATATACATATTTTTTCTAGAAGAATTAACCGTTTCAGAGACATTCCTTGTTATTGGTTTGATTTTTCAAATGCTAATGCTTTTCTCAAATGCGAAGTCCTTATTCGTTTTTTTCCTCGTGGTCATACAAAGAGCAGAGCATTTCAAAGCCATGATATAGCGACACGCTCTTTAAAGATCTGACTATCGCTTTATCGACTGTATCCTGAAATGTGTAAATGTAAATTGAAGGTTGATCTGGATTAACAAGAAGTACGTAGGTTAATAACCTCTTGTAAGAATAGTTTCTAGAGCAGTGAGAAGAAAAAGTCATGTGAATGCAACCCATCAGAATTGTTTTATTTTGAGAAACTCCAGCAACCCAAAAATATCCGATCTGGGCTCGAAAATCTTTCTAGTAGCTTTGTGGATATTTATGTTCATAAGTTTAAATCTTAACTAAGGCATAATTGAAATATCATCTTGTATTATATCTACATTTATTTCATATACTTTTAATTCTTCTCTGATTATTTCATTATTTATATGCTTCAATAAAGTGCATCCTTTTTTTCCTTAAAAATGTCACCTTTGCTTCTTGCGGTATACTCGTGGTGGGAGAGCATAACTCGCAGTATGTCCGATATATTAATATATGAATTAATGTATAAACTATGGTGATACTATAATTATCTCGTGTTTTAGTTGTTACTCTTAAAGTGTTATTTTTATTTCTTGCCACGGCTGCTGTTATTTGGGTTTTTGGTAGAGCTTGTTTATCTTTGCAGGGTGTGATACGGGAAGGAAGGTAAGAAGTAACAACTCTAACAATAGATTAAGTCAATGAAGATCACTATGCTTTAATGGCACGCGAATTTACTGTTTTAGTAAGAAGCTACACAGTTACTTCAGTTGGAGATGTAGAACGGTCTATCCCCACCACGTTTGGGCGCCAAACTTGCGGTCGCCGAGCAATCAAGTATTTTATAAGTGCTCTAGAAATACTGGTAGTATTTATCACACGTTCCTATGGACTTTTAAATTGATAACATTTCAACGTTCCTACTACATTATGAGAAGTAACTAATAACGCCTGTTTCGGAGAGCTTACATGCATGTTATTCAAATCGCAGCACTTTATACGCAACCGCCTTGGCTGATGGGGACGCTATAACTAACTTTGCTGCATTTAAACATTTTAAACATATTCTTCCTTAAAATCTCATTGTCTATCTTCGTTCAGCTTGGAACCTTCTAGAAGGCTTACCAGGTTATTGTTCGTTGTTTGCAAACATGTGACCTCTCTACAAAAATATGTTGTGTTCGCTTGTCGCTTTTCTATTTCACAAAGGCTCAAGGTCTGGCTTTTATGACTTTTCCGTACAAGTCTTTTTTGCCTGGGCCCTAATTCTAACACAAAGATATGTTTGTTGGCTTTTAATAAGGGTTCCACAGCTCCAGCTCAACACTTGCACATACATAAATCTTATGCCTTAACTTCTATTTATATAACCAGTATTTTGCTTATTAATAACATTTCACATTATAATTTACATTATTATGTACATGGTATATATATAACCATAGTTACTTTCTCATTCTTGTGCTTTATTCTTAAATTTTCTTCTCTGTATCCATGTTTCAGATCCATACATCAATATAGGTTAGCCATTGTTTTAAAACATTTTATTGTGGTATGTCGTCTTCTTTTATTTTCCAACGTGAATTGTCCAACTTATTACTTGGAATTTTTGTAATGTTATGTTAGTAACGCGTGAGGGGATAATTGAAATATAAGCAATATTTACATCGGTGTTTAATTAGAATTTGTGACTGTGTTTTAATTTTGGTTCTCTAGTAAACGCGAGAGAAAATAATAACAATTCTTTCAGATTATGAAATATAGGGATACTGTCACTGCCTAGAGGGGAATTATACCCTTGATCATATAATGCATACAAAACTCTGGAGCTAGGGGTGTAGTAATTACAAGTGCAACTAAAAACCGACATCACAAACTTCATCTCTGAACTTCAAGATGAGGGTTGGAGAACAGTTTCCGGAATTCCAGTCTTGATTCGTTGGAAGCCAAAACGAATTCTCTGCGCAATTTATTGTTCTCCATTACATGTTTATATTAATCTTCTCCTTAACATATTGTGCTAATAAGAGTGATGATGAAATGCGAGGCGAGGTAATTTGTGCGAGCAATAAGGCGTGGGGTTAGTCAGCGCGTATTGTAGAAATAGTTTTGTGGCATGTTACAAATGAATACGGTTCTCTAAAGAGTTAAATTACATTTTCTTTTGTTGCAGGTAAGTCTCGAGCAGTGGGCCGTATATAAGTTTGCAGTTAGTCAGTGGTAAGTGATAAATATTAATTTATTATCTGCTTTTGATGGCATATTTGCTTTTGGAATCAATATGTTCTGGAATCTGCCACACTTGAATACAGGATGTAACAAAAATGTACGGCACAAATTGCAGAACACATTCCTCATATTTAGACGAAGAAATTGTTGAATGAACATAGGTCTGAAAACGCTTTGTTACCGTGTTACAACTCATTAATCATGGGAAACACACAAGAATAGAACGTACCACCATACCACAGCAACTCTTTCTCACAGGAGATGTTCAGTACGACCTCGGTGAGCATTGATACATGCATCAGCTCGCCGTCGTAGTGAATCTCGGATGCGCTGATGTATCCTTGGAGTATTTCGTATGGTTTCGCAGCCTTCCATAATGCGGGCACGGAGAATCTGAACATCTGGTACTAGGGTTCGATACACAAGAGCTTTCAAATGCCCCACAAATAAAACTCCAGTGGGTTTAGGTTCGGGGAGCGTGGAGGCCAGGCAATCGGTCCACCTCTACCTATCCATCTGTCACCGAATTTGTTATTTACAACCCGATGGACATTAACACTAAAATGAGGAAGTGCATGTTTTGTCGCACAGCTAAAGGCACACCTGCTAACAGATCAAGTAGAACATTCTCTACCAAATTATGGTAACTTTGTTCGTTGAGGCTTGGTGGAAGAAGTGAGGCCCTACCAAACAGCCACCAACAATGCCGTCCCAAACATTCACAGAAAATCTTGTTTGATGACTTGCTTCAATAGTTGCGTGAGGATTGACATGCGCCCGTACATGCGGATTGTGATGCTTTACAATCTGATCTCGCTAAAACGACGCCTCATCTGTGAACGGCACCGTGCAGGAGAATCAGCTGCTGATAGTGCCTGCACACGCGTAAATGGTATGGATACAGCCCGACCTCGTGTAACACTCGCCAGACCGTCATGTGGCCAATATTCATTGTTGCAGCTACTTGTCTTGTACTGACGCTAAGGTCGTCGTCAACTGCCTGCAATTCTGCCGCCTCCCGTTGCGGTGTCCTCGTCCTTCTAGCCCTCCCCCAATCACGAGTATCAGGCTGAAATCCCCATGTTTCCTAAGACGACGATCAATGGCTTCAAAAGTTTTCCTGTCAGGGCACCTTCGTCCTGGAAATCTCTCCCGATACAAACGTTGAGCGCAAATGCCACTGCCGTCTGCTAACCCATACATCAAATGGGCATCTGTCATCCCTGCATTTGTGTACACTGCCATTGCACGAGCCAAGTCTGTGATCAGCTCTACTAGTATGTAGTAACCGGTGTGCTTGCCAAGGTCGTACTGCTCACTGGAACAGTTGATGTTACTTGTAAACAAGCAATAACGTAAGTCGCATGGCAACAGGGACATGTAAAACAAAACACTGGCGGTGTACCTACGATAATGACAACGTAACCAGATGTAACCAAGAGTGTATGTTCCCCATGATTCTAACGTTCTGTTCGTGTGTGTTTACCATGATTAATGAGTTGGAAAAATGAGTTTTAACATGGAAACAAAGCGCTTCCAGACCCATGTTCATATAACATGATTTGTTCGTCTACGTGTGAGAAATGTGTCCTGGAATTTGTGCCGTGCATTTTTGTTACATTCTTAAATGCTGACTCTAAAAACTGTATAGATGTTTCAAATGAATGAGGAATACTGCAGTCACCTTAATTTTTCATCGATTCTCCTCACTACCGCAATAAGAATTCAGTTCTCGTGAGCAAATTGCGAAGTCCGTCTCATTCTATAATGTAAGATTCTCAATCAGATCATTTAGCTTACATTGAAGGGCGAAATGATCAAATACTTCAGTCTTTGAACAATTGTAGACATAGTTTACTGAGAAGCTAAGACGTAGTTAAAGCCGTATGTTGTATAAGTTTACGACCTAAGGGAATAGTCGCACCATTTTATTTTTACTGTTTAGAGATAACCTCTTTCTGCTATTATTGATTATAATTCTTTCGCTTTTCAATCTAAATAAGGAAATAGTGCCAGCAATTGAGATAACGCAGTTTAGGGACGTCATAACCATAACTTCAGTCAGATGGTAACTTCATTTCTTCTTATTACACTTATAAACTGCAGGATTCAGTGAACGAGCTCATTCAAAGATCACATATTTTATTTTTTAAAAAGAAATAAGAGTTTCTGTGTTGTTTCATTTCATTAGTACTGGAAAAAATCTGATGTGCTACATTCACATTACTTACTGTATCCTCTATTGTTTATTACAAACTGTTCTTACTAAAGCTTATTTTTCTATCTACTCTTTTTTAATCTAAATGAACCTTTGCAGAAATAGCTATATTACACATTTCGTTATAGATACAAAGAGAACTGCGATAGTCAAAGTTTAAGAACTGGAAGATATATGTTGGCCTTAAAATTCCATACTGTCTCCATGCAATCGCAAGAAACAACTGAATGTTGAAAGGACTTTAAAGAATACCAAGTAATGAACAATTCCAACCATTAAAACGGATATCTCGGAAATGGCTGATGCCACAAAAAAGTTACTTGAAATAAATTGTGTCTTTTAAAGAGATCTACATTTCTAGTACGTTTTCTTGTATCGCTTAACTTTTACTAGTTAAACAAGCTTATACAAGATTCCTTGCAATAGTTCCAAATATACTTTTTTATTTGTCATGTGTATAACTTAATATATAATATTTTAATCAAACTCATTAAAGCCAGTTTTTAGTAGTTTAATAAATTTCGGAAAATGTTCCATGTAATGGGTAGTTTGGGGTGCGGACATTTTCTTAAAAATCTTCGTGTCGCATCTTTAGAAGGTACTGAATCTAAATACCAAGTTTTGTATGTATCCAACTTTATGTTTTTGTGTTATGCTTTTCTCAGACACACAGAACCTTTTTCTAAAAATGTTTATTTTATTCAGGGGGCCACAAAACATGTATTTTTGGGTGGAATGCAATACCTTCTCTACCTACTTTGTACGCTCTATAAATAAAACTGTTCAACTACAAATATGCCGATGTGCCGAAATGTCATTTATATTTTGTTTTAACATGTGAATATTGTCGACTGTATTTCCTTTTCTTAGGAATCTTACCCTACAATGTGCTGGCTTAAGGCAATTAATAGGTAGGAGAAATTAGATAGCTCCGAAATTCTAGAAGTTTCGATATTTGAAGTTAAACATAGGCTAAATGGCAAAACTTACATTTTTAGCTTTTAGAGAGTATTATAAGTTGAATTTCGTCTTTAATTTAATGTAGTAAATTTGGTCATTATAGGCACATTACTTACGTTTTAAATATATATTTTTAAAAGGGTACTGCATCTGCCATTTTGGGCTGTGAATTCTACACCATTTCACTTTAAACAGTAACTGTTATACACTTTGCAGTAAAGAAATAAACTTTGGCGTATTTTTAGGGTACAGTTTACTCTACAAATTGATACTACTGTAAGGTATGTCAGCTTCTGTGGGGTCAAACCATGTGGTCCCTTCTTCTACCCTCATACATTAGACATGCTTGCCTGTAGCAGTCTACATGTCCTGTTCGTGCTACCTCCTATACTTTTGTTTTTATTTAATTTTGAGAGTTTATAGTCCCTTTAACATATTAGTCATATCGCGACTTTACAACTTTTAAAATAAATATTTAACAATAAAACAATGAGGTTATTTAACCTACTGGCAGTTTTGAACCATTACAATGATCTGATATATAAATTGTGTCACTATAATTATTCAAACTGATTGAGCATTATGTAGTTAGTTGTATTTTTAAGAGCATAAATTTACATATATCTTACGGTACATCGAATAGTTGAGTGTTGTTTGTAAATCACTGTCTATCTGGTAGTGTTGTCTCCATTGATCGTATTGTGGACATTCCGCGATTGTGTGTTTCGTCATTAACAGTATGTTACACTGGTGGCAGATCGGTGGTTGGTCCTTTGAAAGAAGATAACTGTGCGTGATTTTGGTATGGCCCATTCTCAGTCGGGATATTAAAACCTGGTTTGTCTGGAAAGAGAATTACTGGGAAGATGTGTCGAAAAACTCTGCGTTATATCACGGAGTTTGCTTCTCCTGGAGTCAAGGAGCCATCCTGTCTTCCATTGTTGGTAGGTCTTTTTAGTGGTTGACATAACATAATGGGCTGGTGTAGTTATAGTTGGGTCACTTAGTGGATGTTCAGTGGCTTCTTTTTGCTGCCTGATCGGCCAATTCGCTGCCTTGTATTCCAATGTGGGATGGAATCCATACTAAAGAAACTTGCTTTCGTTGCTTATTGGCTCTGTGAAGTAGTGATTGAATTTCTTGAGTAAGAATATGGGTTTATGACAGATTGTTTATTGCAAGTAATGCACTTTTAGAATCTGAGTATACAACAAATAACTTTGAGCATCGAGTATTCAAAACAGCTTGTTTAATGGCAAACAGTTCACTTGAAAAGATTGTATAAAGATCAGAAAGTCTGAATTAACATAGTGTAGTCTGAATAAACAACAGCACAAGCATTTCTATCATTACACTTTGATCCATCTGTGTAGATTTGCTGTATGTTTTCCATATCTGTCATGTAATTCATTAAATAGCTGGCGATAAACTGCGGAATGCGTGTGTTCTTTGGAAATGACGTTTAGTATACTTGTTTTTCCTGTTGATTTATAATTCTTAAAAAGAAATGGTAGTCACTCTATATTCATTTTTTGAAGATGCCTTATCCACTTAGTTTAATACTCTTTTAGTATTTTTTCATTCAGATTGTATATAACTAATTCTTACATCTTCATTTCTTTTATGATCTGTTCTCTTATATCTTGCCACTGCTCCTAAAAACCTCTTTTCATTTACTTCGAGTCTCCTTTTGTTTTCTGTAATAATCAATGCTTCACTCCCATATAGTAATTTTGACACTGACATTACTTTATAACATTTTAATATTGTGTCTTTTCTTGCTTTGTTTTCAAAAATTCTCTTGTATTGTCATTAAAATAATTAGAGGCTTCTATTTCTTTTTAATAGATCAGATTGTTTTATGTGATAAATTGCATCCCAAGTATTTTAATTCTTCCAACTGTTCCACAATCTTATCTTCGATAACAATGTTTGACCTCGTACTTTCTTTTGCTTTGAGCGCCATCATTTGTTTTACTTGGGTAGATTGTCATGTTATATTCTTTTACTATTTTATTCAGCACATAAGTTACTTTTGAAGATTTTCTTCCGCATTAGGTATAATAATCTAAGAAACCACTAATCTAAGATAACATAGAAATTTGTTTTCTCAATGATTTACTTGGAACAGCTTTTCCGTGAAAGACATTTTCTGGTATAAATGATCCGTTTTTCCAGAAACTGTTGAAGATAACTAAATTAAATTTAGGAAGATAAAGATAATCTCTTAATTTTTTGTCGGTTTATTTTGGTGTTAATAAGATGGTTATCTTTTAAAAAAATAATTGCTGCCGAATTTATATTAAACAATAGTATAATTGAGAAAGCATTCTATCTTCTTTAATAAACAAAATTGATGTTTAAAAGTAAATGAGTGTACTTGGAAGGCATACATTCACATTCCGTGAAAATCTCAGCCTGAAATAACGGGTCATGAATTTAGGAGTTTTAATATATAGGGGATTGGGCTTTTACTCTCACCTTTACTTAGGTAATATGAAGTTAGGTCCGTAACTGATCAGGAGGAAGTAGTATTATTTCGTTACGGCGGTAGTGGCTTGGAAATGTAAATTGACTGTAACACGTAGAAGTCTAAAACAGGAGAATGTAAATTACATTCATTGCGTGTGAATAGACAAACAGTAAACTTATAAATTAAACAGTGCCCGCTAACTGCACGGTGCTATAATATACTGCAGGAAAACATTTATTTAAACGATTTATGGACTCCAGGATCAAATGCTGCTGACAAAGCAAGGAAAACGGACTTTTTCGAAATATGTACCGGAACGAAAATTAACCTTTCCCTTTCATTTTATATACCGGTACCCTTTCTTTTTTAATATTTAATGATTAAAACTCTGATTGAAGTGTGATAAGTGGTTACGTTTTGTGTAGCGACCAAAGCTGTGTATTGCTTTGCTTTAATGGCTACAAGTAACCCTTAATGCCCTAGGTTGTAGTTGAACTCTGCAACATACCAGAGCGGATCAGGATTGCAAAACAAAATTGAGTAACCGGAGTGTATACAATTAGATTCACAGATTAAGCATTTGATCTCTAGTCAGGTGCCCAATACTGTGGTCAGTAATGATTAAGTGAGGATATAATAAATACACGGAAACGACAATTAAAATTGAAATATTTCTCCAGACTTGTACCGGAGTAGCCTCACAACCTCGCCTGAACATCACTGTCCAGACGTACTCAATCTCAGTATCGGGACCACTGTCGCGTCGAGTCCAACCCAATCCGAACAAATCCCCTAAAGGAGGACCTCATACAATCTGCCCGTTGTACTTCTAGAGGTACACTCGCTTTGATTTATGCATCACTGCAACATTCTAGTGGAGTATGCTACATATAGCGAGGAGGAGGTTTGTATCTGTTTGCCTTTTCGCGCATGCAGTCGCGTTCCTTTTTAGGTGCACTGTTCTAGATTATTCTCATATGAATATATAATTTTGAGCAATAGCTTTACTCATCACTTATAATACTTAAGTAAGTTTAAATATACATAACTAAATAAAACTCTGTTTTGCACAGTATCTTCCTCTCAAACAGGACATATATAGTATATATTTTTAATAATCTATTCATGTGAATGCTGCATGCAATTGTCCTAGCAATGTCTTGAAATGTAAATTGGCTTCCCACATACCCACAATTCTTCCCCGATGCAGCTGCGAAATATGTATATACATCGCGTGAGCTACAGTTAACACACATCATTGACTGGTCAAACAATAAAGGCAGAACGCTCCAGACATAACCCTCACTGCAATGTACGCGCCCGCTGAGATACTTAGTAAAATGCCTCCTGAAGCTGTGGTTGCGGAATAAATGGAGGCGAATATACCGCAAGTGCTTAGGGTTCCATAGTGCCCGCACCAGAGAAGATTAAGCGATCGGATCCCTTCCTTATAGAAGTCCACGATAGGCAGGCATAGCAATGTAGCATACGGCAGTAGCCTTGAAGGCGTGCTATAAGATGCTAAATCCTCTACTCAAGAGCCATACTACTACATAGTCCAGTCATAAGTTCTGTCCTATGATTAAGAAGCAACATGTCTTAAAATAAAAGAAGAAAAAGATATAACATATATTTTTATTCGGTTACTAATGCACATTTCTTACACTAGAAGTCATTCAAAATGATCACCTCTGGCCTTTACACAGGATCTTAATCTGTTAGGCCAGTCTGCTACTGCAGCATGGATGACATCTAGAGGAATGCGCTGCCTTTATGAGATGTCGCTTTAGAGATTCCGAACTGGAGTTCCCAAAGCCTATGTATCATCCAGTGGGTTCAGTCTTCTGCTGCAATGAATTCTGAAACATTGTCCCTGAGCCATGCTTGAGCAGCTCTACCTTGTGAGCTGGGGCCGAGTCTTGCTGAAAGACCCAATGGCTTCCATTAAAGAGAGTGGTGTTAAGGGTCTCAAAACTCTCTCGAGGATGTCCTCTTATTTTCGATGGCTCTGTTTTTGCCCATTGTTTGCAGAAATGGAGAGATGCTGCTCCTTGATGTGACACGCCCCACCAAACCATCACTGATAATGCGTGGTGCCCTCTCTGGACACGGGAGACTGATATTTTAGCTTCCTCTGAGCTCCGTGCATACATTTTATGATGTTGCTTATTGTACTTCCCCCACTGTGAAAACTTTCTCATCTGTGAAGCGGATATTTTCATGGCCATTTTGAGCATGCCACTGTAAGATCCTCTTTGATCTTTCATGCCTGATCTTGTTTAGGTTCGTGGTCAACAAATGTCCCACTGACCGTCGATAATCTCTCATATGAAGGTCTTCTCTGATGAACCGGGACGTGGATTTGACAAAATTAACTCTCGGGCCATTATTTTCTGCTTCCGGAGCGGGTTTAGGTGTATTCGTTCTCTTACTGCTTTGGTCACTCCTGAAGTTCTTAAGGTATGTGCCCTGCCAGATCATGGTAAGTCTTCAATAGAGGAAGATTCAACAAATCTCTTGACAATTTGGTAAACAAATTTCAGCAAGTTTCTTGCCACACTTATAAAGAGCAGTCACTGCAATTTTGTTTTCATTTACACCTCTTTCCATATTTATTGGTTGATGTAGGAAACTATACAAAGTAAAAGTGTTTACAATAATAACTTTGCTACCATGGTAACTTGTAACCATACCATTAAATAATTTATTACTTTCTCTACTACGTATAGTAAGAGGGGAAGTATTGTATTCCACCCCAAAAATTTGATACCGAGATTTCACCTGAAATATATGTTTTGAGCCTCCCTGAATCCAAAAAAAGCATTTTTGGAAACATGTCCGTGTGTATGTCTGTCCGTCTGTCTGTGAACAACATAACTCAGAAACGAACAGTCGGATAAACACCAAACTTGGTATTTAAGTTCAGTATCTTCCAGAGATGCGACACGAAGGTTTTCAAGAAAATCCCCCACCCCAGATTACCCTTTACATGGAACATTTTTCCAAAATTTTAATTTTCTCAAAAACTGCTCTAACGATTTTGATTAAAATATCATATGTTTAAGATATTTTCATGACAAATGAAATGTATATCTCGAATTTTCTGGGAATGTCTCCAAAAGTATTCTTCATTGTGAACGACTTTTGCATAAGTGGTAAACCATAAGAGATAGACAAAATTTTACCACACAAAAAATGTAGATCGCATTAAAATACACAATTTATGTCATATACATTTTTTGTTGTTGAATGAACCATTTTCGAGATATTGCTTGTTATTCCCTTAAATTTTCCAATACTTATACTTTTTCTCAAATGGGAATTCGTTATTTATTTATTTTTTTTTTGCCCTGGTAATGCAAAGAGAATGAAATACTCCACATAGCAACCAGCTCTTAAAATATTTGACTATCGCTTAAAGCCTTGCATCTACAAGAAGATTAGCAATAAGACTAACATCTCGATATCTCGATTAACATGAAGCATATGGAGAATGAGCTTTTGTAAAAATAGTTTGTACAAAAGTAGGGAAAGTATCTGAGTGTAACACATCAGATATTTTTTTTAAGTTGTAGAGCTACAAACATAGAGGAGAGAACTTATGACTGGACCGTGTACTTACTGCAGCGTGCCCTTATCTAACGGGTATAAACCCAAGAATTTAGATTGCGTAGCAAGAGGTCTGGGAATGCAGCTGAAAGGTAAAGCTACAAAGTAATTTTATTGCTTTATAAAATTATAAAGCATACTTGTAAATGGCAGTCAATGCCGGAGAGGTGGAGGGACTATCGACGAGCAGCTCACACGACAACTCTCTCCAGCATATTTGTCACTCTAAAATGACCATTGCAGCACTCCTATCGCCCCGCGCATGCACTGTGACCTGCTGTGCATACGAGGGCTTCGAGAAATTTCCAACGGACACTTACTGTTGGACAACGAGAAGAAGGCGAGCGGGGCCTGAGGGGCGAGCGGTGTTCTGTAACTGCTTATCTGCACACGTACTCTGGATTGTTTACTACGTTTACTATGAAATGTGTGTGTGTGTGCAAATGAACTACACATTCTGCCAGATCTGATACTAGTAGAACAGCAACCGCCGTAATAGGTGTTAACGCATTGGCTCTGCCATGGGTGAGAACCTGACAACACTGTGTAGTGGTTTATAACCTCCTAACATGCTTATCGTATCCACACGGCGAGCGTAAATATGATACGGACGCAGGAAAGTGTTGGTGTTACACATTCCTCTCGCTTGCCTTCTTCTCGTGGTCACACAGTAGTAATATTTAACCTAACGTCATAGTACTGTTTGGATTAAAAGTGAACCGCCATTTGTTCCCGCTAGCTACCTGTTATGTCCTGGAGATTATTCAGTGCTACGAAACTCACTGCAGGCTATTTATGAGTATGATATTAACCTTGCCATTCCTGGTCCATGTTCAAACTAATTATTGTCGTCCCCGTTACTTTTCTATCCTTTGTGTAATTAATTTATGTCTGCATTACTTTTGTATCCCTTTCTGAGTAATTACATAATTACTACGTAACCTTTACAATGTATTCCTTGGGTTACATTTTGTCACCCCAAGCACTGCTATCGCTGGGTATTACCAGTCCATGCACGGCGCTTTGCCTAATGAAATACGATATTTGGCGTATCACCTCCCATAAATATTTACCTTAAGTGCTTTTAGGGAGTTAAATTATATGCTTTATCATTTAAGGTGTAGGATAATATCGGCAGATATGAGGTGTTTCCCCTAGATTGTACGACTTTCACAGGCTGCTGCGCTGTGAATAACGGCTGTTCGGAGTAAAAGCCATGTTTGCAATTAGCAAATGCTTTTAAGAGGTCATGCGAAAATCAGGTCAAGTAACACACTTTCACACGCTTCCACATATGTATACCTACCTTGTACCGGGTCTTCATTACTTGTAATTTTTTTATACCCTGTTCTCCACTCTCTCCTGGTTTATCACTACTTCTCCGTCACGCTTCCTTTTTTCAACCGTGTGTCAGCGTTCTGCAAATTTAATCTCTCCTCCTGATCTGACTGAATCTTTTTCTGGATTTTCTCGTTTGTTTATCCTAGAGGGATGAAAATCATGTAGGTCAATATGAGCAGAATTGTGAATTCTCCGTATATGTGTAGTGAGGGTTGAAAGGCTTAAGTACAGCATGCGCTGATTTTGACTTTTAATCTGTCTAATAATCACGTAATCTGGAAATGGAGCTACAAAGAATAGTGACAAAATAAGATCTTTCAAGACTTATTTCCAACACAACGGGACTGTATTAAAAAGTACGACAAAAGCGATGCTAAAATCGAATGTGTTGCTTCACTGCCATGCTCGACTCACTCCTCTACGAATTATTCCTACAAAAATTTATTCTTCTATTACTTTCTCTCCCACGTATAGTCGAGAGGAAAAAAGTGCCCATACTTTTGATTAGTTTTAGTGTTTTACATTATTGAATGTTGGAGGAATCTCATTTGTGTTCAGCTGCCTACCTTAGATGGGCTATCCTCTGTGGGGGGGATAGCGTAATATAAAGTTATAACAATTTGGAAGAGGAAAACAGTTTGGAATAAATTTTTTGGTTTTCAAAATTAAATATAATTCAAGAAGAAAGAATGATTCAAAGATCATTAAATCAATATTAAGGATGGAATGGTAAAACTAGAAAAATAAGTTTTCATAAATTAAAAAATACAAGATGGTGTAATTCAAGGAAAGTGTTAAAGCTAAGAGGATTCAAAAATATATTTTGAAGTTCTTATCAGTACGAGCTAAAATAAAAGTGAAAACAATGTGTTAATTTATAAAACCAATATTATACTTACTTTTATTCAAGCAAAGTAAAAGACGACTTTAAGAAAGTAAATAAAATATGCGTCTATAAGCATAAATCAAGATTTACTAGCAAATGAAAAAGTCTTAAATGGAAGAAGAACAAAAAGAAGCAAAATATAGTATTATTAAAATAAAAGATAATTGAAGTAAGTAATGGGAATATCAAATGAATTGATACTGAAAAATAAATGAAATATAATAACAATTTAATGTAATGAATCATTTAATATTGTGGTATAAGATGTTAGAGATCAAGGTTATCTCAGGACGTCGTTAAATGAGAAGAAGAAGAAGAAGAAGAAGAAGAAGAAGAAGAAGAAGAAGAAGAAGAGCTATCCTCTAATTGGTTCTAGCTGAAGTCCGATACGCTAGCATACACTATGAAAAAAGGTCAGCCATAGCTGGGCGATGAAAGGGATGGAGAATCGATATATGTCACCTGAATGGTTGAAACAATATGCCTCCCAAACACTGTCCATACTAGCCACTGAATGAGTCCGGCATTCAAGCATTAATTTCTGTAACCGAATGAGGGATTGGAAGGCGCGGCAGAGGCGTGTTAATTGTTGATATGCATTTTAAATCGCGGTTCCTCACAGTGGCACTTTTTTTTTTTTTGCACTCAACTTTACATAGTAAGTACAGAATGTATTGCATTCCACCAAAAATTCTATATCGAGATTTCACCGGAAATACATGTTTTGGGGCCCCCTAAATCCAAATAAAGCACTTTTGGAAAAAGGTTTGTATTTGTCTTTGAACAGCATAAATCAAAAAAGAAATAAATACCAAACTTGGTATTTAGGTTCAGTATGCTTTCAAAGATGCGACACAAAGATTTTCAACCAAATCCCCACACCCCAAACTACCA
The DNA here is from genome assembly GCA_030765065.1 of Deroplatys truncata. NCBI lineage: Eukaryota > Metazoa > Arthropoda > Insecta > Mantodea > Mantidae > Deroplatys > Deroplatys truncata. The sequence goes on from CM060975.1 coordinate 101,002,573, forward strand.
TTTACATAGAAACTTTTTCGAAATTTCTGATTTTCTAAAAAAAAATAGCTAAAGATTTTTTTATTAAAATAGCACATATTTAATATATTTACATGACAAATGTATACTTTGACCTTTCTGAGAATAGCTTGTGAAATCCCATCTATTTGATTGAATTTTGTATACATTTTACGACACAAAGATGCAGATCTCGTTGAACTACACAATCTTTTGTGGCTTACCATTTGCGAGATATTCTTTGTTATTACTTTCAATTTTCATATACTTATGCTTTTATCAGGTGGCAAGTCGCTATTCGTTTTTTTCTCGCAGTCATACAAAGAGCATGGAACTTCAAAGCTATCACTTAGCCACCCGCATTTTACAAATCCCACTATCACTTTATCGTACTGTGTCCTTCCTATATCTACAACTATGTGTGTAAATATGTAATAAAAGTTTATCTAGATTAACAAAAAGTGGGTGGAGGAATAAGCTTTTATAACAATAGTTTATAGAAGAGTAAGTGGAGTTGGTCCTGTGAGTGCAATTCATAAGATTTTAATAGGACTTAAATGATTTACTCTTTAAGCGCAGTTTTTTTTTAGGAAATATCCGTTTTTTGTAAAATAGACTGATAAAAACTTCCCTGAATGTTTTTCAACCACAGATCCATGTAAAAACTATAAATACTGCGATCTGAATTTTTAATTTACATTTACATGTCTTTCTCTACCCTCTATCGTTTATTAGGGGCATACAAATTCTTCTTACGCAAGCTTATTTTTCTATCTACTACATTTTAATACAAATAAATCTTTGCAGAAATAGCTAAATTACACATTTCGGTATAGACATAAAGGGAACAGTGATACTCAAATATTTAAGAACTGGTCGCTATATACTGGCCTTATAATTCCATATTGTTTCCATGCGATTCCGAAAAACAGCTGAAGTTGAAAGGACTTGAAGAGAATGACCAAGAAATTAACAATTCGAACCTTTAGTAACGGATATCTCAGAAATGGCTTATGCCATAAAACAGTTATTTTAAATAAATTGTGTGTTTTAAGGATATCTACATTTTTGTGTAGTACGCTTTATTACGCTTATCGTTTACCAGTTATACAAGATTATACAAAACTCCTTCCGAATGAAGCGTACATCATAACTATTCCCCGAAAATTCAAGATATATATTTTATTTTTCATGTAAATATCTGTCATATATGCTATTTTGAACAAGTTGGTTAGAGCCATTGTTTAGAAAATAAAAAGATTTGGAATAATGTTCCCTGTAAAGGGTAGTTTGGGGTTGGAGGATTTTGTTGTAAATCTTCGTGTCGCATTTTTGGAAGATATTGAACCTAAATACCAAGTTTGTTGTTTGTCTGACTTTTAGTTTTTGAGTTACGCTGTTCACAGACAGACAGACAGACAGAAACACACACACACACATACGCAGATGGACATTTTTTCCAAAAATGCTTTATTCGGATCTGAGGGCCTCAAAACATGCATCTCCGGTGAATGTTATCGAATGTTTAGGTGAAATGCAATACTTCCACTTACTATACTTGGTGAGCCAGTAAAAAAGTATTACACGTAAAATCTTTGTTACATTTTCAATTTAATGAAAATTATCTTTTTGTCTTTCACATTAAACTCTAGATTTTTTATTCACTCTGTCACATAACCAATAAGTACAGAAAACATGGAAAAATCAACAGATATAGTGTGATGTCTTTCTTGAAAAACAATAGTTATATTGAAGCGACTTTCGCATTTAAACGTTTTGAACTTTGTTCTTAATCATTGACTAATGCATTCTTTAAGCAGACGTTATAACGACTTTGGTTCAGAACTCGGAAACTTTTGAAGCAACAAGATACCGTAAGCTTTACTTGAGGTTCTGGAGCGTCTCCAGATACTTTATTGGACTCGCATGAGAGACTTTTTGTATCCGGTGCTTGCTCTGGCATCCTATAGGTCTTCTATAATTTTATTTGTAATTTTTATAGGTATTGGTTCCTTAGAACATTTACATGTTATATTTGCAATGTTTAAAGTTGCTAAGAGGTGGTTTTGTTATCTGCTAACAAAGAAAGAACGGAGTTGTTTTCTTCCACCGGTCACGAGAAAATCGTAGCAGTTAGCCTGGAATTGCCTGATACAAGATGCAGAAGCTGCAGGACTGTAAGAATGTAGGCCGTGACCGTGTTCTTGACGGGTCGCATAAGGAACAAATGCAATATTAACATCAAGACCCCACCATTGTGAACTTGCCCATTTTCCTAGCTCGCTTTAAAATGTATGAACGCTCCACTGCTGGGTGGAGTTGCCCGGCACAGAAAACAAACAACACGTCCCGTAAAGCAACAACACATTCCTGGTCCGGAAACAGTGAGGTCCTTGTGGTACAGTGAGGGACATTAAATCATCTTGAAGCTGGCAGCACAGTGGACTTGCAGCCGCTGAAGAAAGACGCTGTGTAGAGCTAAACCTTGCGGCATACCCCCTGTAGGGAGCTTGTTTCAAGATAAGCTATGAAAAGGTCGTGGGTCACTCGCTGTACAGCACTCATAGGCTAACTACACGCAGCGTAAAAAATTGTGTTACATTCACATGATTTTCTCTACCCTCTATCACATATTAGTGGGTATACAAATTATTTTTATGGAAGTTTATTTTCTTATCTACTTAATTTTATTGATATAAATAGCTACATTACATATTTCGTTAGATATAGATACAAAGGGAACGGCAATAGTCAAATGTTTTATAACTGGACGCTATACCCTGGCCTTAAAATTCCATACCCTTTCCATGACATAGCAAGAAACAGTTGAAAATCGATAGGACTTAAAAGGAATAACTAAGTATTGAGCTTTTCGAGCCATTAACGGATATCTCGGAAATAGCTGATGCTACGAAAAAATTATTTGTAATAAATCGCCTGTTTTAAAGTGATCTACATTTCTTGTATAGTATTTTTTCGTCTATCGCTTAACGTTTACCTGTTATACAAGGTTATACAGATTTCGCTCCGAAAAAAGAGGACTTCACAGGCTATTCCCAGAAAATTCAAAATGTACATTTTATTTGACATGTAAATATCTTTCATAAATGATATTTTAATCAAAATCTTACATTTTTTGGAAAATTAAAATTTCGAAAAAGGTTCGACATAAACGGCAGTTTGAGATGGGAAGGGAAGATTTTCTTGAAAATTTTCGTGTCACATCTTTGGAGGGTACTGAATTTAAATACCAAGTATAGTAATTATCCGACATTTCGTTTTTGAGTTATGCTGCTCACAGACATACCCACTGACATTTCTCTAAAAATGATTTTTTTGGGTTCAAGGTGCCTCAAAACATTTATTTCCGAGGGAATGTTGATATGGAACTTTTAGATGGAATGCAATTGTTAACTTCTGTACCAAATATGTACGTGGTAGAGAAAGTAAAAAAGGAGTAGTAGATTCTTGGAAAGGTAGAATCAGACTGAAAAATTCAATGCTATACCTGAAATTTGAACCACGGATCTTCGGCTTTGCTCCGAATACCTTGACAACACCGGCACGACGCTAAATTCCCCAAATGGCTCGCATTTTTTCCCGTGAACCGGAAGAAAAATGTTTACATACCCGTTGGTTAGAGTAACGGTACGGAAAGTCGAAGCTTTGTGGTTAAAATCTCAGTTGTGGCATTGAATTCAGTCTGATTATACCGTTCCTACTTTGGCCCACACATGACCTTGTGTTGAACAATTATCAATTTTAACGTAGTTTACCCCATAAATGAAAATATTAATGTAAATTTCCAAAATCTGAAGCTAAGACAGGTATTGTGGTGTGATAAAGCCACACCTCATGCGACCAATCCGAAGGCTATGTAGATGTATGGAAGCTTCAAAAAGGGCGTTCTAATTTGAGTATTTCCACACAAGATAACTTAAGAAATTCGATCAATAATTTGAGTCACTCTACACAAGGTAACCTAAAAGATCAGACCAATAATTTGAGTCACTCCACATAAGATAATCGCAGAGATTCTACGAATGATTTGAGTCACTCCACACAAAATACAGAGATACAACCAATAATTTGAGTTACTCCACACATGATAATCACAGATACAACCAATAATTTGAGTTACTCCACACATGATAATCACAGATACAACCAATAATTTGAGTTACTCCACACAAGGTAATATAGATATTCAACCTATAATTTGAGTCCCTCCACACAATTACAGGGATTCGACCAATAATTTGCGTCACTCCACACATGATAATCACAGATTCAATCAATAATTTGAGTCACTCCACACAATTACAGGGATTCGACCAATAATTTGCATCACTCCACACATGATAATCACAGATTCAACCAATAATTTGAGTCACTCCACACAATTACAGGGATTCGACCAATAATTTGCATCACTCCACACATGATAATCACAGATTCAACCAATAATTTGAGTCACTCCACACAATTACAGGGATTCGACCAATAATTTGCGTCACTCCACACATGATAATCACAGATTCAACCAATAATTTGCATCACTCCACACATGATAATCACAGATTCAACCAATAATTTGAGTCACTCCACACAATTACAGGGATTCGACCAATAATTTGCGTCACTCCACACATGATAATCACAGATTCAACCAATAATTTGAGTCACTCCACACAATTACAGGGATTCGACCAATAATTTGCGTCACTCCACACATGATAATCACAGATTCAACCAATAGTTTGAGTCACTCCACACAATTACAGGGATTCGACCAATAATTTGCGTCACTCCACACATGATAATCACAGATTCAACCAATAATTTGAGTCACTCCACACAATTACAGGGATTCGACCAATAATTTGCGTCACTCCACACATGATAATCACAGATTCAACCAATAATTTGAGTCACTCCACACAATTACAGGGATTCGACCAATAATTTGCGTCAGTCCACACATGATAATCACAGATTCGACCAATAATTTGCGTCACTCCACACATGATAATCACAGATTCAACCAATAATTTGAGTCACTCCACACAATTACAGGGATTCGACCAATAATTTGCGTCACTCCACACATGATAATCACAGATTCAACCAATAATTTGAGTCACTCCACACAATTACAGGGATTCGACCAATAATTTGCGTCACTCCACACATGATAATCACAGATTCAACCAATAATTTGAGTCACTCCACACAATTACAGGGATTCGACCAATAATTTGCGTCACTCCACACATGATAATCACAGATTCAACCAATAATTTGAGTCCCTCCACACAATTACAGGGATTCGACCAATAATTTGCATCACTCCACACATGATAATCACAGATTCAATCAATAATTTGAGTCACTCCACACAATTACAGGGATTCGACCAATAATTTGCGTCACTCCACACATGATAATCACAGATTCAATCAATAATTTGAGTCACTCCACACAATTACAGGGATTCGACCAATAATTTGCGTCACTCCACACATGATAATCACAGATTCAATCAATAATTTGAGTCACTCCACACAATTACAGGGATTCGACCAATAATTTGCGTCACTCCACACATGATAATCAGATTCAATCAATAATTTAAGTCACTCCACACAAGATAATCACAGAGATTCAACCAATAATTTGAGTCACTCCACACATGATAATCACAGATTCAATCAATAATTTGAGTCACTCCACACAATTACAGGGATTCGACCAATAATTTGCGTCACTCCACACATGATAATCACAGATTCAACCAATAATTTGAGTCACTCCACACAATTACAGGGATTCGACCAATAATTTGCGTCACTCCACACATGATAATCACAGATTCAAACAATAATTTGAGTCACTCCACACAATTACAGGGATTCGACCAATAATTTGCGTCACTCCACACATGATAATCACAGATTCAACCAATAATTTGAGTCACTCCACACAATTACAGGGATTCGACCAATAATTTGCGTCACTCCACACATGATAATCACAGATTCAACCAATAATTTGAGTCACTCCACACAATTACAGGGATTCGACCAATAATTTGCGTCACTCCACACATGATAATCACAGATTCGACCAATAATTTGCGTCACTCCACACATGATAATCACAGATTCAACCAATAATTTGAGTCACTCCACACAATTACAGGGATTCGACCAATAATTTGCGTCACTCCACACATGATAATCACAGATTCAACCAATAATTTGAGTCACTCCACACAATTACAGGGATTCGACCAATAATTTGCGTCACTCCACACATGATAATCACAGATTCAACCAATAATTTGAGTCACTCCACACAATTACAGGGATTCGACCAATAATTTGCGTCACTCCACACATGATAATCACAGATTCAACCAATAATTTGAGTCCCTCCACACAATTACAGGGATTCGACCAATAATTTGCATCACTCCACACATGATAATCACAGATTCAATCAATAATTTGAGTCACTCCACACAATTACAGGGATTCGACCAATAATTTGCGTCACTCCACACATGATAATCACAGATTCAATCAATAATTTGAGTCACTCCACACAATTACAGGGATTCGACCAATAATTTGCTTCACTCCACACATGATAATCACAGATTCAATCAATAATTTGAGTCACTCCACACAATTACAGGGATTCGACCAATAATTTGCGTCACTCCACACATGATAATCAGATTCAATCAATAATTTAAGTCACTCCACACAAGATAATCACAGAGATTCAACCAATAATTTGAGTCACTCCACACATGATAATCACAGATTCAACCAATAATTTGAGTCACTCCACACAATTACAGGGATTCGACCAATAATTTGCGTCACTCCACACATGATAATCAGATTCAATCAATAATTTAAGTCACTCCACACAAGATAATCACAGAGATTCAACCAATAATTTGAGTCACTCCACACAATTACAGGGATTCGACCAATAATTTGCGTCACTCCACACATGATAATCAGATTCAATCAATAATTTAAGTCACTCCACACATGATAATCACAGAGATTCAACCAATAATTTGAGTCACTCCACACAATTACAGGGATTCGACCAATAATTTGCGTCACTCCACACATGATAATCAGATTCAATCAATAATTTAAGTCACTCCACACAAGATAATCACAGAGATTCAACCAATAATTTGCGTCACTCCACACATGATAATCACAGATTCAATCAATAATTTAAGTCACTCCACACAAAATAATCACAGAGTTTCAACCAATAATTTGCGTCACTCCACACAAGATAATCACAGAGATTCAATCAATAATTTGCGTCACTCCACAAGATAATCACAGATTCAATCAATAATTTAAGTCACTCCACACAAGATAATCACAGAGATTCAACGAATAATTTGAGTCACTCCACAAGATAATCTCAGAGATTCGACAAATAATAGATGACCAAGAGTTCCTGTTCCTTAATTCCTGTGTCACGTAATGCTGGGGAGACAGGGCGTGTAAAAGAGATTGGATTAGTTTTCTCTGAATGCCCTACCGGTTTTCTTTTACGATACCGGTTGCTGTTTTATTAATTCACAAGACAGAGCTATTACATTGCATGCACGTAGACAACAGTCCCTTCCGCCGGTTGGTTGAGGCCGCCACCGTCTTGTAGCAAAGTGTCCCTAGGGACGCAGCTCCCGTCGCCCAGCCGCGGCTACAGTGTGCGGAATGTTAAGAAGATAGGGAGGGGGAGGTCGTTTATTGGAATGCACAGCTTGATCCCGAGTTGCTTAGCCCACTGCCTGTTCTCTAACCCTCACATAGATATTGTCTGTAGAGCTCTAATCCATGCAATGACAGCTGTACCTTTCTGTGAAAGCATCTGGTGTACAAACTTACACCAACGTAACGCCAATTCAGAGGCACTCGTTTTCCCATGCTGCTACTAAAAATATACCATTTTTCTAACCACCTTATGTTAAAGATAAATACCGACACGGGTAGCCGAGGTCGTTAAGGCACGGGCTGATGAACGGGAGGTATGCAGTTCACATTCCACCAGAACTGTCCTCCATGATAGGTTTCTTCCAAGTGTTCCTCACTCCTCATAACCGGCAAATGCCGAAAAGGTACTCTAAACTTAGGCCTGGATCGTTTTCTTCCCAAATTTCCTTTTCCAAGTATTTTATTCCATGCATCATCAGTGTCTTCGCCTGTGGTACGGTATGTTGTAAGAAAAAATGTTGAAACTCTACTAAAAATTCTGATGTGATACATTCACATGGCATTCTCTATCTTCTATCGTTTATTAGTGGGCATACAAACTAGTCTCACTAAAGCTTATTTTTATATCTATTGCATTTTAATTCAAATAAACCTTTACAGAAATAGCTATATTACACATCTCATTGTAAATACAAAGTAAACAGCGATAGTCAAATGTTTAAGATCTGGACGCTATATGCTGGCCTCAAAATTCCGTGCTGAATGTCCAAGTAATTGAACAATTGGAACCTTTGATAATGAATATCTCAGAAATGGCTTATGCCATAAAAAACTTACTTGAAACTGTGTACATTTTACCCTGTTATGCAAGATTATACAAAATTCCTTCCGATTGTAGAGGATTTCACAGGCTATTTCCAAAAAATTCAAGACAAACATTTTATTTTTTGTGTAAATATATTTAATATATGGTATTTTAATCAAAATCGCCAGCAATTTTTTAGAAAATCAATTTTTTTGAAAAATGTTCTATGTAAAGGGTAGTTGGGTGTGGGGATTTTCTTGAAAATCTTCGTGTCGCATCCTTGGAGGATGCTGAAGTTAAGTACCAAGTTCGGTACGTATCCAACTTTTCGTTTTTGAGTTATGTTGTTCACACACACATGGACTTTTTCTAAAAATTCTTTTTTGAATTCAGGAGTCCTCAATATATGTATTTCCGGTGAAATCTCGGAATATAATTTTTGGGTGGAATGTAACAACTTCTCTACCTACTATGTACTCGGTAGAGAACGTCAAAAATCGTGATAAGTATGTTTCTATAACTGGGCTATAGGAACTGGATTTCTATAACTCAATTGTTTACATTAAACTCGAGTTTTGTTTTTTTATGAATTCATCCCAGAGCTAGAGAGACTTGCCTATTTCCTGGTGTTGCATAGGTAGTTTAAGTCTTATGGATTCTCAGGTATAAAACTCCATATAAGTGATGGGATTTCACCAACTACTTACAGTAAATCCAAGACATGCACCTTATTATACTAATATCTCAAAATATTAACAAAATAGTGTTTTGAGAAAATAAAAAGATAAAGTTGCTTTGTAAAGGAGGATTTGGCAATATTGTGAAAACCTTCTCCTAGCTTCCTTAAACAGGGAAGTTTGAAGTTTAGTAATCATCCAAATTTTCGTTTTTCGGTTGTGCGCTCTCTCCCTCTCCCCACCCTCCTCTCTCTCACGTACATACACACATACGAATAAGGATATGAGAAAATTTCCCACAAATACTTTTTGAGGTTTCCGGGGGTTCTCAAAAACCATGTCGATATCTATATTTTGTATCGAATGCTGTGCCACTTGAAAATTACATAAGTGGCATAGAAAAAAAGGGTTATTTTTTGTTTTTACAACAGATTCTGAACGATTTCTTCTTTAAAGCTCTTTGCTAAATAAAATCTGAGATATACATGTGTGACGAATGAACTGGGGAGTCAGTGCTCAAATGAGCACGAGCACAAAGGTTTAAGATTTACCCGACATGTTCATTTTCTGGACAGTGTAAAACCCTAAAAATAATACCATATCCAGACTTATGCCAGTTGAGATTAGAACATGATCCCTTGGGATTACCATGTAGACAGGCTATCTACTATACTATGAAAGTGGTTATGAGTCGGTCAGTATATATGCCTTAAACTCAACGAGGAGCTAAGTATATTCTGGAATGATCAGACTAATTTAATATAAGGAATACACATTTCTTTTACATCTTATTTTAGAAATGGTGTCATGATCATGTAACACAACTTTCAACATGAGCTGGGTAGGTATACAGCAGTCTTCAAAAACTTCAATTTTACAAACAGAAATGTAATAATGATACAGTATTTTCCAACTAGATGTATCACGCGGGAGAAGAAGCAAATTTGATGTGTAAAAAAATGGAAAAAACGTCAACGGTAATATACCTTTAAAAAAAACAAAAAACCTGCTGTCAGATGGTTTGAAATGATTCCTCATTAGCAGATATCTGCATGGATGTAACGAGACGGAATCGAGGCGTAAATCTGCTGACTGGAGAAAACTGTGCTACACAGACAGACGGCCTCTCCCCGTCCCACAATGGGATAGTCTGTGTCCGAGATACAGTCGCAAGTTTGAGTTGCATGTTGGGTGAAAGGCACACTAGTGTTTATTTCGTCCTTTTTTATTTATGAAATTGAACCATATAAAACTTTCCTCCGTCAAACAAAGCGTACTAGTTTTTCCATTATATGAAATACAGAATGTGTAAAACGTTCAGTGCAGTAACTGTACAAAAATGTATCTAAAATAAATGGGAATTCCGTTTAATAAGAATGCTCGATGATTTGGTAGTTCCGCACAAAGCTGAAAATCTTCTTAGTACACTCGTTTCAATTTATACCGTCCCCGCTGATTTGGGATGCATTCTACTGGCCTTTACAGGTGAGGATGTATAGCAAGAAGGAGGTGCGTTTATGTGTTTACCTTTTCGCGCATGCAGTAGCAGCCTGTTTTACGTGCACAATTCTAGATCATTCACATCTGAATAAGATATAACTTTGAACAATAGCATTATCGTCATCGCTTATAATAACAGTGTTAAAGTAACACATAACTAAGTAAAACCATGTTTTGCACAATATGTCAACGAAAAAATATTTTTACTGGCAACATAATGTAAAACTGAAATACATTATACTTTTTACTTTCAAAGAGGACACAGTTACTAGACATTATTTTAATAATTTGTCCAATCCAAATATGCAACTAAATAAAACACTGTTTTGCACAATTACTCCATGAAAAAGTATTTTTTATGACGATGTAAAACTGAGGTAAATTATACTTTTTACTCACAAATAGGACACCCTTACTAGACATTATTTTAATGATCCCTCCAATCTCCAATCTTGTCCAATATCTGATTTAGCCACCTAGGCACCTAATCACTTTAGTGGTGGGAGAACTCTGACTCTAAACGCATATGTTCATACATTTTATGACAATGCTCCCAGAGTGCGACGAGTGATTCATTGCCTGGGCGGCTAATTAGGTATTTGTCAAGAGTGGAGAGTGGACAGATTATTAATATAATGTCCAGTAAATATGTTCTCTTTGAGGGTGAAAGTATGTATTTAGATGTTTACATTGTTGCCTTAAAAATACTTTACCATGGAGAAAATGCGCAAAACGGGGTTTTATTTACTTATATATTTCATCATGGTTACTATAAACATAAGTGATGATGAGTAAAGCTCAAACTTATATCTTCATATATGAATAATCTAGAGTTGTGCATATAAAACAGGACGCCACTGCATGCGTTAAACAGATATACGCACCTTCTCTTTGCTACATATTCTCGCCTGTGAAGGCCAGTAGAATGCCTTCCAAAGCTGCGGGGACGACATAAATGGGAGAGTGTGTAGCACAACTTTCTAGGCTAAGAGATTTCTACTTCATATTTTACGCCTCATAATATAAAATCTCGCCAAAATGGGAGGGGAACTTATTTTACAGTTGACGTCCATTACTGAATGCTCGCGCCTATTTATTGCTAAATATAGGGTAGTTAAATTATATTCGAACCCACTCGTGGCCTCTCTCTACTGCGCGAGACAGCCGGCAGTCGCCGGAGAAATTACAACGGTAGAGGCGGACTAAAATCCTTACCTTATAATAGATACTGGAAATGCTGACCTTCTGCTCTCAAACAGGCAGCAAATCTCGTGTAAATATTCTCGCTCACTCTCCGAAGCTCAGCGGCACGAATTCTTGTGATTGGTGCCGCTTTGGAGCGTTCGCCTCGAAAATCGCTGAAAAAACTAGCGCGCCAAACAGGTGTATCTCGATCTTCTACGAGAAATGCTACACGTTACTAAAGCCCTGACGCTACACACGAGTGCAAGCGTTAAAGCCAAAAGACCCCGCTAAACGTGTGAATTATTGTAACTGGTTTTTCCAATCCGTAGAAAGGGGTTTCAATGACTTCACAGCTTTTGTTTTTCACTGATGAATCTTGGTTTCATCTAAGTGGACGTGTGAATACTCGAACAGTCGATACTGGGCTTCAGAAAAACCTGTGCTACTGGATGAAACGCCTCATTATGATCAGAAAATTGGAGTGTGGTGTGCGATAAGTGCTAGAAGAATAATTGGGTCCATATTCTGTGATGAAAAAATAAATGCAGAGCGATATCGATGTTAATTCTGAGGTCATTTTGCAATCGCTTGACAGAAGAAGAGAAATCGTATGGTTGATTCCAGTAAGATTCTGCAACAGCACATACGGCTGCAATAAGAGAAATGTTTGATGACAGAATAATTAGTGTTAATTTGTGGCCCCCTCGTTCTCCTGACCTAACCGAATTTTGATTTTTATTTTTGGGGTTCTTTAAAAGTCAAAGTGTATCGTTCCAATCCTCGCACAGTACAGGAACTTAGAGAAAAAATTGTGCAAGAAATCGCAAGAATTCCTGCTGCTGAGCTTCGGAGATAGAGCGAGAATATTCACACGAGATATGCTGCCTGTTTGAGAGCAGAAGATCAACATTTGCAGCATCTATTATAAGGTAAGGATTTTAGTCCGCCTCCGCGGCGTGATTTCCCCGGCGACTGCCGGCTGTCTCGCGCAGTAGAGAGAGGCCACGAGTGGGTTCGAATATAATATAACTACCCTATACTAAAGGCCAATCACTAGTAGTGCAATTAAATTTTAAACTTGAAGAATAGACACGCAAATAAGCTCTGGCCTATCATAACACTATATACCAATTAGCAGATACATGCAACCAGTCTGTAATCCTAAATTACAAAGTAATGCAATACAAGGTAATGCTTTGTCATGTCCCTGGTATAAATCTGTAACACTTTGAACCTGCCCATAAAGCCGTAAACTTGCCTCCTTTGCTGCAAAAGACCTCCGCTCCCGTAACAATACGTCCGTGCTATGGGAAACACAGTAGTAATGTGCTTGTTAGCTAGCACATCCGACGTGCAGTTCGCGAATCGAAATTCCCTAACAGGTATGCAAACCTGCATAGCAAATCTTGCACTCGGGATAGATTGCATGATAACGTCACGAGCGCTATGGATGTAATGTAACTCGATGTCTTGTTCCCACCGGGCTACGTTAACCCGACAGTTTGCACCTAAATTATACCCTCCTCCCATAGATTGTTACACCAGTGATTTCAAAGTTGCATAATGTAGCAGCAACAGGGGCAATACGAGACACACATTGTCTCTAGCGTAGGGTCATACTACTATTTGGTTCAGAAGTGGATCGTCATTTGTTCCCGTTAGACGTAGCAGTAGCAGCAGCGGAAAAGTAGGTAGGTAGGTAGGTAGACGGATGGATGGATAAGGTATCTTTAATGGTTTCAAATTGTTGAGATATTACACAAGTATTTAGTGCATGGGTCATTGACCGTACATGTGTATTTAAGATACGAGGTATGCTGACAAAATAAACAGAAAAATAAAAGAAAACAAAAAATAACAAGAAAAAGGAAAATATAGATAAATTACCTTTGTCTAACTGAACAAATTTGACCTAGCTTCGCGTACTTTAGCCAAGTAATTGCCCATGTTTTGCCAGTTCCTCTGGTCAGCCAGTAGCTCCCAACATGCCAGTTTCTTTCTTGAGGGACTTAAGAATTTTTCTTTCAGTTTAATTGTTCGCTGGTTCTCCCACTGTGCACATTCCGCCAAAATATATACCCAGTCCTCATCCATTTCACAGAATGGGCAGATTCCCCTGCCAGAATCGTCAGTCATTTTCTGTGCCCTCCAGCCTCCCCAGTCTAAACTATGCCATCCCTGAGTTCTCCATTCCTCCTAAGTATATATGCCTCTTTACCCCAATTCAATTTTATTTCATTTGCTAGACTTGGAGAAGGTGTAATTTTGCAATCCCATTCTAATTCCTGTTGGTTGATGTCTCTTAGCCTTCTGTTGACTCCTTTCCATATGTTTTTGTCATTTGTTTCAGTTCTTTGCCATACTCCCTAATCTCGTGAAACCCCTTTCAAAATCAGCTGCCCAAAACTTAGGAGACAGGTTTTCTTGAGATTGTTGGAGTAACAGCGCAATGTAATGCCCAGTTGACGTGTGCGGGTATGATTGTATTGTTGTCTACTCGATAAGCAGGCCATGTGCTTTCTTTATCGTGACGCAGAAAAACATAAGCAGGTATCTAACAATGTATACAAAAAGGTAAAATTCAGATTTATAAACACATTGCAAAACAAAGTGGCAAGTACTGAATCTAATTTGAACTAAATGAAAGAAAGAATAAGCTTTTCTTTATACACTAACTAGCTTTAGAACATGGACATATGGTTTTACGGCTGTAGGCCGCTATTACCTATATGTGATAAAAGCGGCTTATTCTCAAGTTAAACGAAAGATAAAATCTCGGTATATTTTTGTAAGAAAATGTGTTACTGAGTACGGAAAATATTTGAGAGAGAATGTGTTACTGAGTACGGAAAATATTTGAGAGAGACACGGGTGCAATTATAAAGCCACGTGCAAACAATAGAGAAATCATTATGACCTTTTAAGAGTGCAAAACTTGTAATTTTAGTCTCATCGACAATGAAGAAGCCTGCAGCTATGCAACTTTCTTGTAACTATTCATTTGTTTTGGCGTAACCTAACATTATTTAATCCATTAAGCAACGTAACAGGGATAGAAACATGACAACGCTGTTTTGTTTGTGACACTTCTGCATACTATGCCTGTGGCAGCCTGCTTCATGGGTACCTGCTCCCTTCTCTCTTACATTTATACCTTTACTATTGAAACTTGCTATTTAAAATCTGGATTAGGTTGAAACATGAAATTTGGGGGACAACAATCAATACCGCTTGTAACAATACAAAAGCCAGCGAAGCAAGGACTGCCCAAGATTTCAGGATATTTTGTATATTTCATTGCTAAAAGTGCAGTGGCAACAACACTACAGCTGGTACTGAGAGACTAGGCAGTGAAGTGTGACTGTGGCACTCAGACCGTCCTTAGCGCAGCCTTCTCCTAGACCGGTCAGGTAGCGTCAAAATGGTCTTGTTTCAACTTAAACCTCACGTATTGTACGTTCTGAGTTTGCCCGTGCTACGAAAGCCACAAATATTGTTTCTGGTGTTGCCCTTGAGGCTCCTACTCGAACGTAGTTAGTATAGTTCAGAAATCAATAGGGTGGCAATGGATGAAATATTTTAGTGTCGTGATCTAGTTTATACACACCAACTTTTTGAAGTTTAACAGTGTGAAACCGCATTTAATTCATTTTCATTCGCTCATGGTACACTTTGGCACATAATACAGCGCACGGCGTTTTCTTTCATATCACAGATGGCGGGAGTATCTGTACCTGGGCGCAAAATCGCCTGCAGCTCGTTTGATACAGCGATAAGATAACAGGAAAGTATCCTTCCAGTTATTCGAATCAAGTTTTCCATTTGAAAATATGTACGCTCACTTAATTTCATATAATTACCTTAAGGTTATGAGAACACCGAATGAAATAAGACAAAACACGTGGTATTTTTACAACCCACATGTGGCGATGCACAAAGGCTATGGTGACCCAGTTCCCCTAGCACTTATTTTATGAGCTAGGTGGTCGACGAAGGCAAATCATCTCAACGTACTTCTCACGCATACCAGTGACTAAAAATGAACGATCTCTTATTCCAAGATACCTCATTGGTCATCGACGAACAAGCAACCGTAACAGCCAGCAACCCATTGCTCTCTGGTACACAGGGAAGTTGCTCGCTTACTCAGACTTGGCCCTGGTAGTTGCAGAAGAGAAAGGTACAGCTCGTGTAAAACGTCGTAATACTCCATATGCCCAAGAGAGGAGCAATAAGATGTGATGAGAGTGGTAGGGAAGTAATACACTAGGAGAAATATCAGAATTCGGAGGCAGTCACATACACAACATATTGTAAACAAATGTTCATATTTCGTGGGACATATAACTTTGCGCTCGGTTTAGTGTCGCTGTTATCGTGTTTACGTGTAGCGGACGATAAGTCATCCCTCACAACACGCGTAGTTCCTCCTTTTCCCACGGATAAACAAACGCAAAACTGTCAAGGAGTACATACAATATCACACTCACAGTAGGTGGAACATTGATCCGCGCCCCTCTTATGCAAGTGGGCTGGTCAGTGCTATTGCGCAACTATGCTTCAGGAGTGGGGGACTGTCACGACGTTTTACACAAGCTGTAGAACCAATCATTTAACAGCAGTGGCGTCCTGCTTTGCGACCAATTTAATCGGTATGCTAATTGGTTCAAAATTTATATCAAAGGAAAATAGATAATATATAACTTTCCTGTTTCACGTTTGATTTATAATACAGGCATAATTGTAATTTATCCTTAGTGTAATACATGGGATTGAAACAGTTATTAAGTACCTATATGTAAACATGAAAACTATGTTTTCTCTAGTTTGAGAACCCCGGTCTTATTGAAGTTTCATGTTGTAGTTTTGTTTATCATACGATGTGACAATGAGGGGAGTTCTCTTTAGCATAATGTTAAAGCGTAGAGTAGAGAAAAGTGTTTGGGTCACATTCCTAGCTAAGCCTACATGCAAAAGAATAATTAAAGGTATTGTTGATAAATATTATACCTAACACTTAACGAAATAACAATTCCGCGTATTTATTTTTCTGCATCTTAATTCTTTGTGTACAAACCAATTATTCTTTCTTTCAACATCAAGTGACTGAAATATTATATTAAACTATAAAACAAACTAAAAACTTTAAAACAACAAATTGCATTTACTAATAATTTATGTTCAAGAATTTCGCTAGTGGATTGTTTTATTTATTTTTACTCACATAAGTTTTCCTGTATGAATCCACAAACAATACAATCTTTCTCTAAATCCTGTTATAAAAATTGCATAAAAAACTGATAATAGCAACTTGTAAATTAAATACGTATTTTCTTGTAGGATCTTCGACACATGTCAATCAATCCACTAATGTGCGCAGCAGTGAAGCAGCTGCCCTCGCGCTACTGCACATCGTTTCACAACTGTACAATACGTGCTCAGAACTGAACTATCGATTGCTTATTGATGCCTACACTAACAACACTGAGTCACTGTACTGTATGTACACTACTTATTTATTTAAATAAAAGTATACATAAATTGTTTCCTATAAATCACAGAATCCAATAGACCCTACGTCTTTTATAATACATAGAATAATAAAGCAAGGTCAAAACGACAAAATAGAAGGAAAAGATGCACGAAAAACTAATATAAACATATTAAAATATAGGATTTTAACTATAATCAACCCACAAAACGAAGGTAAACCATATTTACGATGCATTATTACGCCCTATTATATTACCCACAGAACAGCAAAAAAAAAGACAAATACAACACACCAACAATAAATGAAAATTTACATAATATAGCATAAAATAAATCGCCAACGTCCAATACTACGTTTAACTCCGCTTACACCCTCCCTTTCCTACTATCAGGGTTCTTAAACCTCGGCTGTCTCACTTTAAGTAGAGATTTACTTATTCCATTTGTCTTCCCTGCCTGCCAGTAGCGTCCAACATGCCTTTAGCTCTCCATTCGAGGTGGTAAAGCATCGCTGTAAGTATTTTTCTCTCCATTCTTCCCTACTCCGAAGCTTGCCTCCTCCTCTCCGCAAACGGGGCAGATTCTCATTCCATTGTCATCAGGAATTTTTATCACCCACCATGTACCAAGTCTTAAGCCACGCGATCCCCTGTCAAATGACCGTGGTGCCTGTTTTGATGTATTGCTCCATACCACACATTGACTGTTAGTTTATATACAACGAACTATAGGTCGATTTTTTCGACCTGGCCCTGCAGAAACGCTGGGGAGGAGAAGGTAGTGTAAGGTGGGGGAAAGGTGGCTGGTAGTATTCCATTTACGTGGTACAGCAGGAGGCGTAAAGATCGCAACCGAAGCACAAATGTAAACATGTACAGTACTGTCAAAAGTTGTACTGCTTACAGATAGTTCCGGTAGGTGCTTAGATTCTTCAACTACTGTATAAAGTGACTGTCCTTGATCTAGTTTCTTCTTAAAGTATTTATACACATTGTATCTCACTTTCCGTGTCTGAGAGCGTAGAACTTTACTTCCACCCAATTTGCTAGTAACACAATTATGCACACAACTGCAATATGAGGGCGGTTCGAAAAGTAACGCAAAAAATATATTTTTTTTAAATAATCACAAATGAACCTACACCTTTTACCTACTTTTCGATAGTCACCAAGTTTCCCAACACATTTCTCCCATCGTGATACCAGTTTCAATATGCCCTGTTCGTAGAAGTCCGTTTCCTTGGAGTATAGCCATCTGCGGACTGCTGATTTCACTTCCGCATCTGTCGCAAAGCGTTGGCCGGCCAGGAATTTCTTCATGGGACCAAATAGATGAAAGTCCGACGGTGCAAGTCCGGACTGTATAGTGGGTGCTGGAGCACCTCCCAACCAAATTTGCTGATTTTCTGACGAACAGCAGCAGCATTGTCATGAAGGATTTTCACATCATGAGCATTCATGTTGTGACGTTTGTCACGAAGAGCACGACGCAACTTCACCAATGCTTTCATGTAGGCTGCAGCATTCACAGTGGCCCCGTTTTCAGCAAAGTCCACCAATACAACACCATGCATACGTCTGAACACCGTCACAAGCACTTTCCTAGCAGATTGAGTCACTTTGAATTTTTTCTTCACTGGGGAACCAGCATGTTTCCACTCCATACTTGCCTGCTTGGTTTCGGGCAAGTAGTGGTATGGTCACGACTCATCACAGTGAGATTCCTTTCAGAAAGTCATATGTACCGCGTTAGGAGATCCAAGCTCGTCATTCGCTGGCCCTTGTAGTTGTCTGTCAGGTTCTTAGGCTCCCAGCGAGCACTAACTATGAAATTTCAACGTGCCATGAATAACATCTAAACTACACCTGGGAAATGTTGAACTGTTGCGATAAGGTTCGCAGTTGCACACGTCGGTCGTTGAAGAATTGCCGCCTCAAAGCCTCTGACATTCTGCGGGGTTGCAGCTGTTAACAGCCTCCCGGAGCGTGGCGAATCACTAAGGTTCACACGTCCCTCTGGGAAGAATGCACACCACCTGGAGACAGCTACGATCCATATAATCATCCCCATAGATGCCATGCATATCCCTGTGAATATCACTCGGTTTATGTCCACAAATATCGAACCACACCTCTCTGTTCTTCACACGTGGACGACAGTAATATGCGCGCCATCTTTGTTGTGTAGTTCACGCTTCTCTCGCTAGAGCTGCACATGAAATAAAAAATACCCTCTGTAATGAAAACTTCAAACTATATCTGTGTGAAATTGCAACATTCTAGCAGCAATACCAAGGCAGAAAAAAAATATTGTGATTTACTTTTCGATTCTCCCTCGTACAATTACTCGGAACGTGGTGATCTCACCTTATCTCACGTCATTTACGCGCCTGTTAATCTGTTAGCACTTCACAGAAGATAATGGACATGTCCAGCTACTGCTCATACAGATATGCGGATTCAGAACGAAAAAATCGACCCATACCACTAGCTACTTTGAACGATGCCTCAAATGAATTTATTTGTTCAGCAGCTATTCATCTCTATTTCAAACACAACAAGACTGACTTGAAAATGTGTTTGGGATACCACGCTTATTCTCCACTGAGCATGTACGCGAAGAAGGAATGGTAATAAAATCCAAGGCACGCCTCAGGAAGAGAACATTAGTATAGGACGTGCGAGACTGTCCCATGTTCGATGTCCAGAAAGTGGCGGACCTCTGCATCATTTAGGTTCATGAATTTTCATGGCACTTTCTCCCCTACGATACAGTTATATTATGCACCCCTCTTGGCGTTTCTGTGTTGCGGTCTGGGTGGGATAGCGGGGCAAACTTAAATAAAGGTCCTCCACGTTGGCGATTCCGATCACGCAGATACTCTCTCTGGCCGGCAAATAAGTGCGAGGCACAGTTTGTTGGATCGGTAAATCTATCCCTAGCTCCCTTTGTGTTTGCTCTGATACAGATTCCAACTCGATGTGGGGAGCATAACTGCCTCCATCTGATATACAGGAAGTCAAAAAAGTCCAAGGATAAAAGGTTTTGCTACACCAGCGATCTTATAAGTCTTAAACTGGATTGGGGAGCAGTATCGACGTTAAGTTTCAAAGGAAACATTGTATTTATTCCTCACCATCTCGAGATATATCAGGATGGTACTTCACACTAATATATATAAATTACAAAACATTATTATAGTAAATATGCTTTCACATACATTTCTCTGCTCTCATATTTATTATTTTCCCTGCCATTTACATAGTAGGTAGAGAAGTTATTGCTTACACCTAAAAATTCGAAACCAGATTTCACCGGAAATACTTCTTTTGGGGTACCTTGAATAAAAACAATAAGTTTTAGGAAAAAGTGTGTGTGTAAACACCATAACTCAAAAATAAAAGGTCGGATGAGTACCAAAACTCCAAATTTAGGTTCAGTATCTTTCAAAGATATGCAAAAAAAAATCTGATTTGTTACACTCAGATGACTTTCTCTACAAACTATTTTTACAAACTCTTATTCTCCATATGCTTCATGTTAATCGAGATGTTAATCTTATTGCTAATTTTCTTGTAGATGCAAGGGGAATATGGTAGTATTTAAGCGATAGTCAACTCTTTTAAGAGCTGGTTGCTATGTGGCTATTCCATTCTCTTTGCATGTCCAGGACATAAAAAAGTGAATAACGAATTCCCATTTGAGAAAAAGTATAAGTATTGGAAGATTTAAGGGAATAACAAGCAATATCTCGAAAATGGTTCACTCAACAAAAACAATGTATATGACATAAATTGTGTATTTTAACGCGATCTACATTTTTTGTGAAGTAAAATTTTGTCTATCTCTTATGGTTTACCAGTTATGTAAAAGTAGTTCACAATGAAGAATACTTTCGAAACATTCCCAGAAAATTCGAGATCTACATTTTATTTGTCATGAATGTATCTTAAATATATGATATTTTAATCAAAATCGTTAGAGCCATTTTTGAGAAAATTAAAATTTTCGAAAAATGTTGCATGTAAAGGGTAATCTGGGGTGGGGGATTTTCTTGAAAACCTTCGTGTCGCATCTCTGGAAGATACTGAACCTAAATACCAAGTTTGGTGTTTATCCGACTGTTCTTTTCTGAGTTATGCTGTTCACAGACACACTAACGGACATGTTTCCAAAAATACTTTTTTTTTGATTCAGGGGGTCTCAAAACATATATTTCCGGCGAAATCTCGGTATCGAATTTTTGGGTGGGATACAATACTTCCCCTACTTACTATACGTAGTAGAGAAAGTAGAAATACAGCCTAATCAAACATGTTATTAAACATGTTGTTGGACTCGAAACAACAGTTTGTCACAATGAAGATTATCGCATTAGCGTGAAGCTTTTAGCTGCTGTGCTCTGCCTTAAAAAGTTCTACTTTTAGGCCGTGATGTCTATAAAATATGTTTAATAATATTTTGAAACTTTTCCTATGTATTTCCATATTTTGGTAAGTTTTTCTTCTGTTTTGACTGCCTCTACTCATAAGAGATAGTGTACCTCAAGAATGGGCAACGAGAGTGCATGTAATAGATAGGATACTGAAAGATAATACCTATAAGCGTACATGGCTCATTGTTAAGGTGTATGTAATGTAGGAGGACGCCGTTAAATTAACTTCACTTGTTTAACACAGCCAGTAACATGAACATTCATTTGTCACTGTCTCTCCTGCATACGAAATACCTCTGCTATCTAACATTGCGTTTAGCTTTATGGAGACATTAACGTCGCACTGGGTGTTATGGGATACACTGCAGCAAATATTACTTGGAAGTACAAAAAGAAATACATGATTACAAACCATGAATGATAACTAAATAAAATGTGATGTTACATTCCCATGACTTTCTCTACCCACTCTTCAAAATATTACTACAAATGCTTATTCTTTTATCTAATTCATGTTAATCGAGATAAGCATTCACAGAAATTATCATATTGCATATTTCTTTGTAGGTACACGGGGATAGTGAATACAGCAGGTTTCAATGATAGAAACTTTTTAAGAGGCGGTCGCAATCTGTTGCTTAGAAATTCTATTCTCTTTGCAAGAACACGTGAAAAAAAACCAATAGCGATTTTGCAGTGGAAAGAGCAGTATTTGATATTTCAAATCAGTAACAAAAAATATCTCGGAAATAGTCCACCCACAACAAATTTTATTTGGCATGCATTTTGTGCTTTAACTAGATCTATAGCTTTTTTGGGGGGTGGGAGTAGTAAGATTTTTCAATATTTACAGTTTATCAGTTATACAAACGTCATTCAAAATCAAGAGGACTTCACAGGGAATTTCAGAAAAATTAAAGCTATTTACATATCAAATAGCCCTCAGGGGTTCACCTTGGTGAGTACGGGAGTAGCGACCCCGAGGTACCTGAGTCACCCAGTGTCTGGGGGTATAACCAGTCCACCCTGTCTCCTGGGGTCAGAAATAAGGAGATCTGGTCCTCCAGGTTGGGGTTTAAGCATGGGGCTCTCAACCCCACTTATAAAACCATGTTAAGAAGGATGGTTTATTGTTGGCAACTTGGAATGTTCAAACTATGTTCTGACCTGGAAAAATAAAAGAAGTGGCAAGTAACTCTTAAGGTATTGCTGAACAGTAGTGTTGCAAGAAAAACATTGGGGTGGAAAAGGAAGAATAGATAAACAGGATTACACATTACCTATTGTATTGTGGAGCAACTGAGCCTGGACTACACAAGATAGGATTTATTATCGCAAAGGAAATAAAGAAGAGCCTAGCAGAGTTAGACCCAGTTAATGAATGACTGTGTAAAATAGACTTACGGTCCAATTTTGAAATGTGACTATACTTTCTGTGTACGCATCTGTGGAGGAAATGACGAGTTGACAGGGCAGAGTTTTCATGAGAGTTTGGAAGGAGAGTGTGGGGAAGGAGTTTAAGGATACGTTGATGTTCTTGGGTGATTTTGGTGCTGGAGTGGCGGGGAGGCAATTGTTACATAAACTAGGTGTCGAGGTTGGTGCCTTGCATGGACAGTTTGTGATTGGAATTAATAGGATTATTAAGGAAGGAAGTTTCTCTTGTGTTATTGTTTTTTATTACTGTGTAGAATTGCATTGTACGTTTACATTTGCTCAGGGTTAGTTCTTATTTGCCATATTCTGAGAGATTTCTATTGCTTAATTTCTGCATTTGTTGATTTCCTATTTCTGTAATCCTGGTGTTTCTCTCTGTGAATGCTCTGACTGTATTGGTTTTGTACCAGAATGTGATTATATATATATATATATATATATATATATATATATATAACCACTCCTTCTGTCATCCCAGTTGCTTAACTTGTACTTGTTTTGTTTTTATTGTATTGATGTATGACTTGAATAATATATAGCCAGAGGGTGGGGCTGATGACCGCCGCAGTTTTGCGACACAAAAAAAACGCCAAATAAAATGTATATCTTAATACATGGTATTTTAATCAAAACCGTTACGGCCATTTTTACAAAATAAACAATTGCGAAAAAGTTCCATTTAAACATTTTCTTGAAACTCTTTGTGTCGCATTTGCCTTTTTGAGTTATCTGTTCACAAACACACAAACACACACACATACACAGGGATATTTTTCTAAAAATGCTCTTTCTTGAGTTCAGAAGCATCAAAACATATATTTCCGGTGAAATCTGACATCGAATTTTTGGGTGAAATTCAATACTTAATTTACCTAGTAGAAAAACTAAAATGGGAGAGCAATCCGAAGAAATTTTGATTTTTTTTTTTACTTTTATGGGTTCATTGCCTTAAGAAGGACACACTTTTACCGTTTACATTTAAAAAGTAATTTGTAATTGAATATATCTTATGTAGCTGCAATTCATCCCAATTACTTTTTTCTGTACTTTTCCCATCGCTGTGCTGCTGAAAGCAAGGGAAACAGCCCCAAGAGAAGAACTTGTCACAAATGACAACAATAACAGTAACGCCTCACTTGCACCTCAAAAGTTCATGGCTCCACCCTTGTATTTATTATTTTTACCCCTCGCCCTAAAATTCTCCGACAGCGCATCAAAAACCCGTTGTTGTTATGTTGCCGGGCGTTAATTGCTGTAAGCTGCCACGAGAAGCGCTGGGCGACAGCATCCTTGACGCCGACAACAATAAAAAGAGGCAGTGAAGCGTTGTAATGGCTTGGCAACCCTAGGAAAATAAAATCTAAATAAAGTTGATTATGCAAATTGGAATGATGAAAGTTAACAAGAGGAGATAAAGACGAGAAAACTGTAAAACAAGTTCATTTTTCGCACCCTCCCACCTTAATTGCCGATTGTCGTCTTAAAACTCATCTCGCCCGTTTATTTGTTGTACAGCCAACCTGCAATTGTTTCGTTCTGTCCCTCTTTAAACTGTAGGCGTGCCGAAACTGCCTGAATATGGTTACCAAGCCTGACTGCCACATCTATTGTGACGTGGGTTTTTGTGGAGGTTGAAATACCCTAAAATGGAGGAATCTTATGCACCTTTTTACATTTAAGTAGGTTTCTAGATTTCCAAGTTAATTTCATCATGTCATTAAACTTTTTACCTTACTTGTACAAAAATTATTTTTTTTATAATTTGCTTGTTTTACAATACAACAATCTTATGTGTTACATTCACATGACTTGCTCTACCAATTCTTCATCAAACTTTTCTAACAAAAGTTTATTCTTCTAGCCACCTCATGCTAATCGAGACAAGCATTGCAGAAACGGATATTTCTTCAAGGTACAATGGAGTAAGGGGTGGTTAAATCTTTTAAGAAAGATTCGCTATATGTTACAAGGGCATAGCTTTTAAACTTTGTGTAGCTTGTCTGTGCTACGTGCGCATGTCAATCACGTGATCCGTTCGGTCACAGCAGACACAGTCCCGGAATTTAATGATCGCATGTCGTGTATATATAAACACAAAGTGCATACATAAAGACAAAATAAAAACGAACAAGAATCAGTAATGTCCATATCTAATTAAGATAGAATTCTTCTGACAATATTTTCAATATTTTTAAATGAGTACTGGAGAGAAAAATCAAGTACACTTTCCAGTGATATTTTTATACATTAAACGCACAATTCTGATATGTTATAAACCTAGGAATCTGACAGGTAAAAGGAAAACGTAATCTCAAGTTCAAATGCCTTACATCAGTGTTTAGGTAATTGTTCAAACAAGGATAGGCTATTTATATATTAGTAACATTTGATAAGTAACTGCTCTGCTAATACTCAGTTTGTCAATATTAAATTCATCCAAAGGATTCTGGTAGTGCATACCATCACTATATGCTGATCTGTTATGTTTTTTCCAATACAGAAATTGAAGAAACGTTTTTCTGAATTATTTCGATTTTATTTATAAGAATCTGAAGATATGAATTCCAAATTAGTTAAAGATATTCGACTTTAGACCAAACGTATGATTATACAATAAAAGCAACTATAAACAACATTGACGATCTCCATAATTTCTAAATAAACTCCACAAATTTTATGTGCACTTAACCATTCTATCAATTGGTAATTAAACGACCAGTTTTTAGTTATATTTAACCCCAGGTCTGTATGCGTCCATTCAACTTTCAAGCACTTGCCATTCCTGATGTACAGTGGTTTACTGATTTTATTACCTCTAGCTATAGTTAATACACACTGTTTATTAGTATTAAAAGGAAGATCCTTTAAAATGCTCCCTTCAAATACATTATCACCATCCTGATGTTTAGACTCATCCAAATGGTTCTCAATTCTCATTTATAATTTTAAATTTTCAGCAAATAAAATACATTCTGAGTAATTTATGCATAAAGGTAAGCAGCTCCTGAGGAACTCCTGAATTTACACAAATTTACAGCATTGGAAACTATCATACATAACATACTGCTTTCTGTTCATTAAATATTTAATTAAATTAATCATAGAAATTGAAAATCCATATTTTTATGTTGACTTGGACGTAGCTATTTACAACGCTGTGAAATTAATTTAGCCAAATGCGGCTATTGTGGGATGCAGATTCGCCTTGGTTGAAGTTAGTAGAGGATTAGGCACAATATATTATAAGGAAAAAAATAGTCATTTTTTAAAATAATTTTTAGATTTCCTTTTTAGATCCTTAAGGTGTTGGTGCTGCTTTTGCAGATGACCTGGTACCGCTTTTGCCAAATATTGCCTCTACAGATTATGTTTTTGAGGCATATATTATATGATGCTGAGTTTCTACCAAATATATTGGCTGAATTTTCTGTAATTATTAGAAAAACTAGGAGTGGTTATGAATCATTTCACAGGAAATTATCTTACCACAGGTCACTAAGATTTATAACTTCGTCGAGATATTTAAAGATATCCAGAGCTCAATGGAAAAGCAGAAGAGCTATTATTAATAAGGAAACTATTCTGAAAAAACAAATGTTAACTTTCCAGCAAAAAGCAATCTCAAGATTACAGTTTTTAAAGGCTGTTGCTAATAAGAACCTCCAGTATGAGTAAATTTTAATCAAACAACAATACCCACATCTTTAATTGTGCTTAATGACTTAACTTTCAATTTTATTTTATTATTAACATTTAATCACATCAACTTAAACTACATTAGTGTCAATCTTAGTCCGTAAATGGGAAGGAAAATACTTGAAATTCAATTGATGGACATCCCTTATTTTTAAAGTTTTGTGGAACGGAGCTAACATAACCCAAAGGACGCAACTTACGAACCCCTGAGTGGGACTCTCCCTTTCAAACTCAAAAGTAGGGCAGCGCGTAAACAGGTTTCATTTCCCTGTATGACGCGTAATTCATCAGTTTAGATAAACATTATCAAGGCACTCACGTTTCAAAAGAGATCGGCTTTTTACCTTCTCTACTACCTATAGTAAGTAGGGGAAATATTGTATTCCATCCAAAAATTCGATACCGAGATTTCACCGGAAATGCATATTTTAAGACCCCCTGAATCCAAAAAAAGCATTTTTGGAAACATGTCCGCGCGCGTGTGTGTGTGTGTGTCTGTGAACAGCATAACTCAGAAACGAACAGTCGGATAAACACCAAACTTGGTATTTAGGTTCAGTATCTTCCAGAGATGCGACACGAAGGTTTTCAAGAAAATTCCCCCACCCCAGATTACCCTTTACATGAAACATTTTTCGAATATTTTAATTTTCTCAAAAATGGCTAACGAATTTGATTAAAAGTCATATGTTTAAGATATTTTTGTGACAAATGAAATGTATATCTCGAATTTTCTGGAAATGTCTCCAAAAGTATTCTTCATTGTGAACGACCTTTGCATAACTGGTAAACCATAAGAGATAGACAAAATGTTACTACACAAAAAATGTAGATCGCGTTAAAATACACAATTTATGTCATATAAGTTTTTTTGTTGGGTGAACCATTTTCGAGATATTGCTTGTTATTCCCTTAAATTTTCCAATACTTATACTTTTTCGCAAATTCCTTATTCATTTTTTTGTGCTGGTAATGCAAAGAGAATGGAATACTGCACATAGCAACCAGCTCTTAAAATATTTGACTATTGCTTAAAGCCTACCAATTCGCCTTGCAGCTACAAGAAAATTAGCAATAAGGTTAACATCTCGATATCTCGATTAACATGAAGCATATGAAGAATAAGCGTTTGTAAAAATAGTTTGTACAAGAGTAGAGAAAGCCATGTGAGTGTAACACATAAGATTTTTTTCAGTAATGAATTTGGTATAAAACGCCCAAGAACTGCCGTAGTTCGAGCAATGCTTGCAGAAGATCGATGCACATCTTGTGAATTTATTTGGATGACATTGGCCATTGGTGTGAGTCAAATCCGAAACATTTTAAATCAACAGTTAAGACGTGAGAAAAACTTGTCGATGGATTCAATATAAACCGAATCAAAAAACAGCAACGCATTGATTGGCGTAGAAAAACTCTGGAAGATCTCCAAGGCGGCACTTCAAATTTGGTTTGGAATATTGTTACTGATGATAAATCTTGGATTTATTGTTATGGTTCTGAAAAGAAAGGCCTATAGGCTCGATGGGTCTTTCGAACAGAACCTAAGCCTACAAAATTCCACGAAATAGCAGTGCTGATAAGAAGATGGTTGCTAGTTTTTCGTTTCTTTTTTCTAAATTGCTACTATAGCATTAGAAGATAAGACACACCGTTACCTGCCGATTGGTACACAAATGTCTTGTTTACCGCAAAAAAAATTTGAAAATGCTCGTGTAAAATGCCCAAGAGGAAAAATAATGTTACATCATGACAACGCATTGTCACATATATCAAAACTAACAATTGAATTTATGATGCCCTAAGCACCATGGATCCTTCATCATACAGCCCTGACCTAGCACCTTGTGATTTCTTTTTGTTTCCAAAAATTAAAGATAAAATGCGTGGAATCACTTTTTCGCTATCAGATGAAGCAGTGGAAGATTATAAAAACCTGTTTTCTGAGGTGCCTCAGGAAGGTTGGCATCATTGCTTTAAAGACTGGTTTCATCGAATGCAAAAATGTATTGATGTTAAAGGGAAATATTTTGTAAAACATTAAACTCATTTAAATTTTTTAAAACTGTTTAGTTAAAGTACAAAGAAATGCATCTCGGATATACATAATGCATTTATGTGTAGGACACTTTGCAGTGGAAACATATGAAGTTTCAGCACAAACTTCATTCTGGAGCGGCTTATGATTGACTCACTTATTGGATGCCATTAAGCTTTAATCAACCTTAATTAAACTCGCATGGTAAGACCTTAATGACGTCTGGAATGACGTATTAATAATATGCCTAGGTCAATCAATTTCTAATGCAAACTCTGTTATAAGCTTGCAGTTAGAACAGCGGTGATCATCCAGTGTTACTTCACTTAAAGAACACATTTATAATTACAATATTTCAATGCTTGATCTGCTTTGGCTATATCTAACATAAAAATTATACTTAAGTGAAACGATATCGCGATACCATCTGATGCTGATTGTTCAATACTTAGCTTAATTATGGGTTTCAATTCTTAAAATGTGTTTACCCTGTTTAGTCGATGTTTTAAACATGTATAGAAATTCTGAAGTTTCCCATTTGCCGACTCATCATGCAGTAGAAAAATGCGTCACTATTTTATTGTCTACACGTTTGCACTTTCTCTTCCTGAATTCAACTTTAATACAATATTCGGGTTAAATTGTTGGATGACCGAACAAAATAATCTGTATTCACTCTTAGGTTGATCCACGGCAAAATAAACCCCGTGGTCAGTGCAGCGTGGTGCAAGATCATAGCAATGCGCGCAGGAAAGTAGTCCCATGCTAATAATCTGAATTTTATATTGAATTTATTCTTAAATAGTATAATATTCTATACAAATACCAAAGGTTTTATTTAACGCTGATTTATACCGTAAAACAGAGCTACTAGTCCCATGATGCAATCTGTATGAGTCACCTGACATCCGGGTAGCGCAGAATATTGTTTACAGCCAGAAACGAGCAGTTGTGTTTAGTATCATGGAGGACGGTGAATTCGCTCTTGTGTTTTCGTCGAATTACGTAAAGCATTAGCCGCGCAGCCATTTACTAGTGGTGAAAAAACTATAGTGTTGAATCTTTATTATACGTTACGTGAGAAATATCCAACACTTTCCGCGAAAGAAATGGTGAAATTAACTTCTGAGTTCACTGGTGTTTCGAGTACAAGTATAAACAGTGCTTGTCCAGAAAAATCTGAAACGGGAAAAGTGGTTACACCTGGAAAAAATCTGATGTGTTCCACTCACATGACTTTCTCTACACTTGTACAAACTATTTTTACAAACGCTTATTCTCCATATGCTTCATGTTAATGGAGATATCGAGATGTCAATCTTATTGATAATTTTCTTGTAGATGCAAGGGGAATATGGTAGGTTTTAAGCGATAGTCAAATATTTTAACCCTGGTTGCTATGTGGAGTATTCCATTCTCTTTGCATGTCCAGGACATAAAAAAATGAATAACGAATTTGAGAAAAAGTATTAAGTATTGGAAAATTTAAGGGAATAACAAGCAATATCTCGCAAACGGTTCACTCAACAAAAGAAATGTATATGACATAAATTGTGTATTTTAACGCGATCTACATTTTTCATGTAGTAAAATTTTGTCTATCTCTTATGGTTTACCAGTTATGAAAAAGTCGTTCATAATGAAGAATACTTTTGGAGACATTCCCAGAAAATTCGAGATATACATTTTATTTGTCATGACAATATCTTAAACATATGATATTTTAATCAAAATCGTTAGAGCCGTTTTTGAGAAAATTGAAATTTTCGAAAAATGTTCCATGTAAAGGGTAGTCTGGGGTGGGGGGATTTTCTTGAAAACCTTTGTGTCGCATCTCTGAAAGATACTGAACCTAAATACCAAGTTTGGTGTTTATCCGACTCTTCGTTTTTGAGTTATGCTGTTCACAGACACACAGACAGACAGACAGACACACACACGGACATGTTTCCAAAAATGCTTTTTTTGGATTCAGTGAGTCTCAAAACATGTATTTCCGGTGAAATCTCGGTATCGAAATTTTGGGTGGAATGCAATACTTTCCCTACTTACTATACGTAGTAGAGAAAGTAAAAATGAATAACGAATTTGAGAAAAAGTATAAGTATTGGAAAATTTAAGGGAATAACAAGCAATATCTTGAAAACGGTTCACTCAACAACAAAAATGTATATGACATAAATTGTGTATTTTAACGCGATCTACATTTTTTGTGTGTAGTAAAATTTTGTCTATCTCTTATGGTTTACCAGTTATGCAAAAGTAGTTCACAATGAAGAATACATTTGGAGACATTCCCAGAAAATTCGAGATATACATTTCATTTCTCATGACAATATCTTAACCATGTGATATTTTAATCAAAATCGTTAGAGCCATTTTTGAGAAAATTGAAATTTTCGAAAAATGTTCCATGTAAAGGGTAGTCTGGGGTGGGGGGATTTTCTTGAAAACCTTCGTGTTGCATCTCTGGAAGATACTGAACCTAAATAACAAGTTTGGTGTTTATCGTTTCTGAGTTATGCTGTTCACAGACACAGACACACACGAAAACACACACACACACACACACACAAACACAGACACACATGGACATGTTTCCAAAAATGCTTTTTTTGGATTCAGGGAGTCTCAAAACATGTATTTCCGGTGAAATCTCGGTATCGAATTTTTGGGTGGAATACAATACTTCCCCTACTTACTATACGTAGTAGAGAAAGTAAAAAAAAAAAAAGAAAGCATATGAAATACGCGATGCAAGAATGTAGTGATTTTGAGAAGAATGTAACATTTCGCGTAACAGTGCACTATTTCTTTTTTAAAATGAGCCGCCAACAGTTAATAAAGTGAGCGAATCCAGAGAGCGAATAGTGAAGTTATCGCATACCTGTTATTTTATTTTTCGCTCATTTAATTTAGAATTAACTATTAGTATATTTGCACACGTCTATATGTGCAAACGTTTATTTTGTTGTAACTATCAATCTTATCACCTTTAACCCTTAACAGAATATGCTAGTCACCGTTTCAGTTGTCGAAAAAAGGACTGTTCTTTTTTGCACTACGTGCGGCTTGTACTGGCCACACTGGTCTGAAAGTGTGACAGTATTTCTGTGCGAATGGCGGAAGGATACATTATAACGGTGCACTGGCCACGTGGGTTTGTTTTGACGCGGATCAACCTAAGAGTGAATACAGAGTAGTTACTTGTGATGATTGGTGCCACCCAAGAAAGATAACAAAACG
The DNA here is from genome assembly GCA_030765065.1 of Deroplatys truncata. Taxonomy (NCBI): domain Eukaryota; kingdom Metazoa; phylum Arthropoda; class Insecta; order Mantodea; family Mantidae; genus Deroplatys; species Deroplatys truncata. Next base: position 101,034,839 of record CM060975.1, read on the forward strand.
TGAAGTATTAGGTTACGTACATTACCACTGCGCTATTCCGATAATGGACACTTCATCAGCACTCTCCGTGACTTGCTGCACTACTATTTTTCTGAAAACTATGTTCTGAGAGTATCTCCTGGCTTCCGTTTTAGTGCTATGTCCCCCCCCCCCGACACCTTGACGTAACTTTGGTTTTCAGAAGATTTGTACACAAGATGGGGTTTCTTTTGTTTAGTCAGCGCTTCTTGCAAGGGGCGGCGCCGTGGTCGAAAGATTAGACCGCTCGCCTCTCACCAAGGCGGTCCGCTTTCAAACTCAGGGACCAGCAGTAGGATTTATGGCGGAGAAAGCGGCGTCTGGTCGGGTTTTCTCCGGTTTCCCTCGCTATATTTCATTCCAACGGCCCTCCATGATCACATTTCCTATCTCTCATTTCTCGTCTGCTTTTTACACCCACCTCCTCACTCTCATTCCGGGCGTGTGGCTGATCACCCACTATGGTCTCTCACTCTCTGATCCGTAGACAGTCTGCTCCCCGTCAGGCGGCTGCCCCGGGCGTTGTCATACATCCTGGGGCGTGAGAGTCCTCGGTTCAGGTGGGTGTTAAGGGAGGGAGGGCTCTGACCCAGTTAGGCTGTTTCCGCCTTGTAGTTAGTTTAGCTTCTTGCAAGGTCCTGCTCTGAAAAGGAATTTGGCTTTACTGCACCCTCAGGATTGAAAATACTGCTTTTGGTCACTTCTTGACACAACATATCTATTCTCTGAAAAATATCTTATGCATGGATTCTAAATTACATCACTTTTCATCCAAATTAATTCCTGTCTCTGATATATTTATCCTTTAATAAGATCAGTATCAACAGTTCTCTGCGCTGTGATCAGATAGAAGATGCCGATAGTTTTAAAATGCAACGTACGAAACATTTTACTTAAGATTCAGCTAATGTTTATAATTACCAAAGATTTAATATGAGCTACCTGGTCATTATTCTCCGAAATAGTTTGCTAAGATAATAAAGAATTTTTATCACGTTTACTGTAAATTTATAAAGCTGTTGTTTACCTGCAAACTTGTGCAGCACTGAATGTTTTATACTGAACCAACATCACTACTAGCCACGGAGAAACTAATACAATAACTCATTAATGTAATAAGATATATAATTCACGCTTCTCAGCATCAACACATTAATAATTTCTTTCTTTAATATTTTGTTCTAAGTTTTAAGTGTTATGTATTTTCTTTGCTAATATTGTACGTATAATAATTAAGAGGACGTTAAAAACACATATATTCATAATGTACATATGGTAGAGAACAAGTATATAATGTTATAACATATAAAATATAATATCAGGGTGAAAGGCCTTTGTTAGCTATATAACCAGTAATATAAAATTACGAGAAATGCAGTAGTATCTACGTAAGCATGTAACGAACTTTGGATTCATAATTAATATGATGGAAGTCTGTAAACATATATATGTAACAAACTGTTATTGGATAGCAGCACCAATCAGGTACATTGATACATGCTTATAATTCAAATACGTACGTTAAGAAGAACGGTTGGATGGAACGTTAACAGAAGCTTATCAGACTTCGAACAGGAAGGCAATGTATAAACTCATCTCTAAATAGACGCTAAAACTACGTATTTAAAGTCTACCAGTTGTACATATTTTAACATAACAAAGGTAATAGTGAATTATGAATATCATATGTGGTTTATCTAAAATACAAGTTAAATAATTAACAGAATACGTGTGTGCAGAATATTTTAACATTCTCCTGACAAATGCTCTCCGACACAAATACAGAAGCCATGGCAGAAATATAAAATAATAATTACAACATACTAACACACACGAGAATACAGATACACGATCATCAGATTCTAGCTACGAGAACGTCGAAATACGTCCGAGAGTATGGGCATCAAGACATGTACGTAATACAGCATCCATCATCATCACCGTAGCTGGGGCATTACAAGGGGAACCGCTGCAATACAGCAGAATAATGTTCTGTTATGTGAGTTGCTGAAAGTCCATGAAATAATTACGATTGTTTGAAGATCCCTTCTGCTCTCGAGTCAAATATAATTGCCATAGAAAGATGTTGGTTTCCTGTTGATTTTTACGTTCTCTGCCACGTCAATAGTAGGTAGAGAAGGTATTGCATTCCACCTAAAAATTCGATCCCTAGACATCGCCGAAGATAAAAGTTTTGAGCCCCGAATTAAAAAAAAGAAGCATGTTTAGAAATAGGACGTGTGTGTGTGTGTGTGTGTGTGTGTGTGTGTGTGTGTGTGTGTATCTGTGAACACAATAACTTAAATCCGAAAATTCAGATAAGTACCAAACTTGGTATTCAAGTTCAGCATCTTCCAAGGATGCGACACGCTGATTTTCAAGAAAATTCCCCACCCTCATTCACCCTTTACGTGGATCATTTTTTAAAAATTTTGATTTTCTAAAAAACGGTCCTAACAATTTTCATTAAAACACCATATATTAAAGATATTTACATCACAAATATATATATATATATATATATATATATATATATATATATCTTGAATTTTCTGGGAATAGCCTGTGAAGTCCCTTTCATTCGGAAGGAATTTTGTATAATCTTGTATAACTAGCAAACGTTAAGCAATAGACGAAAACGTACTGCACAAAAAAGGTAGATCTGTTTTATTTCAAATAAGGTTTTTTGGGTTTGTTATGTGTGGCAGAAGCTATTTCTGAGATTTCTGCTATTAATGGTTCGAATTGTTCATTATTTGGTCATTCTCTTAAAATCCTTTCAATATTCAGCTGTTTCTCGCCATTGCATGGACACGCTTTCAAGTTTAAGGCCAGCATATAACGTCCAGTTCTTAAACATTTGACTATCGCTGTTCTCTTTGTATCTATAACGTAATGTGTAATGTAGCCATTTTTGTAAAAGTTTATTTGGATTAAAATGAATTAGATAGAAAAAATATTTTAAGGGCTGGTTCTATGTAGAGTATTCCATTATCTTTGCATTAACAGGACAAAAAGAAACTGAATAACGAATTTCCATTGAGAAAAAGTATAAGTATTGGAAAATTTAAGGGAATAACAAGCAATATCTCGAAAATGGTTCATTCAACAACAAAAAATGTATATGACATAAATTGTGTATTTTAACGCGATCTACATTTTTTGTGTAGTAAAATTTTGTCTATCTCTTATGGTTTATCAGTAATGCAAAAGTCGTTCACAATGAAGAATACTTTTGGAGACATTCCCAGAAAATTCGAGATATACATTCCATTTGTCATGAAAATATCTTAAATATATGATATTTTAATCAAAATCGTTATAGCCATTTTTTAGAAAATTAAAATTTTCGAAAAAAAGTTCCAAGTAAAGGGTAATCTGGGGTGGGGGGATTTTCTTGAAAACCTTCGTGTCGCATCTCTGGAAGATACTGAACCTAAATACCAAGTTTGGTGTTTTTCCGACTGTTCGCTTCTGAGTTATGCTGTTCACACACACACACACACACACACACACACACACACACACACGGACATGTTTCCAAAAATGCTTATTTTGGATTCAGGGGTTCTCAAAACATATATTTCCGGTGAAATCTTGGTATCGAATTTTTGGGTGGAATACAATACTTCCCCTACTTACTATACGTAGTAGAGAAAGTAATAAGCTTTAGTAAAAATGGTTATATACCCACTGGTAAAGTAAGACAGGTAAAGAAACGCATGTGAACGCAGCACATGATTTTTTGGTTTTTGTTTCAAGTTGTTTCATTTGTATAGCCCCCTCTAACTTCTATGGTCACATCAGGGGCTTTGGCTGTACAAACAAGTTACTGTTGGTGGTTTCACTGTCTGAACTGTAGGTTTTCTTAACGTTTCTTTTATTAACACACACTTCCACATTCAAACGAGCAGACTCTTGTCAGGATAGGAAATGATTCTGGATATTGTGCTTGTGCCCTCGAGGGAGCGCCCCAGGGAGGGATGAGGTGAGCGACACCGAGACACCGAGCGGCCGGAACCAGGAGTGACGGGACAATGACAAGGTTCCTAAGGTTTCCAAATTGAGACACTCTGACAGTCGGGCAGGCACACCGGGGACCCCCCCTCCCGCCGGGAATCGAATTCTTGAACAGTGAGTTTCGCTGCTGTTTTGTTACGCAAATCTTATGTCATTTTGTAATGTGAGGTACCAGGGAGTTATGTTTACACATTTTAATACATTTTAAACAGTGGACTGTCCTGGTCCAACTGCACCCTGAATGAAAATACAAAGAATTTCAGGTTTTCCCCAAGATAAAGTTTAAGAATTTAGCACTTTTAGTGTCCTGTTTATAGTAATGTTTTATACACGGTGTTTTAAATGTAAGAGTAGAAATGTAACAGTACAAGCAAGTTACTGTTGGTGGTTTCACTGTCTGAACTGTAGGTTTTCTTAACGTTTCTTTTATTAACACACACTTCCACATTCAAACGAGCAGACTCTTGTCAGGATAGGAAATGATTCTGGATATTGTGCTTGTGCCCTCGAGGGAGCGCCCCAGGGAGGGATGAGGTGAGCGACACCGAGACACCGAGCGGCCGGAACCAGGAGTGACGGGACAATGACAAGGTTCCTAAGGTTTCCAAATTGAGACACTCTGACAGTCGGGCAGGCACACCGGGGACCCCCCCTCCCGCCGGGAATCGAATTCTTGAACAGTGAGTTTCGCTGCTGTTTTGTTACGCAAATCTTATGTCATTTTGTAATGTGAGGTACCAGGGAGTTATGTTTACACATTTTAATACATTTTAAACAGTGGACTGTCCTGGTCCAACTGCACCCTGAATGAAAATACAAAGAATTTCAGGTTTTCCCCAAGATAAAGTTTAAGAATTTAGCACTTTTAGTGTCCTGTTTATAGTAATGTTTTATACATGGTGTTTTAAATGTAAGAGTAGAAATGTAACAGTACAAACAAGTTACTGTTGGTGGTTTCACTGTCTGAACTGTAGGTTTTCTTAACGTTTCTTTTATTAACACACACTTCCACATTCAAACGAGCAGACTCTTGTCAGGATAGGAAATGATTCTGGATATTGTGCTTGTGCCCTCGAGGGAGCGCCCCAGGGAGGGATGAGGTGAGCGACACCGAGACACCGAGCGGCCGGAACCAGGAGTGACGGGACAATGACAAGGTTCCTAAGGTTTCCAAATTGAGACACTCTGACAGTCGGGCAGGCACACCGGGGACCCCCCCTCCCGCCGGGAATCGAATTCTTGAACAGTGAGTTTCGCTGCTGTTTTGTTACGCAAATCTTATGTCATTTTGTAATGTGAGGTACCAGGGAGTTATGTTTACACATTTTAATACATTTTAAACAGTGGACTGTCCTGGTCCAACTGCACACTGAATGAAAATACAAAGAATTTCAGGTTTTCCCCAAGATAAAGTTTAAGAATTTAGCACTTTTAGTGTCCTGTTTATAGTAATGTTTTATACATGGTGTTTTAAATGTAAGAGTAGAAATGTAACAGTACAAACAAGTTACTGTTGGTGGTTTCACTGTCTGAACTGTAGGTTTTCTTAACGTTTCTTTTATTAACACACACTTCCACATTCAAACGAGCAGACTCTTGTCAGGATAGGAAATGATTCTGGATATTGTGCTTGTGCCCTCGAGGGAGCGCCCCAGGGAGGGATGAGGTGAGCGACACCGAGACACCGAGCGGCCGGAACCAGGAGTGACGGGACAATGACAAGGTTCCTAAGGTTTCCAAATTGAGACACTCTGACAGTCGGGCAGGCACACCGGGGACCCCCCCTCCCGCCGGGAATCGAATTCTTGAACAGTGAGTTTCGCTGCTGTTTTGTTACGCAAATCTTATGTCATTTTGTAATGTGAGGTACCAGGGAGTTATGTTTACACATTTTAATACATTTTAAACAGTGGACTGTCCTGGTCCAACTGCACCCTGAATGAAAATACAAAGAATTTCAGGTTTTCCCCAAGATAAAGTTTAAGAATTTAGCACTTTTAGTGTCCTGTTTATAGTAATGTTTTATACATGGTGTTTTAAATGTAAGAGTAGAAATGTACAGTTGAATTTCATCATTCTAGCATTAAGTGACAGTTTTGCCTAGCTTTGGTTCTACAGTGTGACCTCAAACATACCGTATAGTAAATTTAAGCCTAAAAGTTACAACTTAGGTTCTATCACTTACCAAATACTGGATATGGCAGCAAAACCACTTTTAATTCTCGGCTGAACACCTCACAAATCACGTTAAGAGTAAAAAAAAAAAGGAGGGTTTGAAGTTGGAACAGTTTCTTGTATTGCTTGGGTTGCTATAGAGACGCTATAAATCATGTTGGGAGAGGCGCGCCAGATGGTGCAGGCAATTCGTGACAGTTTGAAGGAACAGTGGAGGCATAGTCGCTTCCCGTTAATATTGCCAGTTTTTGTCAATATCGGGTGTAAATCATGACAGGAGAACTCTTGGTTTATTTTCAAAAAGAATTACATTTTATTAAAATCCATAACGGGCGGCGCCGAGGTTGCGGCCCGGGTTCAATTCCAAGGACCCGCATGTGGGATTTGTGGTGGACAAAGCGGCGTCTGGGTGGGTTTTCCCCGGGTTCCCCCGCCATTCATTCCACCGACTGCACCGCCATCACCTTTCCTTTCATCCATTTCACCATCATTTCGTTTCATCTACTTCCTTCATCCCATACCAGGCATCGGGCTGATTACCCATCCTGGATATTATGTCTGCTCCACGAGTGTCTGCTCCTCGACGGGCCTCTGACCCCAGGCACCCGCCTGTACGTCCTGGGGGATATAAGTCCTACATAAGTGGAGGTTAAATAGAGAATGAATGAATGTATGAATTAAAATCCATAACCATACAGATACAGGATGCCAAAAATTCTCCATTTGACAACAGACATATACAGTTACTCAAAGTTTATGTGTAATAAGTTTTGAATTTTAATTAATTATTATTTTTATTTAATTTACGCCTCGGCTGCGTAAGTGATTATGTGGTAGAGCAAGTATATCTAAATAGGGGTGGTACGGCTGCAGAACAATTTTACACACTATACACCAATTATAGTTGTTAATTCTTACTTCTTTATTACTTCTATTATATCAAATAACGATTTACGTATCTAAGTATGGAACTGTGAGATATTATTCCTAACTATATTTTTAAAGATCAAAATTTAGCTTTTTCGCACTGCACTAAATTCTCACATCTGCCCACTCTGAGCTACAACCACTGAACTGAACTGAACTGAACTGCTTGGGTACGCTACCTCATAGCGTCTACAGCTTAAAATTTCAAATTTAATCTTCCTAGTTCCTGATTGGCTAAGCCTACCCTAGCAGAACACCTTTAGTTTGATTTTGATTGGTTTTTTGCACTCACATGACTATTTACAAACTTTTTGGACGTTATACCAGTATTTTTCCATGGACTATTGCTAGCCTTCTTAGCTTTCTAAGTTATTTTTCTCTCTAGGTTACACTTTATTGTTAGCCACCCTCTGCTTCCATTTTATGACACTGTTTGTTACAAAAACTAGCTTCTCCTACTTTACTAAACTAAATAAACTAAAGAAATACATTCACGTAACATTATATATATACAATAAAATAAACATATTACAATGGTTGTAATATATACTTTATATACTGTAATATACACTGATTGCTTATAGACAGGCTATTATTTTTATATTGTATAATTACATTGATATCAGCTAATCCATACTGCCTCACATTACTGCTACTCTTTTGTACGTGGTGTTTTCAAAATTATCTTACGTGCATTGAGTAGAGCAATTTGTTTTGTTTATAACTTGATTTTGAGGTGAAAATAGCATTTTTATATGACGGAGGAATAAAATGTCAAAAGTTGATGATTTTCAACTTTTTTGTCTTAATTCCTATTTTCGGTTCACTTTCTACGACTACACGAATTTATTTCTCCACCAGTTTGTCATATGTCGATGAAAGTGGTGGATGTAAGCACAAAAAATGCTCTACCCAATACATGAAAAATTATTTTGAAAACACCACGCCCAAAAAAATTGCAAGTTTAGTATAACTACGAAAACACATAAACTCAATTACCATTTGATCTTTATGTCCAAAAAAATTAATTTTTCCCTCCATTAATTTGGTGCTAGAAATTTTAAAGTGCAGAAGAATGCATTCTTGGATAACTATGTATATGACCGATTTCTCCTTTGTGTAGGGAAGCATTTTTGCCTCGAATTCACGAGAATCCGAGTTTGAGTTTTCATTGGGCGGTTGCTTGGGCGAGCTGAATTTTTTCCCCCTTATCCTGAAGATGACTAGTAAACATAAACAACGGATCCCGGGTTCATTTCGGCATTATTTCACCCATTTGATTATATCGTTCATCATCCAATATGGTTTATCTTGTTAAAGGTAGCTAAATTAACAAAAACAACTCGACAAAGAACGCTTATAGCTATGCAATTGGCTCCCTGTCGTATTCATGTTTGGTTACACGAAACGTCAATACTTACTTTTACCACTTCATCTGCTGCCTGCCTGTGGTATGTATTGGAGATATTGTATTTCATCCTAAAATTCGTTATCGATGTTTTTCCTGAAGTATACGTCATAAGAATATCATGTATTTTATACATATGAAACGTCAGATAAATATTTAATTTCATATTTAAGTCCAACATATTTCAAGCGATTTTTGCAAAATTCTCCCCCAACCAAACACCCATTTCTATTAAAACAAGTTTTTGTTTTTCTCGAAATGTTTCCTACAGGTTTGATTAAAAAGTTATTGTCTAAAATGCAGGAACAGACTTAATATTTATTTCTAATGAATTACAATAGATAGCGACACATACACATTATTGAATAGAGGAAATTTCAATGTTTTTAGGACCACCATTCAGTACCTACAGAGGCGTTGTGTTTGTTTACAGAAGATGGCAACGCCACAGGAAAAGTCGTTTTGTGTGCTGCTGCATTATACAAAAGGTGAATCCATTATTTCATTGCAGCGTGCATTTCGTTGTAAGTTCAACAACGAGCTGCCTCGTCATAAACATTTACAATTGATACAATAAATTCGTAGAAGAAGGTTGCGTATGCAAACGAAAAGCACTGGTCGTCCTCGCATAACAAATGGTGCTCATTTTGAACACCTAAAATAAAATTTTTAACTTTTCTCTGTTCAGTGATGTATCGCATGTGTCGCCATCTATTGTCGTTCACTAGAAATAAATGTTTAAAATCTGTTCTTTCTTTTTGAATAACCCTGTATTTGTATGACAAAATTATATCTTGAATTTTCTGTGAGGAATTCGTATTAACGTAATGGATATACCTGGTTTCCAGATCTGTAATAGCATTTGAAAGCTGACCTATTCCAGTCTCCATAGCAACGTCACCATTTGTGCATGTGTACTTCGTATAAACAGTGCTACAAGGGTAGTGATCGGGACAATGAGTAAGGTTGCAGCGTTTGATACTCTCGGAGCTGTCGACATGACAGAAAACGTCCCTCGATACTGCAGAACAACGTGCCCCGGTGCTCTAACGAAGTTGACGTGACGGTCGATAACATAGAAGGGTGTGGGTTTGTCTACCTTTGACCCATTAGCCACCGGCGTCACTGGATACTTTATCATTAAAGTTATTTTTTTTTATCCTCTAAGGCTAGAAACAGACTTGCCTATTCCATGCATCATGGAATAAATCCGTAACAGACGGTAATTTTTACTCTTTCTACTATTTACCTATAGTAAGTAACGCAAGTATTGCATTTCACTAATAAATTCAATACCCAGTTCTCACAAGAAATACACGTTTTGAGGCTCTCTGTTGTCTGTGAACAGCATAATAAAAACTGTTAAATACGAATTTCGTATTTAAGTTCAGCGGTTTCCAAGAATACATCATGAAGATCAACAACATCCCCTGCCTTTACATGGAAAATGTTCATTTTTATTAAAATATCGTACGTTTAATATATTTTCATGACAAATAAAATGTATGTCTAATTTTCTGGGAATAGCCTATGAAGTCCTCTGCATTATGAATGAGTTTTCTGTAACTGGTAAACCGTAAGAGATAGGTAAATCTTAAACTACACAAAAAATGTAAATTTGTTAAAGCACACAATTTGTGTGAAATAAAATTGTTTACACCGTAACCATTTCCGAGATATTCTTTATTAGTTTGAATTTTCAAATGGAAAATTGCTATTGGTTTATCTCTAGTGATTTTGAAAAGAGAGCGGCATTTCAAAGCGATCCATTCTTAGATTTGACTATCGTTTAAGCCTACTGTATTCCTCTAATCTTTTTGTACATATAACAAAATATGCAATTAAATACTTTCTGCAAATACCTATCTCGGCTAACATCAAGTAGATAGAAGTATAAGCATTTGTAGTAATAATAATAATAATAATAATAATAATAATAATAACAATAATAATTTGTTGCAGAATAGGTAGAGAAAGTCAGGTGAATGTAACTCATCAACTTTAAAATTATTTTCTCTTATACGAATGATTCTAAGCGCGAACCCACTTTAAAAGCACATCTTCCTCCATTTGTCCTGAGCACTTGAAAACTGCAATCTGAGAAAAATTACTTTCTCACTAGAAATCATGAGTTATATCGTTTAACTTTTAACTTCAACCAAAGGTTAAACGTACCTGAAGAAAAGTTTAACTTAGATCTTAGTTTAAAGATCATAAACAATTTAAACTAGCTAGGCGAAAGTCTTGTATAAGCCTATTTAGACCGTTTAAACTAAATCTAGTTTCAAACCTACAGGTTGAAAATGCTCCGTGATTGAAGAAAGGAGAATGCCGTTAATATAGTATGCGTGGAAATCAAAACACTAGACACAGGGATGTAACATAGAAATTCAGTTTTTTCCTCATACTTTCTGCCTGTTAGTGTAAAATAGATCTTACAAATCTATTCTAATAAGACTGAATCAGAAACCAATATTTAAAAAGTTATTTTATATCTTTAGGAGTTTTTATATAATGATTATTATATTACAGATTTGTGATGAAAGATGACTCGCGATTAATCAATAAAGTAAAGAATTAATAAGAGCTAGGGTATTCTTTGTCGTCTTCTTCTGCACTCCGGTTTAGGCAGTACTGACTTCTGGTTTCATAATGTGTCTGATCGTGGTTTTCTTGGCTTTCGCGGATGTCTTTTTCCTTTATGCCTGTGGTACAATACTTATTTGGGATCCTTTCTGTCAACATTCAGTCAACATGCTGTCTCCATTCATTTCTATAATTTATAATTTTTTCTTCCAAATAATTTATTTCTAACTCTTCCCTTATCTTTTCATTTGAGATTTTGTCCAAAAGGGTATTCCCTTTGCCGTTCTCAGGAAATCCCATCTCGCAGCTAAATCCATAAAGAAAAGCAAGCACGTCCATTACTGTGTAAACCTTTATTCGTGTTTCTTTTCTGGGTTTAGTTATTAAACTTATATGTATTGTACCACATCTTTATTGAAACATAATCATTTTGATTTCTGTAGCTGACATATGTTGAGGCAGTATTTTTAACACTTAAATGATTTCAGTCTAATTATATAATATGTAAATTCAATAACAGCCCGCCTTAAAGCAATATGTGTGTAACAATATATGAAAAGTGTATATTACAGTCATTTTGTATGTTTATATTATTGCATACATGTGTAATAATGTTATGTGAATGTATTACGTAATTTAATAATGTAGGAGCTGTGAGAATAATAGGTTAAAAGTTGGTAACCTTGAGGCAATAATGAGTAGGAAAGTTTAATAATGCTACTAATCATTATTGGAGCAACAATAATGTAAATTTTGAGACAGTTTATAAATAGCCAATCAACAACCAGAAGAAAAGCCTTAGTTAAATGAAAGTATTCTATTGGACTAAGATTAGCCAATCAGAAACTGAATTAGGGCAAATTGTACAAATTCAAAAGTCAGTTGCTTGTAGACGGCGTTCCGACCTGGATGCTAGATGCGTCTCCAGAAATTTAATACGTATTTTGTGGGAGACAAAAAATAGTTTACGTGTTAAAAAGTGAAAGTAATTAATAAAAAATCTCTCTCTCTCTCTCTCTCTCTCTATATATATATATATATATATATATTCATAAGATAAGATAATTTCACTATATCTATCAAAATACATATACATAGTATAATTACATTCAGTCAGCTCTACTACTAACCCTTAACCTACTTGTTAACACTACAGATTCTTTTATCCTGAATGCAATAACTCCCAACCTGTGAGTTGCTGCCTACCTATCCTTGGTTCCAGCAAGCTTCAACACAGTCTATATATATATATATATATATATATATATATAAACTTGTTATTCTAATAATAAAACGTCTTTAATGTCTGGTAATCTTTTACTTAATATTCTTGCATATACTTTATATACTGTATTTAAAATACTTATTCCCTTAAAGTTTTTACATATATTTCTAGTAACCTTTTTACTTTCTCTACGACGTGTAGTAAGCAAGCGAAGTATTGCATTCCACCCAAAAATTCGATACCGAGATTTCCCCAGAAATACATGTTTTGAGGCCCCCTGAATCCAAAAAAGCTCTTGTAGAAGAAGGTCCGTGTGTGTGTGTGTGTGTGTGTGTGTGTGTGTGTGTGTGTGAACAGCATAGCTCAAAACAAAAGTATTTAGATTCAGTGTCTCTCAAAGATGCGACGCGAAGATATTCAAGAAACTCCCCCATTCCAGACTACTCTTTACATAGAAGATTTTTTGAAAATTTTGATTTTCTCAAAAATGGCTCTATAATGATTTTGATTAAATATTATATTTAAGATATTTTCATGACAAACAAAATGTAGATCTTGAATTTTCTGGGAATGCCCCTAAAAGTCGTCGTCTTTCTGAATCGTTTTTGCATAACTGGTAAACTGTAAGAGACAGACAAAATTTTACACAAAAAATGTAGAGCTCTTTAAAACACACTATTTGTCATATACTTTTTTGTGGAGTGAACCATTTCCCAGTTATTCCTTGTTATTTGTTTGAATTTTTCAATACTTATACTTTTTCTCAAATGGGAATTCGTGATTTTTTTTTATCTCCCGGACATGCAAAGAGAATGGAATGCTCCACATAGCAACCGGCTCTTAAAATATTTGATTATCGCTTAAATACTATCACATTCCCCTTGCATCTACAAGATAATTAGCAATAAGCGCTTGTAAAAATAGTTTGTACAAGAGTAGAGAAAATCAGGTTAGTGTAAAGCATCAGAGTTTTAAATCTAGACATAACTTGCGCATGCGACCAGGATCTTGGAATCTGATATCCATTCCAACAGTTATTTATTAGATTCAGAGTTCTCTGATTTAATACCAGTCCACCATATTTCCATAGCTCTGTATTTATTCTCTCTTCTCCTGTGGCCTTCCTCTTCTTTATTTCTTTTAAGTCGTTTTCTTCTTCCTCCAGGGAATTTTTAAACCACAAACCTTTGTAATATTGTGATTGCATTTGTATTTGCTACATCTCTTTCTGCACTATTCAGATGCTTAAGACCTTTATAAGACATCGTTTGTGCCCATGTATTTCATCATTAATAGTGCTAATAAATCTGTCCCAGGATTCTTAGCGAGTTTTCCTTACAATATCATTTTCCTCATTTCGTTTTTTCCCATAACTTTCTCCTTTTGGATCCTATTCCTTTTTTAAATTTATTAAAAATAAAGTCAACAGGGGGAGTAGATATCTGTGAAATCCCCATGTCCAGCTTTAACCCTGCACACAAACTAGAGTAGGGGAGAGCGGGGTAAGCTGGCAGAAATTTTAAGTTTTATTTTTATTACTGTAATATTTCAGCTAATCCTGATATGGTTCCGTTCTGTAAATTTCTTTAACAGTGTTTATTAATAATTATGCCATTATTTTATGACCACTTAATTAAAAATTAACTTTTCAAACCATTGTGTAGTGAGCTAACTGTGGGGGTAAGTTGGTTACGTATTATTTAAATGGAAAATATAGTTTTAAATAATTTAATAAAGACAAATATCATGATTACGTTATTAAGAACACTTTGTATATGTAATTACAGATTCATCATAATAACACCTAACACAAGGTAACGTTTTTTTAAATGTAGCAATAGGTCGTTAAAGTAAGTTAATTAAACACTTGAATGGCATAATAAAACGTAATACTGTACACAAATTAATTTTAAATGTCCGAAAAACAATTTAAACACACAAACTGTCCTTTGCTATCAGTTTGCCAACTTGTCCCCGTTTTGTTGTGCCAATTTGCCTCTTGTCTACTTGTTTTAATGGAAGCTTGATATAGAATAAGGAATTGAAGTGCTTAAAATACAAGGAATAAAGCCATTTAAAAGCATTTACAAACAAAATGTTAAGAAGCCATTTAATATTGGATATATACCCAGGAGAAAAAAATTCCCCATGAATATTTAGTAACATCGCGAGAAAAACAGCTTCATGTGTTCCTTCCACTACAACTTCTCGCAAAGAATCGTCGCTTCTGTGGGACGTGTATTTGGAGCTAAGGAATAGTTGTCTGCATTCTACTGCGATGTGTTACCTCAGGGCTGAAATAAGAGTCATGTGCCAACCTCCCCCCACCCCTCGCCCCTACTTGTACAATAGGAATTAACCGGGGATTCAAAGTTAGCTGTCATTCTAGACTAACCCAGGTGCTAGTGACTGTACCTGGTTTCGTGAGCTTAGAATGTGAAACTTGATACGTTGCCGAACGCTGTGGCCGTGGACGTACAGTGCTCTCGATGGAGTTGTTTACTCCGGACTGAAAGCAATATCTGGAGTTACGTGTGTTGGATATAAAGTCTTAAACTTTGCGTAACGCAGCGAAATGATTTGTGCCCCTCTCTCGGACGGACAGGCAATACACATGGTGCCATATTGCTTGATCGTGACCCGCATAACACGTGCCATTGAGCAGATGAATTGTGTTGCTAGGGACAACGGCTCTCTGGAAACTGGAACATGGCTGTCATAACTGGAGCCGACCAAAATTATGACATTTATTCTGGGAAAAACCTGATGTGTTACATTCACACGAGTTTCTTTAACCTCTATCTTTTATTAATGGGTATAAAAGCTCTTCTTACTAAAGCTTCTTACTTTCTCTACCACGTACAAAGTAAACAGACAAGGTATTGCAGTCCATCCAAAAATTCGATACCGAGAATTTAGCAGAAGTACATGTTTTGAGGCTCCCTGAATCCCCCCCCCAAAAGCATTTTGGTAGCATATTTGTGTGTGTGTGTGTGTTTGTGTGTGTGTGTGTGTCGAAAAGTCGGATAAATGCCAAACTGTTTGAGTTCAGCATCCTCTAAGAATGCCACACGAAGTTTTTCAAGAAAGTACCCAACCCCAATTATCCTTTACATAAATCTTTTTTCGAAAACTTTTATGTTCTAAAGAATGGCTCTAACGATTTCCATTAAAATACCATATATGAAATATATTTAGATGACAAATAAAATTTTTATCTTGAATTTTCTGGGAATAGCCTAGAAAGTCCTCTTCATTCAGAAATTTTCTATAACTTGTATAACTAGTAAACGTTAAGAGATAAACGAAAATGTACCATACAAAAAATGTAGACCTGTTTAAAATACATAATTTACTTAAAATAAGTTTTTTGTGGCATTAGTTGTTTCTGAGATATCCGCTATTAAAGGTTCGAATTATTCATCTTTAAAGTCTCGTCGATTTTCAGTTGTTTCTCGCGATTGCATGTAAACAGTATGGAATTTTAAGCCTAGCGTATAGCATCCAGTTTTTAAATATTTGACTATCGCTGTTCTCTTTATATCTGTAATGAAATGTATAATGTAGCTATTTTTGCAAAGGTTTACTTGGATTAAAATATATAAGATAAAAAAATAAGCTTGAGTAAGAATGGCTTGTATATACTACCTAATAAACGATGGAGGGTAGCGAAAGCCATGTGAATTTTTTAAATAACCTAGTTGTTACAGAGAAAATATTTCATCTTCATAAACTTCTGAGATTCTTCAATATTAGAGGTAGCTTTTACGTTATTTTGATATGAAAAAACGCCGTAAATGTCCTCAGATTTTTGGCATTGCTTTCAGTCCGAATAAACAACTCCATCGAGAGCACTTTACGTCCACTGCCACAGCGTTCGGCAACGTATCAAATTTCACATTCTAAGCTCACGAAACCAGGTACAGTCACTAACACCTGCGTTAATCTAGGATGACAGCAAACTTTGAATCCCCGGTTAATCCGTAAATGTACAAGTAGGGCTGAGGGGGGGCAGCTTGGCACATGGCTCTTATTTCAGCCCCGAGTCAACACATTGCAGTAGAACGCTGACATACTATTACTTATCTCCAAGACAAAAGTACTAAAGCAAACTGAAAGAGCAGATGATCATGTAGCCAAGTTGAAGAACCACTGAGAAAATGCTCAACATGTTTAAAATTATACCTCTCTGCTCCTTACCGCTTCCCGGTTCTCCAAGTGACAAGCGGATCTAATAACCCCTATAGCACTGTTCACATCTGTCATCTTCAAACTCCACAAACACATTGCAATCAGTGCATCCACCCAACTTGTGATCATGATCATAACGAATTAAAAGAAAGTGTTTAGTGCCTACAGATGTATACTTTGAAGGCTGTATATATATATATATATATATATATACCTTCCAAAAATTTATTGCAGTGCTTTCATGTTTCTAGATGGGATAAAAATCAATATAATAAATGCTATCACAAGCTGCTGCTTCTGTTCTTCATGAAATAGACACACTGTCTATTCTGGCAACCCTGCTACAATACTCATATATACTATACGTATATAGTGTTCGGGTAAATATGACCCGATCTGTTGTTATTGATATAAAACATACAGAACCGTATTCCAAATATACAAATGAGTGTTATATAACGCAATTATTAGTATTTGCGTTTATTTACCAACATATATTTTAGTATTTATTTTTGTTGTTAATGTTCGCATTTTTACTTTCTCTACTACGTATGGTAAGTAGGGGAAGTATTGTATTCCACCCAAAAATTCGATACCGAGACGTCACCCATGTCCGTGTGTGTGTGTCTCTGAACAGCATAACTCAGAAACGAACAGTCTGATAAACATCAAACTTGGTATTTAGGTTCAGTATCTTCCAGAGATGCGACAGGAAGGTTGTAAAGAAAATCGCCCCCACTCCAGATTACCCTTTACATGAAACATTTTTTCTAAAATTTTAATTTTATCAAAAATGGCTAACGATTTTGATTAACATATATGTTAAGATATTTTCATGACAAATGAAATGTATATGTTGAATTTTCTGGGAATGTCTCCAAAAGTATTCTTCATTGTGAACGACTTTTGCATAACTGGTAAACCATAAGAGATAGACAAAACTTTACTGCACAAAAAATGTAGATCGCGTTAAAATACATAATTTATGTCATATACATTTTTATTGTTGAGTGAACCATTTTCGAGATATTGCTTGTTATTCCCTTAAATTTTCCAATACTTAAACTTTTTTGTCAAATTCGTTATTCATTTTTTTTGTCCTGGTAATGCAAAGAGAATGGAATACTCCACATAGCAACCAGCTCTTAAAATATTTGACTATCTTCCTCTTGCATCTACAAGAAAATTAGCAATAACATGAACATTTCGATTAACATGAAGCGTATGGAGAATAAGCGTTTGTAAAAATAGTTTGTACAAGAGTAGAGAAAGTCTCCATATCAGATTTTTAGTATATGGAACATTTATTCGCTTTAGGAGTTTACATTATTACAACAATTTGTATATGAAAACATAATGAAAGTAAGAAAATCACTGTTTCTCAATATTTGCACTTTGAATTTAAGTAACACGAGTTTTGCAAGCATGCATTTTACAGTTTTCACACAAGGTATTAGTTTTGTTGTCATTGCATGAAGCGCAGAATTTATCGTTTTATAGATTTTATTGAAGCTGTTCACTCTGAAGCCGTTGCTGTGATTTCAGGTTGCTGAATATTCTTCACAATTCCTAATGATTCTTCAATATGATTGTTGTAACAATATGCAACTCATTCCACAATCGGTTTATTACAATATAAAACAACAATAGATAAATAAATGGCATAATATAAGTCATAAACATTAACATCGCATATAGGGATAGAATAAGATAGAACTAGGAGGTGATGGGAACGTAGTACCTTGGCCTACGCAGATCTTTTATACCTAGCCCCCTGATGGGGCTCCCCCGGGAGGGAGGGATGGGGTAAGAGGAGACAGAGGGCAGCCGGACCCGGAATCACGACAGGCAGAGCGGAGGGTCCTACCGTTTAACTTCCACCATGTGGGGGCCTACACATCCCCTGGGGGGGCTCGGGACTCGGTGACCGTCCCCATTCCGGGGGACGAAGGTTTATTTTACCCCCTGCCAACACTCCCGAGACTTTTCGCGGACACTTGCAACCCTGAAAGAGATCAAGCAGATGAAAAATGAAGTGAAATGAGAATTGAGGTGAAATGGAGGGACAGGAAATTAGGGCGGTATGGCAGCTATCCTTCCCAGCATTCGCCTAGCGACCTCCCAAGTGTCAGGAAGTTCGGCCGCGGTAATCGAACTCATGACCTCCCGAATGCGGGCTATAGAGATTACCGCCAGAGCCATCCCGCTGAGTGACATAGTATGTGAGAATACTAAGGTTTTGTGCTAGGTCATATTCACCCAAACACAATGTACGTAAGTATTACGGCTCGAGAATAAACTACGTAAAGAATGCAGAATTTTCTTAAAATAGCTAATTAGTTTTGTAATGATAAAGTCACAGAGTTTCATAAGTGTATCTTATTTTATTTAAGAGATAATCAGAAATCAATATGCATTATGGGTCATACTGACCCGTACGGAACAGCAGGGTTTAAAGGTTCAGTTGTTTTTCTCCTTGGCTATTCCAGTCATCTTCCTCTACGTGTTTACTTAGCTGCCTTCTTGAACATTCTACTCTATTCCATTCATTGAACATGTTCTTTCCATTTCATTCTATTTTCATCTATTTTATCGTTTAATATACGTTTTTAGTTCAATAAAATATTTTGACTTAGGAGTCCATCTCGCCTCCTGATACCTTTACCCTTCTTAAAAGTGTTATTTCTCGTGCTTCTATTTTACTTCGTTTTCGAATAGTCAGTACCAAACCTTCCCATCCATATAAAATACTAGTGCTGCCGTAACTTTAAAAATTTTAATCTATGTTCCACTTCTTGTTTTTGTTTTCAAAGTTATATTTATTCTACGGCATGTAGCCTGGAAAACCTACAATAAAAACTCTTATAGTTCATATAACGAATATATATGAATGTCGTATATATGTATATCATGCTATCACAAACTAAAATGTGAAACTGTGGTGAAAATAAAACCTTTTACACTTAAATGTTTTATACAAAGAATAATTAAGTTTCCTTATTCGGGACGATATTCATCCTCTAATGCTTTCCAGGAGAAAGGGCTCTGTTTATTACTGCCGTAAATTTATATTAAACCTACAGAAGCAACGACAATGTTGGTGTATGGTCGTTTTCATCCCATAGCCCTCTTATTTACGACGCGCTATCTCTGAAGTCTGTATTTGTAGTATATACTTATTATAACCGAATCATAAACGAATCTCTCTGAATAAGTCTAGCCAGCCATTGTTGAGCTAGAATAACAGGTAGTTGCATTATGAGGATTTCCCTCATTCAGGACGCGGAGCGATAATAAATGGTATCAGAATACATGAATGGAGTCGAGTTTTAGGCTTCAGCGCTCGCAGAATAGAACTGTATCATAAAGGCCTGTTATAGAATTAGCTGAGTGCATTGTATTCGATTATTACGTCACGACTTGGGCAGCTTGCAGCGCCGGTTGCTATGATACAACAAAAGTCACGTAGAAACAAACGAATGCACGTTCAAATTGGTTTCAGTGTTTTCCAATCAGCGAGCAGGCGAACAGATTACCCCCGCGTGCCTGCTGCAATTCAATTGTTTTCTCTTTCACTTCCTAGCAACGGGTAGTAATTGCATCAGAGGCGTTACTTATCCCTTTCGTAGCGTTTTAATCCCAGCGTGAATTTTTTTCACAACCTTGTTACGCTGGTCTGCTCATGTCCCTACTGTCCTTTGTTGACCGTAAAATAAATAAATTAATTGAAAATTACTTTTGTACTTTATTTGTTTGCTGATTTATATTAAGCGACACTATTATCGCCAGTTTTGAAGTTAGGTATGAACCAATCACAGCTAATTATTAGTGTTTACTTTCTCTACCTATACCAATAGTAGTTAAAGCGTCGTATTCCACATAAATTGTATTTCGAGATTTCACCTAAAGCACTAATAAGTAATCAAAAAATGAAAACTCGGATAAGCACCGAGCTTCATGTTTGAGCCAACACTGTTTAACAGTGCTAGGTGAAGATTTTCTTCAAAGTAGTTTTTTGTCTCAAAAAAAGCTTTAGCGATGCTAATAAAAATAAAATCTGATGCGGTACATTCACATAACTTTCTCTACCCCGTATCGTTTATTAATAGGTATACAAATTATTCTTACGAAAGTTAATTTTTTTTTATCATGTTCATTTTAATCGAGATAAACCTCTGCAGGAATAGCTGCGTCACACATTTTGTTACAGTGCAAAGGGAATAGCAATAGTCAAGAGGTTAAGAACTGGATGCTATATGCTGGATTTAAACTGGCATACTGTTTCCATGCAATCGCAAGAAACAAGTGAAAATCGAACAACTTGAAAAGAATGAGTATTGAACAAATAAAACTATTTTTAACGGATATCCCGGAAATGGCTGATGCCACAAAAGTTATTTGAAATTAATTGTGTGTTTTAAAGATATCTACGTACTTTTGTGATAGTGCGTTTACTAGTTATACAAGATTATATGCAATTCCTTCCGAATGAAGAGGACTTCAAAGGCCATTATCAGAAAATTTTATTTTTCATGTAAATATCTTTAATATATGGTACTTTAATCAGAATCGTGAGCTATTTTTATAAAATCAAAACTTTCGAAAAATGTTCCATCCACCTAAAGGGTAGTTGATGGTGGGGAGATTTTCTTGAAAATCTTCGTGTCGTATCTTTGGAAGAGGTTGAACCTATATACCAAGTTTGGTAATTATCTGACTTTTCGGGTTCGAGTTGTGCTGTTTACACACCACCCCCCACACACACCTTTTTATAAAAATGCCCCTTTTTTATCCATGGGTCTCAAAACGTCCATTTCCGGTGAACTCTCGGTATTGAACTTTTTAGTGTGTACCTACTATCATGTACATGGTAAGGAAAGCAGTAATATTTTAAAGATATTTATGCTCGACCATTCCAAAATGTAGTATTTATACGACTGGTAGCAGACTTTAATGGATCTCATTAAAGTATACCTGTTCATTAAAGTATTGGTATTCGACCAATCAGAAGTGGCCACGTAACATTGTGAAAGCGCAAGTATAGATTATTCTGCGTAGTACGTCTCACAACGCTAGCAACTTTGTTTGACACAGGTGCTACAAGGTCATTGTATTGTAACCATAGATAAAGGATTGTAACACATCACTCAAACCAGAAACGGATACTTATGAAACCTTTAATTTAGATACATGGTCGAGCATAAACAGTCGTGCGAAACTGGACTATAATGGTGATTAAAACGCTCGAGTCTCGTTGCATAATATACTATTGTATAAAATATAACTATATCTTGAAATTTCATGAATACTTTGTAAAGTCCTGTACATTCTGAATTGTGTAGTTGCTACACCGTAAGAGAGAAACAAAATCAAACTATACAAAAAGTTTAATTTATTGAGTTTTGTTTATGGGCTGCTATGGGTTTTAGCGTCCCATTCTATATTGGGCGTCATTTGCTCAGAGACCTCTTTACCAGGCTTGAGATTCTTTTACGTACCGTAAACCTACGACACGGGACCACCGGCTTTACTTCCCTTCCCAAGGATTTTTACGCCCGAAAAAATCCCTCGCCCTCCGCCGGGTTTGTACCCGCGACCCATGGTACCCCTAGACCACGCAGGATGACTATACCAAAAGTGTAGAGGTTTGAATTTTTAGATTCTTTTCAGATGGTAAGTTCTGTTTGAAAGAACGTGGACTTTCAAAAGCATTCCAGAGCGATCCGCCTTTTAGCCTACGACAGTGGTGACAAAAACGAGACTCGCGAGGCAGTATGATCGCAGGCGCCATTCCTTCTAGCTGTCTATTAATTTGTTTTTCCATATGCTGCTGAGTTGTGTAGTACGAATTGCATATTTGATGACTCCAGGGAGAAAGGCATTTTCGCCACCCTTGGCCTACGGTATCCTTCTTATGCCTATAACGAATACTTAAATGAAATCTTACCTCAATTAACAAGAAATATAAGCTTTTGTGAGAGCAGTTTGTAGAAAACCAAGTAGAGAAAGTCAAATGAATGCAGCACATCAGATTTCTCGCCTAGTCATGCAAGGAGTATGGAATTCCAGAGCCAATACATAGCGATCCGTCCTCACTTTCTCTACTACCTGTAGTAAGAAGGGGAAGTATTGCATTTCACCCAAAATGAGATGGTTTGAGGCGCCCTGAATGCAAATAAAGTATTTTTGGAACAATGTCCGTGTGTGTGTGTCTGTGAACAACATAACTCAAAAACGAGCCAAACTTGGTTTTAAGTTTAGTATCCTCCAAGATTGCGACATGATTTTCAAGAAAATTCCCCCACCCAGATTACCCTTTACATGGAAGATTTTTCGAAAATTTTAATTTTGTCAAAAATGGCTCTAACGATTTTGATTAAAATATCATAAGTTTAAGATATTTTCATGACAAATGAAATGTATATCTCGAATTTTCTGGGAATTTCTCCAAAAGTATTCATTGTAAATGACTTTTGCATAACTGGTAAACCATAAGAGAGGCAAATTTTTACTGCTCAAAAAATGAAGATCGCATTAAAATACACAATTTATGTCATACATATTTTTTTTGTTGGGTGAACCATTTTCGAGATATTGTTTGTTATTCCCTTAAATTTTCCAATACTTTTTCTCAAAGCGGAATTCGATATTCATTTTTTTTGTCCCGGTAATGCAAAGAAAATGGAATCCTCCACATAGCAACCAGCTCTTAAAATATTTGACTATCGTTTAAAGTCTACCAATTCCCCTTGCATCTACAAGAAAAATAGCAATATGATTAACATCTCGATATCTCGATTAACAGTAACCATATGGAGAATATGCGTTTGTAAAAATAGTTTGTACAAGAGTAGAGAAAGACATGTGAGTGTAACATATCAGATTTTTAAGTAATGTATCCAAAATGTAGTTCTTGGATAATGTTTTTCCCCCTTTAAGTTTGAAACTGGGTCGTTATAGATACCTCATCAATTGAGGCTGCCAAACCCTCGAACCTTAACGTTATTTTGACCGCACTTGTCTTGCTCGTTAAGTTTAACATTTAATGATCACTTGAGAGCCCGATATGACAGAGTTATTGATTAAATCATCACAGCTTTAAAACGCTAGTCGATCGACGCGTGCTTCGCCACTTGGTTGTATAACCTGGGCAGATTTACGCTAACAAGTTTATAATGACCTGAAAAGCAGTAATGAGTCATTTTCAGCAAAACAGTTGAAGTGTGAAGTTCCAATTTTGATGTTAAATCCCACATGCATGGATGAGCACTCCAAATCTTGTGTAATTCCCAAAACAGCAAACTCATTTCAGGCGATCGACAACATTCAAAAGGGCATGCTTTATGAATTTAAATAAAGTGCACTTGTTAAAATAAACAACTACCTGCCATGGGCATGAAAGGGCATCGATAACTGGTTTCTGTGATCGCATTAGTTCATTTGTTAGCGTTGCTGTACTGCTTTCAAAACCAAATCGAACTAATATATATAATCTAGAGGTGCTACAACATCTAGGATTAGAATTCAACGCGGAGGGGGACTTAGAACGTTGACCTAGTACATAGATCTTTTGTACCTGTGCCCCGAACGGGAGGGATGAGGTGAGAGGGGACAGAGGGCGGCCGAACCAGGGAGAAGGACAGACAGAGGGCACGGTCCCTCCAAACCACTCCCATTTTTTGGGGGACGAATTTTTCGCAGAGCATCCTTTTCCCCGGCCATGCACATGCCGAGACTCCCGCCAACACATACAACCCAGAAAGAGACAAATTCGATGAAAGGTGAAGTGAAATGTGAATGGAGGGACAGGAAATTCGGGGGACTTAATGATCCTTCCCAGCATTCGCCTAGCGATCCGGAAAAACCCCGAAAAAACCCACGAGTCAGGAAGGTCACCCACGGGAGTCGAACCCGCGACCTTCCAAATGCGAGCCACACACTACCGCCTGAGCTATTCCGCACGGTGCTATAACATGTGTCAAAATCCTTTTCAAAACTGCGAATAAGCTTTATTTCTTAATTTAAGGGAAGAATAAATAGCAAGGGTTTTCAAAAAATTACAATTTTTATATTTTCTTGCGCAGTGCTATCAATTGTAGCTTCCTCCTTATTGTAGTATATGTAATCATTGTAGGTATAATAGGTATATTTTAAATCTATATTTTTAAAACTGTACTGCATCTGCCATTTTGTACTGTGAATTCTGCACCACTTCACAAAAGATCTCTGTGATACATTCACAGGACTTTTTCTACCCTCTATCTTTATTAGTGAGCGTACAAACGCTTCTTATTTTTCAATCTACTTCATTTTAATCCAAACCCTTGCAAAAATAGCTACATTACACATTTCGTTATAGATACAAAGAGAAATTGACAGTCAAATGTTTGAGAACTGGACACTATGTGCTGGTCTTAAAAATTCCATGCTGTTTCCATGCAATCGCGAGAAACAACTGAATGTTGAAAGGACTTGAATGAACAATTCTAACCATTAATAACGGATATCTCAGAAAGGTTTATGCCACAAAAAGGTATGGAAATAAATTGTGTGTTTTAAAAGAGATCTCATTTTTTCTGTAGTACGTTTTCATTTATCGGTTACCCTTTACCATTTATGTAAGATTATACAAAATTCCTTCCAATTGAAGAGGACTTCACAGTCTATTCATGTAAATATATTTAATATATGTATTTTAATTAAAATCATTACAGCCATTTTTTATTTTCGAAAAATCGTCCACATAAAGGATAGTTGGAGAGGGGAGATTTTCTCGAGTCGCATACTTGAAAGATACTGAACTTAAACACCAAGCTTGATACTTATCCGACGTTTCGTTTTTGAATTATGCTGTTTAAAGACACACAGACACACATTTGTTCTAAAATGCTATTTTTGGATTCAGGAGGCTTCAAAGCATATATTTCCGGTGAAATTTCGGTATCAAATTTTTGGGTGGAATGCAATACCTTCTCTGTACGTGTAGAGAGAGTAAACACAATTAATCCTATACATCTTTTAGGGGAGATATCGCTCTACAAATTGCTGTTACTGTTATGTGTTCAGGAACACGTGCTTCTTCTTTGCAAATATATAGGAATTTGTTTTTCCCGTGTTTGCTTTGAACGGCTTATTCTGTGAATAACATTTTAGAATAATAAAGACAACCTGCTGTTTCCATTTTGGTGTTGATAAAATGGCTGTTTATTTTTTAAAAAATATAATTGATGATAAATCTTATTCAAAATTACATATTCTATTCGGACACTTTTCTCCAAAACACATTAGAAACTCAAGCCAGTCTTTCCAGGAAACGCATATGGAAAACCTGGAGCAACCAGTTGGGTACACTTCAGAAAACGTACAAAATTTCTTCTATGTAACGTCACGTGCGAAACTAAACTTTCTCTATTCTTGAAGTTGTTATTTTCGCGAAGCGGTGCTTTTAG
Organism: Deroplatys truncata; assembly: GCA_030765065.1. Taxonomy (NCBI): domain Eukaryota; kingdom Metazoa; phylum Arthropoda; class Insecta; order Mantodea; family Mantidae; genus Deroplatys; species Deroplatys truncata. Next base: position 101,060,838 of record CM060975.1, read on the forward strand.
TGGCATATTGTAATTATTATTAAACAAGGCGAAGCAAACAGTAAGTCATTTTTTCTAAGTTTAAGTACTTCACAAGTATAAAAATTTCATGTGATACTCGTATGTTGTATTTCAATTGATAAGTTATTATTAAATATGGACAAAATCTGTAAAGTATTTGTTAGCCTAATAAAATTAACCTGGCCCAAACTCTTAAACGACAAGACGTTTTGGCTTTAAAATATATATTTCATATTTTGTTCTTCATATTTTGCCTGTTTCTGGTAAGACACCATCAGTTGTTTCTCAAGTCTAAGCTACCAATATGATAATGATAGTTTAAGGGAGTTGTGCAAATGAAACAATTAAAAAATATAATCTTAAATTCATGTTGCCTTACATGAACAAGCAACTGAATTTCTAAAATAAGCATAAAACTGGCAAGGATTATAATTTGGTTTACGGTTGGCAATTCAAGTTTTAGAAAACGCGTACATCCACTATGGTATTTGTGTGTAGGATTTGTGATGAAAATGAAGAAATGCTATTTCCCTTAATCTTCGAATGCAAATTTGCCAAAAAAGGATAATTGATCCTTCTGGCTGGGAATCAAAAACAAAATAATGTATTACATAAGAATTTAATTGGAAGTCCGTTAACTTTTTTTAAGGACTTTCCAGGTAGCAAAGCTGTACAGTATGGGGTAGAGGCTTCAGTGCAGGAGTAGGGATAAGACCCGCAGTTTATTCTCTTATACTATACAAATATAACCTTAAGCTACAGGAACAAATAGTCCGTGACTGATAAATAGACAAGCGGAGGTCCAGCTAATGCTATTAGTTATCTCTTCCAAATATATATGAAATTCAGCAATACAAAAGTTTTAAATTGTATTTGAAGTTAATTTTAATTTGAAGATAACATGAATATAAACCCTATATCTTCCAAAACCTGGAGTACAAATACAAATAATATGCCGACGATTTTTGTAGGGGTAGGGATTTGAAAGCCGTTGTTATTATTAAAACGGATACAGTATAATATCGCTTCCTGCACATTTAGAACACGCATTAAATTCCACTTCATTTAGTTACGCTCTGCAGGCGTCCGAATATCTCACTAGCTTTGGCCCAGCCCACAATAAAGAGAATAAATAATAACAAAAAAAATTATTGGAGCCGCTTGCCTGCAAACAGCGGATGTCGTTATTTGCATCCAAGTTAATATTTCAAACCTAGTATTCGTCGTCAGGGCAACCGCAACTGAAACAACAAAGCATTGGACCACAGAATAATCAAACCTCCATTGCCCAATGCTGGCGTAAATATAAACAGTTTTAAATATTTACACTCCGAATCCACTGCGCATGCGGGTAAACACTAATGCTGCTGTCACATCGCAATCACAACAGCATTGTTGCTTTTTCTGTTTCAATTAACATTTTTAGCGCCTCCTTTTAGATCCGCTCTGGAAAACCTCTTTAAAATCTGTAACTGAAATAACAGTTGGGGAAATAATACTGGTAATCCAGTCTCAGAAGTGGGCTTACATTTGCAATCAATTGCAAAAATAAGGAACTTATGGTACAGTCGCATGACTTTCATAAAAATTAAGATGAATTTCTGAGGAATTTATAAATCACTATTTACTTTCTCTACTGCTTACCTGTAATGAAGGAAATATTGCATTCCAGCCAAAAATTCTATACTGAGATTTTACCGGAAATACACGTTTTGAGGATCCATGGATGCAAAAAACTATTTTTAGATAAAGGTACTCTTTGTGTGTTCCTTTTCTAATAATAATAATAATAATAACTCAAAAAGAAAATTTCGTTAAATATCGAACTTGGCATTGAAGTTCAGCATCCTTCACGGATACGCCACTACGTTAATGATGATGGATGCTGTGTTACGTACCTGTAGGTCGACTTGATGCCGGTACTCTTGTTCTCTACAGAACATAGTCTGGAATCTGATGATCGTATATCTGCATTCTTTTGTGTGTGTGTGTGTGTGTGTGTGTGTGTGTGTGTGTGTGTGTGTGTGTGTGTGTGTTAGTTGTTGTAATTATTATTTTATAATTGTGCCAGGGCTGCTGTGTTGGTGTCGGAGAACACTTGTGTCTTGTCAAGGTTGGGTATGGATAAGGTAAAATATTTTGCACACACGTAGTCTGTTAACTATTTCACTTGTATTTTAGATAAACCACATGTAAATATTCACAATTCACTACTACCTTTGTTATGTTTAAATATGTATAACTGGTAGACTTTAAATACGTAGTTTTTCCTTCTATTTAGAGACGTGCTTATACGCGGCCTTTCTGCTCTAACACTGACAAGCTTCTGTTAGCGTTCCTTGCAACCGTTCTTCTTAACGTACGTATTTGAATGATGGGTACCTGATTGGTGCTACTATCCAATGACAGTTTGTTACGAGTACATGTATGTATATTTACAGACTTCCATCGTCTTAATTACGAATCCAAAGTTCGTTACATGCTTACTAGATATTGCTGCATTTCTCGTAGTCTTATATTACTGGTTATATTATATTATATCATATCATATTATATTTTATATGTTATATACTTATTCTCTGCCATGTGCACTGTGTGTATGTGTGCGTGTGCGTGTGTGTGTACAATATTAGTAAAGAAAATACATAACACGTAAAACTTAAAACAAAAGATTAAAGAAAGAAATCATTAATGTTTTGATGCCGAGAAGTTGTAAATTAGATATCTTATTACATTAATGAGCTATTATATTAATTTGTCCGTGACTAGTACTGTGTGTTACTTTCAAGTAAATTCCACGCTCCAAACTATACTTTAATTGGAAAAACCTTCCTTACTTTTTATTTTCTCAAAAATGGCTCTGAAGAATTTGATTAAAATACCACTTGTTTAAGATACTCGTATTTGCATGACAAATAAAATGTATACATAGAATTGTCTCGTAATATCCTGTCCTCTTTATTCTAAATTACTATTTTATGACTGTTAGACCGTAAGAGATAGACAAAATCTTACTTCACAGAAAACGTAGATCTCGTTAAAACACATTATTGGTCAAAATGTTTGTGCAGTGAAGTAGATGGTTTGTTACGTTATTTGCATCACGCTTTGGGCGTGAATTTGAAGTAGTTTGTATTGAAGGAGTTGTATTATATTTCAACTGTTGGGGAGCCGAACTTGAAGTTTGTTTGCAACCGTACGTATGGTACCCGGTTTCCGGTAGCCTTCGCCCCAAGTTTAAAAAAGAAACTAACTTTGTAATTTGACTGTTTCTTTAAATATTATATATTTATGTTTGCCTCGGCCTCAGTATTATTGTTAGATACATGGATGTCTTGGCAGGGTTGTGGTGCGACTAAGTATGTAGGCTTACACAGACTATAATTTTACTTCACTCCTTTTATTAATACTTGATACGATTTAAATAACACTTCACTGATATAGAGAGCTGTGAGATTCTTTAATTAATTACTTGCACTTTTTAACACGTAAAACTATTTTCGTCTCACACGAATACGTATTAAATTTCTTGAGGACACTTTTTGCGTCTGGATAGTAACGCTGTCTGCAACCAACTGAATTGATTTCAACCGCCTAAACTTGTAAATTTCTGTACTTCAAGTCTCTGATTGGTTATTCCTAATCCAGTAGAATACCTTCATTTAACTAAAGCTTTTTCTGGTTGTTGATTAGCTATTTTTAAACTTTCAATCTCATTATTGCCCCAAGGTTACCTCATTGTTAGCAACGTTTGACGTATTTTTCACAGCTCCTACATTATTAAATTACGAAATACATTTGCATAGCATTATTACACATGGATACAATAATATAAACATATACAATGATTGTAATATACACTTTTTATATAGTGTTACATACACATATGGCTTTAAGGCGGGCTGTTATTGAATTTATATTATATCATTAGGCTGAAATCATTTAAGTGTTAAACATACTGCCTCAGCAGTTAACCACTTCCGGGATATTCCATGTTATTTGTTTGAATTTTCAAATACTTATTACATACTTTTCTCAACTGGTAAGTCGCTATTGGTATTTTTCTTATGGCCATGCAGAGGACATGGCATTTTATGGTGACACGCTAAAGCTTCCATTGGAAAACTGTACGATCCGGTTTCAGTTGCGGTTTTGCCCTTCTGAATATCTAAATGCCCAAATGGATGAGTACAAGCGTGTGCGAGCAGTGTGTAAAGTTTTAAAAGCTGATCTTCCCGTATTCTGGTTTTCTTATCGTTTTTGCCACTCCAAAGTGGCAACTTTTGTTTCATTTTAAATTTTCAGTATACACTCTTTGAAAGCGTGTGAAGTGATTGAAAGAACCTTTACTTAATAGGCGGCATGTTCAAATAATTTAGAAAATTGAGCGTGGAATCATATACTTTGTTTCTTTTTTCAGGAGAAGGTTATATTTGAGGAATGATACGCAAAGTTTGCGGTAGTGTCCCGTATGTGTGGTCTGTTCGTAATAAAGCTTATATGTAGTGATTTGTGATTTTTAATTGATTATGATATTATTTAAAATTATGCCTCGGCTGCGTCAGTTATATATTTGGTAGAGCAAGTATCTCTTAACAAGGGTGGTACGGCTGTAGAATAGTTTTACACACTTTACACAGTGTAGAATAGTTTTACACACTTTATAGTTTTAAATTCACACTTCTTTATTACTTCCTGAAAGCAGTTGAATAATATATCAAATAACAAATTACTGAAGTGTTCACGCATGGAGCTGTAAGATATTACGCTCTATATGTTTGCTAACTAACTGCAGCTTACAGAGAATTTATTAAGTTCTTTATTCGTGTTAAAAAAAATTACAACTCACACAAATATATCTCCGTGAATATTAAATGAGCTGTAATTTTACAGTTGTAGTAATTATCTGTTCCTAACTACATTTTTAGAGGTAAAAAAGTATCTTCTCCGCACTGCACTAATATTTCACATCTAAACACTCTTAGCTTCATCTACTGAACTGGCTTGGTTTGGGTACGCTACCTCTTAGCGTCCACAGCTTAAAATTTTAAATTGAATGTTTCTATTTTCTGACTGGTTAAGCCTACTCTAGCAGAACACTGTTGGTTTCTTTTCATTGGTTTCTTGCACTCATATGATTATTTACAAACTTTTTGACGTTACATCAGTATTTTTCCATCGACTGTAGGAGCCTCACGTAGCTTTCTAACTTATTGTTCTGCCAAGGTTACAACCTATTATTGCCACCCTCTGCTTTCCACTTTATGACACTTTTTGCTACAAAAAACAGCTTTCTTCTACCCACACAGTTCCTACGTTTCTAAACTAAGATATACATTCACACAATATTTTACACATATATACAACAAATATACATAACACAATGGCTGCAATATACACTTTATAGCAATTAGTGATCGTGGGCTATTATTTTTATATTATATAATTAAATTGATAGCAGTTAAGGGGTAAAACATACTGCCTCAAATTTAAAAGCTTATGTTAGCATTATATATACGACACGATTTTCATTTTCTAAGAAATGGCTACGATTATGATTAAAATATCACAACTTTAGGGTATTGTGACAATTAAATGTCTTGAATTTTCTGCAAATTCCTTATAAAGTCCTCTTCATTCTTAATGAACTCAGTACATTTTCGTATAACTGGTAAGGAATATAAAAAAACTTACTACACAACAAATATAGGTCTCGTTAAAACACACAATTTATATTTAATAACGTTTTTGTAGAATTAACCATTTCCGAAATATTTGATGTTATACGTTTCAGAAGTGCTAGCCGTCATTGCTTTGTTTCCAGCACCATTCGTGGAACTTTCAAAGTCAGCTCTCAGCGATCGACATTTTAAAAGATATATCTATCGCTTCAGTCCCTTGTATTTCACCTGTAGCCTCAACGAAATTTGTGGTGAAACTATTTCTAAGAACGTTCATCTCGAGTAACATGAACGTAGAATTTCTAAGAATTGTTTTTTGACCTGGTTAGTAAAGGTCACGTGAATGTAACACACACCAGATTTTTACTTTCTCTACTACGTATAGTAAGTAGGGGAAGGTATGCGTTCCAAAAATTCGATATGCAGATTTCACTGAAGATACATGTTTTGAGGCCTCCTGAATCCATAAAAAAGCATTTTTAGAAAAAGGTCCGTGTGTGTGTCTGTGTGCCTTTAAAACAGCATAACTCAAGAACGAAAAGCTGGATAAATACCAAATTGGTATTTAGGTTCAGTATCTTTAAAAGATGCGACAGAAGAATTTCAAGAAAATACCCCCATTCTTGACTACCCTTTACATGCAACAATTTTCGAAAATTTTTATTTTCTCAAAAATGGCTCTAACGATTTTGATTAAAATATAATATGTTTAATGTATTTTCATGACAAATGAAATGTATATCTCGAATTTTCTGGGAATGTCCCTAAACGTCCTCTTCACTCTGAATGAATTTTGCATAACTGGTAAACCGTAAGAGATATATAAAATTTTACTGCAAAAAAAATGTAGACCTCTTTAAAACACACAATTTATGTCATATATATTTTTTGTTGTGTGAACCATTTCCGAGATATTCCTTGTTATGTGTTTGAATTTTTCAATACTTATACGTTTTCCCAAATGGGAATTCGTTATTGATTTTTACTTTCTCTACTACGTATAGTAAGTAGGGGAAGTATTGTATTCCACCCAAAAATTTGATACCGAGATTTCACCGGAAATACATGTTTTGAGACCCCTGAATCCAAAAAAAAAACCTTTTTGGAAACATGTCCGTGTGTGTGTCTGTGTGTCTGTCTATCTGTGTGTGTGTCTGTCTGTGAACAGCATAACTCAGAAACGAACAGTCGGATAAACACCAAACTTGGTATTTAGGTTCAGTATCTTCCAAGGATGCGACACGAAGGTTTTCAGAAAATTCCCCCACCCCAGATTGCCCTTTACATGGAAGATTTTTCGAAAATTTTAATTTTCTCAAAAATGGCTCTAACGAGTTTGATTAAAATATCATATGTTTAAGATATTTTTATGACAAATGAAATGTATACCTCGAATTTTCTGGGAATGTCTCCAAAAGTATTCTTCATTGTGAACGACTTTTGCATAACTGGTAAACCATAAGAGATAGACAAAATTTTACTACACAAACAATGTAGACCGCGTTAAAATACACAATTTATGTCATATATATTTTTTGTTGAGTGAACCATTTTCGAGATATTACTTGTTATTCCCTTAAATTTTTCAATACTTATTTTCTCAAATAGGAATTCGTTATTTATTTTTTTGTCTTGGATATTACCCAATCTGTGGGGAAGGGAATGGTGCTGCACCTAGCAACCAGCTATTAAGAGATGTCTATGCTTAAAGGCTATTGTATTTCTGTATTGCCCTTGTAAATATTTATTCCCGTTACATCTACAAGAAAATTAGCAATAAGATAGAGACTGCAAATGTTTATCTCAATTAACATGAAGTAGATGGAGAATAAGTGTATGTATAAATAGTTTGTAAAAGAGTAGAAAAGTCATGTGAGTGTAACACATCAGATTTTTTATGTCCTGGACATACAAATAGAATGGAATGCTCCACATATTAACCACCTCTTAAAAGATTTGACTCGCTTAAAGCCTACCATATTGCCCTTGCATCCACAAGAAAATTACCAATAAGATAGTCTCTGCAAATATTTATCTCCTTTAACATGGAGTAGATTGAGAATAAGCGTAAAAATAGTTTGTACAAGAGTAGAGAAGGTCATGCCAGTATAACACATCAGTTCTTTTTATCTGTTATATTAATGATTGCGAAGAAGATACTAATTGAAATGTATTTATTAGACGAAGTTTAAGTACGTACCAAGTTACAGCTTTCCAAATACAACTTAATTAAAGTCCCCCTTTGTTGGTCTTATAAATGTTTAAATCCGTTAGTAGACGTAGTTTCTTTATTTCATTCCCTAATTTCTCGTTTGTATGGCTAAAATAGGTACTGAAATATCGTATGTTGGCCCTGAATCAGTGGTTGGAATCGGAGCACCTACTGCAAAACCTCGGTACGTATCCTGGGCAAAGACAGGCCAACAAATTGGCCTTAGGTCCATGCAACACACTTTCCTCATCTCTCCTGGGATTGGATAGAACAGGAATAACTAAAGTATTGCATTAATTTCTGAACATTATTACTTCAGGAAACATCTACCTGAAGTAACACGCTACAAGGATGAACCCATTTGTAAAATGTGGAAAGAGGAACAGGAAACATACCAGACTACTCCAAGAAAATTCAAGATAAACATTTTATTTTAATGTAAACATCTTTAATGAGTGGCATTCTAATCAAAATCGTTATCTACTTTTTATAAAATCAAAAAAATACCGAAAAATCCATGTAAAAGGTGGTCTGGTGTGGGATTTTCATGAAAAATTTCGTGTTCCATCTTTGGATGGTATTCAAGTTAAATATCAAGTTTAATACTTATTCGACTTTTCGTTTTTGAGTTATGCTGTTCACAGACAGACACACAACGGATACACACATGGACCTTTTTCCAAAAAGGCTTCTTTTTTATTGAAAGGGCCTCAAAACATGTATTTCCGGTGAAATCTCGACATCGAATTTTTGAGTGGAATACAATACTCCCCCTACTTACCTAATATACATACTAGAGAAAGTAAAAAAGGATGCCGACTTTGGAACCAAGATAGTACAACTTTTTCAGGGTACAGATAATGGGAAACAGTGAAAGAATCCTTTCCAATGGAGTTGCACAATAAGCCCTTAGACTGACGTCTATAAAACTCCAACAAAAAAACCCAATCTAATCTAATCTCCTCGTATCTAGAATGTTCATTTGTAATATTCCTTGAAATATTATAATGTAACAGATAGGCAGCAATTGATTTAATTTTTGCTACAAATATTGCGTATTGTAAAAAGTTATGAATACTTATTCAAACTTCCACAGTCCTTTGTAAACGAGTGTAATTTACAATTGCTACATTATTTTTCCTGGAATGAACAAACACATTGTAAAACTTATACTTTGCACATTTAGGAAATGTTCGCCATTTTAATTAATTTACTTTTTCAGAGAATTTTGAGCATTTTTATAAAAACTAACTGTTGAAAATGTAATCTTCATAATTGGCATTGTTGTTTCTAATATAATACGGAGAATGTCATGTAATACAAGAAATTTTGGATAAAAATTGCAAAGCTAGTATTTTTATCACTGCTAACCAACACCTTAGATGATTATGACAATGCACGGGGCTTAACCATGCATTGAAATCTCCAAATATTAAATAGGATCACTATTGAATCTCGGCTGTCACAGAGCTACTGATCCAAGGGTGCTTCTCTTCCCTACCAGCGTTTGGAAGGCATTGTTTCCGAATCCTCCAAATAAAAGCAAAGCTGGATTCCTTGCCTTCACCGTGGAAAGAATTTCACGGAGAAATTTTCATTGCTACAAAAAAAAATATATACACATCTCGGATGAAGTTCGGGAGTAATAACGCTCTCCTTCTCTGTGCACTGTATTATTCAGCTCGCCCCAAATTGCTCTATTTGCGAGGAATACGATGATGAGCTATATTTCCCTTGGGAAATTATATTTTTTTGTTTTAAGGTACGCGAAGCATTACTTATCTGCCTCTTGAATGTAACTAGGTTTGCCAATAATTGGAAAACCCCAAGTGTTACCTAGCAACGTAACGGTTAAATAAACAAAAGAAACTCTTGACGTTTCCCGTGGCCTCTTAGCTCTGGAATGGAATATGCGTAGCCTGCTTCTTGGTGACATTAAAATAAAAAGTTGGTGCGTATCCTTCGGAATACAGATTCGTGGGACCTAAGTCCACATCATACTGAATTTACCGATTAAAGTAGTTAATATTAAAGCTAAGTTCACCAAATTGGACCAGCAGTGTGTATTATTCGCTCTTACGTATTTTATGTGTATTTATTGCGGTACTCTGTCGTACCATGTGTTTTATTATTTTTCTCCCTTTTACTATGTTATATACCGTTAATGCAAGGTTTAAGAAATGTTGGAGAAAGATAGTTTGTGGTGGAGTGATTTTCTTAAATCTTCGTGTTGTATCCTTGGAATATACTGAACTCGATACCAAGTTTGGTATTTGTCTGACTTTTCGTTTTTGGGTTGTGCTGTTCACAGACTGACACACACACACACACACACATGGACATGTTTAAAAAAACTGATGTGTTACACTCACATGACTTTCTCTATTCTTGTACAAACTATTTTTACAAACTCTTGCTCTCCATCTATTTCATATTAATCGAGATAAACATTTGCAGAAACGATGTTTTGACATGTAAAAAGAATTACATTTTACACATAGCGACTAGTTCTAAAAATATTTGACTATCGCTTAAAGCGTACTATGTTCTCCTTGTTTTCTATTTGCAAGGGCAATATAGAAATACAGTAGCCTTTAAGCATAGACATATCTCTTAATAGCTGGTTGCTAGGTGCAGCACCATTCTCTTTGCCACAGATTAATACTCTTTGCATATCCAAGATAAAAAGAATCTGATGTGTTACACTCACATAACCTTCTCTATTCTTATACAAACTGTTTTTACAAATGCTTATTCTCCATCTACTTCATATTAATCGAGATAAACATTTGCAGACTCTATCTTATTGCTAATTTTCTTGTAGGTGTAAGGAGGATATATATTTACAAAGGCAATGTAGAAATACAGTAGCCTTTAAGCACACACATATCTCTTAATAACTGGTTGCTAGGTGCAGCACCATTCCCTTTGCCACAGATTAATGCTCTTTGCATATCCAAGACAAGAAAAATAATAACGAATTCCCATTCGAGAAAATAAGTATGGAAAAATTTAAGGAAATAACGAGCAATACCTCGAAAATGGTTAAAAAAATGTATATGACATAAATTGTTTTTTTAACGCGATCTACATTTTTTGTGTAATAAAAGTTTGTCTATCTCTTATGGTTTACCAGTTATGCAAAAGTCGTTCACAATGAAGAATACTTTTGGAGACATTCCCAGAAAATGCAAGATATACATTTTATTTGTCATGAAAATATCTTAAACATATGATATTTTAATCAAAATCGTTAGCTATTTTTGAGAAAATTTTCGAAAAATGTTCCATGTAAAGGTTAATCTGGGGTGGGGGAATTTTCTTGAAAACCTACCTATTGTATCTCTGGAAGATACTGAACCTAAATACCAAGTTGGTGTTTATTCGACTGTTCGTTTCTGAGTTATGCTGTTCACAGACACACATACACAGAGACATGTTTTCAAAAATGCTTTTTTTATATTCAGGAGGTCTCAAAACATGTATTTCCCGTGAAATCTCGGTATCGAATTTTTGGGAGGAATACAATACTTCCCCTACTTACTATATGTAGTAGAGAAAGTAAAAATGAAAATCAGAATACAACACTGCAGCACAGTAAGTTTTTCTATTATACTACATTTTTAAAATCTTTAGTAACTTTAAACAAAAAAACAGTATAATGGACTTGAGACTTGTGTTGGAAATCTGATACTAAACAGATTTTGATTACGTAAAGGAGCTAGGCTTACTACTATCTAAAGACAGGCGTAGCACTTCATAAGACACTAAGGAAAAACTAATAACCGTAGAAGATAAGAAGAGATACTAAAACTGGAGAAAATGGGCGCTATGGAAACGCCGTTAAGTTGGCAACGTTAACAAGCACAGTAATTACGTCGCTAAGTTAATGCAGTTGTAATGGAGGAGATAAGGAAAAAGCAAGGGGATTAAAGTATAATTACATTAAAGCAGACGAAAAATAGAAAAATATATAAAAGGTGCGGACAACGGATGGGGAAAAGAATTTTTTTTTTCTGTTTTCAACCAGGTCAAGGAAACCAAAAAAGAAATAATCATGAAAATATAATGTTATCTCCGTGGCCGTCACAATATGCGTTTAATTTATGCAGAGAAGGGTGCCAGCACAAAAGTGAATACAGAAATGTTAAAGAAAAGAGAGGATTTTGAAACTGAAAGATAAGGATATCCTTTTACCAGAAAAATACAAGCAGCTTTTTGTAAGAATAAAATATTTGCAGCAGCGAAACGTTCCACTGCAGCTGTTGTACGTTTTCTATGGCTTTGTTTTCTTCCAGCCCTGCTTCAGATGTTTTACTTGTACTTAATTCTTGTCTCGAGTGTAATACAAAAGGATGTTTCCGCGTGTTTGGGCGAACGCCTAATCTCAACAATAATTCTGTTTTTTATTTCCTCTACTACGTATACCTACAGTAAGTATTCCATACTAAACTTCGATGTCGAGATATCGCCGGAAATACGTGTTTTGGGTCCCTGAACTCCAAAGAAAGCATTTTTAGGAAACGGTCCGTGTGTCAGTGTGGGTGTGTATCTGTCCTTCGGTTAAACACGCAATTTATGTAATACACTTTTGTCTCTCTCTTGCGATTTACCAGTTACGGAAAAGTCGTTCAGAATGAAGAGGACTTTTGAGGACATCCCCAGAAAATTCAAGATATACATTTTATTTGCCATAAGAATGTCTTAAACATATGATAATTTAATCAAAATCGTTAGAGCCGTTTTTGAGAAAATAAAAATTTTCGAAAAATGTTCCATGTAAGGGGTGGTTTGGTGTGGGGGGATTTTCTTGAAAAGTTTCAAGTCGCTTTCTTGGAACAAATTGAACCTAAATACCAAGTTTGGTGTTTATCCGATTTTTCGTATTTTGAGTTATGCTGTTCACAGACAAACACACACACAGAACACACAAGACATACACACGGACATGTATGCAAAGAGAATGCAATGCTCCACATAGCAACCAGCGCTTAAAATATTTGACTATCGCTTAAACCTACCTTACACCTTCAAGAAAATTAGCAATAAGACGGAGTCTGCAAATGTTTATCTCGATTAACATAAAGTAGATGGAGATGGTTTGTAAAAATAGTTTGTACAAGACTAGAGAAAGTCATGTGAGTGTAACACATCAGATTTTTTACTCTCTAATACTGTGGCGTATCGGTAAGCATTGTCACACCAGACGCATTATTGCGTGACATTATAAATAGCATTATTGGGGTCTTTTGATTATTTTTCGGCACAACGCTTCCTCCTTTGGCGCGGACCTCGCCAGAGAGAAGGCTTTGTTTGAATTTCCGTCCGGTATAACGCCATAGACAGGGTTGGAGAAGGTGGAAATATAGCTAGCGTCATCTGAGTGTTAGCGTCATCTGAGTGTTAGCGTCACTTTGTGTGAGTGTAAGAACCTAGTCGCGTGTGGCCAGTCCTCGACTGCGAGGTATTTCCCCTCATCCTTTGCTTCCCTAAGTGTAATGTAGAACCGCCAAGTGTTTTATCAATAAATTACAAGTAATGTGTGTGATGTGATATTTGCCAAAAAACCTCACGCCTTAATCTGAATGTAGACATCGAGGTCCCGGTCCTCTCGTCACTTGTGTGCTACGTTCCCCCCATGTGCGTATTGGGGTGATCAAAATTTAGTAATTTTCTGGGAACCTTTTGGCCCTCACCCCAGCATGTAACAATACCATTGTTTATAAAACCCAAGGCAGTATTTTTAACATTTAAATTATATCAGCCTAATTATATAATATAAAAAATAACAGCCCGCCTTAAAGCAATATGTGTATAATATAACATGTATGTAACAGTCATTGCATTAATGCTTATATTATTATGTACATGTTTAATAATGCTATGTGAATGTATTAGGTAATTTAACAACATAGGAGCTCTGAAAATAAAGGCCGAAAGTTGCTAGCATTGAGGTAACAATGAGATAACCTTGAGGTAATAGTGAATTAGACATTATAATAATGATCTAGTAATTCTTGGAAATAATAATATAATTTTTAAAACGGTTTATAGGTAGCCAATCAGAAATTAGAAAAGCTGTAAAAATTAAGTATTCTATTGGAGTAGGATGAGCTAATCAGAGACGTGAAATAGAAAAATTTACAAATTCAGACGGTATAAGTCAGTTGCTAGTAGACGGCGTTCCTAACTGGACGCGAGACGCGTCCTCGAGAAGTTTTAATAGTATTCAGTGTGAGACATATAAAATTCATTACGGCGAGTATATTATAAAGTTTACGTGTTAAAAATTGCAAGTAATTAATAAATAATCTCACAGCTCTCTATATCAGTGAAGTGTTATTTAATCGTGTGAAGGATTAATAAAAGGACTGAAGTAAAAATTATAATTTGTGTAAGCCTACATTCTTTAGCTGCATCACACCCTGTTAAGAAATACAGGTGTCTACAAATTAATACTGACACATCGAGGCAAACATAAATATATAATATTTAAAGAAACATAAAAATACAAAGTTGATTACTAAATTTGGGGCGAAGGCCACCGGAAAGTAAACTTGGGGCGAAGACCACCGGAAGCTTTGTACAATACGTGATGCAAATAACGTAAACAATACAACTCCTCCTAAAATAATGCAACTTCTTCAAATTGGCTTTCCAACAGTGCGGCATTCTCCTACTTCAAACCTTATATTTTAAGCACTGTTATAATGTAATATTAGTATTGGTAGTAGTTTTTACTGAAAGACAGTGTAATGCTATATGTATTTTACATGGCAGCTCACGAGCTAGTTGTTCATGCGACCTAAAATAAATTAAAAGAAAGTAATATGGTTAAAATAACTCTTGGTTTATGGTGTGAAGAAGAATCGATGTCCCATAAGCAATTATTTTAAAATGATGTTAAATATAGGTACTTAGAATTGCAGATTGAAAAACATTACAAAAACTAATACATTAAAACCAATTAAATCGTTCGGAACAATGTATTTACTTTACTGTCATTGGCCGAAACTCTAGTTCAACATCTGACATAATTTGGAATCACTGTTAGTGCAACTTTTTTAAAAATAATTGATGCAAGGAAAATTGTCCATAAGGGAGATTTTCAGCGAACCGTGAATAGCCTCAGAGTTACTGAATTGGAAGCAATTTTGAAATTTCATCATCACATGTGAATTTAATAAACTGGGCACTGCAACTCATAACCTTATTCGTTTAACAGAGTTTGTTTTTCCCGCGTACAAATATTTGCGCTCCACTTCGCAAATTTCCGCAAGAGACCCGGTCGAAAGGCCAGAGGTTACTTTTCCTTCCTGCTGCAGCATTGTTTTTACGACGTTACACGGACTTTGGAAATTAATTTTCTCTATCAAATTCGTTCCAGCATAATGAGTGAAATTAATTACTGACGGCAGTTCAAGGAAGGAAAGCGTTCCACAAACAGATTTCTAACTGCTGAATCTGTCACCTCTAGACATTTAATTTCCTTAAGCCTGGGTACCATCTGGATCGTTGGATTTGCTTTATGGTAAGCTGCGTTATCTAGAGTGTTACTGGCTTATTCCAATGTAACTAACTACAAAATCGCCAACAATTTTACTTTTACTAACGCTATTGTATTGGCTCCGGAGAATCTTTCTCTCCCTCCCCCTCCCTCTCTCTCTTTCTCTCTGTATCGTCCTCCGCGGCGTAGTGGTTACCATGGTAGCCTCTAGTTCCCGAGGTTGCGGGTTTAAACCCGGCTGAGGACGATGAATTTTTTTTGGGCGTAAAAATCCTTAGCATGGCTTCCTTCAGAAGGGAAGTAAAACCGGTGGTCTCGTGTCGTAGATTTACGGTACATAAAAGAACCTCCAGCGTGACAAAAAGGCTTCTGAGTAAAATACGAGTCTTTCACGCCCAATATAGAATGGGACGCCAAGTACCATAGTAGTTAAAGAGCGTCCATAAATAAAACTCAACCTTAACCTTCCCCCTCTCTCCTTCTCTCTGTGTTTTTGTGGATGGGTGGGTGAGAGCGTGCTTTCCGATATTTATGAAGCTTTTCAAATGAAAGGAACAAGGCACTGAACTGTGTTGGTCTAACGAGTAGCATCAAATCCCGGATTCGACTCCCGGTTGCAAGGTGAGAATTTTTCTTTAAGACTGAATTATTCCCTCTCCTTCTTATAGTCTGAGTGAGTATGAATGAGAGTGATATATTGATTTGAGTCAGATAAAGTTCAATGCGCCTACGAGTATCTCACCGTGTTAGCTCAAGCGTAAGAACATGGCAGGGATAGCCGAAATGTCGTCCGTAGCATTGAATTTTTACTTTCTTTGCTGCTTATGTATAGTACGTGGATAAAGTATTGCATTCCATCCAGAAATTGATATCCTGAATTCACCGAACACCTTCCGAGGCTTCCTGTATTTTTTACTTTCTCTACTACGTATAGTAAGTAGAGGAAGTATTGTATCCCACCCAAACATTTCATACCGAGATTTCACCGGAAATATATGTTTTGAGACCCCCTGAATAAAAAAGAAGCATTTTTGAAAACGTTTCTGTGTGTGTGTGTCTGTGTGTGAACAGCATAACTAAGAAACGAACAATCGGATAAACACCAAACTTGGTATTTAGGTTCAGTATCTTCCAGAGATGCGACACGAAGATTTTCAAGAAAGTCCCGACACATCAGATTACCTTTACATGGAACATTTTTCGAACATTTTAATTTTCTCAAAATAGCTAACAATTTTGATTATAATATCATATGTTTAAGATATTTTCATGACAAATGAAATGTATATCTCCAATTTTCTGGGAATGTCTCCAAAAGTATTCTTCGTAGTGAACGACTTTTGTATAACTGGTAAACCATAAGAGATAGACAAAATTTTACTACACAAAAATGTAGATCGCATTAAAATACACAATTTATGTCATATACATTTTTTTGTTGAGTGAACCATTTTCGAGATATTGCTGGTTATTCCCTTAAATTTTCCAATACTTATACGTTTTCTCAAATGGAAATTCGTTATTAATTACTTTCTCTACTACGCACAGTAAGTAGGGGAAGTATTGTATTCCACCCAAAAATTTGATACCGATATTTCACCGGAAATACATGTTTTGAGGTCCCCTGAATCCAAAAAAAAGCATTTTTGGAATCATGTCCGTGTGTGTGTGTCTGTGAACAGCATAACTCAGAAACGAACAGTCGGATAAACACCAAACTTGGTATTTAGGTTCAGTATCTTCCAGAGATGCGACATGAAGGTTTTCAAGAAGATCCCCCTCCCCAGAGTACCCTTTACATGGAACATTTTTCGAAAATTTTAATTTTCTCAAAAATGGCTAACGATTTTGATATGTTTAAGGTATTTTTATGACAAATGCAATGTATATCTCGAATGCTCTGGGAATGTCTCCAAAAGTGTTCTTCATTCTGAACGACTTTTACATAACTGGTAAACCATAAGAGATAGACAAAATTTTACTGCACAAAAGATGTAGATCGCGTTAAAATACACAATTTATGTCATATACAGTTTTTTTGTTGAGTGAACCGTTTTCGAGATATTGCTTGTTATTTCCTTAAATTTTCCAATACTTATACTTTTCTCAAATTCGTTATTCATTTTTACTTTCTCTAATACGTATAGTAAGTAGGGGAAGTATTGCATTCCACCCAAAAATTCTATACCGAGATTTCACCGGAAATACATGTTTTGAGACCTCCTGAATCCAAAAAAAAGCATTGTGTGTGTGTGTTTGTGACAGCATAACTCAGAAACGAACAGTCGGATAAACACCAAACTTGGTATTTACGTTCAGTATCTTCCAGAGATGCGACACGAACATTTTCAAGAAAATCCCCCCATCCCAGACTACCCTTTACATGGAAAATTTTTCGAAAATTTTAATTTTCTCAAAAATGGCCCTAACGATTTTGATGAAAATATCATATGTTTAAGATAATGTCATGAGAAATGAAATGTATATCTCGAAATTTCTGGGAATGTCTCCAAAAGTATTCTTCATTGTGAACGACTTTTGCATAACTGGTAAACCATAAGAGATAGACAAAATTTTACTACACAAAATGTAGATCGCGTTAAAATACACAACTTATATCATATACATTTCTTTTGTTGGGTGAACCGTTTTCGAGATATTGCTTGTTATTTCCTTAAATTTTCCAATACTTATACTTTTTCTCAAATTCGTTATTCATTTTTTTATGTCCTGGACATGCAAAGAGAATGGAATGCGCCACATAGCAACCAGCGCTTAAAATATTTGACTATCGCATAAAAGCTAGCATATTCCCCTTGCATCTACAAGAAAATTACCAATAAGATTAACATCTTGATATCTCGATTAATATGAAGCATATGGAGAATAAGCGTTTGTAAAAATAGTTTGTACAAGAGTAGAGAAAGTCATGTGAGTGTAACACATCAGATTTTTTTTTATGTCCTGGACATGCAAAGAGAATGGAATGTGCCACATAGCAACCAGCGCTTAAAACATTTGACTATCGCTTAAAACCTACCAATTCCCCTTGCATCCACAAGAAAATTAGCAATAAGATTAACATCTCGATTAACATGAAGCATATGGAGAATATGCGTTTGTAAAAATAGTTTTTTACAAGAGTAGAGAAAGTTATGTGAGTGTAACACATCAGATATTTTATGCATTAGCAACCAAGCTCTTAAAATATTTTACTATCGTTTAAAGCCTAGCAATTCCCCTTTCATCTACAAGAAATTTAGCAATAAGATTAACATCTCGATTAACATGAAGCATATGGAGAATAAGCGTTTGTAAAAATAGTTTGTACAGCGTAGAGAAAGTCATGTGAGTGTAACACATCAAATTTTTGAAATACTTCCGTGTATGAACAGTATAACTCAAAATCGAAATTTCGGGTACATATCAAAATTGTAAGTTGTCCCCATTCGAAGCTAGCTCTTCACAAAAACATTTTCCGTTACTCTCTTACTTTCTCAAAAAACGGTTGTAACGATTTTGATGGAAATACGAGTCACGGTCATGCAATGAGTGACATTTCAAAGCCATCATATAGTGACCCGGTATTTAAAGATTTGGTTATCGGTTAAGCTCCCTGCATCCAGCTGGAATCTACGACGAAATGTGTAGTGACACCCTTTCTGCAAACGTCTCTCTCTTGTATGTCAGCTGAGATCATTTACATGAAAGGCGATAGGACAGGTCCTGTAGCTCAGTCGGTAGAGGGGTCCCGGGTTCGATACCCGCTGAGCTCGAGAAACGTTTCATTACTTTGAGTGCAACTGTGTGTTTGGTATCGGTTATTTAATAATTAGTTTCACCATTAATAACAATTCAGGTTTGCCCCTGAGCAAACCCCTGACCACACTGCCAGTTCAGTAGTTAATAATTGGAGATAATGGTTTATTTTACAGTCGGAGAACACTTATTAGTGTAATAGGCATAGTCAATAATAATTGAATATACATTATAGACATCTTGCTAATTAAAATAGGATTATTTTAAAAAAGCTAAAAAATTTTAAACCACACCAATATTTAAAAATTAATATCACAAAAATATTATTTGCAAATAACCAGAGATAATCATACTAAAAGCCCTCTTATCTAATTCATAAACATGGGATGCAAATTTGTTCCTATTACTTTATCTACCACGTGTATAGAAGGTAGAGAAGGTATTGCATTCCACCCAAAAATTCGATATCGAAATTTCACTGGATATGCATATCTTGAGGCCTCTTGAATAAAAAAAAAATAAAAAAAATAAAAAAAGATCCCTGTGTGCGTGTTTGTATGTGTGTGGGGTGTGTGAACAGCATAAGTCAAAAACGAAAAGTTGGATAAATACCAAACTTGGCATTTAAATTAAGTACCTTCCAAAGATACGACACAAAGATTTTCGGAAAAATCCCTCCACCCCAAATTACACTTTGCATTGAAGATTTTTTGGAAATTTTTGTTTTTCTAAAAAAATTGCTCTTCTGATTAAAGTACTATGCATTAAAGATATTTACATGATAAATAAAATGTATATCTTAAATGTTCTGGGATTAGCTTGTGAAGTCCGCTTCATTTAGAAGAAATTTTGTATAATCTCATACAACTCGTAAACATTAAGCGATAGACGTACTATACAAGAAATGTAGATCTCTTTGAAACATACAACTTATTTGAAATAAGTTTTTGTGGCATAAACCATTTCTGAGATCTCCAATATTAACGGTTGGAATTATTCATTACTTGGTCATTATTTTAAGTCCTTTCAACATTCAGTTGTTTCTCGCCACTGAATGGAAACAGTACGGAATTTTAAGACCAGCATATAGCGTTCAGTTCTTAAACATTTGACTATCTATAAAGAAATGTATAATGTAGCTATTTCTGCAAAGGTTTATTTAGATTAGAATGAAGTAGATAGAAGAATAAGCTTTAGTAAGAAGAGTTCGTACATACACTAATAAGCGATAGAGGGTGGAGAAACTCATGTGAATTTAACACTGACACAGATTTTTCTGTGAGGTGGTGCAGAATTCTGAGCACAAAATGAGAGATGCAGTAGCATTTTTAAAAATATACTTAGAATGTAAGTATTATGCCTAAAGTCGTAAAATATACATCAAATGAAACAGGAAATTCCATTTTATAAGGCTGCATGAAAAACAAAAAATTTCAAATTTGGTCAATTTTCGCCATTTAGGAGGTTATAACTGGATAACATGAGTAGGTTCTTCTGCTTCAAAAATATTCAATAACAATGCTCGTAATCTGCAAGCAGACATTTTGGGATTGCCAATCGTTCGCTGCACATAAAGAATTTAGGCATCAGGTTTTGATCCCTGTACCATTCGCACACGCACCAAATATCCTATCTGAATCCTGCAGCAAAATCCCTAATTCTTTTTGTCTTGGATTTGCAAATACCCACCGCTAGTGGATGTAAGTGCAACAAGCCAGGGTTATACTTACAATACACCCTTTGTTGGGGTTGATGTATATGGAGGGGTGAATGGTCACCTGAACAGCGGTCAGGGGGACGTAACCCCCTTCATGTCATTGAAATTCCCGGAATTCCACCGGATGCTAGCTGACAATGCGCTCCCGTAAATCCTGGAGGTACAGTGGCGTCGCTTGGCAATGGCGTGTTCGCCGATATTTTCTACACATCGTTCCAACATTAATTTCTACATAGTATGTTTATTTGAAATTCCACACGGACTCGAAGAACGTTATTAAGTTGGCGCTTCGGGCAAATTCTGCTCTTTTGGCAACGGAGGTTAAACAACTCACAGATTAGTAAAACCAGAAATTCTCTGTTCTTCGTTATGAGCCCTGGATACACGAAGTTGTGTGGAAAAAATGTTCAAACATGGTATAACTAGGAGCTAATTCTAATGTTCTTCTGTCTTTATCTTTCTGCCTTGTTTAAGGCCACAAGGTAGTCTGAACATATGGAAATTACACCTTAAGTTGTTAAATTACCACTGCTCTTAAAGTTCTCAATGGTTTTTCCTGAAACTTTTATGAATTATTCTATACGAGGGCTGATCAATAAAGACTGAGACTGATTTTTTTCTGTAGTTTGCTTTATAGTTTGTCTCTACCACGAATACTTGAAAATAGCAGGGTTTCATGTATAATGTCCATAAGCGACAGCACTCTCGTAACGGTAGGTATATTGTTGACCCTACTTGAATTTCGCATACAACAAAATGGAGGTGACACGAGAGGAGCAATACAGCGCAATATAATTTTATTTTCGTTTAAATCATACAGCCTTGAAACTTTCGAAAAGCTGAAGCAAGCATACGGTGAAGATGCACTACCTCGTGCAACGGTGTTTAGGTGGTTCAAGGACTTCAAAGAAGGGCGAGTCCTCTGTGCTAAGCAAGGTGGGCCTGGTGTTTTGGAATGGAATGATTTACCAGCATGTAGTTCCCCCCCCTCACACTACTGTTACAGCAGCTACTGCACGTCAATTTTGGCTACACTGAGGAAGCACATTACAAGGAAACGTCCAGAACATCATCGGAATGGGTGCCGACTTGATCACGACAACGCGCGACCTGACGTCGTAAATCAAGTCCAGGAATTTTTGGCTGAATTCAACATTACCTTTGTGCCACATCCGCCTTAAAGCCCCGGTCTTATCCTCTGTGATTTCTTTTTATTCCCATTACTAAAGGCAAAGCTCCGAGGCGATTCTCAAAGACCTGACAAAGAATGGCCTGCACCATGTGTTCGAGGACTGGCAGAGACGTTATAAAAAGTGCATTCAGTTAGGAGGGGACTACTTTGAAAAAGATCATGTCAACATTGAAATGGAGTAATAAATATCTCTGGAAAAAATCAGTCTCAGTCTTTATTGATCAGCCCTCGTAAATCATGGAAATTATTTCAAGTGATTGTTTGCATTGATAGCTTATGTAGTTGAGTCTGTAAAAATTATTTCATGCAGCAGAAAATTAATAAAATTTACTCTTAAAACATGTGAATTCATGTACCTTTTTCTCCGATACTACTTGCAATACGGAATCACGCTTTTGCATGCTTGCTCTTAGTATAATCAGCTATCTTTGAACCTCAATTATTTAGTTATGTAGATTAGTTCACTAGAAATTGAAAAAAAATATTTGCGAAGTAAAAATAGAAAATTTGCAATGTTGTTGCTTTCTTAATATCACTAATATACATTATAAAACTATAATTATAATTCGAAAGTTTAACTGTGTGTTGTATACATGTACTGAAAATTTAATCTCTCTACCTTTCATACTATCTGAGAAAAATGTTATATTACTTCTAAATATTTGAGAACACGATTAGATGTAGCTACATAAGATTTGATTTGTTACCACCCAGGAAAATAGGCATTATGCTTAACATCCGGGCTCTAGTCTTACTGTTGCTAAAATAAAAATTTGTGGGGAAATTTAATTGATGACAGTGCATGAATCGATAGGCGAATGGTATAACATGAGTTCGTTGACTATCGAAAGCTCTCTATTGCAATCTCCTAATCAAAAAATTGCTATCGTAGCTTGTGATTTCTTAACTCTCAAACTAGACTTCCAGTTCTGCAATATGTTATAATTGCTGGTAAGGATATTGCAGACAATAGAAATGTGCTACGAACTCATTTCCAGGCGACCTCGTAAAACAGTTTTTCCCCCTTTTGGAACAATTTCGGCGATATTATAAGCTCTTTCATGTATGCTAAGTTTCCGACTGACGCTGAAACTGGAATTCCATTATCTTTTGTAGGGGCCTTGAAGTACGTAATAGCTCGGAATGAGGGCGCTTGGAACAAGTGTTTCTGCTATTGAGTTTCAAATAACGTCAGCGGTAATGGCTGCTAAAATGGCCTGTTATTCTTCTTTTCTTCGCATTTACTGTAAAGGTACGGCAGTTTCAAAGTTTGGTAAATGGCCCGCCCGAGTTAAAACTAAAAGGAATGAAAGATGACAACAGCACCTGATTTAAAACCGGAGATAGATGTAACCCGAGATTTTGCATACGATCGCTGCATTTGCATGTGAATGACTTGGAATCTTTGGGACTTGGAATACGATGGTTCATTATTCCGAAAGGGTTGTGTTACAGCGGGTCATCTTTCAAGGAAAGAAGATTCTCGCTTCTCCTCCGCGGAGTAACACGGCACCTGCTGTTTTTATCGATTTAAGTGTTGCTGTCGTATTCTTCTTGAGAGCTTTTAAATTAAACATGAATGTGGAGGATTTGATATTAAATGAAGAATATATCACTTTCAAAAACGAATCCCTCAATAAAACTTGTATTAATATATGAGAGAGAAGAAAAGAAATAAATGATTTTGATCATTCATTCACCACTATAAATCACAGTTCTTCCCAGTGGGCGTAGGCTATATTACAAACTTCTCAACCTATTTCTATTCACATTTTCAAAACTTTCTATATAAATCTGCACCGTTAGACATTATGTGGACAGATTTTAGTGCATTCATTAACATTAATATTAGACAAACTATATGAAATTGTCACGGACCAGCTCAAAACTAAACCGCGCTATTATAGGAAAGGACACTCCTCAAAATGGGAGTTAAAAAGGATAACATCCCAACTAGCTTCTACCACATCATTGTTATTACATGAAAATATACGTTTAGCGTGCTGCTTTAAGACATACACTAGGCGATCACATGTATCCGGACACGGCTGAAAATGACGTACAAGTTCGTGGCGCCCTCCATCGGTAATGCTGGAAATCAATATGGTGTTGGCCCACCCTTAGCTGTGATGACAGCGTTCACTCTCGCAGGCATACTTTCAATCAGGTGCTGGAAGGTTTCTTGGGAAATGGCAGCCCATTCTTCACGCGGTGCGGAACTGAGAAGAGGTATCGATGTAGGTCGGTGAGGCCTGGCACGAAATCGGCGTTCCAAAACATTCCAAAGGTGTTATACAGGATTCAAGTCATGACTCTGTGCAGGCCAGTCCATTACAGGGATATTATTGTCGTGTAACTATTCCGCCACAGCCCGTGCAGCATGAACAGGTGCTCGATCGTGTTGAAAGATGCAATCGCCATCCCCAAATTGCTCTTCAACAGTGGGAAGCAAGAAGGTGCTTAAAATATCAATGTAGTAGGTCTGCGCTGTGATCGTGCCACGCAAAACAACAAGGGATGCAAACCCTCTCCAGAAAAACACGACCACACCATAACACCACCATATACGAATTTCACTATTGGCACTACACACGCTGGCAGATGACGTTCACCGGGCATTCACCATACCCACACCATGCCATCGGATCGCTACATCGTGTACCGTGATTCGCCACTCCACACAACGTTTTGCCACTGTTCAACCGCGTAATGTTGACGCTCCTTACACCAAGCGAGGCGTCGTTTGGCATTTTCCTGCGTGATGTGTGGCTTATGAGCAGCTGCTCGACCATGGAATTCAGGGTTTGTCACCTCATGCCTAACTGCCATAGTACTTGGAGTGGATCCTGATGCAGTTTGGAATTCCTGTGTGATGGTCTGGATAGATGTCTGCCTATTACTCTTTACGACCCTCTTCAAATGTCGGCGGTCTCTGTCAGTCAACAGACGAGGTCGGCCTGTACGCTTTTGTGCCGTACATGTCCCTTCAAGTTTCCACTTCACTATCACATCAGAAACAGTGGACCTAGGGATGTTTAGGAGTATGGAAACCTCGCGTACAGACTTCTGGCACAAGTGACACCCAATCACCTGACCACGTTCGAAGTCCGGAGTTCCACGGAGCGTACCATTCTGTTGTTTCACGATGTCCAATGACTACTGAGGTCGCGGATAATGAGTACCAGGCAGTAGGTGGCAGCACAATGCACCTAAGATGAAAAACGTATGTTTATGTGGGTGTCCGGATACACATAGTGTGTATAGTGTGTCAAAAAGCGAGAACTTTCTGAGCGGGGTGGCTCAAGTAGTGCCTGTGACCCGCATTTGCTTCCCGTTGGGTCAGCCACCCTGGTTTTCCCTGATCGGTAATTTTAACAATCTATGTGGAACCATTGTCAAGACCTTATTATTGATATGAAATGCTCTTGGACCCTAAGGTTTATCGTGTCCTTCCCCAAATTTTCAATTTGAGCATAGTTTACGAATTTTAATTAGTTTAAGAGAAAAATTGTTTACATGTTATTCGATTTTTTCAACTTTTTGAATATGAGTTATGAAAAATCATTAATTTTAGTTGAAGTATTCAATATTTTTTAACTAGTGCAAAACAAATTTTAAATCTGTAATTCTTAACGGTCTCGTAAAATTTTCAAGCTAATTGTTTATAAAATGCAGTCCCACAAGCATTATGAATTAGTGAAAAATTCTGAAAAAAATGATATGTTACATTCACATAACCTTTTTCCCCTCTATCGTTTATTAATGGGTATATAAATTATTCTTACGAAAGTTTATTTTCCTAACTACTTCATTTTAATCGAGAAAAACCTTTGCAGAGATAGCTACTCTACACATTTTGTTACAGGTACAAAGGATCAACGATAGTCAAATGTTTTAGAACTGAAGTTATATATTGGCCTTAAATTCTATACTCTTTCCACGACATCGTTAGGAAAAACTGAATGTCTATAGGACTTCAAAGGAATAACAATAGTATTGAACAATTCGCATAATTAATGACAGATATCGCGGAAAGGGCTGATACCACAAAAAAAAAGTTATTTGAAATAAACCGATGTTTTATGTAGTACGTTTTCGTCTAACGCCTAACGTTTACCAGTTATGCAAGATTATACAAAATTCCTTCCGAAAGAAGAGGACTCGATCTTTGGAAAGTATTGAACCTAAATGCCAAGTTTGGTATTTATCTGATCCTTCGTTTTTGAGTTATGCTGTTTACATTCGCACATAGGACCATTTTTTAATTTTTTTCAATTCAGGGGATTTCAAAACATTTGTATCCGGTATAGAATTTTTGGATGGAATGCAATATTTTTTCACCTACTATGTACGTGGTAGAGAAGGTAAAAAGGCAATTGAGAAAAATGGGAGTTAAGTTCAAGATGATGTTTTACCTAAATGCTAAAGGATCTATTAAGCAGCCATTTATGGCTTTGAAATTCGTGATATTGAAAAATACCAATTGTATACCTATCATGAAAGTAAAAGTTAAAAGTACAATAAAAATGTAGAACACAAAAATTCGAAAATTTGCTCTTATTTTGCCACACAATGCCTTAACAAGAAGTAGGTACGAATACTTTCATTTATAAGCAGTCTTACTGATCTACACTGATCAAAATATAAATATTTTACTCAAGATGTTCTCGGGCTTCAAGTCAGGTGAAATGTTGTTGGAGCATCGACCTTTCAGTAGCTTGTACCTCTCGCATCTTCAGCTTGTTATATGATTTAGGGATATAATATCAGCAATGCATGTGCCTTGAAGCCTGAGAACATCTCGAGTACATACATCGCGGAATTTTACTTGAGAAATTTTATTGCAAAAATTGTGTGTTTTCAGCTGTCAAACCTGTCTGTAGCACGATAACCTCGTGGTAATAGTAGGTACTTATATTGTGATAACTAGTGGGGTAAGTGTATCTTTGCCGAAAGTGGAAGAAGTTTCAAAGCTGAAGAAGTTTAATTTTAGAAGGAGTTGTATTGTATTTCCGTTGTTGGGGAACCGAACTTGAAGTAGTTGCAACCAGGTATGGTCCAAAGTTCCGGTGGCCTTCACTCCAACTTTACTTTCAACTTTATATTTTAATGTTTCTTTAATATAATATATTTAGGTTTGCCTCGGCTGCGTCAGTATTAATTTGTAGAAACATGTATCTCTGAAAAAGGTGTGGTGTGGCTGAAGAATGTAGGATTACACAAATTATAATTTTTACTACACTCCTTTTTATTAATCCTTGACACCATTAAATAACACTTCACTGATATAGAGAGCTGTGAGATTATTTATTAACTACTTGCACCTTTTAACACGTAAACTTTATAATATCCTCGCCGTAATGAATTTTCGTCTCACACTGGATACGTATTTAACTCCTCGAGGACGCGTCTCGCGTACGGTTAGGAACGCCGTCTACTAGCAACTGAACTGATTTCTACCGCCTGAATTTGCAAATTTCATCTATTTCAAGTCTCTGATTGGCTATTCCTAATCCAATAGAATACTTTTATTTAGTTTTCAGGTTTTTCTGTTTGTAATTGGCTATTTATAAACTGTCTCAAAAAATACATTATTGTTGCTCCAAGAATTACTAGTAGTATTATTAAACATTCTTACTGACTATTGCCTCAAGGTTACCTGATTGTTAGCAACTTTTAACCTATTATTCTCACAGCTCCTACATTATTAAATTATGTAATGCATTCAGATAACATTATTGAACATGTATACAATAATATAATGACTGTAATATACACTTTTTATATATTGTTACGTACACATATTGCTTTAAGGCGGGCTGTTAATGAATTTATATATTATATAATTAGACTGAAATAAGTTATATGTTAAAAACACTGCCTGAAAGCACAAGATGTTTGTACTTCCGAATTTCTGCAAAGCACTTAAGGTGTGTGTATTTGATAGCTACTATTTTTTTCGATGATAGTCAATAATAGAAATGCTTAGGCGAAAATAAAATTAATCACTGTCAGCTGTTGAAAAACAGTATCAATGTCGGCTGCACTAGTCTCTGCAAACTGAAGATCGATTAGTCTCACCTCAACAACTGTAGGCGACATGGTTTTTGCGCCGAAACTGTTATATTTAAATGCTTCTTGATTAAGGTATAAATAAATGTTAGCAAATAAAGGGAAGTAAAAACGAAAAGATTTAAATGGTAATGTAAACCATCAGATATGGTTATGATGCATATCTTAAACAATAAATGTTGAGTGTGAAGCTACCTGCGGGTTGCTGGTAAGCGTCTCCGGCCCATCACCTGGGTGAAGCCCTCGACCGGCCGTCGGAACAGTAGCCCATTATGTGTCGCTTGAGAACATTATTTCGGCATGTTCTAGTAGCCTCCCTTTCTAGAACATTCCGATTTGTATGAGGCGTATATAAGGGCCTGTGGATTAGTTGTGCTCTGCTCTGAGTGTGTCAAAATTGTCTCGAGTGTAAGTTGTGCTACGCTGAGCACCTAAGTGACAAAGGTGTGTTTAGCAGTAATTGGTGTTCTCATTTGTTGCAATATACATGTCAATAATTTAAGGATTAAGTACATCTTATTAAAGCCTACAGCAAAAATGCGAAACGCAGGGAGTGCAGAGATTTTAACTTCCTGAAGTAGATAAAAAAATACTATCTTCAGAAAAGGCGTTTAAACTGAACAAGTCAAAACATTGTAGCAGCGGAGAGCATTTAAACACAACACAACACTAATTATTTCGAAAATGTTAATGGTGGAAGGATCGACACAAATTAATATTAAAACGTTCTCTACAGTTTTACGTATACGCTATACGTTTCCTGTTATACCAGCGTCCGCTAAAATGAACCCCAAGTTTAATACACATTTTGCTATGGCGTAGTATAAAGGAAAGTCATACCGCGAGCAACTCGCCTATGTTCATTACAGCTAATAAAGCCCAAGAGCATGGCTTTGCCTTGTTGCATCTCCTAATGAGTGGAATGCCTTTCCACGCCCAAAGGTGCCCGCTTTGGCGGCGAAAATATTGGCTGCCATGAGCCATCTGGAGTTACATGAACACCTACTCTTATTCCAAAGGCTTATACGTAATAAATCGAAGTCGTATGTACGGATACGAGTTTTAGCGCCCTAGCATGCACAACAGAAAAATGCCACACCCTCTCACGTCGTCCCATTTTACTACCTAGGGCTTAACTCTCCCCTTTTCAAATCCTGCTATCCTTACACCTTCATTTCATGTTATTGGGGATTCTCTGCTCCTTTTATACGCATCTCAAGGCGGATTACACCTGCACCATCATATTCGAACACACCCCAGCCTTTCAAGGAGATGCGGCACACGCCTATCTTAATGCCACATACAAGCTTTCCTGTGTAGTGGGTCGAGCAGGCTTTGAATTTGTATGCATACATTCACCACAAACAAAACAACTCTTCTCTAATTATAGATTAACATTGATGATTAGGTAATCCTTGATAAATTGCTTGCTAACAAATACTTTATATAAAACTAATTGTTTTCTGAAAAATTACATCCACGTTTTACTTTCTCTACTACGTATAGCAGGTAGGGGAAGTAGTGTATTCCACCCAAAAATTCGATAACGAAATTTCACCGGAACTATATGTTTTCAGACCCCCTGAATCCAAAAACAGCATTTTTGGAAACATGTCCGTGTGTGTGTGTGTGTGTGTGTGTCTGTGAACAGCATAACTCAGAAACGAACAGTCGGATAAACACTAAACTTGGTGTTTAGGTTCAGTATCTTCCAGAGATGCGACACGAAGGTTTTCGAAAACATCCCCCAACCCCAGATTACCCTTTACATGAAACATTTTTCGAAAATTTTAATTTTCTCAAAAATAACTCTAACGATTTTGATTAAAATATCATATGTTTAAGACATTTTCATGACAAATGAAATGTATATCTCGAATTTTCTGGGAATGTCTCCAAATGTTCATCGTGAACGACTTTTGCATAAATGGTTAACCATAAGAGATAGACAACATTTTACTACACAATAATGTAGATCGCGTTTTGAGTGAACCATTTTCGAGATATTGCTTGTTATTCCCTTAAATTTTCGAATACTTATACTTTTTCTCAAGTGGGAATTCGTTATTCATTTTTTTGTCCTGGTAATGCAAAGAGAATTGAGTACTCCACATAGTAACCAGCTCTTAATATATTTGACTATCGCTTAAAGCCTAGCAATTCCCCTTGCATCTACAAAAAAATTAGCAATAAGATTAATATGAAGCATATGGAGAATAAGCGTTTGTAAAAATAGTTTGTACAAGAGTAGAGGAAGACATGTGAGTTTAACACATCAGAATTTTTACTGCTATGAAGATTAATATTTTACAAACTATTTTCTTAGACATTGATGTCGTATTAATAAAAAATTATGTCTTTCGGTTTTTTATATAGAATAATTTAGATTTGTATGCTGTAAAACATTTTGGTTATTTAAAATACCTTTAGTTTTTCATTATGAATTTAGTTAACTTCTTCGTTAATGATATTTCTAAGGCAAAGCTTAAGGACAGGTTTAAGCCTAGCATCATTAAGTGAAGATTAAATTGCAAAATTGTCTAAACATTAAATTTTTACTTTCTCTACTACGTATAGTCAGTAGGTAAAGTATTGCATTCCACCCAAAAATCCGATACCGAGATTTCACTGGAAATGCATATTTTGAGGCCCCCTAAGTCCAGAAAAAAATATTTTTAGAAAAGATTCCCATGTGTGTGTGCCTGTATGGATGTGTGTTTGCGTGTCTGTGAACAACATTACTCAAAAACGAAAAGTCGAATAAATACCAAACTAAATAGTAACTATTTAGATACAATATCTTTCAAAGATGCGACACGAAGATTTTCAAGGAAATCCCCCAAGACCACATGGAACATCTTTAGAAGAGTTTCATTTTCTCAAAAAGGGCTCTAACGATTTTGATTAAAATATCATATATTAAAGATATTTCTATGGCAAAGGAAATGTATATCATGAATTTTCTGGAAATGTCCCAAAAAGCTCTCTTCATTCTGAATGGCTATTGCATAATTCGTAAACTGTAAGAAATAGACAAAGTTTTACTCCATAAAAAATTTAGATCTCGTTAAAATATAAGGTTTATGTCATATACATATTTTTTGTCAAGTAAACCATTTCCGAGATATTCTTCGTTGCTTGTTGGAATTTTACAATACTTATACTTTTTCTCAAATGGGAATTCATTATTCGTGTTTTTAAATTTTATTTTAATGTCCTGGACATGCAAAGAGAATGGAATGTTCCACATAGCAACCAGCTCTTGAAAGATTTGTGTATCGCTTAAAACCTAGCATATTCCTCTTGCACCTACAAGAAAATTAGTCACAGGATAGCTCCTGCAAATTTCTATCTGAATTAATATGAAGTAGATGGAAAATAAGCGTGAGAAAGTTCAGTTTTGAGCAGCGTATTATCAGCCTTGCAGCTATGCGTGTACAGAACCCTTAAGAGCACACAATGAAAAGTAGACGCATAAACCTAAGACATTGAGCCAATGGTGTTTAATGAAACCATTCAGACAGTCACGAAACACTAGAGATTGCAAACTCCAAACTTTGTTCTTGCGTTGCGTGCAAAGAGAAATAATCCTGCAATTTCTTTCTCAATACGTCAGTTACTGAACAGCATAAATTCGCGATGCGAGATTTTCCGCCGTCTGCTTTACAATCGCGCCCTTCTATTTGGCCTTACCACGCTATACTGTGCTCTTTTATTTGCTTGGTTCGACACCTTTTTGTGTCCTGTTTATTTATACAGACTGCATGAGTTTTCCAATCGGATATTGGTTATTTTATTCAATTTTAAACCGCAGTGCGCCTGGACAATTTCCGCATGCAATTTACGGATCTAAAAACTCGTGCCAGGTACTTGCACGTACGCCTGAATTGCGAATGCTCTTACCTGGCGTCTGCGCTTATGCTGCGTTATGTTAAAGGTACATCTACATTGTAAATGGGGTCTTACTGTTCGGCACGGTGACAGGTTCACTACTAAATATGGCGAATGAATGTATAACCGTACAAATGAAGCACTCAACACTTGAAGTGGTAGTTAACGGTTCACATTATTACCACCGCTGGTCTTAAGAGGCTCAAGTCGATATATAAAACTGTTACATAAGGATCAGAGTTGAGCAAGAAGTTAATCTATACTTTATAGATGCCTTTTTACTTTCACTACTACGTATAGTAAGTAGGGGAAGTATTGCATTCCTCCCAAAAATTCGATACCGAGATTTCACGGGAAATACATGTTTTGAGGCCCCCTTAATCCAAAAAAAGCATTTTTGGAAACACGTCCGTGTGTGTGTGTGTGTGTGTGTGTGTGTGTGTGTGTGTGTGTGTGTCTGTCTGTCTGTCTAAGAATATCATAACTCAGAAACGAACAGTCGGATAAACACCAAACTTGGTATTTAGGTTCAGTATCTTCCAGAGATGCGACACGAAGGTTTTCAAGAAAATACTTCCACTCCAGATTACCCTTTACATGGAACATTTTTCGAACATTTTAATTTTCTCAAAAATGGCCCTAACGATTTTAATTAAAATATCATATGTTTAAGATATTTTCATGACAAATGAAATTTGTATCTCGAATTTTCTGGGAATGTCTCTAAAAGTGTTCATTGTGAACGACTTTTGCATAACTGGTAAACCATAAGAGATAGACAAAATTTTATTACACAAAAAATGTAGATCGCGTTAAAATACACAATTTATGTCCTATACATTTTTTTGTTGAGTGAACCATTTTCGAGAATTTTCCAATACATTTACTTTTCTCAAATTCGTTATTCATTTTTACATTCTCTACTACGTATAGTAAGTAGGGACAGTATTCTATTCCACCCAAAAATACGATACCGAGATTTCACCGGAAATACATGTTTGGAGACCCCCTGAATCCAAAAAAGGCATTTTTGGAAACATGTCTGTGTGTGTGTGTGTGTGTGTGTGTGTGTGTCTGTGTGTTTGTGAACAGCATAACTCAGAAACGAACAGTCGGATAAACACCAAACTTGGTATTTAGGTTCAGTATCTACCAGAGATGTGACACGAAGATTTTCAAGAAAATCCCCGTACCACAGACTACCCTTTACATAGAACATTTTTCGAAAATTTTAATTTTCTCAAAAATGGCTCTAATGATTTTGATTAAAATATCATATGTTTAAGTTATTGTCATGACAAATAAAATGTATATCTCAAATTTTCTGGGAATGTCTCCAAAAGTATTCATTGTGAACGACTTTTTCACAACTGGTAAACCATAAGAGATAAACAAAATTTTACTACACGAAAAATGTAGATCGTGTTAAAATACACAATTTATGTCATATACATTTCTTTTGTTGAGTGAACCGTTTCCGAGATATTGCTTGTTATTCCCTTAAATTTTCCAATTCTTATACTTTTCTCAAATTCGTTATTCATTTTTTTTATGCCCTAGGCATGCAAAGAGAATGAAATGCGCCACATAGACCCAGCGTTAAAATATTTGACTATCGCTTAAAAGCTAGCATATTCCCCTTGCATCTACAAGAAAATTACCAATAAGATTAACATCTCGATATCTCGATTAATATGAAGCATATGGAGAATAAGCGTTTGTAAAAATAGTTTGTACAAGAGTAGAGTAAGTCATGGGAGTGTAACACATCAGATTTTTTTTTTACTTTCTCTACTACGTATAGTAAGTAGGGAAAGTATTGTATTCCACCCAAAAATTCAATACCGAGATTTCAACGGAAATACATGTTTTGAGACCCCCTGAATCCAAAAAAAAGCATTTTTGGAAACATGTCCGCGTGTGTGTTTGTGTGTCTGTGAACCATTTTCGAGATATTGCTTGTTATTCCCTTAAATTTTTCAATACTTATTTTCTGAAATGGGAATCCGTTATTCATTTTTTGTCTTGGATATGCAAAGAGTATTAATCTGTGGCAAAGGGAATGGTGCTGCACCTAGCAACCAGCTATTAAGAGATATGTATGTGCTTAAAGGCTAGTGTATTTCTATATTGTCCTTGTAAATATATATTCCCGTTACATCTTCAAGAAAATTAGCAATAAGATAGAGTCTTCAAATGTTTATCTCGATTAACATGAAGTAGATGGAGAATAAGCGTTTGTAAAAATAGTTTGTACAAGAGTAGAGAAATCGTGCGAGTGTAACACATGAGATTTCTTCAAGGAAAATGTTAAGAAAAAATATTATTAATTTTGCACATTACTTTTATAAATAATAATAGTTCATAATGAAATTGTTGAAGTGACTATTTGCAAGTTATAATTACTTATTTAAACAACGTTTTAAAGCCAAATTAAGTGAAAAACTTAATAAATATACAAAATATGAATGAATTATGAAACTAAATTTCAAATTAATTTTAGAAAGTATTGTAATCTGCTATTAATGAAAGAGGGAGTAACTATATACTTTATATTCAAAGAATGAACGACATAGGATAAGAGAACGGCGTATGCTTATTTGGTCTAATGCAAGCTATAACATTTATCATTAACATTTGCAGATTTTTATTATACTTTTTTAAATGTTAATGTGACCCAAAGATTCCTTCCCCCCCGTATATCTAAAGAAAATGCGTTTTAATGTCCACAACTACATAAAAATAGCTATTTTGCTTGGAATCTTTTTAATAGGAATAAACGTTTAATTTTCCATTATTAAACTAAAATAATTTCTGACATCCTTTCCCTTAAAATAAAAACGAAATTGAATAACATGTGACACCGATTCAACTGGCCCTGCTAATGTTTTTACGTTACTCCTTCCTCCCTCCTTTTCTGCGACTATAATTTTTCAGGGACTGACTCGAGTAAGCTAGTACCTTGCCTTTGCACCGTCGAATTGATTGCCTTTGGGAAAGTGCATTTAAAAGCTTTACTTTCATAGAAAAAATGCTAGATTTCTTAGTTACTGAGAAAATGCTATTAGAAGCTATTTTAACGTTTTCACTTTACCTTCAAATTAGAATGATTCTGCAGAAAGCCCATTACACAACATTTACGATCAATTAATTTCGAAAAGTTGACTCGTCTTCAGTTAAAATTAGATGCCCAAGCAAATGTACTTTTGAAGAACATGCATGCAGCGTGTAATGCGTCGATCAAGTGACCTTAAGGAAAACCGTTCTAGAGATGCCCATTCTAAGAGCGCCTGGATTAAATTCAACTTTGTGTGAAAAGCATTTACTCGAAAATTAAAAACTGAATTAATGTAAGCTTTTATATTTGCCAGACTCGCGTTAAACATACAATGCAAGAATATTCAGGAAATTACCCCTTTTCCAAACAGATCTTAACATAAAAAAGTTAATTAACCCCTTCATTCCTAAAGTACGAATTCCCAATTTAGTTTCTTTTTGAAAGTGTATGCACTATTGTGACATTTGTAATATCGTTAGCATTATTGCGTACGTGACCTGGTGGCCCAGATCGGATATTGTGCAAGAGTGGAGGGGATGAAAAACCAGTTTTAACGTAGCGTACCCACGCCGAGTTTAGCGTAGGTTGAGTCAGTCGAGTCGAGATTCTGCTAGTAGCAAGGTCAGAGTGTGTGCCGCTTGTCCATGCGTGCAGCATGGCGTCCCCACCGACAGGCAAGGAGGTATTGTAATTCCTTTTTATCATAATATATATTTGACATCCAAGCAATTATAGTGTAAATTACTATAGTAGATAGACCCTTCCCTTATCCCCATCATGAATTTAGAATATTGCTAGGAACTTTTTAGTTATATTTTCAGAATTTCGTTGAGCGCGCCTCGTCGGACCTCGCATAATGTGTGATAAATATTCTATATGTTCACGGTACCTGTTGCTCTACCCCCTATTGAGCTAGAATAGTAAAGAGGTTACGACACTAAAGAATCTCAGAGACGACTGGCACAGATTTTATACAAACGAGAACTCGTTTGAGTCCCGGATCATACGGGATTTCTCTACATGCGGGAATGAAGTAACAATGATTCTGAAAATAAGAACAGAGACTTAAAATGAAAGTAGTTCAGGGGATCCAAATAAACTATGGTGCATAGTGAACAAACTAACAAACAAATGTGAAATTGATCATTCACATACAACGAATCAAAGTCATGGACTTATCAATCTGTCCTCGTATATGATATGACAATGACTCAATACTAGCAGAAGACCGAAACAGTGCGCCTCCTGTAAATAGGTTGTGTGCTGATTTCTCTGGTTATACACCTAGTGACTCAAATCAGAAACATTGATCACCCTGACATACAGCATCAGACGACATTTCTGATTTTTTAGTAACCTGAGTTAGGCTGCGTTCCTTATAGTCGAGAACTTCAAGTGTGAAAACCATAGAATATGTACGATTTAAAGCAATGCAACTCTAGTGCAGTGGAGCATATAATGGAGGATATGTTTGGACATCTCTGGCAGGAACTGGAATATCATCTGCCGTATTACCAGAGTTTTGATATCTAACATTTGTAATGTCCATGCAAACTTATAAACGTGTTTGTTATTTCATACCAATTGTTATTCCAGTAACAAATAAAGCAACTTCACTCCTGCACCATGACTATTGAATAAGCCTGTATGTCGAATTGATATTTAGACTGTTGATAGCAAATAACTAAAGTTAAATGCTCAAGCGCAGCTGCTGTGACCTGACTGCATCCCTACACATGCACACATCATTAAAGCATACATGAACATACACGTATAGGAATGTTGCCATAGAAACTCACCTTAATGGCATATTAAAGGATACATGACGGTATCCTCTGAAGCCAGACGGGCACTTCTGTGTTGGGTGCTTTTCATTAAAACTTAGTTCGTTTGTTCTACTCCATCTGGACGAAGGGAAGGGTTTAGGACGCAGTCCGTCACGGCTACTGTAAGGGCTTCTTGTACACGCTATTGATGTTCCGCTCACATAAAGAAATACGTTTCAAGAAAGGCCTTCTTTATTTGCCTTGTCCCATCTTTCTGCTGCACAAGAAAGATTAATCATTACAGAATGTCTCGGAGCTGTGTAGCGAATCTTTTTTCTTATGAAATATGAGACTTTTGGAATACTAAACATTCCGTTGCAGGGTGTTTCCGAGTTATAAAACCGCTAGAGTCTGGTGATTGCAGAAAAAAATTCTGATGTGTTACACTCACATGACTTTCTCTACTCTTGTACAAACTATTTTTACAAACGCTTATTCTCTATATGCTTCATGTTAATCAAGATATCGAGATGTTAATCTTATTGCTAATTTTCTTGTAGATGCAAGGGGAATTGGTAGGCTTTAAGCGATAGTCAAATATTTTAAAAGCTGGTTGCTATGTGGAGTATTCCATTCTCTTTGCATTACCAGGACAAAAACAATAAATTCCCATTTGAGAAAAACTATAAGTATTTGAAAATATAAAGAAATAACAAGCAATATCTCTAAAATGGTTCACTCAATAACAAAAATGTATATGCCATAAATTGTTTATTTTAACGCGGTCCACATTTTTATATAGTAAAATTTTGTCTGTCTCTAATGGTTTACCAGTTATGCAAAAATCGTTCACAATGAAGAATAGTTTTGGAGACATACCCAGAAAATTCAAGATATACATTTTGTCATGAAAGTATCTTAAATATATGATATTTTGATCCAAATCGTTAGCCATTTTTGAGAAAATTAAAATGTTCGAAAAATGTTCCATGGAAAGAGTAGTTGGGGTAGGAGAATTTTCTTGAAAATCTTGCTGTCGCATCCTTGGAAGATACTAAACTTAAGTACCAAGCTTGGTACGTATCAGATTTTTGGTTTCTGAGTTACATGTTCACAGACACCCACACGGACATGTTTCAAAAATGCTTTAGTTGGATTCAGGGGGTCTCAAACCATGTATTTTCAGTGAAATCTCGGTATCGAATTTTTGGGTGGAATAAAATACTTCCCCTACTTACTATACGTAGTAGAGAAAGTAATTGTTTTTATTCAGGGGGCCTCAGAAATTGTATTTCCATTGAAATCTCGGTCTATAATTTTTGGGTGAAATGCAATACCTTCTGTAACTACTACGTACACCCGTGCATAAAAAATTGCCCATTCCCCTAGATTGCCATAGTGTTTTTCTCTCCGTAAGGTTTCCACCTTCAGGTAACCAACGTTTTGACTCCGCCCGGCCGGTATCAGTTCTCTGTGACTGGCGTGAAAAACAATTATGGGCATAAAAACTAATCCATGAAAGATTTTTATAATCTACGTGAATGGAG
Organism: Deroplatys truncata; assembly: GCA_030765065.1. NCBI lineage: Eukaryota > Metazoa > Arthropoda > Insecta > Mantodea > Mantidae > Deroplatys > Deroplatys truncata. The sequence goes on from CM060975.1 coordinate 101,099,240, forward strand.
AAGTGGTTCGGCTACCACTTCTGTGTAAGAGTTTTCGCCACTCAAGGATAGGCTAAACCAATTAGAATATAATTCTGCCTTCTAGAGGAAGGGGTGAAGAATTAGTTCCATGTGAGGTTAAACTGAACGACAGCTACGACATTTACATACACTACGTGATCAAAATTATCCGGACATCTGGCTGAAAATGACGTACAAGTTCGTAACGCCCTCCATCGATAATGCTGGAAGTCAATATGGTGTTGGCCCACCCTTAGCCTTGATGACAGCGTTCACTCTCGCAGGCATACGTTCAATCAGGTGCTGGAAGGTTTCTTGGGGAATGGCAGCCCATTCTTCACGGAGTGCGGAACTGAGGAGAGGTATCGATGTAGGTCGGTAAGGCCTGACACGAAGTCGTCGTTCCAAAACATCCCAAAGGTGTTCCATGGGGTTCAAGTCAGGACTCTGTGCAGACCAGTCCATTACAGGGATGTTATTGTCGTGTAACCACTCCGCCACAGCCCGTGCAGTATGAACAGGTGCTCGATCATGTTGAAAGATGCAATCGCCATTTCCGAATTGCTCTTCAACAGCGGGAAGCAAGTAGATGCTTAAAATATCAATGTAGGTCTGCGCTGTGATCGTGCCACGCAAAACAACAAGGGGTGCAAGCCCCCTCCAGGAAAAACACGACCACACCATAACACCACCTCCGAATTTCACTGTTGGCACTACACACGCTGGCAGATGACGTTCACCGGGCATACGCCATACCCACACCCTGCCATCGGATCGCCACATTGTGTACCGTGATTCGTCACTCCACACAACGTTTGCCACTGTTCAATCGTGTAATGTTAACTCTCCTTACACCAAGCGAGGCGTCGTTTGGCCTGCGTGATGTGTGGCTTATGAGCAGCCGCTCGACCATGGAATCCAAGGTTTCTCACCTCACGCCCAACTGTCATAGTAATTGGAGTGGATCCTAATGCAGTTTGGAATTCCTGGTGATGGTCTGGATAGATGTCTGCCTATTACTCTTTACGACCCTCTTCAAATGTCGGCGGTCTCTGTAGGTCAACAGACGAGGTCGGCCTGTACGCTTTTGTGCTGTACATGTCCCTTCACGTTTCCACTTCACTATCACATCAGAAACAGTGGTGGACCTAGGGATGTTTAGGAGTGTGGAAATCTCGCGTGCAGACTTCTGACACAAGTGACACCCAATCACCCGACCACGCTCGAAGTCCGTGAGTTCCACGAAGCGTCCCTTTCTGTTGTTTCACGATGTCTAATGACTACTGAGGTCGCGGATAATGAGTACCAGGCGGTAGGTGGCAGCACACTGCACCTAAGATGAAAAATGTATGTTTGTGGGGGGTGTCCGGATATTTTTGATCACATAGTGTATATCAGGATTTTCATCAGTGACAATGAGACGAAAGTTAAAGTACGCTACTAAACGGCAATAAGAAAACGTAGTGTGATATGAAAACGTAAGGTTTAAGCTGTAATGTTACCCTTCGACAGTTCTGCCATACCTAGTGTTAGGGAGGTAAGGTATCCTGCCAATCCAGTAGCTATAATTATCCTGAAAAACAGAGGTGGTCACGCTGGTAAGGGATGAAGCTTGATTTTGTCAGTACCAACATGAATAGCTCCGTTCCATTATCGGCCACATTATATACACGCGAATATACGTGGTGTAGAAAGTAAAAATTGTTTCTACCCCTGAATAAGGGTCACAATTGACACGAAATACTCTGTTCTTCCATACGAATTTGATAATTTGCAACATATCTACTCTGATTCGCAATTATTTACTCTCTCAGTGAACCGATTATTTACTTTTGTCATATATTATATCGTTAAACATTTCAGTGTTTTGTGGGCACACTGATCTAATTTGTATATTTGCAACTAAATATACATAGAAGTCTACTGCATTTATTTTGATAGAGGTTTTCGGATGGGTGTTAAGTTGAACCTGGGACATACGAGATTTATGAGGTCATTTTTATAAATAACTGTCGTTAAGGTGTATCATAAGCTACAATGAAGTTAAATATCGCAGTTTTAAATGTTGTGTGTTTGTTCGTGTGGGTAATACCTTCTCAAACTGTGGTGGCTCAACCCAAAGGGGAGTGAGCTCTGCACTACATCGGCAGGAATGACAGTTTTACCAAATCAAGTTTACATTCTTGCGTATTGAGGTATGAGATTATCCTTTCTCGTTATTGCGAAAAATTGTCCCAGTTAAGAAAAAGGGAAGCACGAAATACGAAAATCTGAGGAACTGCAGGCTTTGGTGGCCATGTGGCACCTTAATTACTTTCCCTATATGGTAGTTCGAATACGATACGAAGTAAAAAGTTGAAATATAACCGTTATTATTAATTTCTCTTCTAAAAGTGCAACATTCTAGATTATAACCGTATGTTTCTTAGAAGTTGTGTGATAATGTAAAAGTTATAGGAGGTTTTGGCCATTATAACAACATTGGGTAACCAGTCATTTCTGGAAACATTGTAGTTCCGATTGCACAACTTTATGTAGTTAAACGTTTTAGTTATGTTTTAATTTTTACTTATGCCAATAAAAGCAGTTCTATTGCTGGTTTTCAAAATATCACACGGCAAATACGTTGCACAGAGGGAGGAAATATAAAGTGGAATATAAAGAATATTGCAGTAACAGTTTTAATGCTTTGATTTATTTAGTTTTTAGTTTTGGATATGTAGTAAAGATAAAGATGTTAAAATATTGGCAGAGAATTTTGGCGAAAAATACTCATAATTACCTACCATACAATGAGGCAGTATTTTTTTAACACTCCGATGATTTCAGTCTAATTACATGTAAATTCCATAACAGCCCGCCTTGAAACAATGTGTATGTAATAATTTGTAAAATGTATGTAAGTCATTGCATATGCTTATATTACTGTTTCCATGTGTAATGATGTTATGTGAATGTATTACGTAATTTAATAATGTAGGAGGTGTGAGAAATAGGTTTAAAGTTGCTAACAATGAGGTAACCTTGAGGCAATAATGAGTAAGAAAGTTTAAATGCTACTAGTCATTATTAGAGCACAATAATGTAAATTTTGAGACAGTTTAAAAATAGCCAACCAACAACCAGAAAAAAGCTTTAGTTAAATGAAGATATTCTATTGGATTAGAATTAGCCAATCAGAGACATGAAATACAGAAATTTACAAATTTAGAGGGTTGAAATCAATTCAGTTGCTTCTAGACAGTGCTCATAACCAGACGCGGGATATGTACTCGAGAAATTAAATACGTATTCGTGTGAGACAAAAATAGTTTACGTGTTAAAAAGTGCAAGTATTAAATAAAAGAATCTCACAGCTCTCTATATCAGTGAAGGGTTATTTTAATCGTATCAAGTATTAATAAAAAGGAGTGAATTAAAACTTAAAATCTGTGTAAGCCTACATTCTTCAGTCACACCACAACCCTACCAAGAGAAACATGTCTCTAACAATAATACTGATGCAGCCGAGGCAAACATAAATATAATATCTAAAGAAACAGTCAAATTACAAAGCTAATATTTTTAAACTTGGGGCGAATGCTACCGGAAACCGGGTACTATACGTGCGGTTGTAACTACTACAAGTTCGGCTCCCCAACAGTTGAAACATAATACATCTTCTTCAAACTGGCTTTCAATACGTAGCAGCAACTACCTACTTCAAATTGACGTCCATACGTGTTGCAAACAACGTAAAGAAAACCCCTACTTCAACAAACAATAAAAACGAAAGGATTGTGTGTTTATTTATGCTAATGACTATTGTGTAAATAATTATAATTGATTAATATCAAATAAAACCGACCATTTCTACTTTTTCACAATGTATTATGAGTATTTCATGTAAATGTTGGATATCTGATTTGACCTAACCTCGATCAAAACGATATACGATGTCTCATAATACCCATCCACTCTTGAAGTTTTATCTTGTAGTGGTGCACGATGCACGGGTAATGTTCGTTGTACGTTGCAGGCGTTTTGGTGGTTTTTAAACTTTAATCAGTTATGAGTTGTGGCTCTGTAGATAAATGTATACGTAAAGTAAAATATGTATTGAATATATAAAACTCTGCATACGGGAGCGGGATGCAAACTCGGGACTTCATTAGAAACCCGCCTCCCTAACCACTTGTAAGCACAGCACAGCTGCAGATTACTATATAGCACGTAATCTTTAAATGTCTGATTCATGGCGACGTGACGTATTATTATTAGTGTTACTTATTATAGTGTAATTTGTTAAGGAATATTACATTAGTATTCATATTATAAACATTATAATATTATGCAATTAATAATACATATGCCGGTCAGATGGCTCTAAGAATCAAAGCTACATGTTAGCACACCAAATTCTCCTACCTCGTGCGCGGTGACAATGCCAGCAGCAGAAACAAGTAGTCTACGCAATTGAATGATAAAACACTAGATATATTTTGACAATCCTGATGTTTTCATTTGGGTTGGCTATTCGAAAAAATGTGGGTGGTAATTCAAGAGCACCGTGTATAGTAAAATAGTAATTGTGCAATTCCTTTTCATCCCATGTCCAATATTTACTTCAAGCTTAGTTTGTTTGTTATTTACTTCTAGAGCAATTTATTTTTTGTGTGTGAAACTAAAAGTTGTTCTTTAACGAAGAATTGTCTACATACGTAATTTCTAACCTCTTGAACCACATACTCCAAAGAGATAAAACTTTGTGTATTGTTTCTGTGTATGGTAAAACTGAAAGTAAAATGCAGTTAATGAAACAAAAATGAATAGAATTATTATGCCCTTATATAATTCTGGTTTTTGCATACTTAGCTTAAAATTCATATAAAATTACAGGCGCCAGAAACAATCTGATTCCAGAATTTAAAAACCATGTGTATAATTCTAATTTCTCTTCATCCTGTTTAAGTCTACTACATTTCATAACATTGAACCTTCCGAAGAAGTAACGAAGTAACTCACAAAATTACTTTTCATAAGAATATACCTAAGAATAATTACTTATTGGATACAAGTGCGTAATATCAGAGAATAAGAAATTCAAATATTTTCTCCACATTTTTGGCTTTACGTAAAACCATTACTTCGTGCTATTAAGTGTCAGAATTGTTTTAATTTGATACTTCTTTGTCTTATTAAATACGTTAAATACAGGTGCTACCCAATTAATATTCTCGAAAAATTATCTGAAAATCGTAAATACTGCAGGCAATAAAGATGTTAATATTCCGCCATCTGTCTCTTAAAAAAGAAAATAAATTCTTACACAAGTTCTGTTACCAGTGTTGTAATTTGGAGTTGTATGTAAGGAAATAGTGAAGCTGTATACATCCGTATGTATAGATACAATGTGGACCATTTAAGTTGAGACTGTACAAAATCTCCAAAACTAAGCGTTGTAGAAAGAAATGTCTTTAATAAAAGTTGCTTGATATTATGGGGGAAAGTAAATGCCATTAGTCGTGATTTATTTGAAGGACGTTCTGATACTCATTTTAGGGTCAATTTAATTGTTTTTAATGGGAACCTACAATTAGGTTCAAATTAAATTGATCCTAAAATGATCATCACAATGTCCTCCAAACAAAACACGACTAATGACATTTACTTTCCCCCATAATATCAAGCAACTTTTATTAAAGGCATTTCTTTCTACAACGCTTAGTTTTGGAGATAATGTACAGCCTCAACTTAAATGCTCCACCCTGTGTATGCGTTTGTGTGTGTATGTATGTTTATTTATTTATTTTTCCGCTTCCGCTCACTGCTTGCAGGCTGTGGTTCACCCTGAGTGCATTTTTACTCCGTGCCCACCCTCAATAGGGTTTTACCACAGGATGTTTAATGCAAAGGAATGGTAATTAAGGATAGCGATATTATTTTAGGTTGGTATGATATATAGGAGGTAGCATGTTGCTCCTGTTAGGATGCAGCATTCCTTCTGCACCCTGGTGGGATTGGGTTTGCAATACTCAGCTTACATTGGCTGGGGGGTGTGTAATTTTGAGATCAATCAGCTCTTGGTTGGATTCAAATGGAGGTCAGCTTTAGCTGCTGTTAGTGATTATATATATAAACCTCCATATATACCCCGCTTTTAACTACAGTGGTATTATCGGCAGCCTTTCCTTTGGAAAATATTATTCTCTAAGCAATGGTATTAACTCGTATTCGCTAGTCGTGGATTTCTGGTAAACTTTAGGTTTCATTCATTATTTCATAAACACACACATACATTCCTATTCCCATTCATAATTCCAGACTCTGAGGAGGATAGGGAATAATCTGGGCTAGAGAGAAATGCTCACTCTCCAGCCGAGAATTCAACCTGGAACTCCTCCCACGGAGCTAAGTGCTCTACCGACTGAGCTAAGAGGCCAGCCTATGTGAATATTATGCTCCCATATAAAACAACAATTTGTATAGTTTTGAAATGATTTTAGTCCAAATTGATATTTTACTAAAGTACCCCTGTGGCTCTTGGCAACTGCTCCGACACAGTTGCTGTGCGGGATAATCGTTGTTGCAGGCGCTCGGATTTTGCTCAGAAAACCACATCGCATCTAAATCTAAGACTGTATATGATCCTGAACAACCAAATAACATTCTTGCGGGTGCGTTCTAGATAATCAAGCGGTTACCAGCGCTTCATTTTTGTGATCTTAATGCCGTTGCTGAAATTCTAGGAAGGCATGCATTTTAAACGTGTATTATATTTTACCTTTCCATTTTGTAAACCAACTCTGGAAGTTTAGAATGCAGTCAGTCCCTTTAAACGCAGAAATCGGTTATAGTAACATTTTGCTTGAAAGTGTAACATTTACATGAATTTCTCCACCCATAGTAGTTCATTTTTATATCTTCTACATACTATTCTAACAGCCTGCTTAATTTTCTACCTATGTCATGTTTAACCGAGATAGACATTTGCAGAAATGGTTTCATTCCATTATTTGTTACAGGTATATGATCGATGCAGGAGGCTGAACCGTTAATTCAATTCCACTCACTGCATGACATAATAGGAAACAAACGAATGGTGATTTAGCACTTAAGTATAAAGTATTGAATAATTCAAATCAGTAGCAATAAATTTATCGGATATTATTAACTCGACAAGATATTAATATAAATTGCGTTTTAACGAATCTACATTTTTTGTGTGGTAAGTTTTTGTCTCTTACAAAATTAATTCAGAATTAGGGGCAAATGTGCAGGATATTAAAAGTATAGGTTTTATTAGCAATGCAAATATAGTAAGCATGATATTACAATTAATATCGTTAGAGCAGTTTTTAGAAAAACAAAACTAACGTAAAAGTTAACGTGCGAGTTTCTTTTGAAAAATCTTCCTCGCATCTTCAGGAGATGCTGAGTATAATAGTAAATTTAAGACACACACATAATGTTCTTTTAATTAGTTTCCTGAAACCATGCATTTCCTGTGAAGTTTCGGTATCGAATTTTTGGGTGGAATGTATTACTTCCTTATCTACCATGTAGGTATTTTATAAAGAAGATAAAGATCTCGAAGAATATGCAAGCTGGTTCACATTAAAATAACCTGCATGTATCTTCAGATTAGCTGTCAGCAGCAATGACTGGAGGCTGTCAGCAGACAGTTATGCTGAAATACAGGTTCAGAGCACCTTACGGGTAGCCGAGGTCATTAAGGCACAGACTTTGAAAGAGATGTGCGGTTCAAAACCCGACAGAACCGTCATCCCTACAGGTTTGTTCCAAGTTTTCCCCAGGCCCCATAGGTGATAAATGCGGGAAAGTATCCTAAACTTATATCTGAAACGTTTCCTTCCCAAATTCTCTTTCCTACCTAACATTGGATTTAATGTATCACCATTGCCAACCTTTTGGTGCCGTATTTAGTAAGGGTGGGCATGTAACACTATTATAAAAACACTTTAATGCTCCAAGTACCACCTTAATTTTGATGTAGTCTTTTATTTATCCTGAAATTCTGAATTATTAATTAAAATAGTTCCTCTATTTCTACCAAGTCAAGGGCAGTTTGCTGTGGGCAAATGTAAGAATCTTCGTGTTGCAACCTGAAAGCCCTATTTAAATATAGACACACACGAAAACCGTTCTCTGAAAATCTTTATATATTATTCAGGAAACCTCAAAACTTATACTTTCCCTGAAATCCCGATATCAGTTTTTGGTATGTCATACAATTCTTCTTCTCCCTACCGTAGATAAGCTATAAATAAATGAATAGTTTGAAACACCATTTAACAGTTGTAAGTGCAATTTAAATTTTAATGTGCTGCACTTCTGCCTGACAGTGAAGCTGATGCAAAATACTGAGATGGAAAATAATAAAAGGTTCATTTAGCTTATAACGAATCGTTATACAGAAAAACCAAAACAAAAATAACCAAGTATGTAAGTGCACGAATGTTGATCATTTGAGTGCTTGTCAATATCAGGCAGCATGCAGCGGTGACTTGTTTTCAACTGTTTACAGCAGATATTATTTGTCTTGTGTCACCTGTCATTTCGAATTTGTGAAATAAAGCCTGACATTTAATGACTCCGTGGGTTACGATAAATCCCTTCCATGTGGTAGCATTTTCAATTAGTGATGATTTCACTGCTTGCTTTTATTAAACAGTTTTTCTAACCGGCAGTTACATGTGGCTTGGGTTTCCATGGTTACATATGTCGTTCGTTACATGAAATGGATTCGTTTCGTTTCGTTCTTTTTTTTTACCCCACGATTCAGTCTCTTAAAAATAAACAGGACCCATTATCATTTATTATTGTAACTCTTCATAAAGAAACCTTATTGTTTATCTACTTGCTGTTTAACAATGATAAATATTCATTAAAGTTGCTTTCAATGCAGATGATGTAGGTATAGCAAGCATATGGAGGCCTGAGGTAGTAGCATGAATATATTATCTAAAGTGCACTGCTTTAAAATGTTGGAGAATCAAACGACCAGCAATAAACGTTTAAAAACGATTAATGCTACAGATATAAAGAAAGGAATGTAAAATATATTACATGTGTAATGTCTTTTATGGATAGAGAGAGTCAACAACGAAAGCGAAGAAACGTTTTTCCCCAACTTAGATATATGCAGCCTCAAGGGGAACCGGTACCTTCAAATGGATTGAAATTACGCATTCGTGTAATACTGTGGCCAGCCGGTTGAACATCAGCACCAGTATTTCGGCACATAACTCTCATTCTCTGAATATGTATTTTTTATATAAAAATAAAGATGTAATGTATTTACTAAGGCTTAAAGACCGTTTTCTCTCCTATATTTTTAGAGCTTTGGTTGAACTCAGCGTGAAAACTAGAAGTATTTAAGTTCATTCATCAGCCATCAAAAGTAATATGTTTGAACTGAACATTAAATCATTACTTATACATACAATAAAATTGTAAACGAAAGTTTTCTGCAAATTTTTGACTTTGAATGGGTGGCCAATTGCCCTATCTCACAATGTGTTTTATTCTATAAGGTTTCCAAATTTATTGAACACTGGATTCCATCCTTATCAATTCTTTCTATGATTGCCTTGATACAAATTCCTAGAACCAAACATGAACCAATGAACCAACTGATTGAGGTTTCTTATCCCAATGTAATTTGCATTAGAGATTGTAGAGGTAGGGGTGGGTGAGAAATGTTAATTGTGCAATAAAATGCACGGCTGTACGACAGTTGAATTTTATGACAACTTTAACTGTATCTCTTCGTAAAAATCACCAAGAAATAGGGTTATTATTTTAAAGTAATTTATCAGTTTCAATAACTGATCTGGTTCATAAGCAGTCAGAATATAGTAATAATTGTTTATATTGCAATTATTAGTAATATTTATTACTTTCTCTACTACGTATAGTAAGTAGGGGAAGTATTGCATTCCACCCAAAAATTCGATACCGAGATTTCGCCGGAAATACATATTTTGAGACCTCCTGAATCCAAAAAAAGCATTTTTGGAAACATGTCCGTGTGTGTGTCTGTGTGTGTGTGTGTGTGTGTGTGTGTGTGTGTGTCTGTGAACAGCATAACTCAAAAACGAACAGTCGGATAAGCACAAAACTTGGTATTTAGGTTCAGTATCTTCCAGAGATGCGACACGAAGGTTTTCAACAATATCCCCCCACCCCAGACTACCCTTTACATGGAACATTTTTCGAAAATTTTAATTTTCTCAAAAATGGCTCTAACGATTTTGATGAAAATATCATATGTTTAAGATAATGTCATGAGAAATGAAATGTATATCTCAAATTTTCTGGGAATGTCTCCAAAAGTATTCTTCATTGTCAACGACTTTTGCATAACTGGTAAACCATAAGAGATAGACAAAATTTTACTGCACAAAGAATGTAGATCGCGTTAAAATACACAACTTATGTCATATACATTTCTTTTGTTGAGTGAACCGTTTTCGAGATATTGCTTGTTATTTCCTTAAATTTTCCAATACTTATACTTTTTCTCAAATGCGTTATTCAGTTTTTTTATGTCTTGGACATGCAAAGAGAATGGAATGCGCCACATAGCAACCAGCGTTAAAATATCTGACTATCGCTTATAACCTACCATATTCCCCTTGCATCTACAAGAAAATTAGCAATAAGATTGACATCTCGATATCTCGATTAATATGAAGCATATGGAGAATAGGCGTTTGTAAAATTAGGTTGTACAAGAGTAGAGAAAGTCATGTGAGTGTAACACATCAGATTTTGTTTAAGTACTATAAGACGTAATTCATGTCTCCGTTAGTTCGTACATCTCTATAATTGTATTCCATTCGTGTGAAAGGGTACATATGAAGACCAACGCGGACGGTCGTGTCAGAATGTTGGCGGCATATAACTTGAGGGACAGAGATGGAAATGGCTGTAGACACACCTGTCCCGAGAGACCTTGTGCGCACTGTGAGGGCCCAAAACTTCACTTCGCTCCGTCTTGAGAGGCTTTGGGATCTCGATCAATAGTAGTCCTTACATGGCCCTTGAAAAGTCCTCCAGCGCTGCCCTGGGTATATGTCTAGTTGTAACGGAAAGAAAGGACACTCTTGAATACTTCGTGGTAATGTAAGGGAGGGTGGAGTACACTGAACTAAAGGCTGAGTGAATCACATTCAACTAGTTTTTCTCGACCGCTTACGATGCTAGAAAGAGGAACTGCAGTATTCCGCACAAAAATTCGATATCGAGATTTCACCGAAAATAAACGTTTTCATTTCTCCTGAACCCAGAAACAACTACTTTTAGGAGAGAGAGAGAGAGAGAGAGAGAGAGAGAGAGAGAATAAAAAACGAAAGACTGTGAATAGCAAACATTGCCTGCTATAATTATCTCATTAGTCCTACAGCCTAAGAAACCTTAAACATTTAAAAACATGGTTTTGCTCACAAACAGCTCTAGCCCCCAGTTAGCACAAAGGAATAGCTTGATGCAGTAATTTGTATCACAAATTATTTAAATGTAAAGAATGATTGTAATATGAATATGCATTTTTATGTGACATTGATTTGAGATGTATATTGATTGTAATTATTGTTGAGAAGTAAGTTTATACGTCCTTACTGAAACTGACAATAATAGCGTGCAATAATGCAGCGAGAGGGTGAGCTGTTTATCATTATTAGAGACGAGGAAGTTACGTAATGTTGGCGCGTTTTTCTGTAGAATGTGCTGGAACATCTTTCCTAAAGCATATGTATTCATAATTTTCATTGGATATAAAAATAGACGCTAATGTTGGCGCGTTTTATTAGCCAATTGCAACTCAGTTATAATCTTTAGGCATATCAGGGTGTAGGAGTATAAAAGGGCTAGGTTAGAGGTAGAGTCCGTCAGTTCATCGAAAATCTTTGTACACTACACGTCGCCTTCAGTCCGTATGTTCAGCAGAGTACACGTCGGCTATCGATTCTCAAGTTACGCGTAGCAGAGTTATGAAAAATCTCAAGTATTGTAAAGTTAAGGATACAAAAAGTTGAAGTACGTGAATTAAGAATGATCAGTAAATAAGTTATGATAACAGTTTCAGTTTGGCGAGTGTCTAGATCAATGTGTAAATGTGATAGTGAAAGTGTTCGACCATAAAAGTATAAAAGAAATTCTTTCATCAGTGTTATCTTTGGATAAAAGACTCCTTTCCGTTTACACAACCTGTATAAAGAGATGTGCTCGACCAAAAAGATCATAGCTAGTCGGAGGACAGGAAACAAAAATTAAATAAAATAACAGTAGCATTCTTTCAAACAAACACTAATACTGCCGCAAATTGCTAACACCAGATGGAGCTAACAAACATTATAAAGAATCACGTCACAAAATGGCTTCACCACGTGAAGTAAACACAAATACACAAACATTATAAATTTACCATCGCAAATTGGTTCCCAAATGTGGGGCTCAACAAATTAAATAATATTACAAGTACACCACTTCAAATTGGCTACCACAACGTGGGGCTACAATAATGTTAAATAAATAACATTAATAATAAAACATTTCAAGCTTAACCACACAGGGGGACGCAGCCTAACTCAGGTTACTAAAAACAATATGCTGTCAAAGCTATTACTTCAGTTACTACGTATATAACCAGGGAAAACACCAGACAACCCATTTACAAAAGAAACACTATTTCGGTCATTTGCTAGTATTACGAGTCATTGTTATATCATATACACTTCTCTGTAATATCCTTTTCTTCGGTGCAAAGGTTTGATCATCGCCTTTCTTCTCTGCATAATCGCTGGAATTACCTCTAACTTATAACCTGGAAGCACCTTGTGTTAATCTGAGCACTGCACCGTATTACGGGCTTAATTTATACAACATGCATATTCTATTAAACGTTGCAAATTACTGTGCTGTAGCAGTAACAACTTGTAATTAATGCTTTAAGATGATTTCGACGTGCTTATCTAAACAAAACAATTACATTTCTTGGTTTTCTTCTACCCAGATCTTCTTTCACCAAAAATAAAACTCCACAAAAACAAACACATAAAAACTTTTAAACAAATCAAAATTCTTGTTAACTGCTAAGACTTAATAATTAATAATAACAATGACCTAATTACATAAATCTATTAATAATGCACTTCTCTATAATTAGCCTAATTAATATAAATATACAGAATGTAACAAAAATGTACAGCACAAATTATAGGACACATTTTTTACACGTATACGAGGAAATTATGTTATATGAACATGGGTCTGAAAACGCTGTGTTACCATGTTACAACTCATTTTCTCCAACTCATGGGGAACACACAAGAATACAACGTGCCACCATACCACAGCAACTCTTTCTCACAGGAGATGTTCAATACGCCCTCCATGAGCATTGATACATGCATCAACCCGCCGTCGTAGTGAATCCCGGATGCGCTGATGTATCCTGGAGTATTGCGTATGGTTTCGCAGCCTTCCATAATACGAGAACGGACACTCTGAACGTCTGGTACTGGGTTCGATACACAATAACTTTCAAATGCCCTCACAAATAGAAGTCCAGTGGGTTTTGGTCTCGGGAGCGTGGAGGCCAGGTAAATGGTCCACTTATACCTATCCATCTGTCACCGAATCTATTATTTAGAAGCCGACGGACATTAACACTAAAATTAGGAGGTGCTCCATCGTGCATGAAGAACATGTTTTATCGCACAGCTAAAGCCACGCCTGCTAACAGATCAGGTAGAACATTCTCTACGAAATTATGGTAACTTTTTCCGTTGAGCCTAGGTGAAAGAACGTGAGGCCCTACCAAACAGTCACTAATAATGCGGGCCAAACATTGATAGAAAATCTTTGTTGATGACTTGCTTCTACAGTTGCGTGAGGATTGACGTCAGCCCATACATGCAAATTGTGCTAATTTGCAAACTGATCTCGTTGAAACGACGCCTCATCTGTGAGCGGCACCATTGCACTCAAATTAGGGTTGACACTTTGTTGCATAAACCATTCGCAGAAGCGTACCCGTGCAGGAAAATCAGCTGCTGATAGTGCCTGCAGACGCTGTAAATGGTATGGATACAGCCGGACCTCGTGTAACACTCGCCAGACAGTCATGAGGTTAACATTTATTGTTGCAGCTACTTGCCCTGTACTGACACTTAAGTTTGTCGTCAACTGCCTGCAATTCTGTCGTCCCCCGTTGCGGTGTCCTTGTCCTTCTAGGCCTCTCCCGGTCGCGAGTATCAGGCTGAAATGCCCCATGTTCCCTAAGACGACGACAATGGCTTCAAACCTTTTCCTGTCGGAGCTCCTTTGTCCTGGAAATCTCTCCCGGTACAAACGTTGAGCGCAAGCGCCATTGCCGTCTGCTAATCCTTACATCAAATGGACATCTGCCATCTCTGCATTTGTGTACACTGCCATTGCACGAGTCAAGTCTGTGATCAACTCTACTACTGTGTTTTTCAAATGGGATGATGTTTGTCCTTGAGGGCAACCAATCGGAGTTCCGCTGTGTTGTCATATTGCATTCGCCGTAAGCTAAGCATGACGTGCGCTAGGCGAATCTGTTTCTAATAAATATAATTTGCGCTAAGACAAAAATTCAAATTTTGCAAAAAGCAACCCACTAGAAGGTAGGGAGTAATTTTCGTAACACAACCGTAAAAGTCACATATTTTTAGCTCAAATAGTTTTCATAATACAAACGAATAAACATACCCATATGTTATATCATAACCACGTAAGCACTGTAATGGTCACATTATTTGTATGTATGGATTATTGTATACATTATGTATGTATATTTGTAATTATATAGTACTACTGACTTGATGGTGATAAAGAATTATGTTGAAAAACCAAGGCGTTTGTTAAAGCTGAGAGAGAGCAAACAGCCCACCAAGCTCACTTGTGTTACTTGTAGAATGCTGAATCTGCAGAACGTGAGCCGTCACATGTTTATTATTGTGTGTTGTTTCTAAATCTGGGTTGGAGTTTATTTACCCTACACAGTTAATATCAGTGTGCAGTTGTTGTTCAGAGAGCAAGCAGCAAGAGTAAAATAGTGCAGTGGCTTATTGTGGTGAATTTAGTGGCAAGTCAAAGAGGCAGGTATTGCGAAGTCAAGCTCGAAATATTATATTTAGGGTCTACTCGTTTTTCAAAAAATACAACAATGAGGAACACAGAAATCAACTTGATTTCAAAAATCCTCAACACTACTAAAGCGTGTGGTGTCGGTAAAGCAAGTGTGTCTAGCATTTGCGGAGAGGCAAGATTAAAAGCACAGGTAATTCATAACCTATAATTATATAACACTTAAAAAATATGTACGTAACATGCGAGTATATTCCCAATTATGAATTTAAACACCAGGAGAACTATAAAAGTTTAGAAAATTCAGTTTGGGTTGCTGTACTTCGACCATTCTAGCGCCAGGCCGATGTGTGAGTGAGAGGGAAATATGAAAAGAGTGGGGGTAACGAGGCGGCAACGCTGTGCACGCAAATGCACCTCATTCGCTGCAGCTCAGAACTCTTCCCATTTGAAAGTAGTAATAGTATGTAGTAACCGGTGTGCTTGCCAAGGTCGTACTGCTCACTGGAACAGTTGATGTTACTTGTAAACAAGCAATGACGTAAGTCGTATTGCAACACGGGCTGTAAAACAAAACATTGGCGGTGCATCAACGATAATGAAAACGTAACCAAGAGTGCTGACGTTCTGTTGGTGTGTTTCCCATGGTTAATGAGTTGTAACACGGTAACAAAACATTTCCAGACCCATGTTCATATAACATAATTTCTTCGTCTACGTATGAGGAAGTGTCATGCAATTTGTGCCGTACACTGTTACATCCTGTATAACTACATCTAATAATACAATATCATTTTTATAATCCGTGCGTCAGTTGCTGACTCAATAGTCGGCCTGCAAAGTTTGAACACCTGCTAATATACAAACAGAGCCCCAACATAACAGATACAATATAACTAACCTTCCCAATATATGTAACAGATGCGTATTTGTCGAGGAGTTGCCGGTTACGAAGGAACATAACAACCCGAATATCACCAGATTCTAGAGTCTTATCCAATAATAGTAGGAAAATATCCAAGTTGCACTTTAGTAACCTCTCGTATATTGTAACCTCTTCAAGGGTGAAGTCCTTTATCATAGGTAATCCTACGAGAATATGCATAGATTCACAAGTGCGAAGCACTAGGGAGTTTATCTGGTGAAACTCATAACCTCGAGTGGGATTTATTAAGGTCATTCTATGAATGAAATGTAACAGATTATATAAATAATAATTACTTGCTTACTATGTTATTTAAAATCAAATCACAATTATGTCAGCTGTCCTATCAGTGCATAATTACCAAAAAGAAACAATCAAATGCTTTACGGAATACCATCCAATGCGACCAACAGTGGGAATTGAAAATAGTAAACCTCAAAATAAAGGCACTATTTTTACCTTTTCTAGCACGTCACTAATAAGTAGAAAAAGGTATTACATTCCACCCAAAAACTCGGTACCGAGATTTCATCGATAATACATGTTTTGAGGACCCCTGAATAAATAAACAGCATATGTAGAGCTGAGGTATGTGTGTGTATGTTTGTGTGTGAACAGCACAACTCAATAACGAAAAAACTAATTAACACCAAACTTGGTATTTAGGTTCAGTACCTTCCAAAGATGCGACATGAAAATTTTCAAGAAAATTTCCCACCCCAAACTATCCTTTACAGAATATAGTTCAAATTTGTTTACTTTCTAAAAACGTGGCTCTAACGTTTTTGATTAAAATACCATATATTCATGATATTTACATAAAAAATTTAATGTACATTTGAATTTTCTGGGAATAGCCTTTGAAGCCCTCTTCATGCGGAGGAAATTTTGTATAATCCTGTTTAACTAGTAAACGTTAAGTAATAGACGAAAACGTATACTAGAAAAGAAATGTAGTTATGTTTAAAATTTATTTCAAATAACATTTTGTGGAATAAGCTATTTCGAGATATTCGTTATTAATGGTTCAGATTATTCATTAGTTGGTCATTGTTTTAAAGTCCTTTCAACATTCAGTTGTTTCTCTCGACTGCATAGAAACAGTGTGGAATTTTAAAGCCAGCATTTAGCGCCAGATATTAAACATTTGACTATCGCTGTTCCTTTTGTATCTATAACGAAATGTGTGATATAGCTATTTCTGCAAAGGTTTGTTTGGATTAAAATGAAGTACATAAAAAAATTGATATGTTACACCCACATGACTTTCTCTACTCTTGTACAAACTATTTTTACAAACGCTTATTCTCCATCTACTTCGTGTTAATCGAGATAAACATTTGCATACATATCTCTTAATAGCTGGTTGCTAGGTGCAGCAGCATTCCCTTTGCCACAGATTAATACTCTTTGCATATCCAAGACAAAAAAAATGAATAACGAATTCCCATTTGAGAAAATAAGTATTGAATATTTTAAGGGAAATAACAAGCAATATCTCGAAAATGGTTCACTCAACAAAAAAATGTATATGACATAAATTGTGTATTTTAACACGATCTACATTTTTTGTGTAGTAAAATTTTGTCTATCTCTTATGGTTTACCAGTTATGCAAAAGTCGTTCACAATGAAGAATTCCCACAAAATTCAAGATATACTTTTTATTTGTCATGAAAATATCTTAAACATATGATAATTTATTCAAAATCGTTAGAGCCATTTTTGAGAAAATTAAAATTTTCGAAATATCTTCCATGTAAAGGGTAATCTCAGGTGGGGGGATTTTCTTGAAAACCTTCGTGGCGCATCCCTGGAAGATACTGAACCTAAATACCAAGTTTGGTGTTTCCGACTGTTCGTTTCTGAGTTATGCTGTTCACAGACAGACAGGCACACACACAGACACAGACACGGACATGCTTCCAAAAATGCTTTTTTGGATTCAGGGGGTCTCATAACATGTATTTCCGGTGAAATCTCGGTATCGAATTTTTGGGTGGAATACAATACTTCCCCTACTTACTATACGTAGTAGAGAAAGTAAAAATGAGCTTCAGAACAATAATTTGTATGCCCACTACAGAGAAACTCGTGTGAGTGTAACACATCAGGTTTATTTTTTAGTTACATAATTTATTTGAAAATTGACACTATTTGAATGTGGACTGAGTAAAAATGGAATTGAATAATGTAACCTATAATCTCTGCATAATGTTGCTATTATGATTCAGTTTTGAGCCGCCGTTTTATCCGGTAAAATTTCGTCCTTACAAGAGTATTATAATATAAACGACCGGCATTTGCCGATATCTGACGCATTGCTTACACATTGACCAATATCAAATACGTGGTTTCTGAATGGAATAGTGAGTATAAAACACAGTTTCTGATATCAGCGATTTTTAATGTACTCAAGTGTAGATAATTTCAGGTCTCTCAACCGTTTAGCGAAGTACTCCAGTCTTCATCATCATTGCCCACAGACTTGTTGATGGGACCTCCCAAAGCAACATGCCTGAGGTCGCTCACAGCGCAACGACCTTAATGAGCTGTCGAGTCAAAAAGCCTTTTGGCGGGCACAACAATAGAAATTACCGAGACTTACAAAAGCCACTCCACTCCTTGAACCAGCTACTTCATTATCCCCTGTTTGGTGTTTGAAGGAGGGAGTGACAAACTTTTTCAGAGTCAATTAATGGAGGATTTGCTTCAGTTCTTGGCTTTTATATCACCAAGCTTTTCCCTATAGCTAATTAGGAAGTGCTTACAGTTCCTTTTTGCTCTGCTTTGTCGGTCAGAAGTAAGATAGCAACATTTTAGAGATTTGTTTTCTTTACTACGGAAAAATACTGAGTTAACATGTATATTTAAATCTTAGATCTGTAAGATTATGAAAGTTACGTGGTGGAAAGTTTTTGCTGTGAATTAGATACTGAAAGAAAGGGTAAATTGCCTTACTTCCACCGCAATTAGCGACCGAAGTGGTCTTAGATGTCAAACATATATCCCTGGGTGTCCTACAGATGGCACTGTATCTCATTCTCTGACTTTAACGCAATGCTGGCAACATATGAATAATGCCACCGAAGCCGGTAAGATACTCAGCCTCAAGACGTAGCCGAGAGATTGAGGGCCCTCAGCCTCAAAGCGTAACTAAGGGATGTTTTTTAGAAGGAGAGGAGTGTAGCAAGTTGCGGCCGACAGGGCGTAGCCGAGGGATCTGCGCGTCTAAAACTCGAATGATTCACGTTCGCAGAAACAACAGCACATCACATATTTAGTGCATTTCACTTTTTATTTAGGTTGGCAGTACCCACTTTGCATGTGATTTATCGGAAAAATGGCTACGTTTCTTGCGTTTTTGACGCGATTTGCCTATATAAGTAAACCACCTCAAACGGGCGGCCAGGTGGGCACCAGATACAGAAGAGACCACATCATGTTCTAAACTCACTCCTGAAGTAATTTATTCACTTCCTTATACAGGTCGATGCAAGTATGACAATTTATCCGAAAGAAATAACGTAAAGGCTGATTTGGAACGGTTTCGAGAGTGAAGCGATTCCAAAAAATAATAGAGTTCCAGTTATACAGTTCCAACTTTGCACTAACGCACCCGTTTCAAATTATTTTTAACCAGTTCCAGAAGCAATGCTTTGATCGTAGGGAGTAGTTTGCGCTACAATACAAGAGTTACAAGTTGTACACGATGTAAGACCTTGCAACTGTCCTTGCTTCCAATAGGGGGCAACGTCAACTAGAAATCTCCCAACCAGTCAGATTGTTACGCTATTCGGCTCTTACGGTACATTTATCCGAGGCATTTATCCGAGATACTGTTTTGGAAAATATAATCATCAGCGTAATCCAATGATGATGTCGATGATGGACGTAAATTCCTGTAGCATGAGTTAAGTGAATAATAATTATAAGTATTTAGATGTACTGCAGCGTATGTATTCTTATTAAACAGTACGCTGCGGCGCGCGTGTTACTGAACAGTGGCAGATCGTGCACATTTCAGCTGCTAAGGCACAACTAATAAAAACTGTATTGCATATAATCCACGAACATGAATTTATACCTTTGCATTGCACACACGGTCGTTTTTCTAAAAATGTTTTTTTTTTATTCATAGGGCCTCAAAACATATCTTTTCCGGTGAAATTTCGGTATCGAATTTTTGGGTGGAATGCAATACCACCTATTATGTACGTTATAGAGAAAGTAATAGGCCAAACCTTTTCACTTTGTACCGGTGTTCAATTGTTTTAGACGTAAAATGTTCAGTATGCACTACACGTTTAGTAAAATAAATAATTCATCCTGTTTTAAATTTCTGGCGGATTTCAAATATTTGTTAATAGTTTCGCTTTATCAGAAACTAATCCAGATTCTGCGTGCCCTTTGCGAAGCCTCCCTGCGACATCCCTATCATCCCTTGCGCATCAGCTCGTGCGCATGCGCACTAGCTCATTTTAAATAAAAGCATTGCGCCCCCGAGCCTGGACTCGAGAAGAATGTGCCATACCCCGTTCTTTTCACACAAACACACACAAAGTTGTGTGTATTCTCCTGAGAAGCCGTTTAAATTGAGCGCTTCTTTCGTACGAGGGTGAAACTGAAAATTTCTATAATTCAATGTTTCTAGAAACAAATTTAATTTTCTTATATTTGACAGTTACTTTCTAATGTTTTGCAAGTTGATTGCCGTATAATATTTTTGATTTGTTTTAATAGTTTGTTCATTATCATCTAATAATTTTGTACTTATCCAAAAATGAATTTGAGTAGAGAACATTTCCAGGCTAGAATTTTTAGGATTTTAAATCATCATTAACGCCTAAAAATGTGGAAAACGGCTTAGAAATGCATTTGGCGAAGAAGCTACCTTTAAGGCAGCAATAAAATTTATAATTGGTACAGCGAATTCAAAACAGATCGATGAATTTCGCGAAGGACGCCCAAGAACTGCTGTTACTGATGAAAATATTGCCGCTGTTCGAGCAATGCTTGAAGAAGATCTTATGAATTTATTCGGGCGATATTGAGTATTGGTATGAGTCAAATCCAAATCTTTTACAAAAGATGACAAAAGTTTAATATGGATTCCAAATAAACTAACTCCCGATCAAAAATCGCAGCGCATTGATTAGTGTAGAAAAACTCTGAAAAATTCCAAGACGTCAAGTAAGATTTGGTTTGGAATATCGTTACTGGTGACGAATCTTGGATTTATTGTTATGATTCGTAGAAGAAAAGTCAATTGGTCTTCTGAATAGAACCTAAGTCTTCAAAAGTCCTACAAATTCGCAATGCTGATAAGAAGATGGTTGCTAGTTTTTTTTTTCTAAAACGGCCATGCTGCTAATATAGCATTAGAAGATAGACATACCATTACTGCCGATTGGTACATAAACTTTTAGCACAATTGTTTTAAAAAGTTCGTAAAAAACTCCCAAAAGAAAAAATAATGTTATATCGACAACGTATCGTCGCATACAACAAAGCTAACAACTGAGTATCTGAATGCCCTAAAGGTCGCCACCATAGACCTTCCACCATAGAGCACGACCTAGTACCTTATGATTTCTTTTTGTTTCCAAAAATTAAAGATAAAATGCGTGAAATCACTTTTTCGTCATTAGATGAATCAATGGCACATTATAAAATCCTGGTTTCTGAAGTGCCACAGGAAAAGCGGCATCATTGCTTTAAGGACTGGTTTTATCGAATGCAAAAATGTGTTGATGTTAAAGTAGAATATTTTAAAAAACAACAAAATCACTTAATTTTTTAAAATTGTTTGATTTTCTAAAAAATTTCATTGTCGCCCTGGTATACGCTCAAGGTTTGCGTCTAAAATTCAGTATTGTTTTGAGTTGATAGTAGAAATTATTTAAGGATGTTGATGGTTCAAAATAAAAGGAGGGCACAATCCCTTTGGCGCGAGCCTCCGCTGATGCTGAATGGAAAATGGAAGGGTTAGAGGAAAGAGGGGAGATTATCTTACCACTTGAGAACAGTATAAGGAACTAAGAATCACTACGTGGTAAGAAGGTACACGAGACAATCGAGTAACACTAGAAGAATATGTGCTATTAATGGTTATACATAAATACACGTAGACAATCTTTATTGTTGTTTTGGAACCTACTAGTTTTACTTTCTCTACTACGTATAGTAAGTAGGGGAAGAATTGTATTCCACCCAAAAATTCGATACCGAGATTTCACCGGAAATATATGTTTTGAACCCACCAAAAAAAGGGCATTTATACAAAAAATATTTCTGTGTGTGTATGTGTGTGTGAACATCAAAACTCAAAAAAAAAAGTCCGATAAATACTACACTTATTATTTAGGCTCAGTATCTTCTAAAGGATGCGACACGAATATCCAGAAAATTCCCAACCCAAAGTACCCTTTACATGGAACATTTTTTGGAATTTTTGATTTTCTAAAAATGGCTCTTAACAATTTTGATTAAAATATTGTGTATTAAAGATATTTACATGACAAATAAAATGTATACTTATCTTGAATTTTCTGGGGATAACCTGTGAAGTCCTCTTCATTCAGAATAAATTTTGTATAATCCTGTATAACAGATAAACGTTAAACGATAGACGAGAACGTACTACACAATGGCATCAGCCATTTCCAAGATATTCATTATTAATAGTTAGAATTGTTCAATACTTAGCCATTCTTTTGAAGTCCTGTCGATTTTATCGCGATGTCATGGAAAGAGTATGTAATTTTAAGGCAGCATATAGTGTCCAGTTCTTAAACATTTGACTATCACTAACCCTTTGTATCTATAATGAAATCTGTAATGCCGCTATTTCCGGAAGGTTTTATGTCGATTAAAATGAAGTAGATAGGAAAACAAAATTTCGTAAGAATAATTTGTATATGGACTAATAAACGAGATAGGGTAGAGAAAGTCATGTGTAAAAGTAATACATCATATTTTTTCAACTTGAACGTCAAAACCGTTACTGAAAAATCTTGTGTGTTACATTCACATAACTTTCTCTACTCTTTTACAAACTATTTTTACAAATGCTTATTCTCCATATACTTCATGTTAATCGAGATATCGAGATGTTAATATTATTCCTAATTTTCTTGTAGATGCAAGGGGAATTAGTAGGCTTTAAGGTTAGTCAAATATTTTAAGAGCTGGTTGCTATGTGGAATATTCCATTCTCTCTGCAGGACAAAAAAAATGAATAACGAATTCCCATTTGAGAAAAAGTATAAGTATTGGAAAATTCAAGGGAATAACAAGCAATATATCGAAAATGGTTCACTCAACAAAAAAATGTGTATGACATAAATTGTGTATTTTAACACGATCTACATCTTTTGTGTAGTAAAATTTAGTCTATCTTGTATGGTTTACCAGTTATGCAAAAGTCGTTCACAATAAAGAATACTTTTAGAGACATTCCCAGAAAATTCGAGATATACATTTCATTTGTCATGAAAATATCTTAAACATATGATAATTTATTCAAAATCGTTAGAGCTATTTTTGAGAAAATTAAAATTTTCAAAAAATCTTCCATGTAAAGGGTAATCTGGGGGGGGATTTTCTTGAAAACCTTCATGTCGCATCTCTGGAAGACACTGAACCTAAATACCAAGTTTGGTGTTTATCCGACTGTTCGTTTCAGAGTTATGCTGTTCACAGACACGCAGACAGACACACACACGGGCATGTTTCCAAAAATGCTTTTTTTGCATTCAGGGGGTCTCAAAACATGTATTTCCGGTGAAATCTCGGTAACGAATTTTTGGGTGGAATACAATACTTTCCCTACTTACTATACGTAGTAGAGAAAGTAAAATTCCAAAAGCATTTTTGGAAACATGTCCGTGTGTGTGTGTGTGTGTGTGTGTGTGTGTGTGTGTGTGTGTGTGTGTGAACAGCATAACTCAGAAACGAACAGTCGGATAAACACCAAACTTGGTATTTACGTTCAGTATCTTCCAGGGATGCGACACGAAGGTTTTCAAGAAAATCCCCCCACGCCAGAGTACCCTTTACATGGAAGATTTTTCGAAAATTTTAATTTTCTCAAAAATGACTAACGATTTTGATTAAAATATCATATGTTTAAGATATTTTTATAACAAATAAAAGGTATATCTTGAATTTCCTGGTAATGTCTCCAAAAGTATTCTTTATTGTGAACGATTTTTGCATAACTGGTAAACCATAGGAGATAGACAAAATTTTACTGCACAAAAAATGTAGATTGCGTTAAAATACACAATTTGTCATATACATTTTTTTTGTTGAATGAACCATTTTCGAGATATTGCTTGTTATTTCCTTGAATTTTTCAATACTTATTTTCTCAAATGGGAATTCGTTATTCATTTTTTTGTCTTGGATATGCAAAGAGTTATAATCTGTGGCAAAGGGAATGGTGCTGCACCTAGCAGCCAGCTATTAAGAGATATGTATGTGCTTAAAGGCTACTGTATTTCTATATTACCCTTGTAAATATATTTTCCCCTTACATCTACAAGAAAATTAGCAATAAGATAGAGTCTGCAAATGTTTATCTCGATTAACATGAAGTAGATGGAGAATAAGCGTTTGTAAAAATAGTTTGTACAAGAGTAGAGAAAGTCATGTGAGTGTAATACATCAGATTTTTTTTCTTTTTTGCTGTGAACTGGCCAGGCCTTAGTAACCAAAGACAGCCTTACAGTAATGGTATAGCGCTTATCATTAGGAATGCAGCTTTCCAGAATGCACAGAACGTATTCAGAAATGTATTAGTGTTCATACCCCATTTCATTTGATAAGACTTTTATTTTGCGTGCTGTGAATTTGCTTAGATGAAAATATAAGCGATGAAATGAAATGTTCTTGGGGAAAAAAGGTATAAAAGTTAAATCCCTTGAGACCCATGTTTCCAGACAAAAGAATTGTAGTCCGTCAATTCTTTTCTGCTACATACGTAGGTACCTAGCGCCATTTAGAAATATTTTGATTTTATATGTGCTTCTGATGAAAGCTGGTGTGTGCTGTTTGTATCGCTACAGCAAAATCCATTGTTCCGAAAACATCGTGTCTGGAGACCTTCGTTCACCAGCAGCAACAAAGGTCCACATGAGAATGTGTGCCGGTTGTAGCACTAAAACGAATCCAGTTTGGAAAGAATGAATGTGTGCTTTGTGAAAATGTCCTTTCTGCCTATGCGGGAAAAATATGCTTACAAAGCTTCATCCCGCCTGAAGCGTGGTATTACGGAAAATGCACTACCGATTTTGCCTAATTAGATTGGAAAAATTGATAAATACTGTCGACCTTCTTGGCTTCTTACAATGAATTGCAGTTCTATAAACATATAATTTAGTATCCTTGCTACGGAATATACTAACATGCAATGAGTAGAAAAAAATTTCTGATGTGTTGCTCTCACATGACTTTTTCTACTCTTGTACAAACTATTTTTACAAACGCTTATTATCCATCTACTTCATTTTAATCGATATAAAATTTGCAGAAACTATCTTATTGCTAATTGCCTTGCACGTGCGATTTTCTTTAAGCGATAGTCAAATTATTTGACAGCTGGTTGCTATGTGGAGCATTCCAATTCTCTTTGCATGTTCAGAATATAAAAAAAACGAATAACGAATTGCCATTTGAGAAAAAGTCTTAAGTATTGGAAAATTCAATTAAATGAGAAATGTATATGACAAAATTGTGTGTGTTTTTTAACCATATCTACATATTTTGTGGCAAAATTTTGCCCATGCCTTACGTTTGCCAGTTTTGCGAAAGTCATGGAGAGGCGTTTTGTGGATATTCCCAGAACATTCAAGATATATATTTCATTTGTCATGAAAATTTCTTAAACATATGATATTTTATTAAAAATCGTTAGCCATTTTTGAGAAAATTAAATTTTTCGAAAGGTGTTCCATGTAAAGGGTAATCTGGGATGGGGGAATTTCTTGAAAATCCACATGTATCTTTGGAAGATACTAAACTCAAATACCAAGTTAGGTATTTTACCGACTTTTCGTTTTTGAGTTATGCTGTTCACAGATACACACACACACACACACGCACACACGGACATGTTTCTAAAATGCTTCATTTGGATTCATGTATTTCCGGTGAACTCTCGGTATCGAATTTTTGGGTGGAATGCAATACTTCCCCTACTTATTAACGTAGGAAAAGCAATAACTTTGTCATCAAACAATATAATATATTCGGTGTTCCCGAATCGCAGTTCAGTTCGTTCAAATAGGCTTTAAAATAGCTTCAGAGATAGAATTAATTGTTCCTCCATACAAGCCGTGTGTTGGACAGGGTTGGAAAGTAGAATCAGACGACTAAAAAATTCAATGTCACAGCCGGGATTTGAACCACGGATCTCTCGGTCTCCGTCCGGTTGCTCTAACCACTGAGATACCATGGCAAGATGCCGGTACGACATTAAATTTTCCAACTGATTAGCATTTTTCCCGGTAAACCACAAGGAGATCTCAAATTGTATTGAGATGACATACCCTAATGGCGACTTACATTCATTGTAAGTACTTTAAGTCCCGGGCTTTATAGTTTCAACCACTATTAGGTCAATTTATGGAATTAATTTTTCTATGAGATCCTTGTGGTTTACAGGGAAAATGCGAATCAGTTGGGGAATTTAATGCCGTACCGGCATGTTGCCATGGTAGCTGAAGCAGTATTGTTCTTTACGTTGTTTGCTGCTACGTATGAAAAGCCGATTTAAAATAGTTTGTGTTGAAGGAGTTGTATTATATTTCAACTGTTAGGGAACCGAACTAGTAGTAGTTGCAACCTCGCGTATAGTAAAACAGTTTCCGGTAGCCTTTGTCCCAAATGTATTTTCAGGTGGCGTTTGCCCCAAGTTTAAAAAATATTAACTTTGTAATTAAACTGTTTCTTTAAATATTTAATATTTATGTTTGCTTCGGCTGCGTCAGTATTATTGTTAGAGACATGGAAGTCTTGGCAGGGCGTGATGCGACAAGAATGTAGGCTTACACAGATTTTAAGTTTTATTTCACTCCTTTTTATTAATCCTTGACACAAATTAAATAGCACTTCACTGATATCGAGAGCTGTGAGATTCTTTTATTTAATACTTGCACTTTTTAACAAGTATACTTTTTGTCTCACACGAATACGTAATTAATTTCTCGAGGACGCATCATGCATCCGGTTACAAACACTGTCCGCAGGCAACTGACTAGAAATCAACCGTCTAAACTTGTAAATTTCTGTATTTCAAGTCTCTGATTGGCTATTTTTACTCCAATAGAATACCTGCATTTAACTAGAGCTTTTTCTGGATGTTGATTGCCTATATTTTATAAACTGTCACTAAAATTACATTAATGCTTCCAAGAATCACAGATAACATTTAAACTCTCAAACTCGTTATTGCCTCAATTACCACATTGTTACCTCATTGTTAGTAACGTTTAACTTATTATTCTCACAGCTCCTACATTATTAAGTGACGTAATATATTAACATAACATTATTACACATGGATACAATAATATAAGCATATGCAATGGCTGTTACATACATTTTACAAATTATTACATACACATATTGCTTCAAGGCGGGCTGTTATGTAATTTACATATTATATAATTTGGCTGAGACATTTAAGTGTTAATAATACTGCCTTATAGCTCAGTGCTTAGAACAACCCGACGGAGCCCGGGAGATGCGTGGTTCAAATCCCGGCTATAGCATTGAGATTTTCAGTCGTCTGATTCTACCTTTCCAGCTTCAAGGTAAAATAAATCTTACCCTTTCATCATCACATTACGTAGTACTTCTAGCTTCTGTTTGTTATTTTATTTGAAAGTGTTCTGGAGTTGCCAACACTGTTATCGCATTGGAGACAAGTGTATTTGGTGTACTGACGTATAGCTTTGATTGTTACGTAGATGTAATGGACCTACTGTTTGCGTATTATTAATATTATACATAATACAGTATTATACTGTGTATAATACTAGCGTAATATATCGCAATACATTACATAATTAAGATTAAGGGATGGGGAGGGCAATACTGTCCTAAGCACTGGGCCATTGCTGATCTTTGGTGCTTCCCCTCATTTAGTCTTCCAAGATTCTTGCCTCCTTAATGAAGTCTGCAAGCCTCTTGGCCTGTACCTTTTGAATCCCATGCAACTGCATCGTTTCTTGATCAAAGTATTTAATCCTAAGAACTCCAGCTTGAACCCCTTCCCCACATCTACATTTTTATTAACCGTTTTAACAATTTGTAGAGATGTCCTCGTAATTGGCAGTGTCCTGTGATCATTCCCACTGTCCGATAGTGGAGTATACCTCCATTCATTTTAAGCAGTACCTCTATTCTTTTAATCTCTTTAATAAGTGCTTTGGATTGCTTGTCTCATGCTAAGGACTTCCAATATGTATAATGTTTTTCCCCATATCCATTCCTTGATTGCTCCACAACAAATCGTAGGACAATACGAGTCTGGGTTCAATACCTATAAAAGGACTATTTGACCCTTTCTTTGCTAGATTATCTGCTCTTTCATTACCATAGATTCCCCTATGCCCCGGCACCCCACCTCAATTCCTCGAATTGTGTAGGACCAGTTTCTTTAAGGTTTCCAGGCATTCCCAAACCGTTTAGACTTAATTAGTCTACTTCCAAGAGCTTTTAGGCTGCTTGACTACAAGAAAGAATGCTAATGTGGCTATTTTATAGTCCTTATTTAGACTTTCCCATGCACATAACAATATGACATACACTTCCACATATTGCCCGTGGCTGAGGGAGATCTTTTTGCCACAGCCGAAAACTCATGCTCCATTTCCTCCTTATGTTTTACATCCATCAGTAATCCAAATTGTCTACTCCGTATCTTTATACTGATTCCTAATTCCCATTCATTTCTTCCTGGGAAGTAAGTAGTAAGTTTCTTTTCTTTCTTTCTTTCTTTCTTTCTTTGTTTTTTTTTCTTTTACTTTCTCTACTACGTATAGTAAGTAGGGGAAGTACTGTATTCCACCCAAAAATTCGATACCGAGATTTCACCGGAAATACATGTTTTAAGGCTCCCTGAATGCAAAAAAAAAGCATTTTTGGAAACATGTCCGTGTATGTGTGTGTCTGTCTGTGAACAGCATAACTCAGAAACGAACAGTCGGATAAACACCAAACTTGGTATTTAGGTTCAGTATCTTCCAGAGATGCGAAACGAAGGTTTCCAAGAAAATCCCCCCACCCCAGATTACCCTTTACATGGAACATTTTTCGAAAATTTTACTTTTCTCATAAATGGCTCTAACGATTTGGAATAAAATACCATAAGTTTAAGACATTTTTATGGCAAATGAAATGTATATCCTGAATTTTCTAGGAATGTTTCCAAAAGTATTCTTCATTGTGAACGACTTTTGCATAACTGGTAAACCATAAGAAATAGACAAAATTTTACTACACAAAAAATGTAGAACGCGTTAAAATACACAATTTATGTCATATACATTTTTGTTGTTGAGTGAACCATTTTTGAGATATTGCTTGTTATTCCCTTAAATTTTCCAATACTTATACTTTTTCTCATATGGGAATTCGTTATTCATTTTTTTGTCTTGGATATGCAAAGAGTATTAATCTGTGGCAAGGAGAATGGTTCTGCACCTAGCAACCAGCTATTAAGATATATGTCGATGCTTAAAGACTACTGTATTTCTATATTGCCATTGCAATTACAAAACAAGGGGAAAATAGTACGCCTTAAGCGATAGTCAAATATTTTTAGAACTGGTCGCTATGTGTAAAATGTAATTCTCTTTGCATGTCAAAAGATCATTTCTGCAAATGTTTATCTCGATTAATATGAAATAGATGGAGAATAAGAGTTTGTAAAAATAGTTTATACAAGAGTAGGGAAAGTCATGTGACTGTAACACATCAGATTTTTTTTCTGATTTACTTGGTATCATTTTGTCTGAATTCATACACAGTATGTGGTCCAGTTGTCCCTAAGAAAGTTCACGTGTTCCCAGCATTTAAATTTGCTATTCTCCATGCCGTGTGCCGTTTTGGATCAGTCTATACAGATCCGCTCTTGCTTCTCCTTCTATCCAAAGGTGAAGAGGTGGCAGGTACAATAAAGCTTATGTAGTAGCAGTAGTCCTAAATGCTCCTGTCATACTAATGCAGGCAAGCCTCTGTACCATTACATAATAATAATAATAATCCAGAACCACAAACTGAATCAGACAATTGAAGTTTACCTTTTAGGTAGCTGGTTTGACCTACCCATCGCAGGCGTCCCTTGTGTACATGTGGTTGGTGTGGTGGACATCTGAACAAGAAGTTTCGAGTTCGAATCTCGCTCCCGTCTTCAGGGGCGTTTACTTCACATATAGAGTCTCAGCTCGTAACTGATCAAAATCTGTACCGCCCTAAAACCCCTGCAACATACAACCAACATTATCGGAGTGCCGTGTACAGCTGTGAAATATAACTTCAGGAAGTGACCGGGATTCGGAAAGACCGTGTTGATATAAGGAATATATTATGTGAATGTATAGGCTATAGATTAAGACGGACATCTGATTTATTACTTTCTCTACCACGTACATAATAGTTTGAATAGGTATTGCATTCCACCCAAAAGTTCAATACCGAGATTTCTCACGGAAATACGCATTTTGAAGCCCTCTGAATTCCCCCAAAAAACTGTTAGAAAAAGGTCTGTGTGTGAACAATACGACTAAAAACGAAAATTCGGATAAATACTAAACTTGGTATTTAGTTTAGGTACCTTCCAAGATGCGACACGAAGATATTCAAGAAAACTGCCCTTTACATGAAGCATTTTTCGAAATTTTTTATTTTCTAAAAAATGGTTCTAATGATTTTTACTAAAATGCTACATATTAAAGATATTTGCATTAAAAATATCTTGACTTTTCTGGGAATAGCCTGTGAAGTCCTCTTCATTAGGAAGGAATTTTCTATAAACTTGTATAACTGGTAAGCGTTAAGCAATAGACAAAAACGTACATACTACACAAAAATGTAAATATCTTTATGCTCGAACATGCCAAAATGTAGTATTTATACGGCAGATAGCAGTACTTTAATGGACCTCATTAAAGCACCCCTGTTCATTAAAGTATAGTATGCGACCAATCAGAAGTGGCCACGTAACATTGTGAAAGCGCAAGTATCGATTATTCTGCGTAGTCCGTCTCACAACGCTAGCAACTTTGTTTGACACAGGTGCTACAAGGTGATTGTATTGTAAAACATCACTCAAACCAGAAACGAATACTTATGAAACCCTTAATTTAGATACAACAGTCGTATGAAACTTGACTGTAATGGTGATTAAAAGCTCGTTATAGTTATTAACCGAGCGAGCGGACTCGCGTTGTAATTATTACCAATATAGTCTCGTTGCATAATATATTATTAAAACACACCATTCATTTCAAATAACTTGTTTATGACAACAGCCATTTCCGAGACATTCGTTATTAATGTTCGAATGGTTCAATACTTAGCCATTCCTTTAAAGTCCTGTCGAATTTCAGTTGTTCCTCCCAATGTCATGGAAAGAGTATGGAGTTTTAAGGCAGCGTAAAGTGTTTAGTTCTAAAACTTTTGACTATCTCTATTCTCTTTGTGTAATGTAGCTCGATTAAAATGAAGTAGATAGGAAAATAAACTTTCGTTAGAATAAATTGTATACCCGCTAATAACCGCTAGAGGGTAGAGAAAGTCATGTGAGTGTAACACATCAAACATTTTTATTCTAATTCCGATTCTTGTTAAGGTGACCACTGCATACCTAATTATAAGATTTACCTAATTGTAAACTTTAAGAGTGGATTTATATTGAAGATGTTGACTGCGTGTTCTAATACTTGGAAGATGAGTTCTTTAAATGATCACATAGTTGTAACGATGTAGAGTTTAGATTTGTGGAGCTGTTTGTTTCTCTTCCACTTTCGGATTAACAAAACAATGCATTATTTTTGTTTACACTCTCGCTAAATTGAAAATGAGAGGTTGCTATGATGTCAGGATAAGAGTATTAAAGTATTCCTCAGAGCTCAGGTGGTCCGCGAGGCATAAAGCTGTTGCCTTTAAGAGGCTCAACATTCACATGCAGCGGTATCTGGGCACAAGTTTTCCAGACTACAAATGCAATTAGCGTAATCTGGCCATTAAGAGGATTAAATGCAACCGTAACGTTACCATGCGGGGTGGAAAAATTCCTGCTATTAAATTCACAGAAAATTTACAAACACGGATATTCTCCAAAGTAATACTCGCCCTGCTTCTAAGTCCCAAAAGCGAACATTTAACGCCTCCTGAAATCGTTCACAATTAAATCTTTTGCTTATAAACCCGAAATTAATTTCATATTATTATTCTGTAAATGTCTTTAAATGGGTTAGTGTACAAATCCAAATTTACAACGTCAATAGTATAATGAAAAAATATTGATCGTAAAAATCTCTTACTACTCGGCTATTATGATAGGAGCATTTTGTTTATTAGGAGAGCTACGAAGTAAATCGATTGAATCTAAAACGTTTATCAGCTTACAGAAATGATTTTTAATTCATTAAGTTCGTTCACTTTAGAAATAACGGACATCTAACATTGGTAGTATAGATTCTATAAACTCGTCTGCATATCATGTGCATAAATGGACACAAACCTCCCAAGAAAGGGAGATACGAAGGTTCTTAAATAATCCAATGGTGTTTATTTGCATATATTTTAAAAGCAGTTATACATACTGTGCCCTAAGATAGTTTTACTAATAATTCTAATAAAGGTCCTATTTTGTGTGCATGCCATTCAGTATTATTAAAGTATGCCTTCTATAAAATTTGTATTTATGTGAATTTTTCTACCCACTCTTCTACAAACTATTCTTACAAAAGCTTATTCTTCTATCTACTTCTTGTTAATATAGATAAAACTTCATTAATTATTTACAAGTTTCGTAGTACATATAAGAAGAATAATGTAGCTAAAGCTAAAGCTTTCAAAGCCGGTCACTATGTGATGTCTTTAAAATTTTGTTCATTTTGCAGAAACATGAAAAAGAAAGAAAATGGAAAAAAAGAATAATGATTTGCAATTAGAAAACCATAAAGTGTTTGAAAATTCAAATCAATAAAAAGCATATCTTGGAAATGGTTAACGCCACAAAAAATATTACGAGATTTACATTTTTGTACAGTAATACTTTATGTATCTCTTACGGTTTACCACTTATATGAAAGCCATTTATAATGAAGAGGACTTCACAAGCCATTCCCAGAAAATCTGAACTTAAATACCGAGTTTCGTATTTAAACTACTTTTTGTTTTTGAGTTGTGCTGTTCACACACGCGGAGATTTTCAAAACATTCTTCATAGATCTGAAAATATGTATTTCCGGTGAAATCTCTACACCAAATTTTTGGCTGGAATACAATAGTTCCTCTACTTACTGTAAATACCTACGTAGAAGAGAAAATAAAAAGAGGAAAAATGCAGTCTTGATTCATGAACGCTTTCGCGTTTATTTTCTAAGAAGTGGACTTCCTGCAGATTGACAGTGCATAGAATAACCGAAAATTTGAATCTTGGTATCTTAGTGTGGGCGAGAGAGCGAGAGGGGGAGAGAGGGTAAGAGCGAGATGAAATCTAGCATTAAAAGCAGTTTAACTAAAACAATTCAGAAATTGTAGTGAACGTTTAACAAATTCACAGTGACTATTTGTTGGGTAGCTTAATCAAAATAATTGCTTTAGTTAATATCTGTTGATGTAATCTATCCACCAAAAATTAAAACAAAAGTGAAAAAAATTCTGAAGTGTTACACTCACATGACTTTCTCTACTCTTGTACAAACTATTTTTACAAACGCTTATTCTCCATATGATTTATGTTAATCGAGATGTTAATATTATTGCTAATTTTCTTGTAGATGCAAGGGGAATATGGTAGGTTTTAAGCGATAGTCAAATCTTTTAAGCGCTGGTTGCTATGTGGCGCATTCCATTCTCTTTGCATGTCGAGTATATAAAAAAAAATGAATAACGAATTTGAGAAAAAGTATAAGTATTGGAAAATTTAAGGGAATAACAAGCAATATCTCGAAAACGGTTCACTCAACAAAAGAAATGTATATGACATAAGTTGTGTATTTTAACGCGATCTACATTTTTTGTGTAGTAAAATTTTGTCTATCTCTTATAGTTTACTAGTTATGCAATGAATATTTTTGGAGACATTCCCAGAAAATTCTAGGTATACATTTCATTTGTCATGAAAATTGACGCAGTATTTTATATCACAACACTGTGAATGCCAGATTGATTGTAGTGAAAATTAACATTAATGTATGATAATGATTTGAGATGTTTGTTAATTATAAGCATTGTTAGGAAATAAGTTTACACGGCCTCACTGAAACTGACAATAGGAGCGGGTAACAATGTAGCGAGGGGGTGAGTTGTTTATCAATTAGAAGAGACAAACAAATGACGTCAGAGTAGCGCGCTTTTCTTTAGAAATGGAGGGAATATCTTCCCTAGAGCATATGTGTTCGTAATTTTGATTGGATATAAAAATAGATGCTAATGTTGGCGCGTTTTATTAACCAATAGCAGCTCGATTATAATCTTTAGGCATATCGGGGTAAGGGAGTATAAATTCCGAGCCAGAGACGGGTAACGCGCAGTTCTACAGAATAATTCACAAGGCAAACGTCGCGCAGTTTGACAGAATCATCCACGGGTTACACGTCGCGCAGTTCTACACAATCTCTCGCGTCGTAAAGCTAGTTAAAAGATGTGAAATACGCGAATTAATAATGTGCGGCATATAAGTGATAATTGTTACATTCGAAAATACAACAGTTTCAGTAGGGTGTGTATCAAGAGTAATTATGTGAAATGAATAAAGTGTGACGGCAATAAAAGTGTAAAAACAAATTCTTTTATCAGTGTTATATTTTAGTAACAACTCCTTTCCGTTTACACACCCTGTTCAAGAGATTTGCTCGACTTGTAATAATAGCTAGCCGGAGGACAAAGAACCCAAAATTCAAACTAGTAATACCATAACAGGCGCTCAGCAAATAAGATAACACGAAAGTTACCGCGACAAAATATCTTAAGCATATGATATTTTAACCAAAATCGAAAGACCCATTTTTGAGAAAATTAAAATTTTCGAAGAATATACCATGTAAAGGTTAATCTGGGGTGGGGGAATTTTCTTGAAAACCTTCGTGTCACATCTCTGGAAGATACTGAATCTAAATTCCAAGTTTCGTGTTTATCCGACTGTTCGTTTCTGAGTTATGCTGTTCACAGACACACACACGGACATGTTTCCAAAAATGCTTTTTTTGGATTCAGGGGGTCTCAAAATATGTATTTCCGGTGAAATCTCGGTATCGAATTTTTGGATGGAATACAATACTTCCCCTACTTAATATACGTAGTAGAGAAAGTAAAAATCAACGTTTGACTTTTCTGTTGCCGCGGGTGCGTGTTGCTATCTGACACGCATACGGGATGCTGTATGTATACAGGTGAACCAGAACTCCAACAACAAAAAAATTCAGAGGCTGTTCAGGAATACCTTTTCCAAGTATTTTGGTATAAGGGTTCCATGGTCTCCGGCGGCTCGTTATAGAGTAATAATGTAATTATGATTCACTCAATTTGTTACCCCAATTACCCTTGTTTCTGTGAAAATACCTTCACAACAGTCAAGAAGCCTGTATAATATGCAATAACCAAAGCGTACACACACAACACAGAGTAAAGCAACATCCCGCACACGAAACGCTTATACTTTTATCACAGTGTGTTCGGTCTGTTCTGTCAGTACAGTACAGTACGTAACAAATGCGGAAGTGCTCCCTTACAGATACTGTTTAATGTCGACTACCATGATCACGGCAGAGTGTACAGCGACGTACCATCGACTGTCTCACACACTCGAGTATTCCAGAAGTTTGGCGTATTACTTCCGTGGCTGAGATAAATCTAGCAACCAGGCCCATTGGAGTATCGACGGGAGTTTCGTAAATTAAGCTCTTCACATGCCCCCCAAAAGAATTTCATTGGTGTTATGTCTAGTGACAAAACTGTCCATGAAACAGGACCGCCGCGACCAATCCATTGTCGCCCAAATTGTACATCAATGTGGTTTATAACATCGAGTGCCGGCTCTCCATCATGTTGAAATCACATAAGCTGACGAATTCTCAGCGAAACATCTTCTAGGAACTGTGGGAGGACATGTTGAAGGAACGTTTAGTACACCACTTCGATCAGTTATCAGGAAGTACTTGAAGTCCAATCACAAAATCCTTGACAATATCAGCCCATACATTCACAGCAAAGTGTTGTTGATAGAATCGACAAACCAGTGCGTGTGGATTTTCGTAATCGTATACAAGGCTATTCCTACTGTTAACATGCCCTGTCTTGTAAACTTGGCCTCGTGTGTAAAAAACACCAAAGCAGGAAAGTTATGGTTTTCTACACGTTGCTGTAGGAACCAATTTACAAACTGCACTCGAAATGGGAAGTTCACTGGCTGTAAGGACTCCACCTTCTGTGAATGATATGGGTACAATTGTTGTTCATGTACGATTCTAAAAACAGTTCATTGACTCGTGCAACGCGCTGACTACTAGCGGCAGCATTGTCGCCAATCGCGTGTTGCAAATTCACTTCCAAATTGGGTGTTCTGGCACACCTCGCACGGCCAATATCCCCCATACTAACCGAAAGGATCCAGTTTCTCGGATACGCCTATGTACAGTGGCAAAAGTACTGCGATGTGGTTGCCATCGATGCGGGAACAGCTCAGCATAGCGTCGTTGTACCGCTCTTCCATTGCATTCAGTGAACCCATACACGGCCAACTCTTCATCAATAAACCTATCCATACAACCGTATATCACTGTTAACGCACAACTAACACTGCCAGAAAAACGAAACCCTAGACAGAATCGAGCAGCACTGAATGCAAACTTGAGGGTGAGTTAAAGAACGCATTATTGTTGTCAACAGCAGGTACGTAAGCGAATGGAAGTAATTTTGATTCAAACAAGACTCACAGCGCATACCGTCGACATTTGCAACGTTTTCAGTGCATTACAGATACACAGCTGATTGGGGCAAGAAACCAACCGCAATGCAATTACTCTGTAATGGGCCGCCGGAGACCGTGTGCCCCTTATACCAACATTTTCAGAAGGTATACCTGAACAACTTCTAAAAGTTTGTTGGGGTTCTGGTTCATCCTACATATATATGCTCATCCTAAACATATACGGTAGGCGACCGTCTATTGGCTTCTTCTTTTCTTAATGTTCTTGACGGCCTATCCATGACTAGCCACTTCTATCTCTGGTGGGGTATGCGAGCAAATGAATAAGCCACGTATTTCATATTTAGCTGGATTTATTCCAGTTAAAATAATAATTCAGTCAATGAAGACGACTAGCTAGGTGCACTTTCACTTTCAAGCATAACTTTAATTCCCTAAATTCTACATCGTACTTCCCGTTAACTGAATTTTAATGAACATCAAGTACCTACACACAACTTCCCAGCACAAACCTTGGTGAAGTCGATCTCTCAAATATCGGAAATACAAGAAAATCCTCCCCTCTTATTACTAGGTTACTGAATAGATGCCTGACTTCGCTGACACTTTTACATATATTCTGATTGATTATTTCTTAAGCGTCATATGAGAATAGTCATGCATACACCCAGCTTGACACATCTGTATCTAACACTGGCCCAATCACTCGCACGTGCTGTCAAGTTTGCTGATCTGTGCTTCTTGGCCAGTTGTTTGCCCAATTCTGCTGAAGCCAATTGTTAATTACTGCGGCCGGAACAAACTGTTTACTTACAATGTTCGTTTTTAATTCAGGTATGTAATATTTTATGTTACATGAATTTTTTACTTTATTTACAGTAATTTTTGTTTCCTTTCGTCACTAGTGTTTCCTAATTATTATTCCCTCTTTATTCATTATGGGGGGGTAATTCCGTTTACACTATCAATTAAATACTCCAACTTGAAATAGAATTTTCTTTTTTTTTAAGTTTTTAGGCCAATTATCAACATTTAAAATTTTGCTTATTTTGTTAATAGTTCGAAACTTTGCTGGCTATTACTTCAGCGACAGGCTGAATATTAGTCTTGTTGTAAATAAATAAACATTTGGAAAAATGAATCAGACTTGAAAAATGCAATGCCAAAGCCGGATCTCGAGCCACGGATCTTCGGTTCTCAGTGCCGATGCTCTTACCGCTTGTGCTACCATGGCGAGATACCGATACGCCCATTCTCCTCTAATATAAGTACCCGTTTAAGTATTAGGGATACGCCTCAAAGTGAATTGTAATGTTGCAAGTGCTATAGATTTCCGAGCGTTATAGTTAAATAGTTTTGCAAAATAACTATAGTCGGATTAGATAAATAAACCAACAGCTGCTAAAATCAACTGGATTTCAATTATAACACTCTCTGTTCGTTACATATACATTTTGTTATGCTAACACACATACGATATTCACACGCATATTTCTTTAATTTTTCGAAGCAGCTGCACATTTTCACTAATTGCGTTAGTGTATCCTATATGAGTCAGTTTATTCCATTACACTAGCGCACAGTTGGCGAGCGATGCAAAATTTATCGTTGATTATGCACGTGAACTGTGTACTTTATAGCTACGTAGTACACATGGCGCGATCTGTTAGCCATTCTGGAACTAATTTTGTTTACAGTCCTGATTGCTCACTGGAAGCATCATAATGAAGAAGGTAAAGTGTACACGGAATGCAATTAAGATCGAGAGCATCTCTGCATTTCGTTGCTGTTGGCTCAGTTCAACAGTGAAGTGTAAACATACCTAACGTTAGACAAGCGACGGCAAACTTGGAGTTGCTCGTGATTTTAAACTTGGAAAATAATCACTAGAGAGACGAACTGGTTTTGCGAGTTTTAAATACTGGTTAACCTTCCAATGTAGACTTGCTTTTAAAGTAAGTACCGATACATTTTAAAAAATAAAACAGTATTTTCCAAATGCTTTATCAGCATTCATTAACTTACACCCTACATTACTTCTCCGTAGTCGCCTTCGGGCACTTGCCGCAACGGGAAACCAATTTTGGTACGCCTTCGTCAAAGAATGATGCCGTCTGTGATGAAAGCCGAGTTTGCATTTGTTTCACATCATCGTCGTTGAAGTATTTTCCACCAAGGAGTTTCTTTAGATGAAGAAGCAGATAAAAAATGTTCTTGGTGCCAAATCCGGACTTTGTGAAACAAGTTTCACGCTATCTTAATGCACTCTTCACATTGGCTGGCATTGGCGTTAATATAGCCATAAATGTATAACGTAAACATAAAAGTTTGCAAGCTCGAAGCTATCATGCTTGTCTACGTCAAACAAGAACTAGCTAATTAGAGAGTGATACTGCATATACCTAACAGCCTTTCTGTACAAGATTATGGACCAGAGATCCCTGGGATGTTTATAAAAATCGCAGCGAAGCAAATTGTGATGGTGGGTGGTGTATTTTTTTAATTTATATTATTTAAGAGAACGTGTCTTTTATCTTCGGCGTGTTAAATTAATCATTTTCAATGTACATTATTTCTGAAAGTATTTATCCCAGAGCAGTGATATTACAGTCCATTTATTTAATGCTTGTCTATTAAGTGACATTTTTTTAGTTTTCTAAGTTTAGTGTGAAGACCCCCATGATGTTTTTTTATTAAATTCTTTATGATATTTTTCAAAATTACATGTTTAATGCATTATTTTGAGAAATGTCAATTTGTTGGCAAATAGCTTAAGTGTGACAAATGTGACAAAAATGTTGTTGTTCTACCGTGTATACTTCCTGAGAAAAGCTATATTGAAGATGACCAATTTGACATGGCGGAGATAGAAGGTGCCTTCTTTCCTTAAAGGGGTAGCTACAGAATGGGTCCCACGTAAACAATGCATATAGTATCACTCCGCTTGACATCTCGTGAACGCATGGAGGGGCTTCCTTCCAGCTGTTTACTTTCGGTAACTCGAAGAAACTGCCATTATTGCTTTCCAATGTTGTATAAATCCCTTGTTAACTATCACTGCACCAGCACTAAGTATTAAAGAAATATGTGCCTTTACTTAATTAAGAAACTGAAAGGAGAAAAAATGTTATGAAAACGCACCTTGAAGTGTGTGGCACTTTTCACAAAGTGATCCACTGCATCTCCATTGCTTTTCTTTTGCGGGATTTTCGAAGTTCCCGCCTCCTTTACTTCACTTCCTCACATTGTTAACGGCACGTAACACACCAATTGCTTCCGATGTTAATTAAATGGCATTCTGAACAATAACGCTCAAATAAAAAGTTTAATACCTTCAGAATTATTGTTCTTCACCACTTTTAAGGATCACGTTTAATTAGACTGCTCTCAGCAATGTAAATGGTGCTGCATTAGTACATTTGGATCGAGTATAGCTCTGGTACATTTTGTTACATTGACATAATCTCTTTAGTCGTGTGTATTCTCGGTGGTCGCTTCGCAGATCGCCACATTAGCTCGACTATTTCACGCTCTCTTGCGATTCGTTACTGTTTACTTTTACCGTTGTGAATGACAACTTGTCGCAATAAATTGTGTGTCGTTATGTTAATGCTCAATTTTCATTATGAATGGCCCTATAGCCAACTACTGGTCGCCAAGCAACTAGTGGTCGCCTCATTTATACTAGTTAAATTGATCCCAGTCTGAGTAGCCCATATCCGTTCTGTGGGGGTCTTCGTGTATCCCGAGTTCGAATCTCTGTTAGGATGAATTACACGGATAAGACTTTTCTGGGATGTTCTCTGATTCTAAAAAGATGAATGTCGGGTAACAGTAAGCTCTCTGGATAATGGGCTCATTTGAGCATCATTTTACCAATTTCATTCATCGACCCATATGATCTACCCGGTTAAACAGCGTTAAACTTAAAAAAAAGATTTGATGTGTTACATTTACGTGACTTTCTCTACCCTCTATCGTTTATTAATGGATATGAAAACTATGGTTACGAAAACTTATTTTTCGATCTACTTTACCCAGCCGGATGGCTCTGGCGGCAACGTCTGTGGCCCGCATTCGGGAGGTTCCAGGTTCGATTCCGGTGATTGTGATTTTCCTTTGGTCGCCTATGCTAATGCCGGGATGGTATATTCTTCCACGATTTCCCTTTTACCTCATTTCCTCTTTCCCTTATCTTTCAGGAAGGGTCTTTGGGCTCCGTGGTGCGTCTAGTGTAGGGTAGATGGCATGGTTGCTGCACTTTGTAAAGGATTTCTCCCCGCAAAACCCCAGGGCGCGTTGGCCCGCTTGCTAGGATCGCTTCGTCACCTTCTCGCGGGATTCTTCGCCTCTACTAGGGCAAGCTGGTGTTTCAAACTGGAAATATTAGAGACTTCCCTGCGTCTCTGTGGACCTGTGTCTGCCTGCAGATCTGCGACCTCCTACGGCTGCTTAACTTCATCCCTGCCTCCCGGGAGGTGTAGTCACAATAGATCTAGTTGGTCGCAGTGGCAGAATATCCCCTCCGTTAAATTACCTCTACTTCATTTTAATTGAGATAAAGAAGTAACTATATATACATTTCGTTATGAATGCAATGAGAACAGCGATGGTCAAATGTTTAAGACCTGGACGCTATACGCTGGCCTCTCTCTCTTTCCGTGCAATCGCGAGGAATCCCTGGGTATCGACAGGACTTTAAAAGAGTGGCTAAAAATTGTACAATTTAAACCATTAATAACGATATCTCGAAAATGATGGTGCCACAAAAATGTTGTTCGAATAAATTGTATGTTTTAAAGAATCTACATTTTTAGTGCAGTGCGTTTTCATCTTATCACTTAACGTTTATCAGTTATACAAAATTGTACAAAATTCCTTGCGAATGAAGAGGACTTCCCAGGCTATTCCCAGAACACTCAAAATATACATTTTGTCATGTAAATATTCTAAATACGTGGTATTAATCAAAGTGTTACAGCCAATTTTGAGAGGATCTTCGTGTAGCGTGTTTGGAAGGTACTGAACTTGAATACCAAGTTTGGTATTTATCCGACTTTTCGTTTTTGAGTTATGGTGTTCACAGACACACACGTGCGTTTTCTAATAGTGCTTTTTTGGATTCAGGGGCCTTAAAACATGTATTTTCAGTGAAATCACAGTTTCGACTGCTAGAATGCAATATCTTCTCTGTCTACTATATACATGGCAGAGAAAGCTTTTAAAAAAAAAAACAAGGTTCATTTCATTCTAAGTTTGCACAACCAGCCCCTA
This sequence comes from Deroplatys truncata, assembly GCA_030765065.1. Lineage (NCBI taxonomy): Eukaryota > Metazoa > Arthropoda > Insecta > Mantodea > Mantidae > Deroplatys > Deroplatys truncata. Next base: position 101,141,724 of record CM060975.1, read on the forward strand.
ACCTTGCGTAGTTTGTTTTAATTGTAATAGTATATTATGACACAAGGGATATAATAGGCCTTCGTTTCGCAATCCTCCGAGCAAAATAAAACCACTTTTAATATGTGTGTCATATATTATTTTTTAGGCAGCGCTCGAGTTTGTAATGTTATATTGATTCTTGAAGCCAACATAGATCACGTTTAGAACGCGGTTCTTGAAACAAGAAAATGACGTTAAAAAAGTGAAATGTGAGATATTTTGATGTTTCGTTGATTCGCTAGCAGTCATTTTCAGTGAAATTATTTTTAACATGCTTTGCCTTCAACTAGCCAATGCAGCGATTAAATGCTATATCATATTGCTTTCTGGATTTTTTGGTAAGTACGTCTACTGTTATTCTTTCTGCTGCTTCTGTAATTTCATCTGACACTTCCATTTCAGTTTCTTCTGAATTCATAACGTTTGTCATTTAATCTTTAGGTAGGTTATACCGGATAAAACAATAACGTTTTAGATCAAAGAAAGCACAAGGTGTATAGGTTAAGTCTACAACGAATTTCCATGAACTTGAGTGTGGCGATTTGTATTGTGGACAGATATTGCGAGCGCCATGAGAAATTAATCATGTAAAAAGACATAATGAAAAGTAAACCCTAATCAAACCAAGTCGAATTCTTAATCATGTGAAAATACAAAGGGTAATTGCCATGTCATTGGACCTGAAACCAATGGTGCGATAATCTAAAGCCTTCAGCTCGTGTGCACTGTGTTAGAAGTTCCACTTTTAGGCCATGCTGCCTAAATATTTTGTAAATCAAGCCATTGCCAATATTTCTTAATGTAAGATTTGGGTAGCTACAGAAAGACACAAAAGGAGAGTAGGAGCGTCAGAAATGAGGTTTCTAAGATCGTGGCCGGTGTGTGTCTAATTGAACATAAAAAGAATGAAGAAATAATAGGAGCTTGGATTAAAAGGAGTGCTAGACCGTATAGATAATTGTAAGAATTGGAAAGAACATTTAGACAGAATAAATGAAAACCACAAGAAAAACGAGACTGGCCCCGCAGCTCAGTCGGTAGAGCACCTGCGTGTTCTGCTAGGAGTCCCGAGTTTGATTCCCGACTGGGGGTGTGAATTTTTATCTAGCCAAGATTATTTCTTATCCTCCCCAGAGTCTGGAAGTATGAATGAGAGTGTGAATGTGTGTATGATCTAATGATTAAAAACCAAAAGTACAAGAAACCCAATGACAAGAGTTACACGAGTTAACATAAATTAATAAGTTATAATAATAAGTTATAGGCAATAAGTTCCAAAAGTAAAGGCCGCCGATAAGACCAATGCAGTTAAATGCGGGGTATAAATAGAACCAAAAAAATAAAGAAAAACGAAATAAGGCCGTCTAAAATTAAGATGGAGTGAGCATTTCTAACGGGCCTGAGGCCGAATTCGTGTGGATGATGTTTATTAATCAGATTCCTCTAATTCTTTTTGCTTTCTCTATGTAAATTATGTTTGACATCCGCACTGTAAATGCACCAGAATGAAAACATCTAGAGGGATCACCGCAGGAGATCCACGCGACTGCCTCCTGAATCGTCGTCCTCCGTGGACTGTTGGTACCGTGCTAGCCTCTAGTTCCCAAGGTCGCGGGTTCAAACCCGGCGGAGGGCGATGGATTTTTTCGGGCGTAAAAATCGTTAGCACGGCTTCCTTCGGAAGGGAAGTAAAGCCGGTGGTCCCGTGTCGTAGATTTACGGCACGTAAAAGAACCTCAAGCCTGATAAAGAGGCCTCTGAGCAAAATTACAGGTGTTTCACGCCCAATATAGAATGGGACGCTAAGAACCATAGTAGTTAAAGAGCGTCCATAAATAAAACTCAATTTTTTTTTTTGCCTCCTGAAAGACAGGCTGGCACGGTGATGAAGCCTCATCCGTTCATCATTGAGTGCGTGCGTGAGTTGGATACACGGGAACAAGTTAAACCAAACAAATGGCAAGGAAAGGCCGTAGGCGTTTATTTATTTCCAAGTGAGCGCACAAGTCTGCCATGTTGTGATTGGCTAATTTCCTGCTGCCAGTGGAACCTTCCGCCAGAGTAAACCAACACGCCACCCTTCATCCTTTATTCGGTTTGTTCAGTCAGCGCATGCGCAGAGCAACTTTTAAATATGGATCGGCAAATAAATATTTTGTGGCTGGAGAACAATGAGTTAACTGGAATGTTTACAACAGTGTTTAATATTGTTTCGTATTCATGAGGTTGCTGTGCTAATATTGGTTTTTCTTGTATTCAGGAAATGCCAAGATGAACATAAATTCTGACATATTCCCAAATACAAGGGATTTTCACGTAGCGAAATGGCATAGACGACAGTGCTCGGAAGCTCCCGTGTTAGATCGGCCAGTCTTACAGGGGTATTTCGCGGTTTCAGATTTGGATATTTCAATACCGCTACCCTTGGCTATATAACCGTTTAAAATGAAATAGAATAGAAGGCGATTACTTAACTAACTGTCCATTAGTTAACTGTCTGTCCATCTTAAACCTGATTACGTGTTCCAAATACTCACAGAGCACCAACTCCACAATTCCAAACGCCATTTGCTCAATAAATCAATAGGAAATAAACAGAGGGACGCACCTGCAGCTATCTCCAAATTACCCAACCAGCTAAAGCGACAGTAAACAATGAACTTGAAAATAAATGCACTTTTGGAGAGGAATTTGCATTGTTGCGTTAACCACTGTGTATAATAGATTTTCAAACGTTATAACCTATACTTATACTATAAAATAAAAACGTATATGTATTAGTCGGCCACGATATGAGTGCGTCCGTTGAGAAAAGGAAGTACCTAAACCGTTATGGAATAAGTGGACGGGCATCCGAAGGACATTCGAGTAATATCCGCATTTTCGAGTTGCATTAACGAGGCTGAGGCCATGCAGTACTATTTTCATTGCACTAATGCACATTCCCATATCGCCTTACCCCAAACTTTCCTCTGATCCCTGACGTTAGCCACGTTACATATTGTCAACAAAAACAGTGGCACCCTCCTCTAAGCGCACTCATATCGTCGCTGACTAGTATGTGTTTATGTGGATTGCGTATGTAGGGTAATTTCAAAAACTATTCAACCGATTTTGATAGTTCCTTCACCATTCAAAAGTTGTATTCTTTCTGACGGACATAGGTATAAAATGCCAAATTTAAATCCATAAATTACTAAAAGGTTAAAAACAGTTTGCAAAGCCTATGTATTAGAAAACGAATACATCGGAAATATAAAAGAACATGCTTGCGAAGAAGGCTTTGCATGCCAAGGTAGAAAATATTTGTTATTCTACAGAAAGTGCACGTGAAATAAGACAAATGGCAGGAGTATTTCATTTCAAGCAATATGCATGGATGGTCATGATTTATAACTAAGAAACCCACACCACCAATACCAACATATTTTAATAACCCTAATGTAGAAAGTTCTGTATTATTTCTATTGTGAGTTGCAGTACAGTTCATTAGCAGGACATGCTAAAGTAATTGTACAAAGAGAAAATTATATCCACCTAACATAAGAAACCAGTCAACCCATATTTCATAATTACCGGGTGAGTGGATTATTTCTCGATCTTCTGCCTTTATCAAATGGGTTAACTTGGTGGGCTGGGGAGAGGCAATCCTCATATTCAGCACCTGTGTTTCGTTGTGTATGTTAAGAGTCGAATAATTCCGACCGATGATTGTTCCACCGCCTAAGGCACTTGCAGTCCGTGTGGCATTTCCAGACTTGCGCCACGTAGGAACTAAAGGCAGCGAAAAAATATCTAATGTAAAATTCATATTATTTTCTCTACCGACTGTCGTTTATTTTGACATAACTTCTACATCATCTCCCCGAAAGCATATTTTTATATCTACTTCGTTATGATCGACATAAGCCTTTGCAGAAATAGTTTCATTGCATATTTCTTTGAAGTCACAAGGGGAATATAGCAAAACACATCGATCGTCAGCTCTTTAAAAACCGGGCCACTGTATGCTGGCCTAGAAAATCCATACTCTTTAACATGAAACCGCGAACACGCTTTTAAAAAAAATCTTATGTGTTACACTCACATGACTTTCTCTACTCTTGTACAAACTATTATTCTCCATATGCTTCATGTTAATCGAAATATCAATCTTATTGCTAATTTTCTTGTAGATGCAAGGGAAATTGGTAGGCTTTAAGCGATAGTAAAATATTTTAAGACTGGTTGCTATGTGGAGTATTCCATTCTCTTTGCATTACCAGGACAAAAAAAATCTGATGTGTTAAACTCATATGACTTTCTCTACTCTTGTGCAAACTATTTATACAAACGCTTATTCTCCATCTACTTCATGTTAATCGAGATAAACATTTGCAGAGTCTATCTTATTGCTAATTTTCTTGTAGATGTAAGGGGAATATATATTTACAAGGGCAATTTCGAAATACAGTAACCTTTAAGCACATACATATATCATAATGGCTGGTTTCTAGGTGCAGAACCATTCTCTTTGCCACAGATTAATACTCTTTGCATATCCAAGACAAAAAAATGAATAACGAATTCCCATTTGAGAAAATAAGTATTGAAAAATTTAAGGGAATAACAAGTAATATCTCGAAAATGGTTCACTCAACAAAAAAAATGTATATGACAAATTGTGTATTTTAACGCGATCTACATTTTTTGTGTAGTAAACTTTTGTCTATCTCTTATGGTTTACCAGTTATGCAAAAGTCGTTCACAATGAAGAATACGTTTGGAGACATTCCCAGAAAATTCGAGATATACATTTTATTTGTCGTGAAAGTATCCTAAATATATGATATTTTAATCAAAATCATTAGTCATTTTTGAGAAAATTAAAAGTTTCGAAAAATGTTTCATGTAAAGGGTAATCTGGGGTGGGGGGTTTTCTTGAAAACCTTCGTGTCGCATCCTTGGAAGATACTGAACCTAAATACCAAGTTTGGTGTTTATCCGACTGTTTGTTTCTGAGTTATGCTGTTCACAGACAGACACACGTACGCAGATGTTTCCAAACAATTTTTTTTTTGATTCAGGAGGCCTCAAAACCTGATTTCCGGTGAAATCTCGGTATCGAATTTTTGAGTGCATGCAATACTTCCCGTACTTACTCTACGTAGTAGAAGTAAAAATAACAAAGTATTGACAAATTTAAAGCAATAACAACGGATATCTCGGAAATGACTGATGCCATATGTGTAAATATCTCAAACATTTAGTATTTTGATCTAAAGCTTACACATTTTTGAGAAAACCGACAATTTTTATATATCTTCCATGTAACTTGAAAATCTTTGTGTCGCATTTTTGGAGGTTACTGAATCTAAATGCCGAAGTTGGTTCACAGACAGAAATACACACATGGACATTTTTCTAAAATGTGTTTTTGTATTCGCGAGGCCTCAAAAAGTGTATTTTGCCATGAAATCTGATATCGAATGTTTCGGTGGAATACAGTAAATAACTTCTCTGTCTAGTAGGAAGGTGGTGGAGAAAGTAAAAATATAAAGTAAAGGTTATTTTGGAGTGTCTCCGAGAAGCCCAAGTCTAAAATACAATCGTCTATATCATAAAATACGGACACAACAATTAATAATTTCCTTAGAGGAGACCTGAAAAGCTCTACTGTAAAAGAACGATGGTGCGATACGTTTGAATTTTTGTTTTGCATCTGAGGTACGTTTTACGGCGCTTTTTAAGTTCCAAGCTGCTTTTGCACTAATGTGTACAGGAAATAAAGTAAATTAGGAGGCCCGTATTAAAATTCCTCTTCGTCACATTAACGTTTCCTTGCTTGTTACTCGCAGTGTACCGAAATGGCATGTAAAACTGGTGGCGGATGGCAGGTGCTCTGGTTTATTTTCAGCGCGTGGTTTTTATTACAGTTTTCTCTGTTCCCCCAGTGCATTATACTAATTGCTGATAAATACCTAAGATACATAGATGCTGTGTAGGCGTCTGGTCGGAAGTGAGATTTAACGCAGATATTGCGAGTAAAGTGCTGAAAGAATTACGTTGCTACGCTTTAGTATAAATGAATTTTTACTTTCTCTGCTGTTTACATATGGTAAGTAGAGGAAGCATTGCATTCTATCCAGTGAAATTACATGTTTTGAGGTTCCTGAATCCAAAAATCTGATGTTACACTCACATGACTTTCTCTGCTCTTGTACAAACTATTTTTACGAACGCTTATTCTCCATATACTTCATGTTAATCGAGATGTTAATCTTATTGCTAATTTTCTTGTAGGTGCAAGGGGAATTGGTAGGCTTTAAGCGATAGTCAAATATTTTAAGAGCTGGTTGCTATGTGGAGTATTCCATTCTCTTTGCATTACCAGGACAAAAAAATGAATAACGAATTTGAGAAACAGTATAAGTATTGGAAAATTTAAAGGAATAACAAACAATATCAAGAAAATGGTTCGCTTTACAAAAAAAATGTATATGCCATAAATTGTGTATTTTAACGCCATCTACGTTTTTTGTGTAGTATAATTTTCTCTCTTATGGTTTACCAGGTATGCAAAAGTCGTTCACAGTGAAGAATACTTTTGGATACATTCCCAGAAAATTCCAGATATACATTTCATTTGTCATGAGAATATCTCAAACATATGATTTTTAATCAAAATCGTTAGAGCCATTTTTGATAAAATTCAAATTTTCGAAAAAATGTTCCATGTAAAGGGTAATCTGGGGTGGGGGGATTTTCTTGAAAACCTTCGTGGCGCATCCCTGGAAGATACTGAACCTAAATACCATGTTTGGTGTTTATCCGACTGTTCGTTTCTGAGATATGCTGTACACAGACACACACACGGACATGTTTCCAAAAATGCTGTTTTTGCGTTCAGGGGGTCTCAAAACATATATTTCCGGTGAAATCTCGGTATCGGATTTTTTGGGTGGAATACACTACTTTCCCTACTTACTGTACTAGTAGAGAAAGTAAAAATTGATTTTTATAAAAACGTCCGGGCGCGCGTGTTTGTGCATCTTAACAGCAACTCGAAAATGATAACTGCCAAACTTTATATTCAAGTTCCGTACCCTCCAAAGATGCGATACAGAAATTTTCAAGAAACCCTCAGCCCAAGCTACATCCTTTACGTGGAACATATTCGAAATTTTCCATTTTCCCAAAAATGGCTCTTTAACTATTTTGGTCATATGTTTTAAGATACGACGCGCATCCAGAAAGTGAGTTTCCCTATTTTTAAAACAAAGAAAACATAGTTACGTGAAAAATTGTATTACCAACATCTATAGCAATGTTTGAGCTATTTTTCGACATATTCACCACAAGAATATAGACACTGTTATATCGTGGGATCAACCTTTGTATTCGCGTGTCGTAGAAGTGTGCCGCCTGTGAATGGAATAGCGTGTGACAGTCTTCAGCTCTTCGTCGTTGTCAAAACGCTGACCGGAGGACGGGAATTTCTTGAGGTGCAAAAAAAGCAAGATCAGGGCTGTATGGTGGATGATCAAACACCTCCCAGCCGAACTTCTGCAGAACAGTTGCTGTGCGCCGAGTCGTATGTAGACGAGCATTGTCATGGAGCAGCGTAACACGTGCAGCAAGCATTCCTTCCACTCATCTTGTTTTGAATGGCACGTCGCAATTTTCGCAGTGTTTTACAGTAACGGTCAGCGTTCACTGTTTCACCTCTGTGCAGGAAGTCAATGAGCAGAAAGCCGTTCTTGTCCCTGAACACTGTGCACATCGCTTTCTGCACCGAAACAGTCTGAATTCGGTCTTGACCGGAGATCCACTGTGACGCTTATGCATTGACTACTGCTTGGTTTCCGGGTAAATCGCCCGTGACGATCCTGTCAAGGAACTCATCATGATACCGCTGTTGTTCGGCGCTATGTTTAGTGTAGTAAGGAACTTTATTACTGACCGAACCTCGCAGGCGGCGGGAGAACGAATATGAGCCGGCATTTCGGGCCACTGGTGCCGCGCTACTGGCACCGTCCGGCATATGATTGATATGTCGTAGATCTGTTACGTATGCGCAATTTTCCCAGTTAAATGTGTTTACTTTAAAGGAAACAAAATCGGGAAACTTACTTTCTGGATGCGCCTCGTATTTGCATCACAAATTAAGTGTGTTACTTAAATTTTATCGGAATAGCCTCAGATTTGGCTTGACTATCATAGTGATGGACTCGGGTTATAATTGCCCTTAACACTGAAATCTAAGTGTTTCGTTGTATTATCTCCTATCACTATTTTAGTTAAATACCTTAATTGGGGACAGTAGCTTATTAATGAAGTTTTCTTTAGGAAAATTATTATTTGGGTTTATCAGGCCCGAAAGTTCATATATTTTCCTACCCAGTGCTTCACATTTAAAGATTATATGAGGGGCGTTTCTCCTCTTTGTTACATAGCCTATACACTAGTTCCCCTCTAAAGATTCTAGGTGTTCCCAAAATTCACAATGCCCCGTCAGGTTTATTTAAAACCTATTGAGCTTAAGTACATCTTCAATGAGTGAGGAGGATATACTGCTCATCATTCTCTTACTGTGCTTGCGTCTCTATGTTTGAACCCATGGCAATTGGTGGTTATGATTAACCCTCTCAGCAAGACTCTTCGAACAGTCTAAAGATATGCTAATTCGGTTCCACTAAATGTTTGAGCAGATCCTTTTCTTGCCAGCATATCTGCTTTTTCATTGCCTAAAGTTCCCTTATGTCCAGGCACCCACCCAAAATAAACATTGTTGTATTTTGCCAATTGCATAAGATTTATTAGGCAGTTCCGGACTAACTTAGATGTTATCTGATACCTTGCAATTGCTTTAAGCGCAAACTGTCGTAGAAAATCCAAATGTTGCTTCCTTTGTAGCACCTTTTTAGATTCTCCCTGACACACGTCATTAACGTTACACACATCAAGAACATTACTTAAAATACATTTGAACGAAAAGAAATTCTGTTCTCTGAAATCAACGCACTCAAAATCCACCAAATTTATTATTATGTTCCACATAGTTATATGCACAAAATATCTGTAAATTCTATTTAAATCGTTACCAATACAAAATTAAACTATCTAACTTTGCGCTTGCCTTAACCTAAATCTTTGAACAACGTAGCCTTCAACCAGAAATAGCAAACTTAGTACTATATAACGTTTAAAATATCTGCAGTTTTATTACTGCGACATTTTATATTAAAAATGCAATTAAACACATTATGAGAAAAGAATTTCCGTAATGATTTGTGTGCACAAAATTTTTGTAGTAATGCGTATTGTGTACTGTAGTACAATATTACTTTTTACTCTTTGATACTTAAGAATTGTAAGAAACTTAGTTTTGAACTTATAATTAACGTTGGGTCTTATTGTTTTTGTTGTCGCAAATTCTATTTTAGTTCACTATTGCTTAGTATATAATTTTTATTCTACATACGAGATTTTCTCATTCAGGGGTTGAACTAGAAATTATTCATTATTAATACTAAAGGGCGGTTTAGGTTAACTTGATCCCTGATTTCAAGTTGCCGATTAGAGAGCATAATGTTTTGGCACGTGTCCCCTGGGTACAGACGGTGGGTAAAGAAATATACCGTAGTAGACATGAAGTTCCGTTTCGCAAACGAGGAGAAATATATCAGACAGTGATATAAATGTATAAACATATGCACCTATTAGCGTATGACTTTTTTCCACCTGACCCTGCAGAAATGCAATGAGAAGGTTGGAGAGTGGCGGGGAGAAAAGACGCCACTATTCCCCTAGCGCGGTACAACAGGAATGTCTAGTACACAGAGCGCCAAAGAAAATCTTCGGGAATTTTGTATCGTTTTCTGGGGTCTGTTGAGGCGTGACCTTCACCTTACCTATCGCAGAGCGTGGTGACTTGATAACAGAGCAAAAAGAGGGGAGGTTGATGCCTTTGCTTTTTCTGGTGTTATTAAAACCTAAACATGTTTATTGTCTCAGAACCAGTACAGTAATTGCAACGGCAGTGCATAAAAGTGTTTTTATAGTAAATTGCACGATAAAAATATTCCAGGAAAGTGGGGAAGACGATCTACATACTCGTCAGAAAGTGGGCACTTCCCGTAACACATCCACAGATGATGATATTCATTTAGTGAATGCTAATTACTCTTTTGTTGTAATTGACTGATCATGTTTAGGAACTATGATAAATATGTATATGGTTTACCGAATATGACGGCAATAAATATGATAATGCAATAAACTTTTCTCTACAATCCTGTTGTGTTCCTATGAAGCAATATGTTACTAAAGGTATATTGACCAATTATAGTTTAAATTAGAGGGAAAAGATGCTGCTTTATTTATAATTATTTAGTTATGTTTGCTTCCATGCAGGAACAAGCATTGTTACCACGGTGACAATACAGTTCTGTTTATTTTTTGTTATAAACTGCTACCTTGCTATGTATTTAATGAATACCATTCAAGCTTTAATTTGTACCCCCTGTAAATCTTCTCACACTACACATTTTATTTCGCTAATCTGGGCGCTTATCAAGTTTCCCCCTTGGCTTTTAACCCTTTCAAACGCGTATCCTGCACTAGCGATAAGGTATGGGCTCCGAATCACGAAAAGAGGTGATTCAGTCTACCTCTTTCTCTTTTAGCCAATACGATCGAGAGCGTAAACATATATTTCATTTCTACGCCATTTTGTAACCTTTGTTGTGGTTATTGGTGTAACTATTTAGCAGGAGTGGCGCACACTTGCACCGTGGCCTAAAGCAACCAATGAAATGGCCATGGCTTCGCAAGACCACGTACAACGATAAATAATGTGACATAGGCGCGAGGTGCAATGAGATTTTCTTTGGCGCTCTTTGTCTGTATCGGCCGTTCTCCTACAACTAACCCAAAATCCCTCCCCGGAGATAATGGGCTTGTCCAGCTACTGTAAGGGCCAGGGGGGAGGGAAATCGTACTGTACCTGTTGCAATGTCGAAAGGAGTTTCTCACGATATAGCTTTCGTTTAAGTGAGACACGGAGAACGTTCACTTTCGACAATCTCCGCATGTACATTATTGCCCAATGGAATGTAGTATTGTAGTATTCACTTTACATATATGTAAAATGTAATGTTCTATAACGGAATAAAAAATATTAATAGTCGTCATGTACAGCATAGTATTCGCATTCTTTTGATAAAACCTGTACGACCACTGCAGGCACGCGCCCGTTGTTTACATCTGGACTCGCATCCTCTCCTTCAACATAAACAGATTACAGTTCGAGGTAAAACAGTCACTCTGATTCCGTTTATTAATGATTTATGTAGTATTTTTATAGCAGTATATCAAAATGTGTTGTTAATCAGCATTTAATTTAAATTGTTATTAGAATGGATTCTAAATGCACCTATACATTTTAAAGTAGTGTTGCCGCAGTAATCGGCTCGTGTTATCTTATTTGCTGGGCGCCTGTTATTGTTTTATTATTTTGAATTTTGGGTTCTTTGTCCTCCGGCTAGCTATTATTATTCAGTCGAGCAAGTATCTCTGAGCAAAGGGTTTAAACGGAAAGGAGTTGTTGCTAAAAGATATCACTGATAAAATAATTTTTATTGCCGTCACAATTAATAATTCACATATTTAATCTTTATACCGCCTGACTGAAACTGTTATATTTCCGAATGTAATTACTGTCGTATTAGTTGCCGCGTACTTCACATTTTGTAACTAACTTTACGACGTATACCTCGCGAGAGATTCTTCCAAACTGTATGACGTGCACATCACGAGAGATTCTTCAGAACTGCGCGATACTTGCTTATGGCTCGAGAATATATACTCCTTCCCAAATTGCCTAAACATTATAATAGAACTGCTATTGGTTACCAAATCGCGCCAACATTAGCGTCTGTTTTGCAAGCCAATCACTATTATTAACATATATACTCTAGGGAAGACATTCCCTCCATTTCTAAAGAAAGGCACGTTAACCTGACGTCATTTGTTTGTCTCTTCTTAGTGATAAACTCACCCCCTCGGTTTATTGGTACCCACTTCTATTGTCAGCTTCAGTGAGGCCGTGTAAACTTATTTTCTAAAATCCTGTACATACAATAATATTAATTTACACTACAATCACTCTTGGCATTCACAGTATTGTGATATAAAATACTGCCTCAGTGTGTATAAGTTTACCTAACTGTTTTGGTCCAATTTTGTGGGATTTGAATACGATTTAACTGGCAACAACTGAAGTAGCTGGCAGCATTGATAATCACTTAATATAATAATTTGGAAAACGAATTTATCGCAGTAGATATTACAGCTTTCGGTCTCATTTTGGTTGCAGTTTATTGCCTGTCTTTGGATGTCGACTCGCACCACCAAACCGACGCCATTCATTTAGATAACCGTGGTCATATGATATAAATAAGGAACACATAGAAGTTCGGCGTGACCACATCGGGGCAAGCTTTGTTGCAGTGCAACACAACTGCCGTGGTTCACCAAGCTTGCCACAATTGAAATATTAGTAACTATCGCGGTTGCCACTTTACAACATCTCGCCTTTGAATAATAAATTTTCTCGCGTTCTCATCCATCCATATCACTAGCGCCATGGCCTCGTAAATCCACCGCTTCCATAATTCATTTGCTCACGTTTAGTTTATTGCTGGCAGATCTTCAACTGTTTTGATAGATGCAGCAGGCCGCGTGCGGAGAGTAAATTCCTGTTACTTCATCCACTAGACAGGTAATTTCCCAGGTTTCGTCACGCAAAAATATTGCACACACTTCGTTAAATAAATTCTAGCGTTAAAATTAAGAGGATCTTTATTCACATTTCCAGTAAAACTACACAGACTCTGGAGTAAATCTTTTTTTAGAAGTCGAGGAACCTTTCTTTGCGGGAATAACATGTTTAAATGCAATTTTTCACTGTTCGTGTCATTTTTCCCACAAAAACAGCATAAATAAGAGCACCTTACCTTAAATTACAATGGCCCCACCTTCGTGGTGTGGGGGTAGAGCATCTGCCTTACATTCAAGAGTTCCGAAGTTCGAATCTGGGTTAGTGTGAATTACCCAGATAAGGTTTTTTTCAGGAGTTTTCCCTTATCTTGAAAAGAAATGTCGGGTTACACTTAAGTTCTAGGACCCAGGTTAATTTGTGCATCATTTCAATCATGTTGTTCATTCATCGTCCGATATGACCGATTGAAGAACCTTAAACTTCAGCACCCCCTCCAAAAGAAAGGGGAGTTACTTGATTGCCACATCTTTTATTTATGCATTCAAAAGATGGACTCCACAAACGACTTCGCCAAAACGAGCTGCAAAACCTAAACGCCAGGGAAGATGATCTTTGTTTTGTATCCGTGAAATGTGTTAGACTTCCATAGAAGGTGTAGTATTTATCTGACTTTGTGTTTACTTTCTGTACCACGTACATACATAGCAAGTATAGAAAGTATTACATTCCACCAAAAATTTCGATGTCGAGATTTCACTGGAAATACATGTTTTGAGATACCCTGAATCCAAAAGTATGTTTAGAATAGGTTCTGTCTGTGTGTGTCTGTCTGCCTGTGAGTGTGTGCCTGTGTGTGTGTCTATGAACAGCATAACTCAAAAACAAAAAGTGGATAACACACTACTTGGTATTTAGGCTCAGCACCTTATAAAGATCCAAGAAAATCCTCCCATACCAAACTACCCTTTATATTGAAATTTTTTGAAACCTTTGATTTCCCCCCCCAAAGGCTCTAATGATTTTGATTAAAATACTATATATTAAATATATTCATATGAAATAAAATCTAGATGTTTAATATTTTAGGAATAACCTTTGAATTCCTCTTCATTCGGAAGTTATTGTGTATCATCTTGTAAAACTGGTAAACGTTAAGCGATCGATGAAAACGTACTACACAAGAAATTCAAATAACTTTTTTGTGACATCAGCCATTTCCGAGATATCGTTATTAATGACTCGAATTGTTCAGTACTTAGCCATTCCTTTTCAAGTGCTGTTGATTTTCGGTGTTTCTTGCGATGTTATGGAAAGAGTTTTAAATCCAGCATATAGCGTCCAGTTCTAAAACATTTCACTATTACTGTTCCCTTTGTATCTATAACTGAATGTGTAACGCAGCTGTTTTCGGAAACAGTTATCTGGTTTGAATAGTATATAGGAAGATAAACTTTTGTAAGAATGATTTGTACACCCACTAGTAAGATCTAGAGGTTAAAGAAAGTCATGTGGATGTAAAAAATCAGATGTTTAGTTGCGCTGTTGACACACAACACACTGTCTAATATCTGTGAATGCAGTTGTGGTTACAAGGAACCTCCAAACTGCATTTTGGGTAAAATATAGATATTAAATGGTGGGGGCGAAATGCCATCTTCCTCTATCTGAAATAGATAAGTTCATTCATTCATTATCTATTTACCCTCCTCTTATGTAGGACTTACACCCCCAGGACTTACAAGCGGGTGCCTGGGATCAGAGGCCAGGTCGAGGAGCAGACACTCATGGATCAGACAGAGCATCCAGGATGGGTGATCAGCCCGATGCCTGGTATGGGATGAAGGAAGTAGATGAAACGAAATGTTGGTGAAATGGATGAAAGGAAAGGTGATGATGGAGCAGTTGGTGGAATGAATGGCGGGGGAAACCGGAGAACCCGGAGAAAACCCGCCCAGACGCCGCTTCGTCCACCACAAATCCCACATGCAGGTCCCTGGGATTGAACCCGGGCCGCCTCGGTGGGAGCAGTCTAACCACTCGGCCACGGCGCCGCCCTGCAATAGATAAGTAATTACATTAAATCTTTCTAATTAATAAAGTCTCAAAATGACGTTCCAAACACTGAACCCTTAGAAAATACTTGTCTGTATAATATATGACCGTAGTGTTTAGAAGAGAGATGCGGTTCTCTTGATGCTTACAGGAGCAGGCCTTTATTTCATATTTTGATTCTAAAGTGATCGAAAAAAAACAAGTTTTAGATGGCTTATTAACGAATTCTTTGGTTGAAACCCCATTTTACTTTCTCCACTGCGTATTGCAAATAGGGGAATTATTGTATTCCACCCAAAAATTCGATACCGAGATTTCACCGGAAATACATATTTTGAGGCGCCCTGAATCGAAAAAAGTACTTTTGGAAACGTCCGTGTGTGTCTATGTGTCTGTCTCTGTGTATGTGAACAGCATAACTCAAAAATCAAAAGTCTGATAAATATCAAACTTGGTATTTGGGTTTAGTATCATCCAAGGATGCGACACGAAGATGTTTAAGAAAATCTCCCCACACCAACTACCTATTACATGTAGCATTTTGATTAAAGTGCCATACATCAAAGACATTTACATGACAAATAAAATGTATATCTTGAATTGTCTGGGAATAGCCGAGGAAGTCCTCTTCATTCGAAAGGAGTTTTGTATAATCTTGTATAACTTTGTAAGCATTAAGCGATACAGGTAAACTTAACTGCAAAAATTTAGAGCTCTTTAAAATACACAATTTACTAAAAACAAGTTTTTGTGGCATAAGCCGTTTCTGGGATATCCGTTATTAAAGGTTCGAATTGTTTAAAGAACGACCAAGAAATAAAGTCATTTAAACATGCACTTGTTTCCCGCGATTACATGGAAGCGGTATGGCATTTGAAGGACAGCATATAGCGTCCAGTTCTTAAACATTTGACTATCGCTGTTCTTTTTGTGTCTATAACCGAATGTGTAATGTAGCTATTCTGCGAAGGTTTATTTGGATTAAAACGTAGTAGATATAAAAAATCTGATGTGTTACACTCACATGACTTTCTCTACTCTTGTACAATCTATTTTTACAAACGCCTATTCTTCATATGCTTCATGTTAATCGAGATTTCGAGATGTCAATCTTATTGCTAATTTTCTTGTAGATGCCAGGGGAATATGATAGGTTTTAAGCGATAGTCAAATATTTTAACGCTGGTTGCTATGCGGCGCATTCCATTCTCTTTGCATGTCCAGGACATAAAAAAAATGAATAACGAATTTGAGAAAAAATGTATTGGAAAATTTAAGGGAATAACAAGCAATATCTCGAAAACGGTTCACTCAACAACAAAAATGTATATGACATAAATTGTGTATTTTAACGCCATCTACATTTTTTGTGTTGTAAAATTTTGTCTATCTCTTATGGTTTACCAGTTATGCAAAAATCGTTCATAATGAAGAATACTTTTGGAGACATTCCCAGAAAATTCGAGATATACATTTCATTTCGCATGACAATATCTTAAACATATGATATTTTAATCAAAATCGATAGAGCCATTTTTGAGAAAGTTAAAATTTTCGAAACATGTTCCATGTAAAGGGTAGTCTGTGGTGGGGGGATTTTCTTGAAAACCTTCGTGTCGCATCTCTGGCAGATACTGAACCTAAATACCAAGTTTGGTGTTTATCCGACTGTTCGTTTTTGAGTTATGCTGTTCACAGACACACAGACACACACGGACATGTTTCCAAAAATGCTTTTTTTGGATTCAAGGGGCCTCAAAACATGTATTTCCGGTGAAATCTCGGTATCGAATTTTTGGGTGGAATGCAATACTTCCCCTACTTACTATACGTAGTAGAGAAAGTAATAATCTTGTTAAGAATATTTTGTATACTCGCTAATAAACGATAAAGAGTAGAGAAGGTCATATGAGTGTATCATATCAGATTTTTAGGCCTGTAAATGCATGGCAGTTCTCCATTACCCGTGATTTTTAACCCCCATGAATGAAGTTGGTATGACCCAACTACGTAACTTGTGTTCGATCCAATTTGAAATAAAATTTGTCAAATGATACGTAGCTCATCACCTGATTCGATAATGCGGGTTCATCACCGGTAGATGATCATAAATCAAGTATATTTTGGCAGACGTCATCACCATAGAAACAAAAAAAAAATGCAATCAGTGCCGTTGATTACACGCATTCTATACCTACAAATTAAATGCACGCAAGTACGCTTCGATAATCTCTCGGATGTACAATTTCGATAGAAACGCCTCGCCGATTTTCAGTATATCGCTTAAAACGCATTTTCGAGTGCAATTAAGAGTAGGCAGATGGAGTGTTAATTGGTCGTGTTAGGTAACAATTGGCTTTCAGTGAGTTTCATGCACCTCAGTATTAAATTTCAGCCGGATCAGTGCATCAGTAGCAGAGTCAGGCATGGATTCGAGCGAAATTAAATCTGACGTATAACGAACTCGTGAAGTAATGATTTTTATCTATTCCTCCAGCAGGTGTGGAATTGTGTATATAA
This sequence comes from Deroplatys truncata, assembly GCA_030765065.1. Classification (NCBI taxonomy): domain Eukaryota; kingdom Metazoa; phylum Arthropoda; class Insecta; order Mantodea; family Mantidae; genus Deroplatys; species Deroplatys truncata. The sequence continues at coordinate 101,159,080 of CM060975.1, forward strand.
TGTAGTGTATTACATAATTAGTTTACATATTCGCAAATATCACATAGTAATTCAAGGGATTGCTTCGTGATTGTTTTCTTTAGTATCAAAATTGGTGTTGGGAACCGGGAACTCTCGATTGTCTCGGTCGACTTTAGTAACCGGTGTAGTTGATAACCTCTCTCAGTGCCTGCCCGCACCACCCAATTCTAGATGTTCAAATGTTGAAGAGGATTCCATATTTACTTTCTCTAGTGCGTATAGTAAGTAGGGGAAGTATACTTCGATACTCAGATTTCACAGGAAATGCATGTTTTGAGACACCTTGAATCCAAAAAATGTATTTTTAGAAAAAGGTCTGTGTCTGTGAACAAATAACTCAAAAACGCAAAGTATAATAAATACCAAACTTGGTATTTAGGTTCAGTACCTTCCAAAGATGTTGCACGAAGAAGTATAGCAAACGAAATAAAATTGAATTGGGGTAAAGAGGCATATTTACTTAACTTAGGAAGAGGAAAGATCGGGAATGACATGGTTTAGACTTGGGGGCTGGAGGGCACAGAAAATGACTGACAATTCTGGCAGGAGAATTGCCCATTCTGTGATTTGGATGAGGACTGGGTACATATTTTGGCGGAATGTGCACAGTGAAGAATCAGCGAACAATTAAATTCAAAGAAAAATTCTTAATTCCGTCAAGAAACAGAGTGGCATGTTGGGAGCTACTGGCGAGCAGAGGAACTGGCAAAACACGGGCAATTTCTCGGCTAAAGTGCGCAAAGCTAGGTCAAATTTGTTCAGTTAGTCAAAGGTAATTTTGCTCCATTTTCCTTTTCTTGTTCTTTTTTGTTTTCTGTTCTTTTTCTGTTGTTTATTTGGTCACCATACCTTGTATCTTAAATATGCATGTACGGTCAATGAGCCATGCACTAAAATACTTGTATAATAACTTCAATAATTTGAAACAAAAAAGATGCTCTATGTATTAAAGAAAATCCCCCTACCCCAGACTATCCCTTACATGGAAGATTTTTCGAAATTTTTTATTTTCTGAAAAAATGGCTTTAACGATTTTCATTAAAATATCATCTGATAAAGATATTTACATTACAAATAACCTGTATATCTTGCATTTTCTGGGAATAACCTATGAATCCTCTTCAGTTGGAAGAAATTTTGTTTAATCTTGTACAAGAACTGGTAAACCTTAGGCGATAGACGTAAATGTACTACACAAAAAAGAATGTGTGAAGATGTAATTGGTAGAAAAGTGATCACTTTAGGTTTTAATATGTTCTGGATTACTAAACTTCCGTTGTTTTATTTCTATGACCTCACGAGTAACATATAAATATGTAAACATTTGACATACCTCGGCCTCCTGTATAATCTACCTCGGCGTAGGACAGTAAGAATCGAAACAAAGCTCTTGTGCCCTCCAGTCGAAATAACTTTCAGTAAAAGTGAGATAATCTCTAGGAAAACTGTAAAAGATATTTCCTCCGCTAACAGGGGTTCATATTAGGACGGCATTTTCTTTCCAACATGGATTACATCGTACTTTTTCCGAGCAGCTCATAAAATAAAGGAAAGCAGCGTACTTGGATTTCGTCCCTTTTCCATGTTAAATTTAAAATATGCCTTTTCCTGGTGCTACAGTAGGAAATGCTAATCCTGGTATAACGTTGGTCTCTTCTTGTTTTGTTCATAAAATATGTGACTTCACTCTTGTGTTAAAACTTTTTTCTCTTCTTGTTGCTGTGCATACATGAATCATACATATTAATATAGAGCTGTCGGAGCACAGTTTAGCATTTATAATCATTATTTGAGATATGTAGATAGGTTCAAATTGCACAAAGTGTTTTTATTACTTCATAGATTTAGCTCCAAAGTTTGAAGCTGTTTTCTGTTTGTTTAAGCAATTGTGCAAAACATACTGGCCAGGCACGTAAAACGATCTTCTTAAATATTTTATATGGCTTAACTGTTTTCACTAGATTTAAAGGTCCCTTATGACTTACAAATGGTATATTCTAAGGATAAATTAATTGTTAATCGTAATGAAATAACATTAAGTGTTACAAAAATTCAGCTAAATATAATAATTAGAATAATGTTTGCGTTTACCGAATGTTTACAGTGCAAATAGTTAACGATTTAGTCGTTATTGACCGTTTATTCATACGCTGTGTGATATATTTTTTGTTAATTCACTTGTTTCTCTTCAACCTATCTTTTGTATTTTATTACTCAACAAAACGTGGATATCGATATTTCACCAGAAATGCGCTTTTTGAGGCTTCCGAAACCCCAAAAACGGATTATGAGAGAGAGAGAGAGAGAGAGAAGGAGGGAGAGAGAGAGAGAAGTATTGCTAAAAAAATAACTACCAAATTTTACCAGATACTATTTAGGCGTGCCAGACGAATGTTTAAAGTTTTCCCGTGTCTAACTACACTTTTCAAGAGAAATTTTGGATATTTTTACGGTTAATTAAAATATAAATTTGAATTATTAATCTGAAAATGAAATACACGTCTTGAATTTTCTACGAATTATTCTTGAGTCTTTTTCATATGGGAATTTTGTGCAATTTTATTTGGGGAATCGTAGAAAATAGAAAAAAAAATTAAGCCGGAAAAATAAGCATCTCATTAAAATACACAATTTGTGACAAAACGTTTCATAGCATTAACCATTTTCGAAATGTTCTATGCTGCATGTTTATCCTATACCAACTACAATATCAGATATACATGCTTGAACGTTTGGGGTTCTTTTTTACTTTCTCTACTACGTATAGTAAGTAGGGGAAGTATTGCATTCCACCCAAAAATTCGATACCGAGATTTCACCGGAAATACATGTTTTGAGACCTCCTGAATCCAAAAAAAGCATTTTTGGAAACATGTCCGTGTGTGTGTCTGTGTGTGTGTGTGTGTGTGTGTGTGTGTGTGTGTGTCTGTGTGTGTGTGTGTCTGTGAACAGCATAACTCAAAAACGAACAGTCGGATAAGCACCAAACTTGGTATTTAGGTTCAGTATCTTCCAGAGATGCGACACGAAGTTTTTCAAGAAAATCCCCCCACCCCAGACTACCCTTTACATGGAAGATTTTTCGAAAATTTTAATTTTCTCAAAAATGGCTCTAACGATTTTGATGAAAATATCATATGTTTAAGATAATGTCATGAGAAATGAAATGTATATCTCGAATTTTCTGGGAATGTCTCCAAAAGTATTCTTCATTATGAACGACTTTTGCATAACTGGTAAACCATAAGAGATAGACAAAATTTTACTACACAAAAAATGTAGATCGCGTTAAAATACACAACTTATGTCATATACATTTCTTTTGTTGAGTGAACCGTTTTCGAGATATTGCTTGTTATTTCCTTAAATTTTCCAATACTTATACTTTTTCTCAAATGCGTTATTCATTTTTTTTATGTCCTGACATGCAAAGAGAATGGAATGCGCCACATAGCAACCAGCGTTAAAATATTTGACTATCGCTTAAAACCTACCATATTCCCCTTGCATCTACAAGAAAATTAGCAATAAGATTGACATCTCGATATCTCGATTAACATGAAGCATATGGAGAATAGGCGTTTGTAAAATTAGATTGTACAAGAGTAGAGAAAGTCATGTGAGTGTAACACATCAGATTTTTATTCTTTCCATTGCAAGAGATCGTTACTATGACTAAACATCTGAATGTTGTGTCTAAACACTTATTGCTGTATTTGAAATCATTCTCAGATATAAATATATATTCAATAACATAAATGGATAGAAGAATAATTTTCATGTGAATATTGTAATACATAACCGGTATATGTGAATATGTCTTGTTAAAGAAGTTAAAATGAAAAACAGTCAGATTTAAAATTCACTTCAGTAAGAGCAATTTATAACAAGAAAACTAATCCAAAACTTACTTCAGTTATCATAACACATTTAACAGACTTCGCAGTAAAAATATATTGTTCGTAAACCTTTTAACTTTTTTTACACCTCTTAATATGTTTAGACTAGACTTCAGTTCCACAATAAGTGCATATAATGGGGCAGAAGCTGCTGATTTCGCCGTTGTACTCGGTCTTATAAATTGCTATATATGTACATGTCTGGCTGTACACACACGAAGAGCTCGTTACAAACTCTCTGCCCCTATATTCCTTTTCCTGCTAGTTATCGGATCGGAGCTGCAGGGATATCTACAAATAATCATATCGTTGCACATACACCACGCCCTCTCTTTCGGAGATTTAACGAGTGCACAAAAGCATGTCTAATACCAGTTAGGATTTCACCTGTCGCTATAGGCAACATCTCCGACAGGGATGTGATGTGGGATAAACATCCTCCACGGCGAGCAGTACTTTCGATGTCGCCTCTCTCTATAGGCAGCTGCGCCGAACACATCCGCTTGGCGGGATAAACTGTATCCTAAGTTCTCAAGGTTTACCAATGGTTGACTGCACTCCAGAGAGAGATTCGGTTAGAAAAAAAATTATATAGCAATTGCACGTCTTTCTTTTGGCAGTTTCATACCTGTTCTGCAAATCTGTACCAAATTATAACAGAAAATTTGTGTGTGTGTGTGTGTGTGTGTGTGTGTGTATGTGTGTGTGTGTGTGGTGTAGGGTAACGTAAAACTTTTTTGATGTAATACATTCACATGATTTTCTCTACCCTCTATCGTTTATTAATGAGATATACAAACTAGTCGTACTAAAACTTATTTTACTCTACTTCGTTTTAATCCAAATAAACTTTCGCAGAAATAGCTACATTACACACTTCATTATAGATACAAACGGAACAGCAACAGTCAAATATCTAAGAACTGGACGCATATGCTGGACTTAAAATTCCATACTTCATTGGAATCGCGAGAAACAGCTGAATGTTGAGAGGGCTTTAAAAGAATGGCTAAGTATTGAACAATTCGAACTATTAATAACAGATATCTCGGAAATGGCTGATGCCACAAAAACGTTATTTGAAATAAATTGTGTGTGGCTTAAAGTTATCTATATTTCTTGTGTAGTACGTTCTCGTAAGATTATACAAAATTCCTGTCTAATGAAGCGGACTTTAAAGACTATTCCCAGAAAATTCAAGATTTGCATTCTATTTCTCATATAAATATCTTATAGGTTCGCCATTTTTTAGAAAACAAAAATTTTCGAAAAATGTTCCAAGTAAATAGTAGTTTGGAACTTGCCGCATCTTTGGAAGGTACTGAACTTAAATACCAGGTTTGGTTTTGATCCGACTATTCGTTTTTGAGCTGTGCTATTCACGGACACACATGGACCTTGTCTAAAAAAAAAATTGTATTCAGGGGTCTCAAAACATGTATTTCCGGTGAAATCTTGGTATCGAATTTTTGGTAAAGTATATAGTAGAGGAAGTAATAAATCAACGAATTGTAATAATTCTTTCAGAATTAAAAAGCCCCATTCTTTGAGCTGCGACAGTGGTATACAGTGGAAGGAGTGAATAGATATGTTGGAGCACTGTTAAGAGATTTTTTGTTTGGTTGGTACAGGGCATGGATACTCTTGGATTAGCTGTAATGAATATACGGTGCATTACACTTTATTATAATTCTCCTTTCAGCACAGCCGCCCCCACTCGCTACCATAAAATAGCTAACCTCGTAGTATGTTCATAGTTGCAAGGAGCGTGGCACCACACCAATCAACACGACGGGCACAATGTTGAACTTATTTACTACAAACATGTAATTACTTGATACACGTTAAACATCCATCTCGTTTCAGAAAAATCTTAAGAGAGTTGGGTATACCTGTATTGCCTGTCCAAGGGTGTCTAGCGTTCAACTTATTCGTTTTGTACGAAAATGCCAGTACGTGTTACACGTTAAACGTCCATCCCATTGCAGAAAAATCTTAAGAGCATTATGCACACTTTCTTTATGTCCCAGAATGTACAATGTTCAACTTATTCATTTACTACGAAAATGTAAATACTAGGTACGCCTTACACATCCGCCCCGTTGCAGAGAAATCTTAAGAGAGTTGTGTATACCTTTGTTGTGTATTCAAGAATGCCTCGACTCCTACTCCCCGGTAGCAACTTATGTGTGTGTCCTTTCTTTTTCGTTGTTCTCTGAATACTTTTAACAATAACGCATCAGTTTAACAGCATTGGTCCGACTGCTGTCTTTCATGTTGAAGCAAGAACGATGGTCGGCACTCTCGTAGCTCGTTCTGTCTTGTGCGCCAGCTGCTCCAGTGGTAGAGCTATGAATAACTTCCCAGGGTATGCGTAAGTGTAATGCGAAGGATAACACCAGTTTAATTTGAGTGAGAAATTTAATGTGATCTAATAATTGAGTATCCGCAATAAAAGAAACTAGAAGCATAGCTTGCCGTGAGTCGCTAAAATCCATCTCGGAAAGATCCCTCGCGATGGCCGCGGAAATCTTCTTACACAACCGCGTCACTAAGCCCTTAAAATATCAAACGAGCAATAAGTACTGCTGACGGTACCAGAGTAACTCCTGGTTTAAATTACACGCCTTCTTATTATTTAAGCCACGACTACATTAGAACTACTCCTACCAATGTTATTTCACGCCCGGGCCAGTATTCATCTCTCTTCATCAGAGTCTGTTAACTGTTAGCATGCTGGCCTACCTAAACTCTCGGAAATACTTTTCGCTTCACTTTTTCAGAATATCTGCTTACGTTACCGTTCAAACGTATTGAACTCGCCCCTTAGCTGCGTTGCAGGAATCTTCGGCTAACGCGTTCGCTATTTCGGCTGTCGCTAATGACTTCCGTTAACCTGCCATCCTAATTACCTTCTTCTTTCCGGACAAATCTTTCAAATTAACCTTGTTACATTATACACTGATTTAATGTACGTAAATCATACCATTAGTTCTATATTTAATAATTTGTATATTCGCATCAATAATTACGGTATCATACGCTACCTTCATCATTCTGGACAGCTAACTATTTAGGCTTCTCTAAATGACCATTTCTGATATGCGTATCACAGGTGTGTTGGTCAATAACTTGCCTTCAATTTTCCACACAATACTTTGCCGGTCTAAATTAATCTTAAAATGCTTTAGGGCTCTTGCTTACCATTCTTTATCATATGATTACACCGCTATCTTGCCTTTATTAATTTATTCATCTGTCAAAATATTTTATATATATGATTGGATTATCGGCCATAAGGAACGTCTTATTTTTCTGACGGGCATCGGCTGTGAAGCATTTTCTAACCTCCTCATAAATTACTAAAATGCAATATACATGCTGAGGCTTTCACAGCCGGCGCCATGGCTAATAATTGAATTGATACTATCCGGGCTTGTAGGCCGTTGTGGTGGTCAAGCTCTGACCACCGCAGCAACTGAATCGCTTCACCCTGAAGATGCCAGACTCTGTACTTGGCGAAACGTCGGTATCTACGATGCCTTCTAGACCACGGCCTACAAGCCCGAATAGTAGCAATTCAATTATTAGCCACTAAAATACAATGTTTTACAAGGATAACAATATAATAACTTTATTATTTCATACGACCAAATATTTGTTGCACAAGAATAAGATGATTTAGAATATCTGACAAACAAATTGAGAGGAGAATATAAGAAGTGAGGACTAGAAATTAATATGAACAAGACAATATCTGTTTAGGAGAAGGTGTTACTGGATTATCAATAAAAGAAGTAATAGAAGTGGTATCAGAATTTAAATACTTATGCATAAAACTGAGTTCAGCAGGAAAACTGAATAATGAAATAAAAGAAAGAATAATTCAAAGAAATAACGAATACCAACACCAAAATTCAATTTTCTGGAGTGGGAACATTCGAAAGAGTAAGTTACAAATATATTAAGTGTTATGCTCTACACATCAGAGGTACGGTCATTAACAATAAGGGAGTAAGTGTCATTAGAAATGGACTGCCTAAGACGCTCTGCTAAGAATGAGAGAATTGAAGAAATCATGAGTATACGTGGAAGCATACTAGATAATATCCAAAATAAACAATTGAAATGTTATGTACACTTTAAAAGAATGGAAGAAGGAAGAATACCAAGATAAATATTTGAGTGAACTACTGAGGTGACATTCGCATGACTTTCTCTACCCTGCATAGCTTATTCAATATTTATTCTGCACAATCTTTTTCAATAACGAAGCTTTGTTTATAAGCTTTAGTTATGTAACATAAAAATAGCTGGGAATAGGCGAGAAATTTAAGGGTTTTTTGTTTTATCTCCAATTAAAACTGCTCTTGGTTATATTAATATGCCACATAGTCTCTTTTTAAGTGAGATTCTGAGTTATATAAAATGCAAGGTTTAATGTGTAAATGAACAACATTTTAAAAACGCAACTTTTACCCTCAGGCAATCATTATACACGTTCGTATCAATTATTCGTTCAAGGGGAACATATTCAGAATAACTTGTGAACAATTTTATTTACACCGACACGGGTACTGGCCTTAAGGTACGGACTCCTGAACGAGAGGTCTGTGGTTCAAATTGAAGTTGGTGTATATCTTTACGTTGTTTGCACCACGCTTTAGGTGCCAATTTAAATAAGTTATTTATTACGTTATTTTTAACACCACTTTTGGGGGCCAATTTGAAGAAGTAGGTTTGTTGTATTATTATTTTCCCCACGCTTTGGGAGCCAATTTGAAGTAGGTTGTTGCTTCACGTATAGAAAGTCAATTTGAAGTAGGAGTTGTATTAGTTCTTATGTTGGGGAGCCGAACTTTAAATAGTTGCAACCGCACGTATGGTAAAAAGTTGCCGGTAGTCTTTGCCCAAAATGTAAAAATATTAACTTTGTAATTTGACTGTTTCTTTAAATATTATATATTTATGTTTGCCTCGGCTGCGTCAGTATTATTTTTTAGAGACATGAATTTCTTAACAGGGAGTAATGCGGCTGAAGAATGTAGGCTTACACAGATTATAATTTGTACTTCACTCCACTTATTAATTCTTTAAACGATTAGAGTAACACTTCACTGATATAGAGAGCTATGAGATTCTTTTGTTAATTACTTACACTTTTTAACACGTAAACTATTTTCGTCTTACACTGAATACGTATTTAATTTCTCAAGGACGCATCTCGCGTCCTGTTAGGAACACTGTCTACAACCAACGCGTCCAGTTATGAGCGCTGTCTACAAGCAACTGACTTGATACCTATCGCCTAAATTTGTAAATTTCTGTATTTCAAGTCTCTGATTGGCTATTCCTGATCCAATTGAATACTTTTATTTAACTAAAGCTTTTTCTGGTTGTTGATTGGTTATTTTATAAACCGTCTCAAAAATTTACATTATTGTTGCTCCAATAATGACTAGTAGCATTATTACACTTTCTTACTCATTATTGCCTCAAGGTTATCTCATTCTTACATCATTGTTGGCAACTTTTAACCTATTATTCTCACAGCTCCTACATTATTAAATTACGTAATACATTCAGATAACATTATTACATGTATACAATAATATAAACATATACAATGATTAATATACACTTTTTATATATTGTTACATATACATATTGCTTTAAGGCGGGCTGTTATTGAATTTACATATATAATTTGACTAAAATCATTTAAGCGTTAAAAATGCTGCCTCAAAATCCAGCCAGGACTGTCTTCTCAGACTGAGATGTTTTCAGGTTTTCTTCATTCCCCATAATTGGTAAAACCTGGAGAGGTACCCTCCAAGTAGGGCTGGTACTGTTCCTTCCCAAATTCCTTTTCCAGTTATTTCATTTCATATATCATTAGTAGACATAGATAAAATATCAAATTTCACATTCTATCCTTATGGAAACGAGTATTTCTATATTTTGCAGTGTGAACTCAATGAACATAAAAAAAAGCTTTCATATTTCATAATTCTTTATATTGTAAGAAAATCTTCACGTCTTCACATTTTGTAAGTTTTATTATTTTCACTTTTAAAGTAGTTTCTGTTTGCAATGAACCGGTTTATCTAATATCCCTATTTGAGCAGTTTTCTGTGAAACACATTTAGAACTCTTTACAGCAAGTCAGTTACAGTTGAGAAAATATTGCATTTCCTCTGTGATGTTACGTATGAAATTAAACACCCTCTATTCTTCAGTTTTTATTCTCGCTAACAATGCTTTTAGCGGCTTATTGTAATTAGTACTAAGTTTATAGAAACTGGCAACTTCTTTTTCTTTCCTAAGTTTAAGGGTCAAATTTTCGCAAAATGGCTCTTAACGATTTAATTAAATTCCGTAGATTTAATTTTTTCGTGACAAATACCTAAAATGTATATCTTGAATTTTCTGGGAATAGTCAAGAAGGTCCTCTTTATTCTGCATAATTTTATACAGTTGGTAAACCGCAAATGATTGACCAATTCTTACTACTCAAAAAATGGGGAGTGGATCTTCTGTCGTTTGTCAAATATGTATTTTTATTTTGTCTACCACCTTCGTAGTAGGTAGAGAAGGTTTTGCATTTCACCCAAAAATTCAATACTGAGATTTTACTGTATATACATGTTTTAGGGACCCCTGAATAAAAAAAGAACATATTTAGAAAAAGGTCGTGTGTGTGTGTGTGTGTGTGTGTGTGTGTGAACAGCAAATATCAAAAGTCAGGTAAATGCCAAAATTGGTATTTAAGTTCATTATCTTCCAAAGATACGACCAGAAGATTTTCAAAAACTCTCGCTACCACAAACTACCCTTTATATGGTACATTTTTCTACATTTTTTTTGTTGTAAAAGTGGCTCTAACGATTTGGATTAAAATACCACATAATAAAGATATTTACATAACAAACAAAATGCATATCTTGAATTTTGAGGAAATAGTCTATGAAGTCCTTTTAATTCGGAACTAATTTTGTATAAGCTTATGCAACCGATAAGCGATATACGAAAACGTACTCCACTAAAAAAATAGATCTCTTTAAAACACACAATTTATTTCAAATAATTTTTTGTGGTGTAAGCCATTTCTGAGATATCCGTTATTAATGACCATTCTCTTGAAGTCCTGTCAACATTCAGTTGTTTCTCGCGATTGCATGAAAACTGTATGGAATTTTAGGGCCAGCACACAGCGTCCAGATCTTAAACATTTGACTATCGCTGTTCCCTTGGTATCGATAACGAATTACCTAATGTAGTTATTTCTGCAAAGGTTTATTTGGATTAAAATGTAATAGAAAAATAAGCTTTAGTAACATAGTTTATGTACTACCTCATAATAAACGATAGTGTAGAGAAAGTCTTGTGAATGTATCATAAGCTTTTTTTTTTGTCGAGATATTCTTTGTTATTGGTTTACATTTTCAAATACTGCATATGTTTCTCAACTGCAAAACATATTCTTTTGTTTTTTTATTTTTTTTTCGAGTTCATACAGGGAGATGGGAATTTGCTAGCCATCACGTAGTAATCACTAGATAGAAGAATAAATTTTAGTCATATGAATGCAACACGTCACATTTTTACGGAATTTTCTATCGCAAGTTGAGAGGAGTTGCTAACCTTATTTCCAGTGCAGCTATTCAGGCGGCCTTGGCTTTAATACGCGATTCATCTGCAATGCGCATATAACAAAAGAGCAATGAAAACTGGAGGGACAAATTTCCCCGTTTTTTGGTAGTTTATGCGTGGCGGTAAACGGACATTTAACGCTCTGCCTATACATAGCGCAGTTAATTTCAATTATTTGGTACTTTCCCTCACGAGCTCGTTTCCCCTTTACAAATTAATCAAATTAAATGCCTCAGGAAGTTGTAGCCTAAACAGCTGAAGCACGCCAAGCACTCAGACATCTCTCTAGTTATTAACTCTTAAGTTCAAGCACGGGTGGGGGTGGGTCTTCTGTCGTTTAGCGTGGCACAACTTTTAATTACTTTATGAAGTAATTAATTTTTAAACTCTCCTTGCATGAAATAAACTAAGTTTGTTTTTATACATACGGAACATTTGTTGTTTAAAAAAAACAAAAAACGATCAAGCACAATACAAACACAAAGCATTCTAGAAATTGCGCTCCAGTGCTGCAATTTTAACCATAAACGTGACAAAAGAATAAAATTGTGGGATTATTCAGATTCTTTCGACAACGGAAAATTCAAAGAATTTTTCAATATGTCACTTGAAATTAATGGACTACTCATTTTAGAATTCGTGATCCATTATTTGTAATATTTGTCTACCACTGCATTTAATTTTTAGTAACGCTTGTATTTTACAATGAAATGCGGGTCAGTGTTTCTTTTAATTTTTATTTCAGTTCAAAATAATTTAATGTCTGTTTAAGGAACATACTATTAACCTCTATGTAAAGAGAAAGTTAACCTCTTTTATTTTATGCATTAATTAACGTAATAACCAACGAGATGGCGCAGCGGTAGCGTGTACGACTGGCATTCGGGAGTACCTGTGTTCAAACCCCCAGTGCCGACTAACCTGACAGAAGTTTTCGCGGGTTCTCTTGGTTGCTAGGTGAATGTTTGGTTGCGTAATTTGATCCGCGAATTTTATTATCATCCATTTCATCACTATTGGCCTGATCACCCATCCTGGATATGCTCTAATTCACACTATTCTTGCTCCTGGACAGCCTACTGACTTGTAAGTCCTTGGGGTTGCAAGTCCTACAAAGAGGAGAGTAATCAGTTAAAGAAGAAGAACGTAATAATCGTATGTTTAGACCACGGATTTTAGGCTAAATGCCTATGTTCTAACTTTTCAAAATAAATAAAACAATTATCTTCAGTTTTATATAAAATATAAATATATGAAATAGATTTTGTGGTGCCTAAAATGACTATTTTGACCATTGAGACCTATTTTATGGTTTTGGACCCTAAAAAAAGAGGCACTATTTTTAACACTTAAATGATTTCAGTCTAATTATATAATATATAAATTCAATAACAGCCCGGTTTAAAGAAATATGTAGTAACAATATGTAAAAAGTGTATATTACAGTCATTGTAAATGTTTATATTATTGTATACATGTGTAATAATGTTATATGAATGTATTACGTAATTTAATAATGTAGGAGCTGTGAGAATAATAGGTTAAAGTTGCTAACGATGAGGTAACAATGAGGTAACCTTGAGGCAATAATGAATTTGAAAGTTTAAATGCTACTAGTCATTATTGGAGCAACAATAATGTAAATTTTGAGACAGTTTAATAAATAGCCAATCAACAACCAGAAAAAGCTTTACTTAAATGAAGGTATTATATTGGATTAGGATTAGCCAATCAGAAACTTGAAATACAGAAATTTACAAATTTAGGCGGTAGAAATGAAGTCAGTTGCTTGTAGACAGTGTTGCTAACCGGACGCGAGACACGTCCTCGCGAAGCATAATACGTATTCAGTGTGAGATGAAAATAGTTTAGTGTTAAGAAGTGCAAGTAATTAATTAAAATCTCTCTCTCTATCAGTGAAGTGTTATTTTAATCGTGTCAAGCATTAATAAAAGAAGTGAAGTAAAATTATAATCTGTGTAAGCCTACATTCTTCAGTCGCACCACAACCCTGCAAAGAGAAACATGTCTCTAACAATAATACTGACGCAGCCGAGGCAAACATAAATATAATATTTAAAGAAACAGTCAAATTACAAAGTTAATTTTTTTAAACATTTTTGGGGCAAAGACCACCGAAAAACGGGTACTATACGTGTGGTTGCAATGAACTTCAACTCCCAACAGTTGAAATATAATACATCTCCTTCAATACAACCTACTTCAAATTGATGCCCAAAGCGTGGTGCAAATAACGTAAAGATACTGTCTACTTCAAATTGGCTTCCATACGTGGGGCAAATAACAATACAACAAACCTACTTCTTAAAAAGGTCCGTTTTCCCATCTATGTTGGTAAATGAAGGTTATACAATTTATATATCATGGTGTTGTTTTGATTCAGAGACTCAAAATATTTTGGCTGCAGCAACGAGACTGGATTATGTTAGAACTGAAGCAGGTACTATATGGTATATTCACTCGATTTGTAGGAAGAGAAACCGAATACTTGCAGCTTCCTGGGTCTCTTTGCCATCCTTTAGTATTCGTCGGTGATTGCAGCACAGCAGAAATCCCTTCCAAAGAGCAAGATAGGTTAGTGGCAGATTTCCCATGGTTTCGTGACTTTACCTCGTACCAATTTATTAACTGTTCTCAAGATTTCACCGTGTTTTCTCTGTTCATTTTTCAAATGTATTTCTCACAGTTCCTTTATATTTCTGTTCTTAAAGATATATTGTGTTTTGCAAATAACATTTTGTGGTGTGGTTCAATGGCAACTCTAAAGGTTTAGGTTATCGGGTATACATCTATAAATTGCATTTCCACTGCAATTTATTCAATAAATTTTGAGTGTGTTTTTTTCAATTTTAGAAGTTCATAAAACGTATTAGCAAACATAAATTACATAGTTTAAGATGTAACAAAATGTGTCACCCATAATCAATAAGTCAATTTGCTGTTTTATTGTGTAATTTTTTAGTACTCCCTAATTATTTGCATTTTTTAACTTATAGAAACTGTAAATACATTTTAGATACATGAAATCAAATGTTTAACTTGCGGAAACTCAAATTTTAGTTGCCTAAAACTAGGTGCCCATTTTGATAATTTTAGAGGCTATTTTAGGTGCCTAAATACTGGTTTTTAAGGATATATATGACTGAATTTTCCAAATTCTATATTTTTAAATTAATTTTGAGTACATATTCATGCTGGAACCACATTATATCGTGCAAAGTTTTAACCGTGTAGGTTGCTTGGTTCAGTAAATATTGCAAATTATTTAAATAAATTAATAGTTGCACTCGCAAACTCCCTTGCGACAATATTTTCATCCAATCATTCTAAAATTTTGCAGAGACGCACTTCAAACAAAGATGAAATGGAATTATATTGGGTTTTTATATATGATTATTTATTTGGCCTGTAGAAATATATAAATATTGAAATTTCATAATTTTTAAAAGGCATTGAATACTTATCTATTCTAAGGCATAAAACCACACTAAAATTCATTTGCTACCAAAACCCAATACAGTTTTTATTTATAGTACATAAGGTGCAAGGTTTAAGTTATTCTGATAAGAAATGCTCCACAAGGAACATTTTATATAGAGGAAAGTGCTGAAAAATTGCAATCCGATAAAATGGCAAAAGAAGCGTGTACTGGACATTTAAATACGACGCACATGGAGTTAAAGAATGGCTTCTGTGGGCTGTAAAGAACACGAAACTGACAAAATAAAGGATGTATTTGATAGAGCAAAGACTGTAAATTTTTATGCCAAAACAAATGAAACTTTTAATAGAAAATCGTCAAAATTGAGTCATAGTACCCTAAAGGGTCTAAAAATCCAAAGTCTAGACCAGAGGTGGCGAAAAAGTGCTTCGCGAGTTATTATTTTGACTCGCAGGCGCCGTTCCCTCTCTGCAACCGTCCCTTTGTTTTTGACGTGCTGTGAGTGATGCAGTGCGTGTTGCATATTTGGTGACTCGCGGAAGGAAGTCGTTTTCGCCACCCTTGGTCTAGACTAATGTTATTTCTTAATAATTTACCTCACATATAAACACAATGCATAAGAAAGTGGCATTATAGAGTATATGCTGATTCTCATTTCGTTTAAGTGCACCCGTAAATGAAATGTTATGCAACTAAGAACATATAATATACAATATTTATTCATTTAACCAGCATTCCTCCACTGGAGGACACTGGCAAAACCCGATGTACACTCGAGTACAATTCTTCTAACTTCCTAAAGGGTTTTCTCATATATAATCTTGGCAGAACCTCCTTATCCTTTGGTGACCAATCCAGCCCCTTGTTGAGCCAGTTTCCGTCATATAAATAGTAGCCTATAAACAAAGGGGAAGTTCTAGCTGAAAAATTAGAGGGGAAGAGAGAACAGCTTGAGTAAAACGCTTGGGGCCTTGTAAAGGCTGTTCTCCATATTAATATATGCCAGTTTATGCCGTGGACAGGGTCAGCAAACCGAAACTTATGGCCCTTATCAACAACGTAACAATGTCGAAATTATCTTATTCTGCTTTCAAGGCCAAATCATATTAATTAAACTTATTCGCTGATATAAACTATAGGCTGTAGAGATGTGTTATCATCAAGAGGCAAATTGGCATAAATAATATTAATGTTCTAAATGTATTCAATATATCTATAATATTTCTCGAAGAAAAGTTTTAGAACTGAGGGTTCAAACGTTATTTGGTGGAGTCTGAATTTAATTAAAATAAAAGATTATAATTTTTCGATTCACATTTTCCTCCTGCTGAAAGTAGCTAAAATTAGCTTTTATATACGTTGATAAGGTTACAATGTACAACAGTATAAAGAATTTTTAATAAAATAAATACAAATATAGATTTTATTTTTTTACTTAGACAAAACATCGCTCCCCTCCATCCGTTCTTATTATATTTTGTATTTTATGAAAACAAAATTGTTGTTTTATTTCTGTTTCCCAAACTGCCCGTATTTACGGTTTTATAAAGAAATAACTGTTCAAACTTATAGTGATTACATTTGAATTTTGGTCTTAAGTTTTCTCAGTCCAACTATAAAACAAGATTTTTTTATCTGTCTTGGATTTTAATACATATACAACTTGTATCCGCCGAGTGAGAAAAAATAGGATGCAAATCAATTCAGTGGAATTGCTAGTACAGATAAGGGACGCGGTGATTTTTTTTAATATATCGTTACCTGCATAATACTTCTCACCATTATCATTTCGAGCACTCGAGCGAACATTAGCAACTCTGGCGTTTCGACATTCCAACTTGTCCTTAAGGGAAAATGCATTTGTGAAAATAAATAAAAATATCATATTTCCTCTGATTGCTTTGACCTTTTACCGTGTACTCTGAACATAAATCATACAGCACACAAATGTTTAACGAGCTTATGTCTAACCGTTGTTAAGATATTAATTTTCCATTCGTAATTAATATTTTTGATATATAAATATTAAATACTCCTTGGAACCGACGGTTGAATCATATTCCGAATTTTTAATTTGAGTTTAGTATACAAATATAAAGAAATGTTTGAGCAGGTGTTTTGTAATTTTAAGTATTTTTAAGAGATACAATGTTTCTTCACATGTTGACTCTTTAACTTTTTCAATTTGAGTTATGGAAAAATAATTAATTTCAGTTGAACTATTTCATATTTTTAAAGTGCCCAATCCATAATTCCTATAGCTGTCCTGAAAATTTCAAACTGCTCAATTATAAGCTATGGCCCAAGGAACATTTTGGACAGTGAAAAATGCTAGGAAAAAAAGGAATGAGGAAAATAAGAGTTTCAATCCTTTACCAAAACGGTACAGGAGCAATTAAATAGCCATTAGTGAGTTTAAACTTGTTGATAATAAAACTCAATTTTGTAGCAGAAAAGTTCAAGTTATAAGTGTAATAACACACACTCATATCTTCACCGATGGATCCAGACTTGATGGTCTTTATGGATGTGCAGCGGTATTCACTGATTACACCATACAATATAGTCTCCTTAACCATCTTTCTGTCTATTCTTGTGAATTCTTCGCAATTCAACTCTCATTGGAATATATACTTAAAGATAACCTACATAATTACATAATATTCTCCAACTCGTTGAGTGCTTTAACCTCAACACCCCAAAATATTGTTAAAGAACTTCAGAAACTGTACAACCAAATACTAATCTCAGGTAAATCAGTATCATTCGCCTGGTCTCCGTCTCACATTGGAATTATGGGTAATGAAACAGCTGATCAGGCAGCCAAAGAAGTAACCAAACATCCCCCTCAGGACATCAAGATTACACACACGGACTTCATCAACTTCACCAAAAAGACTTGTATTAATCAATGGAGACAAACATGGAAAGCCACATCTACTGTCCATTCCAAACCAGTGCCTTTCACTGAAAACAAGCTCTTTGTATCATCCGCGCGCAAGTAGTTCGCAATCCCCGCCCCTAATGGCTGCTTGTTCCCCTCTCACGAGCTTGTTGAACACTTTAAATCTATAAAAACGCGCCCTGCGTGAAATCATAGTTCAAAATGCAACCCAAGGTAACAATCGATTTTATAAGTATGCGGCAATGAACATTTACTTACGTTAATCACAATCCTCGGGCAAAAGTGCAACACCCAATTCCGGATCCTCCGAAGATGACTCAGCTGCCGTATCAGAATCAGAACTACTCTCCAAAATAATGACAAGCTTAACCATAGCACTGTCGCACTTAAAACAAGTTCCCACATTTTATCCTCTTCTATGTTGTATTATGTCTGTTTATATTCCCTGCTCGCTTTGGATACACTTCTCACTGAAACGCCTGTAAAATCCAATATTAGTTTCATAATATGCACTAATGCAAGTGTCGGGTATTTGTCTAATATTGAGTTGAATATATGAAGTATTGTTTGTTTTAGCCACTTTTTAACTGTTTCCCGTTTTTGTGTTTGGTTACTTCTTTGGCTGCCTGATCAGCTGTTTCATTACCCATAATTCCAATGTGAGACGGAGACCAGGCGAATGATACTGATTTACCTGAGATTAGTATTTGGTTGTACAGTTTCTGAAGTTCTTTAACAATATTTTGGGGTGTTGAGGTTAAAGCACTCAACAAGTCGGAGAATATTATGTAATTATGTAGGTTATCTTTAAGTATATATTCCAATGAGAGTTGAATTGCGAAGAATTCACAAGAATAGACAGAAAGATGGTTAACGATGAGTTCTTATGATAACCGCAATAAAATATGCAGTTCCATACATTTGCTGCTCAAATATTTCATAATACAATACATGTATTAAGGAACTATTTACTTTGCCGTAAGAGTGTGTTCTTGGGTTAGTGACAAGCAGAAGCACGTGCTTCTGTTTACATCAGAGGGAACTCTGGTTTGGAATGGACAGTAGTAGCAATTTACACGATGTCTACATTTTCGAGTCCAAACTTCAACACTACTATTTCAACCGCAAAGACCAAGTTGTATTAACTCGACTACGTATTGGATATACTTATATAATGCGACCTTCCTCTGCAGATCCAACCTCACAGTCATCATCTCGTTACAGCCTGCTGTCTCTATCTACAACACACAAGATGTGACATCCCCAACAGCCTACCACATGCCCTAAATTCAGCACAACAAAGAACTTTAAACTTTATGAAAGCGACAAAATTGTATAACAATGTGTAGCACACCTATCTAGAGAATTTAATGTATGTACTATTACTGTTTAAACATTGTATTTTCATTGTAATCATGTTGTGTATTCTAAAGTAGTCGCGATGTGACTTTAAAGTTGAAGCGACAGTAAAGTTTATATATAAAATACAAAACAAAAATCGAACATTTTCAATTTTTGGGGTAACTTTCCTCGATGCATTGCCTTAAAGCATTAACATAGCAACCGTATTCCGTTAAATAAATTGGATAAAACTGCTATGTAGATATCAACAAAGCGTGTTCAAGAATGTTAGGTCATAATGCAATATAGAATTAGCAGATAGGCCAATGACTGTGAGAACGAAGGCTCGGATTAATTCAATCGCGTATCCATTTACTGGCGAGGAATTTATCAGCCCAGCTCGAGGCCAGCAGTCCCTCAAGCAGCCATAACATAATTACTGCAGTAATGAGAAGTTGGTGGAACTCAATTTCCATTTCTATGAAGTAGGAGCTGCCCAACTGTGCAGAGAAAACCACTCGCTTAGAAAATAATTAAATCACTGCCTTTAACCCTGGGTAATACCTGTTATTTTGAAGGTCCATCACTACAAAACGCTCTCCTTCAGGTTGCAAAAAACAATTTAATGCGTTGAAAGCAAAAGTCCAGTTTTGTAAAACAAGGACCGAAAATGAATATCCATTCTCCTCGAATATTCTTTAATTTAAACTTAATGCTATTCCAATTGTGTGGTGCGTCTTTACCCCTGCATATTGCTTCGACGACTGCGCCGTTGGTGGCAGTCCCGGGTTCGATGCCCGTTCGGATTGGAGTCGAACGCGGTATAGTGGTAGAGATAGAATTAACATTAAAATTCACTGTACCTTTTTCTCTATCCGACGTGGCTTCGTCTTGTTGTCCTTCTCGCTGTTACCCTGGCTAGTTGGTTCTCAGCGGTGATGGACTCTGCCTATCATGATATTTGATAAGCTCGTCGATCTGAGTTGTGGTACTGGGAGCTTATAGAAGAATTGACTACACACTGTAATGTTTGGTTTATGGCTATTTATTGTTAATTCCTCACTCTAACACTACATAATGTTCCGGTTCACTTATCACCATTTGCGCGCCAATTGTTGACGGTGAACTGCTTAACAACTTCAACTGTCTTCCCTGTTTACTGTCTACTGCTCCACGTCAATTATGAACTGCTTAACCTAAAAGTCAACGGTAAAACTGCCGTTATATTATATTTGCCTCGCTCCATACTTCCGGAGCGGAAACATACAGAGTCATAAAACTTTACCCTTCTATTCTTACCCAAAAGATCCCGTTTTCGCTGACCATGTGAACATCACGTTTCTACCCTAACTGCAGAGTTCAAGACGTTCTAAACCTAGTTAAACAGGAACATTATGTACACGACAAATATTACATTATACAGAAATTATTATTTACATGGTTTTCACATTGTAAACACATATCATTTATATATTAGATTAAACATAGAATAATTTAGCACATAACAAAATTACCTCGGGTACATTCTGTCTCATGGATAGGACTTTTACGCCTGATTTTAATTTCTGTACTGCTTACCTATGACAGGTGGGGGTAGTACTGTACTTAGACTAAACTAAATGTATTTATCAAGAATGTTCATATACTTAATTGTGCATAACTTTCATTTTGAATAGTGTTGCGGCCTACGGGAGTTGCATCTGTTTCACAAATACCTATTTTGTGCCATCTTCGTATTCTGGATCTAGCTGTTAAAGAATACTTTAGCACTATACGATGCCGACGTTGACGTCCTCTTAAATGATGACTCATTCTTAAAAACCTGATGTGTTACACTCACATGACTTTCTCTACTCTTGTACAAACTATTTTCACAAACGCTTATTCTCCATATGCTTCATGTTAATCGAGATATCGAGATGTTAATCTTATTGCTGATTTTCTTGTAGATACAAGGGGAAGAGCTGGTTGCTACGTGGAGTATTCCATTCTCTTTGCATTACCAGGACAAAAAAAATGAATAACGAATTTGAGAAAAAGTATAAGTATTGGAAAATTTAACAAGCAATATCTCGAAAATGGTTCACTCAACAAGCAAAATGTATATGACATTATTATGAGCTAAGAGTTAATTTGGTTACGTTCTAGGTACAGTTTTACAGGAATATACGAGTGCTGCCCAGAAAGTAGCCTCCGTTTTGAATAAACATGAAACCAATATACATATTAAAGTTTCATTACGTACATCTGAAAACTACAGCTTTTCTTTATTTTCCTACATAGTCTCCAAACAGATTCAAGCACGTGTCATACCTTTCCGGTCTTTGAAATACCCTCTACATAAAATTCTGCCGCCTGTGAACTAAGCTAACCTGTCACGGCGTTTTGAAGCTCTTCGTCATTGCCAAAGCGCTAAGCTGCAATGCACTTTTTCATGTACGGGAACAGATGGAAGTCGCTAGGGGCTAAGTCCGGGCTACGGGGGATGCTCAAAAACTGCCCATTTGTGTTATTTGCTGTGTGAGGGCGAGCGTTGTCATACAAAACACAACACCGGATGTCATAAGACCACGACGCTTGTTTTGGATTGCTCTTCTTAGCCTTTTCACACTTCATCTTGGCGGGATTTGTTCTTTCGGCGCTCATATTGTTAGATTATAGGTAGCAAACACGCGATAGTACGATGCTGCACCTTGCACAGCTAGAAGCGTGCTGTGCCAGTGCGCACGCTGATGCCGAAATGGCGGCGCTACCCCCACTACTTCTCGTGCTATGCATGAACGGAGGTTACTTTCTGTACAGTCCTCGTAGATGTAAGAAGCAAAGCCACAGTACTGACAGGCCGGCTGTGTCATGTCGTGCTCTCAGACGCAAAACCCCGTGCGAGCGGTCAGGTTTTATACCGAAGACCCTGTGGTAGGTAGATAAAGTAATGCATCCGACTCAAAATTTGGATACCAATATTTCACCGCAATACAATGTATGTTTTGAGGCTCCCTGAATAAAAAAAATCAGAAAAAACGTCCGTGTTAAATGACCCTTTCCATGAAACATTTTTCGTTTGTTTTTTATTTTCTCAAAAACGGCTCTAATGATTTTGAAACAAATACCACATGTTTAAGACAAATGCATGGCAAATGAGATTTATAACTTGAATTTCCTGGGAATAGCAGTTGAAGTCCTCTTCATTCGGAATTACTTTTGCATAACGGTAAACTGTAAGGCATAACAAATTTTACTATATAAGAAAAATTTGTATCTCCTTAAAACGTACAGTTTGTTAAACTTTTCCCGTGGCATTAACCATTCCCGAGATATTCTTTGTTATTGCTCCTATTTTTCAAGTGGTAAGTCGTTATTAGTTTTCTCGTCGTCTTGCAAAGAGCATGGAATTTCAAAGTCCTGAATAGTGACATGCTTTTTAAAAATTTCATTATTGCTTTAGCCTACTGTGTCTCTCTTATAATATCAACGAATGTGTAATGAAAGTTTATCTCGAGTAACAAGAATAGACAGAAGAATAAGATTTTGTAAGCATAGTGTACAGAAAATCAGCATGTGAATGCAACACATCAGATTTTTTTAACTTCCAAATTAACTATGAATTTTTAAACGTTATTTGAGGCAAATACTTCTGTTGTGATACTAGCTCGTACTATGATAGTGACATTTGAAACCAAACATTCGAGTCGGCAACGACAGAATGTAAAACATTCTTGACATCTGCCAGGTTAAGAAGTGAAGATGCAGAATGCTTTTAGAGAGAAGAGTTCCTTCTGCTCTTCTTAATTGAAGAGGCACTAATGCACCGGGCGCATAAAGTTGTTTTTTTTTATCTCCCTTAAAATCGCATCAATGCTTCGTAAGTAATCCAGGATTTCGCAGTCAAGAACGTCTTCGCCAAAACGCTCTCGTCAGAAAAGTAAACCTCTTGGGTTTTAAGGAAGAATAGTCCAAACCTCGCCCCTAAGTGCGCAGTAAAGTGACTTCTCTATTTTTATTTTCTGTTGGCTGTCTCGCCGAGGGTTGAATAATTAGTTTTGAAATGTAAATTACGACAGTTGTACGCCAAGTATGGTAGAAGCAGAACTTGGGATATGGAAATGGGACGTGTATTTATAAACAACATATAAATTACTGCATAGATATACCCTGTACGACTTAACAAAGAGACATAAGATAATTTTACTCTTCCTGGTCATACACTCGCAACTAGATTTACTTTGAAAATATCAAAACACTAACGTATTTAACTAATGGATTTAATAGGGATGGAACCTAGATACCATTGATATCTCGATGTTCTGGTCTCGAAGTGTGTGTAATATAGGGTTATTCAAAAAGAATGAACAGATTTTAAATATTCATTTTTAATGAACGACAACAGAAAGCGGCACATACGACACATCATTGAGTAGAGGAAGGTTCAAAGTTTCAAGCCCTACCTATTAGTTTCATTCGGTGCTTACAGCGACGCTTGTGTTTCTTTACGAGAAAATGGTGACGCCATACAAAAAGTAGTTTTATGTGCTGCAGTATGCAAAGAGTGTTTCATTGCAGCGTGCATTTCGTTGTAAGTTCAACAACGAGTCGCCTCGTCATAAAAAATTTACAATTGATACAATAAATTCGTAGAAGATGGTTGCGTATGCAAACGGCAAAGCACTGGTCGTCCTCGCATAACAAATGGTGCTCATTTTGAACGCAGAATAAAATTTTGAACTTTTCTTATTCAGTGATGTATCGCATGTGTCGCCATCTATTGTCGTTTATTAAAAATAAATCCTTCGGTACTTTTTCGATACTTGAGTGTTAAGTTTTCCATTATTGAAAATTGTTGCGTTTAACTTTATGCTAAATAAGGAATAAAAAGGGGTCCAGACTTCACGTTATTGTCTTGCACGTGTCCCCAAAGAGTAGCCGGACTACAGTTCCTGATAGACCTTGACTGCGTTTCCTGTGGGTGAATGAATGTAACATTCCATAGATTCCTGAGCGTAAAATAAAAATATGCACAACAATGGGGGAAGGAGTATCAATTCAGAAAATTATTAGTTAAAGTTCTTTCAATTACAATGGGTATAAATCTGTGATTTGCCCCACAATTTTCTGAACATTGACCGTTAAATACTCCAGGACGATTAAACCAAAATGTTAGGTACTTGTGTAACACTCGGCGTTAACTGCGATGTGAATGAAGCTGATATAACTGACGCACTAAATCACGTTTCTGCAATAGCCTGGCTTGGTGACTCAATCTCAGCCATTAAATTTACCTACACCGGTGATCAAAATCTGTGAATCCAGCAGAAACAAATCAGAACTTAAGAGTGAGGTAATGCAGCGCATGGAAATATTTGTTCTCAAGAATGTTTGTTTACTTTATATCTCTGCATTTGATATAATACTTATTACTTTCTTTACTACGTATAGTAAGTAGGGGAAGTATTGTATTCCACCCAAAAATTCGATACCAAGATTTCACCGGAAATATATGTTTTGAGGCCCCCTGGATCCAAAAAAAGCATTTTTGGAAGCATGTCCGTGTGTGTGTGTGTGTGTGTGTGTGTGTGTGTGTGTGTGTGTGAACAGCATAACTCAGAAACGAACAGTCGGATAAACAACAAACTTGGTATTTAGGTTCAGTATCTTCCAGAGATGCGACACGAAGGTTTTCAAGTAATTCCCCCACCCCAGATTACCCTTTACATGGAACATTTTTCGAAAATTTTAATTTTCTCAAAAACGGCCCTACGATTTTGATTGAAATATCATATGTTTAAGATATTTTCATGACAAATGAAATGTATATCTCGGATTTTCTGGGAATGTCTCCAAAAGTATTCTTCATTGTGAACGACATTTGCATAACTGGTAAACCATAAGAGATAGACAAAATTTTACTGCACAAAGAATGTAGATCGCGTTAAAATACACAATTTATTTCAAATACATTTTTTTGTTCAGTGAACCATTTTCGAGATATTGCTTGTTATTCCCTTAAATTTTTCAATACTTATACTTTTTCTCAAATAGGAATTCGTTATTCGTTTTTTATGTCCTGTGCATACAAAGAGAATGGAATGCTCCACATAGCAACCAGTTCTTAAAACATTTGACTATCACTTAAAGCCTACCATATTCCCCTTGCATCTACAAGAAAATTAGCAATAAGATTAACATCTCGATTAACATGAAGCATATGGAGAATAAGCGTTTGTAAAAATAGTTTGTACAAGAGAAGAGAAAGTCATGTGATTGTAACACATCAAATTTTTTTGCTTCTAACTTTGAGTCTAATATGTCTGTATTAAAGATGTATATGCTAATGTATGTGGGTGGGTAGCAGAGAGGCTTAATCCACAAACTTGCTGTGTTTCCGAGTGTTATATGTATAATTTATTACCGGATGAAATAATACACATGTTATGTGATAGTTGTGGATAATGATAGAATGGTGTAACACACACACATTATATTTAGTTGTTTGAGTTTCATGTAAATACATATTGGTTTATAATTATAAAATTGCAGAATAAAGAAGAATTGCTAGTATTTGTTTTTCTTTGAGTAGAAATAATCCTTTAAAAGAACATTTTCAGTACAAACTATAGTTACATAAAAAGGGAAGCATAGAAGTTTATTATAAGTGACTAACAATACGGATATATAACCTGTAGCATTATCAAGATAAAAAAATAGTGCTGTCATTTGGAGAATATCAAACAAGAACAATTTCGGAATTAGCACACAATATAAAATTGTTTACATGCGTTTAAACACAGAAACTAGTAATAAGTATATAATTCAGTTAAAAACCGATCGTCTTTACAGCTTTTTATAAAGTGAGTGTCGAGTATCGCTGCTCAAAAATCACTATCGATATCGAGTATCGCGAAATAGTAGTATCGTTCCATCACTAGTACGAGTACTTTATAGTACGTTCCATCACTCGTATTTAATTATTGCTTCATGACTGAAGTAGAGCTTTGTATAAATCAGACAAAAATAATTTAAATCTCACTACTAATCAGAACTACAACGAACCACAACAACTAAGTTGCCTTCACCATCCTCTGAAAACGTTATAATTCAAGAGAAACTTTCGAAGAAGTCTGTGGCAGCTTTGTTGATCCTAGCTATCTTAACAGTGTTAAATTTGACAAAATTTACGTACCTTTTCTAAACAACTATTGTTTTTAGGACTGGGATTTTTTAAAGAAACCTAGTATATACATTTATTAACACTCTAACACGGCAGTAAATTTTGAGTTTTTTTTACAGAAATATAACTTTTATTAAACTTATATTTTTCAAGCAAAATTTCAATATTTTAGACATTAGTTTCTAAAAAAATGTCCACGTTAACATATTTTTCTATTGTAATGTAACTGGTAACATTTTCATTCTTCTATATTCAATAGTTACTAAGAAGCAAAAACAGAAGTTCACTACAAGAGGCGCTCAACAAACTTGATGGTTTTTGTTTCGCCTTTTACAACAAAAAATGAAATAAATAAACGCAATAACATAGATACGACACAATGCGTTGTATTTAGTACAGTTTGATGGCTATAACAAGCTTCTAATGTTACAAAAAAGAGAGTTAATTTCACTAAATACACGTTGCAACTAATTAAATTAACTACACCCTTCATTAACGTTTCTCTTGCACCAAAACATGTGCAGGAAAATTATTCATGTATGAACCTTGCCCTTTTCAAAATAAATTAGCGTTGTGAACTACTGTTATGCCCCAGGTAGCGCCAATAGGAACTGCGTTAAATTTTAGTTTAATCCTAGGGCTAATTTAGGAAAACATATTACACTTGCGGTGAAACAAAGGGTTTGTATTAATTCCAGTTTCTTTTAAACTGGGACGCATATAAAAGAATGCCGAGGATTCTGGAAACACCAGACGAGCAACTTAAAGGTATTTTGTTGAATATCTTACATAATTATTTAATATTGAATAGATAAAAGCACCTAAAAATAAAACATTATTCAGAAAGACAGTAGTTATTTTTAGTACGCAACATTCATCTTGCGTGTAGAAGAAATAAAATTAAATAAAAGCATAAGAATATTGGCGTTTATGTGTTTTTTATCGCGAATAGTTTACGAAATCGCTTTTTTAGTTTTTTAACTGCTGTGGTCCTTAGCGTCCCCTTCTATATTTGGCGTGAAAGACCGGTAATTTTGCTCAGAGGCCTCTTTATCAGGCTTTAGGTTCTTTTATGTGCCGTAAATCTACGACAGGGGACCACCGGCTTTACTTCCCTTCCGAAGGAGGCCCTGCTAAGAATTTTTATGCCCGAAAAGATCATCGCCCTCCGCCGGGTTTGAACCCACGACCTCGGGAGTTAGTGGCTAGTATGGTAACCACTACGCCACGGAGGAGGACAACGAAATCGCCATTGCACATTTTTCATAAATACCTTTGTGAAAATTCAGTAGAGCTCATTTAAATCTGTTTTTGCAAATAAACTATTCAATCCTTCTTGTATAATGCGTCAGTGTGTATAATATGCTGTGCCTACTTTGTTTCTAATGTGTATACAACCAGAGTCCTGTTTTATTTTCCGGAGTAAATGTCATTAATACTCCTGAAAAATATTTCTGTAATTTCTAAATGAAATATGTAATAATTTTAGGATGTTCTGTCTCCTTAAAATAAGAAGTTGAAAATATTTAGTGTCTACGCTAATAATAATAATAATAATAATAATAATAATAATAATAATAATATCCTTAAGGATACCCATAGGTGAAATTGCTAATTTCTACAATTATGTATATATTTGCTTCACATTTATACCGTGCATTACAAATGCCAGAAATATAGTGCTCACTAAATTTCCTTACAATCTTAAATATAAATAAAAATTAAACAAATCATGTTTTATAAATTAATGAAAAAACTAAATAATTCTTTAGTAGTTTTAAAGTTATTACTTATTTAAAGAATTATGTAACCACAAAAAAGAAACGCTCCAAACGATAATTCATTTTAATGTTTATTCCAAAAGAGGTGAACACCATAAAAAAAAGGTGGAGTCGAAATTTTTGTTAGTTTTTTAGTTTGTTGAAAACAAGTATTAACTTTGTAAAAGCAATCTTGGATGCTGATCGAATGTAAGAATTAATATGCTCACAAACATCAAAAATTCAGAAAAATCTCTTCCAGCATTTTTTATTTGTACCTTTTAGATTTAGCGCAAAAGTTTGAAGCAAATTCAACGAAAGTTTCATCCTGTGGAACATTTTGAATCTCCAAAAATGTAAAACAAACAGAAAGCGTGCAAATCAGCTTTGAAGTTTTAAAGCGGTTGTTTGTTCAGTGAACAGGGACCTTTAAGAAGTCACGTGATGACACTTTTACACATCACTGACAGATAATAAATACTGATTATCAAACTAGAAGGTTCAACGGTTCAATTACAAGTACAAAATAAAAAAATCGAATTTTTAATATATTTTAGACAATTTTTATCTATAGTGGTATAACTACAAAGCAGACTAAAAGAAAATATTAAGGGAAGATATTTATTTTCATTGTTTTTAAATTTGTGATTTAATTTTGCCCCTGCTGTATTCCATATAACACCTCACAAGTCAGAAGTCAGTACGCATTCCTGTCATCGTCACGGTAGCACAATTGGTAGAGCATCGACACAAGCCGTAGAACAATGAATAAAACCTTATGTATGTAGATGATGTAAAAATAAATTCATTATATATGCGTTTTAGTTTTACGTAACTCACGCAGGTTTCCACAAAGGATGTGACGGCTTCCATTTAAAATCACAGGATGTGTTATCAACGCATTCACTCAGTGACCCTTCCACGTATCCGTCGGACCCTTGGCTCCAAGTGTCGCCAGTAAAATATTTATCTGCTCTGTAGAATGAGGGGGAACACGCAAGCGGATGTGGCTGTGGACGGAAAACATGAGTGCACATCAGGACCTCATCAGCTGCGCTAGACATGGAAACTTGTACGCTTCCACGCAAAAAATTTGCCATTCCCGCTTAATTGCAACAACGGTGTAGGTATATTGTGCTTCAGAAAGTTAATGTTACGCACACGCACTTTATCCGAGTTTGCAGCCTTTGCATCTTATTCAATACAAAAATCTAGCTAAGGCACTGCATCGCACAATGTTTGTGGTAGACAGTACAGCTTTGGGTCTTATAGGCCGTAGTCAATTGGAGGTTTTATTACTTTCTCTACTACGTATAGTAAGTACCGAAAGTATTGCATTCCACCCAAAAATTTAATACCGAATTTCACGTAAATACATATTTTGAAGTGCCCTGAATCCAGCTAAATATTTTTGGAAACATGTATGTGTGTGTCTGTGAACAGCATAACTCAAAAACGAAAAGTCGGATAAATACCAAATTTGGTATTCGAGTTTAGTATCTTCCAAGGATGCGACACGAAGATTTTCAAGAAAATCCCCCCACCCCAGACTACGCTTTACATGAAACATTTTTCGAAAATTCTTGTTTTCTCAGAAATGGCTCAAACGATCTTGATTAAAATATCATATGTTTAAGATATTTTCATGGTAAATGGAATGCATGTATTGAATTTTCTGCGAATGTCCCTAAAAGATCTCTTCATTCTGAATGACTTTCGCACAACTGGTAAACTGTAAGAGATAGAGAAAAGTTTTCTACACAAAAAATATAGATATCGTTAAAACATACAATTTATGTCATATATTTTTTTTCTGGAGTGAGTCACTTCCGAGATATTCCTTGTTATTTGTTTGAATGTTCCAATACTTATACTTTTTCTCAAATGGGAATTCGTTATTCGCTTCTTCTTTTTTGTGTGTGTGTGTGTGCCTCTCTCCCTCTCTCCCTCTCTCCCTCTCTCCCTCTCTCTCTCTCTCTCTGTGTCTTGGTTTTGGATATGCAAAGAGAATGGAATACTCCACATAGCAACCAGCTCTTAAAAGATTTGACTATCGCTTAAAACCTCCCATATTCCCCTTGCACCTACAAGAAAATTAGCAATAAGGTAGTTTCTGCAAATGCTTACCTCGATTAACATGAAGTAGATGAGAATAAGTGTTTGTATAAATAGCTTCTGCAAAAGTAGAAAAAGTTGTTAGTGCAACACATCAGATTTTGTTTTCTAACTTCAAACTTTTCGATCATAGCTGTGGTGCACTTCTTTACCGCTGGGGTCGAAGTTTACTCTTGTAATTGTGGTGAAATAAAACTATTTTTGTTTTAAATTTCCATTCGATCCAAGATTTCCGTATTGAAATTCCACCTGAGAAGCACATTTTGAGTTCCGATTAACCTCCCTCCGCCCAAAAGAAATAGTGTATGTGTGTGAATGAAAGAGAGAGAGAGAGAGATTCACACCCGAATTAGACATTTTTAAGCATTCCCAAGCGTATTTACATGGAGAAATGTTAGTTTTCTAAAAAGAGGTCTCTCTGTTTTAGTTAAAACATAATATATTTGAGAAATAAAAACATGTTGAGTTTTCTGTGAATAGGCTGTGATACCATCTTCCTGTTGGCTGAGTTTCATATAATTTAATACCTGGGAAATCGTAAGGCCAGAAAAAACGATCTCATTAAATTACATAATTTGTGTAAAAACTTTTCATAGTTAGCCATTTTTAAAACATGTTTCATTACATGAGCACACTTTTCTAAGTTTGTGCGTTTTCTGACGGGCATGCCTGAAACTTTGCGACTCTTTATTTTTTACTTCCGTTCTCTAGAGCTTTCTACCATAACTAAACATTTGTGTGCTGTTTCCGCATTTTGTGTGTAACTAAGCCCTTATGTTGAGGCAGTATTTTTAACACTTAAATGATTTCAGTCAAATTATATAATATGTAAATTCAATAACAGCCCGCATTGAAGCCATATGTGTATGTAATAATTTGTAAAATGTATGTAACAGTCATTGCATATGCTTATATTACTGTTTCCATGTGTTTATGTTATGTGAATATATTACGTAATTTAAGAATGTAGGAGCTGTGAGAAATAGGTTTAAAGTTGCTAACAATGAGGTAACCTTGAGGCAATAATGAGTAAGGAAGTTTAAATACTACTAGTCATTATTAGAGCAGCAATAATGTAAATTTAGTGACAGTTTAAAAATAGCCAATCAACAGCCAGAAAAAACTTTAGTTAAATGAAGGTATTCTATTGGATTAGGCATAGCCAATCAGAGACTTGAAATACAGAAATCTACAAGTTAAGGCGGTGGAAAACAGTTCAGTTGCCTCTAAACAGTGCTTATAACCAGAAGTGTTACTTCTAGACAGCGCTTATAACCAGACGCGAGATGTGTCCTCGAGAAATTAAATACGTATTCGTGTGAGACGAAAATGGTTTACGTGTTAAACAGGCAAGTATTAAATAAAAGAATATCGCAGTTCTTTATATCAGTGAAGTATTATTTAATTCGTATTAAGTATTTATAAAAGGAGGGAAGTAAAGTAATAGTCTGTGTAAGCCTACATTCTTGTCGCATCACGCCCTGCCAAGATATCCATGTCCTTAAAATAATACTGACGCAGCCGAGGCAAACATAAATATTAAATATTTAAAGAAACAGTTTAATTACAAAGTTAATATTTTTTTTAAACTTGCGGCAAAGGCCACCTGAAAGTACATTTGGGGCGAAGGCTACCGGAAACTATTTACTATACGTGCAGTTTAAACTACTACAAGTTCAGCTCCCTAACAGTTGAAATATAATACAGCATCTACAAACTGTCTTTCAATACGTAGCAGCAACTACCTACTTCAAATTGACGTCCATACGTGGTGCAAAAGAAGTTTAAATTATTATTCTCACAGCTCCTACATTATTAAATTACGTAATACATTCATATAGCATTATTGAACATGTATACAATGATATAAGCATATGCAATGACTGTCACATACAGTTTACAAATTATTACATACACATATTGCTTCAAGGGGGTGTTATTGAATTTACAATTATATAATTAGACTGAAATCATTTAAGTGTTAAAAATACTGCCTCAACTTCAATGTTAATGAGCAACTAAGTGTATATTATTACAGTTGACATAATTATCATCGATAGCCCAAATACTATGTTGCGATATGAACAAGTGCGGCAAGTCCATCTTTGCTGAACGAGGAAGAAGTTTGTAAATAAGAGACGAAGTCGACACTTCCCAGCACTTCTGCAAATCTCTTAACGCATGCTATTGCACAGTAGTCTTCCAGATAGTGAATAATAGAAATGCTTAAATAAAATTGTTTCTGTCAGCTTATCAAAAATACTGTCAAGGTCGACCGTACTAGCCCCTGCGAACTGGTCACGCCTAGTAAAATTAACATTAGGGTGAAATGGCTGCTTGCGCCGAAAGAGTAATGTTTAAATGATAAAATCGAACTATGAAATATGAATATATTGCATGTCTGCAACAATAAATATACACATCAGTAGTTGGAGAATTAAATACATTTTATTAACGTGTGCAGTAAAAATGCAAAATACACGGAGTCGAGGAATTTCAAGGTACCACACATGACAGCCTGAAAAGATATCGTCGAAAAGATCATGTACAATATTGTGACTTTGTTCAGCTTTTTCAAACTGTCACTTTTTTCAGTTCTCTCTGTCACTTGTTCGTTTTTATGTAGTTCACCTTCACTTGGGGTTCACTTCACTATCTCTGTCACTTCACTTCTTCGTGACGTAGCCTCGTTACGCCGGACGATTCACTTCACTCTGGAATAAAACACAAGACTTCTACAATCCGTCGCTCCGCAGTAGCAGTCGCTGCATGTCACAACAGTTGTCCCATACTGTTCGCAGAATCGCTCTTGACGTCGCACCAGAAACATAGTCGTACAACTCTCTCGCACTCGCTTATACTATCAATGAAATCTTCCCACAATGTTCTCGAACGTTCTAGAACTATTTCGACACTCTTTCTGGAGGAGAGGAGGAGATAAAGCTTCTAGAAGATTCTGTTTATCTGCCGATATCCCGCCCGGTGTTTAAGCTGGCGAGGGCCGTTATTGTTGTTTACTCTAACCGCCCGGCGCCGACCTCCCAGTAATCGTTGGCCATAGCTGCTGTGCCACAATATGCATGTGTTAAGTATAAAACAAAAACTCGGAAATATAAAATACTATACTTCGTCACCTATTTTCAAGCTTCTCGATTTTGTTACTAACCATCAACCCTTCAAATTTATCCCTTAGCTATATAAATAGAGCTCAGATCTTATGGATGCATTTGCAAGTAACTCTTAACTCGTGAATTTATGTTTTGAGAATCTGTAACAGAGATTATACTCATTTAGAATGTTTAGGAAGTAACTAAAGATGGCAAATAAATAGCCTACAAATACATATGTACTTGCAGGTTATGCCAGGCAGCTGCGTCAGTGCATCTGGATTCACTCTGGGTATAATCTCTTCAGAGAAAAAAACTTGAGTTTGGACATTTTTTATTTGTCCATTTTAACCCTATGGTAACGTAATAGCCTACAGGATTTATCAGATGTGGATGGATGTTTCAGTGCCCTGTTTTGATAAGTTTACATAAAAACAAGTGTACATAGCTGTGATAAAATCGGTAATAAACTGGAGACTATAAAATGTGGCAATAAGCAGCAGAGATGGATTGAACTTCCTTATATTATTACCAGCAAGACCCGCAGTTCTGTTCGCCTAGCGGTATTAACTTGGGATATTCTACTGTTTTGCTCCCCCGCACACTTTCTCGTTCCATCTTGCCACTCTCCCACTCCGTCTGACTCGTTCTCACTTTCTCCCCCTATCAATTTCGCTTTTACTTCCTCTCTCTCTTTTCATTCTGTTTCATTCTCCCCCTATGTCGTCTCCTTTCTTCTCTATCACGCCATGTGAAGTTCTGAACACCGGCAATACTTTTTCTGGAGTGTTAATGAACATTAACCCCTCTTGCTTATACTTGCAGTCTCTTGTGATAAGCGGTAACATATACAAATAATAGTAAAGTAAAAAATTGTATAACTTCTGAAATACTCACCCTATCGAAATGTTATACATAGCTTGTCGGAAGCATTATACTTGTAAAGTTTTGTTACTTACTG
Source organism: Deroplatys truncata (assembly GCA_030765065.1). Classification (NCBI taxonomy): domain Eukaryota; kingdom Metazoa; phylum Arthropoda; class Insecta; order Mantodea; family Mantidae; genus Deroplatys; species Deroplatys truncata. The sequence goes on from CM060975.1 coordinate 101,193,470, forward strand.
CCTAAAAAAACTGAATAAAATGCAAGATATTCCGAATTTTCTATTTTGCGCCCTTCTTTCTTTGGGGCAAGTAAATTGTCATATAGCCTATTTTCTAAGTAGGGCCTGAAGTATTTTGTATACTAAGTTTCGTATCAATTGGTTGCGCATTCTTGAATGAAAAACGTAATATATACACACACTAAAACAAAACAAAATAAAATCTGCAGTGCGCCATCCGGTACCTTGTTTCCTATACCAGGACATGTATTCCAAATTTGTGAAACACTTCTTTCATTTTATAGATTATTGTACATATTTTTCGTATAATCTAGTAAATAAAAGGAAATTAGATAATATGAATAAATTAAACATCAAATGTAATGTTTATAATTGAAATTTAAATCAAAATATATTCGACTACTCTTAGTGGAAACCAGCAACATAAAATAACTGGATTCATCTATTCCGAATTTCTAGTAAATAATTAGTAAATTAAACAAGATAAATGTAACAAAATATTCTGCACTAATCTAAGCTACATTCCAAACAGTGGTATCCAGTGGTCAAGGTACTGGTATCCAGTACCCAAATTACATTTATATATTCATTTTAAATAACGATAGAGAAATTTATAATAAATTTTATAACTTCATATCAAAATACTAAGTGGTATATATATTTTATTTATCCTTTCTGTAACTACTACTTCAATACACGCTCCTCAGTATGTATACTTTAACCATTTACTTTTCGTAATATACTTTAAGTAAAAAAGAGTGTTTCATAATTTATTAAACTTATATCACTGGATTAAACTTATCTTCCCTTATTCTTTTTATCGCACACTTCACTCGTACACTCGTATCGTACACTCGCGAATTTCTTTATAATGTTTCACTTCACTTGACACAATCACTATATAACTGTTCTATAAAATTATTACTTCACTTTTTCTTTAAAGTATAATATTTCACTTGTTTTGCCACTACATTCACTTTATCTCTGCTTACCACCATATTCCACTCCACTTTCCCTCGCCACCAACTTCTTCTTCTCGCTTAAAACCATAGCTCTAACTTCCCTAACTCCTCCATTCACCACCTTCTGCTCCAGACTCCCACTCCTGCTATCAGCTCCTGCCCTTGATGATCATCATTCTCGCTCATTTTCCTCTTCGCCCGTTATCCTCCTCACTTCTTCCTCGATTATCCTTCATTTTCGACCATTTCCTCCCCTTCTTTCACCATTCTTCTGCTTGTAATTATCTAGAACTATAGACCTATTTCCTTTAGTTTTAAATTATTTTCTTCATTATTTGCAGATAGTAATTCATCCTGATCATATTTTTAGGTAATAGGTGAGGTTGTATGTATCCTACCTGGTATCCACTTAAAACTTGCCTTTCTTCTATTGTCTCATTATATTGACATATACATTCAAACAATATATGCTCCGTTATTCCTTTCTGATTGCAATAATCACATATGTCGTTCTGTGTTTTATTAATTTTCCTCGAATGGATTTATATGGACTATGTCCGGTTAAAAGCGCACAAACATACGAATAATATTATTTAAAAATGCTAGTTTGGGCTTCGAAAAAATCGTAAATTTAATGATTTTTAGCGATAAATTTATTTAAGCTGCTGCCATAATTTGCTAACAAGCTAAGTAAATATCCTGTATACCAGCCTGAAGGAATTGGCCCTTACTCGTGATTTTAAACAAGCACAAATTACCTATGGTATATTCCGTGAATTCAGAGCTTTGTCTCCACAGAAATGAGGGCATCTTAAGGGGTGGGTTGTAAGAGGATTTCTGAGTAGAAGTAATGGAAGTACATTCCAAGGCCACCTGTGATGGCGCTAATGCATGTCTCTTTTGTTTTCAGGTAAGTGATGCATCTGCTACTTTGACAGTCCATTATTCCTCATCATCTCTGGAAGCTTCCAGACAGAGCTGAATGCGGACTCCAACGGTGAGTGTTGTCACATAAGTGTTGATGGAAACATATAGCTGAAATGCACTGCGTCTTCACATTTGAGAGGCGGCCATTAGCTGTTAGATATCTGACGTCCATCATCTCTGACCTCCTTCTGTCTTTTGTTTGGTGTAGGCATTCTGTTGTTAATGGACTTACTTCCATGAAAATAGACTTTCAGAAAGTGTAAATGGGTTTAAATGGCGTGTCGCCTTAACTTCTTCGTTCTTAAATTACTAAATCTGAAATTTTAATATGTTTACCAATGATGAGAACAATCTTTATGTTCATTAATAGGCTTGTATGTTGGAGACCGAAATCAAAAGTTGACTACACTACGGTATAAAAACCGGTTCGCTCCTGCCTACTAGGCTACATACAACTGGAGGTAACTTTAAAGTACTGCATTCCTCTTTATCGATCCAAACAATTAGAAGTACAGTTATTAATTACTGACCAGTATTTTGGCCCTACACGAAACGTACTTTGAACTTCTTACTGCTTTAGTTGGTCGTTACTGGTAGTAAAATAAAAAAAATTGTTTTGTGTTATTTATTTCGTTCATATATTCGTTTTATCAATTTCAAGTTAAGATTCAAATTTAAAAATTACTATTCAGTTTTGAATTCCGATGAATGGTTAATTAGCTAAAATTGTCTTTAAGTTTCACAAATTTAATTTTTCTATAAAACTGTAATCGTACCAGCTCATTATAAATATTTCGATTCATTGATATAAACTCGACAAAACAAGTGTTTTAAATCGGGTGGGAATCTGTGAGAAAGAGAAAAGAAGGCTAGTAAACCTGCCAAATACTTTTATGTAAAGTCTAAGTCTAAAATGATTATAAAACTAAAACAGAAAATAGTTTATGTACAATCCTAGCACAATACGCAGATTGCTGTTATGAACACGAATGCTTTGTAGTTGCATAAAGATTAAAGGGAAAGATCGGTGAATTTTTCAAAATCCAAAGTACTCTACTGAGCTTGTTAAAGTTTTTACCCTTTGGAAAGATAGAATCAGATGAAAAGTTCAACGCCATAGCCAGCACGATATTAAATTCCCCAATTGACTGGCATTTTTCGGTAAACCACAAAGAGACCTCAAATTCATTTTGAGATGAACTACCCTGAATGGCGACTTGCAATGTCTTAAGTCTTTTCAAATCCTGGACTTCGTAGTTTAACCAACTATTAAGTCAGTGGGGTATGAGATATGCAGTGGGGCCGGGACCATAGCCAAACCAGTGGTTGGTTCTAAAAAAGCAGTAAACCTAGTCATCATGTTCTACTGCAGAAACTATGCAGTGTATTGCTGCTCATTAAAACAGTAAATTACTTCCGGTGGAGCCCTAGCCCAAGCGTAACTGTAGTTGTTAAAACTGCATAACAACTTGTTACGGAACAAGTGGGCGGGGCATTGGAAGGACAGTCTGGTAAAGAAAACATATGCATTTCCGAGTTGCAATTAGTAGTGAAGCTAAGACCTGCAAATGTAGTACTGTACATTCCCTTTTCACCTTGCCCTACACTTCCCTCTGAACCCTAGTCTTGATGCGTTAGGCATTGTCAACAAAAACAGTGGCGCCCTCCTCCAGGCTCACTCATATACTAGCTAACCAGCACCGATATTTCACGGAAATACGAGTTTTGAGGCTCCCTTAATCTAAAAGACATTTTTAGACAAAAAGGTGTGTGTATGTTCGAGAAAGAGAGAGAGCGAGAGCGAGAGAGTGCGAGAGAGTGCAACATAAATCAAAAACGAAAAGTTGGTCAACTCCAACTACTTTTTGCCTGGAAAAATTTTTGATATTATTTTGTCTCCAAAAGACTGACTATTTTGATTAAAACACCATAAGTTCAAGGTATTTATATGACGAAAAAATAGAAGCATGCTTTGAATTTCCTGAGAATAACCTATGAAGGCCACTTCATTCGGAGGGAATTTTGTAAACAATAACATACAAAAACTTTTACACAAAAGCGTAATCTCTTAAAAGAGAGAAAGAGAGAGTTTATTTCCAATATTTTTTTGGCATCAACCATTTCCTAGATATCCTTTAACATTTGTTTAAATTTTTCAGTACTTGGTTTTTTTAAACTTCTGTCGCTATTCACTTGTTTCTATCGATGTTATGGGAATAATAATAATAATAAACTTATAGCGAGCGGCATTAAAACATCTAAATTTTGATTTGGTTTCCTCTAATCCTCTTGAAATCAGTAATGAAACCATTTTTGCAAATTTTATTTGGATTGACTTGAAGTACGTATAAAAACAGGTTTTCGTAAGAATAGTTTGTAGAAGTTATAAACATGTGAATGTAACACGTCAGATTTTACTCCCCGGTGTGAGGAACTCGCTCATACCCAAGTGTTTTCGATACATAAATCTAAACTGAATATTTTCATAACGATTCTTGAGCGGCTTTACAAGTTCAAACCGACGGTTAAAGTGGCGTAAACGGGAATTACGAAAGCATGGGTTCTGAGTAACTCGTATCGGTGTTCTGGGTCTTACTCTTAGTTGGATTCCTAACTAAGTAGAATTTCTGGTAGTGCCGAATGGGTGCTATTATGAGATTATACCAGTCAATAACTGATCTATTTCTCTGACGATGTTTATTGTTAGTCAGAAGCACTCAAACCTGCTACGTAGAGCCAATGCAGCCTAGCAGAAAAGTTTATAGACGTTTTTATTTATTACGGTTTTATGGAAGTAAGTTGCTGGAAACGCTGTTCGTTATATCTGAAACTTGTCCGACTTCAAAACGCCTTTTCATGAGGCAGTCCCGAGGGAATATCGGCTTATTAGCGAGACAAATTAAAGATCCAGGACTGCTGTGCCCCAAGGAAGCGCATTATTCCCAGCCAAACCACTGCTCGCTGAATGGGCTAAAGATTTATTTTTCTGTATCCTTCTCTCGTTCTCTCCCTTCCCTCCCCGGTTATCATTAGCGTCCCTTGTAATTCCGATCTCCTTGGAGAAAAGAAGGAAATACATTGATGTGAAATTAAAAATCGTTTTCTTGACAATGTGAAGTAGCAAAAAGGTATTTCACGTTTGTTACTTTACAACCCAAAAACGACGTAATCGACTGCTGAGAGTCGTAATATGCGTACATAAAAGAAAACCTTTACCGAATTGTTACCTCCTCGAGTAGGTAGATTATGTATTGCAATACACCCAAAAATTGGATACCGAAGTTTTACCGTAAATATAGTAAACTTGTGTAATTTAAATATGAAGGTTCTAAGAAAAAATTCGAATTGTGCAAGAATTCGAATTAAAAAAATAATGGTATTGGCTGGGTGTGTGTATGTGTGTGTCTTACATGTATTCTGAAGTGATGAGAGTATATTGTACAGTACTACGGAAAGATACAGTACAGTAGTAATAGCAGTATACAGCGATAGGCCTAACGATGTAATGAATCATTTTAGCATAGACTCACTATGAATAAATCATGTAGAAAGCATTGCATGCACATGAACTATGTGCTATAAGAGATGTATAAGTCTTGTTGATAAATAGGAATATGAGTCGTACTCGACCTCTTCTAGCGCTGTAGTTGCTGATTGCCGTGAAAAAAAGCCAAAAGACGACTGTGTGATATAAACAGGCAGAAAATAGAGTCTGAATGTAGACAAAGATCAACATTGGAGCTACCAAAGGAAATAAAAACTAGGTGGGGTAAGGAAACATATATTTTGGAATTAGGTATAAAACAGAGGACGGGTGTAGCATGGCTTAGGTTGGGAGGGTGGAAAGCTCGCAAGATTGTTGATGATGATGGCAGGAGGATTTGCCCATTATGCGGAGAACAAGAAGACTGGACACATATTTTGGCAGTATGCGTGCAGACGGAGAGTATTAGGAAAACATTATTACCGGTAGTATTTTTGGCTTCCAACAGACGGAGGACAGCATGCTGGGTCTTGATTCTAAACAGTCAAAACTGGCCAAGCTTGGGCACATAATTAATGGAAATACATGTACTAAGAGATAAGGTATTTATGTAAATTTTCTTTAAATATATGTGGTGCTTGAGCACTTGTTTGCGTGTGTGATTCAAGAGTGTTTTTCAATTTTATATGTATATAATGTGGTGATTATAAACATAGTTGTTTCTGGTCGATTCTACATGTCACGTATACGCACCAGGTATTTTTCTAGACAGCATGTACAGTCTTATGACCCATGCGACTGTGTTATGCAATTAATGTAATTCTAAGTACTTAATAAATACTACTACTACTACTACTACTACTACTACTACTACTACTACTACTACTACTACTACTACTACTACTACTACTACTACTACAAATTCCTCTGGAGACATTTTCATGAGTGGAGCACAATGCTTACATTGTCACCCCGAGAGGAAGACGATTGTCATGTTTATCGCTTCTACAAAGCAAATAAAGTGCTAACGTACAAGAATTTAGTTTTACAATTGGAAGTTTGTCCATTGTATAGTAGTGTCGCCTCCCACCCTGGCATATTCCATAACTCGGCATCACTCCGAAAACGTTTTCTTCGAATTAAACATAACTATATTCAAATAAAAGCAGTACTTATGCACTGTTTACATAGTAAATACAAGGGAACAAAGGAAAAGCTCGAATTAAAGAATAATTCAAATTGAAAATTTTCGAGTTGCCCAAGTTCATTGTACATGTTTTGAGGCCCATTGAATTGGAACATTTCTGAAAAATGTGTGTGTGTGTGTGTGTGTGCGCGCGCGCGCGCACGCGTATGGGCGTGTTGGTAAAATTGATAGTATCTCCAACTTCTTTCTCCTACTATCTTCTATACAATATCTTTCGGCTTTATGCTGCTCTATATCCCTTCAGGTTTCTATTTTTCTGTCCTCTGGGCTATTTTATCCTCATCTGTTTTCACCTTACGTATATATACTATTCTTCTCTTTCTCTGCTTCCCCAGTGTTATTTTCTTTGCCTTCCTGTTCTGTCTCTCCTTATTTCCTATTTCTGCACCTATTACTTACACTGCCACTACCTATAGTAAGGTAAGAGGAAATATTGTATTTCACTCGAGAATTCGATGTCTAGATTTATACGTAAGTACTTGTTTAAAAATCCCATAAATCTAAAAAAAAAAAAAAAAAATAGAGAGAGAGAGAGAAAGAGTGAGCAGCATAACTCAAAAAAGCGAAAAATAAATACCCAAGTTGGTAATTTAATTCAGTATCTTCCAAAAATGCACCACGAAGATCTTCAAGGAAGCACCCCCAAACCGAAACTATCCTTTACGTAAAAAATGCTTCTTTATTTTTTATTTTTAAAAAGGGTCTAACAACTTTAAAGATCATATGCTTATTTAAAAATATTTACATGAAAAATTGTACATGTTGCGTATTCTGCAAGCGGACTGTGAAGTTCTCTTCGTAAGGAAGGAATTGTATATAATTTTGTGTAAATTGTAAACCATAAGAGGGAGACAAAACCTGTAATTTGTGTTAATTGGTTTTGTAGCGTCGGCTGTTTGAGAAATTTGCTGCTGTTCGTTTCAAGTTTCCAGTAACTGAAGCCGTACTCTTCTGCAATTATATATTAGTTCTTTTGGTTCTCATAACTACCTGCAAAGAATCAATAGATAGCGACCTGTTTTTTAAACATTTCTATGTCGTCCTATCTCCTATATGTTTCTGTATAGCTAAACTTAATCGTGTATTGAAACCATTTATCATGAAGTTGACAGGAAAAAAAAGAATTTAAGACTAATACAAGTCATAGTGGGAAGGCAGAACACACCGGAACTTTTTTGGGCAGTTTTTCTTCCTCTACCATGTATGTAGTAGGTAGAGGAAGTACTGTATTGCACCTTAGAAATCTGATGTGTTACACTCACATGACTTTCTCTACTCTTGTACAAACTATTTTTACAAACGCTTATTCTCCATCTACTTCATGTTAATCAAGATAAACATCTTATTGCTAAGTTTCTTGTAAATGTAAGGGGAATATATTTACAAGGGCAATATAGAAATACAGTAGCCATTAAGCATATACATATTTCTTAATAGCTGGTTGCTAGGTGCAGCACCATTCCCTTTCCCACAGATTAATACTCTTTGCATATCCAAGACAAAAAATTAAATAACGAATTCCCATTTGAGAAAATAAGTATTGAAAAATTTAAGGGAATAACAAGCAATATCTCGAAAATGGTTCACTCAACAACAAAAATGTATATGACATAAATTGTGTATTTTAACGCGATCTACATCTTTTGTGTAGTAAAATTTTGTCTTATCTCTTATGGTTTACCAGTTTACCAAAATTCGTTCACAATGAAGAATACTTTTGGAGACATTCTCAGAAAATTCAAGATATACATTTTATTTGTCATGAAAATATCGTAAACATATGATATTTTAATCAAAATCGTTAGAGCCATTTTTGAGAAAATTAAACTTTTCGAAAAATGTTCCATGTAAAGGGTACTCTGGGGTAGGGGGATTTTCTTGAAAACCTTCGTGTCGCATCTCTGGAAGGTACGGAACCTAAATACCAAGTTTGGTGTTTATCCGACTGTTCGTTTCTGAGTTATGCTGTTCACAGACAGACACACAGACAGACACACAGACACACGGACATGTTTCCAAAAATGCTTTTTTTTGGATTCAGGGGATCTCAAAACACGTATTTCCAATGAAATCTCGGTATCGAATTTTTGGGTGGAATACAATACTTCCCCTACTTACTATACGTAGTAGAGAAAGTAAAAAGGCATGTTGAATACGAGGTGTGTGTGTGGGGGGGGGGTGGAGGCGGAGCAATAACAGGATAACTTCAAAACGAAAATTCTACTAAATACCAAACTTGATATTCAAGTTCAGTATCTTCCAAAGTTGCCACATGAAGATTTTCAAACACCTCCCACCTCAAACCACCTACCCTTCAATTAAAACCCTTCGAAATTTTGCATTATCTAAAAATAGCCCTAATGATTTGGAAAATGCCATACCTATATTTAAGGTATTTACACGACAAACGGAATGTATAGCTTGAATTTTCTGGGAATAGCTTGTGAAGTCCACTTCATTCAAAATAAATGTATAATCCTGCAACATGGAAAAGCGATAAGAGATGAGATAAAAACTTATTTTATTCTTTCTCTGTTTAACCTCCTCGTATGTAGGACTTACACCCCTCAGGACTTACAGGCGGGTGCCTGGGGTCAGAGGCCTGTCGAGGAACAGACACTCATAGATTAGACAGAACATGGATGGGTGATCAGCCCGATGCCTGGTACGGGAGGAAGGAAGTAGATGAAACGAAATGATAGTGAAATGGATGAAAGGAAAGGTGATGATGGAGCATTTGGTGGAATGAGTGGCGGGGGAAACCGGAGAACCCGGAGAAAACCCGCCCAGATGCCGCTTTGTCCACCACAAATCCCACATGCGGGTCCCTGAGATTGAACCCGGGCCGCCTCGGTGAGATGCGAGCGGTCTAAGCACTCGGCAACGGCGCCGCCTAGATAAAAACTACTAAGCCAAAAAAAAAAAACTGTAGAACATTTTTAAAGCATACGATTTATTTCCAATACCCTTTTTGTGGCAGCAGCCATTTCAGAGATATCCCTTAATATTGGTTTGAATTGTTGAATACTTTGTAATTTTATAAAGTGTTGTCGTTTGTTTCTTGCGATGCCGTGGAAAGAGTATGGAATTTTAATGCCACCATATAGCGAGACGTTTTAAAACTGAATATCTATTCGATTTTCTCTATCCCTCTTGTATCTATAATAAAATGTGTACTATAACTATTTCTGCAGATCTATTAACATGACGTAGATATAAAAATACGTTTTCGTAAGAATAGTTATATAAAAAGTTATATAAGCTATTTAACAAATAAACCACAGTGGGTAGATAGTCATGCAAATTGTTGGGAATAAGAATAAGCAAAGATAAATTATCAATCCGTGTATTTCCCAAGTGATGCAAGCAGTTGTACTGATTCTAGGAGCCCTTCCTAGGCTTTCTCTGCCACCTCAAACTGTACAATGCTACAGGCATTCCTTTGTCTTCCCGCTTTGCTTCCTAATTAATAGGAAACAAACCCTCTTTTCGCCCCATTTCATCAACGTACGTATCATCTGCGGTGAAAGCGAAACAAAGGAATGCCGAACATTGTTCTGTGTGGTACATTTCTTCGCATTTTATTCTTGGAAATCTCTCTAGGGGAACACCATAGTGGGAGGAGGGCCACATTCGCTTGAAAGCCAATTCCCTCCACCATTCCCTTTGTCCCTCGGGATGGTTTGAAGAACTGTGTGCATCATCTCCCGGATGCGGATACGTTTGATTCCTTGTTTGCTCATATATGACGTATATTATGCATTCAGGGATAAAATAAATCTCTCTGTAACGCCGAAGTGCTAAAAGAAGAGCGTTGTTCTCTTACTCTATTGCCATAAACGTCATTGTAGACCTTTGGGAATTTTCTGTACGTTTGAAGCTTCTATTTTTACAGTAAAATGCACTCTTAAGTTAGCCGTCTTGTTCTCCTCCATTTTGGCAATGTGCACTGCGGACCATTTCAAACCTACTGCCGTTCTAGCGGGCTGTATGGCATGCGTTTACTGGGGAGAACTGACCTCTCCTCGCGTGAAGAAAATCAATGCCACGCGCGCCGTACCGCCAACTGTCATTTTAATTCTAAGACATTCTATTGTCTTGTTGAAAACATGCGAGTTACTAGGGATCAGAGGGGAGTGAGGGGCAAGGCGATGGGGAAATGTACATACACAACTAAAACAGTACTACATATGCAGGTCTCAGCCTCCCTAGTAAATAAACTCGGAACTGCAGATGTTCTCTTTACCTGACTTTTCTTCCGATGCCCAGTCTAATTGTTCCGTAACTGTATTCCTCTTCATACCACATGCAGTCATTTCGTGGCCGACTAGTACAGCAAATTCCTTATTTGCAATGGTGCTGTACAGTGTCGAGCAACGGATATTAGTATTTCTATCATGGAGGATTTAAAGCTGAAGGTGCATCCATACACCTTTTAAGAAGTTCAAAATGAAATCAGGAGAGTGCTCAGTGAAATTACACATACAGTTGCAGAAGGTGTTTAGAACCTTCTAGGCTGTTGTGATATTTGTATATACCTAGATTGCCATCGTTTTCAACATATTATATAATAAAAGGTAACATCCGCGTTAGTTTTCTTATTATCCCTACTGGCGCATTATTTGTATGGGACGGTACTACTAATCTACGCCACTCACCACACATAGGTTTCTGTAGCCTGCAGGAGCACGCTCGCATCTTCCCAGTAAACGCACGCCGCCGTTTCGCTAGAATGCCTGCAGGTTTGAAATGGTTCACGCTGTATTTACAGCCGGTTTTAACCTGGCATTTTGAGGAAGTGGAAAGTTGCATTAAATTAGAATTTCTGTTAAAAAAAGCACTTTCCCATCCAAATCTTGCCTTAATCTATAAGTGACATCAACTCCGTACTTGAATGGTATAGAAGTAACGCGTTTGGCTTGAAGACACGAGGCGTGTTTTTAAAGTAAGTACCGGTAATTTTTTTTAAAAATAAGAGAACATTATTTTCCAAATACTTTATTATCATTAATTGCCTTACATTGCTTCTCTACATAGTCACCGCCGTTATTCAAGCAGTTGTATGGTTGTGTATGTTTTCATAAAGAGCCTGTGATGAAAGCCAGGTCTGCACTTCTTATTTCACAACAGTTAGATTTGGCATCAAGCGATTTTTGTGTTTCTTCATCCGAAGAAATTCCTTGGTGAAATGTCGTGAAGTTAAAAGTGCCTGAATAACGGTGGTGACTATGTGGAGAAGTGGTGTAAAGTAATGAATGATAATAAAGTTATTCGGAAAATAAGGTTCTGTTGTTCTTTAAAAAATTATCGGTTGTTTAAAAATAGCCTCGTAGATAAGGGTATCCATTTATGATGAAAGTGCAAAGTTGCAAAATTCATAAATGTAGATTTTAATGTTATTAAACTCTACAAGCCTTCTTTAGTTTTAAATAGCTTTAGTAGCTCTACAAGCTTTTAAACTATGCCATATTGTTACATGTTAGGGTAAAGGTGAAAAGGTTACCAGAAAATGATTAATTTAGGTCACCCCAACACGCACATTGGGAGGGGAGGCGGAACTCGATAGCAAATAGTGCTGGACCTTGGTGTGTAAAGCTAGGGGGAAGGCGTGGGTTTTATATTACACTAAAAGATTACATTACTCACATTACCTCCACATGCCTGGTACTTATTCGCATACGTTTGGCAACTCTACATAATGAACAAAGGGAGGGAGATGTCCAAGGCCCAGACCGGCCATACACACGGCTGCCTCCAACGAACGCTTCCACTACAGTGACGCTATCTTGCTCCCACCAACCGTGTATATCCAAAGCCAGACAGGGCTGACGTCATACCAGACAATTTCAAACAGATCCTTCCCTTTGACGTGGTCCGCGCTGAAAGGAATGGCCGATAAGCCGAAATATAACTAAGGAGACCCAATAATGCTACGTCTGGTAGCAACAATATAGCACAACAATGCGTCTGGTAATGAAAATAAAATTAATAATACCTCGCAATGTAATGATTTTATAATCTGCCTATAAGCTTAACTTCCTATAAAACTGCAGTAATAATGCTGTTTTGCCGGCATTAAAGGAAAAACCATTCAAGAGAAGCATCATTATATTATCTTCATATTAAATTAGTGTAGAGGAGCAGAAATAAGACAGAGGACCTGTATGTGCAATTACTGATTTTAAGCAGCATAAGGTTAGAAGCAAGTATTAGTTTAGCGTTATAGTTTTTAAACTCTTGTTTTCTCGGCTTTTCATTTGTTGGAACATTCTCATTTTCAAATCGCCGCCCCACACAGGGCCCAGCGTCCCCCTTAAGGGGCGGTCCTTATACCCGACAACTAGCCGAAGGCTGAGGGAGGAGAAGGTTCACAGAGAGCATCCTTTTCCCTTTCCACGCTGCACCGAAGCACCATCGCTGACACTTTCAACTCTGAAACAGACCAAACGAAGTCAGGGATAAATGAAACGATTAATGGAATGAATTGGAAGGACAGGACGACCCGGGGAAACCCCGAAAAAAGCACATGAGTCAGTGTGCGCGGCGGCGGGGAATCGAATCCGAGACCTCCCGATGAGGATCACAAACGTTACCGCCTGAACCATCCGCCTCGGTCTACACGGTATACTTTTCGGTTTAAATGACTGAGATATTGTATACCCACGATAAACACGACGAGACGAACTTGTTAACATGCTTAGTTGTGATGTCATTAACCAATAATACTCATCTTGTGTAAATTTTTAAGCAAAAAATTGAAATCTCATATTTAGAACTTATTTTCTTCTAAAATGGTAGTTTATAAAAGAATTCGCTTCTAAAACTTTTTAACATAAACTATAATATATTATTTTTTTCAAAAAGTAATTAAATCGTGTTGAGCATATTTTTGAAACTGTAAAAAAGTACTAAGACTACCTATCTCATTAACTAATTTTAAAATATTGGCGACATTTGGTACACACACAAATTAAACCCTGATTGTGTTAAAATTTCCAAGATGTCAAACTGAAATTGTGAATTTTAGAAACTTAGCATATATGTATCCTTAAATGAAGTGTGTTTTGTCCGAAGATAGGTCCAAACCCCCCTTAGATTAGGCCGTATATGATGGCAACCACGACTTTCCATAAAATATACAAGGCAAGTTGATAATACGATAGTCCAAAGAGCGGGACGCAGGAGAAATAATAATAATAATAATAATAATAATAATAATAATAATATAACTGAGTGCCGGGGACCGGGTCTCCTGCTGAGGGTCCGGGGTTCGTTTCCCGGTTCTGAGGTGGCGATTTTAAGTCGGCCCTAAACACACCTTCACCTCTGACTTGCTCATGTGAAATATCCACAAGGTTCAACGTGGTTCGGAGTCCACGGTAAAAGCTGTAGGTCCTCTCATTCCACCGCCATCCACATCACCCTACCATCGGGACAACGGATTTCGCCCGCTGGTACCTCCACCTCACAAATGGGTCCAGACATCGCTTGGCGGAATGAGGTATCCCCTGAAGGTCATAGGCCTTATGTGGAGCGTTAGAAACTACGATAATAATATATTGAAAATAATAATAATATCTAACAATAACTTCGTTCTGCGCCGTGACACTATGAGCTGGAGCGTGGCACCCTGGTTCCCACGGAATGCGCCCGGGCTCTATCCTACTCATAAGGATACGGATGTTAGGTCCCGGGTATATGACCAGGGCACACTCAGCATCGTGAGGAAAGTAAGGAGCTGCGATAGGCGGCGGTCCTGACATCGCGGGCTGTTTCCGAATGGGGGATGTGTGATCTCCACGAAAAAAAATATTTTTATAGCAACATAATGTAATACTGAAATATATTATAACCTTTACTCTCATTCACTAAACATGATTTTAATAATCTGTCCAATCTCCACTTGGCCGATACCTGATTTAGCCCCCTAGGCACTGAATCACTTAGGTGCTGGAAGAATTCTGGCTCTAAACGCATAATTAATGTTCCCACATTTCATGAAAGATTTTCCAGAGTGCGGCGGTTAAATCTGGTATTGGACAGGAATGGGTATTGGGCAGATTACTAAAATAATGCCTAGCAAATTTGTCCTCTTTGAGACTAAAAAGTGTAATTTATTTCAGTTTTACGTTGTGTCATTAAAATACTTCTTCATGGAGAAATTGTGTAAACCAGTGGTTTATTTAGTTGTATATATGGTTTGGACGAATGATTCCAATAATGTCTAGTAAATGTGTCCTCTTTGAGAGTAAAAAGTATAATGTATTTCAGTTTAAATATAGTTTTCGTGGAGATATTGTGCAAAACTAGGTATTATTTACTTATAATTTTAACATTGTTATTATTATTATTATTATTATTATTATTATTATTATTATTATTATTATAAGTGCTGACGAGTAAAGCTATACGCCCATACGTGAATAATCTAGATTTGTTTACGTAAAACAGGATGTCACTGCATGCACTAAAAACTAGATACATAGCCTCCTCTTTGCTATAGATATATATCCACCTGTGAAGGCCAATAGAATGCCTCCAAAAGCTACGGTGACGGCATAAATGGAAGCGAGTTGAAGGAGTTGTATTGTATTTCGACTATTGGGGAACCGAACTTGAAGTAGTTGCAACCGCACGTATGGTAAAAAGTTTCTGGTACCTTCGCCCAAAAAAACAATGTTTAAAAAATATTAACTTTGTAATTTTGACTGTTTCTTTAAATAGTATATATTTGTCTGCCTCGGCTTCTTCAGTATTTAGATTTTTTAGAGACATGAATGTCTTCGCAGGGAGTGATGCGACTGAAGAACGTAGGCTTACACAGATTATAATTTTACTTCACTCCTTTTATTAATGCTTGATGCTATTTAAATAACTTCACTGATATAGACAGCCGTGAGATTTTTTTTATTAATTACTTGCACTTTTTAACACGTAAAACTATTTTCGTTTCACACAAATACGTATTAAATTTCTCGAGGACGCGTCTCGCGTCCGGTCAGGAAGGTTGTATGCTAGCAACTAAACTGATTTTGTAAATTTTGCTCCTGTTTAGTTTCTGATTGGCTAATCTTAGTCCAATAGAATACTAAAGCTTTTTCTGGTTGTTGATTGGCTATTTTATAAACTGTCACTAAAATTACATTATTGCTTCCAAGAATCACAAGTAGCATTATTAAACTTTCAAATTAATTATTGCCTCAAGATAACCTCATTGTTAGCAACTTTTAACCTATTATTCTCACAGCTCCCACATTATTAAATTACGTAATACATTCACATAACACTATTACACATTGTACAATAATATAGACATATACAATGACTGTAATATACACTTTTTATATCTTGTTATATACACATATTGCTTTAAGGCGGGCTGTTATTGAATTTATGTATTATATAATTAGCCTGAAATCATTTAAATGTTAAAAATACTGCCTCAGAGTGTATGCGGTAAAGAAAGTAACTTACACATTTGAAGTTCTTTCGCAAACGGCTCGTTTGATAACCCGTGTTTACTGCACACCTTTGCGTCTATTTCCGTGTGCTTTCTGTCAGTCCTATGGGTTTGCGTTATCAATTATGATACATCCTGTATCAAGGATATTAATATATGAATGTTTGTGTGAATGTCATATTTTTATTCTTTTTCTTTCTTCTTTCTCGCCGATCTTCAATTTAAATTAACTTTATTGAAATAGCTATTTAAACTGGGAGTGTTTGAAAAGAGCCCTACATAGTTATGAAGTACTGATATGCAGCTATACACACAACATAAATAATTGACAATATTAATTCTTCAGTCTCCATCATATTCACGGAAATAACACATAAGCCGACTGGGAGAGTACGTACGCAATTTTTAACACTCGCATACATTACACCCCCTTTGTTTACGGTGTAGGTTGCTACAAAGGGGTTGCTTATTTAAAATTACAATCCTTCAAGCGAGGTAGTTGGGTTTATGATTTTCATTATCATTCCGCCCCTCCCCTTGTCTTCACAATACCAGTTGAAGATTTTATTCCCTGATGCTTTTGTACTGCATAAGCAGCTTATGACGTCATGTTTTGTTGTTGCCACCACTTCCGCTTCCGCTGCTCTTTCTGGTGCCTTCGTAGAAAAAATAAAAAGAGTCGCCACCCTTTGCCCTTTCTCCCTCGTTATTTCTTTCCTTTTCCTCTCCTTCTCTTTTGTGAACTGTCCAAGTCTGCCCCTGGCAATCTTCTATCCGCACCACCAGTCGACCGACAGCAGTTTTATGTACAGTTTTTACATCCTTTTATTTCGACTTATTTTTTTCTCTTCTCTTATTACCCTTATCGCAGAGGCCTTGTGTTCGTGGAAACGGCGGGAAATATATACGCATTGCGTTAAAACTGCCTTAAGGCTTTTGTTCAAGACGGACCTCGCTGAAAATACAACTCAGATAACTTTATTGAAGATATGCACAAAAAAATTGTGCAGCTTTCTAGATACGTTGCCAACTGCACAGCAACCTTTAGTGGCACTTTTTCGGTCCATATGTGTGTATATATATCGCGAACCGCGCACGTATGCAGTTGAAAGAGATTGAACATTTGTCGACACTTCATTGAATAAGGTGTAAAATTCATCGTAAGTTATGTTTAAGGTTTTAGGAAAATTCTACCTTTGGATTGTAAAGAGGCAGCGAACCAGTAATGAGAACATTGTGCCGACGCTGAAGTAGGTTGTTGCTTCACGTATGGAAAGCCGATTTGAAGTAGGAGTTGTATTGTTATTAGCCCCACGCTGGGCGCCAATTTAAGGTGGTTCTTATTTTTTTTTTTTTACTTCACTCCTTTTTTTAATGCCTGATACGATTTAAATAACACTTCACTGATATAAGAGAGCTGTGAGATTCTTTTGTTAATTACTTGCACTTTTTAACACGTAAACTATTTTCGTCTCACACCGAATACGTATTAAATTACTCGAGGACGCATCTCGCGTCCGGTTAGAAACACTGTCTACAACCGACTGACTTCTGAATTTGTAAATTTTGCTATATTTCAATTTCTGATTGGCTAATCCTACAGCAATAGAATACCTTCATTCAACTAAAGCTTTTTCTGGTTATTGATTGGCTATTTTAAACTGTCTCAACATTTACATTATTGTTGCTCCAATAATGACTAGTAGCATGATTAAAGTTTCTTACTCATTATTGCCTACAGGTTACCGCATTGTTACCTCATTGTTAGCAACTTTTAACCTATTATTCTCATAGCTCCTGCAATATTAAATTATGTAATACATTCACATAACAATATTACACATGTATACAATAATATAAACATATACAATGACTGTAATATACACTTTTTATATCTTGTTACATACACATATTGCTTTAAGACGGGCTGTTATTGAATTTATACATTATATAATTAGACTGAAATCATTTAAGTGTTAAAAATACTGCCTCAACGCCCAACGAGGTGGCGCCCCGGGAGGCAGGGATGAGGTGAAGGAAGGCACCGGCGGCCGGGAACTAGGAGTGCTGACACAGCAATGACAGGGTTCCTATAATTTCCAGATTGAGGCATCCCGGCAGTCGGACAGGCTCACCAGAGACCCCACCACACACAGGTCCAACGCACCTCCCGCCAGGGGACGGTACTTATGCCCCGGCAACTAGTCGAAGGCCGAGGGACGGGAAGTTCCCCCCCCCCTCTGCCATGCTACACCGAAATACATTTTACAAATACTACCGCGTAATTTCCGCCACAAAACGAACGCACCAGAAGTGTGAAACTATCCGTAGAGTTGCCATTTTGTTTACTGACTACGGTGTGGCTTCTCACTTCATATCACGCTACCTCCAATTGTTCTGTCTTGCGTGCAGAAAAGGGTTACACAGCAAGGAGGCGATTTAGGTTGGTAGTGACTTGGGTTACGTCATTCTATCCACTTTAATGGCAAATTACTTACGTCATCGCAAAAGCAGGCGGAGGGTAACAGCCGATGAGATATCATTGTTATTTGTAGTGGAATGCCTAAGTGAAAGAGGTTATAAGGATTGCGATGACAGTGATTATTAATGATGCTTTTTCCGATCAGGGCATATTCAGCGTTGTCACTACGTTCTACTAATACTAAGTATATCTTAACGGTCACGTGTACTAGTCACCTCTCATTGGCTACTGTCGTGTAATAGGTTGTTGTGGAATACAAAATAGTTCCTTATTGACAATGATTATTTACCTTAATATATTCAAAGAAATAACCAAATTTACAGTTTCATAACTGTATGAATTATATAACAAACAGACTTAATACATCTGGAATTCTTATCAGCAAAGGGATGGGAGGTTCCTTCGGTGTAAACCTGCCTCTCTATGACGAAAGCACGTGCTTTTATCACGACGCTTTTATCGTCTATCCTTGCACTGCACACTGCTTGTTTATCACTATTCGAAGGTGTAGATTGGCCAATCAGTGGAAAGGGGAGGGAAACACAGCGCGAAAGAATGCATGTCTGTGGAGTTAGGTTATAAGAAACAGGGTTTACAGTAACGGTTTATATTTTAGGATTACAGTTTGATTCTGTTAAATGTAGAATGATAAAATATTTCACGAAGTATAAATTTCACGATAATCTGAATATTCTGGAAGTATACCTGTTACTACTACTACTACTACTACTACTACTACTACTACTACTACTACTACTACTACTACTACTACTACTACTACTACTACTACTACTACTACGTCATTTAGTGCGTAAAGGTAATTGCTGAAGTCGACAAATATGTCAAAATAAGTTTGGAAAGGTACATCAGACGACTGAAGAATTCAATGTCATAGCAGGGTTTTGAACCACGGTCCGGGACCGGGAGATCCGTGGAATTTTTCAGTCGCCTGATTCTACCTTTTCAACCTTGTCCAACGCATGGCTTGTGTGGGAGAATAATTAATTCCATGTCAAAATAAGACTGCTTCTTGATAGTTTTTCCACCAACGACATTCAGTGTTTGGACGTATGTTGCACAATTCAGCAGACCTTGAGGTGCTACATCCCTATTCGATGGCGACTCCGTCTTCATGCCCAGTTCAGAAAAAAATGTTTGACACAGATATTGTGACTTTTGTTTTTTACCGCTAGTTTCTCTCCCCACCTCCCTCTGCAACGTCAACTTTAATCATATTGATTTGGGTTACCTAGCTTTTATGTACCATTCGCAGCAAAATTCATTTGATTTCCAACCACCTTTACTTTATCCATTGATTCTTTTTTCCCCCTTAGAATTTAGATAAGTCAATTATAGAAAGCAGTTGTACGGGTCGGGTTGTCAAGTGTTACTTAGAAAAAAATATCTGATGTGTTACACTCGCATGACTTTCTCTACTCTTGCACAAACTATTTTTACAAATGCTTATTCTCCATATGCTTCATGTAAATCGAGATATCGAGATGTTAATCTTATTGCTAATTTTCTTGTAGATGCAAGGGGAATTGGTAGACTTTAAGATATAGTCAAATATATTAAGAGCTGGTTGCTATGTGGAGTATTCCATTCTCTTTGCATTACCAGGACAAAAAAAATGAATAACGAATTTGAGAAAATAAGTATTGGAAAATTTAAGGGAATAACAAGCAATATCTCGAAAATGGTTCACTCAACAAGAAAAATGTATGACATAAATTGTGTATTTTTAACGCGATCTACATTGTTTGTGTAGTAAAATTTTGTCTTATCTCATGTTTTACCAGTTATGCAAAAGTCGTTCACAATGAAGAATACTTTTGGAGACATTCCCAGAAAATTCGAGATATACATTTCATTTCTCATGACAATATCTTAAACTTATGATATTTTAATCAAAATCGTTAGAGCCGTTTTTGAGAAAATTAAAATTTTCGAAAAATATTCCATGTAAAGGGTAGTCTGGGGTGGGGGGATTTTCTTGAAAACGTTCGTGTCGCATCTCTGGAAGATCCTGAACCTAAATACCAAGTTTGGTGTTTATCCGACTGTTCGTTTCTGAGTTATGCTGTTCACAGACACACATACACACATGTAACAGACATACACACGGACATGTTTCCAAAAATGTTTTTTTGGGATTCAGAGGGTCTCAAAACATGTATTTCCGGTGAAATCTCGGTATCGAAATTTTGGGTGGAGTACAGTATGAACTTCCCCTACTTACTAAACGTAGTAGAGAAAGTAATATGGAAGCCTATGGTAGAAAAAATTACTATAACCATCTAAGAACAGCCCACATTTTCTGCTTACAGCTGTTCGTGTAAGGGATATTTTATGCCAGACATTCGGTCTTAGAGTTGCACTCTATGCCATTGTTTCCTTCTATGTTACTAGCTATAGTGTTATCGCTTTTAACTACCACGGATGGTAAAAATGTATAATATCGCTGCGCTTAAATTTCAAACGCTGCTTCTGTCACGTTACTATGTATACACCGAAGTTGTAGCCTCGTTGACTTTTAGGAGCTGTTACTAATTCTATGGAGATGATGATAATGGTCAACTGTAAGGGGTTCCTCTGTGAGTAAGGGAAGAATTTTACTGGAAGAAGGTTAGCTGAGTGACCAGGCTTCCAACCGATGACCAGCCCGGAAACATAGTCATCATGTGCCCATGCGGTATATCTTTTACTAATTTGGAAGCAGTTTCGCTTAAACAACTCAGCTTAAAAAGACTTTTTGTGCTCTTCCTGTTTTCTAATCTAAGCATAAAAATCCACATTTGTAGTTAGCTGTAATAGTTTTACTTGCGCGGTGGCTCTAAAAATGTTGGCTTCCGTTCACTGGCTTCAAATTTTATAAAATATGTTTCGCCGTTTTTTGTTTGTAAACACAGGCGACAGTGGGTTCTGTTTGGTATAAAAGCTTTCCAAGTCCAGTTATAAAGCTTATAATTCTTCTAAGTGAAGGCTTATTTGGCCTAAATAAGTGAGTCATTTAATTTCCATAAAACTGTTTAATTATTTGCCTGAAGAGTTGCTTTGATGAAATTATTTTTCATTTTCTTTTAGTTTATTTTTGAACCCAATCTTTTGCTGTGTATTATGCATCCAAAATGCTTATTTTGTAAACAGTGTAGTGGGAAATCGTCGTTCCAGGGTTGTTATGGTCTTCTGCAGTGTTCTTCCTCGGCTATTGGTGCTCGTCGGTTGTTGTGTATTCCATTCCTAACTATATCTAATTATTAATTCTCAGGTTATAGTGGGTGAGGCAAGTTTATGAAATACACTGCAATTTTCCCTTAATAAATTAAGTTTATTCACTATTGATATAATTATAGACGGCTAGCTTTTCCCATTATTATAATCCCACCACTTTAACTTAGTCAGGAGCCTAGCTATCTGCACACGCACTCCCATCATTGTGCATCTGTATCACCTCGGGTCGACGTGAATTCTTGAAGATCAGTGATAGAGAGAGTGGGCACCGAGACCTTGTATGCCCTTATATACGGGAGCCTAGTGACGCTCACGTCTGCGTTTAAAAATGTAACGACGTTCCCTATTGGTCCTCAGACCGCGTTACCTTAACATGTATGAGAATGTGTTTCTTCAGATCCGTGCGCTTAAGCGTCAGTTCCATATCTCCGTCTCTTTATTTTCTCTATCTGTCTCTCTATTTCTCCGTACCGTTACCGGTTCCCTGCTTGTTGGCTTGGTGAAAGGTATGCTCTTTATGCTTTCCTGAAATTTTTGCTAGCTCGCCCGCTTCTTACAATCAGCTCTGTACAAATGTTAGATGTTGAATATTTTAACATGTTAGTGAATTAAAGTATTACTGTACAATTCTTATATGTATGGTTCCCATTTCATATGTATAATGTATCCCCTTTCAACAGGCTGTGCTCCGATAAACGATAGAGATGTTCCTTTCCTTGCTAGACCTGCGTTTTCATTTCCCACGATACGTATGTGTCCAGGTATCCATCGCAAGTCTTACGTACGGGAGGACAGATGTAAGTGTTTGTGAAATACCCATTCTAGTTGGATCTGAAGTGATATGAACTGAGGTCTTAAAGGCGCCTAGCTGTTAGGGCTGATAAGGATATATTTCTCTACAGTTTCTTTTTCCTAGCATTATGAGCACGTGATAATATTATAAACCTTGCTGCTAGGAATAACTCAATAGCCCCCTGGTTAAAGCAGAACATTAATTATATTATATCCCATGACTCAATAGAATTCTCAAGATTCTCGTATAGGCAATCGGATTTCTTTATTCCTGTTAAAGTTGGAGTTAAAGCAGCAAGATTGATCAAGTTGTGGCAAGATTTACATAGACCGTACTCGAGACGCGGCGCCGTGGAAGAGAAAACTTGGCTTAGATTCCTGATGTAGCTACTTGCTGGCTGCAGGCCAAGACCGTGTATCGAAGACGGCCATCTTAACCTCCACCTCCCCACTTGCAGAAAGGAAATGGAGATAAAGAAAAACGGAAAAGAGATGATAATCGCGTTGAAAGCAAAGGACGCCGAATCGACTTCTGATCTTGATATATAGGTTCCTTTTGTGTCCCGTAACCCTCGGGGTCTTAGCCCCCCAAAGGGGAGGGTATTGGAAGGGTATTACAAAGGAGCCTTTATTTCTATATATTCGAAATGAGTTTATCTCATGTTGCCCCGGTTTTATGGCAGTTGGGAGAAAATGCACCCAACGTTTAATGTAGTGATATTTATTTTGCATCATTTTGTAAACGAAAATGTTAAGCCTCCCCCTCCCCTAGCCCATAAGTAGATTCCTTTCCCGCCGTGTTGCACGCTGAAACACAAAAGAAGTAAAACATTTTAGGCTCCGTCTACTGACATGACATAAAGGTAAAAAACTGTAATACTTTACATAACAAAAGCATTGAAGATATTTGGTATCTAGGCGCCGGGTTAGCGCAGTGGTTTCGTTTCTACCTCTCGTATTGATGGTCCAAGGTTCCATTTCCGGCTCTGGGGTGGCTATTTTAAGTCGACCCTATCCGCGCCTTCGCCTCTGATTGCTCGTGTGAAGTATCCCCCAGGCCCAACGTGGTTCGGAGTCCACGGTAAAAGCTGTAGGCCCTCTCATCCCATCGCCAACCTCGTTCTTATCATCGGAAATAACGGGTTGCGCCCGCTGGATAGCTCAACCTCAGAAATGGATCCAGTCATCATTTGGTGGAATGAGATAACCCCGAAGGTCATAGGCCAACATGTGGAGCGTTAGAAACGACATTTGATAACTTAATTGTCTTTGTTTCGTTTTGTTTTTTTCTTTATTTCTAGTTGATATTGAAAGTGACGAAGAAGAAGTGCAGTTTGACATTATTTCCAGTTTGTTTCATTCTTTCGATGCATTTAAAATTCATTCTTACCGGATGGAATTCGAAAATTAAATTAAATTGAATTTTATTTATGGACGCTCTTTAACTGCTGTGTTCCTTAGCGTCCCACTCTATCTTGGGCGTGAAAGACAAATAATTTTGCTCAGAGGCCTCTTTATCAAGCTTGAGGGTCTTTTACATGCCGTAAATCTACGACACGACACCAACAGCTTTACTTCCCTTTCGAAGGAAGCCACGCTAAGGATTTTTACGCCCGAAAAAATCCATCGCCCGGTTTGAACCTGTGACCTTAGGAACTAGAGGCTAGCATGGAAACCACCATGGAGGACGACGTGGAATCT
The DNA here is from genome assembly GCA_030765065.1 of Deroplatys truncata. Classification (NCBI taxonomy): domain Eukaryota; kingdom Metazoa; phylum Arthropoda; class Insecta; order Mantodea; family Mantidae; genus Deroplatys; species Deroplatys truncata. The sequence goes on from CM060975.1 coordinate 101,217,719, forward strand.
GAAGTGCTTTAAGTTAAGAATATACATAATAAACACGAATGTCTTGGGTGCTTTCTATTTGCTTATAACATTCCAAAATATTTAAATTGATATCCTGAGAGAGAGAGAGAGAGAGAGAGAGAGAGAGAGAGAGAGAGAGAGGAGTTTTGATATTTTACCAGCTTCTCTGCTATGTCATTGTGCGTTGGTATCATTCTTACATGAATTCTGGAACCCTTGTGTTATAAAATTACAGTACCATATACAGGGCACAAAAGTGTTAAATTTCACAACGTTCTCAGAATGTTTAAGGTGTTGGAGGTCTAAGGGAATCAGAAACACAATATCGCCGGTATTTCTATAATCTTAAAGGGATTTTTCTTAAATTATTAGGAGTATCACAGGACATTACGGTAATTAAGGGGTGACGGTGAGGATTTACATTTAACATGTCCACATACATTTGTTACGTGGAGGATAAATTAAAGGATCATTCGAGATTTATTTGTATAAACCTACCCATGAACGCTGGTTAAGTCAGCTAGATGCAATAATCCAAACCTTTAAAAAAAATTGTGTTATTTTCACGTGTATGAGCCTTCGGGGCTGGCAAGCCTGCCGGCTAAGCCCCTCTGAAATGTCCTGGGGTACTTGTCAAAATTGACGTTGGATAAAGTAAGGACTTAGTAGAATAGAGTATAGTTATATTCCCAAGGACATTTACAACAAATATATAGCGTCACCACAAATAAGATATACCCACAAGTTCAGGTCATAAAGTTAACGACAACCAAGGCAGTTCACTTATATGCTTATTAAGGAAATAGAATTTAACTGCCTTATCCCTTCAGTTAAATGATTAAACCTATCCAGCCCAATGTATTTTCGCTGAAACGGATTTTACAAACCTCGTGGTTGAAGTGGATGGTTTGTTAGCCCCACGTTGGGTGCAAATTTGAAGTAGATTGTTTGTTACCTGGTTGGAAGATGCTTCATGTTTATCTGCACAACGTATGGAAGCCAATTTGTCGCGGTCACTTCGTGTTATCTTTTGCTGGGCGCCTGCTATTGTATTACTACTTTGAATGTTGGGTTCATTGTCATCCGGCTAGCTATTATTATTATTATTATTATTCAGTCGAGCACATCTCTTGAACAAGGTGAGTAAACGGAAAGGATTTGTTACTCACAGATAACACTGATAAAAGAATTTGTTTTTACACTTTTATTACCGTCACAATTAATTAAGTTCACATATTAACTCTTGATACACGCCAGACTGAAACTGTTATATTTTCTAATATCACTATAATCACTTATTTACTTCACATTATTAATTCGCGTGTTTCACATTTATAACAAACTTTAAGACGCGAGAGATTCTGTAGAATTGCGTAACGTGTACTTTATGTATGATTCCGTTGAACTACGCAACGTATAACTCACGAATACTTATGTTGAACTGATCGACGTATTACACGCGAATGCTTCTTCTGGACTGAGCGACGTATTACCCGCGAATGCTTCTGTTGGACTGTGTGCCACCCGCTTCTCGGCTTTAGCTTTTTATACACCCTCGCCCGATATGCCTAAAGATTATAACCGAGCTGCTATTGGTTAATAAAACGCGCCAACATTAGCGTCTATATTTATATCCAATCAAAAATTACGAAAACATATGCTCTAGGGAAGAAATTCCCGCCATTTCTAAGAAAAGCGCGCCAATCTGACGTCATTTGCTTGTCTCTAATAATTGATAAAACAACTCACCCCCTCGCTCATTGTTACCCGCTCTTATTGAAAGTTTCAGTGAGGCCGTGTAAACTTATTTACTAACAATGTTTATAATTAACAAACATCTCAAATCAATGTCATGCAATAATGCTTATTTATACTACAATCATTCTGGCTTTTACATTGTTGTGATACAAATTACTGCCACATGGTATATGATGGATACTTGTGCACTAGAGCTTGCCTTAATCTCGGATTTGTAGCTCAGCAATGAACGTCACTAGCCAGGATTTCGAATCCTTGCTATGATGTTACCAAGCCTATGGTAAAGGATAAGGTGGACCCACGTAAAATAAGCGACGATTGACATATGTGAATGTTGTTAGCACTGTAGCAGAACATATGTTTTGAATTTATATTAAAAAAATCTGATGTGCTACACTCACATGACTTTCTCTACTCTTGTACAAACTATTTTTACAAACGTTTATTCTCCATATGCTTCATGTTAATCGAGATGTCATTCTTATTGCTAATTTTCTTGTAGATGCAAGGGGAACATGGTAGGTTATAAGCGATAGTCAAATCTTTTAAGCGCTGGTTGCTATGTGGCGCATTCTATTCTGTTTTTCTGGGGGATTTTCTTGAAAACCTTCGTGTCGCATCCTTGGAAGATACTGAACCTAAATACCAAGTTTGGTGTTTATCCGACTGTTCGTTTTTGAGTTATGCTGTTCACAGACACACACAGACACACAGACACACAGACACACACACGGACATGTTTCCAAAAATGCTTTTTTTGGATTCAGGGGGTCTCAAAACATGTATTTCCGGTGAAATCTCGGTATCGAAATTTTGGGTGGAATACAATACTTCCCCTACTTACTATACGTAGTAGAGAAAGTAAAAATCTGATGTGTTACACTCACATGACTTTCTCTACTCTTGTACAATGTATTTTTACAAACGCCTATTCTCCATATGCTTCATATTAATCGAGATATCGAGATGTCAATCTTATTTGTAATTTTCTTGTAGATGCAAGGGGAATATGGTAGCTTTTAAGCGATAGTCAAATATTTTATCGCTGGTTGCTATGTGGCGCATTCCATTCTCTTTGCATGTCCAGGACATAAAAAAATGAATAACGAATTTGAGAAAAAGTATAAGGAAATTTAAGGAAATAACAAGCAATATCTCGAAAACGGTTCACTCGACAAAAAAAATGTATATGATATAAGTTGTGTATTTTAACGGGATCTACATTTTTTGTGCAGTAAAATTTTGTCTATCTCTTATGGTTTACCAGTTATGCAAAAGTCGTTCAGAATGAAGAACACTTTTGGAGACATTCCCAGGAAATTCGAGATATACATTTCATTTCTCATGAAAATACCTTAAACATATGATATTTTAATCAAAATCGTTAGAGCCATTTTTGAGAAAATTAAAATTTTCGAAAAATCTTCCATGTAAAGGGTAGTCTGGGGTGGGGGGATTTTCTTGAAAATCTTCGTGTCGCATCTCTGGAAGATACTGAACGTAAATACCAAGTTTGGTGTTTATCCGACTGTTAGTTTTTGAGTTATGCTGTTCACAGACACACACACACACAGACACACAGACACAAACACACACAGACACACACACGGACATGTTTCCAAAAATGCTTTTTTTTTTATTCAGGAGGTCTCAAAACATGTATTTCCGGTGAAATCTCGGTATCGAATTTTTGGGTGGAATGCAATACTTCCCCTACTTACTATACGTAGTAGAGAAAGTAAAAAAGGAAGGAAGAAATTTTGTATTTTTATAACTTTGATCTATTCTAATATCAAATTTAAATAAGTATACAAAAAAGATAGAGAATTAACCGAAAGTTAACCATTGGGAGTCATTTTATCCAACTACCCACAACAAATATACATGATGATACCATATGACAGCATTGGGCTGGAAAGTGTTAAATAAGCTTAATGTTTGTGTCCTCCGTGGTGTAGTGGTTACCATGCTAACCTCTAGTTCCCGAGGTCGCGGGTTCAAACTCGGCGGAGGGCGATGGATTTTTCGCGTGTAAAAATCCTTAGTATGGTTTCCTTCGGAAGGAAGTAAATACGGTGGTCCCGTGTCGTAGATTTACGGCACGTAAAAGAACCACAAGCCTGATGAATAAGCCCCTGAGCAAAATTGCTGGTCTTTCACGCCCTATATAGAATGGGACGCTAAGGACCATAGTAATTAAAGAGCGTCCATAAATAAACTTCAGTTTAATTTAATTTAAGCATAATGTTACATATTCAAAGTTATTTTAAGTTTTAGAATGCGGTAACTTTGTTCAGTTTTCACTGCCACTTCACTAATGTGATTTAGTTCAGTTTTCACTGCCACTTCACTAATGTGATTTAGTTCAGTTTTCACTGCCACTTCATTTACTGGAGTGTTCAAAACCAGGCCTCTATAATCTCGCAGCAGCAGCACTCCTAACCATCACAACTGTCGTCACAATCTCACTCGTAGAACACACTGAGTAACCCGCACTTTATTGCATCAAGAACAATAACTTGCTGTCTCACTGGTCTACCCACGCACACGCTATACACACACACATATATATATATATATATATATATATATATATATATATATATAAAACTGACTGAGATATATAACTGACGAAGAATTCGAGAATGTTCGCGGGAGGCGGAGGGAAAAAACTTCCAGAAATATCTGGTTATCTCTCGATAGGGCTTTTGGTGTTTAATTTCGTACGAGCGCCTTTTTTCTCCAACCAAACTCGCCGCAGCTGCTTCACAATATTTATATTTATTAATATATGCTTTAGACTTATTACGAATAAAATAATTCGGAACATTAGAACACTCATCAATAATATCTATCAATGTTTTGTTTAACATAATGCGTGAGAGGATAAAAACTGATGACAAAGTCGCTCAGTTTAATAAAGAGTGGTTTACAATGAGATAAGGTGACGGAGCTTCGTGCAGTTCGTAGCCAACTTTTTTATGAAGTAATAGTCTTTTCTGAATTGTTATGCTTTTTCTTAATAATATACAATGGCTAAGATGGCAGCATACACTCCGTCAATTTAAAACTGACCGAATTGGGCACTTCAGTGAGCGCTCGGGATATCCAGGTTTTGTTTACAAGACTGCGTATATTATTGTAGTAGTTATAAAGGGGAACACAACTGTAATAACAAAAGTTTTCCGAGAAAATAATTCATATGCGAGATTTCAAACAGACAAATACATGACATCTTACATAATTAATTTCTCATGGCGCTGGCAATAGCTATTCACAATATAAATCGTTATACTTCAATTTATGACAGTTCGTTGTAGAATTAACCTATACGTTATATTGGCAGTCTTCTGCTTCTTGTGATCTAAAAGGTTATTCTTTTATCCAGTGCAGCCTGCATAAATATTAAATGGCAGGAATTATGAATTCAGAAGAAACTGAAATGGAAGAGCCAGGCGAAATTACAGAAGCAGCAGAAAGAATAACACTAGAGGTACTTGCACAAAAAATCCAGAAAGCAGAATGTTATAGTATTTAATTGCTTCATTGCTGGTGTATATTGAGAATAATTCCACTGAAAATGACTGCTAGGGGTTCAACAAAACTTCATCTGACATATCGCTTTTTCAACGTGATTTATTACTCTTGTTTCAAGAACCGCGTTCTAAACGTGATGTCTGTTAGTTTCAGGCATCAATATAATAATATTGATATTTTACAAATTCGAGCTCTGTCTAAACAATGGTAGGTATATGCTACACGTGTTAAAAGTGATGTTATTTTGTTCGTAGCATTCAAAACTGGGCCTGCGGCCTTCGTTTCGCAAACATTCCTACTCGCAAAATAAAAACCTAAACCCCTTGTATCATCTACTACTATTGATCTTACTAGTAACATACTCGGTATGAGTTTACCACTGTAAACTAGATTGAAATGCAACTTAATCCTTATCTGTCACGTTTAATACAAAGTAAATACGACAGTTTTAATTAATTCGCCAAAACGACTTCTTGTCTCAGCCCTATCCTCACTACATCGAGTCCCTTACAGTCACCTGAACGTTCAGTTCGGCATCTAACATACCTATGAAACTCGGTTTTGGTGAAATGCAGGCCACTGTTTGGTTACCTTATGGTTCTAAATCGTGTAAAACGGAGAGCGGTATCGATTATCGGCAAATGGCAGCTGCTTCTGAAATGGTACTGGAAATTGGAAAATATTTATGAAGTGCAAAGGGGAATTTGGTGTGAATTTGAAACGGAACTTCCAATCAGATTGACAGCCCCAGCCTATTCATGACAGATCTGAGACTGACGGCATAGTTTGTGATGTGCATGAAACCATGAACATCTGAATTCTTCAGAACCACAGAGAGAGAGAGAGAGAGAGAGAGAGAGAGAGAGAGAGAGTCGGTGTTATAGTCGTATGACTTTCTCTGTGCATAACTATTCCATGGGGGATATGTCAGCGAGTCACACCAAACATTTAGTTTTCTATTCGCTTTTTACTTTCCATGCTACATATCTTTGGTAGGTAAGACAAAATTTTCCATCTAACTTCGATATTCAACTTTAATAGGAAATACATGGTTTTGAGCTCCCCTAAATACAAAAACAAAGGAACATATGCCCACCTCCGTGGTATGGGGATAGCCTGCCTGTCTCGCATTCAAGAGGTTCCGAGTAGGCAGTTTCCTGGGTAAGGTATACCGAGGTTTTCCCTTCTTTGTTACTAATGAATCCATATGAAGGAATTTTGAGTTACATTCACACGACTTTCTCTTGCTTGTATCATTTATTAATTGGCATACAAATTATTCTTAAAAGGCTTATTACTTCCCGTACTACGTATATAGGCTATTTTTGCAAAGGTCATTTGGAATAAAATGTAGTAACAGAAAAATAAACTTGAGTAAGAATAATTTGCATACGCACTAATAAACGATAGAGGTTAGAAAAGTCATATGAATATATTAAGTTTTTTTTCTAACTACTTCATTATAATCGAGATAAACATTTGTAAAAATAGCTACATTACACATTTCGCTATTGATACAAAGAGAACAGCGACAGTAAATGTTTTAGAACTGGAGACGGTGTGCTGGACTTGAAAAGAATTACGAAGTATTGAATATTTCGAATCATTAATAACGGATATCTCAGAAATGGTTTATGCCATGAAAAAGGTATTTGAAATACGAGTAAACTGTGTGTTTTTATAGAGACCTGCATTTTTTGTGCAATGAGTTTTAGCCTATCGTTTACGATTTACTGGTTATACAAGATTATACAAAATTTCTTCGGGATGACGAGGGCTTCACAGACTATTCCCAGAAAACTCAAGATATACATTTTATGTCATGTAAATCTCTTTACTATATAGTATTTTAATCTAAATCGATAGAGCAATTTTTGAGAATATCGAAAATTTTGAAAAATGTACGTAAAAGATGTAAAGAGGAGTTTGGGGTGGGAGGGATATTCTTGAAAACCTTCATGTCGCATCGTTGGAAGGTACTGAACTTAAATAAAAAGTTCGGTATTTACCTGACTTTACGTTTTTCACTGACAGACGTTCACACACGTACCTTTTCCCAAAAACGCTTTTTCTTATTAATCTGGGGGCCTCAAGACATGCATTTCCAGTGAAATCTCGGTATAGAATTTTAGGTGGAATACAATAGGTTAGGTGTTTCCCCTACTTAAGATTGCATTTAGGCTCCCCAATCCTCCGACCTCATTCCCCTTGACTTCCTAATGTGATGTTTAATGTTGTATTACACTAGTATAGCTGGTCATATAGCCTCGAATTATGCCAATATAAATACGTTTACTTAAGGACGAATAATATAATACATTATAGTTAAATTCGTATTTCGATACCAGTGATAACGTTATTAGTACATCTGTATGGCAATCACTAACACACAGTAATAAGGCTTGTTTTTAATGGTAAAAGAATTTTTAGACGAGAGATTCCAGTGAAGTGCTAAGCCTTCTCACGAAAACAACAGAATTAGTGAGTTCACTTCTGGCAAGAAATATATCGTCAGAGCAGCAGGAGATCAAAGACTTCAATGAGTTGGTGAGTGGGCTGTGCCTTAACAGGCCTTCACACTGCAAGATTTTTTTCTGGAGCGGTTTGCGAGATAATGACTGACCTACAGATATGGCCATTAAGTATGTAGCGGTGGCGAGATTGGTTGTGATTAAAGAAGTAAAAACACACACACACACATCGTAACGCCCCTGGTGTAGGGCTGTTAAGGGTCGCTTACACTAGGGGGCAGTAGTCTCACTGATAGGAAGAATCCGTATCGGATAAGTAGGGTGGCACTTGTGTAGGTGAGGCACTAGGGTTAGGCCCGTGGGTGAATTAAAAGCTAAGAGTTATATTGGCACTTAATGGCACATAATTGCAGCTAGTGGCCGTTCCTTGCTTGACCTGGCGGCCCGCGTGGGCAAGAACTTAATGTTAGAGCATCTTACCTGGGTTACGGTCGTCTTGAAGTGTGCACAATGGAAATTACGGTGGGGATGAGAGGCACCCCTTGTGGCTCGGAGCTTCGTCGTCGAGTCTCGCCTCTAAACGAGAATGAAAATAAAGGCGCCGCCGTAACCTAAATCAACGGCTCTTAAATATTATTTTGACTACTGACTGCGCAGTCTCGCGTTCTACATTGTCGTGTCTCAAGGTTTCAATATTTTCTGGCGTGTTGGTAATACTAACGCAACCCCTAGATACTTTGTTCGAACCTCGCTACCTTACTTCGTTAGAATATTAACAGTGCAGCTTTCCTTTAATTACATAATACGATTGCGACCATGCCGAGATAGAGAAACTGAGTCTCATACTACCACCCATGTCTAGGGGGAGAAGAAGAAGAAGAAGAAAAGCCAATGCAGCCTAATTCCTGATATACCAATTAATTCCTCCTCCCATATCTCGACTTTATGTACACCCTGTATTCGTGCACCTACCATAGGTAAATGGTAGAAAAAGTAATAAAAACAAAATAAAGTGAATACTGAACCACCGCGAAAATCACTGACAAGAGTTTTGCGCTAGTCAGCCTAACTTCGAGTTACAGCTCTTAAAGTTATGACGAAATCTAATCAGAGAAAGTTAAGGACAAAGTAGGAAGAGCAAGTTGGAAATGATGACGCAAATGTCTTGTTGTTGTCCGTTACCTGGAAATGGATGTTTTACCTGCAGAGTAGCACAATGGACCGTAGAACCGTAATATAGCTGAAAGCTTGAGTGAAATGATTTCCCAGAATGCTGTGTTTTCGACTGCGTAGTCAAACCACGCTTTTACTTCCGGTACAACTCCAAACAAACTTTTGTTTCCGTCTTACTGAAGCTTTAACAAAGTAAGATTTAGTGAAAATTTAGGTTGGGCGAAATCTTTTATGATCTATAAAAATAAATAATGTTATAAGAATTAAAAACCTGATGTGTGATGCACGCATGACTTTCCTTACCCTCTAGCACTAATTAGTGGATGTACAAATTATTCTTATAGAAGTTTATTTTCCTGTCTACTTCATTTTAATTGAGATAAATTTTAGCGAAAATACACATTTTCACATAGACACAAAGCGAATAGCAATACTCAAATGTTTCAGAATTGGACGCTGTATGCTGACCTTAATCGACAGGACTTTAAAGCAATGGTTAAGTATTAAACAATTCCAAACAATAATAACGGATATCTCGGAAATGACTAATGCCACAAAAAAGGTTATTTGAAATAAATTGCGTGTTTTAAAGAGATCTAGATCTTTTTGTAGTAGTAGTAGGTTTTTGTTCTATCGCTTAATGTTTACTTGTTATATAATTTTATATAAAATTCCTTCCGATTGAAGAGGCTTTTACAGGGTATTTGCAGAAAATTCAAGATATACATTTTATTAGTCATCTAAATATCTTTAATATATAATTTTAATCAAAATGGTTTAGAACAACTTGTTATAAAATAAAATATTTAAAAAATGTTTGATGTAAATAATATTTTAGGGTGGGGGTTTTCTTGAATTTCTTCGTGTTATCTCTGAAAGGTACATTCGCTTTCATTTATGTCGTCACCACAGCTTTGGGAGGCACTCTACTGGTCTCTATGGTTTGTAAGTATAGCAGGAGGAGGTGTGTGTATCTGTCTACCTTTTCGCGCAAGCAGTGGCGTCATGTTTTATGTGAACAATTCTACATTATTAACATATAAATTTATAACTTTAAACAATATCATCACTTATAATAACCACATTAAAATAATACATAACTAAATAAAACCAATATCTCCACGAAAAAAAAATCAATTGCAGTATAATGTAAAACTGAAATACATTATACATTATTTAGTAATCCGTCCAGTACCATATTTAGCCACATGGACACTGAATCACTTAAAAACTGGAAGAACTCTGGCTCTAAACGCAAATATTTCCATATTTCATGACAGTTCCCAAAGAGTACGAGCGATTCAGTGAGCGGTTAAATCAGGTATTGGATAAGAATGGAGATTGGAACAGATTATTAAAATAATGTGTTCTCTTTGAGAGTAAAAGGTATAATTTACTGAAGTCTTACATTACATTGCCTTTTAAATACTTTTTCATGGAGACATTGTACAAAACAGTGTTTTATTTAGTTGTATATTCAGATTGGACAGAGTATACTAATAATGTCTAGTAACTGTGTCCTCTTTGAGAGTAAAATGTAGTGTATTACAGTTTTATGTTACATTGACATTAAAATATTTTTTCGTGGAGATATTTGTGCAAAACAGTGTTTTATTTAGTTATATATTTAAACTGAGTATTATAACTGATGACGAGTAAAGCTATATAGGGTGGACCATTTGAGACTGTACAATATCTCCAAAACTAAGCGTTGTAGAAAGAAACGCTTTCAATAAAAGTTGCTTGATATTTGAAGTTATTTTGTTGCATTGTTATTTGCCCCACGTTGGGCGCCAATTTGAAGAAGTAATTTCGTTACGTTATTTGCCCCACGTTTTGGGAGCCAATTTGAAGTAGGTTATTGTATTGCAGTTGAACTGTTGGGGAGCCGAACTTGAAGTAGTTGCAACCGCACGTATGATAAAAGGTTTCCGGTAGCCTTCGCTCCAAATGTACTTTCCAGTGGCCTTTACCCCAAGTTTAAAAAATATTAACTTTGTAATTTGACTGTTTCTTTAAATATTATATATTTATGTTTACCTCGGCTTCGTCAGTATTATTGTTAGAGACATGGATTTCTTTGCAAGGCGTGGTGCGGCTGAAGAATGTAGGCTTATACAGATTATAATTTTTACTTCACTACATTTATTAATCCTTGACACAATTTGAATAACACTTCACTGATATAGAGAGCTGTGAGATTTTTTTCATTAATTACTTGCACTTTTTAACACGTAAACTATTTTTGTCTCACACGAATACGTATTAAATTTCTCGAGGACACATCTCGCGTCCGGTTAGGAACACTGTCTACAACCAACGCGCCCAGTTATGGGCGCGGTCTACAAGCAACTGATTTGATTTATACCGCCTAAATTTGTAAATTTCTGTATTTCAAGTCTATGATTGGCTATTCCTAATCCAATAGAATACTTTTAACTAAACCTTTTTCTGGTTGTTGATTGGCTATTTATAAACTGTCTCAAAATTTACATTATTGTTGCTCCAATAATGACTAGTAGCATTATTAAACTTTCTTACTCATTATTGCATCAAGGTTACCTCATTGTTACCTCATTGTTAGCAACTTTTAAACTATTTTCCTCACAGCTCCTGCATTATTAAATTACGTAATACATTCTCATAACATTATTACACATGTATACAATAATATAAACATATACAATGACTTAATATACACTTTTTATATCTTGTTACATACACATATTGCTTTAAGGTGGGCTGTTATTGAATTTATATATTATATAATTAGACTGAAATAATTTAAGTATTAAAAATACTGACTCAAATTATTGGGAAAAATAAGTGCCATTAGTCGTGGAGAACGTTATGATGGTCATTTTAGGGTCTATTTTTTTTAAATGGGACCATCACAACGTCCTCCAAACAAAACATGACTTTATTTTTTGTTTGTATTTACTTTCCCCACTGATATCAAACAACTTTTACTAAAAGCATTTGTTTCTACAACGCTTAGTTTTGGAGATATTGTACAGTCTCAACTTTAATGATCTACTCTGTATATTCATATGTGAATAATCTAGAACTGTGCACGTAAAGCAGGACGCCACTGCATGCGCAAAAAGATAAACATGCACACACCTCCTTTCTATAGATACATACGGCACCTGTGAAGGCCAATAGAATGCCTCCCAAAGTTGCGGTGACGGCATAAATGGAAGCGAGTGTACTAAACCTAAATACCAAGTTTGGTATTTATCGGACTTTTCGTTTTTGAATTATGCTGTTCACACATACACACGCCAAAACTGCCCTTTTTTATTCAGATGTCTCAAAACATATTTCCGGTAAAATCTTGATATCGAATTTTTGGATGGAATGAGTAAATGTTGTAAGAATTAAAAATCGAAAACCTTGTATATAAAAATTACACGCATTTCTTTACCTATTATGATATATTTAATTACTGTTTTACAAATTATATCCCAAAATAGTATAGTTTTTACTCCCTGCTTCCTGTTAATTATTACACTCGAGAGAAACGGTTTCAGTACACAGAGCAAACAAGCACCACTAATGGCAATCAACTGTTCAAAAGGTAGATCGATAAATGCTAAAACATACTCCTTTCCATGTTAAATGCGAAGCATATATGACCCGTTTCTTAGAAACTATTGAAAATAGGTAAATTAGATTTTAGAATGTTAAAAATTGCTGTTGTGGTTCGGCTTTGAGTTTACAACATGGTTGGTTATTTTAAAAAAAATAATAATTTCTGATGAATGTTAATAAAAAATGTTATAATTAAGAAAGATTACTAACGTACTTTATAAATAGATAAAAGTAGATCAGTGAATTTAAAAGGCATGCATCCTATAAACATTTCAGCTTGATATTCTAACTAGGACTAATTTCTAAGGAGAATTTAGCACCTCGTCCTAGAAGATCTTATGTACCTGAAGCGCTTGATGGGCTGCCCCTGGGAGGAGGGGTGATGTAAGAGGAGACAGAGGGCGGCCGGACAAAGAGGCAAGACAGGGCAGAGGGAAGGCTCCCTACCTTTTACATACTGAAATTCCCCGAATGGTAGCTGCTGCAACCGGCCCCCCTCCCCTATGGATTTGCACATCGCTGGGGCCCCTGTACTCGGAGAACGCCCCCATTCCGAGACAAAGGTTTACAGAGCATCCTCTTCCTCTGCTATGCAATGCCGAGACTCCCGCCGACACTTTCAACCCTGAAACGGACCAAGCAGATGAATGATGAAGTGAAATGAAAATGTAGGTGAAATGAAGGGACAGGAAATTCGGAGGATGTAATGAACCTTCCCAGCATTCGCTTAGCGACCCGGGGAAAGCCCCGAAAAAAACCCATGGGTTAGGAAGGTCTGCCGCGGCACCGCACCCACGTACCGAATGCAGGCCACAGACGTTACCGCCTGATTCATCCCTCTCAGTGTGATATCCTAAATAGTTTCTGGGATAACAGTTAATGAATTAAGCAAATTTAATATTTGTGCAATACCGTATTTAATCTCCCCTTAATTCTTCCTAAATTATTTTCTACTCCTTTACTTTTGTAGCTGTTATAATGCAATCTTTGGCCATCCCTAGTTGATACACTGCAGTAAGAATAATTTTCCTCACGGCTTCCTGACGTGATTTTACAGTTTTTGCGTGTAATTAGGGTACAGTTCCCTTTATTTCTGAATTTGCATTTTCACGTAAACATCTATTTGGCGCATACCCCAAGGACGAAGGACATGTGCTACTAGTATCTGCAATCTGTGGGCCACACGGCTGAAACGCCAATATGCAAATGAATTCCAGTACTCGCCTAAATGTGGTGCCTTTGTATCGAGTTGGTCCATTAAGTTAGTAGTTGGCAACACGGCAAAGTTTGTTAAGCGCCTCCCCCCGCTCTTTCGCGCCCCTGATGATTGAGAGCACTACTCCCAGCTTCCAAGCTTGGCTTTGTGCTCCTGGCGGACTTAAAGAAGAAATAGCTGGAACAGAAGTAGGAGTAGAAGTTTTTTTTTCTTTAAACAGCAAACTGGAACAGTAGTCAATTGTGTATACATCAATTTTATGTCACGAGTGCATTAGAAATTAGAAAACATCCTTAACTTTTCAAAACCATTGCTTAAAGTGTAGGAGAATTAAAATGCACTGCAGTGAATGTTTCAAGAAACGTTATTCTTCCCCCTCCCCCACTCTCTCTCTCTCTCTCTCTCTCTCTCTCTCTCTCTCCCGTTTCATAAGATGCCGCGTTAATTAGCTGTGAGGTAATGTACAGCAACCTTGTCTAGATTGTTGGTTTTGGAATGGGAGAAACTCGCGAATTATTCAGAATATGCCTGCCTGATTACCAAATTTGGCAGCTATGACTTTTCATTTTAGCCTACAATTCTGCATGAATCTTTTTTCTAAAATGCGATATTTTTTATCCTCGTGTATTACAAAAGTTTTATTTTCAAATCGCGCCATGGAATTTTTGAAAGCAACTCATTTCTATGCACTAACTAAATGCAATGGATTTTTTCTTTCTTTTCTTTCTTGCGCGCGCGACTTTTTCTACTCATTAAAAATATCTCTTGCTTCATTGTAGCGAGAATTGAGTTTCATCAGTAGCGCACACAGAAAGCTTTTACCTCATTTTTGTGCATCAGTTGCACGCGGTGGTTGCTATTGAGTACTTATTAATAGCGCACTGTCATATTTTCGCAACATTTCCCTTCACATTTTATACGACTTCGAACTCTCTGCACAACAGTTTGCTGTTGGCAGGTATGGTTAAAATTTTAGTTTTAGTTGATACCGTAATTATTGACAGGAAGATATAACTAACGAAATAAAGAAGTAATAGTAAGATAGGGAGATAATTGTCAAATAATTTCAGTCTATTAAATCAATGCATCACGTAATTAGTTTCAGTTGAAAAGATTTATCCAGGGAAAAAGGTAATTAGCGAATAAAGGTATTAGTAACAGTCCAGGATAGAATATATTAGGTTAAAGATTCGGAATATACTTTGGCGTTGATTTCAGTACATTTGCAGGGTCACGTAGACGGAAATTCTGTAAAAGAGAGAGGGAATGAAATTCTTAGATTTGGGAAGGTACCGCGTAGCAACAGTATCAGACAGGTATAGTTTTTAAGATTTATCAGCATCAAGAGGAACGTTGGGAGGGGTAGTGATAGACGGAGCTTAAGGTAAGTAAAGCTCTTGCATTCTAAATTAGAGACCTTCTCTCTTGAGACTTATTCAATTAATGATGCGGCTTACTCATGTGTCATTTTAAGTGCCCAGTGACGCGCTTGTGTGAGTAACATTTAGCGGCTATTACGAAGGAGCAATTAAGCGATTTAAGCAATTTACGCTTCTAGTTTCTTTTATTGCGGAACGTTATTTGAAACCGTAAAATTAATACTGCAGAAGTTGGCGGGTATAATGAGCCGATTGTTATAGTTTGAGTGCTACGCTGCATAATTAGTTTCATTCTTTATCTTCAAACGGCCAGCAACTCACTTCAATAGTTCAAGTATTAGATCACATTAAACCTTTGTCACTTTAAACTAGTGTTATCCTTTCAAAATATGTCCACGCATACCCTGAGAGAAAGATCTCATACCCAACCACTGTAGCAGCCAGAAGCAGATATTGAAGCAAAGGGTACGGCTGCATAAAGTAGTGACGCTATCGCCCGGCTTCAAATCTTGCGAGGAATAAAGCCGATCGTACCATTAAATGCGTACTCGTGGAAGGAAGATGATGATCGTGCTATAAAGTCGATATTACAGCTCCAGTATCGATATACTAGTGTGGCCAACATATTCGAGGAGAACTTTCAAGATGCTCAGTATTACCACACAACTGTAACTGCATATTAACACTAAAGTTTTCGCGCGCAACTAATACGCTTATATGGAGAATGGCTGCGCGCAACGGATTGGGTCGAAGCAGTTCGTGCGTAACTGTTTAATTTTTAGTCCTTTCGCACGTAACTTATATGCAGCCGCGAGAACACCCTTCCTAACTGAATCAACAGATCGTGGTTGTGAGCAGGCAGAAAATTAATGCACAGCCAGCCAAAGCGTCCAAATATCTCGTAAATCCCTTTTCGCCGACCTTCCCAAAGGTTGCACACAAATGATTCTTCTATCTGCATTACGTTATTACCTTGAATATTTGCCTAGAAATTATCTTGAATTAATCCATATGGTTTGGTTGTATGTATGATGCGAAAACAAAATGTAACTGTTCATATCACCAGCTTTTGTTATTTGGAGACCATATCGGGAACGGCAAATTTTCAAAGTTGCTTAATAAGTACCTGAATTTTACCCAAGTACCTAAAGTGAATTTGGGAAGACTTTAAAGAAGTGAAAAGAAATATTTTCGAAAGGATTAAGGAATAAAAGAATGTTAATTAAACAAATTATATTTAAATTACCTCTTATTTTGGGGGGGGGGCGCTATAGAAACAGTGAGGCAGTATTTTTAATACTTGAATAATTTTAATTAAATTATATAATATGTAAATTCAATAACAGCCCGCCTTGAAGTAATATGCATGTAATAATTTGTAAAAAATATATGTAACAGTCATTGCATATGCTTATATTATTGTAAACATGTTTAATAATGTGATGTGAATACATTACGTAGTTTAATAGTGTAAGAGCTGCGAGAATAATAAGTTTAAAGTTGCTAACAATGAGGTAACCTTGAGGCAATAATGAGTTTGACAGTTTAAATGTTACCAGTCATGATTAGAGCAACAATAATGTAAATTTTGTGACAGTTTAAAATTAGCCTATCAACAGCCAGAAAAAGCTTTTAATTAAATGCAGGTATTCTATTGGACTAGGATTAGCCAATCAGAGACTTGAAATACAAAGATTTTTAAAAGTTTATACGATTGAAATATGTTCATTTGCTGGCAGACCTTGGTAGTGACCGGATGGAAGATGTGTTCGTGTGAGTCGTAAATTAAATATACGGGTTAACTAAGTGCAAATATGAAATAAAAGTATCTCATAGCTCTTAATATCAGTGTAGTGCTATTTAATTTGTGTCGAGGATTAATAAAAAAGAAGTGAATTTAAAACTTAAAATCTGTGTAAGCCTACATTCTTGTCGTACCACGCCCTGATTAAGAGAAACGTGTCTCTAAAGTAAGACTGACGCAGCCGAGGCAAACATAAACATAAATACTATATAAAGAAGCAGTTTAATAACAAAGTTAATAAATATTTTTTTTATAAACTTGGAGCGTAACAACAAAAATACAACATCTTCAAAACGACTCCACATACGTAGTAGCATATTACGTAACAAATAATCCATTTCAAAATTGACGTTCAGACATGGAGCTGATTAAATAAATAAACTCCATGACAATAACTACTTCAAGTTGGCTTTCCAAGCCTGAGGCTAAATAAATAAATAAACTAAACTCCAAGAGCATATCCTACTTCAACAATTATTTCTATGGTTGAAAAGGTAGAATCAGACAAACACGAAATGCAGCAGTACACGGCGGATAAGATTTTATATTAATTTATAAATAGGAAAATTCTCTTGAAGCATAACTTGGCACCAGGCTGCCGTATCAATGACACATGCTTCACACATGGTACAAGTTAAGACGCAGAAGGGATGTTTTTCTTAAGCACCCTCCTAATCGAGATGTTAGGGGGTCAGAAAGACAGATGACCATGCAGTGTTTGAAGGCTAACGCCGCCATTAGTGGAAATTCTGAGTCTTTCTGAAAACAACAGAGCCAACGAGACATGTGTACGTGGAGTTTAAACCCCGATTTGGATAGGGGAACTTCAGCATCTGGAGACAGGTGCAGTCAGGTGTCGACAGAAGCAAAGCACGGTAAAGTATCCGGGTTTTGGCTGCCATAATGCTCGCTGTAAGAGTATCATTGGCTATGGGTGAAATAGTGCCAGCTTGCGAAGGGGACGGTAACAGAGAAGGGAATTAAACACG
The DNA here is from genome assembly GCA_030765065.1 of Deroplatys truncata. Taxonomy (NCBI): domain Eukaryota; kingdom Metazoa; phylum Arthropoda; class Insecta; order Mantodea; family Mantidae; genus Deroplatys; species Deroplatys truncata. The sequence goes on from CM060975.1 coordinate 101,235,640, forward strand.
GGGCATTTTTTAACAGTGTCTTTTTATGTGTAATAATTGTGTATCTGCATAAAATCACACCTGAGAAGAACCTCTTGCCAAAATTTCCTAACCTTGAAGAAGGTGTTTTGTTGGAGTTGTTTACTTATTTAGCTCCACGTATGGACGCCAGTTTGAAGATGATGTTGAATTGTTTCGTTATTTTGCAACTGTTGGGGAGCCGAACTAGTAGTAGTTTGTTTGCAACCGCACGTATGGCACCCGGTTTCCGGTAGCCTTCGCCCCAAATTTATTTTCAGGTGGCCTTTGCCCCAAGTTTAAACAAAATATTAACTTTGTAATTTAACTGTTTCTTTAAATATTGTATATTTATGTTTGCCTCGGCTGCGTCAGTATTTATTTTAGAGACATGCGACAAGAATGTAGGTTACACAGATTATAATTTTACTTCATTCCTTTTATTAATCCTTGACACAAATTAAATAGCACTTCACTGATATCGAGAGCTGTGAGATTCTTTTATTTAATACTTGCACTTTTTAACACGTATACTATTTTCGTCTCACACGAATACGTAATTAATTTCTCGAGGACACATCTCGCGTCTAGTTATGAGCACTGTCTACAGGCAACATGTCTGATTATGACCACTGTTTGAAGGCAACTGAATTGATTTCAACCGTCTAAACTTGTAAATGTCTGTATTTCAAATCTCTGATTGGCTAATCCTACTCCAATAGAATACCTGCATTTAACTAAAGCTTTTTTCTGGTTGTTGGTTGGCTATTTGTAAACTGTCACTAAAATTACATTATTGTTGCTCCAAGAATCACAAGCAGTACTGTTAAACTTTCTTACTCATTATTGACTCAATGTTACCTCATTGTTAGCAACTTTTGACCTATTTATCACAGCTCCTACATTATTAAATTACGTAATGCATTCACATAACATTATTGAACATGTATACAATAATATAAGCATATGCAATGACTGTTACATACATTTTACAAATTATTACATACACATATTGCTTCAAGGCGGGCTGTTATTGAATTTACATATTATATAATTAGACTGAAATTATTTAAGTGTTAAAAACACTGCCTCAACCTTTATTCTGAATCTAATTAACATCCCTGAGCAGGTAGGCTTAAAGGAAGGAAACTACTGATGCCGACAGAGAAACGAACCAAAGAGCGGCTCAGTCTCCTCAATTCCCCACACAGTAACTGAGCTATCCCTGCAAGACTGAAAAATTGAATTTCATGTCCAAATTGGAACCACGGGTCTTCGATTTACCGTACACTGCTCTAACCAACTGAGCTACTATGGTAACGTGTCTACACAGCACTAAATTTCCTTACTGGTTCGCATTTTTTACGGAAACCACATTGAGTTTTTTAGTTTTGATTATATCTTTCCAATTTTAGACTACACGTGACAGGTGTGAAAGAACAATAATTAAAATCTTTCTATGCTCTGGCTTCTTATTTATACGAGATCTTCAGATTTATTTGGCCGTTGTCTGCGCATGACGTTATTACTTTGAAGCGAGTTTATCACTAGTACCTTTGGCAGAAAACTAGCGAAAGATGGAGTGGAAGAGGTGGATGTCAATAGTTATGAGGTCACCTTAGTGAAATGACTTGTATCGTATCTTTCCAGTATTTACATTTGGAACGTCTTTCGCTTGCGTCTGGTAAACTCACCATCTCGGCATGTATGCTGATAGGTAACTCAAAATTGAACTGTTTTTTTTTTTGCCGTAGTGTGTCTCGGCTTTAATGGCACGACTTTAACTTTTTTAATAAAAAATGACTGAAGTAACCTTTATAAACATTTTAATTTTTCTCCTTTTTTGTTACTAAAAATAACTGTTTGTGTGTGTGTGTGTGTAGATATGTGTGCTTTTTTATCATGTTTTTCCTTGGAACTTGGGCAAGAAAGGAGAAAATCATTCACACAGCGGCCAGTATCGAACTATAGACTTCGAACAAAGTTCCAGTTTGGAAGTAGTACTCAACCATGCAAATTCTGTGATCGGTGGTAACATGCAAAGATCGCACAAAATGTTCTAGTGAAAAACAGTTCTGCACCGCCGCAGTACATCAACCTGTTTACGAAGTCGGAAACGCATGCAGTTCGAGGTTCCTCCCCTTTACGACAAAGGGCTCGCTGAACAAACAATGACGCCATTTATTTAAACCGACTGGCAGTAAAGGCCGAATAAATCTGAAGACCCATTATTAATTCAATGAGAAACAATACTACATCTAAGGCTGTTTATAGACAATTGTTAGGTCTATTTTTGGGAAAATGCAATTAATGAAGATTGTTAATGTAATGAGATGTTTGAGGGTGGAGGGGGGGATTGTCTTGAAAATCAGCCATGACTGATGCCTTAAAGTTTGAAATTGGTTGTTTACATAATTTTTCTTTGTTGAGTTATACTGTTCGTACGCGCACGTGCACACACATTTTTATAAGAATTGGATGTGTTATATTCACATGACCTTCTCTATTTGGTCTTGTACAAACTGTTCCTACTTATTATTTTAGGTATTTCTTGTTAATCCAGATAGAGCCGTATGCATAAACTGTGGTAGGTATTACCTTTCGTTATGCCTATAGGAAAAACTCCAAGCATATATTTTATTTTGTATGCATAAATAGCAAACAACGCTAAGAGGTTTATACTTCCATGCCATAGTTTTGCCTTTCGATAATAATCGAGTTTCCTATTAATCGGGCGCTTTCGCTTCTATTCGGTCATTTTCGTCACGGCCATTCTCATTTAAAACTTAACGCGACAGATTATAGAAGGCGGTAAACTCCAACAATTGGAAAATCTAGTATACACATATTCTGTGTATGTAAAACGTTTAAAATGTCTGAGAAATATAAGAAAGAAGGAGAACAAATAAGATTCGTAAATTTGTTGAAATAATATGCAATGCTGGAATAGATCATAAACCCCTGCAGTGAAAAATAGTAAAGCTTCAGCAGTGCAGAAATTAAAGAACGATGTTTCCAATAAAATTATCACTTCTGTTTATCGAATCGATATAATTGCTTGAAGGCAGAATCTCTTGGCTGTTTTCTTTCTTTAAGCGTCTTTCTAGCCCCAAACGAAGCCTGGGGAAAGGCATGCTCTCATTTTTCATAGTATTGCCCAGGAAGCAAACTATTTTCCTACGTTTTATGCACGACAATCATAGTATATTCTAAGGGTAGAAGATAACCTACTACATCGATAATGTGCTAAGAGGAAAAACATATACTAAACTTTTATGCGTGTTGATCGTGGTATTTCCTTCCAAAACCGTAGGAAAACAATTTGCTACATTTTATGTGTATGGCTCAAAGTTTCAATTCACACTTTCACATTTCGTTGCACATTACAGATTTTTAAAGAGCGTGTCGCTATGTGATGGATTTGAAATTCCATGTTGTTTGCATGAGCAGGAGAAAAACGCGAATAACGACTTCACATTTGAGAAAAATGTAAATATTTGAATAGTCCAACCAATAACAAGGAATATCTCGGAGATGGTTAATTCCACACTTAAAAGGATTGGCATAAATTGTGTACTTCAACGAGATTTATATTTTTTGTGTAACAGGATGTTTTTCTATCTCTTACGGTTACCAATTATGCATAAATCATTCAGAGTGAAGAGAATTTCAGAAGCTGGTCCCAGAAAATTCAAGATATATTTTACATTTGTGTGAAAATACCTTAAACATATTGAATTTTAATCAAAATCATTATAACCATTTTTGAGAAAGTAAAAATTTTGGAAAAAAAATTCCATGTAAAGAATAGTTTGGAGTGAGGGATTTTCTTAGGATATCTTCTTGTCGAAAGATTCTGAACTGAAATACCAAGTTTGGTATTTGTTTTTGTGTTATGCTGTCCAGACACACCTACACGGATCTTTTTCTAGAAATGTCCTCTTTTGGACTCAGCGAGTCTTAGAATGTGTATTTCCGGTGAAATCTCGATATCGAAATTTTGTGTCGAATACAACATTCCCCTATTTACTATAGAGAAGCAGTCGAGAAATTAGAAACGTATTTCCGGTGAAATCTCGATATTGAATTTCTGGGTGAAACACTTTATCTAAATACCATAGGGAAGCGTAAAAACATAAGTGACAAATGTTTATCCAGATATCACCTACAGTGTACGCTTTCTCTAAAGCAGGGAAGATTGCTACTTGACATTCTGATAGCGGTTCTGCAGCAGGTTATAGACACTTTGCCAGTGAAGAAACGTGTGCTGCCATCGCTGTGAAATGACTAATAGCTGGAGTATCTTGTGTTTGACAAAAGAGAGACATACGTGCTGAAAGGGGGGAATATCTCGTGAATGGGGAAAACCGTGGTAAAAACAAAAGGGCTGCGGTGTTAACACCCTGGGCTTGCTTGTAAATTGTGGGGATTGTGTAAGGGGAGAAAGATGTTTGCTGTGACGTGTAGCAGCATCTGTTTTGTACCTTCCTCGGGGTGCTTTTTCTTCCAACATGTGGCACGTGGGAGGGGAGAGGAGTATGATAAAGCTTCAGGGGTTCTTATGCACGCACTGGATTCCATTGTGACGCAATTTGAGTAAAGTGAGTGGGGTACCATTGCATAAAAAGTTTAACTGTTGCACGAACTCTTTAAGGCTATATGAATTAAATTTATATCACATTCGAGGGTGGTTGGAAAAAGTTTAATATACAGCAAAATCAAGGATCTGGATGAAGGAATATCCAGCAATTTTAAACTGTTTTATTTTGTATTAAAGTATGCTCTAGACTTCAGTGTTTATACACAAGCGGGAGTGTGCACCTAAACTGTATTCACTCTTAGCTTGATCTGCACGAAAACAAAACCCAGGTGACCAGCGCACCGTTATAATGTATCCTTTCGCCATTCTCGCCAGAAACATGTGACGAGTACAGTGACTAGGATATTCTGTTAGGGTTGAGGGTGACAATATTGATAGTTAAAACAAAATAAACGTTGCACATATAATAGTTAATTCTAAAAGAAACTAACAGATATCGGATAAATTATGAACTGTTGGCGGCTCATTTTAAAAACATAAATTGTGTAGTGTTAGTGAATTGCATTCTTTACAAAATCATCACATTATTGTATCGCATATTTCACACACCTTCTTTTCTTTCCTGGGTGTAATCACTTTTCCCGTTTCAGATTTTTCTTACGAGCCTTGTTTATACTTGTACTCGAAACCCGGTAAACTCAGAAGTTGATTTCACCAATTTTTTCACCAATTGTTTTTTCACCACTTGGTGTTTTGTGCTTTACTTAAGTCAACGAAAACGCAAGAACAAATCACCGTCTGCTAAGATACTAAACAGAAAACTGCTGGTTACTGGCTGTAAACAATATTCTGCGCATACCTGGATATCAGGCACTTGTATGAATGACATGTTGGGACTTTTAGCTCTGTTTAACGGTATAAGTTAGCGTTAGTTAAACTCTTGGGTATTTGTATAGAATATTATACCATTTAAGGATAAATTTATTCTAAAATTTCGATTATTGGCATGGGACTACTTTCCTTCACGTATTGCGGATTAACCTAAGGGTGAATGCAGAGAAGTACCCAGTAGGTAGAGAAAGTGTTGCATTCCACTCAAAACCATGATGTAGAGATTTCACCGGAAATACCCGTTTTGAGGTTTCCCGAATAAATAAAAAAAATAGTTTTATTAAAAAGCTGTGTGCATGCGCGTGTGCGAGTGAGAGGGAGAGAAAGAGAAAGGGGGAATAGAGGGAGACTTGGATTCTAAGTTCAATATCTTAGCCACAAGAAAATTTGCAGGAAAATTCTCACGCCAAAATTGCTCAAGTGATTTTGATTAAAATACCGTGTATGGAATTTTCCTTACTTTTGTTTAACTGGTAAACTTAAACAGATAGACCAAACAGTTTATTTCATATAACGTTTTTATGGCATCAGCCATTTCCCATATATACGTTATTATTGATTGCAATTTTCCAATGCTTTGTCATTTATTGAAATGTACATTGTACATGGAAAATGGAAAAAACTACGGAATTTAAAGGCCAGCATATAGCCACTCGCTTTAAACATCGACTATCGATTCCGTTTCCTCTAATACCTTGCAATTGTACTATTTTTGCAAAAGGTTATCTCGATTAACATGAAGTAGATAGAAAAACAAACGTTCGTGGGAATAGTATTAGTAATTATAAAAATAAGCAATAGTGGGTAGAGAAGTCGTGTGAATGTGACAAATCATATTTTTTTCCATATCAAAATGTTTGAGCAGTTACATGAGAATATTATTTTCTATAATTCCACTATGCTGTCCTGTTTTATGTGGCATAGGGCTACTAAAAAGTCTGAAAACGGATACCACTCGTCCATAACAGAAAATAAAAAAAATTGGAGGATATTCGCTACACTTGAACGTTTCCCACTAATACGTTTGGGCGTATGTAGTAATTGATTGCAAATCTGCCCGTTTCTGGAAGAGCGAGAACGCATAACTCCGTCTTTTGTTGATAAAAATGCATTTCCTCAATGAACTCTCTTCTAAATTAAAGGCTTAGGCCATCCTTTGTGCTTTGTTCCATGACTTACAAAAGGATAAAGCAATGAACGTGGCATTTAAAGGCAAGAAACTGTTCCTTTGATTGTTGGATTTTGAAATATGCTCTTTGATATACCACCGTGGCAAATCAGTCTCTTTTCCACTGCATTATCTAAAAAAAATCATGTGATTTCACCCCGAACCCAAGAAAAGCAGCGCGCGCGCGCGCGGGCTTCTGTGTGTGGGAAGACATACCTAGAGAAGTATGAATCAAAAACGAAAATTTTCTATAAATAGCAATTTCAGGCTTCAGTTAGATAACGTTTCAAGGGTCCAGGCGAAGAAAGTGAGGAAAATTTCTGGCCCAGAAACCATTTGAGAGAACTATCCACCACCTTTTATTTTCTCAAAACGCTCTAACGAGTTTAATAGCCTGTTTTAATATATTTGAGATGAAGTGTCTATCTTCAAATTTTCTGATGTTCTCCTCAATCTCCCGTACAAAACGATAACAGATAGACAATTACTTAAGATGGAAAAAATTCAGAGTTAATTAAAGCGTATAAATTTGTTTCAGGCATATTTAGCATTGTATTATCGTTTGGAAATATTTGTTTTGGCACAATTTAAGTTGTTACATGCGGAACTGTTATGTGGCATCTACAAAGCATTTTTTATTCAATTGCAATTCTTTTTTTCCTGTATGGCTTCTTAAGTACTGAAATTGATTATAATACTGGGTGGAAGGTATACAAATGTTATTTTTAACCACTATGTACAAAGACGAATGAAAAGTTATAATACTATATTATTTTCTGAATACATTCTAGTATAAAAATCTGATGTGTTACACTCACATGACTTTCTCTACTCTTGTGGAAACTATTTTTACAAACGCTTATTCTCCATATGCTTCATGTTAATCGAGATGTCAATCTTATTCGTAATTTTCTTGTAGATGCAAGGGGAATATGGTAGGTTTTAAGCGATAGTCAAATATTTTAAGTGCTGGTTGCTATGCGGAGCATTCCATTTTTTTGCATGTCCAGGACATAAAAATGAATAACGAATTTGAGAAAAAGTATAAGTACTGGAAAATTTAGGGGAATAACAAGCAATATCTCGAAAACGGTTCACTCAACAAAAAATGTATATGACATAAATTGTGTATTTTAACGCGATCTTCATTTTTTGTGAAGAAAAATTTTTTCTATCTCTTATGGTTTACCAGTTATGCAAAAGTCGTTCACAATAAAGAATACTTTTGGAGTCATTCCCAGAAAATTCAAGATATACATTTTATTTGTCATAAAAATATCTTAAACATATGATATTTTAATCAAAATCGTTAGAGCCATTTTTGAGAAAATTAAAATATTCGAAATATCTTCCATGTAAAGGGTAATCTGGGGTGGGGGGATTTTCTTGAAAACCTTCGTGTCGCATCCTTGGAAGATACTGAACCTAAATACCAAGTTTGGTGTTTATCGGACTGTTCGTTTCCGAGTTATGCTGTTCACAGACAGACACACACACAGGCAGACACACAGACACACACACGGACATGTTTGCAAAAATGCTTTTTTTGGATTCAGGGGTCTCAAAACATGTATTTCCGGTGAAATCTCGGTATCGAATTTTTGGGTGGAATACAATACTTCCCCTACTTACTATACGTGGTAGAGAAAGTAAAAATAGCTAAGTTTTCATACTTTTTGTCGCATTATCTATCTACTCTAAGGCAAGTGTGAGACAGAACAGAAGCTAATCTGCATCTGCCATCTTCACTTTCCTCCTTAAACGTCTCGTTTCACTGTAATTTAAGTTTTTTTTCACAAATGGTAATTTAGGCTTAGGTTACGACGCCACAACAGCGGCTGAATAGCTGAAACCCCCCCCCCACACACACACACACACACACACACACACACACACACACATTTGTTACGGTACCTCTCGCCTGCTCGCTTATTACGGGATCGTATTATTGATGTAAAGTTCATTATTAACATCGTACGTGGGATTTTATTTTCTTGTATTGGATGTTTAAAATATATCGTCTAGTTTTTGGTCTCATTTATTAAATGTTTAAATTTGGCTTCTTCGTTTTATTGTATTTCCAAAATTTATTAAATAAACTTTTTTTCAGTGGATGCTGCGATAAGCATCTGAACCTTTTTATATATAGCTATAAGTACCGTATCTATTTTTTTTTTTTGCATTAAGTACCTCATAAGTAAACGTTTAAGTAAGTTATTTTGTTTTGTTATTTCATTACAATCTTAGCAAGTATGTTTTAAGTTTTAGTTGTTTTCAATAAGCATTAAACATTTTGCTGAAGGTTATAGAACTGTTGCGGAATTAAACACCATTAGCAAAGTTAATGTCATTCTACTAATGCAGCAACAACTTCGCAGTGGAATCGGACCAACAGCGCGCATTCTAGTGCACTACGGACTTTACCTAGCCCGCGAAGCGCTGTTTTCCAATACACTTGCAAGGGAAAACGTGCTGTTGCCAAACGTCTCTACTTTTCATATAGCTTTTTTTTTATCCATGAAAGATAGAACAAGGGTATTCGTAAACTCTTCCACTGTTCTCAATAAGAGAAACAGTTGTTTTGCTTTTTCATATTGCATGTTAATCTGATATCTGTTTTACACAAACATTTATCATCATTAGGTGTAGTGGGTGGAAGAATCACCTTATACGAGATGAGCCAATGTTTATGTATAAGGTACATTTGGTTAAGAATACCGTTCGATTATTTTAGCATCACATTCTTTTTTTAATCCCAGTTTTATTTTTGGATGACTTACAGAAAATATCGAATAAAATAAAGAAAGGAACAAGGGTTGTAGACATACAAAGCGAGAATTGATACCGTTTTGTCGTAGCATTTTTTATCTTTGTTACACCACTGTTGCGAACTTGCTTCCATTTGCAACTTGTATTCTCAATCATTACGAAATCCCTGTGCTTGTTTTACAGTTTACATTTCGTTGTTTTTTGTGCCGTTAGGAGTAAGGGCTCTGCCTCAAAGAATAGCACAGAGCATATGACAATCGGAAGGACAAACAAAAAACGTAAAAAATAACTACAAACGTTTTAATCAGATATAAGCCGTGTATTCCGAAGTTAGAAACGGGGTGACAGGCTATCCAGTTCTGATGGGTCGCATACACTCGCATCCGGCATGTTTTCCTCATTAATGAAAGGATTTTCAACAAAATTAGCTTTGTTAAAATATCTCATTATACTCGTTCGTGGATGCGGCGCAGCACATTGTGTGTGTGTGTGGCGGGGGAGGATGAAAATGGGAATTACTACCTGTCGGCCATTCGATCATTCTTTCGCTGGCGCCGCCGTAACGAATTCAATAAGCTTTAGTCAGTTTATACAACATATTATATTGTACTCTAAGATATAATCTCACAGATTATATATTTATGAAACATAAGAACTACATAATGGTCAGATGTAAATGTTTAAACTGTAATGAAGTAAAGCCCTCATCTAGTTTAAAGGAACTTGGTAAAGTTATAACCTTCCTTACTAAAGAAAATATACGAGGCCTGTTTTTAAAGTAAGCCTGATAATTATTTTCCAATGTATTGTTATAATTCATTACCTCACACCTTAAACTACTTCTCAACATAGTCACCGCTGTTATTCAGGCACTTGTCATAACAGAAACCAGTGTTTTGTATGCCTTGGCCGCTGAATATTTTCCCCAAGGAATTTCTTCAGATGAAGAAAGGGATGAAAGTTGCTTGGTGCCAAATCTGGACTGTAGGCAGAGTGGTCGAATTGTTCCCAACCAAATCTCAAGTTTGTTTGGCTGTGTGTCCGGGCATTGTCACTCATTGTGTTTCCCCATAAACCTCGCACAATTGGCGATGACATTTCATCGTCAATTGTGTACATTTCTCACATTCAAAAAACGAATCACTGATCTGACTTCACGGTCGGCGGTTCATTCGATTGTTTTAAACATTTCGAAACGCTCTAACAACAGGAAAAGGCAGTGACGATCACTTACAGTTGCATCTGACTTCCTTAGGAGGAAGTGATCGCGCATGCTCAAAGTAACCAAAAAGTTTGCAGTGGCAAAATATTAAAACGGTTACTTTTTTAAAAAACACGCCTCGTAAAATACAATTAAAATTTCTAAGTACCACTTATCTTTTGCCACAGTCGTGAAGCAGTGTGGCTTTGACGTAGAAATAGTATAAAATTGCTTTTAATGGTATTAAAAATGATATATATATATATATATATATATATAACCATAAAAATGTTATATATATATATGGTCATTATAAATTAGTTATACAAAGCTATGCCGCCACTGCTGTTGGAGCGAGGGTAATGGCAAGGTTTTGCATTTAAAAAGTTGCGCCATATCCTCAAGTTTACTGCGCACCTGCTAGAGTACTTCAAGTGCGGTGCAGCACTGTACGATGAGATAATCTCCTCGCCATCAGGCAGCATCCAAACGTATACAGATGCGGAGCGCGCTAATTGTTGTTCGATCTTTCATGAATCGCTTATCAGACACATTTGTTCATAGGAAATTTAGGACCATACCTAAACGAATTGAGAGTTTGGATAGGAGAAGAAATAACAACCATTGACCGTGATATGATTTGGCACGAACTCGCAGATTAGTAATAAAAAAAGTAATACTTGTACATGAAACGTTAAGTTTTACTGATGTGTTTGCTTCATTATTCAATTAATCCCGGTTTATATTTCTTCAAAATTAAGTTCTTTTTGTATTCCTAAACGTTATAGTGACCCTCTACCTTATATATACATGGAAGGTCAATCTATGTACAGAAATGTATGAACCATAATATCGCTTCAGTCTATGAACTTCATTTCTACAGAAAAAATGCTTTGCGTTCTCATATGGAAGGGTTTCAAGCAGTGTCATTGATGTATATGATATAGCAGCAACAGCTCAACTACATGTTTTATCTACACTTGCTTCTTTAAGCGCCGCATTTTGCCACAAATGTTTTGCAACAAATCGTAAATTACGCAGAAGTTTCGATGTTGCAATAGCGGGTTGCATAACAGAACACAACACGCCTCAGACGACTGAGATATCCCCTCCCGCTTGGTATCATGCGTTCGTATCCACAGTATAAAGAGTTTTATCACATCGTAAGTTTTATTTCCTTTTATTATTGAAGATTAAATAAAACAAGTTAACTTAAAATCATTTATTTTGTTGCATTTTATTAATTGTCCTCATTGCATGTGTTTATAACTATGTGAACAGCTCTTATATCTGATATTGGTTTGCAATATCTATTTTTGGAGGGGGCTGTTAAGCGCATAGTGAGTAAGCGTTTAATCTAGAGCATTTATTTTCTTTTATTGTTTATTTGAGCATAATTTGTTCCAGCTAACATCGTTTTCATAATGCAATTAAATATTCACGGTGGCATCGAAAAATAGAGTGCGCATTAAAATCCGCGACAGGCTTTACTGTCCCCGCCAAGGGCTTTTTCTCACCCACCTGCAAAGGAAATCGCGCTATTGCTAAACTTCCTTTCAAAGACTTTCTATAAATCGATAATTAAATTATTAAATTACGTAATACATTCACATAACATTATCAAAAATGTATACAATAATATAAGCATATATAATGACTGTAATATACACTTTTTATATATTGTTACACACATAATACATTAAGGCGGGCTGTTATTGAATTTATATTATATAATTAGACTGAAATCATTTAAGCATTAAAAATATAAGGCTAAGACAAGGTGTGAACAACGTTCTGTACTATTCAGATTGATTATTCGTGATATTTTATAGGTAACGTATAACAGAACAACAACAACAAAGAAACTCTAGACTGCCTCTTTGGTCTGGCGCTTAGCATGCTAGGCTCCGAATACAGAAGTCCTGGTTCGATTTCCGGCTGGAAGGTGAGAATATTCCTATAGCCAGGATTATTCTCGTTCTCTCTCTCTCCCTCCCGCTCACTTTGAGAAAGGGAGAGAGAGAGAGAGAGAGAGAGAGAGAGAGAGAGAGAGAGGCGGGGATTTGTGATATTTGAAGAAGTTATTTTGTTGTATTGTTATTTGCCCCACACTTTGGGAGCCAATTTGAAGGTTTGTTGCTGCTACGTATGGAGAGCCAGTTTGAAGAATGTGTATTGTATTCCGACTGTTGGGAGCCGAACTTGAAGTAGTTGCAACCGCACGTATGGTAAAAAGTTTCCGTAGCCTTCTCTCCAAATGTACTTTCCGGTGGCTTTTGCCCCAAAATGCTTAAAAAAAAATATTAGCTTTGTAATTTTTGACTGTTTCTTTAAATACTATATATTTATGTTTGCCTCGGCTGCGTCAGTATTTATATTTTTTATAGACATGAATGTCTTAGCAGGGAGTGGTGCGACTGAAGAATGTAAGCTTACATAGATTATAATTTTACTTCACTCCTTTTATTAATGCTTGATACGATCTAAATAACACTTCGCTGACATAGAGAGAGAGCTGTGAGATTTGTTTTTTTATTAAATACTTGCACTTTTTAACACGTAAAACTATTTTTGTCTCGCACAAAATACGTATTAAATTTCTCGAGAACGCATCTCGCGTCCGGTGGGTTAGACTGTCTACAAGTAACTGACTTCTGAATTTGTAAATTTCTTCATTTTAGTTTCTGATTGGCTAATCCCAGTCCAATAGAATACCTTCATTTAACTAAAGCTTTTTCTGGTTGTTGATTGGCTATTTTATAAACTGTAACAAAAATTACATTATTGTTTCCAAGAATTACAAGTAGCATAGTTAAACTTTCAAATTCATTATTGCCTCAAGATTACCTCATTGTCACCTCATTGTTAGCAACTTTTGACCTATTTCTCACAGCTCCAACATTATTAAACATGTATACAATAATATAAACATATATAATGACTGTAATATACACTTTTTATATATTGTTACATACACATATTGCTTTAAGGCGGGCTGTTATTGAATTTATATATTATATAATTTGACTGAAATCATTTGCGTTAAAAATACTGCCTCAATAGATACATTTGCCGCTATGGCAATCTGTTAAAGGGGGCACTTAAATGTAACAAATAAAAAAACAAGAAGAATATGAGTGTTTGGTTTACTCATTGTTGGTCTTGCACCAGTAACAATGTAAGATTAATAAAAACAGTTGAAGCAATAATTGATTGATAAACGGATGGAATAGAGTTTCACCTAATTTAAATGTAAAAAGAAATGTATTTTAAAGGGGATACAACGAAAAATACAAAAGGGATCGGCAAGGTAGAGACGAATACATCCGGTTATCTAGGAGTAATGTTACGTAGTAACGATGGATGAAGGAAATGCTTTTAGCTAAAAGCTTAGAAAGCTACAAGAGCATGTATTGACAAAATATCAGGGATGCAAAAGATGCTCAAGGAGCTGAAATCTGGGGATAACAGAAAGGCTGGATAACAGTGCATTATGCAAAGCTTTGAGATCATTAACAACTTCACCCAACAGTATCGCACAGGTAAAATTAATTGGGCTGAAATTGAGGGAGGAGGATAATGGGAAGAGAGTTGAAATACTGGTTTTTAATAAATCTCTATGTAACAAATTGTCAATGATTAATGTAGAAAAATTTATGGATGAAGGACATTTTGCATAACATTGGTTTGTGAGTAGTTTTGGAAAGCTGGAAAATCATTAAAATCTTTTAAATTAAATATCAAAGCTGCCTAAAGGGAAGAAATGTTGATTAGTTTTCCTTTTAAAACACCACTGAGTGTATAATAACTACAGTGCAACAAGGTCATGGCTTACCAATCCGGCTGCCAGGCCCACGCCTAAAGGCAGAGTTAACGATCATTCAACACTTACGGGGAGATGATGTGCTCATGCTTCCCCCCCCCTCCGACCGAAATGTTTTGGTTTACCGCACCCCCAGATAGCTGCTTATCGCAGCTCCTCAAATTCCCACGGTCCTGAGTGGGTGCCACTCTTATACAAGGGCCGAAAAATCCACAGCCTCTTGGGTGGGCTTAAACCTTTCCGCGGCAGGGAATTGGAGCAGTGCGCGCCAATCCACTGCTACACGGGCACTGTACATTGAGTTTATATAGAACATTGACATCCATGTAGAACATAGTGTCAAAGGGGGAACAGAAGGTTTTGTATGGACTAAAATAGGGTTAAATTAGGAGCAAGGGAAATATAGGTAAATGCTTAGGTAAACTGAAGGTAAACTTAGGTAAGCTCAGAATGTGAAGAGACTAAGAAATCAGAATCAAATAAATAGTTCAGTTTGCTAAGAGAACTTATGGGAAACATGATGTTGAATGTAAAAACAACGAAAAAAGTGATGAAAATAGGAAATTAATTGGTAAGATAGGAAAGAACTAATAAAATTTATAAAATTATTTATGTAAATCAAAGAGAACTAAATAATTTAAATTATTAAAAATAATTATAATCAAGCCACACAGGGATTAATTTTTACTATTATTTTAGGAATTTACTTCACCATTTTACAATTATATGAATATTTGGTGGAGGAAAATTGGTAAACAACGCCGAATATACTGGTCGGCCAGGATATAACGTTCTTTGCCACTGCTTTGGTGGGCAATACCTAACGCTTGGGATAAGAGGGGAGTGAAGAGCAAGGTGATTGGGGGTGTGGAGTTGCACAATGAAAACATTACTAAAGTGGTTACTTTCTAAGTTTAAAGGAGCTGTAAACAAAACCACGTGATAAGGGAGCCCCTCATTGGCCGGTGGGCCAAGCACAACTACCTATATAACGGATACCTGTAGACTAGTAATGGATAGAGGAGGTATGCGACTGTTACGGATCAGATGTGTTTTATTTGCTTTTAAAAGATGGTGTAGATATGTGACAAAAATATTTTGGTTAAATATAGGCACAAATTAGATTACGGATTTTATTTACTTTCTTTACTACTTGCATATATACAGGGTGGACCATTTAAGTTGTGATTGTACAATATCTTCAAATCTAAGCGTTATAGAAAGAAATGTTTTGAATAAAAGTTGCTTGATATTATGGGGGAATCTAAATGGCATTAGTCGTGTTTTGTTTGGAGGACATCATGATGGTCATTTTAGGATTAATTTAATTTTTACTTTCTCTACTACGTATAGTAAGTAGGGGAAGTAAGTATTCCACCCAAAAATTCGATACCGAGATTTCACCGGAAATATATGTTTTGAGGCCCCCTGAATCCAAAAAGAGAATTTTTGGAAACATGTCCGTGTGTGTGTGTGTCTGTCTGTCTGTCTGTCTGTCTGTCTGTGAACAGCATAACTCAGAAACGAACAGTCGGATAAACACCAAACTTCGTATTTAGGTTCAGTATCTTCCAGAGATGCCACACGAAGGTTTTCAAGAAAATCTCCCCACCCCAGATTACCCTTTACATGGAACAATTTTCGAAAATTTTAATTTTCTCAAAATTGGCTCTAACGATTTTGATTAAAATATCATATATTTAAGATACTTTCATGTCAAATAAAATGTATATCTTGAATTTTCTGAGAATGTCTCCAAAAGTATTCTTCATTGTGAACGAATTTTGGTAAACTGGTAAACCATAAGAGATAGACAAACATTTACTACACAAAAAATGTAGATCGCGTTAAAATACACAATTTATGTCATATACATTTTTTGTTGTTGAGTAAACCATTTTCGAGATATTGCTTGTTATTCCCTTAAATTTTCCAATACTTATACTTATACTTTTTCGTTATTCATTTTTTTGGTCCTGGTAATGCAAAGAGAATGGAGTACTCCACATAGCAACCACCTCTTAAAATATTTGTCTATAGCTTAAAGCCTACCAATTCCCCTTGCATCTACAAGAAAATTAGCAATAAGATTAACATCGCGATATCTCGATTAACATGAAGCATATGCAGAATAAGCGTTTGTAAAAATAATTTGTACAAGAGTAGAGAAAGTCATGTGAGGTAACACATCAGATTTTTGTAACATCTGAGAATCGCTACTTTTTACAGCTACAACGAAATGTGTAAATGCATAATGAAAGTTTATCTAGATTAACAAGAAGTAGATAGAGCATTAAGCTTGTAGAAGAGTGAGTGGAGAACGTCATATGAATCCAAAATTTCGCACACATAATTTTATTTATGAAGCATTAGATAATTATATATATATATATATATATTTAGTTACTAAATGATGTAATGTAAGAGTCGTGCGTCTTTCGGGTTAAAGTAAAAGTAATGTAGGCATCAGAATTCTGCTTATAACCTGCCATTCATTTAAAGTGGCTTAAAATGCAAGCATCTCTCGAAGTTGGAACGCCTGGCACAAACTTGCACGTAAATTCTGTTGAAGTGAACGTTTAGTTTGTTCCTTTGTACCAGTTGGATAACAGAGAAGAGCTGAAATTGTCGTCGAGGGAAATGTTTGGGGCTTTGGGGTTAAGGGCATGGGACTGCAATCAAGTAAGAGTACCGTCTGTGTAAACAGTGCCGGGTTAGAACCTCGTTCTTGCTCCTTCAGGCTTGGACCTACCTCTATACTAGCTCATTTGCATGAGCGATGTTGGCAAGCACCTACTTCTTAGCAGAGGGCGATCTATAGCACAGGAACATGCTTCAGAAGGCCATGCTGGCTGGGATAATGGCAGTATTTCTATGGCCTCGATTCTTGTATTATCTTAGCTTTCAATGAAGATAGAGTATAAACTGTTGACATTTATTAATTATTGGTTTTAACATAAAACGTTGTTTTAAACAATTTAAAAGGAATGAAAGTAACACTGAAAGCATTTTAGATGCCTTCACTACTATTATCTGTCCGTGAAAACGCATTAAGCAATTGGGGAATCTTTTACGTACGAAATTATACTTTTATATGTTTTAAGACGATTTGTCAGAAATTTTAGTTGGTCAGCGTGCTTAAACAGGCAGATTTAGAATGTGTGCATAAAATTATCCAAACTGGGACCACGTCACCTTGGGTAATCGTATTTAAATGAAATTGGTGACATTCGAAAGAAAAATTCAAATATTTTTTTCACGTCAACAATAGACGGGATCACGGGAATCAAACACAGAAACTTACGTTTGTGATTAGTCGATATGGTTCATTGTTGGATATTTAGCAGGCAGATTACATGTGAATTTTTAAATTGTGTTGTTCTTAAAGAAGTTTTAAGGAGATATGTCGAACCTACAAGAACGTAGTTGATGTGTTTTGGAATAAGATCGCGCGCAGTCCGGTGCGTGCTTCTAGGCGAAGGTTTCAACAAGAAGCTCCTATACACATGTCAATTTTGAAGTGGGCACCGTGATTTTGTGGATCGTGGCTGTATATGCCATCAAAGGTAATACCATTCAGGGAGACCATCTATGAATGCGGGAATTGTGAAACAAGTGTGGGAGAAATTTGTACGTAGTGCTAAGATACCTGTCCGTAGAGCTAGTCAGCAGTTAAACATCCGTAAATCCATCGTATCTAAGATCTGCGTACGCGACTGAAGTTTCATCCCTACAAACTGCAATTACTGCATAAGTTGAAACCTGATAACTCTGAAAAACCTGCAAGAAGTGCAGATATATTGGAGCGTGTGGCGTGAATGGAAATATCGCCTTGATATCTGCAGCGTCACTCGTGGGGGCCACATTCAATGTCTGTGAGGTATAGTAAAACATATTTGAGTTTTTCTTTCGAATGTCGCCAACTTTACCCAAATACGACTATCCAAAGCAACACAATACCAGTTGAAAGTATGACAGTATTTTTATGGCCACACTATATTTTAGTTATTTACGTAACTGCATAAGGAGGTGCATTTTTTCAATACTTCAATTTCCGTGCTGGTTTTGAGACAGAAAACATGAAATTCCAGATAGTATGAAACACAATTATATTACAGTGTTTACAGCAAGTAAACCACCACTTAACGTTTCAAAGTAGGATGTGAAGTGAAAACTTTTAAACGAACTACATCAAAATACTTTGGAAATACTAGTGTTACAAAACATCTTGACAAATTGTATATCTTAATGGGATATAGTTTTATCCTGTACCGAGTTTTGTCCAGTCCTAGAGGGTGTAAGCCCTACGTAAGAGGAGAGTAAGCCGATTAAGTAAGTTATGTTTGTTATTGTTTTGCAGTTGCATAAACTTTAATCAGGATGAAGATGATTTATGGGAGCATGTACTCGTAATATAAAGGATACATTTTGTTATACTAATAACTGAAGCAAGTGATAACTAAAATCTTCAGAATAGTTTGTAACAAAATACAGAAAAGGGAAGAATTTTCCATGCAGATTGCTCGGGTGGAGGTATTTCTAGAAAATATTGGTTTTGCATTCTTAAACTGTAATCAACTTAAGGGTAGTCGGTGTTAAATTGTTAATGTTTACAAATTTCACCAATTTATCTTAAATTTATATTACTTCAACTTAATTATGATGCAAAATTAATTTTCATGGTTGCATTTACCTAACCTTCCAGAAAAAAAATTCAAAAATGAAAATCTTGTATTACGTGAAATACCCAAAGTGGTAGAACTTTGAAAATTTTAAGCTCTTAAATGTCAACGTAGTATTACTGTAATATACTTCTTTATAATCAAAGAGTAAATTTAGTATGAAATTAAAACCTTATCTGAAAAATTATAATGTAGGTAGTACTTCTAGTTTTCTGAAAATCAATCCCATATTAAATTATTAAAACCCTAAATTCGCCACTATATTGCATATCGAGAAAAGACTATAGAACACTTCCTTCACTTTCAAAGAAATTATGCTGAAAATCTGAAATAAACTGAGCCAAAATTATAATATGGGAAATATTTTAAAGCACAAAAATGTATGAAAACAAAAGTATGAGAAAATAAAGTTTTATTTGCACACATCTACGCGCATACACATAAACGTCACATTTGGGATTTAATTGGCCGGAAGGGATTTAATTGCGAGATTTCACCGGAAATACATGCTTAGGCCCCTTGAATCAAAAAGAAAGTATATTTAGAAGAAAGTTCCTGTGTGTCTAAAACAGCATAACACAAAAAGGAAATGTTCGATAAACACTAACGTTGGTATTTAAGATAAGAAAGTTCCTGTGTGTCTAAAACAGCATAACACAAAAAGGAAATGTTCGATAAACACTAACGTTGGTATTTAAGATCAGTACTTCCAAAGTTGCTACACGAGGATTTTCAAGTAAATCTTCCACCCCAAACTACCCTTTACATGGGCAAGAATTGGATGTTATATATTCTGTTTAAAATGGCTAAAACAGGTTTTGTTAAAACTTATATATACACTATGTAATCAAAAGTATCCGGACACCCCCACAAACATACGTTTCTCATCTTAGGTGCATTGTGCTGCCACCTACTGCCTGGTACTCATTATCCGCGACCTCAGTAGTCATTAGACATCGTGAAAAAGCAGAATGGGACTCTCCGTGGAGCTCACGGACTTCGAACGTGGTCAGGTGATTGAGTGTCACTTGTGTCAGAACTCTGTACGCGATATTTCCACACTCCTAAACATCCCTAGGTCCACTGTTTCTGATGTGATAGTGAAGTGGAAACGTGAACGGACATGTACAGCACAAAAGCGTACAGGCCGACTTCATCTGTTGACTGATAGAGGCCGCCGACATTTGAAGAGGGTCGTAAAGAGTAATAGGCAGACATCTATCCAGACCATCACACAGGAATTCCAAACTGCATCAGGATCCACTCCAAGTAATATGACAGTTAGGCATGAGGTGAGAAACCTTGGATTCCATTGTCGAGCGGCTGCTCATAAGCCACACATCACGCAGGAAAATGCTAAACGACGCCTTGCTTGGTGTAAGGAGCGTCAATTACACGATTGAACAGTGGCAAAACGTTGTGTGGAGTGACGAATCACGGTACATAATGTGGCGATCCGATGACAGGGTGTGGGAGAACGTCATCTGCCAGCGTGTGTAGTGCCAACAGTGAAATTCGGAGGTGGTGGTGTTATGGTGTGGTCGTGTTTTTCCTGGAGGGGGATTGCACCCCTTGTTGTTCTGCGTGGCACGATCACAGCGCAGACCTGCATTGATATTTTAAACATCTTCTTGCTTCCCACTGTTGAAGAGCAATTCGGGGATGGCGATTGCATCTTTCAACACGATCGAGCACCTGGTCATACTGCAAGGGCTATGGTGGAGTGGTTACACGACAATAACATCCCTGTAATGGACTGCCCTACACAGGGTCCTAACTTGAAGCCTATAGAACACCTTTGGGATGTTTTGGATTGCCGACTTCGTGCCAGGCCTCACCGACCTAATCGATACCTCTCCTCAGTTCCGCACTCCGTGAAGAATGGGCTGCCATTCCCCAAGAAACCTTCTAGCACTTGATTGAAAGTATGCCTGCGAGAGTGAACGCTGTCATCAAGGCTAAGGGTGGGCCAACACCATATTGACTTCCAGCATTACCGATAGAGGGCGCCACGAACTTTAACGTCATTTTCAGCCAAGTGTCCGGATACTTTTGATCACTTAAGTGTATGACGAATATGCTCTGACGAAGTTTCTAAGAATAGTCGTTAAGTCCTCTTCATTCGGAAGGAATTTTATATAATTTTAATACCAGGTAAATCATAAGAGCTAGGCAAATATTACATTTACAAAAATCTATAACATACACAATTTATTTCAAATAAGACTTTTTGTCATCGTACATTTTAAAGATATGTTATTATTGTTTTGAATTTTTCAAATAGTTTGCAATTTTTTTCAAACGCTATCACTATTCAGGTGTTTCTTGCGATGTGCGTGTAAACACCATGGGATTTAAAGGTCAGCATATAATGACCAGTTTTTAATATGTTGACTCGGTTTCCTCTGTTCCCCTTGTACCTATAACGAAATACGCAATTAACTGTTTCTGCAAAGGTCCTTCACGATTAACATGAAGCAAGCTTTCGCGAGAGTAGTGTTAGAAGTTATATAGAAATAAACGAAGGAGGGTAGAGAAATTAATGTGAATGTAACACTTTTTTATGATTCTGTGCGAACACGTGTTAGCGGGCCGTTTTTCATTTATTTTCAGGACCATAAAACTTGCATTTGTAGGGAAGCATCACTTTGTACTATGAGTAGAATATATATATTTTCTTTACTTTAGGTAAGCGGTAGTGAAAATGAAAATAAAAAATTCTGATGTGTTATATACACATAACTTTCTCTACCGTCTTGTTTATTAGTGGGTATACAAATTAATATGACGAAAGTATCTACTTCATTTTAATCGAAAAATTGCTCAAACGTTTCTTTATAGATACAAATGGAACAGCGATGGTCAAATATTTTAGAACTGGACGCTATACTCTGGCCTTAAAATTTCCATGAAGTCGCGATAAACAAATGAAAATCCACCGGACTTAAAAAGAATTACCAAACGTTGAACAAATCGAAACATTAATAACGGATATCTCGGAAATGGCTAGTGCCACTAAAAGGTTGTTTGAAATAAATTGTGTGTTTAAAATAGGCCTACATTTTTTTTTATTAATACGTTTTCGTCTGCCACTTAACGTTTACCAGTTATACAAGATTATACAAATTCCTTCACAGACTCCCAGAAGATTCAAGATATGCATTTTATTTGTAATGTAAATATCTTTAATACATGGTATTTTAATCAAAACCGTTAGAGCTATGTTTAGATGTAGTTTGGGGTGGGGGATTTTCTTGATAACCTTCGTGTCGATTCTTTGGAAGATGCAGAATCTAAATACCAAATTTGGTGATTATCCGACTTTTCGTTTCAGAGTTAGTGCTGTTCACAGACGCGCGCGCACACACAAACATACACGCACAGACGCTTTTCTTAAAATGCTTTTTTCGATTCATGGGTCCTCAATACATGTATTTCCGGTAAAATCTCGGTATCACATTTTTTGAATAGAATGCAATATCTTCTCTACCTACTATGTATCTGGTGGAGAAACTAAAAATGCTTTTTTTTTTTTTTATTTATTCAGGGGGTCTCAATGCATGTATTCCTGGTAAATTTTGACATCGAATTTTTTGGTGGGATGCAATACTTTCTCTGCTTACTATGTACGTGGCATAGAAATTAAAAAGAAACCAATATTTATCCATTATTTTCCTTTTTGAACTAGATTATTTCCTTTGTATTCGTGTTTGATGGGAAGGTATGTGGACAGCAGCATGCTGCGAGGTATTTTGGAGAACGCAACAATGAATTAGCAAGCAGAAACTATTTGGTAGGTATGAATTTAATGAGATTATTACGACTGGTTTCCTGAATACGTGTCTGTATGGTAACCATGGTAACCGGAAGGTCGACGAGGGCTCTCCAAAACTACCCTAAGGGTAATGGCGACAGAGGAACCGCTATAAACGGTGTTTGCACTGCCACCTGTATGGCATTCTGTGTAAATATGTACACTACTATAAACGAATCTGCTTATCTGTGTGTACCGTACCTAAGCTAAGTGCAGGGGCACAAGTTTCGGAATTAATGTGTACGGCGCTGCAATGCAACTTTGGAAAGCGTGCAAGTTCGGTTTATGAGACCTAAAACCACGGAAACTGCGGTCCGGATTATGTCTGAGCGTACTTTATGCCATCTGATATTTCATGAACAATCTGTAAACGTGTGTGGTCCCTCGTATCTCTGTTCAGAATATAACAGCTCTTTTGAAACGTTTGTATATGTCCCTTTACATGTATTTCTAGCGTTTCGACATATGTTACGTTGGTAGTAGTGTTCCAATTATAGATACATGTGCTTGAACGGTCATTTAGCAGTTCATAAAATCGTCATTAAGATTAAAAATCTGATATTATAAATTCCCATGGCTTTCTCTGCCCTCTGTCTAGAGCTTATTATTGTTCTGTTTCATTTTAATCCAAATAAACCTATGCAGAAATAGCAAAATTACACATTTCGTTATAGACACAAGGGAACAGCGACATTCAAATGTTTAAGAATTGGACGCTATATGCTGGCCTTAAAATTTCATTCTCTTTTCGTGACATCGCGAGAGACAGCTGAATGCTGACAGAACTTTAAAAGAATGACCAAGAAATGAATAATTCGAACCATTAATAACACATATCTCAGAAATCGCTTATGATACAAAAAACTTCTTTGAAATATATTATGTATTTTAAAGAGATCTACATTTTTGTGTAGCACGTTTTATTGTTCAACGTTTACCAACTATACAAAATTCCTTTCCAGAAAATTCAAGATATATATTTTATTTGGCATGTAAATATATTTAATATATGGCATTTTAATCAAACTCGTTAGAGCCATTTTTAGAAAATCAAAACTTTTGTCAAGGGTAGTTTAGGGTGCAGGGATTTGCTTTGAAATCTTCGTATCGCATCTTTGGGAGATACGGAACCTCAATACCAAATTTGATATCGATCCGACTATTGGTTTTTGAGTTATGATGTTCACAGACACATAAACACACGGACATTTTTCTAAAAATGCTTTTTGTGGGTTCAGGGGGCCCCAAAACATCCCTTTCCGGTGAAATTTCGACATCGAATTTTTGGGTGGAATACTTTCTCTTCTTACTATACGTAGTAAAACTAAAAATAGCGTGAAAATATACAAACTGCCACATTTTGCCAGCTAAAAGCAAGCGGGAGTAAAATCCTTTATATTGCAATATAGGTGCAGTAAGTGCATTATTGGAGAACTAGGAAGGGTTTGAAAATACGAGACGAAGGCAGATTCTCCAATGTACCCAATGGATGTGTACTGTATACTATTTAGTCGTCCTCCGTGGTGTAGTGGTTACCATGCTAGCGTCTAGTTCCCGAGGTCGCGATGGATTTTTTCCGGGGTAAAAATCCTTAGCATGGCTTCCTTCGGAGGGGAAGTAAATCCGGTGGTGCCGTGTCGTAGATTTACGGCAAGTGAAAGAACCTCAATCCTGATAAAAAGGCTCCTGAGCAAAATTACCTGTCTTTTACGCCCAATATAGAATGGGACACTAAGGACCATAGCAGTTAAAGAGCGTCCATATAAAACACAATTAATTAATTAATTGCATACTATTTTTCGACGAAATTGAATGTTAGAAATAGTACTTACGCGAAAATAAAATTAATTACTAGCACTTCCTAAACATGGTGGTTCAATGTCAAGCTCACCAACGTTAACCTCGGAGGCGATCTGGCGATCGATTGCTCATGCCTGGTTGTTGACCTTAAAAAGAATCAATAACTTGTAGCTCATATTTAGCCGCCGCATGTATTAAGTCCTAAGTAAATATTAACAAAAATAAGCAGGAAATAAAAACCCAGGTAAGATTTAAATTGTAAAATTCATTAATAAATTAATATAGTGCATGCACATACGTGCTGTAAAATGAGCATACCACGCAAGCACTGAATGCAGTAAATTCAACTTTCCACCGTTATAGCATGAACTGGTGTTGCATCATAAAACACTGTCGTCGAAAAATATATTCTATGCAATGGTTTATTACATATATTGTAAAAAAAAATCGATAAGCCATTTTGGAAACGCTTAGATATATCGAATAGCTAGTAAAACCACACTCTAAATACCACAGAAAACCCTAACCTGGCGTGTTAGGTCTTCGGGCTTTGCTGCATGCACAATGCAAAGAAAGGAATTGTACATTTTCAAGTATGATTCATAGGTGCCCCAACATTTTTATAAAGTAAAGAAAGGAATTTTCCAAAAATATTCAGCTGACATCCTTAAAGGTGTCTGACTAAAGTATGAGATTCAGTGTTTGTTACGCTTACTTATATTTATTTTTTAATCCAGGGAAACATGAATATAAAATTTCTATTTAAAATACAGTGTTTTCTCTACCCTCATAATTATGGTGTAGAGCAACCTTGTGATTCATTCTGCTTTTGATCATGCAAAGGTGTCGTTTTAAAAGTCCAATAATAGCTTTTAGTAAGAATTAATCATTTCTCCATTCCATTGCTTTCAGCATTTTCTGATGTACAAAATGCTGCTTATATTAAAACCTCTACTTCTCTTAATACGATTTTAGGAAGTGAGAAAAAAATTGGATTTTAATGCTGTATGGAGTATTCATATATTGATTTTTAAAAACAGCCTAATTTTTGTTCTTTTTTTAAATTGTTTTTCAGAATTAAACAAGTGAATTTTTCAAAATGAAAAACGCAGAACTCGACGTGGTTCGTAGTGAAACACCCTTTGCTAACGAGGAAAATTATTAATTTTGTTTTTAATTTGGAATGCTTGATGCATTTGCATAAACAGTGAAGAAATATTAACCAAAACTTTTGAATTTGCTCAAATAAAACCTGTAATTTTATACGTTGACTCAAAAAATAGAAACTGTAATACCAAAATCAAAAAGTGTGAGAAATAACTACAGATACTGAAAAGTTTGACATGTCCTAATATTTAAAAGTGTTTTAAATAAGCGTCAACTTTTTACAAGACAACTGAGTAGGATTCCAGCTACAATTTCACTAGAGATAATTAGTTACGCATTTATGCGTCTTATCACAAATGTTTTAAGTGACGAATTCAGTATGCTCACACCACCTTGAACAATTTTTAAAGTAATGAGCTCTCCATTTACAGACACAAAAGATTGAATCTCCGATAAGCTTCCTTTATTTTTGTTACAAAGTTAATTAAAAACTTTTCTGTTCCTCCTTTGAAAATGATCTCATTAGACCTTTTTTACATACTAGTCAAACGCCAAATTAATTTCGGACCAAAGAAAATATCAGCATCCTTCGAAAGAGATGGGTCTGATAGAGAAGAAAGAATAGGGAAAAGAATACAAAGGCCGTAAGACAAGAGAGAAATGAAAGTTTGTTACGTCATAACCACTCTAGAGCCTTCCTTTGTTTCTTCTCAAAGGCCGTACTGGGGGCTAGATACGAAACAATAAGCATCTTCGTACTTGCTATTTTCTGCCTTTTCCCCCCAAATTGCAAGTCTTCATTAATTTGACTCCTAGTCTGTATAATTCTATTCTACCCTTTCTCCCTTCAATTGGCAACGCTTAATTCCGCGAAAATCAATTTCCACCTCCACAGAATTTGCAATTTATATTAAAAGCTTTTCTCTGTTTGGCAAACAAAAACAACTTAGGGCTGAAGAAACATCACTTGGTCTGAAAGGGATGGGGGGGGGGAGAGTAGATGAACAGAAATAATGGAGACCGGAAAAAGCAACAGCATCCATTTCAGCGATTTCTGCATGCAATATACACATCGAACTCAACCTGAAGACTTAATTGAAAACGTCTTAATATCTTCTTCAGTAAAAACGTGACGATTTCCACTTTCGCTTACTTTCACTGCTGTTCTGCAAATAATTCTTAAAAAGGTGTTGTTTTGCCTGGTTCCTAATGTAACTTTGTCCACTGTC
The DNA here is from genome assembly GCA_030765065.1 of Deroplatys truncata. NCBI lineage: Eukaryota > Metazoa > Arthropoda > Insecta > Mantodea > Mantidae > Deroplatys > Deroplatys truncata. The sequence goes on from CM060975.1 coordinate 101,262,661, forward strand.
AATGTTCTAAGTTCTTATCTATTTAAGCTTCACTTAAGTTTCACTTTGTTCTCACTCATTTCACTTCACTTCACTAAGGTGAACAAGGTCAACTTTCCCCATCACTTCACTTCCTTCATGACATCGCCTCTTCACGCCGGATGGTTCACTTCACTCGGGAGTCGAACAAAGACCTCCACAATCCGTCGCTCCATAAGAGCACACTCTGCACGTCAACGCAGTCGTCTACGAACTCGCTCGGAGAATCGCTTTTGAAGTTGCAGGGGAAACTCGCCCGACAACTCGCTCGCTTACTGACAGACCGACGCAACTCTCACTCGACTAATTGCCCTCGCGAGATCGCTCCCTTGTATAGGCAGTGGAATCTTCCACAGAACATTCTAGAAGAAACAACACACTTCCGGAGGAGGGGGGACAAACTTCCAGAAGCTTCTGGTTATCTGCCGATAACGCGCCCGGTGTTTACGTTGGCGAGCGGCACTTATCGTTGTTTACTCTGACTGCCTGGCGCCGACCTACGGATAACTACGGGCCATAGCTGCTGCGTCACAATACAAGAAGCTTTTGTAAGAACAGTTTGCAGAAGATGCGAGTGTTTAATGTTTACGTAATATGTTTTTACGTAAATTATTAGAACTTGAAGATCTTATATTGTGCTGCTTTTGTTTTGTTTGGTTACATAATTTTAACTGCCCCACGTATGGGACCCAATTTATAACGGTATAAATTTTGTATTTATTTAACATTAATTGTAGCCCCACGTTGTGGCAGCCAATTTGTAACGGTATTGCTTATAATGTTTGTTTACATCAGTGTTGAAGCCATCTTGTGACGTCATTCATTTGTTCGGTTTGTAGCTCCATCTAGTTTTAGCAATTTGTGGTAGTATTAGTGTTTGAAAGAATTTTAAGTTTTGTTTATTGTCCTCCGGCTAGCTATTTGGTCGAACATATCTCTTGATCAGGGTTGTGTAAACGGAAAGGAATCTTTTATCCAAATATAACACTGATGAAGAAATTTGTTTTACACATTTATTGTCAAACACGTTAACTATCACATTTATACATTGATCTTAACACTCGCCAAACTGAAACTGTTATAATAACTTCTTACTGATCACTCTTAATTTACGTACTTCAACTTTTTGTATAATTAACCTTACATACTTTAGATCTTTCATAATTCTGCTGCGCGTAACTTGTGAATCTATATCCGATGTATGCCGTACTAATACTTTCGACGAACTGACTGACTGAAGGCGACGTGTAATGTATTGAGAATTTTGATGAACTGAACGACTGACTGACTTTACCTCTAACTTGGCTTCTATTTATACTCCCACTCCCCGATATGCCTAAAGATTATACCTGAGTTACTATTGGCTAATAAAACGCGCCAACATTAGCGTCTATTTTAATATCCAATGAAAATTATGAATACATATGCTTTAGGGAGAAAATATTCCAGAAGTTTCTACCGAAAACGCGCCAACATTACGTAACTTCCTCGTTTCCAATAATGATAAACAGCTCACCCCCCTCTTTGCATTATTGCGCGCTATTATTGACAGTTTCAGTAAGGCATTAAAAACTTACTTCTCAACAATAATTACAGTCAAGAAACATCTCAAATCAATGTCACATAAAAATGCATATTCATATTACAATCATTATTTACATTTAAGTAATTTGTACACACACACACACACACACACACACACACACACACACACACACACACACTAGGGCGGATCGAAAAGTAACGCACAATAATTTTTTTCTGCTTTGATATTATTGTAACTGGAATGTTGCAATTTCACACAGATATAGTTTGAAGTTTTCACTACAGAGGGTATTTTTTTGTTTTGTTTCATGTGCAGCTCTAGACTGACAAGCGTGACCTACGCAACAAAGATGGCGCGCATGTTAGTGTCGTCCACGTGTGAAGAGCAGAGAGGTGTGGTTCGATATTTGTGGGCCAAAGGGCATAAACTGAGTGATATTCACAGGGACATGCGTGGCTTGTATGGGGATGATTGTATGGACCGTAGCCAATGTCTCCAGGTGGTGTGCATTCTTCGTAGAGGGCCGTGTGAACCTTTGTGATTCGCCACGCTCCGGGAGGCCGATAACAGCTGCAACCTCGCAGAATGTCAGAGACGTTGAGGCGGCAATTTTGAACGACCGGCGTGTGCAACTGCGAACCTTATCGCAACAGTTCAACATTTCCTATGTTGCAGTGTACGATATTGTTCATGAAAATTCGTGAAGTTAGTGCTCGCTGGGTGCCTAAGAACCTGACACACAACCACAAACGCCAGAGAATGATGACGAGCTTGGATCACCAAACGTGCTTGGAAAGGGCATGACTTTCTGAAAGGAATCGTCACTGTGATGAGTCGTGGGCATACCACTACACGCCCGAAGCCAACCAAGGAAGTATGCACTGGAAACATACTGGTTCCCTAGTGAAGAAAAAATTCAAAGTGACTCAATCTGCTATAAATATAGGTACAAAAGTGGTTAAATTATGAACCAAAAAGCGCTGATGTTCTAGAGAAGAATTCTCTGTTCTCATTGGAACATTTCATGTTGCTTTTATATTACCTATACATAATACTATGATCTAACTTTCAAGTATGCCGCAAGAAGTAATATAGGTGCAATGCTTTAAACGCAATTTTTCATGCATTTCTGATAACCAGAAGTAAAATGAGAAAAAGAGTGAATGTCGGAAATGAGATATAATAAACCAACAACGCAAACACTGGTTAAAATGAATTTTGAATTTGCGTAAATGTATTTATAAACATTTCATATAAGAATGATAAGAGCGTACTTTTGCACATGGCCTCAAATGCGAGGACAGTAAGGTTATGCGATTGTTGCATTTGCTAAGTAGTCCGGCAACCAGTATTTCTGCTTCGCTATAAATATTAGCCGTATAAGGATTTTCTTGTAAAGGGTTCAAATTATTGGCGCAGAGAATTAATAAAATTGATTCTGGTGGTCCTTACACATTAGTAGAAATAGAGTACGCCGTCGTTGATTGGTGGGCGGGGGGTCCTCGGCATCATAAGCTCTCCAGACCGCCATTCATCTGTTCCCGCTGACGAGAGAACATTATAGAACACAGGTTTTTCATTTCGGACTTGTTTGAATTCAAATGGATTCGTCATGTTTGTCAAATGTTACCTTATGCATAATTAAAAGCGATTTTGATGGACCTTTTGGAGCTAAATGGATTCAACTTTCATTTTGCTTTCCATTTTACTGTTGAATTCAATTTTTAAAAAAAAATTTTCTCTACATCTCTGCTATCGGGAAAATGGTAGGCAATTTTGCTCGTTATCTAAAAAGTTTAGTGATTCTAAGCGTAGCTTTTTCATTTCCTGTGTTTGATGAAAATAAAAGGATATACCACTTTGAAACAAGTTATTTAATAAAAGCAACCTTACGCTTTTATTTCAGGATCGTATTTAAGTGTATGTTCTTTGTGTATCTAAATAAATATAACAGAATAAGAAGAATTTTATGTGGTACACTGGATATTTGGGAAAAGTGCTTGTATTAATTTAAGTTTACGTAATTCCGTATTTTACTATTTTTCACACAGCTGACAATTATTCACAAATCGGTAATTGTTTTGAAAGCCCACTCTGTGTTATGGGATAGAGTACCTAGTACCATTATTTAGGAGATAACCGAGTTAAAATCTTGGTTAGGATGAGTTACCTGGTTAAATTGGTATTTTATTATCCCCAGAAAAAAAATTCTGGTAGCTTTAAGCTCTATGTATTTCGAGCATCATTGCAGCTGTCTTTTTCTCCCATATGGAATATATAGTTCAAAGACGTTAATTTTAATAAACTTGTATTATACGGTCAAGGAAGCCGTATCCTGTACGAGTTGAACTACATCGCAGTTTTAAAAATCGAACGCTTTTCTGTTGAACTACTGGTCCTAATATTTTTTTTCTTTACCTGATGTATTAAATGGCAACTATCTTAAAGATGATTTCTGAGGAAGAGCTTCCAGCAATTTGCTGAACAGTAAAGATGCATCCCGGAGTCTTGAGAGCAACCATCGCACCGGGAAGTAGATGAACAAGGCGGGATGGTTCACTTGTTAACGTTTGTTATACTTAACTAGCAAAAGTAAACAAGGAATTCAGCTCTGAATGGCCGTTCCCAGTCATACAAAAATTTCCTTATATTGAATGCCTAAGAATACGCTCTTAGAAAGGATTCCCGCTATAATAAGTTATATATTTCCCTAAATTAGCGAAACGTAATAATAAGAAACGGGAGGGGGAAAGGGAAAGTGAGCACAGTTGCAAAAATACCTTTTTGTATAATGTAGTATCAATAGGTTTGCACTTCCATGTAAGGGAATAATAATAATAATAATAATAATAATAATAATAATAATAATAATAATATCCGCTTCTGTTTCGATGTCTCGAAGCTTAGGCTGTTGTAAACAAACTTAATCCACAATAAACTGCACGTTTTCTTATAAAGGGGCGCAACGAAGTACTGTGTGTTTTCCATTATTCTCATGTAAATACAATTGCGCTACTACAAAGCGTCTACTTTTGTTAAGGGTCATAACAAATGAAAATAGCAATGACATTACAACAGAGTGACGAAAATTCGCCCCTTGGTTTCATGCTATGAGTGCTATTAGCTGATTAGATTAAGCATATCGTAGATGTTCAAATTTTTGCCCAGATTGTCAAATGTTGTAAGAGGTCGAAAATATGAGTAGCGAAAGTTTTCTAAAGTTGTAAGATAGCCTATGATTTTCACCAGGGACTATAATCTCAGTTTATGACCTGATTGGCCAAAGTGTAATTCTGTATATAAGGGAAAGGGCAAGGGTAGCTTTAACAACATTTTAAAAGAAACACCTTTTAGTGTAATGTCCATAGTTGTCTCCTTTCAGATTTGGGCTCAGTGGGAACATTAGGTATGTCACAATTTAGCACGTAAGTCGTATGTAGCCTTTGGAAATATATTTCTTAATAGCTAACTTACCCGACGTTTCACACATGAATTTTTAAACTCGAATGACTAATTATGTTTACCTCCCACGGTTCCTTTATGCAAAATTGTAAAATGGTGTACACGATTTTTATGGTGAAATCCCATATAGTCTAAATTCTAGAAATGCTGCGTAGCCTATAAGTGCTCTTAGGCGGTGGAACAATCATCGATCGAAATGGTCGCGTAATTTTTTAAATAATCACAGTAGGTGAACGGTTATCATTTTTTACCTTCGCTTTGGTCCCATAGTTTTTAATAACATAAAACTACATATTTTTCACATAATGCAGAAACCCTCAATATATACTGGTGAAGCTAGTGAATGTGTGGATTCCGCACTCTCAGGTCACCAAATTAGCCGCTTTGGAAAGACACATAGTCCGCGATCATCGAGAAAAATTATCTTCTCAGTTGTTAATTACAAAATATCAGTTCACGGTTTCTAATGTTGGCAGTTTTCTCTCTTTATACAATTCGTACAGTTAATATATGTGTATTGTTTGAAATCCTTTTTAATATTTTAGTAATATATGAATTGAAATTAGGCGTTTTATAGGCTATGTCCATGAGAAAGATTAGTGCTTTTCAATGATGAAAGAATTACTGAAATTGACTGAGTAAGTTGTTACGATTACCCACATATTCTCTATTTCCTCTTTACACTATTATTATTAATGGGCTTTTGCAAATTTCAATTGCTAAAACCATCTTGTAAGTGAAATAGTATTACTTTCAAACCTGATAATACTGTAAACATGTAAACTTTAAAGTCCCTAGCATTTCTGGTATACTCTGTGTATTTCAAACACCCCATGCTATTTTAAACCTGCTGAATATTAATACGAGTATGGGCTAAGTTACATAATTATGTCACTATTTATATCATAAACTATCTTTAAGTATTCCGGTATATCATAGTAAAATTTAGGAGCCATTTTTGGGATTCCTTCTTAGTTTGTACAAAACAAGATCTTCCACATGGCGTGCCTTTAGTGTGAAGCTGTAAACCTACAGAAATAATATTTCAGAAGCGTCGAATAATTAATAGGCGACACAATGTACTCTACGTTGTTTTTTTTGGGGGGGGGTTGTATATCCTTGCTATTTCTAAGTTAAAGATCAGTAACGAATGAAATTAACGGCTATTCACAATAACACTTATACATTCTATTGACCATGCAAATATTTTAAATATATACTATTATAATCAAATTACAGCCATTTTAAGAAAATAAAAGATAGGGAAATGTCGATGAAATTATTGTTGAGGCGAGGAGAATTTCGTATAAATCTTCATGACCCATCTTTGAAAAATGAACTAAAGTACCAAATAAAGTAAATACGCGAAATTAATTTACTCTCCTTCATTCCTTTGCTATCTTCTAACAAATGTATGTTTCAATAGAAGTTTTTTTAAAGAACAGTGCGCGCACGCTCACACACACTCTCTCACTCTCCCTCTCTCTCTTTTGCACACGCGAAATGGTTGGATTTTGCAAACATTTTCTCTAACTTTTAAAGGTAAGTTGCAGATAGTAGTAAAGACAGGAATCCCTAAAAACCACAAATATGGTTGTAAATAAGTAAACAATAATGAATAATTTCTATCGTCGCCCCTGATTGAGGAAATCTCGTGTTAGGAGGAGGTATTATTTACAAATAGGCGTACATAGCCTACAAATCTATAGAATAAGTCTTGTAATTGTGACGATAAAAACAATAAGGTATAAAGTTAATTTTAAGTTACGAAATCTACTGCTGTACAAATCCATTTTAGTGTCTTAACACTCAAATCACACACAAAAAATCTGATGTGTTACATTCATATGACTTTCTCTACCCTCGATCGCGCATTAATGGGTATACAAATCATTCTTAGGAGTTTATTTTCCTATGTACTTCATTTTAATTAAAATAAACATTTCCGAAAATAGTTGAATTATATGTTTCGTTATACTTACAAAGGGAATAGCGATAGCCAAATGTTCAAGAACTGGACGCTATATACTGGCCTTAAAATGTCATACTCTTTCCATGCAATCGCAAGAAACAACTGAATATCGAAAGGACTTGAAGAGAGTGACAAAGTATTGAACAATTCATAATATTAATAACGGATGTCTAAAAAATGACTGATGGCACAAAAAATGAATTTGAAATAAATTGTACGTTTTAAAGATATCTGCATTTTTTTTGTAGCAGGGTTTCGTCCTTTGCTGAACGTTTACTAGTTATACAAGATTATCTAAAGCTCCTTCTGAATGAAGACCTCAAAGGTTATTCCCATAAAACTCAAGCCATACATTTTATTTGTAATATAAATATATTTTAATATTATGGGGTTTTAATCAAAATTTTTAGAACTTAGTTTTAAGAAATGTAAATTATCAAACACATTTTGCATGTAAAGAGTAGTTTGAAATGGAGGAATTTTATTTAGAATCTTTTGTGGCATCTGTGGAAGATACTGAACCTAAATACCAAGTTTGGTGTTCACCCGACGTTTCGTTTTTGAATTATGCTATTCACAGACACACACACAGAGACAGAGTGAGAGGGAGAGAAAGAGGGAGAGAGAGAGGGAGAGAAAGAGAGTGAAACAAGCAAACGCGACCTTTTTTTCTAAAAATACTTTTGGGGGAGATTCGGGGACCTCAAAACGTGCATTTCCGGTGAAATCTCGGTATCGAATGTTTGGGTGCAGTGCAATATTTTCTCTATCTACTGCGTACGTGGTCGAGAAAGTAAAAAGAAAAGAATATTGTGCTAAGGTTATAATTAATTAATTAAATAAATAAATAAATAAATAATGCTAATACAATTAAAGTGCAGGAAAATATTTTATGGGAATTTTTTCCTGTTAATTATTTTAATTGTGTGTGTGTTTTGATATATAATTTTAACGTTGTAGTGTTGCAGCTGTTTATATTCTCCGTCCTTTGTTTGTACTTTTTTTTTCAAAACGTCTCTCCATCTGTCGATTTGAATGCAGCAGATAAAATAAAAGCCTAACGCAATCCACACTTGGATCGCTGCCTTCTGTTTTGTAACGCGATTTCATGTAATCGCAGGCAAATCCAATCTATCGCATGCTAGCCACCATGACTGAACCAAGATTTCCCATTATCATTCCATGCACGCATCACGTTCAGGGTGAGCAACCTTTCCGCTCCAGTCGCCTCTCTGACGTCACGGGGTGGCGTTTCCATAGCTACAACTCAGAATGGCTGACGAAACGTTGGCTTTCCTCGGTATCGTGATACGGTGTCGAAGCTGTGATCTCTGGAGCTCATGACGAGAGGAGCTAATGCAGCAAAATACGTGCAGGTGTAAATGCACTGTCGATTTGCTTTGCGTTGTGCCTCTGATGTAGCAATGTTACTTAACAGCATGTGACATATAGATAGTGTTACACGTCCGGTCCCTCTGCATGCTTCAAATTATTTGAGATCTATAAAAGGGATTTAATAATTCGAAAAGTTACAACATAAAGCGACTCCATAAAGTGCTCGTCTCCAGTTTGCAAAATAGTAGCTAAGTTAACGGAGAGAAAATTTTAATTTTTTTGTTTTCTCTATCGCGTAACAATAGGTGGAGGAAGTATTGCATTCAACCAAAAAAAATCGAAATCGAAATTTCACCAGAAATATATTTTGATGCCACTTGATCCAAAAAAGAATTTTTAGAAAAAGAGAGGTGTGAGAGAGAGAGAGAGAGAAGCATATATCAAACATGAAATTTTCAATAAATACATACATAATTGTTGTTTATGTCCACTATTTTCAGAAATGCGACAACGAAGATTTTCAGGAAAATTCCCCAACCCGACTATGTTTTAAATTAGAGATACTGTCGATACTCATACTCTCGATACCAGGTAGTATCGAAGTATGTCTAATACTTCGGGATAAACCTTCGATAATGTTTCGATACTTTTAAATTTTTAAGTTTTGCATCATTGAAAGTTGTTTTGTGTAACTTTACGCTAGATAAGGAATCAAGTGAATCGAGACTTCATTTTATTGTTTCGTATGTGTCTCCTAAAAGTTGCTGGAATTATTACAGTTCTGGATAGACCTTGACTGCGTTTCACGCAATATTCCATAGCCTCTGGGGTCTAAATTTTAAAAAAAATGCAAAACGGTGGGGGAAACAGTAAATGTACTCGTGTAAAATGCAGCGTTAACTGAGTTGTGAATGAAGCTGGTTTAGCTGACGTTTCTGCTATGCTGGCTTGATGACTCGATCTCAGACATTACATTTACCTACTCCTGTGACCAGAATCTATGACTCCAGCAGAAACAAATGAGAATTTAAGTCGTGAGATAATACAGCGCATGGAAGTATTTGTTCTTTAATGAATGCTCGAGTTCTTAAACAAAAATCTTGATTCCTTTATATCTCTGCAATACTTCCTTGATTTTTCCTTGACATTTTTATTTGTGTTTGATATCCTTTGTATTAAACACGTATATGGCAATGTTTGCGGGTGGGTAGTAGAAAGGCTTAATTCACAAGCTTACTATGGTTCCCAGTGTTACATTGTGGCGCATCAGCAAACATTGTCATACCAGACGCATTATTGTGATGCATTGTCAATAGCATTAATGGGTTACTTTGATTATTTTCCGGCCTAACGATCCCTCCTTTGACGCCGAACACGCCAGAGAGAAGGCTTTGTTTGAATTCCGTCTGGCATGATACCAACCCTGCCTGGCTAGCTTGCCTAGACAAGGGTGGGATATAGTTAGCGTCACTTCAGTAAGTGCAGTTGAAGCAGTAAGTTGCGTGTGTGGCCAGTCCTCGACTTCAGGACATCGCCCCTCATCCTGTTTTGCTGAGTGTATTGTAGACCTTTCAACCATTTTGTGAATAAATTAAAGGTAATGTGCATTATGTAATATTTTTGTATAATGTCAAAACCTCACGCTTCCATCTAGATTTAATAACCAAGGTCCCGGTTAGTGAGGAGTTAGTGAGCTACGCTTCCCCATGTGCGTATTGGGGTGATTGAAATTTAATAATTTGCTGGAAACCTTTTGGCCCTCACCCCAGCATGTAACAATATAGCTAATTGCTTATTACCGGATGAAAAAAAGATACGTATGCGGATAGTTGTGAACAGTGGTAGAATTGTGTAAAACACATATAATTTTTAGTTGTTTGAGTGTCATGTAAAATATAACTATATTATTTCATATTTTAAAGATTGTAGAATAAAGAGGAATAACTAGTATTTGTATTCTATGGCTAGAAAACCTTTTAATAGAAAGTTATCAGCACAAAATATAGTTACATTGAAATGAAATCAAATAAATTATTATTGTTATTATTGTTGACTAACAATAGAGGGATATATAGAACCTGTGACATTATGAAATTAAAAATTGTTACCAATTGGAGAATGACAAACAGGAACATTATAGGAATTAGCATACAATACTTTCAAAATTGGTTTCAAGCGTTTATACACAGAAAACTACGAACAAGCTATCGCTTTTACAGTTTTTTATGAAGCGAGTATCGAGTATTGGTGCTCAAAACTCAGTATCGGTATCGAGTATAGAGAAATAGAGATATCGTCCTATCACTGTTTTAAATAGAAAACGTCTCGAAACATTTTATTTTACAAAAATTGCTCTAATGGTTTTAAATGTCAAGCAAAATGTGTATCCTGAATTTTCTGGGAACAGCCCGTAAAGCTCTCTTCTTTTGAAGGAATTTTGTACAACTGGTAAATGTTGATGGGCAAAAAAGTAACTATTCAAAATGCGTAGATGTCTTCACAACATCAGTTGTTATTGGTTTGAATTTTCTAAAACTCTGTCATTTTAAAAGGGTTGTCGCTATTTAGTTGTTTCTCTCCATTAAGGCCAGCATATCGCAACTAGGTTTTAAACATCTCATTATTATCGATTTGATTTCCTCTATCCCCGTTGTACGCACGAAATGTGTAATGAAAACTATTTCTGCAAAGGTTTATCTGGATTAACGTGCAGTAGATAGAAAAATAAGTTTTCGTAGAAGCTATATAAAAATAAAGGATAATGGCTAGAAATCGTGTGAAGTAATACATCAGACTTTTAACATGCAGAAAGAACAAACAATGTTTGAGTTTACGTATTACTACCTTTTTGAAGGTCAGAACAGTCTTATTGTTTGCTACTTTTTTTAAAGTAGCACCGGGTTTATAGTTTTTTTCGTGTGTTTTTTCGAAGTTATTTTAGCATTTAGTAGGTGAATTTTGTTCCTTTAACATCTGGACTTCCAGTGAAGATGCGTCTTAATCTGTAGAAGGAAAAAATATCAAATTTGATATTTATCGGACACCTCAGTTTTAATTAAATAATTTTCTTTCTCATTCGACAACTTTGTCACGCAGTATGTTCTTCCTGCATATTAAAATGAGAATGTTCTCTCCGTTCATTTGCCTACTATTGGAGTGAAATAATTTGATTAGGAGAGTACATAATTTATAAGCAAATTAAGTAATAGTTTTAATTTTTTTTTGCTTTCTCTATTGTTTACTTTCAATAAGTGCATTGTGCATAAGTGCAAGTGCATAAGTGTTTAAAAATATTAACTTTGTAATTTTTTTTACTGTTTCTTTAAATATTAAATATTTATGTTTGCCTCGGCTGCGTCAGTATTATTGTTACAGGCATGTTTCTCTTTGCAGGATTGTGGTGCGACTGAAGAATGTAGGCTTACACAGATTATAATGTTTACTTCACTATATTTATTAATGCTTGACACAATTTAAATAAACTTCACTGATATAGAGAGCTGTGAGATTCTTTTAATAATTACTTGCAATTTTTATCACGTAAACTATTTTCGTCTCACACGAATACGTATTAAATTTCTCGAGGACACATCTCGCGTCAGGAACACTTTCCAGTTATGAGTGCTGTCTACAACCAACTGAACTGATTTCCACCGCCCAAATTTGTAAATTTCTGTATTTCAAGTCTCTGATTGGCTATTCCTACTCCAACAGAATACTTTAATTTAACTTGAGCTTTTTTCCGGTTGTTATTGGGTATTTTATAAACTGTCACAAAAATTACATTATTGTTGCTCCAAGAATGACTAGTAGCATTATTAAACTATCTTACTCATTATTGCTCAAGGTTACCTCATTGTTAGCAACTTTTAACCTATTATTCTCACAGCTCCTGCATTATTAAATCACGTAATACATTCACATAACATTATTGCACATGTATACAATATAATATAAACATATACAATGACTGTAATATACACATTTTATATCTTGTTACATACACATATTGCTTTAAGGCGGACTGTTATTGAATTTACATATTATATAATTAGACTGAAATTATTTAAGTGTTAAAAATACTCCCTCAAAAGTTAAGTGGATGTAACAGCATAATTTTTTAAAGTTGCGTATGCATATGGGTTGCCCCACTGTGACGAGTAAGACAACTCTGAACCTTACTATTTTATTTAAATAAATAAAGATTATTTTATAAAAAAATAACAGCATGTAACAGTTAATAGTTTATATTATTTAAAAATATTACGCAAAGATTCCCTTGGAACGATTTTAAAAACAACTTTTTACAGGCCTCTTCTGTATTATAAAGACTCTATTAATGTGTAATGCTTAGCTCCAAATTAAAATATTTTATGATAAAACCGACTGACCCGAAATGTAATAAAATCTCAAGAGGCCATCCTCATCTCTGGAGTCTCATACACCTTAAACCAAAGTAGAATACTCTATGTGCACACCCCTTTTAAATTTCCAGTCAACAAACAATCCTAAAGATGTTGGACACTTTCAATACTTACAAGCTTATTGTTACAACTGAAGACAAAATCACTGCAATTTGTTCGCAGCATCTGTTCATAGCGTTCCTGTGCTAAACAAATTTATACTGCCATGTGTGTGTTTTTAAAGCTTTTTAGATCTAACACTAAACTAAAAGGAATGCTATTACATGTGACCTCTAGTACAGGAGTTCTCAATCTATGGTACGCATGCTACTGTTAGTACGTCAGTACTGCGGGGTGGTACGTAAAACTTTTAGCAAATAAGATAAATAAAATTAACATTTGTTTTACAAACAACAAATGTTTGACGTTTCTACTATTATATAACTAAACGGTAACAAAAAGTTGGGTTTTCAAATTTTTGTGTGATTGTACAATAAACTACATACACATACATAAAAAAACGGTAGAAAAATAATACGGAAGTATAGTTTCAACGCTACAATGACGGAGCCTAGCTCGAATACATTTGATCAGAGAACAATGGGAATTTTTTGTGGTTTGTTTTGCTGCGAGATGCATTTACCATTAAAGAGGTGGAGTGTTGTTATTGTTGTTGAATGCAGATATTATAATTGAACCTCGCTTATTCGTCATGAACTTCTGCAGATATACACTAAATCTTTTAGACCTGAACTTTGTGCATTAATATTTAGCTAAATAAATGCTAACCCTGCCAAGACAGTATAAAAGTATGAGGCAACTAATAAAAAAGAGACGAAAATACAATCTCGAGATATATATTGCTTTCATAGATTATGAAAAGGCATTTGGTCTGGTAGATAGAAAGTTAGTATAGAATAATATAAAGAAAAGGGAATATCCCCTGCATATAATAAAAGTAATAAAACGTTTATATAGAAAGAAATTATAATTAATACTGGTAAAGAAAAGACAGAACTTAATAGTGTGTAAGACACACGTGTACTTTTATCACCCACATTGTTTGTTTACACACGCACACATACATGGTGATTCATTTAGGTCGATACTGTACATTATCTTCAAAACTAAGTGTTGTAGAAAGAAATGTCTTGAATAAAAGTTCCTTGATATTATGGAGGAAAGTAAATGCCATGTACATTTTTTGTTTTCTCACACCTGATAAAAAAACTAAACATTTGTATAAACACTTTGTTCATACACCAACGTAAATAACAACGAAAATTCTGAATGGCTGTGTGCGAAGAGCGCAATGAATGGTTGGACCATCCATGCACGGTCATTTGAGGGTCAAATTACCTTTCGTAATTGGGAACCAACATTTTTTTATTTTGTTTCCTTACTCCTCATCACGAAAGAAACAGGTTTTCATAAACCATTTGCTAATGAGGAAACAACATACAAAATATAGGTTCCCGTTTTAAAAAATGAAATTTACTCTAAAATGACCATCAAAACGTCCTCCTAACTAAAATAAAACACGACTAATGACATTTACTTTCCCCCATAAAATCAAGCAACTTTTACAACACTTAGTTTTGAAGATATTGTACAATCTCAACTTAAATGGTCTACTGGGCGTGTGTGTGTGTGTGTGTGTATGTGTGTGTGCGTGCGCGCGCGCGTTGCGTCGCTTGAGTCCTCTTATCCTGCGGATTTGTAACTAGGCAACCCTGTATTTTTACGGACGATGCGTAATGCAGGTGCTGACACCGCATTCACCAGCCCACTGACTAGGTAACGATGGTTAACATAGTGAAAAGTCATGGTGAAGGTCGTAACTTCTAATCACACCTGTAAATTAATAAGCTTTTTATTCACTTCTTTCATGTATTTATGATACTCATTAAAGCATATTCTACGAGTGCAAGTCACTACACGCACAGCGGTGCAAAGTAATCATTTCAGCTGAAATTGATACGACGCGATGCAGTGGACAGTGTTTACGGCATGCCTGTACACCGCAGCATAACTTCTCAATCTTCAGGCTGAGAATACTCACCCGGTATATATATGGACGATACTATAAGACAATGGAAAACAGAAGGAAATCCAGGAGAAAGTTTATATCCCGGAAAAAGATATATAAACACATTAACGTTTGTAGATAACAAAGTCATTACAGGAAAAAATTCACTTGTAGCAAGCGATATATCGCTTAAACCGATTATTTGAGAAATGTAATTGCAAAATATTATGTAAGAAAGTTAAAGTTACGGCATTCAGAGGAAAATACCCTGTACGTTCCAAGGTTGATATAAATGAAAATATTATTTTGAACAAATATCCTATTTTAATAAGCTATGAAAGAGCAAATGGCATAAACAGTAAATAAATTTCAAGTGATTTGTGGTGCAATACAGGGAATTCTAAAACAAGTAAGAAAAAAAGACGACAAAAATTCAAATTCCATAAGGTAATGGTTATGCCAGTTTTAACCTATGGAAGTATAAAAAAATCTGATGTGTTACACTCGCATGACTTTCTCTACTCTTGTACAAACTATTTTTACAAACGCTTATTCTCCATATGCTTCATGTTAATCGAGATATCGAGATGTCAATCTTATTGCTAATTTTCTTGTAGATTCAAGGGGAATATGGTAGGTTTTAAGCGATAGTCAAATATTTTAACCCTGGTTGCTATGTGGAGTATTCCATTCTCTTTGCAAGTCCAGGTAGTCTGGGGTGGGGGATTTTCTTGAAAACCTTCGTGTTGCATCTCTGGAAGACGCTGAACCTAAATACCAAGTTTGGTGTTTATCCAACTGTTCGTTTCTGAGTTAGCTGTTCACAGACACAAAGACACACAGACACGGACATGTTTCCAAAAATGTTTTTTTTTGGATTCAGGGGGTCTCAAGACATATATTTCCAGTGAAATCTCGGTATCGAATTTTTGGGTGGAATATAATACTTCCCCTACTTACTATACGTAGTAGAGAAAGTAAAAAGAGCAACAAATATACTACAGACTCCAGAGATGAACCTTTTAAAGAAAGTAAAAGATTGTGGAATATTGGATCAAATACGAAATAAAAAATAAATGCAGAATTTAAAATATTTTTCATTAATAAACGTATACAACAATAGATACAACAAGTTAAAGGAATGAAAAATGAAAGGTAGTGATAAAAAAATAAAATACAAACCAGAAGGAAGACGAGAAATAGCAAGATAAGGAAAAGATGGCTGGAGAGCAGACAGAACAGCAAGCCTAATCGTTGATAGCAAAGAAGAAGAAAATCATACGTTTTTCAATTATACGTTTTCTCACTTAATATGTCACATTTTTCGGTCACCATTTACGAAATAATTAATTTTGCTTGCTCATTAATACGTTATGTTTATTCAATGTTAAGATATATTTTGCATTATTTCTGTATACTGTATTCTTGCTGTTGCATCAGAAAACAGCAGGCATATTGGGCGAGTCACCAATGGGCTTGAAGCAATTCAAGCTCTAGAAATTACATAACGAATTCCATCATAACAAAGCATGTGTGATGTGTGCATTATAATCGACTAGTGTATAAGTGTGTGGAAAAATCAAAGAAACAAATAAACATTAGCAATTTTGTGTAAAGCACCAGTACTTTGAATCCTTTATTTATTTTATTTTTAGTTTGAATTATGTGTAACAGCTCTAGCATGCATATAAGTACACTAAATATTGTATTATATCTGCTATTTATATGTTTATATAATTTATTGCCTTTTTATATTAAATAATGCATTATTAATTTTAGTAATAATCTAATAAAAGAGTTCCAGTTTCATAAAAAATATATTTTTACGTTTTTTCATTCATACTTTATTATAGCCGTTTCCATTTGAAAGCGTATAACTTAGGTTATTACTGCATATGAGCACCTGGTATAATGGAAAATGCTATAAGAAGTAGAATGCATCGTTATTCTATGCTCTCCAGTGTGCACGAGTTTCTCGCTAGAAAATGTTATATAGAGAAATGTACAATATCAAATTAATTAAAATGTTAAATTAACTAATTTGTATTACCAGTTATTTGCCATATTCCTGCAGGAGAAATGTCGCTTCTGATTAAGCCTTCCCAAGGCTGTACAGGCAAGTTATAATGACAGCTTTGATGGAGTATAACACAAATTACTCTGTTTATTTAATGAGGTAATTCCGTAACTAGAGCTATACACGGAGCTATGTAAACGGTCCATAATTCTCGTTTTGCAGTAAATCACTGAACTAGAGACCCGGTAATTACCTTTAAGATGCGCCAAGCGTCCCTAGTTAGTATAATTACCACTTGTGGAACCTGACCTTAAGTGTCTTGACTCTAAGCTAGTTCTTGGTTTAATGCGGGGCTTCATGATCAGGAAAATATCTGAAATAGGCATAGTCAACTGGCCGATGTTTGTAGTTTAAAACATGATATTTACTGCCGAGCAACGATGTTGTGCAATAGCGCGGGGACAGCTCCTTCGGTGCTGTGCACAGTAGTACTTTGGCGAAAGGAACTGAATCCAAATTTGTTGCAAAAATACTTTTAAAAATCCGTGGTGAATGATATTTTTTCTACTTTTATTTGTATTACTAATTAGCACACATAATAATATTATTATTGTTGTTATTATTAATTATACAAATCGCTAATGATAAGTACCGTCACGTATGGGGCTGAAGTATGGAAACTCAATAACAGCTTAACATGGAAATTGCTGCCTGTAAAAATGCACTTTTTAAATTCAGCGAGACATTCCAAATTAGAGAAAATTAGGAACACTATTATTAAGGAAGATATTATAGCAAAGAATTTTGTGGTAGAATAGTAAGATATAAACAACTGAACTGGTATAGAACACCAGAGGAATGCCAGAAGAAAGAATACCCGGAAACATTTTGGAATTATGTCCACCTAGGAGAAGTGGAAGGGGTATACAGAAATAAGGACGGAAATGGAAGCAGAAGGACTGGAGGAGGAGGAGGAGAAATGGAATGACAGAGATGAGTGGAGAAGAGGAATAAAACTTTAGGAAGAGAAGGTTATGTAAACAATGTAATTCTGTATATAAATAGAAGTATTATTTGTATTATTATTTATATTATTATTAATTACGAGTATGTCAGTACAGTTTAATTTTAAAAGCAGAGTATTACTTTTCTACTCGAGCAATTTTCGGTTTATTACTTTTGTACTTTATCTTTTTTTTGTAATCAAATGTTTTAATCTGCCTCTGTTCAAAGAAAAAACAATGAAAACTATATTTTAAAAAGGTCTTAAGTGCTACTTTTTTTAGAAATCTGATGTGCTGCATTGAGACGACTTTCTCTACTCAATGCAAACTATTCTAGCAAAAGCTTATTCTTCTGTCTACTCCTTGTTGATCGAGATAAACTTTCATCACACATTTCGTTGTTGGTAAGCATACAGTAGACAAAGCGATAGTCAGATTTTTAAAAGTGTAGTTCGCTATGTGATGGCTTTGAAATTCCATGCTCTTTGCACGACTACGAGAAAAATCTGATGTAATACATTCACATGACTTTGCTACCTTCTTATCATTTATTAGGCTGGCCTTAAAATTCCATACTGTTTCCATGCAACCGCAAGAAACAACTGAATGTTGACAGGACTTAAAAGAATGACCAAGAAATATGAATAAAAAAAATTATAAAAATCGTACACCTAAAGGGTGGTTTGTGGTAGGGGGGATTTTCTTGAAAATCTTCGTGTCGCATCTTTAGAAGATATTAAACCTAAATACCAAGTTTGGTGTTTATGCGACTTATGTTTTTGAGTTATGCTGTTCGCAGATAAACACACACGGACTTTTTAGAAAAAGGATTTGTTTCGATTCGGCGGGCCTCAAAACATGTATTTCCGGTGAAATCCTCGAATTTTTGCGTGGAATACAGTACTTCCTCTACTTACTGTAAGTAAACCGAGAGGGATGGCTCAGGCGGTTGCGTCTGTGGCCCGCATTCGGGAGGCCGTGGGTTCGACTCCCTGGAAATTTCTCTTCCTTTATTCCCCCTCATTTAATCTTCCTCTTTCATGTTACAAGTTGGTTTCGGGGCTGTGTGTCGGACGACTGCGAATAAATGGCGCAGATGGCTTGCGTGTTGGAACTACTACTCGACCCCGCCATCTGGAGGCCGCTTGAGTCTCCGCTGTTGGGTCGAGCTTTCCCCGGTCTCCGCTGAGAGGAAGCCTGAGAGCCACCCTCCGTTGGATTGGGAGGGGTGCCTTGAGCGCTCTCCGACTGAGTGGTCAAGCTTGTAACTGTTAGGCAACTCTGCGCGTCTCTGTCGCCTACGTCGCCCAGTCCTGCAGCCCACACCACCTGCGGTTCCTTCATCTTATCTTCCTCCCGGGAGTGTGTATGCACAAAATATCCCTGTGTGGGTCGAGGTGCAGGTGTCCCTGTAGCGTACGTACTTAGTACCTACGTAATAGAGAAGGTGAAAAAACGAATAGCGACTTACCACTTCAAAAAGCTTCATGTATTTTAAAATCCAACAAATAATTAAGAATATGTCGGAAATGGTTAATGCCAGAAACAATTACATATATTCTGTGCTTTCACGAGATACACATTTTTTTGTTCTTCTTTTAGTAAGATTTCGTCTTAGGGTTACGAATTATGGAAAAGTCATTCAAAATAATATAGTACTTCTCAGGCTAATCCCATCAAATTCAAGATGTACGTTTTGTTTTCACAAAAATATCTAAAAAATAATAAGAAATAAGGAACAATTTTCTATCCAAGGGGTACTGTAGTTTGCGATGGAGAGATTTTCTCTAAAATCTTCTTGCAAGATCTGAACTTAAGTACCAAGTGCGATTTCAGCTGAAAAGGGGCGTACTGAACCCAGTTCATTATAAAGGTTTTGCAGCACCTATGGTTTAAAAATGAAATCAATTCAACACACAATAACTAAAACTAGAATAGTAGTTTACAGAAGGTTTACTTAGGGTCCAAGTGTTTTAGTTATCGTTCATGTTATCGTTCCTTTATGTATCGTGTTACTCGCCTTTCACTGTTTTCGTTTTCTTCCCTTAAGATGCTGTGAAAACAACAGCAAGGTCTTGAAGACGGGAAATAGATGGCGACACAAACAAGAATGCTAAGAAGCTGTTAGCGACTGCGTCGTTGCATTATCGATTACAGATGGAGCCAATCATTACCCATTACTTAGACTCTTCTCTTCGCTCTTATAAAAAGAAAACAAAAACAAGCTGGTGTATAAGAGTAGCAGAGCGTCTGCATGGCGCCGAGGAGCTGCAGCATCAAACTTTCAGCGCAATCCTGATAAACCAGTCGACTGTAAGTGTTATCTGGTTAGCTTTCACTGTGCCATGTTCCTGTGAAAGATTTAGTGTGCTACAGAGTAGACTTGCCAGTCTTAAATAGGTTCTTGTTGTAACTGTAAAGGCAGTCCTGTGCCTCGTTTTAAGTCATAAGTTATGTAGACACTATGTGACCGCTGAAACCGAATCCTAACTGATATTTAGTTCCATGTGCTTTCGAATGTGGCGATGAATTAGCTTCCTATACGCTTTCCCTCCCCTATCTTGTGTTTTGACTAAACACCCTTCATTTGCTGTCTAAATCAACCCCTTGATTATTTTAATGAGAAACTAAATAGCAAAAAGTGACATTTCCAGTTTTCAGTACAGTCTTCTAAATTAGAACTTTCTCTTTTAGTTGGTTTAAATAAATGACGTCATTTTTAGTTCAGCGTGACCCGTGTCTGAAAAGGGAGTTGCGGAATTGAAACTCGGAATATATGCGTTTCCGAACTGGTTGATGTACTACGGCGGTGCAGAACTATTTTTCACTAGGACATTTTATGCTTTCTTTGCACGCGAGATGGAGGTGACCACAATCACAGAATTTGCATGGCTGAATGCTAAGCCGAGACACACTACGCTACAAAAAACTGTCCAATTATTTGAGTTGCCTATCAGCATACATGCTGGGATTGCGAGTTACTAGACGCAAGGAGAGACGTTCTAATGTAAACACTGGAAAGATACGATACAAGTCCTTTTCACTAAGGCGACCTCGAAACTGTCGGCATCCACTCTTTCCACTCATCTTTCGCTGGTCTCCTGCAAGTGGCACTGGTGATAAACTCGCTGCAAATTATTGACATCATGCGCAGACAACTGACTGGCGGCAATGGCAGAATAAATCTGTAGTCCTATATATATTTTTAAATATGGTAGGAGTGCATGTGCCATTTTTACTGCGAATTCTCTACTACGTATAGTAAGTATGGGAAGTATTGCATTCACCCAAAAATTCGATATCGAAATTCCACTGGAAATACATGTTTTCAGGTCCCCTGAATCCAACAAAAAAATCATTTTTAGATAAAGGTCTGTGTGGATATGTGTCTTCGAACAGTATAACTCAAAAACGAAAAGTCGGATAAATACCAAACTTGGTATTCAGGCTCAGTATCTTTCAAAGATGCGACACGAAGATTTCAAAGAAAATTCCCCACCCCAGACTACCCTTTACGTGGAATATTTTTCGAAAATTTAGATTTTCTCAAAAATGGCTAACGATTTTGATTAAAATATCATATATTTAAGATACTTTTATGACAAATGAAATGTATATCTTGAATTTTCTGAAAATGTCCCCAAAAGGCGTCTTCATTCTGAATGAATTATGCATAACTGGTAAACCTTAAGAGAAAGAAAAAATGTTACTGCACAGAAAATATAGATATTGTTAAACACACAATTTATGTCTTATACATTTTTTTCTCGAATGAACCATTTCCAAGATATTCCTTGCTATTTGTTTGAATTTTCCAATACGTATAGTTTTTCTCAAATGGTAATCCGTTATTCGTTGTTTTTTGTTTGTTTGATTGTTTTTGTCTCTTGTCCTGGACGTGCAGAGAGAATGGAATGCGCCACATAGCAACCAGTTCTTAAAACATTTGCTTATAGCTTAAAGCCTACCATATTTTCCTTGCACCTATAATAAAATTAGCAATAAGATAGTTTCTAAATCTTTATCTCGATTAACTTGAAGTAGGTGGAGAATAAGCGTTTGGAAAAATAATTTTACAAGAGTAGAGAAAGTCATGTGAG
The DNA here is from genome assembly GCA_030765065.1 of Deroplatys truncata. Classification (NCBI taxonomy): domain Eukaryota; kingdom Metazoa; phylum Arthropoda; class Insecta; order Mantodea; family Mantidae; genus Deroplatys; species Deroplatys truncata. The sequence goes on from CM060975.1 coordinate 101,284,547, forward strand.
TATAACACATCAGATTTTTAGAGGAAATTCTGTTCTACAAAGTATTACTACTGTTAAATACGGCAGCTTTTGTGTTCTCAAACCGATTTAGGTTCTTTGCAAATATATGGGAGTTCGTTTTCGCCAATTTTACTTTGAACAGCTGTTTCTGTGAATGTCACTTTTAATATAAATGACACGTTTTCTCAAACCATTAAAGATAGCTAAATTAAATTTTATGATGATAAAAGGTATTTCCAAGTGCTGTTATGGATCTAGTTTAATGTTAACAGCATGGTTGGTTATTTTTACTTTCTCTACTACGTATGGTAAGTAGGGGAAGTATTGTATTCCAACCAAAAATTCGATACCGAGATTTCACCGGAAATACATGTTTTGAGTCCCCCTAAATCCAAAAAAAATTTTTGGAAACATGTCCGTCTGTGTGTGTGTGAACAGCATAACTCAGAAACGAACAGTCGGATAAACACCAAACTTGGTATTTAGTTTCAGTATCTTCCAGAGATGCGACACGAAGGTTTTCAAGAAAATTCCCCCACCGCAGACTAACCTTTACATGGAACATTTTTCGAAAATTTTAATTTTCTCAAAAATGGCAAACATTTTGATTAAAATATGCTATGTTTAAGATATTTTTATGACAAATGAAAATTATATTTCGAATTTTCTGGAAATGTCTCCAAAAGTATTCTTCATTGTGAACGACTTTTGCATAACTGGTAAACCATAAAAGATAGACAACATTTTACTACACAAAAATGTAGAGGACATTAAAATACACAATTTATGTCATACACATTTTTTTTTTTTGTTGACAACCATTTTCGAGATATTGCTTGTTATTTCCTTAAATTTTCCAATACCTATACTTTTTCTCAAATGGGAATTCGTATTCATTTTTTTGTCTTGGTAATGCAAAAGAGAATGGAATGCGCCACATAGCAACCAGCTCTTAAAATATTTGACTATATCTTAAAACCTAGCAATTCCCCTTGCATCTACAAGAAAATTAGCAATAAGATTAACATCTCGATATCTCGATTAACATGAAGCATATGAGAATAAGTGTTTGTAAAAATAGTGTGCACAAGAGTAGAGAAAGTCATGTGAGTGAAACACATCAGATTTTTTTAAAAACTAGTAGCTGATAACTTTTAATCAAAATGTAGCATAATTGACAAAAAAATTATGAATTTCTTAATAAATAAGCATATTGAATAAAGACAGATCAGTGAATTTAGAAGAGATGCATTTACATCCTGTAAGAATTTCAGTCTGGTGTTTTAAATCGTTTTTAAATAATGTAATTTAGTAGATTTAACATAGGCGGAATACGACTTTTAATCTTCTCTTAAGTAACCAAATTTATTTAGGCGACATTGTTGTACAACACAAAAACAGGAAACACCTTTTTTGCATGCAAGAGACTACAAAAGTAGAATAAGGAACCCAATCTTTCAGGGACTTTCTCTTCTTCTTTCCTTTCCTAGCTCTGGCCCAGCCTTCAAGAAGCAATTACTCCTCTGCTCTCACTAGATGTCTCCCTATTTTCCTAAAGTGTGTGCCGAGTAAAGTTTGGAGCTGTCGCATTGAGTGCAGTTTCTCTTTGAGCACGCATACATTAACTGTGAACTACTTCTAGGGTTCGATTCCCAGAGCAGTTAACTTCACGATGGAACAATGTGACCAGCAATGTTTTGGGGTTGTATCTGGAGCCCCTAGGAGCATTTGACAGTATATCCAGTTCCATGTGCTACTTACTGATCCATATGTCATCAGATGATGACGTAGAGTATCCTCATATCCACATTCCGGACAGTTTGGGGAGTGGAAAATTCCATGCACATACTTTTTGGACTTCGTGTCTACCTGTTAATTCGTAAATACAAACGCGGTCGTTTTGTATTTGTGAAAGACTAAACTTTCAGTAAATCAAGGACTAGTTGATATTTCATCATAGTATGTGGAATCAAGACGCCAACACAACACCTTCATCCCCCATGAGGAGGGGTCTTGCTGAAAACGCTCCGGTAAGCTTCGAGGGGTTCTTAAGGATTGAAGCGAAATCTACCAGGGTCCTGTTTCCCAATATTGTTACCTGTTGGGGTGAAAAGCCAAAATGGTTACCAGAAAATGATTAATTTAGGTCACCCCAACACGCATATGGGGGGGGGGGCGCAAATCGCTGGCAGCAAAAGTGTGTAGCGAGTTAGTATTTTTAATGCTTAAATGATTTCAGTCTAATTATATACTATAAATTCAATAACAGCCCGTCTTAAAGCAATATGTGTATAATATAATATATAAAATGTATGTAACAGTCATTGTATTATGTTTATATTATTGTGCACATGTGTAGTAATGTTATGTGGATGTATTACGTAATTTAATATTGTAGGAGCTGTGAGAATAGAAGCCGAAAGTTGCTAACAATGAGGTAACCTTGAGGCAGTAATGAATTTGAAAGTTTAATAATGCTACTAGTAATTCTTGGAACAATAATGTAATATTTAAAACAGTTTATAAATAGCCAATCAAACACCAGAAAAGCTGAAGGTCAAATAAAGGTATTCTGTTGGAGTAAAATTAGCCAATCAGAGGCTTTAAATAGAGACAATTACAAATTTAAGCGGTAAAAGCCAGTTGCTAGAAGGCAACGTACCTGAGCAGTTCGTTCGCTCGGTACGTATTCAGTGTGAGACACACAATTCATTACGGCGAGAATATTATAAAGTTTACGTGTTAAAAAGTGCAAGTAATTAATAAACAATCTCACAGCTCTTTATATCAGTGAAGTGTTATTTAATTGCGTGAAGGATTAATAAAAGAAGTGAAGTAAAAATTATAATTTGTGTAAGGCTACATTCTTTAGCCGCATCACCCCTTGCTAAGAGATACGTGTTTCTACAAATTAATACTGACGCAGCCGAGGCAAACATAAAAAATATATAATATTTAAAGAAACCTAAAAATACAAAGTTTATTCCTAAACTTTGGGGCGAAGGCCACCGGAAACTTTGTATTGTACGTGACACTCCAAGAAATTATCTCAAGTGTTTGGCTCCCCAACAGTTGAACTACAATACAACTCAACTCTCACAAATTAGCGCCCAACGTGGGGCTATTAATAAGGTAAAGATAAATCCTCCTTCAAGTTGGCTTTCCATACGTGAAGCAACAACCTACTTCAGTAGAATTAAGATGAAGGCGTTGGTTTTATATTACATTGAAATATACAATACACATTATCTGGGATTTGTTTACAAAAACGTTTGACTTCTCTACATAATGAACAAAGGAAACACGATGGAGGGAAATGCCACAGACCGTAGACCGGCCACACACATGTCTGGCCCCAACTACCACTTCCACTCGAGTGACGCTATCTTCCCCTCCCCCAACCGTGTCTAGCCAAAGTCGGACAGGGTTGACGTCATACCAGACAGTTTCAAACAAATCTATCGCTTTGTCGTGATCCACACCGAAAGAAGAGACCGTTAGGCCGGAATATAATTAGGGAGACCTAATAATGCTACGTCTGGTAGCAACAATACAACACAACAGTGCGTCTGGTAATGACAATGAAATTATTATGCCACATCATTTACAATTTTCAAATGACAAGGAAGAGATTGCAAATGTTGTAAAGCTTGAGGAAGTTCAAAACTCCAGATAAACAATTATAAACCTTAACTTAATGTGCGTTCTCTCGTATTCCCGCTTCGAAGTGTCGCGAACCATGCGTTACAAAAACACTAGCGATCTATGTTAGGTCTCCATATTTCTGGCACATTTGATAGGTATTCTGTTGAAAGCGACTACTACCTTCTGCACACTTCTGCACACCGAAATATTAGAAACCCCATAAATGTCTGCTGTTGCATGAAGCTGACAGCCATTTCCCATCCAATGCAATGGCAACGCACGGTTTTTTTAAGGTTAAGGCTCCACTTTTGCTTGTTGCATGCTGAATGTGATATCCAGTATCATGCAGTAGCAATGTTTGTGGGGCAATTGTGCCAACATTAAAAAAGTTCTAATTTTATAAAAAAAAATTAACTGGAACTAATCATGGTGCCCACTACGGGCCTGTGAAAACGTTTTAACAGCTATTAGCCTGCATATATTTTAGTAACTAAAGAGAGTGAAATGTAATTGTAACGGTTTTAGCAACAACAGAAAATAACCCATCATTACTCTACTAGGCAAAATTATCTTCTTGTTGCTCCCAGGGTTAGATTAACCAAATACCAGCATTTGAATAAATGTGTCGCTATTTCTCTGTTTAATAAATTACCACAAGAAGTCCAAGTTTTATAGATTAACGTTTTTAAAGCTAGGATTGAGGATTCGTTAATCAATGACACTTTTTATGACATAAGAGAGTTGTTTGCAAACCTCTGTAAGTGTATTTACATTTTTCTCTTTGGGCAATCTCTATGTGCCATATTGGTCACCATGAATGTACTAATTGAATAAGTAAATAAAACAATAATAAATAAATTCCATTGCTAACGGAGCCATTCAAAACCTCCCATTGTACTCTTAAACAGATGAACTGTCATTAATTTAGAGCCTAGAATATTTCCATTACCTTCCCCTGCATGAACTTCATCATATGAATTCCTATAACAACTGTTAAATAGCATTGTATCTAGTTTTCAACGATATTTTCCTGTGTAGTATCTCATAAAGTGTATCTCTCTATGTGTATTTTACTCACAAATATTAAAATGTAGGTTCGTTTATAAAGCTTAAGCCATGTGTAATTATACTGCTTAATTTAGGAATACACTTCACAAATGTGGGAACATTATTATTCGATTGTGAAATAAAATACTTTTAATTTTTAAATAACTAAGCCTGTTTGTAAAGTTCAACTTTAGAAACTTCCCCTGTGAATCAGTTTTTTATTTTCTCTAGTACGTGTAGTAGGTAGGGGAAGTATTGCATTCCACCCGTAAATTCGATACCGAGATTTCACTGAAAATACATGTTTTGAGGCCTCCTGAATAAAAAAACCCTGATGTGTTACACTCACATGACTTTCTCTACTCTTGTAGAAACTATTTTTACAAACCCTTATTCCCCATATGCTTCATGTTAATCGAGATATCGAGATGTTAATCTTGTTGCTTATTTTCATGCAGATGCAAGGGGAATTAGTAGGCTTTAAGCGAAAGTCAAATATTTTAAGAGCTGCCTGCTATGTGGAGTATTCCATTCTCTTTGCATTACCAGGACAAAAACAAAATGAATAATGAATTCCCATTTGAGAAAAAGTATTGGAAAATTTAAGGGAATAACAAGCAATATCTCGAAAATGGTTCACTCAATAAAAAAAATGTATGGCATAAATTGTGTATTTTAATTAAAATTTTCGAAAAATGTTCCATGTAAAGGATAATCTGAGGTGGGGAGACTTTCTTGAAAACTTTTGTGTCGCATCTCTGAAAGATACTGAACCTAAACACCAAGTTTGGTGTTTATCCGGCTGTTCGTTTCTGAGTTATGCTGTTCACAGACAGACAGACACACACACACACAGACACACACGGACATGTTTCCAAAACTGCTTTTTTTGGATTCAGGAGGTCTCAAAACATGTATTTCCGGTGAAATCTCGGTATCGAATTTTTGGGTGGAATACAATACTTCCCCTACTTACTATACGTAGTAGAGAAAGTAAAAACATTTTTAGAACAAGGTCTGTGTGAGTATCTGTGTGGATATGTGTGTCTGTGAATAGCATAACTCAGAAATGAAGTATTTAGGTTCACTATCTCTCAAGGATGCGACAGAAAATCCCCCATCCCAGACATACATGGATTATTTTTCGAAAATTTTTATTTTCTCAAAAATGGTTCTTAACGGTTTTGATTAAAATATCACATGTTTAAGATATTTTCATGACAAATAAAATGTATATCTTGAATTTTCTGGGAATGTGCTGAAAATTCCTCTTCTTACTGATTGGCTTTTCCATAACTGGTACACCGTAAGAGAGAGACAACGTTTTTCTACACAAAAAATGTAGATCTGGTTTAAACATACAATTATGTCACATTTACGTGATACATTGTGAATGGTTCCATTACAATACGCAGCATACAGCTTTTAACTTTGCGTTATTCTTACGGTTAATTTTCATTGTGAATGTGGTGAGCCTTTGCATTTCAGCGCCATATCTAGGAATCCGAAACCACCTCAAGTGTTCAGTCGTAATTGCTCGTGTGCAACACGAAATAAGTACCTATTCTACCAACGAGTAATACCTCACGCTTATTTGCTCACGTTATAAATAATTCTTGAATGGGTTGGAAAAACCTACAGGTTGATGAATCCGTCTCATATTGACCTGATTCTAGCCAGAAACCTTAACCTATAAACAAAAGTCAGTTCTAGGTCAGAAATTAAAGGGGAGTGGTTCGCAGGCGCTGTTTTGTAAACTGCACTTCAATTTACTAAGTGATCATGGACAATAAACCAGTAGTTATGGCTCTTGTTGAAAATGTTTGCTACATTGCAAGTATTATAGAGCAATACTCTATATCTAACTATAGTTTTATAAACTATTATGCAATAAACGTATAATATTACTCATAGCCAAACTCTAATTTTTAGTCTATTATTACTACTACTACTACTACTACTACTACTACTACTACTACTACTACTACTACTACTACTACTACTACTACTACTACTACTACTACTACTACTACGAGGCGTATTCCAAAACTAAGGTCCGGTGAATAATATTTAACGGATGGTAGGCTGAATGAAGTTTCATGCCTGCAGCGCTGTCTACCGCAGTCTAAGGACAAGATTCAACATCGGGAACTCTATAACCACCCTCCGTACAGTCCCGACCTGGCACTAAGTGACTATTTCCTCTTCTTGCAACAACGATTTCAAACCGACGATGAACCTAAGACGAGGTTACCAACTGGTCAAGTCCCAGGCGGCAGACTTCTATGCCGAGGGGTTAAAGAAGCTGGTGCAGCGTTACAGCAAGTGTATAGATGTGAGCGGCGATTATGTGGAAAAGTAAAGTATATATGTAGGCACATATATAAAAACCTTGTCTCATTAGCGATGTTGTTATTATGACCAAACGGACCTTAGTTTTGGAATACGTATGCCTCGTGTTATTGTTATTATTATTATTATTATTATTATTATTATTATTATTATTATTATTATTATTTTATTATTATTGCTATGCTCAGTTTCACACTTTATCCTTTATAGTTCAAAGATTTTGAAACTAGAATATACTTTACTCAATTCTGAATTCGATTCTAAAACATTTTGAATAAACGAAGTGAAAAGGAAAATAAAACAAATTTTCGTGAAAACCACTTCCTTCACTGTTACATCCATGAATTATCTGTGCTTTATGGAAATTGTTTAAGGTTCTTTGGTTTCAGTAATACCGTATTTAAAATATAAGATTTTTATAAATCAATAAACGCAGTTCTTAATTTATGTCCTGCGGGCTTATTGCCAAAGTAGCTCAGTTGGTTAGAGCAACGGCACGGATAGCCGAAGATCAGTGGCTCAAATCCCGGTTATGACATTGAATTTTGCAGTCTGATTCTAGCTTTCCAACGTAAGCCTGCACATGGCATTTATGGAAGAATAATTAACACTGATTGATCTAACAGTAGTTAGCTACAAAATCTGGGACTTAAAAGGATTTAGAGATTTATAAGTCATCAATGGGGTACGTCTCAAAATTAATTTGAGAACTCCTTATGACTTAAAGGGGGAAAAAACAAGCCATTTAAGGAATTTAATGTCTACTACCATGTACCTCATCTGATTAGAGCATCGGCATGGAAAGTCGAAGATCCATTTTGAATCTCGGCTATGGCATTGCATTTTTCAGTCTGATTCTAGCTTTACAATTTTAGCCTACACACGGCTTCTTTGGAAGAATAATCGATTCCGTAGTCTAATATTTAGTCGATTCCATCCTAATAATTAGTCCTAAAAGTAGACTGTCTCCGTAGTCTGGTGGTTAGCATACTATCCTCCAAATATAGAGGTCCCAAACTCTATTCCGGCTACAGAGTGGAAAATTTTCTTTAACGAGAAGTATTCCCTCTTTCCCTGCCTTTAGTGTATGGAAATATGAGGGAGATTGTAATGTATAAGTGATTTATTGTTATAGAGAAATTCTGGAATAATAAACAACACAACGATTTACGCTAAGTGTAAATGAGTGCAACATCATAGCCGATGAATAACACTTTCAAAGTCGCAGCCTCCAATATGAATCGAACATCTTAAATAGGGTGGGGAGGAAGAGCATTTGGCATATGGAATGGACTGAAATATTCGTGCCCAATCATTTTGACGCAAATGACAGGCTCATAATTAAACCTAGAATACAGACCAGGATTTCTCATCCGTATCTTTTAACTACCTCTACCTAATTGGCCCATATGAAACTTACATCCGCCTACCGAGAACAAAGAGCAAGTATGGGTTCCAATTAGCACAATGAAATGAAAGCCAGGTTAGGTTGTGGTGGAGAAATTGTAACACTTCAATGCCTTACTAGAAGTACGTCGACAGGAACATCTGAGCCCCTCCCGAAGGGGATTGGGTTGGTCTCGACGGGGCAGTGGTTCCAGATACCCATGTGAGTTTGGACATGATTGGGCAGTGATGTTTAGTCGGGATTGTGAGATCTCAATATCCTCCGGGACGAGCCTGGAGAACTGGGAGACAGCGAGCTGAACGTCTTCGGCCCTACCGAGGTTTTCGTTTCTTTTCCCCCTTGGGGTAAGTGTGGTATCGACTTCCGTCCCTGCGAAAGCGGGGGGCCTTTTAAAGAAATCAGGAATGCACCTAATTGAAAAAACCCATGGAGGGAAGAACCACTCGGCTAGCGCCTCACTCTGGTTGTAGAGGGGGAGTTTCAGCTACGGGTATACCTTCGCTCCTTATTACTTCAGTACCAACATAAACCATTAACGTTTTCGTGCTCTCGTTGTTTGGATATTGCAATTGTTTGCTGAAATCAGGGTTTATTTCAGTATATTAAATATACGACCGTCAACGTTCAGTGCAGTATTTTGTGTGAAAACAACTATTCGTACATTATTAGTTACAAATCTAATCACTGGAGGCTCAATGCAGCATTATCTGGCACAGAGATTATAGCTTCAAGAGATAATTAACATAGTGTATTACAAAGAGTAATTAAATTGTAGATGAGCTCAAAACTAACAGTAATTACTTCCTATATGGTGCTACTTTCAGGCGTCAAATTTCAAGTACATAAAGACATTTGTCCCATAAACATAAAGAACATGGACCTTTCCCTAGAACATATCTGCAATTAGTTTAAACCGAAGTAAAACAGAACTATTACCCATTCTTACTTTTTCATAAAACTATTGTTATTGAATTTTAAACTTTTGGGTTTTTATTTGCCAACAGTTTGTTAGAAAATTATGACTGCAGTAATTGTAATACCTGGTTACCATCTCATTTTGAAAACGTCTGGCTCTGCAAATTTTATTCATCATATAAAAGCATTTGTTATGCCGATTCTGTTACGGAACACCGCATCTCGCCTTTCAGATACCATCGTTTGTTATAGGCCAAAATCAAATGAGCAATGCTTGTAAAAGAAAGGACAGAGAATAGTAGCGTATTAATTAATGTTTTATCTGAGTTTCAACCGGTTTTAACGTTTCAAAACATGCTTTGTATCTCTCTGAAACGCTCCTGGATGTTATCTTTTCAATATATAACAATCTTTGTTGGAATTTTATAAAATTGATTCCCAAATGCTTTAGAACAAGCCACTTCTTATGATATAACACAGCTTTATGCAGTTTTGCGGAAAGCTTGAAAGTTACCTATTGGGTGAAAGAGGTATAGATGTTGAAGTGCATATAATCGAATAAAAAATACCATTCTTTACCAAGTGTATCAATATAAAATAATTTTTACTTTCTCTACTACGTATAGTAAGTAGGGGAAGTATTGTATTCCACCCAAAAATGCGATACCGAGATTTCACCGGAAGTATATGTTTTGAGGCACCCTGAATCCAAAAAAAGCATTTTTGGAAACATCCCCCATTCCAGATTACCCTTTACATGGAACATTTTTCGAAAATTTTAATTTTATCAAAAATGGCTATAATGATTTTGATTAAAATGTCATATATTTAAGATCATTTCATGACAAATAAAATGCATATCTTGAATTTTCTGGGAATGTCTCCAAAAATATTCTTCATTGTGAACGACTTTTACATAATTCGTAAACCATAAGAGATATACAAAATTTTACTACACAAAAAATGTAGATCGCGTTAAAATACACAATTTGTCTTCTGTGTTTTATATTCACACGACTTACCCTACCATCTAGCGCTTATTAGTGGGTATACAGATTATTCTTACGAAAGGTTATTTACCTATCATCATTTTAATCAAGATAAAACTTTCTGGAAATAGCTTCATTTTGCTTTTCGTTATAAATACAAAGAGAACAGCGATATTCAAATGTTTAAGAACTGAAGACTACATAATAGCCTTATAATTCCATACTGCTTCCATGCAATCGTGAGAAACAACTGAATGTTGAAATAACTTTGAAAAATGACCAAGTATTGAACAATGTGAACCACTTATAATGGATATCTCCGAAATGGCTGATACCAAAAAACGTATATGGAATAAACTGTGTGTCTTGTGTAGTACGTTTTCGCCTATCGCTAAACATTTACCAGTTATACCATATTATGTAAATTTCCTTCCGAATGAAGAGGACTTCAAAGGCTATTCCCAGAAAGTTCAAGCTATGCATTTCTCATGAAAATATCTTTAATATATGGTATTTTGATCAAAATTGCTAGCCGTTTTAGGAAATAAAAAATTTCGAAAAAACTTCCATGGAAAGGGTTGTTTAGGGTGGGGATTTTTTTTGAAAATCTTCATGTTGCATGTTTGGAAGGTACTAAGCATAATACCAAGATTGGCGTTTATGCGACCTTTCGTTTTTTGAGTAATGCTGTTCACAGACACACATACCGACCTTTTTGTAAAAATACTTTTGTTTTATTTAGGGGACCTTCAAAACATATATTTTCGATGAAATATCGGTATCGAATTTTTGGATGGAATGCCATACCTACTCTATTTGCTATGTACGTAGCAGAAAAGGTAAAAAATAGAACATCACACATAAATGACATGCCAAGAAAAACGCAAATCAAGGATAGAATTTAAAAATTGATTAACATTCGTTGTGTTGGTTTTATAACCACTGTTTTAATTCTCGTAATGGTCAAAGTAAGAGCTTCCATAGGTAGCTTATTAAAACAAGTAACAGTCATTTCTTCAACACTATGCTTAGTTTTAGTCAGCCTACAGCAGGCAAACCAAGGTTATATAGATGGTGTCTTATACGTAATGTCGGTTTTTAAGTAAAAATTTAATTTCTTTTCAGAAAACGTTCCAAACAAACTACTCTTCAAAGTAGAGACCATCAGATTCTATGATCTTTAGCCATCTTTCTGTGAGGTTTGTTATCCCGCGACGGTACCAGTGTGTGGTTTTTGATGCGAAGAATTCGGTGACAGTTGGTACTGTGAAGGTGCAAGATAAGGGCTGTATGCTGGATGTAGTAGCAGTTCGATTCCCTCCAATTCCTGAATTGTCGTGGTTGTTCAGTCTAATTATATAATATATATAATTCAATAACAGCCCGCCTTAAAGCAATATGTGTATGTAACAATATATAAAAATGCATGCAACAGTCATCGTATTAATGTTTATATTAATATGTACATGTTTTAATAATGTTATGTGAATGTATTACGTAATTTAATAATGTAGGAGCTGTGAGAATAATAGGTTAAAAGTTGCTAACAATGAGGTAACAATGAGATAAACTTGAGACAATAATGAATTAGAAATTTTAAATGCTACTGGTAATTCTTGAAAGCAATAATTTAATTTTTGTGACAGTTCATAAAATAGCCAATCAACAACCAGAAAAAGCTTTAGTTAAATGAAGGTATTCTATTGGACTAGGATTAGCCACTCAGAAACTAAAATGGAGCAAAATCTAAAAATTCAGAAGTCAGTTGCTTGTAGACAGTGTTCCTAACCGGACGCGAGATGTGTCCTCGAGAAATTTAATACGTATTTTGTGTGAGACAAAAATAGTTTACGTGTTAAGAAGTGAAGTAATCGACATAAAAAAATCTCACAGCTCTCTATATCAGTGAAGTGTTATTTAAATCGTGTCGAGCATTAATAAAAGGAGTGAAGTAAAATTATAATCTGTGTAAGCCCACATTCTTCAGTCGCACCACTCCCTGCTAAGACATTCATGTCTCTAAAAATAAATTCTGACGCAGCCGAGGCAAACATAAATATATAATATTTAAAGAAACAGTCAAATTACAAGGTTAATATTTTTAAATTTGGGGCGAAGGCTACCGAAAACTTTTTATCATACGTGCGGTTGCAACTACTTCAAATTCAGCTCCCCAACAGTCGAAATACAATTCAACTCCTCCAATACAACTACCTTCTTCATCGTGCAGTATGGGGTGTTGCATTGTCCTGCTGCAAAAGAACTCTTTCGGTTAACTAATGCTAAATATCTCCGTCTCAAAATTTCATGAACTGTTCCAGTTGTTGAAAATAAAGATCCACATTTACTACACGCCCGTTTGGAAGAAACTCCTAGTGAATCACATCTTCAAAATTCCACCAGACACACAACATTGCGTTGGGGCGAACTTTTTTTTTTTTAACGATGACTTTGGCAGATTGGCAGGAACTGAGCCACTATTTCGGGGCGTCAGGGTTGCGGTAATACACCCAATTCACCTGATAAATCTATCATCCATGGAGTTACCGATAAGCTGACGACAGATATCCACTCTACGTTGAGCCTGTTGAGGTGTCAATTCGTGAGGTACAAATCTACAGCTTCTTTTTGATTTTCCAAGTTTCTTAATCTGGCGATGTATGATGTCTTTTGATGAACTAAGTTCTTCTGACAGCCTACGAATACTTTTGCGCATTTTATTCCAAAACTCTGCGTCTATTCTCAATATTCTAATTGAGGCCTTCCAGAACGTGGTAAATCATTAGTATTTTCTTCACCAGTGCTGAAACGTTGGTACCATCGTTGTGCCACACGCCCACTCACGACATCTTCTCCTTCCACTTCTCATATTTTTCGAGCCGCGGTAACCTTGTTCTCTAGTAGTGTTATAGAAGGACTCTAATCTCAAACTTTGACATGGCATCCTGTAAACAGCATTGGCGAACCAAAGAAAACCAATTATATCTTATAAAACACCAAACTTTACCAAAACCGACATTAATTATGATGCAACCTAATATCTTGTATAATTATGATCTGATGACCTAGTTAAATATTCACTTAAGTTCGGCTTAAATCTGGTTAAACGTTAATAAATATAGATACTGATTAGTCAAAAAAGTTTCTGAAATAACGGATTGCAATAAGCATCATATTATCTAGCTGTTACAATCCTTATAGCCTGTTTCTTAATATAAGAACCTTAGTTATTTTGCTACCACTTCTCCGCAGTAAAATTTATAATAGAATTCACAATAAACTTAGAAATAGTATATTTCATATATAAATACGGCGGCGCCGTGGCCGAGTGGTTAGACCGCTCGCCTCCCACCGAGGCGGACCGGGTTCAATCCCAGGGACCTGCATGTGGGATTTGTGGTGGACGAAGCGGCGTCTGGGCGGGTTTTCTCCGGGTTCTCCGGTTTCCCCCGCCATTCATTCCACCATCTGCTCCATCATCACCTTTCCTTTCATCCATTTCACCAACATTTCGCTTCATCCACTTCCTTCATCCCATACTAGGCATCGGGTGATCACCCATCCTGGATGTTCTGTCTGATCCATGAGTGTCTGCTCCTCGACGGGCCTCTGACCCCAGGCACCCGCCTGTAAGTCCTGGGGGGTGTAAGTCCTACATAAGAGGAGGGTAAACAGATAATGAATGAATATATAAATACACTATTTAAAAATGCAAAATAAACATTTCTAACATACCTATTCCTTAGGTACAAAGTGTTTAAGATGTCTTAATAGCGAGCACATGTTGAATCAATGTGAATACACCAGTTCAATGTCGAATCCAGTATTACTCCTAAGGTTTAATACTAGTTGATGAATCACCCATAACTTCATTCTTCAAATCAAATATGATAGACTTGAAGCCTATGATAGTACAGCAGCTGATATGCACTTTTTGTTATTTGCAATTTTTTCCCTCGCGCCTTGTTTCGCCACAGTTTAGCTTTTTGTGTTGTATAAATCGTAGTTTGTTGGAGTTACAACTCGGCAGCAATGGCCTGAAGGCTGACATTACACAGCGTCATGCCATTAACAGCAGTACCAATATATAGGTACGTCCTGTTTATTTCCTTTTATTGGAGATTGAAATAAAAGTAACACGTTTTTTTCATTCATATTTTTACTAAGTGTCAATTAAAATCATACAAATGCGTTTCGCTTTTAGTTGTTCTCGTTAAATGTTAACGGTTTCGCTGCAAACACACACAAACACACTCTCAGGAATTAAATTCTACCATAAAAAGTAGTATTATGCGTGTAATGCAGTAACATATTCGCGGTCGGCTTCGGAAACTTGACGGAATGCAGCGCCCGCTCTACTGTACATTTATCCCCAAGTGTGGATGTTCTCATTTCGTATAGGAAACGTGTGTGGTTACCAGTCCCAAATAGAATTTAATTTTTCGGTTGGCTCGCAACAATTTTTGGTTATGAAAGCTGATGTGATACTTTCACATGGCTTTCTCTACTCTGTATCATTTGTTAATGAGTGTACAAGCTATTCTTACTAAAGCTTATTTTTCTGTCTACCACATTGTAATGAAAATAAACCCTTGCAGAAATAGCTACATTACACATTTCGTTCGAGATCAAAGGGAACAGCCATAGTCAAAATTTTAAGAACTGCCTTAAAAGTCCTATGTGTTTCCATGCAATCGCGAGAAACAACTTAAAGTTGACAGGACTTAAAGAGAAAGAAATAAACAATTGGAACCTTTAATAATGGATATCTCGGAAATTGCTGATGGAAAAAAAAGATACTGGAAATAAATTGTATGTTTTAAAGAGATCTACATTGTTTAGTACGTTTTCGTCTACCAGTTATACAAGGTTATACAAAATTTCTTCCGCATGAAGTGGACTTTACAGACTTACTATCCCCAGAAACTTGAAGATTTACGGTTTATTTGTAATGTAAGTGTCTTTAATATATGTATTTTAATCAGAATCGTTAGAGCCATCTTTAGATAATCAAACATTTAGAAAGATCTTCCATATAAAGGATAGGTTGGAATGGGGGAATTTTGTTGAAAATCTTTGTAAGATACTGATCCCGAACACCAAGTTTGGTATTTATCCGACTTCTCGTTTTTTAGTTATGCTCTTCACAGACACACACGGACCTTTTCCGGATTCAGGGGCCTCAAAACATGTATTTCTATTGAAAACTCGGTATATAATTTTTGGTTGGAATTCAATACCATATCTACCTAGTATGTACGTGGTAGAGAAAGTAAAACAGTATATACTCCAGCATCCTTATGAGTTTTAATTTTCCTTTTTAAGATTGGTGTATTAACTAACTTTATTTAATAACAATAAACCTATCTACTGCACACCTTCACTTAATAAAAATTTCTTCTAGAAACTCCAATACCTACACACAAATTTACATACTCGTATAGATTAATGCTAAAATGAATAATTCAAAGCAACTACTCTCTCTCTCTCTCTCTCTCTCTCTCTCCCTCCCGCTTATTTAAAGGTAGGATACTACTCGACAAACCCAATACGTATGTCGCTCAGTGTCAAAACACTTGTTTCCCATATACAGTACTACTTCAAAAAAATCAGTTAGCTATACAGAGAAGTATAGGGGGCCCGATAAAGTTTACCATCATAAAAGCACTAAGAAGAGCAAAGGAAGTTAACAATGTTGGTACTCAAAGGTAGATTCTGAATGAAAAATTCAATGCCACAGCCGGGATTTGAACCACGGATCTTCCGGTTTCAACCCGGTTGTTCTGACCAACTGAGCTACCATGGCGTCGTCCTCCTGATGTAGTGGTTACCAAGCTAGCCTCTAGTTCGCGAGATCCGGGTTCGAACCCGGCGGAAAGCGATGGATATTTTCGAGCATAAAAATCCTTAGTATGGCTTCCTTCGTAAGGGAAGTAAAGCCGGTTGTCATGTGTTGTAGATTTACGGCACGTAAAAGAACCTCAAACCTGATAAAGAGGCCTCTGAGCAAAATTACCGGTATTTTACGCCCAATATAGAATGGCACGCTAAGACCACAGCAGTTAAAGAAGTGTCCATAAATAAAACTCAATTTTTGAGCTATCACGACAACAGTACTACGACAGTAAATTCTCCTACTGACTTCAAGAGATCTCAAATTTATTTTGAGATGACACCAATGGCGACTTTTTAACGGCGACTGCATAGTTTAAGCAACTATTAGATCAAATGCCATTGTTAGTATTGCTCGCACTTGTTTTTCGAGCCGGGTACATCCCTTTCAACCTATAAATATATAAGCTTGTATGTTTAAAATCGAGCACATGTTAAATGTGATCATCACTCGCATAGTCCTTTGAAGTGATTTTAGCTCGAGCTGCGGATCCATTATTACCACCAGTAACAATAATAATACCCTGCCATAGCCGGGATTTCAACCACGGATCTTCGGCTTACCATGCCGCTACTTTAACCAACTGAGCTACCATGGCAACATGTCGGTACGACATTAAATTCCCCAAATGATCCTCATTTTTTACCGAACGGGATGGCTCAGGGCGGTAACCTCTGTGGCCCGCATTCGGGGTTCCAGGGTTCACCCCGGGACCGACTAAGGTTTTTATCGCAGTATTTCTCGTTCGCAAGGCGAACACTGGTTACATAATTTGATCCGCGAATGTTCCTATCATATCTCTCATCGCTACATTCCATTTGCTTCTTCTTCACCACTATATCAGGCATTGGACTGATCACCCATCCTTTATATGCTGTGATTTGGAGTAGAGGTGGGCAGTAGCCAGTTTTGCGCTGATAACATAACAGAACGCAGCCGTCACAAGAAACACAAGAAAGTAAGGTATTGCTGCGAGGGAAGGGGGAGGGAAGTTAGGTTATAGAGCTCCTGCATTAACGGTTGATAGTTCAGTATTAAATTGTGTTAAAGTTAACTTTCTACATTTGTAAAAGGTTTTACACTCTCCTTGTAAGTTCTTCGAGATAAATTAAAATCGTTAAAATTGGAAAGTTCTTGAGGTCACACATTTTCCACAGCTTTTGTCAAACACAGTTTCAGAAATTCACCCTCTTGAAAAGGTTTTAGGGAACGAGCAATCTCCCAGGTAAGAATGTGATTAACATATTTAGTTTTGTATTTACGGCCATCAATTTTCGGGACTTTCTGTACAGTGTTCTTTATAATTAACTCCTACAATAGTTTTGCATGTTCAATCCGTAAAACATAATAATAATAATAATAATAATAATAATAATAATAATAATAATCTACAATAACTACCCCGTGCAACACATAATTTTAATTTCACTATCTGAAGTATGACATCTAATGTAGTGTCTGGATGTTGTCTCTAAATACGCCGTGTAATGTTTTTGAGCAACTTAAACATTTCACAATCTCTCCTTCTGTACAGCAAACAAACAAACAAGAAAAACGAAAAACACACATATGGTAAGTCCCTCAAGAAGTAGATTGGCATTTTGGTAGCTACTGGCTGACCAGAGGAATTGCCAAAACATGGTCAATTTCTTGGCTAAAGTGCGCGAAGCTAGGTCAAATTTTTTCAGTTAGACAAAGGTAATTTATCTCTATTTTCCTTTTTTTTTTGTTTTCTTTTTCTGTTGTTTATTTTGTTACCGTACTTGTATCTTAAATATAAATGTACGGTCAATGACCCATGCACTACATCCTTGTGTAATAATTTGAAACCAATAAAGATACCTTATCTATATACAAAAACGCAACCTCATATTCTGCACGATATTTCCGTTTTTCGGAAGACGATAGTTTAGTAGACAATGCCACCACGAACTCCACCACTGAACTGTTTACTTCCAACCATCCTCTCGTCCTGCTAGTTAGCAACACTGATCCAGCTGTGTGCTCTTTCAGTCGCGTTACGTTGTAAGTATGCTCTCAGTCTCGACACAAGCTTTGCCCACCTCTGATCTGGAGTTTGCTTGCTCCTCGACAGGTTACTGACACAAGGCAATTGGCTTGTAAGTCCTTGAGGATAAAAGTCCTACAAAGCGGAGAGTAATCCGTCAAAGAATACTTGCTTTTTTCTGGTAAACCCAAAGTTTTGTTCTTTTTTAATTTAGCGCCTTTTAGTTTAACTGGAAGAATGTCAAATACAGGATGGACTATTTAAGTTGAGACTGTACAATATCTCGAAAACTAAGCGTTGTAGAAAGAAATACCTTGAATAAACGTTGCTTGATATTTTGAGGAAAATGAATGCCATTAGTTCTATTTTGTTTGGAGGAGGTTTTACGACGGTTATTTTAGAGTCAATTGAATTTTTTTAAAATGGGAACCTACACTTTGTATGCTGTTTTCTCATTAGAAAATGGTTTATAAAAAGCTGTTTATTTTGTGATGAGGAATAAGGAAACAAAATAAAAAATGTTGGTTCCCAATTACGAAGCGTAACTTGACCCTCAAATCACCATCCATGGATGGTCTAACCATTCATTGCGCTCTTCGCACACAGCCATTCAGAATTTTCGTTGTTATTTACGTTGGTGTAAGAATAATAGCAAAGTGCTTTGTACAACTGCTGTTTAGTTTCTTTAAGGGGAGTGAATGGTCCATCACAAC
The DNA here is from genome assembly GCA_030765065.1 of Deroplatys truncata. NCBI lineage: Eukaryota > Metazoa > Arthropoda > Insecta > Mantodea > Mantidae > Deroplatys > Deroplatys truncata. The sequence goes on from CM060975.1 coordinate 101,303,517, forward strand.
GTCCTCCAAATAAAATACGACGAATGGCATTTACTTTCCCCCATAATATCAAGCAACTTTCATTCAAGAGTTTCTACAACGCTTAGTTTTGGAGATATTGTACAGTCTCAACTTAAATGGTCCACCCTGTAAAACGTGCCGGCTTGCTGATATTTTAGATCAGTTGGTCTCAGTAATCCGTGGTTCAAATTCCGGCTATGGCTTTGAATTTTTCTATTTGATTCTACCTTTCCAACCTTAGCCTACAAATGATACGTGTGAAAGAACAATTAACAGTAATAATGGCGCCCATATATCCCCACCCCAATAGTATTATATTAAAGGTGCCTATGTTTGCACACATTTCTGTAGATGCGCATGAAACCAGCGTTTCAGTTTTTTTTATTTTTATGTTTATTTATTATAATGGAAACATCGCTGTATAAAGATGTGTTATAGTTTTGCTAACAGAATACACAGTAGTTTTTACATGATACGTGTATTCGGGACATTATCCATTGCTAAGCCCGAGAGTGCAGGAATCAAATGCCTTTAGGTGTCTATGCATAGGTTTGTATTCCTTTTCCTCTTTAGTCCTTATAGTTGCCTGTTAGGTGGCTTTTTGTGAGGTATTCTCTGCAGTAGAGGATTCATATGTTGGAGTAAGCGTCGGTAAAGTCTGGTTGAGGCAGTATTCTTAACACTTAAATGATTCCAGTCTAATTATATAATATATAAATTCAATAACAGCCTGCCGTAAAGCAATATATGTATGTAACAAAGTATAAAAATGCATGTAACAGTCATTGTATTAATGCTTATATTAATATGTACATGTTTAATAATGTTATGTGAATGTATTACGTAATTTAATAATGTAGGAGCTCTGAGAATAATAGGTTAAAAGTTGCTAACAATGAGAGTTTAATGCTACTGGTAATACTTGGAGCAACAATAGTGTGATTTTTGAGACAGTTTATAACTAGCCAATCAACAACCAGAAAAAGCTTCAGTTTAATGAAGGTATTCTATTGGACTAGGATTAGCCAATCAAACTAAAATGGAGCAAAATTTCCAAATTCAGAAGTCAGTTGCTAGCAGACAGCGCTACTAACCAGACGCGAGATGCGCCCTCGAGAAATTTAATACATATTTTGTGTGAGACAAAAATAGTTTACGTTTTAAAAATTGCAAGTAATTAATAAAAAAATCTCAGCTCTCCGTATATCAGTGGAATGTTATTTAAATCGTGTCAAGCATTAAAAAAAGGAGTGAAGTAACATTATAATCTGGGTAAGCCTAAATTCTTCAGTCGCACCACCTCCCTGGTAAGACATTCATGTTTCTAAAAAATTTAAATACTGACGCAGCCGTGGCAAACATAAATATATAATATTTAACGAAACAATCAAATTACAAAGTTAATATTTTTAAACTTCGGGCAAAGCCCACCAGAAAGTACATTTAGGGCGAAGGCTACCGGAAACTTTTTACCATACGTGCGGTTGCAACTACTTCAAGTTCGGCTCCCCAACAGTCGAAATATAATACATCTTCTTCAAACTGGCTTTCCATACGTAGCAGCAACAAACCTTCTTGGTGTAGCTGATGTGAAGGACATGAGTCACCTCAGAAATGCCTAAGTCGCTGTGCAGAGAGGTGTTTCGCAAGTACCATGGAGCATCAGTTATGAGTTTAAGAATTTGTTTTGTTGAACCTGGATTGTTTTCACTGGTGAGGATGAAGCAGAGCCCCATATAGCATAACCATATTGCCAGTTTGGTTTTATTGTTGAAAAATAAAGTAAACGTTTTTTATGAATAGAGAGTGTTGATCCTGTTGCTTGAGTTGGACAGCGCTGTGTCTCTAACTGTAAGTCTGGGATATCAGACAAGGGTGAAACGGTTGGACACTACTGGACAACAGCGCCATTTCCTGAGAGTAAAACTGAACATAGCGCATATGAAATGTTTCACCGCTGGTTTAAACGTTAGTTAAATATTGCAGTAATTAAGCCACTATTTTAGTATTTTGGTAGCTTTAAACTGCAAAAAAGTTCACGAAAATTTATTTTCGGCTCTAAAACCTAATCGCTCAGAATTTACCAAAATACAATTCTGGAAACAAATGGCTTCCATTTTTAAACTACTTTTGCAAATAGTGCAGCCCATTACGAGAATGTTGTTTTATTAATACTTTAAATTTAATTACACGTTAACTTCATTTAAAGCTATCCACCATCCCCTCGCACATCATCGACATACTGTCACCGATGTCCCAAACCAACAATGTGCACTTTTAATATGTACCGTGCTCGCTCTTCCATGTATGAATTTTTGACGCCATGTATTGAAATTATGTTTGCCTAATTACTTCTGCTTGAAACGCAGTTTATGTACATAATGGAGTGAGCCAGTGTATTTTCCCCCTCTCATATGCAAATAAGGCCGGGAAACTGTAGATTAGAGAGTTTATAAACTCTGTGAGTAATTTTCTCGTATATTTTCTATCTGAAAATTAACAATTCTTTCATCAACATGTCCGTAAATACGTGATTCTTAACGATTAAGGACCATTGGGCGTTAGCTAAAGGGATGATTGGAACAAAGAACATTTCAAGGCAAATGTTTCGAACCCAATTCTGTCCGTTAAGGCGCTACCTCAATGAAACATTCTAATGTATTACATTCACATAACTTTCTCTACCCCATCGTTTATTATTGGCTATGCAAATCGTTCTTACGAAAGCTTCTACAGAAATAGCTACGTTACACATTTCGTTACAGTACAAACTGAATAGCGATAGCCATATGTTTAAGAAGTGGACACTGGCCTTAAATTTTAATACTCTTCCCTTGCAATCGCGAGAAACAACTGCAAATTGACGTGATTTGAAAAGAATGACAAAGGTATTGAATAAATTGAACCGTTAATAAAGGATATCTCGGCAATGCCTGATGCCACAAAAAACGTAATTTTAAAACAAATTGAGTGTCCTAAAGAGATCTACACATTTTGTGTAGTACCTTTTCGTCTTATCACCTAACGTTTACCAGTTGTACAGATTATACAGAATTTTCTTCCGGATGAAAAGGAGTTCACAGGCTATTCCTAGAAAATTCAAGATATAATTTTTGTTTATTCTATTTTATTTTATGTCGCTTTAACTCCTTGGTCATATCGCGACGGATCTGTTGGTGGATATCTCTTAGAACGATATGTGGTGGGTAGTTAGCCTTCTAGGTCTCATTCCTGTAACCCCTGCTTCATGCCGTGCAGATAGCATTAGGGTGCCGTCCAGTCTAACTGCTTACATTGTTTGTGGATAGATGGCATAGCATTCGCTATTATCACTTATTTTTCATTTTACTGTTGTTTTAGACTTAAGATGGAACTTTGGGTCGTGGTATTAAATATCCAATCTGGTATTTACCTTGGCGACTGAGAAAAACCATGAAAAAACCTCAAACATTGGTCGGCTAACGGGATTTGAACCCGGGACCTCCTAAAAGCGGGCCACAGACTTTACCGCCTGAGCCATCACGCTCGGTTTTATAAATTATAAATTTTGTTTCTTGTGTAAATGTCTTTAACATGTGACGTTTTAATCAAAACTGTTAGAGCCATTTTTAGAAAATAAGAAAATGTTGAAAATATTTCCGTGTAAAGGATAATTGGGGTGGGAATATTTTCTTGAAAAACTTCGCGTTCCATCTTTGGTAGGTGCTGAACCTGAATACCAAGTTTGCTACTTATCCGACTTTTTGTTTTTGAGTTATGTATTATTCTAGTATGCACCTGAACGTTCTTGAAAACGTCAAACAAATTAATATCGTATTGCGTGAAATCTTTCAAACGTTATAAGAAGTTTTAATAAAAATATTTCAGCATTTAAATATTTGGAAAGTGCTATAGCCAGGTAAAATGGTTTCGTTTTACCATGATTTTTCAGTTTATTTTACGTATTAACAGAAAGCAGTAACACGGCGCCTTTATCATGCGGCAACTTCTTCAGCACATCGATGTGTGTGTTGCCAGCACAGCTTTTGCAGGCGTTGGCGGTCGATATCGTGAAAGATCAAAATTACTGCTAATCATTCGCATTAAACATAGAACAGCGCTGTAATGCATTTTGGATCTCACATATTTTGTCTATCGATCTGTGAATATAATGTTAAACACAATTTTTTCTTAATTTTACCTTCTTCTTTACCTTTCAGTAGTAATTGCGGAACACTGCCCTTTACGATAAAATGAACGATAAAACGCAAACGATAAAATTGAGGCAGTAACCTGTTAAAGTTTGAACTTAAGATATTTTGATACCTGATTGCTCACTGATTTATGAGGTGACTGCAGTATATCGGTAGCACATTACTGTCTGCACCTAAATAATGTTTGAAGTGTGAGAAACATGGTACGCTTTTGCAATTATGCATCTTAATATCGTCCTTTTTTAACTTTCTCTACTACGTATAGTAAGCAGGGTAAGTATTATATTTCACTCAAAAATTCTATACCGAGATTTCACCGGAAACACATGTTTTAAGATCCCTGAAGCCAAAAAAAAGCATTTTTGGAAACATGCCTCGTGTGTGTCTGTGTGTGTATCTGTGAACAGCATAACTCAGAAACGAACAGTCGGATAAACACCAAACTTGATATTTAGGTTCAATATATTCCAGAGATGCGACACGAAGATTTTCAAGAAAATCCCACCCAGATTACCCTTTGCATGGAACATTTTTAGAAAACTTTAATTTTCTCAAAAATGGCTCTAACGAGTTTGATTAAAATATCATATGTTTAAGATATTTTCATGACAAATGAAATGTATATCTCGAATTTTCTGGGAATGTCTCCAAAAGTATTCTTCATTGTGAACGACTTTTGTATAACTGGTAAACCATAAGAGATAGACAATGTTTTACTACACAAAAAATGTGGATCGCGTTAAAATACACAGTTTATGTCATATACATTTTTTTGTTGAGTGAACCATTTTCGAGATATTGCTTGTTATTCCCTTAAATTTTCCAATACTTATACTTTTTCTCAAATTCCTTATTCATTTTTTGTCCTGGTAATGCAAAGAGAATGGAATACTCCTCATAGCATCCAGCTCTTAAAATATTTGACTATCGCTTAAAGCCTAGCAATTCCCCTTGCATCTACAAGAAAATTAGCAACAAGATTAACATCTCGATATCTTGATTAACATGAAGTAGATGGGAAATAAGCTTTTGTAAAAATAGTTTTTACAAGAGTAGAGAAAGTTATGTGAGTGTAACACATCAGATTTTTTAATAAAACGAGCAACCACAGTACATGAATTTGCGTCTGTTCTGTAAATGCCAGCACGTTCCATTTTTCTTGCTGAAATTTCTGTGGGATGGTGGCTATATAAATGTATGAATGTTTCAAAACAATGGATATTTGCATTTTAATTACATTCATTTCCATATCGTCATTGGTTGCGAACAGGCAAATCCTGTTAACTTCGTTGTTCAGTTACGAAATCATTTTTACAGATGGCCCAGAACTCAATAACCGTTTAAAATATGTGTCAAAATTTGCCATGGAAATTATTTTTTAGGTTCTTCATTGTGAAATTCAAAAGGTTTGTGTTTTAAGAATGTTTTCTTGATATCTCGGATTTCTTTTGCATATGCCATATCTATAGTTTTAACTCCACATGCCTCCAACATCTCTTACCATAGTTTTGGCTGTAAGATATATGCAAGGCACTTGACGTGTATTTTTCATCATGGGTACGAAAAGTATTCTTATAAATACAGGGTGTCAATAAAGTCCCAATACAATTTTATGTTCCTGATCTGCTACACTACAGTAAACATTTTAAAAGGGTAGAGTAGGATAGAGTAATGTAGTTCATGTTAGCACTGTCCCCATCGCTCTGTGGTCGTAAGGAACACATGCCGTAAGATTTGAGGGGTTGTTAGGAAACATTCCGCTCTTATTCGTTGTTTCAAATCATGCACCTCTGGCACCCTGGTAACGTAAATACGGTTCTGGATGAAACCCATGCAAAAAAATCTAATGTATTACACTCACATGACTTTCTCTACTCTTGTACAAACTATTTTTACAAACGCTTATTCTCCATATGCTTCATTTCAATCGAGGTATCGAGATGTTAATCTTATTGCTAATTTTCTTGTAGATGCAAGGGGAATTCGTAGGCTTTAAGCGATAGTCAAATATTTTAAGAGCTGGTTGCTATGTCGAATTCCCATTTGAGAAAAAGTATTGGAAATTTTAAGGGAATAACAAGCAATATCTCGAAAATGGTTCACTCAACAACAAAAAATGTATATGACATAAATTGTGTATTTAAACGCGATCTACATTTTTTGTGTAGTAAAAGTTTGTCCATCTCTTATGGTTTACCAGTTATGCAAAAGTCGTTCACAATGAAGAATACTTTTGGAGACATTCCCGGAAAATTCAAGATATACATTTTATTTGTCATGAAAATGTGTTAAACATATGATATTTTAATCAAAATCGTTAGAGCCATTTTTGAGAAAATTAAAATTTTCGAAAACTGTTCCATGTAAAGGGTAATCTGGGGTGGGGGATTTTCTTGAAAACCTTCGTGTCGCATCTCTGGAAAATACTGAACCTAAATCCAAGTTTGGTGTTGATCCGACTGTTCGTTTCTGAGTTATGTTGTTCACAGACACACACGCACGCGCGCGCGCGACATGTTTCCAAAAATGCTTTTTTTGGATTCAGGAGGTCTCAAAACATGTATTTCCGGTGAAATCTCGGTATCGAATTTTTGGGTGGAATACAATACTTCCCCTACTTACTATACGTAGTAGAGAAACTAAAAAAAGGGGAGTGAGGTGGGAGAGTCCACATGCGATCCCGCCGCCTTTCGGATCCATCGGTTAGGAAAGATGTCATTCAGGTAATCCCGCACAATGTTTACTTAGTGGTGGTGGTGCCTCATCTTGTTGATAAATGACAGTCCTGCCATAACTGAGGCTCCAGATACAATTGCAGCATGTCGGGGTAGATTGTCTTGTGTTGGTAACGAAGATGGACATGTTGAACTGCTAAGCTTTATAAGGTGCTACTCTATCCTCATATAATGTTTATTGTGCTGTAGCAGACCAGAAACATGAAAATGTATTGGAACATTATGGGTAACCTGTATATAACTACTTCTGAAACTGTTAGGTGAGATTTTTCCGGTAGAAGTTCCTATTTTTAAACTCAGAAAAACAATATTGTGAATTAAAGTAACTTACACGTACGTGCATTTTACAACAAAAGTTTAATTAAAAAGTTAGAATCAAGCGACTGAAAAATTCAATGCCATAGCCGGGGTTTCAACCACGGATATCCCTGTCTCCGTCCGGTTGCTCTAACTACTGAGCTACCATGGACATGCCGGTACGGCATTAAATTCCCCAACTGAACTGCATTTTTTCGAATCTCTGAAGTCCGGGACTTAAAGTACTTGCAGCATTTTAAGTCGCCACTGGGATATGTCATCTCCATATAATTTGAGACCTCCCTGTGGTTTACCGGAAAAATATGCGAATCAGTTGAGAAATTTAATGTCCTACAGGCATGTTGCCATGGTAGCTCAGTCGTTAGAGCAACCGGGCGTAGATTGGGAGATCCGTGGTTCAAATTCTGGCAATGGTATTTAATTTTTCAGTCGTCTGATTCTACCTTTCCAACCTTGTCCAACACACGGCTTGTGTAGAAGAACATTTAAGTACAATAACTTAATTATTCTAACTTGCAATATCTATACTTAAAATAAAGTTTCCAATCCGGAGTTTTAAAGTCGCTAATATATTCCTACAACAAAACAGGTATACATATTCCGCTCTCACTGTTGAGTTTAGTAACTTCAGGACGTAGTTTGTCTAATTACGTTTAGCAAGTATGTTTTCATATTGGAAATAATTTTCCTGGTATAGGCTGTTTGGATATTAATCCAATCTTGCAATATAATATATTAACGTTGAGAGAGTTTGTTTATTCAATCCACAAACACTTTACAGCTTTAAGATCTGGACTCTCTGGTGCGTATCTATACCCTTAGGGCAGTTGTGCAACAACCATTCCCTAACAGGTTGTCGGACTTTGGGCCATTGCCTTAATATAAACCAAACGCGCATTTCACTCGTAATTTCTCTGCACACTGGTGAATGTTTTCTGAGGATGTGAAGATATTAGTTTTTTCAATATCTTTCAATGAATACCAAACTTCCCATCTCGACTAATGACATGTCTATATACTATTACATTAGCGCCTTTGTTTTATTGTGGCGCAAAATTCGAATAGAACACATGCAAGACCTTTCACCATAAAAATTACATGAGGCCTTGGTCATTTTAAAACAGCCTTGGTAGACTTTAGCCTTGTTGTTCGCATTATATAAGGCATTTTTACTTGCTCTACTACGTATAGTAAGTAGGGGAAGTATTGTATTCCACCCAAAAATTCGATAATAAAATTTCACCGGAAATATAGCATTTTTGGAAACCTGTCCTTATGTGTGTCTGTGTGTTTGTGAACAACATAACTCAGAAACGAACAGTCGGATAAACACCAAACTTGGTATTTAGGTTCAGTATCCTCTAGAGATGCGACACGAAGGATTTCAAGAAAATCCCCCACCCCAGATTACCCTTTTCATGGAACATTTTTCGAAAATTTTAATTTTCTCAAAAATGGCTCTAACGATTTTGATTAAAATATCATATGTTTAAGATAGTTTCATTACAAATGAAATGTATATCTTGAATTTTCTGGGAATGTCTCCAAAAGTATTGTTCATTGTGAACGACTTTTGTATAGCTGCCAAACCATAAGGGATAGACAAAATTTTACTACACAAAAATGTAGATCGGGTTAAAATACACAATTTATGTCTAATACATTTTTTTTGTTGAGTTAACCAACAAAATTATTCCCTTAAACTTTGCAATACTTACACTTTTTCTCAAATGGAAATTCGCTATTCTTTTTTTACTTTCTCTACTACGTATAGTAAGTAGGGGAAGTATTGCATTCCACCCAAAAATTCGATACCGAGATTTCAGCGGAAATACACGTTTTGAGACCTCCTGAATCCAAAAAAAGCATTTTTAGAAACATGTCCGTGTGTGTGTCTGTGTGTGTGTCTGTGTGTGTGTCTGTGTGTGTGTGTGTCTGTGAACAGCATAACTCAAAAACGAACAATCGGATAAGCACCAAACTTGGTATTTAGGTTCAGTATCTTCCAGAGATGCGACACGAAGGTTTTCAAGAAAATCCCCCCACCCCAAACTACCCTTTACATGGAACATTTTTCGAAAATTTTAATTTTCTCAAAAACGGCTCTAACGATTTTGATTAAAATATCATATGTTTAAGATATTGTCATGACAAATAAAATGTATATCTCGAATTTTCTGGGAATGTCTCCAAAAGTATTCTTCATTATGAACGACTTTTTCATAACTGGTAAACCATAAGAGATAGACAAAATTTTACTACACGAAAAATGTAGATCGCGTTAAAATACACAATTTATGTCATATACATTTCTTTTGTTGAGTGAACCGTTTGCGAGATATTGCTTGTTATTCCCTTAAATTTTCCAATACTTATACTTTTTCTCAAATTCGTTATTCATTTTTTTATGTTCTGGACATGCAAAGAGAATGGAATGCCCCACATAGCAACCAGCGTTAAAATATTTGACTATCGCTTAAAAGCTACCATATTCCCCTTGCATCTACAAGAAAATTATCAATAAGATTGACATCTCGATATCTCGATTAACATGAAGCATATGGAGAATAGGCGTTTGTAAAATTAGGTTGTACAAGAGTAGAGAAAGTTATGTGAGTGTAACACATCAGATTTTTTTGCCTGGCAATACAAAGAGAATGGAATACACCACATAGCAAGCAGCTCTTAATATATTTGACTATCGCTTAAAACCTACCATATTCCCCTTGCATCTACAAGAAAATTAGCAATAAGATTGACATCTCGATATCTCAATTAACATGAAGCATATGGAGAATAAGCGTTTGTAAAAATAGTTTGTACAACAGTAGAGTAAGTCACGTGAGTGTAACACAGATTTTTTACAAGGCCGCCCTATCATCATAACTCATCTTTCTCCTACATTTTCTGTTTGTATCTGAATTAACGTCTTTTCCATATGTCGGAGTCAGTTTGCTCACTAGTTTTGGGGGATATAGGTCGTCAAAAAATCAATATTTTGAGGTTATGTTTCCACTTTTTCTACTTTGTACTTAGTGGGTAGAGAAGGTGTTGTATTCCACCCAAACATTCTATGTCAAGATTTCACTGAAAATACATGTTGAGGGCCCCTCAATGGAAAAGAATCATTTTTAGAAAAAAGGTGTGTGTGTGTGTGTGTGTGTGTGTGTGTGTGTGTGTGTGTGTGTGTGTATTCCAGCTGTAGTAAATTAAATAGGTGAAGTGTCTTGAAAATGAAGACTTTTCGACGGCATGTGTCTTCACGTGGTACTCAAGTTATACATTACCCATTTAAAAGCTCTATTTTGGAAGTGTCGTTTCTTCGACGCCTGCCTCTCAAAACAGATTTTTTTTTCCCCTCTGGATTTTTAATTTCCCCTACGTCAACTCTGACGGGGATGCAGGGGTAAGCCATACACACGCCTAGTACACAGCACTTGAGGGGAAACCTGTTTCGCTGCAACGGTTTTGTGAGATAACACGAGCCCTCTCCCTTCGCTGTTTTCACAGTTTCGCCGTTCAGCAGATGTTTACTTAAGGAGCGGATGTATGCAGTGCGCCATGCACAAGTAATTTCTGTGCTTCATAAAGCAAACTTCGCCCTCACATAAATCTTCTGCTCTTTGATGTCGAATGTTGTACGTCTGACAGCAAGAACGGGAAATCTACACCATTTTATACTTTGTCTGGTGGGGAAAGACTTTTTGATACCCTGTCATAGGCAGTTTCCCCATCCAGCAGGGCAAGATTCAATCAAGATAAATACGGAGGTGTCCCGGGATTCTTTTATATTTGTGAAGAACACCCTCTCTGTCTGGATGATGCCGTCAGTTGAACTCTGGTTTTGTATGCCCTAGGTACGAGTTCGGTCCTCGACATTGACGATGAGACTTTGTCAGCAGGCTTACAAGCATATAAATCCAGCGAGGAAGCACCGCGGTAACAGGTGTGACTTGTATTCGGAAGGTCCCTGGTTCGACCCGCCGCAACCTTGCACTCTGACATGTTCTTTTTGTTTACCAGGATCGGCAGACGAATGCTTTCCTGCCCCTCATTTCCTGTACCTATTATCCTTCTTGTCATCTGTTTCAACGTTGTAGGATCAGGCGACGGTGTTCGGCGGGTTGCAGCTGGACGGTGGCCGTTCACTATCAGGTTTCTTCCCTGGTATCGTTGATGGACTGTTCATTTAGGTCTTGCCTCGGAAAGGGCCCCGCCTGGGATTTTGTGGCTTGTGGGTGAGCCCAGGCGCGGATGTGTCGATCTTGAAACGTTAAGGACCCCATCCATGCTTGCACCCATCGTCATCTGGATGTAGTCGCCTTTCGAGTCTCTCCCTCCCAGAGGTCGCTGTAGAAGGAAAAAGGACCGTTGCGGCTACTTGCGGGGTCCCTTCATAGGTTGGTCCGTTTACTTTTTGCAAGCATATAAAGCAATTTTTGCAGGGGGATTGGTGCACGTGTCATGCTGATATTATGATCCTGGCATTGGAAGAGTGTTAACCATGTAAACATGGGTCTATAATGGAACGCAGGCGTTTATTTCGGTACTCGCAAATCTAGATCCGCCCTGTGCCACGTAAGCTCTTCCGTTCCTTGAGCATAATTCTAACCACTTCGTTAGATACATTACATATGACTGAAGTGCTAAAGGGTAACATACAAGTTACTTGTCCATCTACTTAAATGTAAAGGAATAATAACTAACACGGACGGGTCCCCAGAACCGGGGCAGAGCACCGCAACTAGCTTCATAACGGCCGTTTTTGCTTCTAATGTGACCCCTGGGAGGGATGAGGGGAGCGACCCGAAGGATCCGGATGCCCACGGGCGCAAGCATGGATGGGGTCACTAACGTTTTCAGATTGAATACATCCGGCGCCCGGAGTACCGTTAAGCAATGCTTTGTTGAAATTTGATGCAAAAGTAGGAATTTCATAAAGTAAAAACGTAGAAATAAAGACCAAAGTTAAAAACTTTTAATTGACTCAAACCTTGTATTTCCATGCAACACTACCGTTCTCATAATTTCGGTTTTCTTATAGCCGTTCAATGGCGGTAATAACTTGAACCTTCGTCTCAATGTCGATATCGAAAGCTCTCGTACAGTTTAGCGGCACATGCGAAGAACTCTTTTTCGCTTTCATGTTATGTTGGTTTAGCCTTTCCCTGAATAACAATCGTTACGAAACTCTTTTATAGAGGCGATATCCGAACTACCCTTTCATTTCACATTGATCATATCGTTTATTGGTTCCTTTGTGACCCTCGAATTGTTTTTCAGGCCAGTCGCATAGAGAACTGATACCGGATAGGTGGGGTATAGGTGGGGTTAGAGGTTGGTTATCCGAAGATGGAAACCTTACGGATCTAGGAGAGTGATGATGAGATGGGGGGTTAAGGGTGCTAAACATCGAAGGTCATCAGCGCCAATAGGAGAGTGGGCCAGTTTTTATGCAAGTCAGTCTACATGTTTGGCAACGTGTCCAGCAGATGGCGAGAGAGGAAGAGGGGGGAGGGAGGGAGAGAGAGCGCGCTCTATCACACGGTTTTTTTTACTGGTTCTGCAAATTATTTATAAAAACTATTTTTCTATGTACTTGTGTTAATCAGGATAAATGTTGTCCAGATACGATTTCAGTAGATTATAGCTGCGCAGTTACATAGTGGAGGCTGTAACATTGGTCTGCTGTTAAAAAAGAAAGTCGAATATGCAGTCCTCGAGGCTGCATACTCTAGGCATGAGCTAATGAGAAGTAAAAGAAGGGAAATAACATTTCAAATATATAATACTTAAGATATTGGTAAATACAAGGCAATAGAAAATAGTTCGGAAATGACAACGCTGCAAAAAAATGTTGTGCTCAACATGATTACGAATGTTTTTTGATAATCTAAGAATTAAGATATTTTTAATGCAATACGTTGTTTTAGTTACTTCAATACCAATTTGGGTAGTTATTCGACTTTTCGTGTTAGAGTTAAGGTAGGATAAAAGCCATCCTGCTAATGTTAAGTTTACCAACTTCAACCATTATTTCAGAAACGTTAAATTTTATACAATACATAGATGCATGCTTTCTGAGTTTCCTGATCGACTATTATATAATACTGTGGTTTATTAAGGAAGATAGGACTTTTTCTTAATTATACATTATTTGATCAAAATGTATCAACAATTAATGTTATTAAAACAACGAAGTCATTAACACCAAAGTAGTTCAATAACAGCATTAAGCTGTTGTTCTTAAGGCTATTATACAAGGATGTTTTCATTGTTTCTCAATATCTGTTCCCTGAACAAGTTGCACTATCTTGGTTCCAATGTCAACTTCCTTTCCTAGATTTTCTCTGGTTATGGAAAGAGCAAGTCTCTTTCTTGTCAGGAATGGGCAGCCAAAGAGGATGTGCGAGGCAGTTTCCTCATTCTCTTTGCACATTCTACAAATGGGTTCATCCTTGTAGAGTCCTCCTTTACTTAGATGTTTCCTGAAGTGACCATGCTCAGAAATTAACGCAAGTACTTGCCTTATTCCTGTTCTGTCCAATCTCACGAAAGTTGCATGGACCTAAGACCAGTTTCCTGGCTTGTCCTTGTCCAGGATAGGTTCGCCACCTAAGTTGGTGTGTTTCCCTAATTCATCCTTTTATCGAGGTTTCGGCAGCACGTGTACTGACTCCAACCACAGATTCAGGGCCAACATAGGGTATCTCAGTGCCCCTTCATTTAGTCATCTTTAATGAAGAAGAAATTTAGTTGTCTTGTTATTTGCCCCACGTGTTGAAGCCAATTTGAAGAAGGTTATTATATCTTTACGTTATTTGCACCACGCTTTGGGCGTCAATTTGAAGTAGTTTGTATTGAAGGAGTTGTATTATAGTTCAACTGTTGGGGAGCCGAACTTGTAGTAGTTGGAACCGCACGTATGGTATCCGGTAGCCTTTGCCCCAATTTTTAAAAATATTAACTTTGTAATTTGACTGTTTCTTTAAGTATTATATATTTATGTTTGCCTCGGCTGCGTCAGTATTGTTAGAGACACGTTTCTCTTAGCAGGGTTGTGGTGCAACAAGATTGTAGGCTTACAAAGATAATTTTTTACTTAACTCCTTTTATTAATGCTTGATACGATTTAAATAACACTTCACTGATATAGAGAGCTGTGAGATTCCTTTTATTAATTAATTACACTTTTTAACACGTAAACTTTTTTTCGTCTCACACAAATACGTATTGAATCTCTTGAGGACACTTTTTGCATCTGGTTAGTAACGGTGTCTGCAACCAAGTAACTTCTGAATTTGTAAATGTTTCTCCTTTTTACTTTCTTCATTTAACTAAAGCTTTTTCTAGTTGTTGATTGCCTATTTTATAAACTGTCACTAAAATTACATTATTGCTTCCAAGAATCAGAAGTACTATTGTTAAACTCTCAAACTCATCATTGCCTCAAGGTTACCTCATTGTTACCTCATTGTTAGCAACTTTTAACTTATTATTCTCACAGCTCCTACATTATTAAATTGCGTAATACATTCACATAACATATTGAACATGTATACAATAATATAAGCATATGCAATGACTGTTACATAAATTTTTACAAATTATTAGATACACATAATGTTGCATGGATCTAAGACAAGTTTCCTGGCTTGTCTTTGTCCAGGATAGGTTCGCCACCTAAGTTGGTGTGCTTCCCTAATCCATATGCTTTTACCAAGGTTTCGGCAGCACGTGTACTGATTCCAACCACAGATTCAGGGCCAACATAGGGTATCTCAGTAGCCCTTCACTTAGTTACCTTCAATAGAAGAAAACAGGTCCTTTGAGAAACTGGCATTTATATTTTGTATCAATTTGTAGATCAAAACTCCCATTAAAAGATGAGCTAAAATGTATTTACCTATTCTATAGAGCTTTTGTTTTAAGTTGAAAGCACTATATTCCACGCGACAGTTGGCAATTCTTAACTGCCTAATCTCAAAACCTTTACTATTGAAACTTGCGATTTAAAATCTGGGTTAGGTTGAAACATGAAATTTAGAAGAGAAAAACCAACACCTACTTGTAGCAATACGAAAGCCAACGAAGCAAGAACAGCCGCAGATAACAGGATATTTTCCACATTTCACTGCCAAAAGTGAAGAGGCAACAAGAAGTACAATTGTGCTGAGAGACTAGGCAATGAAGGGCGACTGTGACCAGGATTTCTCAGCACTCGGGCCGTCACTAGCACACCCACCTCTCTGAACCGGTCAGGTAGCGTCAAAATGGTAACGTTTCAACTTAAACCTCACGTACTGTTTATAATGTAGCATTTTTTATTTTTACGGTGAAATGCTGCAGATATCAGATTGCAAAATGGCAGATGCAGCACATTGTTTAAAATACAGGCGTTTTGCTTATAAATTTAAAATATAAATTGGAATTTTCTCTTTAATTTGGATGATAAGACTACACTGAAAAAATATGCCATTTTTGGCAATTCTTGTCATTTAGTCTTCCCTTCAGCTATTCTAAAATGCTCGTACATTCCATATATATGTTTGGGGGTGGGTGGGTTCGGGGAGCCTCAAAAAATGAATTTCAGTTAATAGTTGAAGTACTGGTTTTATTGAAGGAGTTGTATTGTATTGTTATCTGCCCCACGTTTTGGGAGCCAATTTGAAGTAAGTTTGTTGCTTCTTTACGTTGTTTGCACCACGCTTTGGGAGCCAATTTTAACTAGGTATGTTTCTGCCACATATGGAAAGTCAGTATTGTATTTCAACTGTTGGGGAGCCGAACTAGAAGTAGTTGCAACCGCACGTATGGTAAAATGTTTCCGGTAGCCTTCGCTCCAAATGGTTAAAAAAAATATTAACTTTGTAATTTTTACTGTTTCTTTAAATATTGTATATTTATGTTTGCCTCGACTGCGTCAGTATTATTGTTAGAGGCATGTTTATCTTTGCAGGGTTGTGGTGCAACTGAAGAATGTAGGCTTACACAGATTATAATTTTACTTCACTCCTTTTATTAAAGCTTGACACAATTTAAATAACACTTCACTGATATAGAGATCTGTGAGATTCTTTTATTAAATACTTGCACTTTTTAAACACGTAAACTATTTTCGTCTCACACGAATACGTATTAAATTTCTCGAGGACACATCTCACGTCCGGTTAGGAACACTGTCTACAACCAACACGTCCAGTTATGAGCGCTGTCTACAAACAACTGACTTGGTTTCTACCGCCTAAATTTGTGAATTTCTGTATTTTAAGTCTCTGATTGGCTATTCCTAATCCAGTAGAATACTTTTATTTAACTAAAGCTTTTTCTGGTTGTTGATTGGCTATGTTTTTAAACTGTCACAAGTAGTATTGTTAGACTTTCTTACTCATTATTGGCTCAAGGTTACCTCATTGTTAGCAACTTTTAACCTATTATTCTCACAGCTCCTATATTATTAAATTACATAATACATCCACATAACATTATTACACATGTATACAATAATATAAACATACACAATGACTGTGATATACACTTTTTATATATTATTACATATACGTATTGTTTATTGCGGGCTGATTATGTTTTTTTATTATATAGTTTGACTAAAATCATTTAAGTGTTAAAAATACTGCCTCATAGTTCGATATGAAATTTTTGGCTGGGATGCACTACTTCCTCTACATATTATAGATAAACGACAGAGAAAGTAATAAACGGTCAGAGTTACTGGGGGAGGTAGAGGTTTTGGTATCAGAAGTTGGAGGGTTCTGTCGTAGATTCTGGACTCTCTCCTTCGCTTCAACTGCTATAAATCGCCGGAGGGATTGTCATAACGTTATAAGCATTTTAACTCGACTTTATTAAAACATCTCCATCTCCCCTTAACTTTCTCGTACGGAAGAGATTTCCTTAAGGCACGTGTTACAGAGAAGATCATACATTATTTGGATGAGCACTCTAGGCCTGAACCACCGTCACTTTGATGTCTCCATGGCGATCGGCCTCAGTGGCGGACTGTATTAATTCTTCGGCTGGAGAAGCTTGCATTCAGCATCACATTGCTTCCCTTAATTTTACTTATGAAATAGCGGACTCTATTTGATTTGTTTACTGGCTCCTAGTAATGATCTTGAGTGGTTTTAGTCGTTTAATTAAGGTTTTATTTTATTTAGTTTATATTTTAGTTCTAGTTTGTATGTTATAGCTGCAAAACTATGTAAAAATTGAAAACTATTTTAGGAAATAAATTTGTACAATTTGGAATACCCGCTATGGTGTAGTATGTCAGGTATCAGGTTTCTGAATACGGATTTTATTTGTCCCTCCAAGAATCTTCTGCTGAGTAGCAGAATGCGGCGTGTAATCTGTTCACTTTCCACCAATCAGAACATCTGGCCAAGCCGAGGTTATATGAATTCTTACAAACACGCAGTAGGTCAAGTTTTACATACGTAATTCCTACAAAATGATGTGTGAATATTTTATAACAATGTGTGGATAATGTAAAGAGAGTTTTACTTTCTCTACTACATATAGTAAGTAGGGGAAGTATTTTATTCCACCAAAAATTTCGATACCGAGATTTCACCGGAAATATATGTTTTGAAGTCCCCTGAATCCAAGAAAAAGCATTTTTGGAAACATGTCCGTGTGTGTGTGTGTGTGTGTGTGTGAACATCATAACTCAGAAACGAACGGTCGGATAAACACCAAATTTGGTATTTAGGTTCAGTATCTTCCAGAGATGTGACATGAAGGTTTTCAAGAAAATCCCCCACCCCAGATTACCCTTTACATGCAATATTTTTCGAAAATTTTAATTTTGTCAAAAATGGCTCTAAGATTTTGATTAAAATATCACATGTTTAAGATATTTTCATGACAAATAAAATGTATATATTGAATTTTCTGGAATGTCTCCAAAAGTATTCTTCATTGTGAACGACTTTTGCATAACTGGTAAACCATAACAGATAGACAAATCTTTACTACACAAAAAATGTAGATCGCGTTAAAATACACAATTTATGTCATATCCTTTTTTTTGTTGAGTGAACCATTTTCGAGATATTGCTTGTTATTCCCTTAACATTTCCAATACTTTTTCTCAAATGGGAATTCGTTATTCATTTTTTTATGTCCTGGACATACAAAGGGAATGGAATGCGCCACATAGCAGCCAGCTCTTAAGACATTTGACTATCGCTTAAATACTACCATATTCCCCTTGCATCTACAAGAAACATAGCAATAAGATTAACATCTCGATTAACATGAAGAGAATAAGCGTTTGTAAAAATAGTTTGTACAAGAGTAGAGAAAGTCATGCGAGAGTAGCACATCAGAATTTTCTTCTTAAAAAGAGATTTACAAATTCAAATTGACATGAACTTAAAAGACAGAGGTATCTACCTTCCTACCTTCTAAAGTCAATTGAACTAGTCAATCACAATGGTGATTGAATTGCTTAAAATGTTGCCTTGCTGCATTGTTAAAAGAACAAATTGGACTTAAAATATGACTACACACACACAATGGAAAATAGACAGCTATGAAATCTGTAGGTTTTATCTTGCACTTGTTCTTTAATGCTTGTAAAATATAAACAAATGAGGTCGGTGATTGTAAAATTGACATAAAAGCTTCGCAGAAACTTGTTATGTGCAGGGATTGTGAAGAAATAGAAGACCATATGAGGTTTTGTCTTCACTGGAATATGTGTCTACATCCGCCTCAAGCTTCACAAATAGAAGTATTCACCTATCACCCCATGAACTTAAGACAACATTCTCGTGTTTCGTTCTCGCCACAAATATCTAGCACGTCAGGCCACCCCTACTTGTGCATGCGCACAGCCTTTGTTATTGCCTTAGGGGCTTGTGTACCCAATTTGAAATCTTGTTAGCTAATATAATTTTGTAGGAACGCCCTATATTCCGACATTAACCTTATGTCTTGCAAGTTGCACACATCAAGAAGACACAAATCGTTTCGAGTATGAACACAAGGGACAGCGGGAGGTTACGTGCTCCTTTAAACTAATAAAATATTCAGTCTTGTGCTGTTTGGTGTTTACTATAGTGTTTTCTGTTATTAAAACACAGACTTTAAACAATGTATAAAATATTTAAAGATGGCATATTAATCAAAGAAGTATGTCTATTAGCCGGCCAAAGATAGTATTTATTGGTAGTACATCCGAGGGTTTGCACAATGCTGACAAACCTCCATGTGACAGCTGGTTCCTAAAGTTTCGTCGGAATAACACTTAAAATCAGTCAAAACCAATAAACTGAAATTAAATTGGAACGAAGAATAAATAGTATTACTGATGAACAGGGGGCGGCTGTGGAGGCCCTGTCACTACCTTAATAAAATGAAGAAATGCGTATTTGAAATTATTTGTATACTCCACGATTACATCAGAAATACGGCCATGCTTATTATTCTTAAAGACAAAATGAAATGGCTTGTCTATAAAACCGTAAAAGCTGAAGGAAGCCACTGCAAATTGGAAGTTTATAACCTTATTATATTATTATTCCATGGATGCATAGCAATTTGAGCTTTCACTCTAGACTCCAGCGGGGAATGGAGGCGCAAGAGGACAATGCCTATTCGTGCCAGTTAGTTTCTGTCACAGCTTATCTTGGCAGTACATGCGAATCAAGTACCAACTTTATCGTACTCCTACGACAAAGTGTGCTCTACTGAGAAGTGAGTAATAAGGTGCCAAACACTTACAGTCTAAAAAAATTAGCAGAAAATCGTCCTTTGTCATATCATATTGTGGCGTATTAGTAAACATTGCCATACCAGACGCATTATTGTGTCGCACTGTCTACAGCATTATTAGGTGACTTGGTTTATTTCTTTCGGCTGCACGAGTCTTCTCATTTGGCTAGCTAGCTTGACTAGACAAAGTTGAAGAGGGGGGGTATAGAGTTAGCGTTACTTGAATGTGCGCGTCACTTTGTGTGTGAGAGTGTAAGAAGCAAGTCGCGTGTGGCCAGTTCTCGACTGCGAGGCATTTCCCCTCATTCATTGTTTCCCTAATTATAATGTAAAGCCGCCAAGTATTTTATCAATAAATTACAAGTAATGTATACGATGTGATATTTGTATATTTTGTCAATAAACCTCACACCTTCATCTGAATGTAGACACCAAGGTCCCGATCCTCTCGCCGTTTGTAAGCTACGCTCCCCCATGTGCGTGTCGGGGTGTTCAAAATTTAGTAATTTGCTAGAAACCTTTTGGCCCCCAACCCAGCATGTAACAATATTCTTCATTAATTTTCCATTTTATACTTAAAATTTAATTAATCATTTTTATAATGCTCCTACAGTCCAGCAGGGCGAAGGGTTTCGACCCTTTCAACTGCCGTGCTGAGGGCGCTGCGGACCCTGAGCACTCGTGGTACTTCTGACGCCACTAGAAGTACGCCGGGCCGAACATTCGAGCCCCTCCCGAAAGGGA
The DNA here is from genome assembly GCA_030765065.1 of Deroplatys truncata. Taxonomy (NCBI): domain Eukaryota; kingdom Metazoa; phylum Arthropoda; class Insecta; order Mantodea; family Mantidae; genus Deroplatys; species Deroplatys truncata. The sequence goes on from CM060975.1 coordinate 101,324,248, forward strand.
GTTGTTCGGATATGGGTTCGATTCGGCGGGGCAGTGGTTCCGTCACCCATGGGAGATTGGGTACGCTTGGCTGGTTTATCTGCCCAGGCGGGGTTGTGAGACGCCTCGATGTTCTCCGGCACCAGCCATGAGGTATAGCTGGTAGACGGTTGCTAGAGGTTGTTCGGTAGTCTCCCCCAGTAGGGTTCGCCCTATTGGCCTGACGCGGTAAGTGGCATATCCACTTCCGATCCTGTTTGGAAGGGTGGCAGGATGAGTCCTAGCCTAAACTCGACCAGAGGTTCGGGTTTTAAAATAGGCATCGCCCCTAATACTATGGGCCCACGAGTAATCCTGGGTCATGCGAGGGTGCGGTCTCTGCGTAAGCAGACCGGTTCCGTGTATAGAAGTGTACAGAAGTCCAGCTGACGTTGAAAGAGAAGTGTAAACTCTACAGACAGTACCTGCACCCGGCCACCTGTGAGTTTGGGCGCGTGATTTAAACGGCAACCGTGGTGTTTGGCTTACTTCATCAGTGTGTCTACCTGCGCTCTGTGATAGTGTCTCTACAATTAATGGTCTGTACTAAGATCTCCGGTTAAGGTCCGGTTAGATATTAACTAACAGCCAGGGCAAATTTTCGTATTACGACTTTAGGTTAACAGCTAACCGGGAGTTATTCTTAGCAATGAGCTAACCGCCACCTCGGCTAGTGGTTAGGGTACTAACTTGGGGGAAACCATATAAAAATGACGTGGTGGTGGTATGTTTATTGCATCATATAAGAATTTCGGGGAGATATTCCTGCCACTACCTCGGCCTTCATGATTCAGCCGTCACTGCTGATGAAAGGAACACTTATTGAGCTGCACTCTTTAGACGCAAGGCTTGCTTCTCTCTTCCTCTCGCTAACCATTGTTTCCATCGCTACCACTAGCTAATACATTCACTTGAAGAAAAAAAAACGCAATCAACGGCTTTAAATCCATGCTTTATAAACCAAACGTCCACTGTTTTTTTTTAACCCGAGATCCCCCTCCCAAACCACTGCTCAGTTACATTCACTAGATATGGAAGGCATACTTCGTAAGACGCCACATTTTTTCGGTCACTGCCATAATCTTAACAAGGAGAGCATTGGATTTATAAGCTGACTTTTGCTCGAAGCCCACAGTGATATTTGACCAAGTTAGAACATACTCGTGCAGCAAGCTTCAGATTCAGCTTGCCTAAACCGGCCATCGGCTTGGAACAAGTTATTTCACGGTAGGTAGATGGTGAATACTGCCAATATTGTCCACCCCACTGCTCAAGTCCAAGTTAATACAGGCAGATTTCATGCATCACCTTCCATTATGTTGCACATGGTAGAAAATCACTGCAGTAGAAATAGTTGTAAAAAACAGTTTTGCTGAAGCTGACTTATTATATAGGGTCTTTCAACAAGAATGCCCCATCTTTGAACTTAAATAAAACACGTTCTATAAGTGATAGAGGTTTATTTCTTTTTTATTTTGGAACATAATTACGGTCATTAACATCAGTTAAGTGACCGCCGCGACTTTGTGGGGTTGCGCGTATACGGTTGACCCAATTTTCAATGACAGAAGAACGTAAATTAGGCCCAACTTCACGAATAAAACACGTGATCTTATTCATAAGATCATTTACTGTTTCTGGCTTGTTGACATAAACTCAGATTTAACATAACCCCACAAGAAGTAATCCAACGGCGTTAAATCATATGACCTCGCGGGCCAGTTAACATCACCACCACGGGAAATGATGAAACCTCTGAACTTCTCCTTCAAAAGATCGATTGTTTCGAGAACAGTATGACATGTGGCACCATTTTGCTGGAACCAAATGTTTGAGATCCATACCATCCAATTGAGGCCAAAAAGTGCATTATGAGAGCCCGGTATCTTTTTTCATTGACAGATAGAGCGAAAGCCCCAATTCTTGCGCTCGACGAGAACTCTTGTTGAAAGTCCCTATAGCTTCTGTTATCGATATATTTTGTTTATGCTGATTTATAACCTCTTTGGAGAAGTAATTCAGATAAATGCCCTACTCTGTGGCAAGGAATATTGCATGGAAAATTTCAGAGAAATGCGTTGAGTTATTCTTACTGAAAAAATAATAATAATAATAATAATAATAATAATAATAATAATAATAATAATAATATCTCATAGAAATACAATTTCAGGTTAGGTTTCTCATCAGTTATCTAGCCATAATCGAAAATTATCACATAATTATGTGTAGAAGTAAATTTGTTGTCACATTATTATACTCGTACCATTTTAAATATTCTTCTTAGACAGTATGGATTAGTCCTTCTGGGTTGTTGCGTCTCTAAATTAACAATACGTTATGCAGTTTTTATTGGAATATTAAATTTGGCTCGGCTCAAGGTTTCCTCGGTTTGCTGGTACTTCTTCGATACACCTCACTGGATTACTTTTTAAAGGCATTCTAAGACACACGATATGCTTATTTCAGCTCTTCATTTCTTTCTTCTTTCTATGAACTGGGAGTGAATACCCTGTTAGTTGCCTTATTAATTTCACTCTGCAGCTTCTATTTCCCATTTCTGCTGCACTGCCATTCCCATACTTCTTACTCAACAATAATGTTTAGAGCTCCATTATCCTATCAAATTTCAAGGCTGTCTCTTGTCTGTTTTCAGAATAACTGTCAAGAGTTGTTGGTTTTAGCGAGCTTCGATTCAACGTATTCATTTTACTTTCTCTACTACGTATAGTAAGTAGGGGAAGTATTGTATTCCACCCAAAAATTCGATACTGAGATTTCACCGGAAATACATGTTTTGAGACCTCCTGAATCCAAAAAAAGCATTTTTGGAAACATGTCCGTGTGTGTGTGTGTGTGTGTGTGTGTGTGTGTGTGTGTGTGTCTGTGTCTGTGTCTGTGAACAACATAACTCCAAAACGAACAGTCGGATAAACACCAAACTTGGTATTTAGGTTCAGTATCTTCCAGAGATGCGACACGAAGGTTTTAAAGAAAATCCCCTCACCCCAGACTACCCTTTACTTGGAACATTTTTCGAAAATTTTAATTTTCTCAAAAATGGCTCTAACGATTTTGATGAAAATATCATGTGTTTAAGATAATGTCATGAGAAATGAAATGTATATCTCGAATTTTCTGGGAATGTCTCCAAAAGTATTCTTCATTGTGAACGACTTTTGCATAACTGGTAAACCATAAGAGATAGACAAAATGTTACTACACAAAAAATGTAGATCGCGTTAAAATACACAACTTATGTCATATACATTTCTTTTGTTGAGTGAACCGTTTTCGAGATATTGCTTGTTATTCCCTTAAATTTTCCATACTTACACTTTTTCTCAAATTCGTTATTCATTTTTTTATGTCCTGGACATTCAAAGAGAATGGAATGCGTAACATAGCAACCAGCGTTAAAATATTTGACTATCGCTTAAAAGCTACCATATTCCCCTTGCATCTACAAGAAAATTAGCAATAAGATTGTCATCTCGATATCTCGATTAACATGAAGCATATGGAGAATAGGCGTTTGTAAAAATAGATCGTACAGGAGTAGAGAAAGTCATGTGAGTGTAACACAAGATTTTTTTTGTAAGATTAATTGCAGCCCAAGCATTTAAATGCGTAACTTCTAATGTTTCACTGTTAACAATTTTGGCATAAATAGGATCTAATGCATGGAAAGCGAGAACTTTTACTTTAGGAGCTAATGTTTTAAGATGGTATTGCTCTGCTATAAACCCAACAAACAAGTATATCTTTGTAACCTGTCTTCCGAGCTTGTGAATATTGCTCAGCAAATAATACTGCAATTGAAGGATACTGGCCTAAGGTGTAGTTACATCTCAAATTGATCTGCCTTTCTCTAATGGCTTCATCCAAACATAAATAAAACAAAATGGTTGAAAGGGAACCCCTTTGTTTTAACTTTTTTAGCATTATCATCACATTACCTTCACTAGATGACTCGTTTAGGTCTATAATTAAGTACAAATGCACTACGTTAGCCAACAATGTGAGAAAAATTGCGAAAGCAAATGGTTAGAGCAGTTGAGTGGCAGTTCTGTTAAGGCGCACATTATGATCCTTGGTGTGTGGCTAGTGGGATGGGGGGATTGGTAGATTACTTAGGAAGCTCGCTATATGTTCTGTCCGCAAGTGTACTGTAACGACACAGGGCTACAAATTAGTAAGTTCGTGCCGAATGGCAGCAATGTACATAATAGTAACCGCGCCGCAACGGCGCTAATGTATGTACTCGTCAAATAAATAAGATGGCGCCACTGCTGCTTTCACCACTCGCTGGAACGGGTCGTCGTTAGCATCGAAGGTAAATAAGAGCTTGCAGATAGCAACGGAGTCACTGGCTTCTCTGGCTTCAGCGGATCCAGAATGGGGGATTTCGGTCCATCTATTGTCTGTCGTCGCTTTCCAGTCAGGCTACTACACGAGACCTCGGCCCTACCATATGTGGAGGACGTGATTAGACACCGGGCAACAAAATTTTACGGCAAATTGATTTACCATGGGAACGCCCTTGTCATACCTGGGGGACTACTTACCTCAAGAACGTCATTACAGACGCTACCGGGTTCCTCACATGGCTTGCGGGCACCCCGGTAACGAAGGCTTTAAACCTGCCAACAGCAAAAACATGCTGTCACTAAGTACTCCCCCCTCCCCTATGGGAGTGATCAACAAAATTCAATCAATCAAAATTCAAAAACAAAAAATAAACAGCACTGGAGCAGGGCACTGGCGCTGCTCCTGAAAAGGCAGCCACTGAGGAGCCTATAAAAAACGCAGAGCTACCTCCCATCACAACTCCAACTTCAACACCAAATCGTCACCCTACAACAATCCATCCCACCTATGGTAAAACCTTTCCAAGGGTAGGTACATAGCAAACTCATTTAGGTTCACCACCAGCCTACCATATCGACTCCACTCCACTCCATGGAGTCAGTCTTACTCTGAGCTTTGGCGACACACTAGCGACAGCTAGGATTGACTCATCCTCAAGAGGAACAGCAAACTCTATTTTTAATTACTCAGACCTATCTTTCCTATGCTCTCCCTCAACCTGCTCCTTTCAGCCGCTTTCTCCCACTGACAACCTGACGATTCTGGACGGTGCCTTTGAGCTCGGTGAGCTTCGTTCACCTGAGTGCTCGGCACTGCTCAAGTGGGGCTTGGTGATCAGTAGTGGACCAATGGCACTTTGATGACGAAACCCACTCGACCTCTGTGAGCCACCTTATTCGAGGAAGCCATCTGGGCGGGCAAGTAGTTCCACTACTACATAACTGAGTAACCTTTCCGATTAGATCTTTGATAGAGTACGAACACGCCAACTCCGAAACCACAACATATACTATTGTGGATCCTGTCTTAGTTTAATCCTAATGTCAACAAACACACTGTACCCATCCGCCAGAAGTCTGCCACCACTGGCGATTTCTAATCCATTCTATTGCTAATCCCTACCCATTCAAAATGGAAAACTAAACACAAACACGTGTTGTTAACATTTTTAAACCCAATAATGTGTAGATACTACCCTTTCTTCATAAAAAATCCATCTATTGTTCTCTCCAACTCTTAAAGATTTGCCCCTTGGATGCTTTCTTGCTAACGGACCAATCACTGGTCTCGCCATGATGGCACATTAAACCGTGACCACTTGGAGTAGTAGCAGACGCCGAACTACACAATCACATTGTACCAAAACACGAAAATTAGCTCTTAAATTCAGTGATACTTTGGGCTAACAGTTGCGCTATTCTTAAGAACGTCAATCTGTAAGTAAATTAATATCAGATTTTGTGTTCACATTGGATTGGTATTGCTCAGTCAAGTATTATACTGGGAACTATATTTCAAGTGGGAAACACACCCTAAAGAGTGCTCTTAAACTTGCAGCTAATAACAGAGGACTGCAGCCACGTTGGTTTTATTTTTTAAACACCAGAATTGAACTAAGGTTGCATACACTGTAGCTGTGACTGGTGGAGTGGAAGGCACAAGCGGCAGGGTGGTAAATGTTGATTTGTTCGTCTAATTTTTTTGAAACACCTTGTTGGGATTGACTGGTCATTCCGACATGACTCTGGTAACGAGCCGCCACTGTTACGTGCACACAGGTACCTTTAATAAAAAGTAAAAAAGCAGGGACGGTACAGCTGAAGAAGGTGGAACGGGGACAGTTTGAAAAGAGGACGCAGCGGAAGTTACTTGCTGACGGGTAGAGGCACTACCCACTATGACTCCTTGGTAGTAACTTTATAGAAGGAAGATTCTTGGGGAAAAGTTGGACCACGGTCGCCGATAAATAATAACCTCGCCGTTGGAAACTTTGATAATGTCGCGCGCGTTGGAGGCAAAATGAAGTGACCGCATAGGTGAGATTCCTAACTGGCTTATTGGCTCGGAAATGAGTTTCTGAAACTTTCAGCGCGTCGCCTTCTTGAAATTAGCTTTTTGGGTTAGTTGGCTCCATTTGGAGCCTTTTCATTAACTCCGCTCTGTCCAAATTCCGATAAAGGAGGGATCTTCAATTTAGAATGCTTCAAGTGATGGTGCTGAATAGCAATGTTGATCTTTCATCCACAAACAAACAATAAAAGAGCATCATACTGTTTCCTTCTGATTTATCACCTGTTCCTTATCTCACTATCAATTTCATTGGGTTTTATTGCTGCTGCTGTTCTTTCATAAGAGTTAGAATACTTCAGGTATGCCATACATTTACCAAACAAAATGTTTCATTGAGTGTACCACGTTGCTTATTCCGTAGAGCACCTGCCTGCCGAGCGACGAGTCCCGGGTTGGATTTCCGGCTGGACTCAGAAACTGTTTGTTTATAACAAGGTCTCTCGGTATAGCCACAGTCTATGGTAAACGCGAGTCTGCTTTTGTGTGTTATGTGCTCATCGTTTGTTTAATAAGCAGTTCGCCGATAAATAACATTTTAGTATTGCCGCTGGGCAAAAATCTGAGCACACCTTGCAAAGTCATACAATTATGACAAGCTAATCTACAATCAGCACAACTATATTGTGGCATTTATTGTATGCTGGAAATTATAGTGGTAAACCTGGAATAGTTAAATATTCATAAATTGGCAAATTGCGCCAGTAGGGACGCGGGATGATGGGAGTTGTTGACTGGAAAAGCAGGTTTTATATACTGTGTCTGGTTAGCAACTCCTCCTCTTTATTAGCGGCAGTTATAGGAGCACAAATCATGCCAGCACACGTCCTCTCCGGAATAACAGGTAATCTTATGAATCATTTTGAGCTTTCTTTTATGTAATAAATTTAATGTTTTTGCTTAAAGTGTGTTGATCCTTCAGTAATACACATTCTTCCCGTTTAGTTCTGCTAGTAGAAATCCTCTACATTTGTGGGATGGGTTTTATATAGTTAGGTACACTCTGTAATTTTTTAGGCTTCGCTCCCCATGTCGCACAGTATGTGTTGAAATTCATAGGTTTCTCGGTCCTCTAGGCTCTACCACCTGGTTTTCTCAGGTGTGTGATAATATGATACCGTTAGGTGGCGCAAATTTGACAAAATTTAGGAAAAAAAGCTTCAGTGCGCATCATAATTTATTTATGCCGATACTGACTTCCTCATCCCCAGGAGCGTCATTTCGGTTTCTGCTTGGGGAGGGGGTAAGATTGCCTGAAGGAGTTGTCCGAATTTTCATGTGAATTTTAACGACACATTTAGCCCAAGAGAAAGACATCTTTTATTTCTTAAATGTTAAATATTGATATTAAAAGTACAGTTTACGTTTGTTTCTTTTAGTAGAGTAATAATAACCTGTAGCGTAAATATTTCTCATAACTTGGGGGTTAATTGACCCCCTGTAGCCCGAAATGACGCCCCTGCTCACCCCAGTTCATTAATTTCGTGTATTCCTCTCTTGTACTTTAAAGATCACATCTGTAAGGGTTTGTGTTTAATGTTCTTCTTAATACGTAATTTCGTGAAGTTCCGTGATATTCGTAATATTGGCCAAAAAGTCCCCGATAAAATATCTGATGTTACACTCACATGACTTTCTCTACTCTGGTATAAACTATTTTTACAAACACTTATTCTCAATATTCTTATGTTAATCGAGATGTTAATCTTATTGCTAATTTTCTTGTAGATGCAAGGGGAATTGGTAGACTTTAAATGATAGTCAAATATTTTAAGAGCTGGTTGCTATGTGAAGTATTCCATTCTCTTTACATTACCAGGACAAAAATAATGAATAACGAATTCCCATTTGAGAAAAAGTACATGTATTGGAAAATTTAAGGGAATAACAAGCAATAACTCGAAAATCGTTCACTCAACATAAAAAATGTATATGACATAAATTGTGTATTTTAACGCGATCTACATTTTTTGTGTAGTAAAAGTTTGAGTATCTCTTATGGTTTACCAGTTATGCAAAAGTCGTTCACAATGAAGAATACTTTTGGATACATTCCCAGAAAATTCAAGATATGCATTTTGTCATGAAAATATCTTATATATACGATATTTTAATCAAAATCGTTAGTCATTTTCGAGAAAATTAAAATTTTCGAAAAATTTTCTGTGTAAAGGGTAATCTGGGGTGGGGGGATTTTCTTGAAAACCTTCGTGTCGCATTTCTGGAAGATACTGAACGTAAATACCAAGTTTGGTGCTTATCCGACTGTTCGTTTCTGAGTTATGCTGTTCACAGACATTCAGACACACACACACGGACATGCTTCCAAAAATGCTTCATATGCATTCAGTGCACCTCAAAACATGTATTTCCGGTGAAATCTCGGTATCGAATTTTTGGGTGGAGTGCAATACTTGCCCTACCTACTGTACGTAGTGGAGAAAGTAAAAAGGGGGAAAGAAACTGCTGGATTATATACCTTTTATTTCTTTAACCTCCCTCGACAATAATCCAATTCTGAAAATTACAGCAGGTAGGCTATTCTTGGTCTCGTCTAAAATCAATACATTTACATTTAGTAGTGAAGATATTGTGTTTCATTTTCATAAACTCTTTTCTCCACACTGCAATGACCATGAAATATCATTGCAGCTTGATTTTTCGTTTCTGTTTCTGTTGTGCTTCGAAGCAGCTCTTCTAAGTACTTTTTAACTCTTATCAATGGTGATAGAGTAAGTATTGCAATCTATCAACATCCACTACATACAAGACCTGAGCGCACTCACGTCAGTGCATACGCTAACATGGCTAACGAGATAGACCGGCTACGGCGCTAACTGAAATCAGCTGATACTTCTAGTCCAGTCATGGCCCGATGAAGTGAAATTACAGTCGTCTAATATACCCCTATGCTAAACAAACAAATAAATTACTTGTTAAATGCGTGGAAAACGCACTTTATATTATGAAGCTATTAATGTTAGCCATTTTTAAGACTACCTTTACTACGTAACTCTGGTGCATGTCTATCTCGTTAGCCATGATAAGCTAAGTATGATGTTAAAATGGTTGCATTTATTTGTGTTGAATTTTTTTGCAGCATTAAATAAATGGCCCGTAATTCCAGCCAAATATTTTATATAGAGATTTCACCGGCTTAAAACGTTCTGAGGTCCCTGCAAAACATCTAATGTGAACATTCTAACAACTTTCTCTGCCCATACAAATTCAGAAATACACATTGTGTATTATTTTATTCGTGTTACATTGTTCACAATACATTTTTACCAAGGAATCATTTTAAATCAAGTCTTAAACGCTTAGTTGCACACGACATAAGTTAGCATAAATGCTTCACCGTGTAATTCATTTGACATGTCCATCTACTGAACTACTTTGAAAATATAATTATTAAATGGGTCCATCATTTAAAATCACCCTGTATAAGCATGCAACATACAATATTTTGAAAACGGCTGAGGCTACAAATAAAATTTACACGATTTAAAGAGCTCTGCATGTTTCCTGTAGCAAGTTTTGCCTATCTTCCAAGACTTCTCAGTTATACAGGATTTCATAGGCTAGTCACATAAATTTCAAGGTATACATCTCGTTTGGTACATTAATATCTCGAATATATTATGTTGTAATGAAAAGTTTTAGAATTATTTTGCGAAAATGTTCCATGTAAATGATAGTTTGGGGTAAAGGAATTTTCTGGAAAAATCTTCTGCTGGCATGCTTAAACAGGAAGTGCTTTAGCGCTGGTAAAATGTTTTTAGGGTCTCTATGTGATGACTTTGAAATTACGTTCTCTTTGCATGACCAGGAGAGAAAAAACCAGATAGGAAACTTTAAACCAATAACAAAGAATATTTCGGAAATACTTAACGCACAAAAAATTGTTTGGAGTGAATAGACAATCCCGGAATAGACTATGGAAATACTGAACTAATTAAATTTTCAGCGATGATTTGTCAGGTATGCTTGTTACGCTTCTATAATACGTGTTGGAGACAAAAAGCCATCCCTAAAGAATGGAAAATGGGGGAAATAATAGCAGTATTTAAAAAGGAGACAGGAATGTCGCTAATAATTATAGAGGTATAAGATTGCTCTGCGTACCTCATAAGATCTATGCCAAGTTTTAGATTTAGTAAAATAATGCAATAATCCTTTAAGAACAGTCAGGCTTTAGAAAATGAAAACGTTGCATAGACAAAGCGTTTCCTTAAAAACAATAATAGAAAACCGTAGAGAATATAATCTGAAAACACACTTATTGTTTGTTGACTATAACAACGCATTTGATAAAGTATCGAGAATGAAACTATGGAATATCCTAAAGAAGAAAAAGGAATACTCTTACATTTAATAGGAGAAATACAAAGTTTGTACTATGGAACACAGATTAAAATAACACAGCGAGAGTCAGTTGCTAATTATAGATGGAGTACGGCAAGGTCGACCTCTACCAGCCGCACTTTTTAACATGGATATTGTTGAAATAATAAAATTATGGAAAAATTGGTGCAATTAGACTACGGAATATAATTTTATGAACAATTTTATTTACAGATGATCAGTTGGCAAAAACTGAAGATAAACTACAAAGGATGTCATATACGTCGAACACATGGTAATGAATTTTAGCACGAAAATATAAGAATTAAAACAAAAACAATGGCATTTAGAGATGCATACCCAGTGCGTTCAAAAATAGTACTGGAAAAAATAGGATTGTGGAAGAAGTGTCAATATTTAATTTTCTTCGGTGTAAAATATCTCAATGGCGGCGCCGTGGCCGAGTGGTTAGACCGAGGCGACCCGGGTTCAATCCCAGGAACCCGCATGTGGGATTGGTGGTGGACAAAACGGCGTCTGGGCGGGTTTTCTTCGGGTTCTCCGGTTTCCCCCGCCATTCATTCCACCAACTGCTCCATCATCACCTTTCCTTTCATCCATTTCGTTTCATCTACTTCCGTCCTCCCATACCAGATATCGGGCTGATCACCCATCCTGGATATTCTGTCTGATCCATAAGTGTCTGCTCCTCGACGGGCCTCTGACCTAAGGCACCCGCCTGTAAGTCCTGGGGGTATAAGTCCTACATAAGAGGAGGTTAAACAGATAAAGAAGAAGAAGAAGAAGAAGAAGTAAAATATCGCAAATTAAAGAAGTAGAGATACGCGGAAAGATAAAACTATTACATAACTGGAACGTTAAGATAAACATTAAAAATAAGTCAAGTCAATATCAAAGCTTGAAAAGGACAATATTAAAAGTGAAGAGTCAATTGCTAAAATAAATGAGTTGAATGATATTAAAAGCCTTCACTTACATCATGGTGGTAAAAGATGGACGATCGTTTCGAGACTTCAAGGCTCCATTTTCGGCAGGAGACGACTGAATCTTGCTCCACAATTCAAAATGTATGTACCCATGTGGACGATTGGAAGGACCTCAGGTGGTAGTTTTCATAACTGCTGAAGGTGAACCAGAAGGTTGCTGTCCCGACATCTCTTGTAGTGTAGTGGAACTAGAAGTAGGATGGGCTCCATCTTGAACTGTTTTCTTCTAAAGGTGAACCAGAAGGCGGGTGACGTCATCCAACGGCGGAATTTCAAAATTTATAACTCGTAAATTATTTTTGATAAATATTTGTTCCCAAGCGCCCAGCATAGATGAATTATGTATGGGTTTTAATAGTTCAATGTCATGACCAATTTCATGTTGTGTATTCCAGAAATGGTGGGATACAGCTGATTTATCGGTTTGTTTTAATTTAATATTTCTTTGATGTTCTTTAAGACGGATTAAAAGGTTACGTTTCGTTCTTCTAATGTAGAAATTGTCAAAGTGATTGCATTTGATTTTGTAGTATATACCAGATAGAGTTTTCTTATCTTTGTCATTGACATTTGGCTTAATTAACAAGTTATTGATACTGAATCTATTCTGTGGAGCTAGCTTTATTCCATAAGTCTTAAAATATTTTCAAATTTTTTTGAATAGTTTAGGATGATAAGTCCATTATGTTCTTGAGAGTACTGATCTCTTGTAACTGTTTTTATATTTATAACGTTTAACCATATTATTATCAATAACTAAACTGTATAAGTCTATGGGAATACCTATTGTCGCCTATGGATCCGGAACCAATACAATTCAAATCAATATATATGCAAATAGTATATTCAACAAGACTATAATGGTAGTAATTAAGACATCATTTTATCATAATTTTATTCGAGCATCTTAATTACCATTATGTTAAGAGTTGCATACGACTGTTTTTGGTCGACCATTTACGAAAAGATCTTACGTTGTTAATTATGTACAATGATGGCACGACCTGTCCATCCTTTGCACTACTCGTGCGTTTGCAAGTAGAGCAACAGATGGTAGCACTATTGTGTCCACGTCGTGTTTATTGATTTGTTTATAGGTAATGTAAAAACAAGACATACTGAAGCAAAGGGAATGAACTGAATTTGTTAGAATATTAAAATTACAATGAACAGAATGTATTTTATTTTAAACACACCTAAGGTATGGGCTGCGCGCGCGTATTATCATAATGAGTCGCTGAAGCATAATGAATGCCATTCTAGTTCCGTTACGTCACATGTAATCAGCGTATTATAGTATGGTCGACCAAAAAGCAGCAGAAATGAGATTCCTGGTATCTGCAACAGGATATACAAAACTGGACAGAAAAAACAATATAAACATTCGCGAAGAACTAAAAGTAGAATAATTAAATAGCATAACAAACATACACAAACAAAAATTGGAAGTCACACTTGAACACAATATCAAAAACAGAATACCTATGACAGTTTTAAATTATCACCAGACAGACGGGTTTTAATAAGTAAACAGAGCAATCGTGTTACTGCACGGAGTATAAGTGACATTAGATATTGTGACGGACACTGTTCCCCAACACAACAGACTGTTTCGTTGCGATTCTTTTCATTTATTCACTGCATATATAGACCCATGAAGAGCTATGACAATAGAAATAATACATCAAAAGCATCACCACAATGAACATCGTTTGTAGTGAAATTTGACATGAAACACTTCAGAACAAAGGACATCTAAAACAGTATGTTAAACAACTTATAATTAAATGAAACACAAGGAACATGTGATATTAGAAAGGAACAATGAGGAAAGTGGGCTTTCAAACTTCTCAGCTCCAAACTATGGATGAGAATTTGGAGGATATGTGCTAATAAGAGCGGATATTGCTTTAACAAGTTTACAATTTTCGTTGTAAAAGAAAAGACAATACCACTCAGATTTATGTGTATTAATGCTTTAATTAAATCATGGGGTATCTTTATTTCCCACTATCAATAGCTAAACATACATCACCCCCTCTAACACTCTTTAATTCTGGTCTACCTACTGTCGAAGTAGGGTATACTTCCTTAAAACTGTACATCATATTTTTTTACAGAGAACATTGAAAGGTCACAAGCGCTTCCACCTTCCCCCGTTGCGTTCCTAACTTGGTTTACTTACGAAGACCCCTCTGCCTGGTTATCACCTACAAGGTAAAAGGAAACCAAAGAACCAATGACATCAGCAATTAAGAGGGTTGAAGCCCAAACCGTAAAGTAGAAGAAGAAGAAGAAGAAATTAATTATTGCTTTAGAGAGTTAAAATGTTTATAAAGTAAGATTTTGTCTATTTCTTACGGTTTATCAATTATACGAAAGTCATTCGGAATGAGGACTTAATAGGCTATTCCCAGAAAATTCAAGATAAATATTTTATTTGTCACACAAGCATCTTAAGATATGGTATTTTAATCAAAATCGTTAGCCATTTCTGATAAAATCTAACAAAAATTATTCCATGTAAAGGGTAGTGGAAAATAGGTGGAGATACAATGCGATCGTTGCACCTCAGATTTTTTAAATCTTCATGTTAGTACATACATACTGGAGCGTGTTAAATGAAACTGCATACTTCACTCCCCTTCATGTGTACTGCGATCTATTTGCATTTGAATGCCTTTGTTCTGCTCTAGGAAAACTGTTGTTTGAATTTGATTTATTCTGGAAAAAAAGAGGAGTAGGAGGGAGGTGAATGTGACATCGTTTTATATTTGTTCATCGTAACGTAACAAAAAACACAGTTGAGAGACTAATTATGTGCATTTGTTTCCTTTTTCAGGTAAGTTGCATTGATAACGCAGACAGTCGTGCCGAGTTTACCATTATGTGAGTATGCGCTTGTTTATAATGAATTACGAATCCATTTCAAAGGGAAAATAGATTCGCTGATTACAATGCAAAACACAATATAACTCTATAATTGCTGTTTTACCCCCAGAGATAATAAACACATTTCCGAGTGAAATTAATTTATAATCCTTTACTAATGAGCATCTTGTTGAAAATGGTGGAATTAGCGTCATGCGCAATGGATTATTCTGTACGAGATGTAGGTCACAAGTACTTATTCACAATGGCGTTTTTCGTCCTTCGTGTGACCCATCTAGTAGGAATGGATTGTCCAATTCGGGATATACCTTCAATTTGGAGTATTGTAGAAATAATACAGTGATAATAGAGATAAAACTGTTTTCAAAGGTTAATGTTTAGAGTGTCAGATTTTTTACGTCAAACCAATACGAGATGGACTCATCCACGGGCTTGCGTGGACCGTCGTTGTGAAGCGTGGCTTCCAGCAACTCAGGTGAAATTTTCCCACTCCTCCCCTTTAGCCGCTCACCTAGGTTTGACGCTTGTTCATAGGCTTATGGGTGTGGGGCATTTTATCTTTAATTTTTGGAAACAAAAAGAAATTGTAAGATGCTAGGTTAGGGCTGTATGGTGGAAGGTTCATGGTGCTGACCTTTAGGACTTCCAGATACTGAGGTTTCATTTGTTTTTAGAAACATGGCATTCTGAAAATTATCAGTATCCCTCGTATCACTAAGCATTTCGATAACAAAATCACTATTTGCAATATAAAATGTAATAACACTAAGACACTGAGGCGCAAGGCGGGAGGGTTTTCGTATCACTTGCCGTACCAGAGTCAACAGTGAGCAAATTAACGGCTATCGTCACCACTCAGAAAAGGAGTAGCTTGAATAAAGGATTTACGTTTTATACTTATCTTCGATGGTAGCTAATCATGGAATCAATAAAAGATGTGCTAAAATATTAGGTTTGATACTATGAACAATTGACGTAGTTTTAAGCAAATGTTTCTTGAAATTTTGCTTTAGTTAAGGCTGTCTATTCTCATCTACCCTTAAAGGATCGCTGTGAAGACTGAGAACATCGATTTTGAAAAGTTCACCATACCTGTTATTGGCTTCTGCAGTCACTCTTGATAGAAACCTTTATGTGCTACATTCGCCTGGCTTTCATACACATTGTCGTTTAAATTCTACAAACTGTTCTTACAAAACCTTACTTCTATATGTTGATACTCTTCAAAGGAATAAAACTGGTTGTATCATGAAGTTAGAACTCATATTGTATTCACGTTCTCTTATAATTGTACGAGACGCTCTTAAAAATGTTTTCTTTCTCCGAACCAAAGCTACCTCTATCTTGAAACTAATATTTCCATCTGGTTCTATATCTCGACTTCCATCTGGATTATAAAAGAATGCTAGCTGTGGTAGACGTCAGAGGCCATCCTTTGAACATGATATTGCCAGTTCTTTTGATATTGTAGAATTTCAACCATACGTGTTTTTATTCACAGTACTGTTCTGGTCTCGTACTTCTCACTTTAACCCGCAGGGTTAATCTTAGCAATCTTCTCATAAATCTCATTTCTGCAGGTTCTGTCCTTGCCTTGTCTTGCTCTCAGAATCCAAGTTTCTCTGCTACAGTCGTCTGGGTTTCTTAGCTTGATCTCTTTCCGCATTGTATTCCCCAAGTATCTCTTAGCACAGTCATTTACTGCATTATGTGTTATAATATTATTGTCCAGACGTTGCTTAAGCGTGTATTTTTAGAGGTTACATCTCGGGTATTTAAAAGTGTTCACTTGTTCAATTATCTAATTGAGGCGCTTAGAATAATAAGGGCAGATCCCAACCAAAGTTCATTTTGAGATAAATGTCATTTTCTGTTTTTTTCCAAAGCATGGAAAGTAATTAATATTATGACTTGATATTTTCTGGGTATATAAATTAAGGGATTTCAAATCTATGTGCAAATTTTTTAACCATCGTGATTGATAGTTTTCTTGAGTTTGTGTTGTTTATTAGAACAAAGAATATACAAAACAGAAAAAGTGGTGTAAAATTGACTTTTCTTTCATTTAACATCTTGAAAGAGCTAATCCAGCTCTATTTCCAAATCTTTACATTTTTCGTCATCATTAACACCAGCATGACGAGGACTCATGTAAAAATCATGATAGATGGGTGGTATATATTTCAAAAATTTCTTCACGTCATCGTATTTAGCTTTCTTTATCTTTCTCTTTTCACTGTACTTCTGCTGTAACTTAAACAATGAAACATGTGAATTTTTACCTTTTTTCGTAAAATTAACTTTTTGATACCCTTGAGAGTTAAAATAACATAAACCAAATTTAACAATCTCAGGATTATCATGATCTACAATAATGGAGATAAAAGCAAAGGAGCACCATTAACATCTATGGACTTTTCTGTTTATTACCCACTCAGTTGCCTTTCTCACTCGTTTCCTTTCTTTTTTTTTTTTTAATTCAGGAATAACATCTGCAGACGGCACCATATTCACTATCGTTCACTACAACGCCATGAACGTGTAGCGGCCATAAAGGAAAGCACTCTTAGTTGGGATATGTCTTTTTTACGCTCGTTTTCACTACGGACACATTTTAAATACGGAAAATGAGAGCTTTGGCATATCCCAATTCGTTTGATACTTCATGACATAAAGGAAGATGGCAGCTGTGCATGATCATGCTTCTATCTCAAAATTCGATGTCGCTTGGGATATTCCGTTACTATTCTAAGCGCCTCAATTGTTTATTACTATTTTGGCTCTTCCAGTGTATTTACCTTCCATGGCCAGTAGGTGGTTTTGTGTAATGATGTTTTGATATTGTAGTTTTCAAAAATTCTATATAGTTTAGTTATATATTCACATTCTCTTGATCGTTTTCGGATTTGGCTAACAATCCCTGGTCATCTGCAAACAGTAGAGTGTTTATTAACTTATTTCCTCTCAATCTAATACTTTCAGGTTTGGTTGATTGTTATTCCAGAATAATTCTAATTATACATATACGCGCGCGCGTGTGCGTGCGCGTGCGTGTGTGTCGAACCTGTCTGAGGCCTGATTAACTTTAAAAGGTTAGGCGTTGTTGAGTATTATCTAAGTATTATCATCAACTTTTAATCAACTAATGAGGTATATTATAGCAATATATTCCATAATTTCTGCCTATCTTCTCGATCATATGCTTTACATAGTCTAAAATAAGATAAATATTTTAGCACATTAAATTCCCTTCTCTTTTCCAGTTGATTATAACAAAGACTGCATCTAAGCTTGATATTCTCTTTCGAAAGCCCCACAGTTCTTCTCGCAAGAATTCTTCGACTTAAAGGTTGTAGTTTTATTTTATTATCGCTGTATAAATTTGATATGCTGCACTTTGTAGTGATAATCCTCTACAGTTGAGCAGTGCGCCTTTTTATGTATATTGTTTGTTTATGCTATCTTCCAGATTCCTGGTGTTTTCCGTTGCTCCAAATATAATTTAATTGTTATATAAACTTGTTTTATACACTATGGCCAAAAAGTACAGTATGGCCTTTTAATATAGTGCACACGAACATTTAAATTATCGCACCAATGCGATAAAATTTGTATACTACTCCAGTGTGACCAACATTGGTTTCAAGTCCAATTATGTGGTAATTATCCTTTGTATTTGTACATGGTTAATAATTCGACTTGGAAGATTAGGTTTTACTTTTCGCTGTGTCTTTTTGCATGATTAATTTCTCATGGTGGTTGCATTATCTATTCACAATACAAATCGTCATATTTCAATTTATCGTAATTGATATACCTTATATTGGCAACCTTGTGCTTTCTTTGCCCTAAAACGTTATTCTTTTACAGTTACCTTTTCTTTATGCATAACCTACATAAATATTAAATTTCAGTAATTATAAATTCAGAAGAAACTGAAATGGAAGAGTCAGGTAAAATTACAGAAGCAACAGAACGAAGGAAATCTAGAAAGCAATATGATATAGCATTTAATCGCTACGCTGCCTGGTGTCAGGCAAGACATGTTGAAAATACTTTCACTGAAAATAACTGCTAGCGAATCAATAAACCATCTGCATCTCTCTGCACACGTGACTTGACGTCGTATTCAACGTAATTTCCCTTGTTTCAAGAATCTCGCTATACGAGTTTTTTTTTTACTTTCATTTATCGAGAATCGAATCCGGGAACCATCGCACAGCAGGCAGATGCTTTACCGACTGAGCTACGGGGCCAGCCACCGTGAGTTGATTTCGTTCTAAATGTGATATATCTTAGTTTCGGGAATGTACACTATATGTGATCAAAGGTATCCGGACACCCCCGCAAACATACGTTTTTTCATCTTAGGTGCATTGTGCTGCCACCTACTGCCTGGTTCCGCGACCTAAGTAGTCATTAGACATCGTGAAACAGCAGAATCGGACGCTCCGTGGAACTCAGACTTCGAACGTGGTCAGATGATTGGGTGTCACTTGTGTCAGAAGTCTGTACGTGAGATTTCCACACTCCTAAACATCCCTAGGTCTACCACTGTTTCTGATGTGATGGTGAAGTGGAAACGTGAAGGGACATGTACAGCACAAAAGCGTACAGGCCAACCTCGAGTGTTGACTGACAGAGATCGCCGACATTTGAAGAGGGTCGTAAGGGGTAATAGGTAGACATCTATCCAGACCATCACACAGGAATTCCAAACTGCATCAGGATCCATTCCAAGTACTTTGACAGTTAGGCGTGAGGTGAGAAACCTAGGATTCCATGGTCGAGCGGCTGCTCATAAGCCACACATCACGCAGGAAAATGGCAAACGACGCCTTGCTTGGTGTAAGGAGCGTCAACATTATACGATTGAACAGTGGCAAAACGTTGTGTGGAGTGACGAATCACGGTACACAATGTGGCGAGCCGATGGCAGGATGTGGGTATGGCGAATGCCCGATGAACGTCATCTGCAGTGTGTGTGGTGCCAACAGTAACATTCGTAGGTGGTGGTGTTATGGTGTGGTTCGTGTGTTTCCTGGAGGGGGCTTGTTGTTTTGCGTGGCACGATCACAGCGCAGACCTACATTGATATTTTAAGCACCTTCTTGCTTCCCACTGTTGAAGAACAATTCGGGGATGGCGATTGCATCTTTCAACACGATCGAGCACCTGTTCATACCGCACGGGCTGGGCGGAGTGGTTACACGACAATAACATCTCTGTAATTGACTGACCTGCACAGAGTCCTGACTTGAATCCTATAGAGCACCTTTGGGATGTTTTGGAACGCCGACTTCGTGCCAGGCAGCACCGACCTACATCGATACCTCTCCTCAGTTCCTCACTCCGTGAAGAATGGACTCCCATTCCCCAAGAAACCTTCCAGCACCTGATCAAAAGTATGCCTGCGAGAGTGAACGCTGTCATCAAGGCTAAGGGTGGGCCAACACCATATTGACTTCCAGCATTAGTGATGGAGGGCGACACGAACTTGTACGTCATTTTCAGCCAGGTGTCAGGTTCGTTTAATCACGTGGTGTATATAATATTATTTTATCGATATTTTACAAATTCGAGCCCTGTATTAAAAGAGTGTATATTGTCGTATGCCTCACTTAAAATTATTATTTAACTTCAGAGGATAGCTACTCGCTTATGAGAGGGATCGTTAAACAAACAAAGAACTTCAAACTCGAGGCATCGACGAGGACGCAGCTAAGTTAACTTTACAAAATAGTCTTACACCAACATATTATCTGGCTGAAGGGAGAGGAAAGGAACTCTATTATACCATAATTAAAAGTTAAAAGGCGTGGATGGCACACAATTTATTGGATGAAGTTAGTTACATACCTTTGCCCATTGCCTGCCGAAGAGGACCTCGTGTGTTAGCAGTTGCCCGACTGACTTACCCGAAGCCTACTCACAGAATGAAGCTACGCCAAGTTGGCGTCAGTAACGCCATATCCCTTCCAATGACACACTGCTTCCCCTGAATCGCCCCTACTCAGACAATCTGCCCCTTCCGACCCCGGTAACCAGAGAGCGTCTTAACAAGACTAACATCTGTGCACATGCCACAATATATAGCGTAAACATTCCTACTCGCAAAATAATACCCTCCTTTTAACACTTTTATCATAATCTACTATTTTCATTGTAAGCTGGCATATTAGATTAATTCCATATTTATATTGTCCGTGCCAGGAGTCTTCCTATTGTTTGAAAAATGATTTTATTAATGTTCACATGTTTGTATTTATGAATGAATTCTTTAGCATACTATTCCCATTTACTGTATGTAGAATTTATCCTTGGAACATTATTTCTCTTATTCATTTTAATATGCGTATTTGTCTGTGTCTGAATTTTAGCGTCAACGTGTTCATAAATATGTGCATATACAGAGATCTTTTAGTAGTGTTTAACGCCCGTTCTTGCTGTACAGCACCACAAGCGATGGACACTGGTGATACATGAAATGAAATAATGATAATTGGGGAGGGAAACGTTCCAGGCCTTGATGAGATCTCTAAGCAAAATGTCCGCTCTTTCACGCCCAATATAGAATGGAACGCTAAGGGAACAGCAGTAAAAGTGAGTCCATAAATAAAAACTGAATTTAATTAATTTTGTTCCAGGTATAAGTACCTCCCTGGTATTTTCCAGTTATAAGGACTAAAGGAAACGTGAAAAAAACCTACGCTAGGCAGGACATTCCAGGCGAAGTTTGAGCCACAGACCTCCCGTTCACGAATCCATGCCTTAACGACCTCGGCTACCTGCTGATGTGCGGAATTCAAATTAAGAGAAAATTACTTATGAAAAGCTTTGCATGCATTTGATGTTGTGTTAAATAATCATATACAAATCCAAATCTCTGGAGGAATTATGAATCGGATGCAATGAAATTATTTACTAAATGATTAGTTAACTTTGTCGTATTTTCTGTTTGATTGAATTCTGAACATATCTTCATTAAAAGCATCTTTTATGTTACTACCCAACGGTAACTGATTAAACTTCTCAAACTAGTCATAATTACAGCTCCAGTATCGATATTGTTAGTGTAGTCAACGCATTCGATGAAAACCTTCGAACTGTTTAATCTAACCAAGTGTAACTAATTGATTAATATGAAAATGTTCGTGTTTTTTATTTAAATAAAATTATACATACATTGGTTTCCATCAACCGCACGGACCAACAGAACATAGGTCTTTACAGTACAGAATAATACAGAAAGATGAAGAAATATAGGGGGAAAATCTTATGTGTTACACTCACATGACTTTCTCTACTCTTGTACACACTATTTTTACAAACGTTTATTCTCCATATGCTTCATGTTAATTGAGATGCTAATCTTATTGTTAATTTTCTTGTATATGCAAGGGGAATTGCTAGGCTTTAAGCAATAGTCAAATATTTTAAGACCTGGTTGCTATGTGCAGTATTCCAATCACTTTGCATTACCAGGACAAAAAAAATGAATAACGAATTTCCATTTGAGAAAAAGTATAAGTATTGGAAAATTTAAGTGAATAACAAGCAATATCTCGAAAATGGTTCACTCAACAAAAAATATGTATATGACATAATTTATGTATTTTAACGCGATCTACATTTTCTGTGTAGTAACATTTTGTCTATCTCTTATGGTTTACCAGTTATGCAAAAGTCGTTCACAATGAAGAATACTTTCGGAGACATTCCCAGAAAATTCAAGATATACATTTTATTTGTCATGAAAATATCTTAAACATATGATATTTTAATCAAAATCGTTAGAGTCGTTTTTGAGAAAATTAAAATTTTCTAAAAATGTTCCATGCAAAGGATAATTTGGGGTGGGGGGATTTTCTTGAAAACCTTCGTATCGCATCTCTGGAGTTTTAGTGTTTATCTGACTGTTCGTTTTTTAGTTATGCTGTTCAGACAGACGCACAGACACACACACGGAAATGTTTCCAAATATGCCTTATATGCATTCAGTGCACCTCAAAACATGCATTTCCGGTGAAATCTCGGTATCGAATTTTTGGGTGGAATACAATACTTCCCCTACTTACTATACGTAGTAAGATAAACACATTCAAATATATACTCTTAGGCATAAACAACCCATGAAACAACAGTAAACCATGTTACGATGCATTGCCATGCCCTATATTATCCAAAGAATACTTAAGAAACATAAATAAACACAACTCACTAACAACAAGTGAAATATGACATAAAATAGAACAACTCCCAGTTGGTAGTTCAGCTCTGCTTACACCATCTTCCCTAGTATCAGCTTCTCAGATCTCGGCTGTCTCGCCTTAAGTAGAAATTTACCTATCCCCTCCACGTCTTCTCTGCCTATCAGTAGCGTCCAATATACCCTTAACCCTCCATCCGAATGGTAAAGAATCGCGGTTAATATGTTTCCCTCCATTCCTCTGTACCCCTACAGCTTGCCAAGATATGCACCCACGACTCCTCGCAAATGGGATATTTTCTCACACCATTTTCATCCGTAATTTTTATCATCGCCAAGTCTAAGCCCCACGATCTCCTGTTTAGTGAGTTTGGCGTCTGTTTTGATATATTACTCCATACCCCTCTCAGATTTTACCCAGGCTATACTTCCAACAAAATCAACTCCGTGCATTGCACAATTATTTGTTGGTTCTTAATCCTTCTCCGTGCACTCCATCCTAATTTTGATTTTCATGTCGAATTTATTTCCATTCTCAGCTGTGCAGGTTAGCAGACCGCGCTAATTAGATATCGGTCTCTATGAACATAAGACAAGGGAACTGCCCCCCCAGGGGAGCGGGCGTCATACGAGTGACACTCCCATTCCCAAGAGGTTTTCCATGGGCCGGCACCTGGTTGCCCAAACCGACCTCCCCCATTATGGGTGGATGCGGATACGCCACTTACGCACGTCAACCCCCGAAACGGAAGACTACCGAATAATCTTGGTAGGGTCGACAGTCTCTAGCAACCTTCTACCGGCTATCCAGGGCGGTACCGGAGGACCTTCTGCCGTGTCGCAACCCCGCCTGGCCGGAAAACTGCCCAGACGTACCCAATCTCCTATGTGTATCGGGAACCACTACCCCGCCGAGTCCAACCCAATCCAAACGACACGTTGAGCCCCGAATTCCTTCATTATTCCGCAGTTGGCCGTAATGATGTGCTTACATGGAGAATGTGTGCGCGCAACTGATTTGTTTACGTCGAAGCAGTTCGCGCGCAGCTAATTAGAGTCCTTTCGCGCGCAACTGATACAAACCCTTTTAACTAACTCGCTGGTAAACTCAAAGTTTTCGTAGGCAAGGAAGACTTTGTTTACTTTTTCCTGAGTCGTATATATTTTCTTTATAACCATTAATGTAAATCTTGTTCTTTCCCGTGCACACGACAAGAAAATGTGCCAAGTAATTAGGTTTCTAAGTAACAACAGTTAGATGGGTCAGAGAATAAGTTTTTATGTGAAGTGGGTGGGGAGTTTTGCCCCGCACACGGCGTCGAAAAGAAGAAACTTCTGGGTGAAGGAGAAGTAAGGTTTTTCTTTTAGACTTCGGATGCGGATGAAATGGAGTGAGAAACTAAACAAATGGTTAAATATCGACGAGCCGAAGAAGACAAAAGCACTTAAGAATTTTGGACACGTAGAAAGATGGAATGGCGTTATTGTGCAGGATTACGGGAGAACTGTAAATGAAGTGTAAAGCCCCTGTTTGATGGTATTAAACAACAGCCAATGGAATTGTGTTTGCTCTAAAGCTCCCTTTGTAAAGCGTTTTTGTTCCGCTCTAAGGAAACTTCGATTTATTCCGAGCTTAACCCTGCTAGACTTAATGCAGATGTGCTTTACGGATAAAGTTCGCAGCAGCACTTTCGATGCTCTGCGCTTTTTTTATTTACTTGCACTTTCAGATATTCCGTAGCCATGGAGATAGTGTAACGTATTCCTGTATGCTAAAAGCTGCATTAATTAAGGTAACCTGTGGCCTGAACACCGCACCCTTTACCCGCATTGCGTCCTGGTTAACTAAAGGTAGTCTATCTGAAAACAAAAACTTCCCTGGTAGTTCAAGATGGTGCAAGCGGTTGAAAAAAATTCACAAAAAAAACAATTCTGTTTATAGTGTTTTCTATTAAAATATAACCGTATCGGTATCGAGTTAGAAGAGAAATGGAAAGTACGAGCCATTTACTTTTTGAGCCCTTGCTTTAAGTGTTTTTTCCCTGCTTCTGTTTTATTAATACCACGTCGTTGTACATTTGTACAGTACAGAAACATAGAAGATGTATGTTTTAGTAATTATATAACATATTAATGGGAACATTCAGAATGTTACAGAGGAAGAATAGAGGAAATAGTCAGGGACATAAATCATATCCAGCCGCTCAAGCAGACATAGCTCTGTCGATAGCGTCTCCCATTTTCCTAAAACGTATTCGGAAAAATGTTTGGAGCTGTCGCACTGAGCACAGTTTCTCCTTGAGCACCGCATACACAGAACCGTGTGCTGCCACCGCTTGGAGGGTTCGTTTCCCAGAGTAGTCCCACATGTTACGCACGGACTTACAGGTCATCAGGGGATGATGCCATTAGTCAAGCTTTCCTTACTTCTCGCGACGCCATAATTTAGATACGGAATGAGAAAGTCAACTTATTGAATTATATGTTAGAACAGCGACTTATTTATATCCTTTTTTCTCTTTAGGTTCCTCCTTAGATGCCTCAATTCGCCACAGTTTTTAACATTTGTATTTTGTATAAATTATTTCCGCTGTACTTCATTAAGCTGAATTAAGTCTATGTATCCTTTATAATATCGCGTATTATGGACGGCGTTACGAATACTGTTACATGCTGGGGTGAGGGGCAGAAGGTTTCCAGCAAATTATTAAATTTCGATCACCCCAACATGCACATGGGGGAGCGTAGCTCACTAACGGCAAGAGGACCGGGACCTTGGTGCCTAGATCTAGAGGGAGACCTGAGATTTTGACATAATACAAAAATATTACATAACACACATTACCTGGAATTTATTGACAAATGTTTAGCGACTCTACATTGCACTTAGGATGAGGCGAGATGCCCCGAAGCAGCGGACTAACACACGCGACTTGCTGCTTCAACTGCTCACACACAAAGTGTGACGCTAACTCTGTCCCCCCTCCAACCATGTCTATCCAAGCTAGCCGAGTTGCCATCACCCCAGACCGGTTCTAAACAAAGCCCTATCTGGCGTGTTCCTCGCCAAAGGAGGGATCCTTAAGCCGAAAAATAATCAAAGTAACCCAATAATGCTATCGACAATGCAACACAATAATGCGACTGGTAATTGCAATGCTTGCTGATATGCCACATCATTGTATGTCGCTTTTCTTTTATTGAATGTTTACATAAAACATTCTCTAAAGGAGAGTAGTACCTATGTTATGAAGGTAAAGCAAACCGATGAATTTTAACAGTATTGTATTTTGGAATTTCCTTCTAAAGAAGATAATACTGACGAGCAAAATTTGCAAGATGTTTGTAGCTGAAAAGATCTCAAAATTGCAGAATGGAAAAAGCTTCAAGACGCCCATAATGCCAGACCACACACAGCAGCCATAGTTAAGAAGCAGTCGAAGACGATTGCTTATTCTCCAGATATTGGCGCCTACGCTTTCTGGACAATAACTGAAAAAGAAGCTATGGGAACAAGACTGGGATCACTTCAGTGTACCTTGGCAGAGGGCAGAAATGAATATTGCTCTATGAAAGGTGTATTTTTTGTTGTGTTTTTCCCAGGCATTTGCCAGTTGCGACTACTGGAAAAACTGGATGAAGCCTCAGTCAAGGAGGCCTGTCCTGGCTGGATTCGAACTGCGGACTTTCCGCTCACGAGCCGGTGCTTTAGCGTGCTCGGCCATCCGTAACGGTATGAAAGATGTAGCAAAACTAGAGGGGAAATAGAGACCAATAATAGAACTTAAAGATTGATGTGCTAATTCCTTCCTTTTTTGTTACAAGAAATAGAATGTATTTTAGGCAGATTTGCTTGAGACACCATAAACCTTGGGAGATTTCAGCGCTCTGCTAAGACACTATTTGTAACACACATCTCCCTTTAAAGCAGACTTAAATGTTGCTGGCCAATGTCGAACATACTTCGTATGACATTGAGACAATATTTTATATCACAGCACTATGAATGCCACAGTGATTGTAGTGTAAATTAATATTATTGTATGTACAAGATTTTGGATGTTTGCTACCCATAAGTATTGTTAGGAAATAAGTTTACACGGCCTCACTGAAACTGACAATAGAAGTGGGTAACAATAAACCGAGGGGGTGAGTTGTTTATCACTAAGAAGAGACAAACAAATGACGTCAGGATAGCGTGCCTTTTCTTTAGAAATGGAGGGAATATCTTCCCTAGAGTATATATTTTAGTAGTATTGATTGGCTGACAAAACAGACGTTACAGTGGGCGCGATTTGGTAACCAATAGCAGCTCTATTATAATGTTAAGACAATTCGGGGTGAAGGAGTATATATTCTCGAGCCATAAGCATGTTTCGCGCAGTTCTAAGGAATCTCTCGTGAGGTGCACGTCATACAGTTTGGAAGAATCTTTCGCGAAGTACACGTCGTAAAGTTAGTTACAAAATGTGAAGTACGCGGCAACTAATACGATAGTAATTACATTCGGAAATATAACAGTTTCAGTCAGCCGTGTATAAAGATTAAATATGTGAATTATTAATTAAGTGTGACGGCAATAAAAGTGTAGAAACAAATTATTTTATCAGTGTTATCTTTTAGCAACAACTCCTTTCCGTTTACGCGCCTTGCTCAGAGATACTTGCTCGACTGAGTAATAATAGCTAGCCGGAGGACAAAGAGCCCAAATTTAAAATAATAAAACAAGAGCGCTCAACAAATAAGATAACACGAGCCAGAGAACTGCGACACTATAATGACCAGCATAACGCGCGGAAATAGTTACAACCGATAGCAAAAGGAAAAACTTCAGAATTGTGCTGGAGGCATCAAGGTATTAACTTAATGAAACGCTCCTAAATCTTCCGGATTTTTCACTAACGCTATTGATCCAATGTGATATTTGTACAGAGTTGTGAAAGTTTACGCACGCAGAAGGGCCAAATCCCGATGGCGGAAATGGTATTCTTGGACCCCAAGGATGTGACGCATCTCTCCAGTTAACGAGATAAAGTTTGAGGTCGCATCAGCCTCGGCAGCCACTCGGCTGTGAAATTACATCGTGACGTCACTCTTACCTGAGGAGCATTGCGTGTAAGAAGAAAAACTTGGCACATAACCCAATAAAAACACAGGAGGCAAGTAGAGCGCACACATTACATAAAAGCATTTAGATGAGCAACGGCAAGGGTAACAGTAGGTCCTGTTATGAGACTATAGCTTGTCTCAACTTCAAAAGACATTATGGAAGTAAATGGGATATTTCTGTCTCTTATCTAACACATACATGTTGCAATTACCTTCGTCGTAATGTCGCAAGGTTGCTAATAACATGGTGTAAATATTCAGTTGTTATACTTTTCAGCTTTGAACACATTCTCTGCGGAATATTTTTCTCTATCGGATTATATCATTTTAGAGCCTTTATAGATTTCTAAAGAAAAGTGTTTTTCAGTAAAAGTCCGAAATTTGCTGTTTCTATGCTTACGTGTAGTAACTAATAAACTAGAGGGTATAATGCAACACTATTTTTCTTGCTAGGTAAACTAGTGTGTTTATACCTGCCTAGTTTGAATTTCTTATCTTTAATGAGACAAACGGTATAATTTTTTAAATTAAATATTTTCGGAAAATTGTATACCTATGTAGTAAAAAAATATTGGGTTTACAACTGGGGACCAAGCGGCAGAAAATGTTGAGGGTTGGAGACAGTTTTTAAAAGAAGAGGAATCCTCCGCCAGGCGCGAGGCAGAAGGCAGCAAAGGCTACCATCACTTGTAAGGAAGTGTGCACAGGTATAGCGTTTAGAACACTATGAAGTGATACGTAGGTTATTTATATAACATGTTACATAAATATTGTTACATGCTGGGTAGAGGCCCAAAGGTTCACATGAAAAATTAAACTAATTTTTAGTACCCAGTACGTACATTGAGGGAACGTGTACTCACTAAGCTGCGGAGGACCGAACGTTGAGAGGAGGTTAAGAGGAAGGCGTGGGTTTTCACTGTACGAAATCTATAACACAAATCTACTTACATATTCCTACGTTTATTTCCCAATCGTTTGGGGTTCCTACATTATTAAATATGAAAGGTGAGGGGAGATGTTCTCCGATCCAAAGACCCGCTTGCACACGCGATCCGCTTCACACGGGATATTCAGCAAGACAGACGCTATATCCCCACCACTCGTGGAGACGAAAATAACAATATGTCTCGTAATGACGATGAAACACCCAAATTATTAATACGCCACAATATTTATAGATAATTGTGGAGGAAGAAGGCGAAATATTGATAAACTAAGAAAAAACGCAAAATGATAATGAAGGTGTAGGATTATACTAAAATGAGTGTTAGTAAGCCACAAAAAAAACTAAGGCTACCGGTGTTTAGAAATAGTAGCGTTTAGGACAAAAAAGGAACGAATGAAAGGACCTCTAAGGCAAATGAAGGCAAAGGGGCGGAGGAAACAAAAATGGTTAGATTAACACATAATGTAATAAAGCAAAGTGGAATGCAGCACACCGTTCATTCTTTGCTGTTTGAAAAATCTCCACCCACGTTGAATGTAATTTTTCAAGGGGAAACAATGATGAAACGCTACCAACTGAAAGCTTATCATTTTATATTTCCGTATATATTTGATATTATATATATTTTATGCCCGTAAAATCGTGTTTCGAAATACTAAAAATACGAAGAGGAGAAATAAAATTCAGATGAAAATTAAATGCCTTAGCCTTAAAATAGTAGTGCATATATTTCACTATTTGGTGATGTATCATTCACAAGATAACATTAGATTGGTAGCAGCTGGGCGCCCAAGTTCTGAGCGTATGTATACTACAGTAGCAACAGTGCGCCCCTAATTTTAACCTGTACTATCTTTCAAGCATGAGACGCGCTATAGATAATCAAAATAAAGTTATCAGTGGCGCCAGTTTGCCAGTCGATGTTATTTATCCAGACAGAATTAGCGTTTATCTATAGTAAAATTAATAGTTTGTTCCATTAAAAGAGTCTATACAGAAACTTTACCAGAACGCAATTTTTAAGGGTCCTGTGAACCAAAAAATATGAATTTGAAGCCAAATATAATATTTTGATTCGTTACATTCACATACCTTTCTCTACCTACTATCGTTTATTTTTACATAGCTTCTACAAGCTATTCTTTCGAAAGCTACTTCATGTTGTTCCCTTGTAGTAATATTGATAAAATTCCTTTTCATCCCTATTTTAGTTTCAGGATATTTTAGGTTTTATTATCGTATGCATATTTTTATTTCTTATATCTTTAAAGGGACCATGTTAAATGGACTACAATTACAATATAGATCATAATATAAATTTGTTAGTATAATATTTTATATTAAATGTAGCAGCTTTAGTGAGAATAGTTTGTATACCACTAATAAAGATAGAGGGTAGAGAAGGTCATGTGAATATATATCTCATCAGATTTTTTTTATATCTACTTCAGTTTAATCCATCTAAACGTTTGAAGATATAACTACATTGTACATTTCGTTATAGATACAAAGGGAACAGCGATAGTTAAATGTTTAAGAACTGGAC
This sequence comes from Deroplatys truncata, assembly GCA_030765065.1. Taxonomy (NCBI): domain Eukaryota; kingdom Metazoa; phylum Arthropoda; class Insecta; order Mantodea; family Mantidae; genus Deroplatys; species Deroplatys truncata. The sequence goes on from CM060975.1 coordinate 101,354,760, forward strand.
GAACAATCAATTCTGACAGGACTTTAAAAGAATGACTTAAGTACTGAACAATTCGAAACATTAATAACGGATATCTCGGAAATACCTGATGCCACAAAACAGTTATTTGTAATAATTTCTGTGTTTTAAAGAGATCTACATTTCCTGTGTAGTGCTTTTTCGTCAATCGCTTTATGCAAGGTTGTACAAAATTCCTTCCGAATGAAGAGAACTTCAAGGCTATTCCCAGAAAATTCAAAGTATTAATTTTATTTGTCATATAAATGTCTTTAATATATGGCATTTTAATCAAAATCGTTAGACCCATTTTTTAGAGAATCAAAAATTTCGAAACATTTTCCATATAAATGGTAGTTTTGGGTAGGGGGATTTTCTTGAAAATCTTCGTGTCGCACCTTTGAAAAGTGCTGAACATAAATGCCAAGTTTGGTGTTGATCCGACTTTTCATAAAATGCTTTTTTCGGGGGCCTCAAAACATGTATTTTCGGTCAATAATTTTTGGGTGGAATGTAATACCTTCTCTAACTACAATGTGCTTGGTAGAGAAAGTAGTAAGCTTTTGTATGAATATTGTTCGAAAGGTTTTGAACAGTTGTTTGTGTAACATTGTAAACTATTTAAGTTGTGACAGCAGTGAATATTTAGTTAATTTTCACGAGTGTCGTAATAGTATATTACGATACAAGTATGGCGAGTGCATCACTGGAGAATGAGAAAGAGTCTGAAAATACGAGACGAAGTGTCAAAGACACTTCAGTTCACTTAACGCATTTGTGTATTACATACTGGTTTTTGACGACAGTGACTAATAGAAATAATGCTTACGCTAAAGCTAAATGAATAACTAACATCTGTTGAACATGGTTCCAGTACCATTTGTTACCATCTGTAACTAGGTGGTGAACTGGCAATCAATTATCCTGCCTGGTTCTTGACCTTAAAAAAATCAATAACTTACAGCTTATTACCTAGCTGCTACATGAATTAAGTCGTAAGTAAATATTAACAAATAAAAAGAAAGTAAATAAGCAGATAAGATTTATATGTGCAAAATCAACTATCAGTTAGGATTATGTATGCAATTATAAAAACTCAAGGATTAGAGTACTTAATATAGTCCATGCACATACTTGCAGAAAATAGACAAAACGTGCAGATAGGTTATGTTACCAGCACTGAATGCAGGAAAGTCAACTTTCCATCACCACCACCATCATAATACAAACAGGGATTAGACCATTGGTGATCTGTTCCGACTCCAAAGTAAAGCTGCTCCATTCATCTTTTAGCAGGTCTTACCGGATTTCGTTGTCCTCTTGTTTATAATTTAGTGCTCTTTGGGTAATCCTATCATATTCCATTCTGCAGACATGGTTGTACCAGTTTTTCCTGTATTTTGCTATTTTGTGCGTTAGTTTATCTCTGATATCTTCACTTCTCTGTTTGACCATTAGAGTATAACTGCTACGAACCTTAAGAATTTCGTTTCCACAACTTTTATCCGTTTCATAGAATCTTTATTTAGAGTCCAACATTCAGTCCCATATAATAAGTAGTGCAGGAACTGCTAAAATCTTATAAATGTCAGTAGAGTTTCTTTGCGGAAGTTACTTGATAAACTTCTTCTGATTGTTCCACATATTTGTTGAAATAAATTTAGTTTTCTATTTACATCTTTTGTTCTATCCTTGCCAATGAAAACTCCTAAATAATTAAACTCCGTAACTTGTTCGAGAGGTGTATTATGAATCACAATTTTGGCTCTGGCAGGATATTTTCCATAAAGTGCCATTATTTTTGTTTTCTCAGCTGAAATTTCCAGATTATGTACAGTAGCCGCTATACTTAAACCATAAATGGCCCTTTATAAATTATCTTCAGTAGATGCTATAACTGGTTCGTCTCCCGCAAAAGCTAAAGTGTCAATATTTATACTATCCATTTTAAAATTAGTAGTTAAAATATTTTGCAACTTACGTATGACGTCTTCTAAATAAATATTAAATAATGCGGGTGAAAGTTGGCACCCTTATCGGACACTTTGATTTATTTCAATGTCATTTTCTGTGTGCCTTCCTCCACTTTTAATTCTTATCTTTTTTCCCAAGTATAAATTTTGTACGAGCCTTTATATTTTGAGCCTTGGCAACCCTGAATGTTGTACGTGCCATCTGAAGTTTCCAATGGAAATTTTGACATTTTTGACCATAATATACTTAAAACATTTTGTCAATAGAACGTCATTCGTTTTGTTTACACTAACTTGAAAAGTGTGTGTCAACAAAAACATGGAATTAACTCGTGAAAATGTTCGTGCAATGATTTATTACAACTTTCGACGTGGATTATCAAGACAAGAGTGCATCGATCAACTAACTTCCACATTTGGCGACGAAGCTCCATCCTTTGCCACTGTGAAACGCTGGTATAACGAATTTAATCGTGGCCGCCGTTCGCTCAATGATCAAGTTCGTGAAGGTCGTCCAAAATCAGTTGTGCCAGAAAACATTGATGCTGTGCAAAAATTAATAATGAAAGATCGTCATGCGACATATTGTGAGATTGAGGCAACCCTAGGCATTAGTTTCACCAGCATATATAAAATATTGCATGATTATTTAGCCGTGGAAAAGGTTTGCTCTCATTGGATCCCACATAAATTGACGCAATTTCAAAAAGATGCTCGTGTCGATTGGTGTACAAAAATACTCGAGAAATACAATGGCGGCGCAAAACTGGCCATGTGGCAACAGTGCCTTTAGAGGAACGTAAAACGGTCAATGCCGAATGGTACACAACCATTTGTTTGCCGGAAGTCTTCGGTGAAGTAAGGAAAACCAACAAGAACCGTAGGACCGTTCTTCATCAAGACAATGCGAGCGCACACACATCTCGTCTAACAACAGAGTATTTGAAGGCTCAAAAAAATCGAATTGATGGGTCATCCGCTATACGGTCCTGATTTGGCACCCAATTACATCTTTTTGTTCTGGAACATCAAGAATAAATTGCGTGGACAACGATTTTCGTTGGCAGAAGAAGCCGTCGATGCCTTCAAACATCATGTTTTGGAGGTGTCGCAAGAAGACTGGAATAAATGCTTTGACAAATGGTTGAAACAGATGCAAAAGTTTATTGATCATAAAGGAGAATATTTTGAAAAGCAATAAAGCAGTTTTCAATAAGAAATTACTTTGTTTTAATTATTAGGCTCAAAATATAAATAGTGCCCCTCGTATAGCACGTGTTATATGGTTAGAAAATCCTCTGTCTTTCATTGTTTCCCACATTTTATTTCTATTTACCTTGTCAAATGCTTTGACATAATCTATGAAGGCTATACAAAGTGGAAGATTGTACTTCTTTCTTTTTTCAAGCAGTTGCGCCATTGAAAGGTGCAGTCTAAGCAAGATCTACCTTTTCTAAAACCATGTTGATTTTGCAGAAAAATTCCTTCCGTTATATTTTTTATTCTGTTTGCTAAAATCTTTGCTTATGACTTATAACGTGTATTTAATAGACTGATACCCCTTTAGTTTCTACAGTCTTTTTTACTCCGTCTTTTAAATATTGGAATTATCACGGCTTCTTTCTAATTATCAGATATACTCCCTGATCTCCAACATTCATTTAAAAGATGTAAAATTCGATCATGAAAACGGTCAGAACAGTATGTAATTAATTCCATGTTTATTTGGTCTAAACCAGGTGATTTTCTGTTGTTAATGTTTCTAAAACTAACATGGCAACATGAACAGGAAAAACAACATAGTTTATGTAATGCATCGTTATGAATGTTTCATGCTGGAGTATTAGAAAGAGCCGACACTGATTGAAAGGGGCGCTAGTGTAGCTTTTCCAGCAAGACCGAACCAGACTGTGTCGCTTTAGGACGCAGTGTTTGTTAAGACAGCAGCTGTCCTTTGGTAGCCAGTCCTCAGATCAAAGGCAGGGATACACAAGGGCGCCCCTAGTACATTACACGCCGGTTTTCACCCTATTCTGTTCGTCCAGCCGTCCTTCCATCCGGACCTGTGTTTACTACACTGCGGTCCTTCACGGAAATGCGCTTGTTCTATCCGCTACAGAACAACAGAACATTGCTCTTTTTGTTGCATGGAGACAAGCATTGTCGGCTGTTAATTGATGCCCGTTTAGCACAAACTTTTGTTTTCCTTTTTAGTTGCTACTCTTTTCCGTAGCTGAGAACAAACGAAACCAACATAAATATTATTGCACACTGCAGGCGTGCTAAAAACAAACATTTCAAAGGATTGCAATGGAGAAGTGTTAACTTTTCTGTTTCGTCATGAAATTCAACAGCTTGAAACTTTCACTCGCATGTTTCAGTTTTATTTTCTCTAGAACCTACTAGAGTAGGTACAGAAAGCGCCTATTGAATTCCATCCAAAAATTTGATATAGATATTTCACCGAAATACATGTTTGCAGTACCCTGAAGAAAGATTTTTTTTTAGAAAAATGCGAGTGTGTGAAGGAACAGCATAACTCAAAAACGAAAATCGTATAAATACCAAACTTTGTATTAAGTTCAGAGTTTCCAATAATATAATAAAAAGATTCTCAACAATATCCCCTCACACCAAACTACCCTTTATATCGAAAATGTTTAGTTAAATTTCATTTTCTCAAAAATTGCGCTAATTATCTTGAAATATCGTATGTTTAAGATATTTGCATGACAAATAAAATATCTATCTCGAATTTTCTGCGGATAGTCGGTTCATTTTGTATATATTTGTACTACTCTTATACCGTAAAGGATGGACAAAATATATATCTCGCTAAAACACACAAATATTGTCTTTTGTGGCATTAACCACTTCTGGGATATTCATTATTATTACTTTGAGTTTCATTTTTTTAAAATGTTGTCGCCATCCAGTTGTTGTTCCCGATGTGATAGAATATGGAATTTAAAATACCCCACATAGTGGTCGGCTTTTTAAAGATCGGAATATCGCATCAGCTACTTGTATCTCCCTTGTACCTATAACGAAATTTGTAATGAAACTATTTCTGCAAACTTTCATCTCAATTAACTTAAAAGTAGATAGAAAAACATTTTATATGAACAGTTTATAGATGAGTGAATAGAGAAAGTCATGTAAATGAAACGCATATGTTTTTCTTTTCCTTCCACCAAATTGAAGTCAGTTCTTTGGGAGAGATAAAGCGTTAGTTTAAATGATTTTTGTATCCAATACCTAAAATATCTTATGTGTAGCAAACACACAGCCTTCTCTGCTGTTTATGGTTTGTTTTAATAGCTCTTCTACAGAGTGATTTATGAAGAACCGACACTTATTTCTTTAATTGTTTCAAAACGAGTTATGCTAGCGACAACTTATTATACCTGAAATGCAGAGAAATTTTGGGAGATTATTTATCTCTATAGCAAATGTTGAAAAGTCCCCCATCCTGCATAAGGCACAACTCAACACGTCGTTCCATGTTTCTAGCTACTCGTTGGAGGACTCTGGTGTAAATAGCTTGAATCTCTTGTGTAATGTTGTGCTTCAGATCGTCCAATGTCTGGGGACTTGTGGCGTGAACCCTGTCTTTTAAGTAAACCCATAGAAAGAAGTCCGGCAATGTCAATTCCGGAGATCTCGGTGGCCACAGATTCTTGGAAATTATCCGGTCGTCAAAGAAACTTGCAATTAGTGCCATGGATTCATTTGATGTATGCTATGTAGCGCCGTCCTGCTGAAAATATCCTGGACTCAGCTCTACATCGTCTAGTTGCTCATCAAACTCCATGAAAATTCGTCAGCACCCTGCAGTGTTCACATTGTTTTAAAAAAATTGGTCCCACTATTCTCTGTGCGGATATTACGCACCAAACTCCGATTTTAACCGGGCGCATATGTGCTTCGTGAATAACGTGTGCATTTTTGCTGGTCCAATAGCGGGAGTTATTTGAGTTTAAATAGCCGATAAATGGAACCATGCTTCATCTGTGAACCATGTGATGGACAATATGGCAGGAATTTACACAATGAACGCCTGAAACCAACGACAATAATTCAGTTGTTCCTGTAACTGATGGACAACTGTAATCCTATACGGCTTTAGACCTGCACTTTTCACAGCTCTCTGACACATTTGAGTAGCTGTACCCTGTCTCTTGCGACAAAAATCTTAATGATCTTTTGGGTGACTGATCCAGGCGTACTCTTATGTCAACAACAACTGTGGGAAGCTTAAATGAACGAGTTTTGCCTTTTTCACTCACCAGAGATCCAGTTGTTTCCAATTTGTTTACCAGTCCCGTATTGTGTTTCTTTGAGAAGGATTCCGAACACCAAATTCTCTCTGGTATACCTTTTGAGTAGTTGTATTCGTAATCCAGCATTGCTTTATAAGGAAGAGTCGTTCATTTAATGTGTACTCCAAATTCTTATTGACTATAACAAAATCTTAAAAACAGTTGCCGATAATAAAACTAACAATTACGAATAAAACATGAATATCTGCGCATCTAATGACAGGCAATCGAAACTCAAAAGCATTCTGCTTAAATTAGTGCTAAAATTGGGGCATTGCTTGAATTTCGAACAGGATAATTAAAGAAAGAAATGTGTCAGCTCTTCATAAATCACCCTGTTCAAATTATTCACGCGAAAGCGTGTTTTTCCCTGCTTTTCCTGTTAATAATGACGAGCACGGTGATTTTAGCACGTTATTGGTACGTAGGTATGAATAATGTTCTCCAAACATCACAAAACCGTGTAGCGAACATATGAAAATTTGCCATGGGTATAGAAAGAGCTGCGAGTGTTCACATCAAACTTTTCATAATCAGAAAGTTTGAAGACAAAAATATTTCTAGAAGTAATTTGTTCTATTTAAATGGAAAAGAATTGCTGCTGCTTCTTGCATATGCCAATTTTTTTTATTGTACTACCTGAATTCGTCCTTAATGGAATTTTAACTCGAACCACCGTAATCCATTCTATGTCCCGAAAATTAATATTTCTCACAGCCCATATCCGAGATATCAACGTAATGCAGAAGCAGAATATGTGTTTGGAATGGTAATTTGCGTCAAATATATTATTTGGCATATTCGTAAACTTCAACAATACCTATAAAATTCCATAAATATGAACAGGTCTTACGGCACTTTCACAAACTTACGATATACTAAGAAAATCCTTAGAACAGTTCTAGAGCAAATATGACGATAAAATTTCCATGTGATGAGTTGCACACATCTTGCACACATAGCAGACGCCAACGACTTACTAAAGCAGCAATCAACCAAGACTACCAACATCATCGACGCCATCCAGGACCTTCACGCTGAGGTGCTGAACCTTGCCAGCAGGCTCTCTGCCCTGGAAGAGCACCTCAACTCACAGTTCACGGAGGTCGTCAGCATCATAGACGAATCTCACGACGTCACCAAGAAACGCCTCGTCAACAACGTCAACAGCCACTTCGCCGAACACGCAGAATCTATGAAGAAACTAGATCGCCACTACGCAGACATCACAAAATAACTCGCGCAGCACCACAAAGAGGCACTCTCCAAGATTCAACAGCAACACCTAGACGCACTCGACTTCATGGAGGAAAGCCGCAACCAGACGGCTGACGGTTTTGATCGCCTTCAGGAGCTCAACAAACGCATGGAGGGGAACCTGCACCATCATCTCGACAACCCCTCTCCACACGCTGCATCGCCTCATCCGCGTGCCCGGAGGTAAAAGCCCGGGTGCGCAACCACCGACGCGGGACGACTCTACGCCAACTCTACGCCACCCACACTCCGATGCCCGGAGGTAACAGGCCCGGGCTTGGTACCATCATCAACTGTTAAGCCACCACTGTTTTCTAGGTTACTGTCAGGGCCTCGGCCATGACTTTTACCTATTCCCCACTGAGGAGTGTGTCCACTTTGGACCTCTCCGTATTTTAGTAATTACCCACGAACCGCAGGTTTGCTTCGGCGGTACCAGCCACCACGATGCCAATTATGCCCCCAATAAATAGCGCCACCACAGAACAAGATCCTTCTGTTCCTCTTCCTTTTTCCTTTCTACAACCTTTATATATATCTGTTTTTCCTTAAACATTTATTCCTGTTCCCCCCCCCCAAAAAACAATTGCCTTGGGTGGCATAAGTTCCCTTGGAATCTCCTCATTGCATGTTTGAAGAATGCCTAAAAAACTGCCTTTTATAGGATTTTTCGTTTATAAGCTATACCATTAAAACATTAATGCAAGCAAACTGACAGTCATTTTTAAAGAGGTCTATTTTCGTCATTCAGGAGTCCTCGAAACAAATAGTTATAACGAAATCTTGACTTCAAATTTTTGGTTGGAATTAAGTACGTCCACAAGCGAGCTAACTGTATAGAAAGTGGAAACGTGGCTATTAAATTATTGTAAATATGTAGGAAGTTTTAATTTTGCTTGTTTTTAGCATAATGCAAGAAAGTTTAAATTACTTTTGTTTTACAATAACTGTACTCTAATTTTCTTTCTTTTGCTTACAAGCAAAAATTAAAAATGCTGTTTTGATGCTTAAAATCCGAAGTTTAAAAACACTAAGGTAAAATAATATGATTTCTGTATTTCTACGCTCAGTGGGCTAAAGACCAGCAGTAATTTATCGTAATAATTTTTTTCCGTGCTGGTCTCTGTGTACAAAAGAAATGTATGTACAACAAGCCAAAGCGCGCCTTTCCGTATAGGCAACTTCTACAGCAACTGTGTATGCGGGTTGCCTGGCAATTTTCTGCAGGCGTTTGTGTTAGAATCTTCCTCCGGATTACTTCGCCTTCTTCGTTGCACTTGAATTCGAAGTTGGGGAATTATCCAACATTTCGTTTCCGAGTTACACTGTTCACTCACTCATACGCGAGTTCGCGTTTTTATAAGAATGACATACGTATTCAGGGGAACTTAAAACATGTATCTCCGGAGGAATCTCGACATCGTGTTTAATAATGGAATAGAATACTTCTTTACTTACTATAGGAAAGCGATAAATTGGAAACTAATGGATTTAAAATCAATATCAATAAGCTTTGAAGACGAAGACACCTTCACAAGTGCCAATCTTTGTTAACATTCTTGGAGGAGGTATTTAGGTCAACAAAATAAGTATTCTATTCAGCATGTTACACATAAAAAACGTAAAATTAGATTCAATGAAAAAATGCCCTAAAACTCCTGTATTATCATTCTTTTTCGCGACTCTGGACCTTCGTTCTTCAACTGTGGAGTTGGCCACCCTACATATATTTGAACAATGTCGCCATCTAGTTGGATAAGCCTTAATGCGTATTAATATTTTAATCATTGAAGAATAATAGATTGTCACGTTTGACAATTCACAGCCAATTCTTCTTAGTATTTTTGGAAGTTGGTTAGCTCACAGAGAATAATGGAAAATTCTTATGAAAGGCCCCGAATTGTAGTAACTTTCTGTCAAGAAACATGGTTTTGTATTTATAGTAATTCCTTGTTACTTACGGGTTTCTCACTACTTGTATATGAAACGCCTGAGTCAGTATTTAAAGGATTTAATGAAAAGGGCAGCAATGTTATCGGGAGAATATTAACATCTGATAGGAAAACAGCGTTTTATAGTGAAATTATAGTTGGGGTGCCGCAATTCACCGAATGACCAAAACATATAATATACACGACGCTCGTAGCAGCACGTAAAAATGAGCAGACAACCAGAGAGAGAGAGAGAGAGAGAGAGAGACAGGGTGGGACTATTGGGACTAGGCCATGACTCGAAAGTACCATTTTTCGCCGCCTGGTGTATGGGATGGCTGTGACTTTTAATTGTCAGACTAAATCATGCATCTGCAGCAGATTTTATGTCAAAGTTTAGTTAGCCCCCCCCCCAACACTACCTGAAATATTTTTCCAGTATACAAGGCTTTCGTATTCAACGTTGCGATATGTATAAATTTTCAATACGTCAACAGGCTTCACGAATCCAAAATTACGATATTCCTTGTTGTATATTTATAAAAATACTCGCAGATTTATATGACCACTTGTCAGGTTTTCGTGTTTTGATATAGGAGCTGTGCGCTTGCCCCAGCTTGAACGGGAGCCATAATATCGCTTTCTTATACGAAAATAGCTTATTTCTGGATGTTGACATGTTGGCTATGTTTATTATGAACAATTTTTTTTATTATTATTCTAGCTAGCTTATCGTGCAGCAGAGCAATAAATCGCCAGTTCCTCTGATATACGCAGTAGCGCTGCTTTCCCATCTTCCTGTATCGTACAGGATGATGGAAATGAAGAGCAGAAGGCCGTGGAATGGAAAAACACACAAAGACTACGTAGCCTGCAGCTAGTAGCCCGTGTACGTCTTTCCCTCTCCGGCTGCCGGAACTGCGTTTAATTTGTCATTTTTTTGGTGTTATAGTATAATCTTATACAACTCTGTATGGAAATTAAGCGCTTGTAAGTTTGTGTAATAAATTTATTTTTATCTTTCCTTCCTTGGTGTAAATCCACACGAAATGTGCGTTATCAGAGGATGATCATGAATGCAACAGTAATATTTCATTCACCTGAATAACAAAGACTTCTTTGTATACGGCAAAAACTCCCAGTTGTTACAGTTCCTTTTTATTTGTATAGCCCCTCTAACTTCCATGGCCATATCACAGGCTCGGAAGCAACTCATTGTATTTGTTACTCGTTGATTTTTTTATAACGCTGGCTTCATTTAATTATTGCTAACATTCACTCATAAGGTCATACCAAAGGCCTTGCGAAGGATAGAGAATGATTGTAATTAAAAACAATCTGATGCGTTGCATTCACATCACTTTTCTACTCGCTCTTCTACAAAATATTGTACCAAAAGGTTATTCTTTTATCTACTTCTTGGTTTTGTTATCTACTTTTTTACTTTCTCTATCACGCGTATAGTAGGTAGATAAGTTAATGCATTCCACTCATAAACTTGATACAGAGATTTCATGGAAATACATGTTTTGAGGCACCTTGAATCCAAAAAAGCATTTTTAGAAAAGGGTCCGCGCTCGTGCGCTTGTGTGTGTGTGTGTGTGTGTGTGTGTGTGTGTGTGTGTGTGTGTGAATAGCATACTTAAAAACAAACCATCAATAAATACCACACTTGTTATTTAGACACAGTACCTACCAAAGATGTGACAAAAAGATTTTGAATAAAATCCCCCACACCAAACTACGTTTTACATGGAACACTTTTCAAAAGTTTTTATTTTCTAAATAATGGCTGTAAATATTTTGATTAACATATCATATATTAAAGATATTTACATGACAAATAAAATGTACGTATTTAATTTTCGGAAACACCCTGTGAAGTCCTCTTTATTTGGAGGAACTTTGTATAATTTAGTATAACGGAAAGTTAAGCCACCACTCAAAAATGTAGGTCTCCTTAAAACACACAATTTACTTCAAATAAATTTTTTCTGGCATCAGCCATTTCCTAGATATGCGTTATTAATGTCGATTTCTTCAATGCTTTTGTCACTCTTTTTGAGTCACGTCGGCTTTCAGTTGTTTCTCGCGATTGCTGGAAACAGTATGCAAGTTTAAGGTCAACATATAGCATCCAGTTCTTAAACTTTTGACTATCACTCTTCTCTTTGTACCGTGAAGGAAGTTTATAGTAGGAGGAGTTGTAATGTAGTTCAAATGTTGGGGAGCCGAACTTGAAGTAGTTGCAACCACGTACGGTACGAAGTTTCCGATTACCTTCGCCCCAATGTTCACTTTTCGTTGGTCTTCGCCCCAAGTTTACTTTCCGGTGGCCTTCGCCCCAACGATTAGGAATGGGCTGTGTATTTTATGTTTCTTTGAATATTATATATATTTAGGTTTGCCTCGGCTGCGTCAGTATTAATTTGTGGAAACATGTGTCTCTTTGCAGGGGGTGATGTGACTAAAGAATGTAGGCTTACACAAATTATAATTTTTACTTCACTCCATTTATTAATCCTTCACACGATTAAATAAAACTTCACTGATATAGAGAGATGTGAGATTATTTATTAATTGCACTTTTAAACACGTAAACTTTATAATATTCTCGCCGTAATGAATTTTCGGCTCACGTATTTAACTGCTTGTGAACGCGTATAGCGTCAGGTTGTGAACGCTGTCTACTAGCGACCGACTTCTACCACTTAAATGTGTACAATTTGCTCTATTTCAAGTCTCTGATTGGCTAAGTTTACTCCAATAGAATACTTTTATTTAACTTTGAGATTTTCTGGTTGTTGATTGGCTATTTATAAACTGTTTTAAAAATTACATTATTGTTGCCCCAAGAATTACTAGTAGTATTATTAAAATTTCCAATTCATTATTGCCTCAAGGTTACCTCATTGTTACCTCATTCTTAGCAACTTTCGGCCTCTATTATCACAGTTCCTATATTGTTAAATTACCTAATGCATTCACATAACATTATTAAACATGTACATAATACAATGACTTACATGCATTTTATATAATTTATACACATATTGCTTTAAGGCGGCCTGTTATTGTATTTTATATTATATAATTAGACTGAAATCATTTAAGTGTTACAAATACTGCCTCAACCGTAACGAAATGTTTAATGTAGCTATTTCTGCAAAGGTTTATCTGAATTAAAATGAAGTGGATGGAAAAATAAAATTCTTAATTTGTATGGCCACTACTAAACGATAGAGGGTAGAGAAAGTTATGTAAATGTAGCACAACAGAAATTTTTTTTATCAAGACGAGGCTGTTGTTCAACACAAAGGCAAAGAAGATACATAGTGCTTTTCTAACACTGTGGCCACCGTACGGTTACTCGTTCACCGGCCGCCACACCTCGAACTCTCGCCGAAACAGTTACATACCTTCGCAGTCGCATCACCTTCTCATATTTAGAGTTACAATTACAATGGTAATAAGCACACATCCTATCGTAAGAGATGTTGGAAATGTTGTCCTTCTCTATCCCTATATTTCTGGCATTTCATTCACACTGGGGAGTTCGATATCCAAAAGTTCCTACTTGATGTTTTGTTTTAGTTCGTCTGTGGCAGTAATTTTTATCACAATAATGTAAATGCCAGTGTGATTGTAGTGTAAATAAGCATTATTGTATGACATTGATTTGAGATGTTTGTTAATTATAAGCATTGTTAGGAAATAAGTTTACACGGCCTTACTGAAACTGACAATAATAGCGGGTAACAATGTGCGAGGGGGTGAGTTGAATATTAATTAGAAGAGGCAAACAAATGACGTCAGATTGGCGCGCTTTTCTTAGAAATAGCGGGAATATTTTCCCTAGAGCATATGTTTTCGTAATTTTTGATTGGATATAAAAATAGACGCTAATGTTGGCGCGTTTTATTAACCAATAGCAGCTCGGTTGTAATCTTTAGGCATATCGGGGTGTGGAAGTATAAAAAGCTAAAGTCAGAGGCAGATTTCGTCAGTCCAACAGAAGCATTCACGCGTTATACGTCGCACAGTTAGTTCATCAGAATCGTTCGCGGGTTACACGTCGCGTAGTTCAACGGAAGCATACATAAAGTACACGTCGCAATTCTATAGAATCTCTCGCGTCTTATAATTTGTTGTAAATGTGAAACCGAATTAATAATGTGCAGTAAATAAGTGATTATAGTGATATTAGAAAATATAACAGTTTCAGTTTGGCGTGTATCACGAATCAATATGTGATCTTAATTGTGACGGTAATAAAAGTGTAAAAACAAATTCTTTTATCAGTGTTATCTTTGAGTAACAAAATCCTTTCCGCTTACACACCTTGTTTAAGAGATTTTCTCGATCGAGAAATAATAGCTAGCCGGAGGACAATGAACCCAATATTCAAAGTATTAAAACAATAACAGGCGCTCAGAAATAAGATAACACGAAGTGACCGCGATAAATTGGCTTCCATACATGGGTCATATAAACATGAAGTATCCTCCAACTATAAACAAATATCCCACTTCACGTCTAATGTATGGGGTTTGTTGCACATACCTTACTTTTGAAATTTCCCCATTAATAAAAATTACATGCAGTTAAATCAGGGGAATTTTCTACTAATTAACCTATATTCAAAAATTATTCATTAAATTAAATTTAATGACATCAGCTGTATGCGCAGTAGCAAAAGTCTTGTTGAAAAAATCTTATGTGTTACATTCACATGAGTTTCTCTACTCTTGTACAAACTATTTTTACAAACTCCATATTCTCCATATGCTTCATGTTAATCGAGATGTTAAGGGAATATGGTAGTATTTAAGTCAAATCTTTTAAGAGCTGGTTGCTATGTGGCGCATTCCATTCTCTTTGTATGTCCAGGACATAAAAAATGAATAACGAATTCCCACTTGAGAAAAAGTATTGGAAAATATAAGGGAATAACAAGCAATGTCTCGAAAATGGTTCACTCAACAAAAAAAAATGTATATGGCATAAATTGTGTATTTTAACGCGATCTACATTTTTTGTGCAGTAAAATTTTGCCTATCTCTTATGGTTTATCAGTTATGCAAAATTCGTTCATAATAAAGAATACTTTTAAGAGACATTCCCAAAAAATTCGAGAAATACGTTTCATTTGTCATGAAAATATCTTAAACATATGCTATTTTAATCAAAATCGTTAGAGCCATTTTTGAGAAGATTAAAATTTTCGAAAAATGTTCCATATAAAGGGTAATCTGGGGTGGGGGGATTTTCTTGAAAACCTTCATGTCGCATCTATGGAAGATACTGAGCCTAAATACCAAGTTTGGTGTTTATCCGACTGTTCGTTTCTGAGATATGTTGTTCACAGACAAACACACACACACTCGTGGACATGTTTCCAAAAATGCTTTTTTTTGGATTCAGGGGGTCTCAAAACATATATTTTCGGTGAAATCTCGGTATCGAATTTTTGGGTGGAATACAATACTTCCCCTACTTACTATAGTATTAGAGAAAGTAAAAATCCATACTGACATACAGCATGGATCAGCTGTTCATAAAATTGTGTCATTCATGTATCTCTCTGCATTTGTTTGTTCAAAAAAATGTAGCTCCTATTATTCTGTTTGCATTTACTTCACACGGATTGCAAGGGAATCTGTTGTGTAAAATCGAGTTTCTCTGTACTCCAATGTCTGTTATTTTGCGAGGAAACACAACCGTATAAATGGAACCATGCTTCCCCAGAGAAAAATATTAAGCATGGGTTAATTACTATATAATTTCACCAAAAAAAATTTAACAGACCCTCATATTAAGAACTAAAAGAAAACCCCAGGCGAGAAATTTATCAAATGTCCGATATTGAACTCTCCAGTGTGAACAAAAGTTTCCTGAGAAGAGCCAGAAATATGTGAATAGAGAAGGACAGCATTTCCAACATCTCTTATGATAAAAGATTTGCTTATTGTCATCGAAATTGTAACTGCAAATATGAGAATATGAGGCGGTTGTGGGGATATATCTGCTTTGTTGGAAGTTCGAATTCGGCGCCCGGCGCGTGAGTAGCCGTGCGGTTGCCACAGTTTGAAAAGAAAAGACTATATATACACGAGGGCGTTTCTTTTTCCTCTTCTTTCTTTGATCAGGTCTAGCCACTCAAGCAGCCATTGTCCTACTGTCTGTAGCTGTCTTTTTTCCTAAAGTGTATTCTGAAACAAGTTTGGAGCTGTCGTACTGAGCGCAGTTTCTCCTCCAGTACCACAGATTTTTAGAAAGCGGACCACTATGTAAAATTCGATACCCCTCGCATTATCACGAGAAAAAGCGAATAGCGACTTACTACTTGCAAAAGTAAGTACTTTAAAATGCAAATCAATAACAAAGAATATCTATGAAATAGCTAACAGCAAAAAAATGTTGTTTGATATAAATTATATGCTATAACGATATCTACATTTTTGTTTTGTTTGAGTAACGATTAACCATTTATGAGAAGTCATTCATAATGAAGAGGACTTCACAGGCTATTCGCAGAAAATTCAAGATATATATTTTATTTGCTATGTAAATATCTTAAACATATGATATTTTAATCAAAATTGTTAAAACCATTCTTGAGAAACTAAAACATTGACATAGTATTTACGCCTCTCCTACGATTTAATTATGCTTGTGTTTGTATGTTTATTGCCTCGTTCTGTTTTATTATATAGCAGAGTTCTTTCAGATTTGCAATGTAAAGAAATATGTCTGTACCGATATTTTATTTTTTGTAACGTTCCGCACCAGCAGAAATGTAACAAACGTCAACAAAAAAAAAAATAGAAAAGGGTATTGCACTGTGTGCTAGACGTTCGTAAATGTCTTTGTTAGTTGGCATGCAAATACGACACAAGTAACTTGATGCCACGGAAAGCCGAGAATACTCCAGAAGCAGGGGTTTTTCACTGTATTCTACCATGTGAACAGAAATTTGTTAGTGTTTAAACGTAAAGTAAGTTCGCTCCAGCTCGAGGACGAATTGAGTTAGTTTATAAGTTTCAATTCACGCCTCTCAGAACGGTATATATCTGAAGTGCTTGTCAAAATTTCAGGCAGTTTTGGACTTCAAAAACTGGAGGAAGCTGTGCTCCTCGCAACAAAATTTTTGCGCTGCAATTGCTTTAAGAAAGTACCTCAGTTGTGAACATAGCTTCGCGAATAATATGCGCCAAATGTGACAAGAAATTCACGGAGAGGGTAACTAAACATGCAGAAGTCTTGTTATACGCGTTGGACAAGTAATTATGTAATGCGCTGGTAGAACGTAAAGTGCAACCATGTACTTTATTTAACACACAGCTTGAAAGGTTGGTTGTAGGTTTCCTGTTACAACACGAAACAATAAAAAGAAAAATGTGTAGTGAGTTTTATATGCGGTGTCGTCTACTGTTATTTTTTGGTGGAAGGCAAACCTACTTCTACTTGCTACAGTTAACTAGTAGAGAAAGTAAAAAGGTTCCAGCGGGGAATCGACATCCGGAACCTCAGGGTTGAGGAGCAAGAACGCTGACCAATCAACCACAGAGGTGGTAAAGTTTTGGGGTACATATTTAGGTACTGTTATAAACATAACGTGTGTTGATTAGTATAAATGCTGCTTCGATTCGCCTGAGTGTATTAGCCGCACAAGACTAGCGTTTATCTGGCTAGTGACAGCACAGTCGCGGGTTTTTGCGCCATGAAAATAAATTTTCGCTGTACATTCAGGGGAGCTTGGCTTCTGCTTCCTCAAATTCGAATGGGGGAAACAGGCTGCTGATTTTGATTTTTCATTTTCTCTCTTTCTCTGTCTCCCTGTCCCTCTCTCTCAATTCATCCCAATCTAATATACTAAAATTAAATTAGAACAAGTAGCAAAACATTATTACAACACATGTGCATCTGCACTCGTTTAGACACAATGTGGGTCTACCTCCCTCTCCGCTAACCCGTATTTCCAAAGCACATAAACGCTACTTTCGGCAGGCTATTATATTCGTTCCTCATTGCGTTTGTAATGATTCACGAATTGGTAAACCCACGTAGTTGAAATGTTATACGTAGGGGTTTGAAGAAATATCCTTGACACCAAAAGCCGCTGTTAGCCAATTCAAAAACGATAAAAACATCAAACGTCGAGTAATTCTACCCCAGGAATTAAACAATAGAGCATTTGGTGGGTTTTTATATCAAGAGTTCACCTTTCCACACCTATTGAGTACGATGCAACTGGGAAAATGCCAGGAATGTAAACGTTATACAGGAAACCCGCATTTGGTCAACCACGATGCATAGGAATTTGATAATAGAGGCACCAGCTAATGAAAGAGCGCAGAAATAAAATTTTCATCGGTTTATCTCTTTTGTTTCTATCTGGTTTCACATTCTCTTCATATGCCTTGTGTTTTCCAATACTGTTTAAACAAGTGAACGCGTGCGGAGTCGTTTGCATATTGTTTTATCTGGTTGCCTCGGCAACCGCTTTACTATTCAGCAGGGGATAAAAGTTTTCCGGGGAAAATTGTGGAGAAATCTGTTCAACTTGCTGACGAAGGATACATAAACAAAGCGGCTCAAACAGGAACGTGGGCGTAAAATCCTAAACGTGTCATAAAACGCGCAAGCATATGGAAGATAATCACAGACCAGCACTTTCATGCGAAGCAAAAAAAAAAATTATGAATGCTGCAAACAGACTTTTAGATATCAGGAGAAAGAATACAGTCTATGTTAGTATCTGTTTTCTCTGTCTGCTTGCGTTAGACTTCACTGGCTAATTCTCCGAGTATAAGGCCATATACGAACAACACCGAACTATCTGTACCCCAACAATCATCATCAGGTGGCTCGACATAAACAAAAAAAATCTGTTGTTACATTCGCATGACTTTCAATACCCACTATCGTTGATTTTATATACCTATTACGAACGGTACCTACGAAAGTACATTTTTCTATCTGCTTCATGTTAATCAAAATAAAATATTGTAGAAGTAGTGTCATTACATATTTCATTGTAGGTAAAAGAGATAGTCAGATGTAGCTATATGGTGGCCTTGAAATCCCATACTCTTTCCCAGGACATCATGAGAAACAACTGAAGATTGACAAAACTTGAAAAAATTCTAATGTGTTACACTCACATGACTTTCTCTACTCTTGTACAAGCTATTTTTACAAACGCTTATTCTCCATATGCTTCATGTTAATCGAGATATCGAGATGTTAACCTTACTGCTAATTTTCTTGTAGATGTAAGGGGAATTAGTAGGCTTTAAGCGATAGTCAAATGTTTTAAGAGTTGGTTGCTATGTGGAGTATTCCATTCTCTTTGCATTACCAGGACTTTTTTAGATATATGGCAAAATCGTTAGCTATTTCTTTGTCAACAAACAATTCCCTTTAAAGAGTTGTTTCTGGTGAGGGATTTTGTTTTTAATTTTTTTTTAGCATTTTTGGAAGCATTTTAAATACCAAGTGTGATGTTTTTTCGACATTTCGCTTAGTAGTTACGCTCTTCACACATACATATAGATATTTGTCTAAAATACGTTTTTATTCAGGAGGCCTCAAAACATGTATTTTCGGTGAAATCTTGAGATTGAAATACCATTCACCTACTAGGTACATGGTAATAAAGTAAAAATCGAACGACTTTCTCTACCCATTACAGCGTCACATAATCCCTATACAGCGTGCTTCAGAAACAACGCGTAATTATCCATATAATTTAGATAAACTCCTTTAAAAATCGGAGTATTTTACAAAACAGAACCTCGTCCATTATTGTACAACCGTAAGATCGTCTACAACTTTTTGAAACCTGCCCCAGTAGTGTGGGGTTAGCTGCCTGCCTTACATTGATGTTCCGAGTTCAAATCTCTGTCAGGTTGAGTTGCCCTGGTGCTGTTTTTGCCGGAGTTTTCCCTTATTGTAAAAAGGTGAATGTTGGGTAACTTTAAGCTCTATGGACCCTGGACTCATTTGAGCATCTGTTCACACATTTCATTCATTCTCAGACATGAACCACCCGGTTAAAGGACGTTAAACTATGAAAAAACCTGTTTAAATAATAAGTTATTTTGTTTTCTAAAATATGCTTATTTTCTGTAGTTACATTCAGAATTTTATTTGTTAAATACAGTAACTGATAGCTGTGGAACCAGTTTGATTCTTGACTTTTTCTATCAGATTTCGTTTGTTGAAAAATGTTTCGTTTGTGATATCGGTTTAAAAATGTGTATAACAGAAACTAAAATTGTAATTCTTATTATTATTTAACATATATGATGTCATCAGAAAGTGGACCAATGAGATGAAACGATATGTTGAATTTTGACCTCTCACAGCCGGACGCAGCGCAACAAAATTACCAAATCCCTTTGCCACCATAGGTCTTCCATTTCTCTCTGAAATAGGTAGACATTCGTCTGTTGCAAGATGATTCAAGAAGGTTTAAACACTCAAATATAATTGTTGTTATATAATTTGAGTTTAAATAAGACTTAAATTCTTATTTCATTCCTTAAATAGTGGATAGAGAAAATCATGTGAATGTAGCACACACTTTTACTTCCTCATGTGTGTGTGTGTGTGTCTGTGACAGAGAGAGAGAGAGAGATCAGTATAACTCAAAACGAAAACTCGGCTAAATACCAAAATTTGTGTTTAAGTTACCATCTTCCATAGATGTAATACGACGATTGCAGAAAATCCCCCCACGCTAAACTACCAAATATACGCAATTGGCATACGCCAAACATGGAAAAAGCTTCGTTGTTTTTCTCAAAAATGCCTCTAACGATTTTGATTAAAATATCATATGTTTAAGATATTTTCATGACAAATAAAATGTACGAGTATATCTTGAATTTTCTGGGAATGTCCCCAAAAGTATTCATTGTGAACAACTTTTGCATAACTGGTAACCCATAAGAGATAGACAAAATTTTACTAGACAAAAAATGTAGATCGCGTTAAAATACACAAGTTATGTCATATACATTGTTTTTTTTTTTTTTTTTTTTTTTTGTTGATTGAAGCATTTTCGAGATATTGCTTGTTATTCCCTTAAATTTTTCAATACTTATTTTCTCAAATAGGAATTCGTTATTCATTTTTTTGTCTTGGATATGCAAAGAGTATTAATCTGTAGCAAAGAGAATGGTGCTGCACCTAGCTACCAGCTATTAAGAGATATGTCTATGCTTAGAGGCTACTGTATTTCTATATTGCCCTTGCAAATACAAAACAAGGGGAACATAGTACACCTTAAGCGATAGTCAAATATTCTTAGAACTGGTCGCTATGTATAAAATATAATTCTCTTTGCATGTCAAAAGATCGTTTCTGCAAAGTATATCTCGATTAATATGAAATAGATGGAGAATAAGAGTTTGTAAAAATAGTTTTACAAGAGTAGAGAAAGTCATGTGTAACACATCAGATTTTTTTATTTGCAGAGCCTGAAAATGTATCATTAGGGTGCAGTTCTTCCTCATAAATTGGGATCAGGCGCACATGGTACAACTTCATATTTGCTACATACGAGTATGTCTCTTAATGGTTAAAAATCTAAACGAAAGGAAAGCGGAAGTACGCAAACAAACGTTTGGCCTTTGATTCTCCCCGTGAAACTTGTAGAAACATTCTCACAAGGCTTTTGTGACCAGTTCCCTATCAAAACTTTACCAGACCGGTATGCACGTACGTAGGAGTGGATGATCCTTTTGATGTGAAATCCGAAGTCATGGCTACTGTGCTGCGGGTGTTGAGCCACATCAAAGAGTCTTAACTTGCAGATAACCAACTATCTTTACCTTACTCTGAGTAATTAACAAGCTTGGCACCTAAATATTCAAAATGGCCCACGGTTATCTCAGTCTCTTCTCTGCCAGCTCCGTCTTTATGGTGCATTATTCATACAGCTCTCCCAAACACAGGGTGTGTAGCCAACATCCCATACTACATGTTGACCTCTGCTACTTTACTCTTAAGGGTGCTAGCTAATTACGAGGGCTGTCCCAGTAGTATCCGACCTAACAAAGAATTCACAAAAATGTTGGAAAAACATCTTTATTTCTCTACATAGTCTCCGTTCAGCTCGATACACTTTTCCCAACGATGTTCAATAGCTTCGATACCCTGTTTATACTGAGAACCATTGAGTTCTGCAAAATAGCCATCAACTGCAAACTTCAGCTCTTCACTGTTGGCAAATCTTTTAGCACCAAGTCATTTCTTCAACTCTGGAAATAGTAAATAATCAGACATGGCTAAATCTGGCTAATAGAGTGCATGAGGAAACAATTCAAACTTTAACTCATTGATTTTTGCCATGGCGATAATGGATGTGTGAACTGGTGCATTTTGTTAATGAAACAGCCCTTTCTTTTTTGCTAAATGCGGCCGTTTTTGCTTTATTTCATCATTTAAATATTGCAGTAAGTTTGCATAATACTCACCATTGATTGCTTTTCCTTTTTGAAGACAATCAATGATAATTATCCCACGCGCATCCCAAAAAACTGACTCCATGACCTTGCAAATGGAACTGTCTCACTTTCTTTGGATCCGATTCTCCACTTTCAGTCCACTGTTTTGACTGTTCCTTCGTCTCAGGTGTGAAGTGGTGAACCCATGTTTCATCCATGGCTATGAACCGCCACAAAAACTCGATTTTATTGCAGCAAAACATCTCCAAACACTCGACTGAAACATCTTCACAATGCTGCTGTTGTTCCAGTGAGTAAACGCGGCACCCATCTTGCGCATAGCTTTCTCATGTCTAAATTTTCAGTCTATGCGATGTACAGCACTTTTTAAAATGCCTACGATGTCTGCTAGCTCGCGCACTTTCAGTCGACGGTCATCCAATACCATGTTGTGCAGTTTCCTCACAATTTCTGGCGTGGTCACCTCATTTGGTCGACCACCGCGATGTTCGTCTTGGCAGCTCGTACGTCCTCGCTTAAACTCTGCCACCCAATATTTTAGTGTTGAAAACGAAGAAGCAGACTCCCCCAGAGTAGAATCTAGCTCAGCTTTAATATTAGTTGGACTAAGATCTTTCAAATGAAAGTACTGTATCACTTAACGACGACTAGTTTTATCCATGTTTACAAATTTGCTGAGAGCGTTCACTATTAATGGCTGCCAAACAAGTACTAAACGACGTAGCATCATCAAATTTCAGACTTAAGCTTTATAAGCTTGGTACTTTCTACCACAGTCATTTGTTTGAAACAACCACCACTATCTCTACGTCAGGTCGGGTGCTTCTGGGACTGCCCTCGTACTACAAAATGCAAACATTTATCTGAAATTTTTATCATAGGTTTGTTCAACACAATTGCAGCAAAAACTAAATTTCCCAGCTCTATGTGCATAATTTTCCAGAAAGACATTTTAAAGTCTTGACATTGCAAACTTTTAAATACTGCATATTCTTTTACTAATATTGTTATTTACAATAAAAGATTTCAGTTTGTGTATCATTAAAACTTTTCCTGGAAAAACATCTTATTATATTTACATGACCTTCTCTACCCAGTATCGTACATTTCTACACTACGTAATAAAAAGTATCCTGACACTTGGCTGAAAATGACGTACAAGTTCAAGGGCAGCATATTCAGCCCCATTTGTAATGTGTTGGATTAAAGTCACCAATATCTTTCCCTTCACTTCCCATACAGTGTCATTTAATCCTCTGGTTGCGATTTTTGAACAACTTTTTTTTCTTCTCAGAATGGAATTCGCATTGTTTGAAACGTATGCACACCAAATTTCAGTTCATTTGGCCTTACCATTGTTTACTTATCCCTCACCTTCTCTTTAATTATGGCCACTTGATAAGTATATCTTGAATTTTCTGCAAATAGCGTTTAAAGACATAACTCAGAACGACTTTTCTATAATTGGTAAATCATAGGAGATTCATTAAAACCACACTATAAGACTACATCTCGAAAAGCACTTAATTAATGCCAAATAGAACCTTTTATTTGCAGTGTGATCGCTCATGTCCAAGAAACAAAAAACGTTTTGTGGTATTAACCATTTCCGAGATATTCTTTGTTATGGTTTGAATTTCTAAACATTTGCAATTTTTCAAGTGGTAAGTCGCTATTCGTTGTTTCTCGTGATCTTGCAGGCAATTTCAGAGTCATCGCATAGCGACCCGCTGCTCTGCTCTATCTTCTTATACCTGTGTAATGAAAGTTTATCTGTATGAGCAAGACGTAAATAGAATGATAAGCTTTTGTAAGAATAGTTAGTAAAGTAGAATGTTGTGTGAATGCCATTCAATTGATTTGTCTCCAAGGTTGCAAGTATCGCTAAATTGATAGCGTGAAACATGTGGGCGTTTTCGTAGCAAAGATAGACCGTTTGGTAACAAAAGAGTTGCCTCCGATTCCGTGCTGTAAATAACGTGAACTGCAGCAGTGTTGCCAATGCAAAAGATGCGTTGTCCCAAGTGTTAAATTGTTTCCACCGCCTGCAAATTGACTTTCCTCTTTTGCCTGGGGTTATATACTCTGCCCTTTGACGGTCAAAAGCGGGTTTTCTACCATCCCTTGAGGAATTACGCCAAGCTTCTGAACCCTCTGTGGCGCTGTGCTCAACGTCAACGGCCTGAATGTCACTTGTAACCACTTTGTGTTTTAATACTCTACAAGTGCTAATCACTTGGTTGTAACTAGCCCCAAGGTGTGTAGTACGAGTGTTGCAGAGTGTTAGTGTTGCAATGAGCGATGGAATATAAACTACGTACCGACTTGGCTAAAAAATTTTAAATAATACGATGTTCTACATTCACATGGCTTTCTCTATCCGCTATCGTGTATTTTATACCTTCTAGAGTCTATTCTTGCGAAGGCTTACGTTTCTTTCTACTTCATATTAATTGAAATCCTTGCACATTTCGTTGTGGGTACCACGGGGATAGAATAATATAGTCAGATGTTTCAAAGTTAGTTGGCATGTTTTGGTTTTGACGTTCCATAACCTCGGGAAAAACAACTGAATAGCGACAGCACTACAAAAATTACAAAATGTGTTGAAAAATGTAAACTTATAACAAGGGATGTCGCGGAAATGGCTCATGGCACAAAAAGTTGTTTAAAATAAACTGTGTGTTTTAAGAATATTTGTATTTTTGTGCAGTATGTTTTTGTCTTTCTTATAACTACCGGTTATACAAAATCATACAAAATTCCTTCCGAATGAATCCTTCACGGCTATTCTCAGAAAAGTTAAGATATATGTATTATTTTTTATGTAAATATCTCGAATTTATGACATCTTTAATCAAAATCGTTACAGCCACTTTTGAGAAAATTAAGAATATCAAAATGTTTCATTGTAAAGTGTAGTGGGTGAAAAAAATTTCTTGAACATCTTTGTGTTGCATCTTTGAGCTATACTGAACTTAAATACAAAGTTTGGTATTTATCGATCATTTAGTTTTAGAGTTACGTTGTTCACAGGAACAGGCCTCAAAACATGAATTTCATGCAAATCTCCACATAGAATTTCTCTGTAGAATACCAAACTTTCTCTTACCTATTATAAGCAGGTGGCAGAGAAAGTAAATACACACAAGCAAGCACATACAGTTGCCATTTAGAAGAGTCGAATAAAGTTACCTTTCTTGTGATAATATAGCCTAAAACTTGGCTGATCATTATATACTTTATTATCCAATGCATTTATATGAAAATGGCACCTTGATGTTATCTTAAAACCATCGAAAAACATGACAATTTGAATAATGAAACCACACGATGTAGTGTTTCAAAGAGCATAAACATTTTACATTTATTCAAATTTAAATTAGTATGATCCAGATATTATAATTAACCATGATATTACGATACATCGATTAGGTTTTGTTGCTAAAGTGTATTTCTTTTTATTTTATAAAACAACCAAAGTAAGTTATTGTAATACGAATGAATCACTTGTAGGAAACCTGCATATTAATTGACTCATTTATACGTTATGCTTATGCTGTGTTAAGGTATATTATGCGTGATTTCTGTATACTGTAGATTTCTCTTCCTTGCTGTGGCAGCACAAAACGCTAATAGGCATCTTGGTATCAGTATTTTTGGAACATATTGTTGCTGCGCACGTGTAAAAAATACAAAGGCAATTTGAGGACTTTTTCAAAATCAGTTTATAGCACCAGTACTCTGAATGCTTTTTTTTAAATTATGAATGACAGTACCCGTATGTATGTAAGTACTCTAAATAGTGTAGTATGTTAGTTTCTTTTAGTTTTTACTTTCTCTACTACGTACAGTAAGTAGGGGAAGTATTGTATTCCACCCAAAAATTCGATACCGAGATTTCACCGGAAATACATGTTTTGAGACCCCTGAATCCAAAAAAAGCATTTTGGAAACATGTCCGTGTGTGTCTGTCTGTCTGTCTATGTGTCTGTCTGTGAACAGCATAACTCAGAAACGAACAGTCGGATAAACACCAAACTTGGTACTTAGGTTCAGTATCTTCCAGAGATACGACATGAAGATTTTCAAGAAAATCCCCCCCACCCCAGATTACCCTTTACATGGAAAATTTTTTGAAAATTTTAATTTGCTCAAAAATGGCTCTAACGATTTTGATTAAAATATCATATGTTTAAGATATTTTCATGACAAATAAAATGTATATCTTGAATTTTCTGGGAATGTCTCCAAAAGTATTCTTCATTGTGAACGACTTTTGCATAACTGGTAAACCATAAGAGATAGACAAACGTTACTACACAAAAAATGTAGATCGCATTAAAATACACGATTTATGTCATATACATTTTTTTTGTTGAGTGAACCATTTTCGACATATTGCTTGTTATTCCCTTAAATTTTTCAATACTTATTTTCTCAAATGGGAATTCGTTATTCATTTTTTTGTCTTGGATATGCAAAGAGTAGTAATCTGTGGGAAAGAGAATGGTGCTGCACCTAGCAACCAGCTATTAAGAGATATGTATGTGCTTAAAGGCTACTGTATTTCTATATTGCCCTTGTAAATATATATTCCCCTTACCTCTACAAGAAAATTAGCAATAAGATAGAGTCTGCAAATGTTTATCTCGATTAATATGAGGTAGTTGGAGAATAAGCGTTTGTAAAAATAGTTTGTACAAGAGTAGAGAAAGTCATGTGAGTGTAACACATCAGATTTTTTACTTTCTTATATTAAATAATACATAATTAGTTTTAGTAATAGTCTAATAAAAGTTTCAGTTCCATCAGGAAATTCACCTTTACGTTTTCTTATTTATACATTATTTTGACTTTCTCCCTTTGATAACGTAAAACTGACGTTATAATAACTACATATACTGAAAGAGGAGAGGTAATGATTGGGAGAGAGAGGGAGTACAGAAGAAATAAAAGGATAGTGAGGAAGGTTGGCGAGTTATCGAATAACTTGAGCGATGACACTGTTTTGCTAATATATATAAAATAAAAGGACATATATCTACTGATTTTCGATTTTGTGTAAATTAATTAATGTTAACGTTTACAACGGGTCCTGAAGTTAAAAATTCTACTTTCCATAAATTCTGCATGTATAAATGCAAGTATGTTACCCATTTTAATCAATAATGCGTGACTGCTACGAAAATACTTAGTTTTACTGGAACAATAGGACATATGTTTTCTAACTTTTGCACTTGGACACAGAATCAAAAGAAAGGAAAAATCAATGTCAGTCTATTATCCACTTCTGTGAAAAATATTAAATAACAGAACTTTGTAAGCATAAATTTTCTAAGAATTTTGGTATTTACACAGTTCTTGAGGTGAACTTTTAAATATATATATATATATATATATATATACATACATACATACATACACCAATTTTTACTTTCTCTGCATCCTACCTATAGTAGGCAAGAGAAAGCATTTTATTCCACCCAAAAATTTCATGTTGAGATTTCACCAGAAATACGTGTTTTGAGGTCCCAGTATAAAAGAATTTGGAAAAAGATTTGTGTGTGGGTGTGTGTGTGTGTGTGTGTATGAACAGCATAACTCAAAAACAATATGCCTGTTATCTACCAAACTTGGTATTTAAGTTCTGTATCTTCTAAAGATGTAACACGATTTTCAATAAAGTCCCCCACCTCAAACTACCCTTTACATGGAAACGTTTTCGAAATTTTAAATTTTCTCAACAACGGCTCTAACGATTTTGATTAAAATGTCATATGTTTAAGATGTTTACATGACGAATAAAATGTATATATTGAATTTTCTGAGAATAGTCTTTGAAGCCTTTTTCATTTGGAAAAGGTTTTATATGATTTCGTTTAATAATTGAACCATAAAATATAGACAAAAACATAGTACACAAAAATTGTAGATCTGTTTAAAGAGAGTAATTTATTTCACACAACATTTTCTGTAGCATAACCATTTCGGAGATATCGTTGAAGTTTTTAATACTTTGTCATTTTTACTTTCTCTACTACGTATAGTAAGTAGGGGAAGTATTGTATTCCACCCAAAAATTCCATACCGAGATTTCACCGGAAATATATGTTTTGAGGCCCCTGAATCCAAAAAAAAAGAATTTTCGGAAACGTCCGTGTGTGTGTGTCTGTGAACAGCTTAACTCAGAAACGAACAGTCGGATAAACACCAAACTTGGTATTTAGGTTCA
Organism: Deroplatys truncata; assembly: GCA_030765065.1. Lineage (NCBI taxonomy): Eukaryota > Metazoa > Arthropoda > Insecta > Mantodea > Mantidae > Deroplatys > Deroplatys truncata. The sequence continues at coordinate 101,382,954 of CM060975.1, forward strand.
GTATCTTCCAGAGATGCGACACGAAGGTTTTCAAGAAAATCCCCCCACCCCATATTACCCTTTACATGGAACATTTTTCGAAAATTATAATTTTCTCAAAAATGGCTCTAACCATTTTGATTAAAATATCATATGCTTAAGATATTTTCATGACAAATGAAATGCATATCTCGAATTTTCTGGGAATGCCTCCAAAAATATTCTTCATTGTGAACGACGTTTGCATAATTGGTAAACCATAAGAGATAGACAAAATTTTACTACAAAAAATCGCGTTAAAATACGCAATTTGTCATATACAATTTTTATCTTAAGTGAACCATTTTCGAGTTATTGCTTGTTATTCCCTTAAATTTTTCAATACATATTTTCCCAAATGGGAATTCGTTATTCATTTTTTGTCTTGGGTATGCAAAGAGTATTAATCTGTGGCAAAGAGAATGGTTCTGAACATAGCAACTAGCTATTAAGATATATGTCGATGCTTAAAGGCTACTGTATTTCTATGTTGCCCTTGCAAATACAAAACAAGGGGAACATACTACGCCTTAAGCGATAGTCAAATATTTTTAGAACTGCTTGCTATGTGTAAAATGTAATTCTCTTTGCATGTCAAAAGGTCGTTTCTGCAAATGTTTATCTTGATTAATATGAAATAGATGGAGAATCAGAGTTTGTAAAAATAGTTTGTACAAGAGTAGAGAAAGTCATGTGAGTGTAACATCAGAATTTTTTTAAGGTATTGCCGTTAGTCAATTGTCATGGAAAGTGTATGGAAATTTAGGACCAGAATAATATAGTGGCATCTTGGTTGGCCCTTCAGTCGGTAGAGCATTTGCCTGCTGTGTGAGGGGTCCCGGGTTCGATTCCCGGCTAAGGTGGGAGTTTTTCTCTAGCCAAGGTTATTCCCTATCCTTCCCAGAGTGTGGAAGTATCAATGAGAGTGTGAATCTAATGATAAAAACTCTTAAGTGCAAGAAACTCAACGACAAGGTAAGACTAGTCAACACCATTGCCAATAGGTAATAAATTCCAAAGAATAGGCCGCCGATAAGGCCAATGTAGTTAAAGGCGGGGTATAAATGAAACTAGAAAGAAAATATAGTGACATCTGACTGTCGATTTTTATTTTCTGTATCCGCCTTATACCTGCAACTAAATGCTTAATTAAACTGTCTCTGCAGTAGATATAAAAATAATGTTTCGAAGGAATAGTACGTAGTAACAATATAGAAATAAACCATAGTGGGTAGAAAAGTCATGTGAATGTAACACAAGATTTTTCTTTACCGTTATTTGTGTACATAAAACAATGGAATTTTTAATGTATTAACCATTAACTGTTTATTGTGTAGTGGTTGTCGTTGGAAAATAAAATAGCTCCAAACGCATAACGGGCATAAGGAAGGAGTAAACATAAATAGAGATAACGACTTGCCCAGGTAACACAATAACGCGAGTGGAGCTGTGGTTTCAACTAGTAGTGCTGCAAGTTCGAACAAAAGATGAACGCTATTGTGCGTTAGTTGGGAGCTTCTGCGATGTTTTTGTGAGAGCGCTTCCCAAGAATTACTGTGCTCTTAAGGAATCCTGACAGTGCTACAGTGCCAAGAAACCCGCTCTCCCTCCCCTCCTCTCATAAAGATGCAGCTTTACCATTCTTCCTTTTCCTCCATTTATTTCCGCCTTTTATTTTGCAAAGTGAAAAAGCGAGTTGTTAAGAGGGAAACTGCCTTTCTGCTTGGGTAAGCACGCTGCAATTCTTCATCCCGGAAGAGAAGGTGTTTTCATGTCAAATACTGGCATCAAGTGGGATACCTACCTGGCTGTATTATTCTACCAACAAATCTTCCAACTTAATGAAATTTTATTTTCCTGTGCTGCTAAACTTACCTTCCTCTCCGATAACATATTTTAACAATTTTTGTTGTGCTGTTGTTTATTAGAAAAGTCGTGAGTCTGTGGAAGAAGCTAGCTAACCCTTCTAGATAGGGTGAGCCGCAACCTTTGGTGCAACTGGGGGAATTCTGTTGCTTATATTAATAATATAGTATAGTTGCGTGCATAAAATGGCCTATAATGGAATGAGGCTCCACCTCCTACCAGTGTGACCACCTCTGCTTTTCTAGCACAACTCCAGCCACTTGATTGGCAGGGTACTTTACCTCCCCCAAAGTATGGCCGAACTACTGAAGAGTAACATTACACTTACACCTTATATTTTCATTCTACAGTACCGTTTTCTTAATGGCGGTTTTCTTATTGCTGTTAGTAGCGGCCACATGTCGCTGATGAAGGCTCTCGTATAAATGACGTAGCTGTCGTTCAGTTTAACCACAGATGCAAATAATTCTTCGTCCCTTCTTCTAGAAGGCCGATTTATATTGTGTTGGTTGCCTTTCCTTGTGTACCAATCGTAGTGAAACTCTTTCATAGAGGTGGTATTCTAACTACCCGTCCATTCTAATATATTATAAACGTCGTTAATTTATATGTTTCTGTATTGTTTTTCTATGCGAATATTTAAGTATCCTTTCTACTATCATGCCCTTGCTACCTACTCTTCCCAACTCCAACATTGCTGCTCCATTAGGTGATGAAATAGATAAGCCTAACATACATTTACAGAACGATCTATGTACTTCATCAATCATCTCCCACCCTTTGTCACTTCCCGAAATCTCTGATCCATAGACCATTTTTGCTTCAGCTACAGCTTTGTAAACCCTTTCCAACCATTTAATTTGCATATCTGGTATTTTCTTTAAGCATATTCTTATAGCAGTCATTGCTAATCTTCCCTTAGCTAACACACTTATCTAGTGATCATTCCATCTCCCATTACTACTTATTCTCACTCCCAAATAATCGAACTTGTTTACTATAAGGAATAAGGAGAATTCTACAGGAAATAGGAATGGGTAACTTATGGGAGGAGAGAGAGGGGTTAGTTAAAGGTTTCTGGAAAGAAGTGAGGAACAGAGTAGAAGATATAGAGAAACAAGAATTGTTTTAAAGTCTGGAAGGAAGGAAAGAAAAGTTTGGAACTATATAGGCAATTAAAGGTGAACTGGGGAAGGGAGAAGTATGTGGATGTAGGTAATAGTTTCGTGAGAGAAGGTTGGACCTGGTCCTCTTTGTGGAGAGGCAGATAATGATTTGCATTACATAATTGAATGTGAAGAAACTAAGTTTTGGAGAGATCAGTTTTTACCTAAAGAATGGGAGAATGTTAGCAAAGAGGTATTAAAAGTTAGAATAAAATGGCCTAAAAGGAGAGGGATATAAAAAGAATAGGAGAATATATGGGGAGAGTAAGAGAAAAATGCTTTAGAAAAATAAAAGCAATATGAATTTGTTATAACCCACCACGCATAAATAACCACGGTGTTAAAACGTATGATGGATCAAAGAAAGAAAAAATAGCAACTCAAAGTAGTGTATTAAAATTTGTAAGAATTTTGTATAGCATTATGGAAATAAAATACAAAAATCCCTATAAGTATTGTTTTTCAGGCCAGTCACATAAAGAACTGATGCCGGCTAGGTGGAGTTAAAAGTTAGTTACTGAAAGTGGAAACCTTACGGAAAGAAAAACAGTTCGGCAATATAGGGGAGTGGGCCTCTTTTGTGCATGACAGTGTACGTATCCAGCACTGCCCGCAGCTCTGCTCGCGTTATTGTGGAGATTTGCTACTCCCTCTCTCCCCTTCATCCTCATTCTCTTACTCATTTTCTTCTCACTTTTCCTTCCACTTGCTTTCTCTCCCTTCACAGCTGTCACCTCTGTAAGAAACTGTACCCATGATGTTTTGAAAACCGGTAATAAAACTGCATTTTCTGAGATATTAATAAAAATAACAGTATATACGTGTACCTTTTCCTTATGGTTGAAATGTCTTCGGAGCTATTTTGTTAACCTGATAAGTGGTTAATCAATAACAATAACAAAAGGTTATATTTAACTTCTTAAATATTTATCCTATCGAAATTTTGTAGACAACAAAGCTGGCTAGAAACAATATGCTTACAAAGATTTATGTAGATTTTTTAAATGCCTAATAATAAGCAATATTTCTTTTGCGCTCACTTTGGGCAAAGTAATTAAGATGCCCATTAACCTGTTTTTACTTTCTCTACCACGTATAGTAAGTAGGGGAAGTATTGCATTCCACCCAAAAATTCCATACCGAGATTTCACCGGAAATACATGTTTTGAGACCCCCTGAATCCATAAAAAGCATTTTTGGAAACATGTCCGTGTGTGCTTGTGTGTGTGTCTGTCTGTGAACAGCATAACTCAGAAACGAACAGTCGGATAAACACCAAACTTGGTATTTAGGTTCAGTATCTTCCAAGGATGCGACACGAAGGTTTTCAAGAAAATCCCCCCACCCCAGATTACCCTTTACTTGGAAGATTTTTCGAAAATTTTAATTTTCTCAAAAATGGCTCTTACGATTTTGATTAAAATATCAGTAGTTTAAGATATTTTATGACAAATAAAATGTATATCTTGAATTTCCTGGGAATGTCTCCAAAAGTATTCTTCATTTGTGAACGACTTTTGCATAACTGGTAAACCATAAGAGATAGACAAAATTTTACTACACAAAAAATGTAGATCGCGTTAAAATACACAATTTATGTCATATACATTTTTTTTATTGAGAGAACCATTTTCGAGATATTGCTTGTTATTCCCTTAAATTTTTCATACTTTTCTCAAATGGGAATTCGTTATTCATTTTTTTGTCTTGGATATGCAAAGAGTATTAATCTGTGGCAAAGGGAATGGTGCTGCACCTAGCAACCAGCTATTAAGAGATATGTATGTGCTTAAAGGCCACTGTATTTCCAAATTGCCCTTGTAAATATATATTCCCCTTACATCTACAAGAAAATTAGCAGTAAGATAGACTCTGCAAATCTGCTAATGTTTATCTCGATTAACATGAAGTAGATGGAGAATAAGCGTTTGTATGAATAGTTTGTACAAGAGTAGAGAAAGTCATGTGAGTGTAACACATCAGATTTTTTAAAGTGGAACCTAAGATTTGTTGACAAGGTTTCAACTACTCTTGCTTAAAAAAAAACAAACATACAAACGCGCGCGCGCGCGCACACACACACACACACACACACACACACACACACACACATTCGCAGATGTAATACAAAATTTTAAATGATTATCTTTGGCTTCATTGTAACCCATTATATAGGTTTAGTATCAATTACTCATCCAAAATCGAAAATTATCGGGAAAATATAGTTTGTGGTTTTATTACAGGAATGGTTCATAATAAAACCGCAAACTTTGGCGCAATAGAAACATTCTCACGATTACATTAAAATGAAGATAAAAATTAAATTCAATATTATTTATGGATGGTTTTTAACTATTGTGGTTCTTAGCATCCCAATTTATATTGGGCGTGAAAGGCCGAAAAGTTTACTCAGAGGCCTCTTTATCAGGCTTTGAGGTTCTTTTATGTGCCGTAAATCCACGACACGGAACCACCAGCTTTACTTCCCTTCCGAAGGAAGCCATGCTAAGAATTTTTACGCCCGAAAAAATCCATCACCATCTCCGGAACCCGCCACCTCGGGAGATGATGATAATGATAATTTTCTATGTTGTATGAATAGCCAGTGTTGACACGTATAGTGCATTGATTCTAAAACTAAAATCATATTGTCTTTTACTTTCGTTCTTTCCTCTCAAAAATAACTTATCGACTATTATAACTAATATGATTTTCCGGGCTGTTATGCCGTGGTCTGCTGAAGAAAGATTTCCCAGACGTTTCGTCCACAACTGCGGTGGACATCTTCAGTGGCGCGGACGAAGTCTTCTTGGTGAAAGTATCGCAGCGTCTGATGCGTTGGCTTTTTTTTTTTTTCGAGTGGAGGAGAAAATGATTTATTCACTTACCCCAGCCCCGATGGGAGTCGAGACTGAGAGTGTGGGAATCACCAATAGTCGGCATACCCACTAAAAACTCCTCCACCGGACGGAAAATGGAAGAAGGAAAAAGAAGGAAGTAAGGTGTGATATTGTGGCTGTACCGCATATTGCACCAGCGCAGTCAAAGGTACGGATATATTGGCCGGCCACGAGGGCCTAAGCCAGGCAAAAGAATGGTGCCAGGACGCATACCCTTGTCCGCTGAGCAAGCAATGTTGTCTCGGTTGGAGTTCAGCTTCTTTAATGCAGTTCTCTCTTGATTGGTTAAATTACATCATTGTTTGCACAGCGGACAAGGGTAATGCCACAGTTATTCTTAACCAACAAGACTATCAACAGAAAATCTCTGAACTCCTGCAACCAGCAACCTACCATAAGATTAAACGTGATCCGACAGCCCGTATTCTACGGAAAACCAATCTTTTGATCAAGAACTCCTCGCTTTCGAAGGAAGACAAACGCCACCTTACCAAGTCCGAAGCTCAGCCGCCTAGACTTTACGGGCTACCCAAGATCCATAAACCAGAGGTTCCGCTCAGGCCCATTGTTAGTGGTATTGGTTCTCCCACATACGACATAGCTAAATACCTAACCGGTCTTAACCCCATGTCGGCTTGTCCGACTCTTTCATCAAAGACTCTACTCATTTCATTCAAATTCTCCGCAACCTCAAATTGCTACCTAAGGATTTACTAATTAGTTTTGACGTTGTGTCTCTATTCACCATGGTTCCAGTACAAGAAACTCTGAAGTTGTTACAACCCATCTTCTCTGATGATATCATTACACTTTTTCACCATGTCCTGACTACGACTTATTTCCAGTGGAACCGGTCATTCTACGAGCAAATAGACGGTGTTGCCATGGGCAGCCCCCTTAGCCCTGTTGTGGCCAATTTCTTCATGGAGGCATTTGAGTCAAAGGCACTAAACTCAGCTCCACTCAAACCAACAGCCTGGTTCCGCTATGTGGATGACACCTTCGTCATCTGGCCCCATGGTGAACAAGCTCTTCAAGATTTTTTGTTACATCTAAATAGCATCAATCAGCGTATACAGTTCACAATGGAACAAGAAAAGGATGGCCAACTAGCCTTTCTAGATGTACTCGTTAGCAGGAAGGCTGACGGCACGCTGGGTCATACTGTCTACCGCAAACCCACACACACAGACCGTTACCTTAACAAGAACTCCAACCACCATCCTAGACAAAAACGTGCTATGATTAAGACACTCGGAAACCGTGCTTCCCGTATTTGTGAACCACACTTACTTCCACAAGAAATCCGACACCTAGAAACAGCTCTACAATCAAATGGTTATTCAGTCCAAGAGGTGAGAAGAGCCTGCCGTCCGGCCAAGCCCCGACCGGCTACTCAGGACCAACCCAAAAGCAAGTCCATCGTCTTTCTGCCATATTTCAGAAATGTAACTGACCGTATTGAACATATACTTCGTCATAACGTCAAAACAGTATTCAAACCTACAAGACAATTAAACAGCCTACTGCGCTCTTCCAAAGACCCTCGAAACCCCCTGTCATCGGCCGGTGTTTACCGTATTCCTTGTTCGTGTGGTTCAGTGTACATTGGTACCACACAGCGGAGCGCTAACACCAGACTGAGCGAACACAAAAGAAACTGCCGCCTGGGCCATACAGAAAAATCGGCAGTCGCCGAACATGCCATTGAAGCCGATGGCGAACACATTATTAGATTTCAGGACACCAACATTCTTTCCTCCATAAAGCATTACCATACCCGGCTACAACGCGAAGCAATAGAGATTTATAAACATCCCAATAATTTCAATAGGAAAGAAGAAGCATTGAAACTCAACAGTAACTGGCATCTAGTCATCAAAAACAAGAAAGGTCATACAAAACCGAAAAACACTGCGAGCCAATCAGAAGAGAGCAACAACACAGCCGGCGCCAGCCCCCTCATACCAGCGGGCCAATCAGCAGAGAGCGCCCACACTATAAAGAGAGCGGCACTAACGGCCAACGCATCAGACGCTGCGATACTTTCACCGAGAAGACTTCGTCCGCGCCACTGAAGATGTCCACCGCAGTTGTGGACGAAACGTCTGGGAAATCTTTCTTCAGCAGACCACGGCATAACAGCCCGGAAAATCATATTAGTTATAATTGTGACACCGGCCGTGAAAACCTACGTTCTTACATAACTTATCGACGTTTATGAATCTTGGTATATAAAACACAGGGCGAGAGGGACAGTTTCTATTGACAGCAAGAAAAAGAATCCGGTATATCCGGTTTGTTATTGATTTTTGAGGAAAAAAGATTGTTAGGAAACACTAAAGTCTAGGTATTAATATAAAGTTTCTGAGAAGCTTTGTTATTCACAAGATTGCAATAAATAGCATAAGTGGCTATGTTTTCTCGCTGAAACGTGCGTCGTTATCCTTGCATATTTTTTCGACGTGGCTTCGTCTTGTAGTCCTTCTCGCTGTTACCCTGGCTAGATGGATCTCAGCGGTGATGTTTGCATGGACTCTGCCTATCATGACATTTGATAAGCTCGTCGATCTCAGTTGTGGCAATGGGAGCTTATAGAGGAATTGATTACACACTGGAACGTTTGCTTTAGGACTATTTATTATTACTTCATCACTCTAACACTACATACTGTTCCTGTTCACATATCATCACTGTCTTCCCCTGTGTACTGCCTTCTCAACTGTGTACTGTGAAATCAACTGTCTTACACTGTGGACGGTCCTCTACTAAAAGTCAACGGTAAAACTGCCGTTATAATATTTGCCTCGCTCCATACATCCGGAGCGGAAACAAACAGTCATAAAACCTTTACCTTTATTTTCTTACACAAAAGATACCGTTTTAGCTGCACCTGGAAACAGCATGTTTCTATCCTAACTGCAGCTTTCAAGACATTCTAAACCTAGTGAAACAGGAACATTATGTACACGACAAATATTACATTATACAAAAATTACTATTTACATTGTTTTCACATTGTACACTTATATAACTTATAGATTAAATTGAACACTGAATAAATTAGTACATAATAAAATTAATTCCGGCACATTCTGTCTCATAATGCCCCAATCGTGAATGTTAAAGAAAATTTTAAATCGTTGTTTCTTTCTTTACATTCTAACGATTCCTTCCTAAGCTAGACATTTATATCTTAATTTTAATACAACATATTTTACTTCATCATCCATACAGCATTCCTTTTGACATTTCTAATATTTCACACACACATTGTTCTTTATTCACAACTTAATACCTCTGACATTTATTTCTCGCCCCAAATAACACTTATTGTTGTCCTTTTCTGTGTTACGTTACACTAATACTAGATTTTAACATGTCTATATGAGTAACAAGTAATATAAACAATATATTTATTATTAATTTATATTATATTCAAAACCCTAATATTCTATTTTATATACAATACAATGTTAAGCAATTTTATTTGTATTTACAACCATTTCAACCCTATTTAGCAACCTAGTTGAGCAACCGTATTATACCTAACTGGTTTTCAGTTTTACTTCTCATTTACTGGTCTTTCTTCTTTCTTTTCTACCCGTTACTTTTCATTTTCCTCTATATTCTTTAGTTGTTGCTCTTCCGATGGTTGTTTATATTTCTTCAACAAGGTTTTATAAAATCTTCCTAAGCTTTTTCCATTTTTAATATCAGCAATTTCAACAGTATCCGTACCAAATTTCTTGATGACTTCATACGGTCCCTTGTAATAGATCATTAATCTTTGGTTTTCCTTCCTTATTTTATTGGACAATGATTTATGACGCAATAGTACGTTATCACCAGTCTGAATATTCCACTTAATTCCTTGTTGTTTAGCTTCGTGTCTCTCCTTCCTTCTTCTCGCCATTTTATTTATTTTCTCTAAAGCATTTCGAAATATTTCTTCTGCTTCCAATTGTTCATCGTCAACTGGGATAGTGATTGGTAACTTCACGTTCACTGTTTTCATGAGCTGTCCCTGAGCTATCTCTATAGGTTTGAATCCTGTTACATTGTTAGGAACTTCGTTCATCAAGGTTTCAATAGTCTGGATATACTTAAACCAAGTGTTATGTTTCTTGTGACAATAATCTCAAGAAAATGCCTATATCCTTGATAGCTCTCTCGCTCGGGTTTGCTTTGGGATAATATTTAGAACAGTAATAATGTGTAATTCCTGCTCTCTTCACTTCTTCTGAAAACTTCCTTCCTCGGAATATCGTAGCATTGTCAGTAAGTATCGATTTAATCGATCCCTCTTGCGGAATGTATTGATATAGCAGCTTTCTTGCACATGCCTGACTGTTGGCTTTCTTTAATGGGTATATCTTCACATATTTGCTAAAAACATCATAACAGACTAAGATGTATTTATAGCCAAACGATGAGGACGGGAGGGGTCCATGCAGATCCAGACAAATTAAATTTCTTGGATTTTAATATTAATTGTTTCCATTTGTCCTTTAAGCCTCTCTTTCATTTCACATATTTCTTGGTTCACCTTTTGGCTGATTTCCCCTCTTAAGTTCTGAAGATCACTACTTTGCTTGTCAATTTTCTGATTTAGTTGCTTCATTTCCCCACTCAATTTCTGACTTATTTCACCTTTAATATCTTTCATTTCACTACTAAATTTCTGATTTATTTCCCCTTTAATGTCTTTCATTTCACTACTTATTTGTTTCATCATGAACATAAGTATCTCGAAATTACTCTGTTCTAAGTTTTGTGTGGAGGGTTGAGCATTATTTTCTACCTGACTGACATCTACTCTATCTACCTGCTCTGGACTGGGGTTTCTGTGAATGTTTACGTTTGAAAGTGGGTCACTGAACCTATCATCTGGGCTTTCATCTAAATTCACCTCTGTAGAAATGATACTCGAGGGCATATTTACTACTTCCGTTTGATCGTATGCAACTTCCATATCAGGTTCTGAATAGCTCTTCCTATCCTCCTGACTTTTCTCAAAATTCTCACCCTTATCAGACATTTTCCTACGTATTACCTTATTATTACGTAATAACATAGATTATATAGCACTATTACTAGATTTACAATTTAACATGAATATTAATCTGACCTTTTTTTTCTTCTTGTAGTATATTGTAGCGGTTTTTATTCTCTTGATATGATTTTCTTTTCTTAATTTTATGCCCCTTCCTTCCTAAGGCACATTCACTACTCTGCACATATCACAACACTGCACTAAATATTTCCACAAGATTCTTCTTTTCGCTTCACGCTGTCTTCGCTGTGCTACTCTCCTCTGCTCGCTGTCTTGGTGTCATCTTCTTTCTTTCCCGCGTCTCCTAATTCCTTTTTGATGATTCCTATTCTCTCCTCATTTGCTCCATTCAGGCCCCACGTTGGGTGCCATTTATGCGTCGTTATCCCTGCATATTTTTTCGACGTGGCTTCGTCTTGTAGTCCTTCTCGCTGTTACCCTGGCTAGATGGATCTCAGCGGTGATGTTTGCATGGACTCTGCCTATCATGACATTTGATAAGCTCGTCGATCTCAGTTGTAGCAATGGGAGCTTATAGAGGAATTGATTACACACTGGAACGTTTGCTTTAGGACTATTTATTATTACTTCATCACTCTAACACTACATACTGTTCCTGTTCACATATCATCACTGTCTTCCCCTGTGTACTGCCTTCTCAACTGTGTACTGTGAAATCAACTGTCTTACACTGTGGACGGTCCTCTACTAAAAGTCAACGGTAAAACTGCCGTTATAATATTTGCCTCGCTCCATACATCCGGAGCGGAAACAAACAGAGTCATAAAACCTTTACCTTTATTTTCTTACACAAAAGATACCGTTTTAGCTGCACCTGGAAACAGCATGTTTCTATCCTAACTGCAGCTTTCAAGACATTCTAAACCTAGTGAAACAGGAACATTATGTACACGACAAATATTACATTATACAAAAATTACTATTTACATTGTTTTCACATTGTACACTTATATAACTTATAGATTAAATTGAACACTGAATAAATTAGTACATAATAAAATTAATTCCGGCACATTCTGTCTCAAACGCATGGATTCTGTACCTTGGTCACCATGGAACTATCTCAAAATAAGCGTAAACCATACCTTTTGCGTATCATTAAAGGGTTAAGATGCCTTAATTTGTATTTCGCCTAGAAAAATTATAGATTTTGCCTGTTTTCGAGAATTCAAGGGCATGCTTGCTTCCTAATTTAGATGTCTCGGGTTCGATTCCCGGCTGTAGGGTGGAAATTTTCTTTAGCCAGAATTATTCCCCATCCTCCCTAAAGTCTGGAAGTATGAGTGAGAATGTAAATGCATGTGTGAATTTAATGAATTATAAATAAAACAAAGTAAAAACAGTAAAAACCCAAAGATTAACACAATAGTCAACGAGTGGACATCATTGCCAATAGGCAGTTGTTCCTGGTGAAAGCCGCCGGTGTGACCTTAGATGTTAAAGGTGGCATATAAATGCAACAAAAAAATCTGATGTTACACTCACATGACTTTCTCTCCTCTTGTACAAACTATTTTTACAAACGCTTATTCTCCATATGCTTAACGTTAATAGAGATATCGAGATGTTAATCTTATTGCTAATTTCCTTGTAGATGCAAGGGGAATTGGTAGGCTTTAAGCGATAGTCAAATATTTTAAGAGCTGGTTGCTATGTGGCGCATTCCATTCTCTTTGCATTATCAGGACAAAAAAATGAATAACCAATTTCCATTTGAGAAAAAGTATAAGTATTGGAAAATTTAAGGTAATAACAAGCAATATCCCGAAAATGGTTCACTTAACAAAAAAAAAGTATATGACATAAATTGTGTATTTTAACGCGATCTACATTTTTTGTAGTAAAATTTTGTCTATCGCTTATGGTTTACCAGTTATGCAAAAGTCGTTCACAATGAAGAATACTTTTGGAGACATTCCCAGAAAATTCGAGATATACATTTCATTTGTCATGAAAATATCTTGAACATATGATACTTTAATCAAAATCGTTAGAGCCATTTTTGATAAAATTAAAATTTTCGAAAAATGTTCCATGTAAAGGGTAATCTGGAGTGGGGGGATTTTCTTGAAAACCTTCGTGTCGCATCTCTGGAAGATACTGAACTTAAATACCAAGTTTGTTGTTTATCCGACTGTTCGTTTCTGTGTTATGCTGTTCACACACACACACACACACACACACGGACATGTTTCCAAACATGCTTTTTTTGGATTCACGATATTTATGTTGCACAGAGAAAGGTGGAGATGCAGGAACAAAATTGCGATGCAGGGTGTAGGAGTGGGAGAGAAAGTAAAAATAGGGAGCGTAAAAGAATCTCCGCAGTTGCCGCAATAAAGCGAGCAGAGCTTGGGGTTCTACTCTTCCATAGGGTATAAATCAAAACACTGGACTAGGGATTTAACATGCGATATCAATATGCTCCCTCTTCATTTCAAAGAAAACTCTTAAAAGCTTATTTTCATAAGAGTTAAAAAGTGAACCATAATACAATATGTACCGAAAATGTAACGTTTATCTGATATTCATTTTTATCAGCTATGATTCTTTACTATGTTCACAGATTTAGTTAATTTCTCTTACGGGTATGTAAGTAATCTAACCACCATAATCTGTTTTTATATCATGACTTATAATGGGGGGGAATTTAGCAGTGTAAAGAACTATGAAATGTTGCTATAAAATTATTTGCTTTAAAGTAAACAAGCAATAAACTTACTGCTTTTGCACTATATTCTTTTTTTTAAAGTTCTTAAAAATATTCTTGTAAGATTTATCTCTAAAATCGACCCGGAGAAAAATATCGCGGAGCTTCATGTGATCATGGGTTGTCCAAACTCTAATGTTTGGTTATCTTGCAACATATCATTGCGACCAACCGTCAGTGAGTGAATGAAGGGGAAATGCTTCATAACACAAAACGAAAGAGGTGGGGTAAGGCGTGAGGCAGTATTTTTAACACTTAAATGATTTCAGTCAAATTATATAATATATAAATTCAATAACAGCCCGCCTTAAAGCAATATGTGTATGTAACAAGATATAAAAGTGTATATTATAGTCATTGTATATGTTTATATTATTGTATACATGTGTAACAATGTTATGTGAATGTATTACGTAATTTAATAATGTAGGAGCTGTGAGAATAATAGGTTAAAAGTTGCTAACAATGAGGTAACAATGAAGTAACCTTGAGGCAGTACTCAGTAGGAATGTTTAATAATGCTACTAGTCATTCTTGGAGCAACAATAATGTAATTTTTGTGACAGTTTATAAAATAGCCAATCAACAGCCAAAAAAAAAAAGCTCAAGTTAAGTAAAAGTATTCTATTGAATTAGGAATAGCCAATCAGAGACTTGAAATACAGAAATTTACAAATTCAGGCGGTAGAAATAAAGTCAGTTGCTTGTAAACAGCGCTCATAACTGGACGTGTTGGTTGTACACAATGTTCCTGATGCGAGATGTGTCCTTGAGAAGTTTAATATGCATTTTGTGTGAGACAAATATAGTTTACGTGTTAAAAAGTGCAAGTAATTAATAAAAGAATCTCACAGCTCTCTATATCAGAAGTGTTATTAAAATAGTGTTAAGAATTAATAAAAAGGAGTGAATTAAAAATTATAAGCTGTGTAAGCCTACATTCTTCAGCCGCATCATGCCCTGTTAATTCATGTCTGCAACAATAATACTGACGCAGCTGAGGTAAACATAAATATATAATATTTAAAGAAACATCAAATCACAAAGTTAATATTTTTTTAAACATTTTTGGTCAAAGGCCACCGGAAAGTACATTTGGGGCGAAGGCTACCGGAAACTTTTTACCATACGTGCGGTTGCAACCACTTCAAGTTCGGCTCCCCAACAGTTGAACTACAATACTACTCCTACTTCAAATTGGCTTTCCATACGTGAAGCAACAAACTTCTTCAAATTGGCTCCCAAAGCGTGGGGCAAATAACAACGTAAAAATAACGTAAAGACAAATAACCTCTTCAGGCGACAATGTGGCGTCATTAGCTCATAAGAGACAAGGTTGGGTTTCACTGGTCAAGACCAAGTTATATCACTAGACTACGCACAGGACATACAATCCTGACTCACTCCCATCTTCTGTCTGATGTTAACACTGTCAAACTGTGTTCACAGTTCAACACATTATCATAGACTGCCCACAGTTTCAAAAACAGACAACAGTGCTCCATTTCAAACGGTATGTAAATACTTAACAATGTAACTTCATGCAAACATGTTATCAGTTTTGTAAAATCTATCAACATGTAGAAATATAACTATAACGTTTATGCGACTTAAATAAAATAAAATAAATAAATAAAATAGTGTTGTAATTGACCATTACCTATGCTTTATTGTGTCAAATAGCCACTATTATTTCACGAAACAGTGCAACTTTTGACGTTAGGAAAGGAATGTTTTCAGGCATGTTTTCAACAGTGTCTCATTGACTAAGCGCGAAATATTAATTGCAATACTGAGGTTAACATCACATTAATAAATAATATTAATACATAGCTGCCAATAACAAAAATAATGAAATTATGATGGACAAAACCTTGAGAAAGGTTCCGACTAATTTGCTCTTAGGGCACAAAATTAGCATATGCTTGGACAGAGTCTTTTGAGACAGTGGATAGGAGAGGGTAGAAAACCGGTCGCTTGCGTCCAGGTCGGATACTTGTGGCGGCTCTTTGTGATAGCTGCCTCATCGGCCTCGCGAATTCCTTATCTCCCTCTTTCACTGTCTCAAAAGACTCTGAACAAACAATATTTTACTCCAGTAAACATGAAACATATTTATTTGTATACAAAGTCTACAATTCTAGACAAAGGAACAAATAGGTAAATTTCGACCTCTAGTTATATGCTTTCAATTTTATTACTGTTTTCTGTTTCTTGTTGGTTCACAAAATAAAAACTACAAATTCCGTATTGTTGTATTCATTATCAGTCTTTTAGACCTAGCTTTTCTATCATCATTGTTATTACTGTTATCTCATCATACTCTTTTGTCTCTTAAAATTTTATAGTCATAGTTACCACAATATTTTATTTATTAATATTTGTCTCTTAGTGAATCGCTTCCATGTTTCGTGGATATAGTAAACATTACACGATAATATACTTAAAATTGAGTACATACTTTAAATTATAATAAATATTAGATTTGAAGTTCAGCGCTGTACACGTGACCGTTTAAATAGCTGAATTGTATTTAGAATTTTTCGGAATTAAAACTACAACACATTTAAGTGTGTTAAAAACTGTAAAAGTAAATCCTATTTTGAATAATTCATTAATGTTTAAAAATATTTACTTTCTTTAAATTTAAATATCCATCTGTACATCGCATCTGGTTTCAGGAATGATAGAATGAGGCCTCTCTCACTAGTCGACATTGGAAGAAACGCGTTCTTATTTCGTTATTTGGTCATAATCGTACGCTCGTCAGTTGTAAACGTGTACGGTAACACAGGCTTAAGAGACTTTACTCGTGTGAACGTAACATACTGTACATCTGAAGGGTTTACAGACGGCCTAGTGGAACAGAAAACGTTGGATCTTTTCGTTTTCTGGATTTCGCATTACGAACGTCAGAGCGCGCATAAAGACATTTGTCAAGATATATCCCAGGCGTCAGTGTGAGTGATGGCTCCATCAAGACGGTGGCGGTGATCTGGTGCGAAAAGTTCGAACTACCATGAATGAGTGATAGCCTTTTGCGGCTCAGATAAGCCTCCCCCCTCCTTAATATATGGTTACTCCGGGGGAAGCAAAGATTAGACCGTTCTCGGCGAGTCGTTGGTGTTGCCATGGTTTCTGTGGGAGATATAACCCAAGCAGGCATCTTTCACAAAATGTGGTACGGCTTCCTATATTTACAGTTGTCAGCCTGGTGTGTTCATAAAGTGTATTTGACTTCAGCGCATACAGATGCAGTATTGTCAAAATGCAGCTGCCCTGAAGAATTGATTTAATATTTAAGTGGGTTAAGGAAGAACCTTTTAAAAATACTGTGCTTAAATTCCCGATAATGTTAAAATTGTTTTATTTATACCTTTATTTGATGTGTAGATACAAATGATAGCAATGGTATACTTTCAAACCTTTCCAGGGGCAATGATTACAGTAATACCTATAACCTTTTCTTTCTATGCTACGTAGACTAAGTAGGGGAACTGTTATATTCCACCCAAAACTTCGATGTCGAGATTTCACCGTAAATACATGTTTTGAGGCCCCATGAATAAAAAGCATTTTTAGAAAAAGGTCCGTGTGTGTGTGATGTTGTGTGTGTTGTGTTTGAACAGCATAACTCAAAAACGAAAACTCGGATAAATATCAAACTTGGCATTTGGGTTCAATACCTTCCAAACTTGCGACACGGAGATTTTCAAGAAAATCTCTACTCCAGATTCCCTTTACATAGAAGATTTTTCGAAATTCTTTATTTTCTAAAAAATGGCGTTAAGGATTTTGATTTAAATACCACATATTAAAGGTGCTTACATTACAAATAAAATGTATGTCCTGAATTTTCTGAGAATAGCCTGTTAAGTCCACTTCATTTTGAAGAAATTATGTCTAAATTTATATAACAGGTAAACGTTAAGCGATAGACGAAAACGTACTACACAAAAAATGCAAATCTCTTTAATACACAGAATTTATTTTGAATACATTTCTATAGCATCAGCCATTTCCGAGATATCCGTTATTAATAGTTCGATTTGTTCACTACTTTTGTAATTCTTTTTAAGTCCCGTCCATTTTCAATTGTTTCTCACGATTGTATGGAAAGAGTATGGAATTTTAAGGCCAGCATATATTGTCCAGTTCTTAAACATTTGACTATCGCTGTTCTCTTTGTATCTATAACGAAATGTGCAATGTTGTTATTTCTGCCAAGGTTTATTTGGATTAACACGAAGTCGGTAGAAAAATAAGCTTCAGTAAGAATATATTGTATACGCACTAATACACGATAGAGGGTAGAGAAAGTCATGTGAATTATCACGTCAGAATTTTTTGTAGTGTTTAATGTCCGTTCTTACTACATTTGGCACCATAAGCGGTGGAACACTAATGATACATGCAATAAAATTATAATTCGGAAAGGATTTTTTTGGAAAGCAAACGCTCCAGGCCTAAGTTTATGCTACTTCCTCGACATTTGGAAATTATGTAGAAAAAACCTCAGTCAGGAAGAACGTTCTGGCAGGATTTGAACCAGGTTCTCCAGTTCACGATTTTGTTTTTTAAGTTTTGCCGATACAAAAACGCTTGAGCATTTGTTTCACTCTCGATATTACATTTTGATTGAAATGCAATACTTATTTTACGTACCTATTCTCAGACTTGGAGAGTTTTCTCTGGTTATATTTGTTCTGCATATTAAACCTAAAAGTATTTATAGAGTGTCTTCCAAATGATTAATAGAAAAATATATGCATATATTTAGAGTTAATTATAAATCAACATTGTAAAATAGTTTCCAAAATTGCTTGTAGTCGTCACATGCGTCTGAAAACTGAGTAGAAGATTCTTAAAGATATGCATATTGATCAAAAATTTCTTACTTTTATAATAGGTCCAATATATTTACTTTTCAGTAATATTGTGTGAATAGAATAGTGCTTGCTTAAGCCAGCATTTTAAACACTGTTCTAAAAATGTTTTCTAAAATGCTATGTTTTTGAGAATGCATGTTTTGCATCTTTTAAAATGCTTTGAGGTGCTCTTCATCCTCTCGAATTGAATATATACCTGGGGAAATGTAAGAGAACCTCCAAAATTTAATACATGAGAGATGCAATTTATGCCAATTAAAGGTTTTGGCATTATAGTCGCCGTATTATAACTTGACCCTTAAGACAGCTCCGCCTCCGCGTGAGTGAAGCACGTTGTAACCTTTAGCACGGAGGGGAACGGGAGAGTGAAAGGTTAACTGGCGCGATCAGTTGACAATGCTAACAGTTGATTGGTTATTGTACATGACTAAATAGATCGTCTTTCTCACACTTAACGAAAGAAGGGATTATAAGTTAACGTTTATACAGCGAAACTACTATTGTATAAATATAAGTCCAGTAGAAATAAACCTGTCGACAGTGTAAGCGTAATGTTATGTTGGAGGTAATAGGCGGAGGGGATGAAGGGGTGTTGGACAGTATCGATGGTGATTGGCTGTCACACATAGGTGCAGTGACGTCACTGTGACTGAGCTGCCTCAAGGGACAAGTTATAATACGGCAATTATAAGCATTTCCAAAATATGAATGTCATTCGATAGAGGCGGCGAAAAGGTGATTTACATTCTATCCCCCTCCGTCGTTTGCCCTCAGTAGGGCGTTTCCATCAATTTGCATCTGCATCCCATGATCTACTTGATGGTTTCCTGTTCTTGGTACTCGGGGAAGCAGGGCATTTTCGCCACGCCTGCTCTAGCATGCCCACTTGATTTTAAACAGATGGTTGTTATCCCAATAGGCTCCTATTCATGCAGCAAAATTTGTATTACCATAGCCTTATCCAGTTTATATCATTTCTATGCAACGTTTACGACGCTTAACAGAGATAGAATAAAAAGCTTGGTTTGGTTAGTTTGTAGAGTAACTATGAAAATAGATATTCTGTAGCTTTTACTTTCTCTACTACGTATAATAAGTAGGGGAAGTATTGCATTCCACCCAAAAATTCGATACCGAGATTTCACCAGAAATATATGTTTTGAGGCCCCCTGAATGCAAAAAAAGTATTTTTGGAAACATGTCTGTGTGTATCTGTGAACAGCATAACTCAGAAATGAACAGTCGGATAAACACCAAACTTGATATTTAGGTTCAGTATCTTCCAGAGATGCGACACGAAGGTTTTCAAGAAAATCCCCCCACACCAGATTACTCTTTACATGGAACATTTTTCGAAAATTTTAATTTTCTCAAAAATGGCACTAACAATCTTGATTAAAATATCATTTATTTAAGATACTTTTATGACAAATAAAATGTATATCTTGAATTTTCTGAGAATGTCTCCCAAAGTGTTCCTCATTGTGAACGACTTTTGCATAACTGGTAAACCATAAGAGATAAACAAAATGCTACTACACAAAAAATGTAGATCGCGTTAAAATACACAATTTATGTCTCGTACACTTTTTTTTTTTAGTGAACCATTTTCAAGATATTGCTTGCTATTTCCTTAAATTTTCAAATACTTATACTTTCTCTCAAATGGGAATTCGTTATTCATTTTTTTGTCCTGGTAATGCAAAGAGAATGGAATGTTCCACATAACAACCAGCTCTTACAATATTTGACTATTGCTTAAAGTCTACCATATTCCCCTTGCATCTACAAGAAAATTAGCAACAAGATTAACATGAATCATATGAAGAATAAGCGTTTGTAAAAATATTTTGTACAAGAGTAGAGAAAGTCATGTGAGTGTAAAACATCAGATTTGATTTTTTTGGATGTTTAGCAAACCTACAAGAAACGAATTTTGATCCAGATAGCTGTAGTCTAAAACACACTTAACAGAAACAAACCAAGAACTGTTTTAATCCAAATATTCCGAGATCGTAACGCGGAAGTGTATTTTCTCAATGCACGTTTACGAAAATTTGTTCAAACCTTATATAAGCTCCGTATCCGTCTCAAAATAAATGTTATGTGGCACTCGGGAAGTGTCGGAACATTTGGCCGTTTCGGCT
The DNA here is from genome assembly GCA_030765065.1 of Deroplatys truncata. Lineage (NCBI taxonomy): Eukaryota > Metazoa > Arthropoda > Insecta > Mantodea > Mantidae > Deroplatys > Deroplatys truncata. Next base: position 101,403,727 of record CM060975.1, read on the forward strand.
TCTTTAATCTCGAATTTCTTCCTTTCCAGATGCTCCCTCAGAGGTGCACATGGTTTGGAGTACTTTCCGAAGAAGTATTTGCATAATGCCGTGATACACTAAAGTTAAATCACAAAATATAATATCATTTGTAGATTCGAGATTATGTGAAAATACATAGAAAATAATGACTCATTTTCGGTATTCTCTCCTGTAGCCGGTTGGTCTGGGTGGCTCAGGTGATCAGGTGATAGCCCTCTTATCTCAAGGTCAGTGGTTCTTATGTGTGCTTAAGTGCGACAGCCCCATGTCAGTGATTTGCTAGCATGTAAAAGAGCTCCTGCGGGACGAAATTCCGGCATACCAGCGGCGCTGATATGATCCTGGCAATTGACATCATCGTTAATAAATAATTTTATTTTCTCCTGTATCCCCAGGCTGGTTAGCGAAAACGTGTTATATAAAGCAGGATTTACTCCATCCACTATCATTTATTTTATGAACATTGTAGAAATAATCACACGAAGACCTATTTTTCAAATATTATCAAGAGTTGTTTCGCTTGCTAAATAATCAGGAAATGTACAATTTTATAGACTTAGAAAATTGTTTTAAAGCAAATAAAGTATAATATTAATTTTTCTTTCACGCAAGCCATATGTAAGACAAGGTTGGAATGTAGAATCAGACTGAAAAATTCAATGTCATACCCGGTATTTGAACCGCGGATGTTCCGATTTCCTTCCGGTTAGTCTAACTGGGCTAGCAACCTACCGGCACGATAATAACTTCCCCAATTGTCTCCCATTTTTCCCGGTAATCCTCAAGATCGCGATTGGAATAGATATGTCATCTCAAAATTTTTAGATCTTATGGTTTACCGGCAAAAATGCGAGTCAGTTGAGGAATTTAATGTCGTACCGGTATGTTGCCACGGTAGCTCAGTTGGTTAGAGCAACTGGAAGATCCGTGGTTCAAATCCCGTCTATGGCATTGAATTCTTCAGTTGAGTAACTTTCCAAAACAGTAACATTCCAAACTAATGAGATACTAACTAGCGTTTTAAATGTATTCTATGAAAATTAGAGAAATTAACAATAGAATATTGTGCAAACGGCTAGTGTTAATTTATATTTTAATGATTTCACGATTACGTAAAATTTAACCATGAAGAGGACCTCAAATGCTGTTGTCAGGAAATTCAAGATGCACACTGTTCACCATGCTAATGCTTCAAACTTTAAGTATTATAATCAAAATCTTTAAGAGCAATTTATGAGTACTTACACGTAATTAAATTATGTTCCATCAAAATGCAGTTGGACGAATTCCTCGAAAATCTTCGTCTTGCATACTTCGAGCTAGTCTACGTATGAAATGAATTTATCAGACGTTTCGGTTTTTAGTTATATATTTCTCTCTGTCTATTTCTCTCTCTCTCATCCTCAGCCGTATTTCTGAAATGTATCTTTTAGATTCAGTGATTTCATAGTCTGCACTTCCAGGAAAATCTCTACGCCAATTTTTTTAGTGGAATGCAATACTCCAAACTCTTGATATGAAAAATTTCAACTTTTCTGAAACTATTTACAGGTTAAGTTAAAGTACATTCAAAATACCTAAGCCAGGTATTTCCTAGAAAACATAAGATATGTTAATTTGATTTCGTCACTGTGCTAGCCATGAATTATAAATTAAAACATTATTGAGGAGAAGGTGCTCGCTTAGGAAGGAGGTATAGTGATTTGTCTTGCTGAAATGAAAACTTATAACACTACATCTCACATAATCTATTCTAGCCACCATATGAATTTATTATATTCTCTTTTATAAGATTTTTACCGTGATTATGAAGTACTACTAAAGCTTGCGAATTATCGGTAGGCATCAGGGTACCCCACAAACTGCCGTCCTCGTGTGCCTGTTGCACAAGTCTCTGTTCACTAACTTGGGAATCACTCGTCACACAATTAATCTCAGCCAATCAGGCGCAGCATGGCTTCCGCTGTATTCTAATAAAGAATGCACCTACATTAGAATTAAATATACGCCACAGTAATCCAACTGGCAGAAATTCTGATGTGTTATATTCACATGACTTTATCACTATCATTTATTTTTACGTAGATTCTACAACCTGTTCTTTCGAAAGCTTATTTTTGACTCTACCTCATTTTAATGGAGATAAACCTTTTTAGAAATAGTTGTATCTTCAACAAAATGTATATCGCAACAATCTAACTGATAATAATCATGTTTAAATGCCGGGTCACTATATGCTGGCCTAGAAATTCCATCTTCTTTCAGTAACATTGCGAGAAACAAATGATAGCGACAGCACTAACAATGACAAAATCATTGAAATTTCAAACAAATAATAACCGATATCTTTGAAATGGCTAAAGCCAAAAAAGGTATTTAAAATAAATTGCGTGTTTTAAAGTCATCCACATTTTTTGTGTGGTACAGTTTTGCCTGTTTCTTATCGCTTGCCAGTTATAAAAAAACTACAAAATTACTTCCGAATAAAGAGGGCGGCTTCACAGTCTATTTCCAGAACATTCAAGATATAAATATCTTAAACTACTATATTTTAATCAAAATCGTAGGTCATTTTTAAAAAAATCGTCTAATATCCCATGTAAAGGTTAGTTTGTAATGCATGAATGTTCTTTAAAATCTGTGTCATTATTTTGGAAGATGCTGATGGTATTTCTTGGACATTTCATTGTTGGTTTATGCTGTTCATACATGCATACATACATAAATACATACTATATTTTTCCTAAAACTCCTTTTTTTTGGATTCAGATGGCCTCCAAACCTATATTTCTGGTGAAATCACGATATCCAATTTATGGGTGGAATGCAATACTTCCTCTACTTATGTAACTAGTAGTAGAGAAACCAAAAACGGCTGGTTTTAATTAATGGCCTCAAAACATGTATTTTCGTTAACTCTGGATATCTAATTTTTGGTTGGAATACAACACTTCTGCCTACTAGGTACGCGCTAAAGTATAAAAGTATCTTGATGGACGGTCACGTTAACCCTAGCCAGAGAGTCGAATACACTGGTGGATAAGTTTTCCTTTTTACAACCAATTCTTCGACCAGTAAAGGCTTCCCCCAAATTAAGCAACGTCCTGTATATTCCGAAATTCAGCCGGTGCCTATTTCACCATACAATATCGTGCGGTAGACCTCGAATGTTGCCACAGAATAGGGTCCTATGGTGTGCTATATCTTCTGGACCCGGAAGACCGTGGCAAGCAATTTCGGCACCCCTGCTGCCCGATAGCTCGAGGGGGGGGTCCGGATAAATTATTTCTGCTTTAATGGAGCTTGAGCGGCGAAGTTTGGGGAGTGAGGTAAAGGTCAGTTTGCTCAAGTGTAGCACCAGAGGGGGCTTGACGATCATGGAGTCAACTTGAGGCAAATCCCAAAGGGCTCAGCAGTTTTCCTTCTCCGTTTAGGAGATTATAAAGCAGAGTTTTCTGAAACATGTACTCACTGAAATACAGGTATTTCTGTCCAGAATTCATAACTATAATTAAATAAAAAAGTTATTGCACAACTGAAATAAGTATTTCAGAAATATGGACATTTAAAATAATATGCATGTAATTTCAAACAAATGCTTCATTTATAGACATTGCAACTTTCTATAGACATCTGATTGATATATTCACATATCTTTCTCACGTTCTATCGTTTATTGTTAGTGGGTTACAAACTATTCTTACTAAAGCTTATTTTTATCTACATTTGCAGAAATAACTACATTACACATTTCATTATAGATACAAAGAGATTAGCGACAGTCAAATGTTTAATAACTGGACGCTATATGCTGGCCTTAAAATTCCACACTGTTCCCACGCAATCGCGAGAAACAACTGAATGTTGACAGGTCTTCAGAGAATGACCAAGTAATGAAAAGTTCGAACCGTTAATAACGGATATCTCAGAAATAGCTTAGCCTACAAAAAAGAATTATTCTAAATAAATTGTGTGTTTTAAAGATATCTACATTTTTATGTAGTACATTTTCGTCTACCGCTTAACGTTTACTAGTTATACAAGATTATATAATATTCCCTCCGAATGAAGAGAAATTGATAAGCTATCGCCAAAAATTTAAGATATGCATTTTATTTGCCATGTAAATATCGTTAATATATGAAACTTTAATCAAAATTGTTAGAGCCAATTTTTAGAAAATGAAAAATTTCGAAAATTGTTCCAGTAAAGGGTAGGAATTTTGTTGAAAATCTTCGTGTCACATCTTTGGAAGATTTTTTTTAGTTATGCTGTTCACAAACACACACACACACACACACACACATGGACATGTTTCTAAAAATGCTTTATTTGGATTCAGACGCCTGAAAACATGTATTTTCGGTGAAATCTCAGTATCAAGTTTTTGGGTAGAATGCGATACTTCCTCTTCTTGCTATATGTAGTAGAGAAAATAATAATAATAATAATAACAATAATAATAAATCTCATTAGAGTTAGTGCAGCTAGGATCAGTGACTGAGAATTAAGTCATTTTGTCATAGTTGGCATACCATAAATTGCACATATTACTGTATATTACTTAGTAAATATATGTTTATTTTAATTATAAATAAAATAAGGCTCCTAGTAGTTCAGGGAAAATTGTCTTGCCTTAGACTTAGCTGGCCCGAGTTCGACACCCGATTAGGTCAAACTGCTTGGTTTAAGTTTTTGGAGGATAAACGTGAGGCAGTTTACACTTTACCTCCTCAAAAGTTCATTTGTGTATTCGTTTCTTACTTTTATTTGACTTTCGATATGACCTGCTCAGCCGTTAAACTGTCAAGTAACAAACAGAAAGTAAATTAGTTTTAGAATCCTTTTTGTATTTAGAATTTCAGCTGCGTGGATTGCACAGTGCGTGTTTTAATAACATAACCTTTAAAATGATTAGAATTTGGTAACTTACCTTTAAGAGTTTAAAGCAAGGATTTTCACTCCGTTCTCCTACGAAGTAAGGAAGGAAATTCTATGTAAATCCGCTGTCCTTGTTCACGACTCGATACAACATTTTGTCCTACATAGTTCAATGAACACCCAGTACGAAAACACAAACATAATGCTTACAAGGGCATAACTAAAGATTATTTATTCTCTTCCACTTATGAAATCGTTACCATCTTAGTTTCTTCTCTAAATTGTATGAGCTAAGAAATGCACCTTTACATTAAAAGCAAGTGTATTATACCATTAGCAATGCATTTTATCTGCATCAAGGATGAAGAAATGTCTTCCTTATGAAAAGGACTTGATAGGCCAGTCACAGAAAATTTAAGATATATACTTTGTGGTGTAAATTGTGACGGACCTCTCGTTTGCTGGTCGTCTTCCTTACAGGTGTGGGTGTTAAAAAATTAAATTAAAGGGCTTTATTTATAAACGCTCTATAATCTGTGTGGTCCTTAGGGTCCCATTCTATGTTGGGCATGAAAGGCCGGTAATTTTGCCCAAATGCCTCTTTATCAGACTTGAGGTTCTTTTACGTGTCGTAAATCTACGACACGGGACCGCCGGCTTTACTTCCCTTCCGAAGGAAGCTATGCTAAGGATTTTTACACCCAAAAAATCCATCGCGAACTCGCGACCTCGGGAACTAGAGACTAACATGGTAACCACTACATTACGGAGGACGACAGGTGTTGATGTGCAGAAATAGATGGTCCCTGCAACACTTCTGTGTAGGCCTATACTCTAACCTTTCTCTAGGGCATCATAACAAGAGACGAATTAAAATTCAGGTTCACTTAAACTGTAATTTATTAACACTTGTTCGCAGCTAGCCGTAATCCTAAATATTACGGGTTTACGGGGTCTATATGTTAAGCTGTACCTCCCACTTTAGCTCTATATCTTTCCTAAATAAGTAAAGCTTTCACATGCGCCGCCATCAAAGTAGGTGAAGTTCATCTACGACGATGTAATAAGAGATCAGGTATGTCTTTTATACACCCTGCAAATAACATTATTTTTCTCTTAACTGTTTTGAAGCACTGAGGTGACTGACTGCTCACCTAAGCGTCGTATGAGAACATTCGCCCTGATATTTCTGCTTATGACACTACTATCCAAGCCTTTCGCTATCTCTTTCTAACCTATAGTTATCTCACTCACTCTAGTGTCTCTGCAAGTCATGTTTAACCTAGGTCCTGTTCTTTATGCTACCCCGGAGATGTCTCCGATCGGTACTGCTTGGCGTTTTGTAGCTGACCTTCTCCTCACGGCTAGTTAGCTCCCTTAATATTTAATATGCATGTATTTACAATTTAAATCATTATTTCCCTTATTATTAATATCTGCATTGATGTGCCAATGTTCCCGCTACAAAATAACGTGTGAAATATGTGGGAATTTAATCTAAATCGTCACAACCACTTAAAAAAAACTAAAAAGAATTCCATTTAAAGTATAGTTTGGGGTGGGAGATTTTCTGTGTGTCGCACCTTTGGAAGATTAACTTAAGTATCAGGTTTGGCGTGAGTCCAACTTAACGCTTTTGAGTTATGCTGTTCACATACACACATACACGCGTGCGCGCACAAGCGCACACTAAATAAGTGGTAGAAAAAATATATATTAAAAATAATAAACGCTCTGGAGGAACAAAATAAAACCTAAATACCAAATTTCGTTCATCTGTACTAAGTGAATGTAATCTGTATATAGCATAATTTTTATAAATAATGACAAACAAATACAATGAGTTTAAAAAATTATTCAATTTAATATTCTCCCCCAAATACAGCAAAAACTATTAAACCTAATATTCCATAAATTATTATTCAACTCTCTTCTCTTAATTTAAATATTGATGTTCTTGTTTTCAATAATACTCCTAACTGATGCCGAGATGGAACCCTATTATTTCCTCGTCCAGTATATGTTCAGTTTGGGTACAAGGTAGTGGAATCACGTGTATTCTCTATGAATGAATGAATGCCCGAAAAAATCGTAGTTATGTAAATGACTGATAACATTTTATGAATTATTTTATAAGTAACTTAGGGGGATGGCTCAGGCGTTAGCGTCAGTGGCCCGCAATCGGGAGGTCGCGGGTTTACCCTCAGGAACGCCAAATTGGTTTAAGGTCTTTTTCATGGTTTTCATCTGCAACTAATGCTGGATTTGATTCGCGAATTTTTCCTATCATCCCTTTCATACCACATTTCATTTCCTTCTTCACCGCCATACCCGACATAGTGCTGATCACCCATCTTGGATATGCTATGACCCAGAGTTTGCTTGCTCCTCGACAGGCTATCAATCCAACGCTTTGGGTTTTAGGTTCCACAAAGAGGAGGATAATACGACAAAGAAGTGTTATACGCAAACTATCGCAAAGTATTTCTCTGGAACCATTAAAAAGAATTATATTCATTGGAACCCACAAGTTTCTTACCACAGGAAAAGTGTAAAAGTGGTTAAGTAGACGATTTATTTAAAACATTTTGTGGAATTAATCATTTACGAATTGCAAAGTTGGAGTTAGATTGAAAACTCCAATGCCATAGCCGGGATTTGAACCAGAGATTTTGGCTTTCCACTGACAATGAGCTACCATGGCAACATGCCGGGACGACCCCAACTGACTCACATTTTTCTCGGCAAACCACAAGACTTCTGAAATTTATTTTGAGATAATACATACCTCAATGACGACTTACAATGTCGTAGATATTTTAGGTCCCAGGCTTCATAGGTAACCACTATTAGATCAATCAATGATAATTGTTCTTTCACACGTATCCTGTGTAGACTAAATTTGGAAACGTAGAAACAGAAACATTTAATTCTGTAGCTAGGATTTGAACTCGGACTTTCGGCTTACCGTGCTGCTGCTCTAACCAACTGAGCTACGATGGCATGATCCGTGGTTTCTTATTCCCTCTCTTGTAATGGTGTAGATTGTTATTTGGTACAATAATTACTATGCAAACTGGGAAACAGAGAGTTACACTTTTAGAATTATCATGTAATGTCGCTGTCATCTGCAAAACAGCCAATCAGGAGTCTCGCAGCATGATGACGTTATCCACCCGTCCTGACCTCATAAGAAAGACGTAATCGAACATGCTCCCACTACTAGCGTAGTGATTATCCATATGGAATACGTATCTCGTAGTAGGTGTAGAGGGGATGTACCAATCGGTACACTCTCCAAGTTTAGCCTGCACAAGGTTTGTGTGGAAGATCAATTATCATTTTCCAATTATTTTCCAATGTTTTAAGCAGTACTCTTTAAAGTGTTAAGTAGTCGCTGTTTTGTTTATGAACTCGTAAGTGAACTCTTCAGAGTGTATCATACGAAATCTAGCAGTTATCAACCAGCATTTTCACAGTTGCCTTTCATTTCGGTTTCCTATATGCCCCTCTACCTATGTACAAGTTACATACCGAAAACAGAAAAAACAATCTTTCATATAAATAATTTGTAGGACACTTGCGAACTTAAATGAGAAACATAATGAAATACACTTTTTGTTATGCTCTAAAACTGTTGGTTCCTTGGTTACCCGAGTTCTTTAAAATGGGTCGTAAGTATTCGGCACCTATCTTAGTAATCCCAGTAAACAAGATGGCATTTGTGATCACAGAGCTGTTTTTTTATGAATACTTATATCTTGCCACAATGTTATACAAAAATATGCTCTAATACGATCATACGATTTTCTCTACGCAATATAATTCATTTCCATAGCTTTTCTATGAGTATTTGTAAAAAACTTATTTTTCATATACTCCCTCTTAATCATAACTATTACCAGTGCATAGAGAGCACTAAGAGAGTCATCTATTTTTAAAAAATCTGATGTATTACACTCACATGACTTTCTCTACTCTTGTACAAACTATTTATACAAACGCTTATTCTCCATCAAATTCATGTTAATCGAGATAAACATTTGCAGACTCTATCTTATTGCTAATTTTCATGTAGATGTAGGGGAAAATATATTTACAAGGGCAATATAGAAAAACAGTAGCCTTTAAGCACATACATAACTTTTAATAGCTGGTTGCTAGGTGCAGCACCATTCCCTTTCCCACAGATTAATACTCTTTGCATATCCAAGACAAAAAAATGAATAACGAATTCTCATTTGAGAAAATAAGTATTGAAAAATTTAAGGGAATAACAAGCATTATCTCGAAAATGGTTCACTCAACAGAAAAAATGTATGACATAAATTTTATTTGTCATAAAAATATCTTAAACATATGATATTTTAATCAAAATCGTTAGAGCCATTTTTGAGAAAATTAAAATTTTCGAAAAATCTTCCATGTAAAGGGTACTCTGGGGTGGGGGGATTTTCTTGAATACCTTCGTGTCGCATCTCTAGAAGATACTGAATCCAAATACCAAGTTTGGTGTTTATCCGACTGTTCGTTTCTGAGTTATGCTGTTCACAGACACACACAGACAGACACACACACAGGCAGACACACACACGGACATGTTTCCAAAACTGCTTTTCTTGGATTCAGGGGTCTCAAAACATGTATTTCCGGTGAAATCTCGGTATCGAAATTTTGGGTGGAATACAATACTTCCCCTACTTACTATACGTAGTAGAGAAACTAAAAATGAATAACGAATTCCCATTTGAGAAAATAAGTATTGAAAAATTTAAGGGAATAACAAGTAATATCTTGAAAATGGTTCACTCAACAAAAAAATGTATATGACATAAATTGTGTATTTTAACGCGATCTACATTTTTTGTGTAGTAAAATTTTGTCTACCTCTTATGGTTTACCACTTATGCAAAAGTCGTCCACAATGAAGAATATTTTTGGAGACATTCCCAGGAAATTCAAGATATACATTTTATTTGTCATGAAAGTATCTTAAATATATCATAAAATATCGTTAGAGCCATTTTTGAGAAAATTAAAATTTTCGAAAAATCTTCCATGTAAAGGGTACTCTGGGGTGGGGGAATTTTCTTGAAAACCTTCGTGTCGCATCTCTGGAAGATACTGAACCCAAATACCAAGTTTGGTGTTTATCCTTCTGTTCGTTTCTGAGTTATGCTGTTAACAGACACACACACACACACACACACACACACACACACACACGGACATGTTTCCAAAAATGCTTTTTTTGGATTCAGGGGGTCTCAAAACATGTATTTCCGGTGAAATCTCGGTATCGAAATTTTGGGTGGAATACAATACTTCCCCTACTTACTATACGTAGTAGAGAAAGTAAAAATGAATAACCAATTCCCATTTGAGAAAATGAGTATTGAAAAATTTAAGGGAATAACAAGTAATATCTTGAAAATGGTTCACTCAACAAAAAAATGTATGACATAAATTGTGTATTTTAACGCGATCTACATTTTTTGTGTAGTAAAATTTTGTGTATCTCGTATGGCTTACCAGTTATGCAAAAGTCGTTCACAATGAAGAATACTTTTGGAGACATTCCCAGAAAATTCAAGATATACATTTTATTTGTCATAAAAATATCTTAAACATATGATATTTTAATCAAAATCGTTAGAGCCATTTTTGAGAAAATTAAAATTTTCGAAAAATCTTCCAATTAAAGGGTAATCTGGGGTGGGGGGATTTTCTTTAAAACCTTCGTGTCGCATCCTTGGAAGATACTGAACCTAAATACCAAGTTTGGTGTTTATCCGACTGTTCGTTTCTGAGTTATGCTGTTCACACACACACACACACACACACACACACACACACACACACACACACACACACACAGAGAGAGAGAGAGAGAGACACATACACGGACATGTTTCCAAAATTTTTTTTTTGGATTCAGGGGGTCTCAAAACATGTATTTCCGGTGAAATCTCGGTATCGAATTTTTGGGTGGAAACAAAATGCTTGCCCTACTTACTATACGTAGTAGAGAAAGTAAAAAACCTTGCCTTGATATGTACACTCGTTGCATGGCTTCGTTGTGTGTTTAATCTTAAAATATTGGAAAGCTAGAGCAAACGAAATACTTCAGAAATGGCTAGAGTTGCAAAAATAACTGTTTGCACAAATTGTATATTTCATTGGCCTATGCTTCAATATTCGATGAAAATTCCGATAAAACACGTTAGAATTGCGCGTCAAAATATATCCAAAGGCTTTAAAATGTAATGTTCATTTTAATGTTGTGCTTGTATACCCTTAAATGGAACGTATAACCGCCTGGAATGAAACAAATCTGATGTGTTACACTCACACGACTTTCTCTACTCTTGTACAAATTATTTTTACAAACGCTTATTCTCCATATGTTTCATGTTATTCGAAATGTTAATCTTATTGCTAATTTTCTTGTAGATGCAGGGGGAATTGGTACACTTTACGCTATAGTCAAATATTTTAAGAGGTGGTTGCTATGGGAGTATTCCATTCTCTTTGTATGTCCAGGACATAAAAAAATGAATAACGAATTCCCATTTGAGAAAAAGTATTGGAAAATTTAAGGGAATAACAAGCAATATCTCGAAAATGGTTCACTCAACAAAAAAAAATGCATATGACATAAATTGTGTATTTTAACGGGATCTACATTTTTTGTGTAGTAAAGTTTTCTCTATCTCTTATGGTTAATCAGTTATGCAAAAGTCGTTCACAATGAAGAATACTTTTGGAGACATTCCCAGAAAATTCGAGATATACATTTCATTTGTCATAAAAATATCTTAAACATAATTATTAAAATTTTCGAAAAATGTTCCATGTAAAGGGTAATCTCGGGTGGGGGATTTTCTTGAAAACCTTCGTGTCGCATCTCTGGAAGATACTGAACCTAAATACCAAGTTTGATGTTTATCCGACTGCTCGTTTCTGAGTTATGCTGTTCACGGACACACACACGGACATGTTTCCAAAAATGCTTTTTTTTGGATTCAGGGGGTCTGAAAACATGTATTTCCGGTGAAATCTCAGTATCGAATTTTTGGGTTGAATACAATACTTCCCCTATTTATTATACCTACGTAGCAGAGAATGTAAAAAAGAGCTGCAAAATACGAATGATAAAGTTTTTAACAATTTTCTTTCAAATGAAAATTAACATAACAAATTTGTAGACAAATTTGTGCGCTGAATGGATGCTTAAAATTGATTGAAGAATACTTCAGAGGTTACTCGTAGGGAATTCATTGTGTGTTCGTATTATATATGTGTATATTTGAACCATCCGATCTTGCAAACAAAAATAAGCTCAGTGTAATTTTATTCCATAAAGGGTCATTTGTGATAGACGTTTCTTTATTAGCCCAAATATAAATTGTGGTACTTATCCGAATTTTCCAATGGTTTCACAGGATCTCAAAACATGTATTTGCAAAGAAATCTGATATAAATTATCTTCAAAATATATTTCCTCCACTTCCCAAAAGTAGGAGTAAAAAGGTGGAAATAGAAAAATTAATTAAAAATAATTGGTTATATCAGAATTGAAGGTATGCAAATGCATACAGGCTGCTTACAAATTATGTGACCCTTTCCAACAGTCAAAGGAAGCCGTTTCCACACCCGGAGTGAGGAGGTAAAATCACGAGTTGAAACCGGGCCGATACAATTCACATGATTCAAGTTCTCCTCGCCGCGAAGTCGGGCAGAAGCACGATTAATGAATCTGCGGTCTTTTTTTTTTTCCTCCCTTCTTGCTCCAGACTGCTACTGAAAAACATGAGATCGTTAAACGTGGACCCCGGGGAAGGAATGGAATGTGCCAAACATGTTTACAAAAACCGCAGGAAGGGGTACGGTAAAGTTGAGGAAAATACTACCGGGTTAATCAGCAAGAGGAAAACTGCTCCGGGTTAATGATGCTGCAAAAAACTTTGCTTCATTTGCCGGCCTTTCTGAATAATAAAAGGGGGAGGGGGAGCAAAAGAACCGTGTTTTTAATTACTTCTCACCAAGCCTCTGATGGAACACGCTACTTAGGTAACAATTCTTTTTCTAAATAAGCATTAAACCATAAAAAGTTACATGTGCATTCTTCGGAGAGCTTTTATTTCTACACGCAACTTCTGTGTGACATACCAGATGGCAGCACAACATTAATTTACAAATTGGCAACTGTTCAACACAATCCATGTTCTTAGAAGTGTTAATTGAATATTTGATTTAAATGTAACAGTTAACCCTAATACTATGAGCATGGAAAATCCTCTTTTGTGTGATTACACTGGTTAAGCTGTTGAAGTTGGCCGCATTTAGCGTAAATAAGTTGGTCTATTTAATGGCGGTGCAGAATCCGCTATGATTAATTCCAGGATGTAGTGTTTATGCTTATTCGAGATCACGGTGGAATAAAGGTTCAAGAAATCTTCCTGAAAAGAAGGAAAAAGGGTTTTATGAAGTCTTTTTACCCACAACAAATTCGCAGCTATACTTTATATATTACGCTGTTCTCAAATGCGCACGCGTTCGCGCGTGTGTGCGTCTTCTATCCACGTTACGTAATTCAGGATATATTTTTGCCAAAAGATGATTTTAAATTAAGTAGTAAGCACTTAGTTATACACAGAGTAATTCAGTTAAACGAAATGATTATAATTAAGTAGTAAATATTAATTATATTTGTAAATTAATAAATAGATTAATGCCAATAACGTCCCATTTCACGCTGTAGGTAAAAAGACTGCCGCGATGATTTATGGTATGGATAGAGCAGCAAGAGGAGAGAGGGGAACCAAAGGTTACATGAATGAAACAAGTCATCAAAGAAACGCGCCAGAAAGATTTAGAAAACGATGATTGGGTAGACAAGTAAACTTGGACAAGAGTAATTTTGACACAGAAAGATACGTATATTGTAAAACTGTTCATAATAATCGGGTACATAAGTTCTTAAGCAGTTGGCTTCAGGCTGTCTATACTCAAACCATTATGCCAATACAAAGAATGTAAACAGCGGCATTGAGTCACTGACGGTCAGGTAATCACGGTTTGGTGAGTGCTGTCTGCAAACGTCAACAGACTATGCGAGGGATGGGGCTGGTTTGTAACCAGCTTCTTGACTGCCTAGAGTGACAGCTCAACTTTATTTCCTTTCGTCTTGGTTTTAATGCTCTAAATTCCTATCATTATGATGTCAAATTTTATGCAACACAAGAAAACATTGAACTTCATGAGAATGGCTTGCACTTTTGCGGCAACCTGCGATGCATATCGTCGAAACTCCTGTAACATTTAACATCTGTTATTCCAGATTTAACTAGAATAACATTACTTTCTCTGTGCATATCATATTTAAGGTCTGCCTCGATCAGTGTCCTGGGCGAAGTCAGTCGCCAGTCTGCCATCGACACCAGCACCGCCAGTACCGACAGACTGCCTGGAGGAGTTTAGGCACACGATTTCAGGTCTAACCGACACTGTAAACACCCTGCGCACTACGATGGCCGAGTGGACACAGTACTCACCGGCCTGAAGAGTGGGCAGGAACGACTGTCCACCTACATGCTGACAATTGAACACGCTCTTCTTTCCAAACACAAGATTTAGCTACCATCGACCCAATCCTAGCGCACCTCACGGGGACGCTCATCAACACTGAAATTCATGCAATAAAGACAAATAAAGTTCCTTACCTACCCCGCCACTCCCCGGGGGACAGTCACGACCTTGGTCATGGCTGTTTCCCGGTTATTTCCTTCATCCGATACCAGAAAAATAAGCTGGCAGCTCACCTTCCGCACTATCGGGGGTGCTATGCGGAACCCTACCACCTTTCCTCACTTCTCCCTTCAATACCTTTCCACAAATTCTCTTTCCACACCCGTCCATTACCAAAAAAAAAAGTGTGGACGATATCTTAATCTTCAAATACCCGAGAGAAAGTTGTTACAGCCGAGAAATATGGGTTTCTAGGAGCTATACAATATCTCCATTTTTCGCGATGAGTTAATTGTCAAAGAGCCGACGAACAGCTATTACGGAAATTCTGGCGGTGTGTGCAGTAGCGCCATCTTGCTGGAAACATTTTGTCTGCTTTCGTACACCTTAAACGCAATATTTACAGAGAAATTAATGATCTTTCATTTAAATGTTTCGATGTCGTTTTACGATTTATATCATGGGCTGAAATGGAGACCATTTATAGGAAATAGTTTTCAACGAGTGAAATATTTTCCTGTGTAGTTTAAAATGGCATATTATTGGCATTAACCTACAGCACAGTTGTAAAAACTAGATTTCATTGAACCGCCCTGTACAACATATGACAACAATGTTTCAACCTTTTATCGGAAGTCGTAGTAACTACCTCGACGGAAACTTTCAAGTATATTTTGCGAGATTAACACTTCTGTACATTTGAAACAGACAACATGAAATACTTTTTAGGAAAGGTTATATACATAAGATGGCGGCGCCGTGGCCGAGTGGTTAGACCGCTCGCCTCCCACCGAGGCGGCCCGGGTTCAATCCCAGGGACCTGCATGTGGGATTTGTGGTGGACGAAGCGGCGTCTGGACGGGTTTTCTCCGGGTTCTCCGGTTTCCCCCGCCATTCATTCCACCAACTGCTCCATCATCACCTTTCCTTTCATCCATTTCACCAACATTTCGTTTCATCTACTTCCTTCATCCCATACCAGGCATTGGGCTGATCACCCATCCTGGATGCTCTGTCTGATCCATGAGTGTCTGCTCCTCGACGGGCCTCTGACCCGTTGTAAGTCCCGGGGGGTGTAAGTCCTACATAAGAGGAGGGTAAACAGATAATGAATGAGATAATAAGATGCTAAACTTAAATATCAAGTTTAGATTATCTGACTTTGTTATTTGAGTTATACTGTTTACACATACACGCACCTTTTTCGTAATTTAGAGGCCCGCAAAACATCTTATTTTCTGTGAATCTCGCTATGAACTTTTTGAGTGAAACGCAATATTTCAATAGTTAAGTGGTACAGAAAGTAAAAGCTGCGTTATGAATTAAGTATCAAAATGTTCAATACTGAATCCGTAACACTATGCTGCTAATTAAATTCTCAAGAAAAATTGATTGTTTGTGAAGCTTACGAAAAAGTGAACTATTTCGCGACTGAATACATCCAGAGTGTGCTCGTATTTTAGTTTTCTCCTACTTGCTTGTAATAACTGAGGAAGTATTGCATTCCCCCAAAAATTCGAAACGAGATTTCAGCCAAAATACACGTTTTGAGGAATCTGAATCCAAAAATGTCATTGTTTTGGAAAAAGGGAAGGACGACAGTTAACTCAGAAACGAAAAGTCGGTTAACTATCAAAGTTGATACTTAAGCTCAGCATCTAACAAGGGTATGACATAAAGATGTTCAAGAAAAACCCTCCACCTTAAACTACCCTTACATGGAAAGTGTTCAATAGTTTTTATTTTCTCAAAAATAGCTTTAACGATTTTGATTAAAACACCAAAGGATGAGATGGGATGGGAGTGGGGTTTGTCGACATTCTGCACAACAGCTCAAAAGGCTTATTGTGCAAACCCTATTGGAAAGGATGCTTTTATTATTTCCTGAACAAATTGGAGTATGTTCGTTCCATCCTTTCCTAGATCTTCACTAGTTATAGAAATATTTTCTGTTACGCTCACATGACTTTCTCTACTCTTGTATAAACTAGTTTTACAAACGCTTATTCTGCATATGCTTCATGTTAATCGAGATATCGAGATGTTAAACACCAAACTTGGTATTTAGGTTCAGTATCTTCCAGAGATGCGATACGAAGGTTTTCAAGAAAATCCCCCCACCCCAGATTACCCTTTACATGGAACATTTTTCCAAAATTTTAATTTTCTCTAAAATGGCTGTACCGATTTTGATTAAAATATGTGTTTAAGCTATTTTCATGAAATGTATATCTCGAATTTTCTGGGAATGTCTCCAAAAGTATTCTTCGTTGTGAACGACTTTTGCATAACTGGTAAACCATAAGAGATACAAAATTTTACTACACAAAAAATGGAGATCGGTTAAAATACACAATTTATGTCATATACATTTTTTTTATTTGAGTGAACCATTTTCGAGATATGCCTCTTATTCCCTTAAATTTTCCAATACTTATACTTTTTCTCAAATGGAAATTCGTTATTCAGTTTTTTTCCCTGGTAATGCACAGAGAATAGAATACTCCACATAGCAACCAGCTCTTAAAATATTTGACTATCGCTTAAAGCCTACCAATTCCCTTTGCATCTACAAGAAAATTAGCAATAGGATTAACATCTCGATATCTCGATTAACATGAAGCTATGGAGAGTAAGCGTTTGTAAAAATAGTTTGTACAAGAGTAGAGAAAGTCATGTGCGTGTAACACATCAGATTTTTTAAAGTGAGTATCCAGTATCGGTTCTCAAAAATCAGTATCGTATCAGTACCGAGAAAAAGTGATATCGTTCTATCACTAATAATTTCGATACCGAAGTGTGTAAACATAAAGAATATTAATGACAGGTCCTTGTTATTTTGGCTCTTCAGTTGCATAGTTATCAAGAGATAGGTATAAAATCCAAAGAAGGAAATATTTTTAAGCGAGAATCGGGAGACAACGCATTGGAAAAAACTGCTGCGTATTGCATGGATGAATTTCTGCGTATTCCATTCCAAACCAGAGTGCCTCTCACATTAAAGAAACTCTTTGTATTATCCGCGCGAAAGTAGTTCGCAATCTCCGCCCCCCAGTGGCTGCTTGTTCCTCTCTCACGTGCTTGTTGAACATTGTTTAAATCTATAAAAAGGCCTTAGAATCATAGTTCAAAATGCAACCTGAAGTAACAATCGATTTTATAAGTATGCGGAAATGAAGATTTTACTTACGTTAATCACAATCCTCGGGCAAAAGTGCAACACCGAATCCTCCAGTGACTCGGCTGCCACATCGGAATCGGAACTACTCTCCAAAATAATGACAAGCTTATCCACAATTCCACACTACTGTTGCACACAAAACAAGTTCCCACATTTGATTCTCCTCTTCTATGGACTGCTATGTGTGTTTGTATTCCTTGCGCGCTTTGGTTACACTTCTCATTGAAACGCCTGTAAAAGCGGATATTAGTTTCGTAATGGCAGTAATGCAAGTGTCGGGTATTTTTCTAATAGTAAGTTGAATATATTAAGTATTGTTTGTTTTTTACCACTTTTTAACTGTTTCCCGCTTTTGTGTTTGAACAGTTTATTCGCACTACATGCGCCTTCCTCTGCCATTGGAACCCAAATACCAACTGTCTAAATCACAAGATTTGACCTGAGCCGAGCTTACGTGTGCTACCGTATCATATTTCCTGTGTTACGCAAAGTGTTTATTCGGTTCTCAGATAGCACCTCTGGGAATTCATTGCTGCATTTCTTGTATATGTAACAGTGGCAGTCATGCATACAGTTGGTATTAACATGTAAGATGCTCTCAGCGTTAGCGCAATAACAGACGAACATAATATTTTGTAATCTCTTAACAAATTAGTATATACCCATTACCTTTAGCAATTAATTCTTATTATAACCGCAATAAAATGTGCAATTCTATACCTTTCCTGTTCTAATATTTCAGGATACAATATATGTATTAAGGAACTATTTACGTTGGCGTAAGGGTGTGTTCTTGGGTTCGTAACAAGCAAAAGCACGTGCTTTTGTGTACATCAGAGGAAACTCTGGTTTGGAATGGACAGTAGTTAGCGAAACTGAACATCAATGAAAATATGTTTCAGTTCATTATATAAGATAGCACGTCTGACTCGATTTCATTTAGTTTAATCTAGTTTTAGGAGCATTTAGAGGTACTCCATTTAGATTTCAAAAGTATATTCCAACACTTTTAAAAGTATATGTTCTCAATAATGAAACTAAACAGGACAATAATTATGATAGGCTATTGCCTCTCTCTCTCTCTCTCTCTCTCTCTCTCTCTCTGCGTTCAAGCTCGAATCCGCGTTGGTTGAAATTGAAACTGACTGCTGCTATTTTAATTATAGGTTAAATTGCCAGTAGCTTTAGATTTCGTAACCCATTTGTGTCTTCATTTTATACCTTCATTCGTCACCCTAAATATTCCAAAATAATACATGCATTTTAATAAATCAATGGCATATATGCATTCTAAATTATTGTACAAATCTGAAACTTGAACATACATAAAATTAAAATTATTTGCATAATATGCTTCAATTTATTGTGCTTTCGTTTTTTTCTAAGAAGATTGTACGAACTTTAAAACATGAACATATGTGATAAAGCATAACACCTTAGATATTCAACAAAATCAGTTGCAAAAATACCTTTAAATGTTTAGGTGCTCTCTATGTACACTGTAATTTTATTATTATTATTATTATTATTATTATTATTATTATTATTATTATTACAAAGTACCATATTCCATCCAAAAATTCGATGTCGAGATTTCACCGCAGATACATGTTTTGAGGCCCTCTAAATCTAAAAAAACATTTTAGGTCGTGTGAACAGCATAACTCAAAAAGGAATTGTCCGACAGGTACCAAATTTGATTTTTTAACTTCAGAATCTACCAAGATGCGACACGAAGATTTTCAAGAACCCCCTCTCCAAACTGCTCTTTAGATGCGAATTTTTTCTAAATTTTCGATTTTTTAAAAAATAGTTCTAAGCTTTTTGTTAGAATACGTTAAGTTTAAGATATTAACTTGATAAATAAAGCGTATATCCTGAATTTTCTAGGAATTGCCTCTGAAGCGCTCTTCATTCTGAATGACTTTTGTGTAATGAGTTAACTATAAGATATTGACAAAATCTTACTACACAAAAAAATGTAGATCTCGTTAAAGCACACAATCTATGCCAAATAAAAATGTTTCTGTCGTTAACCATTTCAGATATATTCTTTGTTATTGGTTTAAAGTTTCAAAAACATATGTTTTTCTCAAAAGAAAAATCGCTATTCGTCTTTTTACTTTTTTTCCGTGGTCATGTAAAGAGAACGGAATTTCAAAGCCATTATATTTAGCAATCCACTCAAAAGATTTGACTATCGCTTAATCGTGCTGTATTCTCCTAATTCTTGTACTACAGGAAAATGTAGAAGAAACCATTTCTGAAACGTTTATCTCGATTAACATGAAGTAGATAGAATAATAAGGTTTTTTAATAATAGTTTGCTGAAGAATGTATAGAGAAAACCATGTGAATGTAACATCCGATTTCTTTCTTCATTCTTACTAAGTGTTCAACATTCTGAATCATGCAACAACTTGGACACTGCCATAATAATAATAATAATAATAATAATAATAATAATAATAATAATAATAATTGCTGTTATTATTATTATTATTTCAATCATATTTGAATGTGCTGACAGCAGCTTTAAATTAAAAATATGATGTTTTACATTCATATGATTTTCTCTATCCTCTATCGCGTATTAGTAGGTATACAAATTATTCTAACGAAAGTTTATTCTTCTATCTGCATAATTTTAATCGGGATAAACCTTTCCGGAAATAGCGGCATTACATTTCGTTATACAAAGGAACAGCGATAATCAAATGCTTTAAAACTGGGCGCTATAACCTGACCTAAAAATTCCATACTCTTTCCATGCAATCGCGAGAAACTGAAAATCGACAGGACTTCAAAATAATGGCTTAGAATTGAACAATTCGAAATAATGGAAATCTAGGGAAAAATAAATAAATTGTGTGTTTTAAAGAAATCTACATCTTTTTCCTATAGTATGTTTCCGTCTATCGCTTAACGTTTACAGTTTATGCAAGATTATATAAATTTCCTTCCGAATGAAGAGGTCTTCACAAGCTATTCCCAGAGAATTCAAAATGTACATTTTATTTGTAAGGAAATATTTTTAATATTTGATTAATAATATTAATTTAATAGTTTAAGTTTTGATCAAACTCGTTAGAGCCATTTTTCAGAAAACCAAAAATTCGAAAAGTTTTCCATGTAACCGATAGTTTGGGTTTGGGAAGTTTCCTTGAAAATCTTCGTGTCGTTTTTGAACTTTTGAGTTATGGTGCTCAGACACGCACACACATATTCACACATGGACATATTTCTAAAAAAATTTGCGCTACTCAGGGTCCTCAAAACATGCATTTGCGGTAAAATCTCGATATCAAATGTTTGGTTGAAATGCAATATTTTCTGTACCATGTATGCGAGAGAGAAAGTAAAACGAGCAGCTTTTCTAATTGCATATTATAATTTTAGGATCTATAAACCAAGAGCACAAATGCACTAACCTCGATTCTGCAAACAGAACCTTACCTTGTGGTTTACTTTGGTTTAATTATTATTGTTGTTAGTGACGGGTTGCTTTGTGTCCGAAAGGCGGACATGAAGTGAAATGTTTTATGTACGTAACATACAAAGTGAAAATGGTGGGGGAAGTGCTATAAATCGCTAGGTGGATCTCAGACCGGTCATCTACCTGTTGGAGAAGGGGGACCCCGCCCCCAGTCGTGCATGACTGACCTCCGCAGCGTTCGCTGGCTGATGCAAACCTTCCTCAGTGTTGAATGATGCTAAATGTCTCTCGTCTTGCACCTGTCAGCTCTCCTGATATTCCCTTCCTATTTTTTTCCTCTTCTGTCCGAGTTCTTCTACCTTTAGCTTCCACTTTTTGTTGATATTCCTAACCTCCTACGCTTTATTGAACAGGTCCTTCCTTCTGTTACTTTAATTCTCATCTGCTCATTTTATAGATTATGTTTGTATTTTTAGCCCTTCCTCTTTTCATTTGATGTGTTTTTACATTCTCTATTGCTTATCTATCGTAAATATAGGAAGTATTCTATTCCACACAAAATAGACATCGATGCTTTATTGGAAATTGACACCGATTGGGGAAGGAGGTATAGTTTAAACATCTGATGTGTTACACTCACATGACTTTCTCTACTCTTGTACAAACTATTTTTACAAACTCTTATTCTCCATATGCTCCATTGTAGGACAAATTTCTTGTTCGCTATATTACATTTAAAATATGGGAGTTTCCATATAGGTACGGCATTCAACAATGCATAACCTGAAAGGACAAATGAAAATCGTATATGATTAAAATGGCTACTACAATTCAATAATAGGCACAATGTGTTCTTTAGTATGCCAAATTTGAGAGTGTGTAAAGAGTACAAAGAGAATTTCGACGTGAATGTTAAATAAAAAAATAATAAAAAAAAAACATGCAGGAGGTCGCAGGCGAAACACAGTAAGAGAAGAAGCTATCAGAGAAGCTATGACAAGAAGTCCTACAAAAAGTTAAAGATGACTGTCAGCAGAGATGAATCTACCATGTACGTCAAGTCAGCGTATTGCACGAAAGTACCTAAAAGCGTATCCATTTCACTTGCAACGTCTACAAACCTTCCGTGATGAGAATCATTAGGTTCGTTTCAATTTTGCATCCATGATGTGCCAACGGATTGAAGATGGTGACGGCTTCTTAAATGGATATTTACAGACGAAGGTATTTTTCATGTCAACACAACTGCATTATTTGTGCAAGAGAAAATCCACATGTCTCCTACGAGCTTTAAAGATCAAATCCAAATGTTAATGTATGGTGTGGAATGAGCCGCAATAAAGTGTATGGACCATTCTGCTTTGCGGAAAAGACAATACGTCATGAATCTTATTTGGATATGTTGCAGCTGTTTCTGTTGCCACAACTTGAGCAAGAAAATATGTGAACATTGTATTCCAGCAGGATGATGCATCCCCTCAGTGGCCATGGGAGTTTTGATTAATCTTGCTTTCTTTCTTTCTTTTTATTTATTTATTTATGGAGCTCTTTAACTGTTGTGGTTCTTATGTCCCATTCTAAATTGGGCGTGAAAGGCCGGAGATTTTGCTCAGAGATCTATCAGGCGTAAAAGAACCTCATTAATCTGCGGTTATGATTAAGGTTAATAAACCATTAATCTACGACACGGGACCACCGGCTTTACTTCCCTTTCGGATGGGCATGGGAGGTTCGTAATTTTCTGAATGCCACTTTCGATGGTACATGGTGTGGTCATGGTGGACCCATTTCTTGGCCCCCAAACTCCCCAGATCTAACCCCTCCTAACTTCGTGTGGGATTTTGTTAGACATTGTCGATGCACAGAAATCCAGGAACAATGATGATCTGAGAGTAAAAATTACTCAAGCTTTTCAACTAATCGCACCTCATATGTTACAAAGGACATAGGATGAATTGCATTACCGTTATGGGCTATGTAGAATGCACAATAGGGGTCGTGCTGAGCACTGAGGAATCTCCCATCTTTCAGTGTTGTATACAGAAAGTTTCAACATATAAATAAAGTTTAGTAGTAAATGTTTTGTACACTGATTTTATTTTATTCATACCCAAACAGATCACTCTATAGTGGAATAGAAAATACAGATAAGGAAAAGGACTGTAAGGGAATAGAGAACGAATGAGAGTTACTTACAAGTAAATTATAAAAAATATTACAAAATGAAATAAAACGAAAATGCAGAAAAGGTGAGAAAATCTTTAATAACTATCACATGTTTTTGTACCCCAATTATTTATTTTTATATGTTTATTACAAATCATGAATACTAAAGATTAAACTTTTATTAACCTCCTAATATACTTTAAAAATACCTCCACTTTTACTATAGTTCTACCTAGTTGTTCACTTACTTTTACCCACTTGTTCTGTCTTTATTTTTATTTTATTTCCTATGACATTTTCTCTTCTCATCTCTTATTCTAAGCTTTTATACCCTTCGTTTCCTCATATTTTCCTTCCCCTTCATTACCTTTGTATTCTTCTGTTTTATTTCACCACTCTATCTTCTACCAATCACACTGTTTCTTTTACAATTTCTATAACTTGATGTAGTTTGTTTTCGAACTGGTTTAATGAAGTTTATATTTAATTGCAGACAATGCCGAAACAATAAAAGAAAAACTGCTTTGATGCCTTGTTTTTATCACGAAAGAAAGTAACTGTTTACAAATAATGACTCATAATTAGGTTCATGATTTCCTTTCACCAGCTAAGCATGTCCTTGAACTAGTCTATCCAGACATACTACGTTCTAGATTATCTAGGTCGAGACTGGTCCGGTTTTGCTCTTCCCATCCTGAACAGCCAACCTGTTCCATTCTGAAACCTAGGTAGATTTATTGAGCACACGACAAATGCTGAGGAATTTATTTCTGAGGCGGGAATCCCTATAAAAGTTAATTTACTTTGGGGAGGTTAACTTTTAAGAGAATGAGGTTTGAAAGCTTTTGCCTATGAGGGGAGCGCTGCGTATGCACGTGACTCGACAACACCAATGCCAGTTACTCAAGTGTTGCCGGCCTCAGGCAACTCTCCCTCCGTCAAAAAAACTGAATGCAACACGATTATTATCCACCGGCTGATGTAACGGCTACCTTGCCTTACGTAAAGTCTCGCTGGAGTGCATTGTTCTGGCAGACGACGGTCGCATTCTGGGAAATCGGGTCATAGCACATCTTGATGTTTGTTTGTAATAGCGTAATTCAAGATGTAAATATTTACAAATTGCAAAGCTCATATAACTTAGGTTACGGAGGGTTTACCGTTTCAAATCCATTTAATTTGTTTTCCTGTTGCATAATGAAAACCGGTACTGCATATTAATTTACACCTAATTCAGTGCCATTAATGGTAAGATATTTTTATTTTTCTGTGTGGTGTTTACTTTGTCTACGATTTACCTATGTTAGGTAGTAGTAGTATTGTATTCATACCAAAACTTCGATCTTTTTTCACGGAAAATACAGGCACCCTGAATAAAAAAAAAAAATGTCGTTTTAGAAAACAGAATGTGTGTATATGCGCGCGTGCGTGCGTGTGTGTGTAAAATAGAGAGAGAAAATAACCAAAAACCGAAAAATGGAATAAATACCAAACTTGGTATTTCATTTTAGGATCTTCCAAGGATATGATGTCAAGATTTTCAAGAAAAACCTCCACTTCTGTAGTATTAGAAAAATTCTGAAATATTCGTTGTTCTATACTTAGGATAGGATAGCCTAGAAGGAAGGGACTTAACACCTCGTCCTATGCAGATCTTTTGTGCCTAGACCCCTGACGGGACTACTCAGGGGGTGGGATGAGGTGAGCGGAGACAGAGGGCGGCCGGACCAGGAAGCATGATAGGCAGAGGGCAGGGTCCCTACTATTTACAAATTTCAACTCCCGGGTGCTGGCTGGTGCTGCTGGCCATGCTGCCCCCCTTATGCTTACACATACCCCCCAGGGGACTCGGAAACCGCTCGGAGTCTGGAGGACGAAGGTTTCCTTAGAGCATATTTCCCCTGCCATGCACACGCCAAGACCTCTCGCCGACACTTGCAACCTGAAAGAGACCAAACAGTTGAAAAGCGAAGTGAAATGAGAAAAGAGGTGAATGCAATTAGCAATAATTAGTTTTTGCAAATGTTTATCTTATTTAACATGAAGTAGGTCTAGAATAAGCGTTTGTAAAAATAGTTTGTTCAAGAGTAGAGAAAGTCATGTGAGTGCAACACATTAAATTTTTTTCTATCTCTACGTGTTGTGTATCGATGGTAGAATTGAAAAACACGTCAAAATGTTGATATAGACCCAATGTAATCACTTATGATATAACTCAAAAGAACCTTTGAACAGCCCCTGAAAATAAAAACTATGATCTCTTGAACAATTCGTGTTATTTTAGTCCTTAATAAGACTCATTGATCCACTGAATAAAATTTAGTTGTCTAAATCTCAAGTTGGACCTCCCATAAAGCCCCCATTTTGACTCCAGAGACCCATTAAGCACACAAATATAAATACAACTGTCAAATTTTATCTTGGGTACTGTGGTTCTTAAGTTGTCTCATGCCTAGAGAGAAAAAGCTACACAAATAGGTGCACCAGAAGCATAATACCAGAAATTCCAGGTTTCTCAAAGGTGAATATGCACGCTTAAATCAATTAAAATTGTATCATTATCACGTCATTTTCAAATGAGGCACGAGGTCGAAAACGCCAAGTATCTGAAAATTACTTTTATGTTTGACTCGTCGATTGTTTACAATTGTTTTAGCGAGGAGGTATCTACGCTGCCCTCGGGGTTGCGCCCTACAGTTTAAGAAACTCTGTATTGCTTACCATTCTGTATGATTAATGGCTAAGGTTTAGTTTCAAGCACTTTGTGGTATTTTTGACATGCAGATGATGAACTGGCTGCATTTAGGTGCTATTTTTCACAGAAGTAAGCTGACTGAAGCATTCATGCCTATTACGGACTGTCACGACTTACACAACCGCAACACAGTTACGCAAGTGCAAGTTTTATGTGGCGGCTTTTGCCTTTGCATCTCATCCATTTCGCATTTGCAAGATCATTAAGGCGAGTTGTAAATCGTGTCAACAGCATTAAAGTCCAGGCGCGGCGTTTAATCTGCGAGAGACTGACAAAGCAAACTATCGAGTAGGAATGGAGGTATAAACCTACTGCATGTATTCGTATAATAAAATTGTAAATAAAAACTGTATGGTAATTTTAAGTTTTACATGAGTAACTGATCTTACCGATGGGATACACTGAAGAGAAAAATAGCAAGTTTAAAAACAAGTGCTTTGTACTTTCTTTGCTATTTACCTATAGTAAGAATTGCATTCCACCCAGAACTCAGATACGTTATTTCACAGGAAATACACGTTTTGAGGCTCCCTGAATCCAAAAATAAAACATTTTATGAAAATCTGATGTGCTAAATTCACATGACCTTCTTTGCCACCTATCGCTAATTAGTGGTAATCGCTTATTAAGGTAATAGCGATAGTCAAATGCATGAATAATAAAATAATAGTTACTCATGAATCGTTCTTATATTAGTTTATGATACTATTACTTTGGTGGTGGCGTTTCATGGGCGTAGTAGTTCATATTGTAGTCTCACTGTTGGAGAGCCGAACTTGAAGGGGTTTAATTGTTGTAGCGGTTGCACCACTATAGGCGTCAATTTGAAGCTGTTTTAGACCATGCACGTAATGGATACCAATTGTTTCTAGGAGTGTACGGTACAAAGTTTCCGGTGGCCTTCGCCCCACGTTTACTTTATATGTAATAACTATTTTAATGTTATTTATTTAAATATTAAATATGTATGCCTCGGCTGCGCCAGTAGTAATTTGCAGAACACGTATCTCTAAACAGGACTGATACGGTTAAAGAATGAAGGATAACACAAATTTAATTGTACTTCACTCCCTTTATTAATCTTTCACATGATTAAATAACACTTCACTGATATATCCTACTATAGAACTGTGAGATTATTGCTAATTGCACTTTTAACAGGTAAACTTTATATTATTCTCGCCGTAATGAATTTTCATGTCTCACACTGAACCCGTACCAAACCGAGGTAGCTTTCTTGTAGCGTCTACCGCTTGAATTTGTACATTTGCTCTATTTCTAGTTTCTGATTGGCTAATCCTACTCCAATAGAGTATCTTTATTTAACTTTTTGTTCTTCTAGTTTTTGATTGGCTATTTATAAACTGTTTTAAATATTACATTATTGTTGTTTCAAGAATTATTAGTAGCCTTTTTTAAACTTTCTAATTTACTGTTGTCTCAAGGTTACCTTATTGTTAGCAACTTTTCGTCTTCTACTTCGTAATTCTGTTTGTTACAGAAGGCAGCTTGCTTCTATTTTCACAGCTCCTACATTGTTAAACTAAGTAATACATTCACATAACATTATTATACATAACATAATAATATAAACATAATACAATGATTGCAATATTCACTTTATATATTATATTATACACATACTGATTTAAGTTGGGCTGTTATTAAATTTTTATATTATATAATTAGACTGATATCATTTAAGTGTTAAAAATGCTACCTCATGTGAAAGAATGTCTCGTATTTCGAAATTTTGTGTGAATTTCAACAATATTACTGTGCTTTTATTAGTACTAACACCATTACGGTATTCTTTAAAATATATTTAATGGATCCTGGGACTAAATTTAACCAATTTCTGTAATTTTAATGTTATTCGATTTAACATGATACACGCGTTCATAATGTTTCAGAGATGCGTAAAATTTCAATTTGATATGATTTCTTTCAAGATAACTAAATATTTTATAAAAATTTAATACAAAATATCGATTAAACTTTGCAATATAAGAATTTAAGCAAGGCAGTAAATACCTACATTTTTAGACAGCATGGCCAAAAATTAGAACTTCTAACTAAATACACAAGAGCTAAAAGCTTTAGATTATCCAATCACATGGCAGTTGTCCTTTGTATTTGCACATGTTTAATAACTCGACTTGTTTTGATTAGGTTTTACTTTTCATTATGTCTTTTTACATGCTTAATTTCTCATGGCGCTCGCATTATCTGTTCACAATACACATCGTCCTACTTCAATTTACCGCAATTAATTGTAGAGTTACCCTATACGTTATATTGTCAGCTTTCTTATTCTTTTATCTAACCTACATAAAGATTAAATGGCGGAAATTATGAATTCAGAAGAAACTGAAATGGAAGAGCTAGGTGAAATTACAGAAGCAGCAGAAAGAAAAACACTAGAACTGCTTACTCAAAAAAAATCCAGAAAGCAATGTGATTGAGCATTTAATCGCTTCATTGGCTGGCGTAAGGCAAAACATGTTGAAAATAATTTCACTGGAAATGCCTGTTAGCGAATCAATAAAACATAAAAACATCTGAATCACGCTTTTTAACGTCATTTCTCTTGTTTCAAGAACCGCATTCTAAACATGTTTTCTTTTAGTTTCAGGAATGAATATAATACGTATTATTGATATTTTACAAATTCGAGCGCTGTCTAAAAAATAGTATATGCCACACGCGTTAAAAGTGGTTTTACTCCTTGTATAATAATTTACTATTTTCTGTTTTTTAAGTTTAAAAAGTAGTACTAGTTTTTAAATCATTTGTTTATTGATGTTTTTCCTTTCTTTTTAGGTTTGTTTAAAATTCAATTTCATAAATTTTCTATTGTAGTTTTTGTCCATGTCTGTTAAATTGCAGAAAAAAATAAATATTGAATGAATACATAATTTTGCTTCTGCAGAACATACTTATAATGAATTAACCTTAATTACTAATTAATTTTCCATACTTATTTTCTAATACGGCAGAACAGCACAATATATTTAAATCCCATAAATAAAGTTAACACTTTTTTAGAACAATGACTACACATGCAAATCTGGAGTTGGAGTAGCTATTGCTGCCGGCAATCAAGCTGAAAAAGCAATTTGTGCACTTTTTGTTATTCCTGCTAAAATAACTAAAAATGAAATCAAATATAATTCATATTTATTTATTATACAATCTAAATAAAAATATAATTTCGTCCTCCAAAATTTAATATTCATGCAATTGCTATTAATATGAACAGCACTATGAAGTATAATGCTTTTCTTTAGACGTGGACCACTCGCACGTAAGGAACAATCATATTGAAAAAAAAATACCGCATGATATATAGCACCAAGGGTGGAATGCATAAAGTCAAGCATAAGCTTTACCTTGCTAATTTTCAAGTGTAATCTTGGCTTTTGATGCATAAAACAGCTTCGACTTGACTTAAGTCTAGCATTTGCTTTGGAGCCAGCTAGCTGCCTAGCTTTAGCTTGAATTTTCCAGCAACGACTTCACTTTAAGTGCAAATCCGATGCATAAAACAAGGGAAAGCTTCACTTCCTCTAGATTAATCTTGACTTTTTTCAAGCTACCTCAGTAGGTGACTTGATTCATACAAGAGAAGTCTTAAGAGTTGTTTTATCACACAAAATGGCACAGTTCATGAATATCCGTCAAAGAAAAGTGTATCAAGCGAAGCGACAGTGCAGAGAATTGTGTACAAGTCATTTTATAGGTTCAATGAGGACAATTGATGGCAATCTTAAACTTTATACATACAAATGCAAATGGTTATGCAGCTCTGAGTGAAATATAAATAAATACCATCTGTAGTGTTTAACATGCTTATCGGATATAGTTACAGGTTCAGAATAAAATTTGATCCCTGTACTTCTATTACTGGAAGCACGCTCTGTTTGTTTAATATCTCCTCCTGCTGCATGCGTATCAGTTTTAATTGTTCTAAGAGTACCAATCTTTGCAGTTCGTGCGTAGTCAGGTGTTTTGTTTCAGGGGTCTCAGGTAATTTAGATTTATTTGATTGCGTACGCTTTTCATTAGCGTTCTTATTGGGATTTAGGGCAATGCTCTCATTATTTGTAGATTCAGATTCAACTTCAACTTGCTCCATTGCATCATTTGGTAGCTGTTCTTCCAAACCTTCCCCACCCACAGCACATCCACCTAAACAGTAAACAAAAAACCAAATAAACTAGACGTAAGGGAGTCAAAAGGACAACTAGTTTATTTAGTTAGTGATATATTATACTGTTTGGATTTGATGACGCTGTAAGGTATTACATTACTTTCCTGGAAATGCATTGTCGTTCAGCTGTGGCCTAATTATTGCTGACTGCTCTGCTGCCAGTGCTACAAGGTCGTGTTTACAGATTAAGCTGATCCCCATGTTATTAGTAAGCCCCGGATTTTTAGGTTCTAAAAAGTTAAAATTAGGTTCTATGTATCAGTGTATTAGGATTTTATAGGATCTTATATGCTGAATTTAGGAATTTATAAGATCCTTGGCATGCAAATCACTGGGCACTTTGTTTAAAACACTAACTTTAAATTGTAAAAAGTTAAATTAACTAACTTTAGTATGTATTTGAAAGTACCAAATTCAAAAATGTCGTGTTAGAAGCTCCCTATAACGGAAGAAGCAATAATGCATACTACTCAACAGCGCTATTAAAATGTTTGCCTCTAGTTTTCACCTATTATTGAGGCATGTAAACATCTCACATTTCAGAAATGCCGCGTGCCACTGACCACCTCTTTCGACTATAGCTAGAAAATGATAACTGAAGGCGGCGAACGTTTTAATTACTTTATTATTGTGGCGGACGGTTTAATTAAAGTTTATTATTGTAAGGTACTGCGCAAGATTTCACAATTTAATTATTTAATAGTTTCCTTATTCGGTCTCCCTTCGTTTTAAAAATACCTTTATAGTCATGTCTACTGTTATTTGCTTAAATAACCGAATTAGGCACTTTTAGGTTCTATCACGAAAAATAGGTTTTATTAGGTCCTAACGTAAAATTAGGTCAATTTAGGCTCTATAAAATTGAAGTATATTACTCGTTGGTAACTAAAACATTAATATAAACCGAAGTTTGGAGTGTAGGAGGTCAGGAATAAAATAGGTCAGAACCTAAGAATCCGGGGCTTAGTTATTAGTAATGTAACCTTCATTAGATTATTCAGAGGTGAGCCTAAAAGTGAAATTTCTTCAGTAGCAGAGGGATACAGATGACGTCAATTGTCATTGTTCTTTCCATAATTAACATCTTACGTATAAATGCTGAGATTACTTTTGCTCATAATAACTTCAAATCTCAATGAAAATGAAAAATTTCTTGAGAGAAATTAGTTATAAACTGGTAAAACTAGCTCCATCAAACAAGAATATATATAGTTACATTTTGGAACTCTTCGAACTAGAGGAGCCACAATAGAAAAGAAAGATTTTCCAATAAAACGTATATAAATGGTAAACTCAGCAACGTCCAGTTGTTAACCAGAAATAAAGGCAACTAAAATAAGCAATTTTAGTGTTGTTTACAGGAAAGTCATGTGTTTGAAAACTGTCTTGAAGAACCTGATAAAATTCATAATGAAGCAAAAAAAGAATTTGAAACTGTCCTTTTTTGCCAAAGTAGTATCATATTGTTACGTACTTTATCATTCACTGTAATTTTCCGATATATTTATATTTTATAGCAGTTACGTATAACATGTATCACGTTACAGAATACGTTTTAAATTGCATTTGATACTATAAACCAAAGGAAAAAAAATTACACAGAAACATCTAAATAATTGGCTCCTGAGATCGACTTGCATTCTTACCTGGAATCCTACCAATGGTTGGGTTACTTTCGCCATCAAGCAGCTGCAGAAATTCTTCTTCCCACCTTTTTAACCTTATTTTCTGATTTCCCGTGGCCTTACGGTCAGTTTTTCTTTTTAATTCAGTCTTCATATTCTGAATCTTTTTCTGCACCTGCTGTGGAGTGAATTTTCTGCCTAAAATTTCTTCCAGTTTGATGCAGGTGGTTTGCAAAGCTTCACTTTCTCTTCTTTGATGCTCGGGATTTGCGATTTATTCAACAGTATTGGAAACTGCTTAAGAATTGCTAGAAAGGTATTCTGAATATTCACTTCGTCTGCCATTACGCATATAACTTCGATATAGGTTAGGTACCGTATTCGCAAAACACTTCTGTACTCGCCACATGAGACAACAGTTATGAGCCGCATTTGGCAGACGACAGCTGCGCGCGCAACGTAATTCAAGGGTTTGCTGGAAAAACGTCTAGCGAAAGCTTGCTAGATTAAGATTTCTTTTTATGCACGAGTTGAACAAGCCAAAGCTTAATCTTGTAGAGTAATCTTAAAGATTTCGCTTTAACTTAAAGACTAATCTTCAAGACAAAGCTTGGATTTTATGCATTCCACCCCAAATGCCTGTACAACGCCACATGTGTATATTGATCACAAGTGTAATTTTATGTAGAAATATAGAATCCAAAGTGTAATTTTTAGCTAAAATCTCAACCCCCGAGCTCTGATGGAAATAATTAAAACTAATTGAGACTTAAAAATTCGCCTCTGCAAACTCGGAAAGACAATATTCCGGTATACATATACAAGAAACTGTGAATGTATAAATTACGATGGGCACAAAAAAAAAGCCACTGCTTAATAAACTGGCTTCCTTTTGCCACAGTTAACAATGGTGCTAATGAAGTATGGCTTTACAGTGGGCAGTTTATTATTCTGTTACTTTTTAAGTTTATAGGAGTTTGGGAGTTTGGTTAGGACAGCCGCCGAGCTTACTTCTTACTCTTTTGTTTTCTTCCCGAGAAAGGATGTAAATACAAAACAACCGAGCTAAAGAACAAAGCTGGAGTCATTGGCCTGAAAAATCGCCGGTTGTGGTAATGCAGGGAACAATAAGAACAAAGTGAAATCCCAGAGTGGTAGATTAAACCCTTGACACCAAAGTTTCGAATGCATGGCCCTCCTATATAACCATACTTGAGATGTTGGGAATTCCTTTCACGTCCAGCATATAACTTGAATAAGACCAAACAGAGACGCAAAGCAATTAAACGGAACATAACGCTTTGTTCTTGTTTTAGTCCTTGCGCCATTAAAGCCTTTTGCATTCATGACCCATCTGAAATATATTACTTCTTGATAACTTTCTTGTGCTAAAGTACTTGGTGCTTTGGAGATATGGAAACAGCTTAAAACTGCGTGGTGTAGCATTAAATATGCATATTGGATATCTCTTTCTGGACATCTTCAACTGAAAGTATCACATTATACTAAATTGTTTTATGTATTACTTTTGTTAAGAATACTAAAATTTTTGATTTCTCATAATTATTTGAGATCTACTTATTTTGCTTTTCTTAAAACGTATTTCTTATAGATTGACTCTATGGGGTAATACACAGATTAGATTAGAATAAATTAGAATAGGTTAGGTTAGATTAGACATTGAAGTTATTACATACGTATTTAGTGCATGAGTCATTGACCGTACATGTATATTTAAGATACGAGGTATGGTGATAAAATAAACAACAGAAAAAGAAAACAAAACATAAAGAACAAGAAAAAGGAAAATAGGGATAAATTACTTTTGTCTAACTGAAAAAATTTGACCTAGCTTCGCGCACTTTAGCTAAGAAATTGCCCATATTTTGTCAGTTCCTCTAGTCAGCCGGTAGCTCCCAACATGCCCATCTCTTTCTTGACGGAATTAAGAATTTTTCTTCGAGTTTAATTGTTCGCTGGTTCTCCCATTGAGCGCATTCCGCCAAAATATGTACCCACTCCTCATCCAAATCACAGAATGGGCAGATTCTCCTGCCAGAATCGTCAGTCATTTCCTGTGCCCTCCAGCCCCCCAGCCTAAACCATGCCATTCCTGATGTTTCCTTTCTTCCTAAGTTAAGCATATATGCCTCTTTACCCCAATTCAATTTTGTTTCATTTGCTAGACTTAGAGAAGGTTTAATTTTACAATCAGATTCTATTTCATGTTGATTGATGTCTCTTGGTCTTCTTTTCATCCCTTTCCATATGTTATTGTCATTTGTTGCAGTTCTTTGCCATACTACCCCATTCCTATTCTTCGCAAACCCCTTTCCAAATCAGGTGCCCAAAAGTTAGGAGACAGGTTTTCTCGCTGGCATTTATAACATTTGGATCGTAGTGTGGAGTTATTCCATGTATCAGCCTCAGCCAATATTTCACTGTTCTTATTTTATAGTGTATTGTGTCTTCATAACAGCCCACCTCCCTCAATACCCCCGAATTTGATGTGCCTTGTGAAACTCCAAGAACTCTTTTCCAAAATGCTACCTGGGTTTTATTTACATGCTCTGCTCTTTCCCATCCTCAAATTTCACTTCCGTATAACAAAATTGGCCTTATCATAGAGTTATACATATTTTCTAATGTATCTACCGGTACATCAGGTAACTGCAAGAGGGTACGTAATAATTCATTTAACTGTCTCGTGCTTTCTAGTTAGTTACTGATAGATGTTTATTCCATTTTCCTAAATAGGAGAAATGTTTAACATTTTGTCCACATGTTATTCAATGCTTCCTTATGCAGAAGGCCACAATGGTTAGAAATTTATTTTGTCAGTAACATTGTAAACCATTATTTGAGCACGAGCAGAAATGGAATTCATACCTATTATATAAGGATAAATTTCAACCTAATTGTTCTTAAATATCGGCTGAGTAAAATTATAAATCACTTTGTAATGATGTCTATAAAAGTTGCAAACAGGTTATCGTTCCATGTTTTTAATCTAAGCAAGACTGTATATATGACTGGTCGGCCCATAAAAATACAACTCTCTGCCATTGATGAATATTTCAAATGTAATATCCTTAATTTTAATAGCTTTAGTTTGTACTATGATTATGCCAAATAAATTGTTCTGCATCATAGGCACATTTCAATATAAACACTTATTTATCACATAAACTCCTGTCACATATGGAAACAGCAGTTATTCCCGTATTTTATACAAAAAATTCGATATTGAAATTTCAAGGCATATGTCGTTTTGAGAACACTGAATCTCAAAAATGGCTTAATTTACTCGTCTATTGTGTATTTCACTGTGCGAATTACAAACATTAAATTCTTGTGACTCTTACATATCTCATTACTGCATAATTCAAATATATTCAGTTAACTATGTATTCATGGAGCCACAACGCTTAACCACACATATGCTTCCATTCTTATTTTGTGCAAATGTATGAATTGTTTAGGCGCTTTGCTGGTGTTCAAAAGTTAAATAATAAATGGGTTACATTTGCATGAAGTTCCGCACCATTAGTATTTCATACTACCCTTTATTATATTATACTTTTAATGCAATAAGTGGCTCTTCTTCCAATAAAATTGATTGTCTAACAGATATTGCAAATTGGATAATTAACTTGTAATAATATATTGTATAATAAATTAACATAATATTTTAATATGGAGTAAAAAAATTAAGGCCAAATATGCTGAAGGTGATCATTTTCATTCATACATTAAATATATATATATATATATAAAATCCCATGTGGGTTACAAACTCTACCCGCTACTAAAATGGAAATAGGAATAATTATTTTTATTAAATATGATTTGTCGTTGCTAGATGGTAACCTAGTGGCACCATACTGGTTGTCTTGGAGACAATGTGTATAACTAAACTGAAAGTGACGTCAGAGAGTATAAAACTAAATTCAAATGTGTATAGAAAAGGGAGAAACATTTATTTCTGAAGACGTTCTAATGGATGTTCAGAATCCAGTGAATTTATTTCGTCCCTAAAATGTCTGTTAATTGGTAGCCTAGTACTTTCAGAAACGAGACACAAAATCTGATGTGATGCATTCTCTGCCATTTTATCATTCATTAATAGTAGAAAAACCATTCTTACGAAAGTTTATTTTTCATCCATTTCATTTTAGTCGAGGTAAAAATTTACAGAAATAGCTACATTACACACTTCGTTATTAGATACAAAGGGAATAGACAAATGCTTAAGAACTGGACGCTATATGCTGGCCTTAAAATTCTATACTGTTTCCATGACATCGCAAATAAATAGCTGAAAATCAACAGGACTTGAAAAGAAGGACTGGAACAATTTGAACCATTAATAACGGATATCTTGGAAGTGGCTGATGCCACAAAAAAGTTATTTGAAATAGACTGTGCTTTTACAGAGATGTAAATCTCATGTGTAGTACGTTTTCGTCTATCGCTTAAGTTTTACCGATTATACAAGATTACATAAAAGTCCTTCCTAATTAAGACGACTTCGAAATAAAAAGTTTATTTTTCATGTAAATATCTTTAATATAAATATCTTTAATATATGGTATTTTAATCGAAATCGTTAAGCCATTTTTAGAAAATAAAAGATTTCGAAAAACGTTCCAACTAAAGGGTAGTTTGGGACAGGGGGATCTTCGCGTTGCATCTTTGCAAGGTGCTGAACTTAAATACCAAGTTTGGTATTGATCCGACTTTTCGTTTTTGAGTTATGCTGTTCACAGACACATACACGTTTCCAAAAATGTTTTATTCGGACTCAGGACCTTCAAAACATGCTTTTCCAGTGAAATCATGGTATCGAATGGAATGCAATACCTTTTCTACCTACAGGTACGTGGTATAAGTAGAAAATAAAAATTGAAGCATTAGATCTAAACGTTTTAATTCACTACTGCGATTAAAACAAGCATTTAGCTGGCTAGGAACGCCCAAACAGATAATAAGTTTATATAGCAGTAGGATAAAAGTATTTTATCTTCACAACATGCGGAAACAACAATCAGCCGGAAGCAGCACTGCATCATCTGTCAAAATATAAGGTATTTTTTTTTTCTTTCTTTGCTTTAATAAGGAAGCCTCGCGACTGTATTGTTTGCCGAGCTCATGGAGCAAACAAATGCCCATCGTTAATGTTAATAAGCTTTTAGGAAATGTAAATGAGAAACATTTCGAAAGTTGCTGAACCCACTGGAAGTTTATCTTGTATTTTAATGAGTTCTACATATTTCCCGAAATAAGTTTTGTTACCCTCTTACCTGTTTCGCAGTTATTTAGAGTTGTACAGTACTGAGTCAGAATTGAAGTAGTACCTATGCACAGCATAGCGAATAATCATAATGATAATAATAATAATAAGAAGAATAATCAATATGACATGTACACGCATGAATTTTTTTTGTTAAGTTCCATTTTGTACCCCGCCTTTAACTATATTAGTCTGAAGAAAATATATTTATTAGCCACACGCTTTGGGCGTCAATTTGAAGAAGATAGTTTGTTACGTTATTTTTTTACCACGCTTTGGGCGTCAATTTGTAGTAGGTTATATTGAAGGAGTTGTATTATATTTCAACTGTTGGGGAGCCGAACTTGAAGTAGTTGCAACCGCAGGTATAGTAAACAGTTTCCGGTAGCCTTCGCCCCAAATGCACTTTCCGGTGGCCTTTGCCCCAAATAAATGTTTAAAAATATTTACTTCGTAATTTGACTGTTTCTTTAAATATTATGTATTTATGTTTGCCTCGGCTGCATCAGTATTTATTTTAGAGACATGGATGTCTTGGCAGGGTTGTGATGCGACAAGAATGTAGGCTTACACACAGAATATAATTTTACTTCACTTCTTTTATTAATGCTTGATACGATTTATATAACACTTCACTGATATAGAGAGAGAGAGCTGTGAGATGTTTTTATTAAATACTTGCACTTTTTAACACGTAAACTGTTTTTGTTTCACAAAATGCGTATAAAATTTCTCGAGGACGCATCACACATCCGATTACAAACACTGTCTGCAGGCAACTGAATTGATTTCAAACACCTCAACTTGTAAATTTCTGTATTTCAAGTCTCTGATTGGCTATTCCTAATCCAATAGAATACCTTCATTTAACTAAAGCTTTTTCTGGTTGTTGATTGGCTATTTTATAAACTGTAATAAAATTTACATCATTGTTGCTCCAATAATGACTAGTAGCATTTAAACTTTCAAATTCATTATTGCCTCAAGGTTACCTCATTGTTACCTCATTGTTAGCAACTTTTAACCTATTCTTCTCACAGCCTCTACATTATTAAATTGCGTAATATATTCACATAACATTATTACACATGGGTACAATAATACAAACATATACAATGACTGTAATATACACTTTTTGTATATTGTTACATACACATATTGCTTTAAGGCGGGCTGTTATTGAATTATGTATAATATACAATTAGACTGAAATCATTTTAGTGTTAAAGTACTGCCTCAAGTCTTACTTATCGGCGGCCTTTTCTTTGGAACTTATTGCCTTATGGGTTTTAAATATTAGACCATACACACATACACACTCTCGTTCATACTTCCAGACTCTGGGGAGGATAGAAAATAATCTTGGCGAGAGAAAAATTCGCACCCACCAACCGAGAATCGAATCCGGGACCCCTTGCATAGCAAGACAGGTGCGCTACCGACTGAGCTACGGGCCAGCACATGAATTTTGAGTGTAACCTAACAAGGAAACTATGTGCGTTGCAAATTATTATTGAGAATGTATTTTAAACTAAGCCTGGCCGAGGTAGAGACAAAGGGGTACAGAAGGACAGGGCAGTGAATGCAAAATGTCTCACGGTTACTTAAAATAAAATTAATTGTGATAGAAACGTCAGGTGCAATCAATACTTGCTGTACCAAGTTTAGCTACTCATAGCGGTAATTATATATGTTGGTGAGCCTTACAGATATTGGTGTAATAATGAATGAGACAGGAAACGCAGGCATAAAATAGTGATTATTCTATTCCATTTACTGTACGTACCTATTATCAAGCATGTTTGGGAGTCTTGGTGTAGAAATCTGCCAAACTCAAATGTAAACACATTATGAGCATTGGATACAGTTGTGCAGTTGGGTGTTGAGCAACTTGAATCTTCCGTATTCCAGATAACAGGAGCATCAAAAGCATCACATTTAACTGGAAATGTAGCTTTCTTCCAGGAATGCTTGATCATGTTCTTGAATATGGGGGCCCTGAACTGATTATGGATAAGTGCATGAAGGTTGGTGATAGTGTTACGACTGTGCAATTCAATATAATTTTTGTCGAGTGAAACTCGCTCATAAAAACGTTTGGCGAACTTTTTCCATTGGCGAAAAAAGTATAAATCCAAAGGTTGAACAAGGGACATTGCGCCAGGTGTAATGACTGTTACCTGTTTGTGTGTATCTGGATTTACGAACACTTCCTCTTGATGGAGTGAAAATGAATCCAGAACCAGACATTTTGTTCCAACATTGGGAGACAGACAGTTATCCCACATTGTTCAAGAATACGCTTGTCCACTTTGCCTGATTTTGAAACCGTTATGTATAGTTTGGTCGGTTAATTTTTTTTTTTTTTTTTTTTTTTTTTTTGCATAAGGGGACCAAATGTGCCACTTGGTTCACGGAAGACAATGAGTAGTAAAGAAAGAAGTCTACATTTCATCGAAATAATTGGCTGAATTTTATACGAATGTGATATTGCAGACGCTGATTTTACCCCGACAGTCGTGTCTCGTTCACCCATGCTAGATAGTGTGCGGTCTCTGTGAATGTCATAATTAAATCCAGATTGGTCGGTATTTAGAATTTCAGCTGCTGAATAGTTAGGAACGATAGTGTCCGTGAATTCAATACCAAATACAATCGCATGAGCATGTTTGGGGTATGTTTGTACGTTACAAACTGTGTAACTTTGCGACTCACAATCTTGTGAACTGCCTTAAAATTCCACATCCAGGTAGATCCAACTTTGAAATCCGTCAGTCCAAGCGCTCTAGCTTTTGTGCATGCCCACTGCCTTATATAAACATCAAGCACAGCCATGAAATTAGCCCTTGCCTCTTGAAAAGTAGACCGATCGCACTCCGATTATGATCTTGAGTTTCTCACGTTTTGTTCCTTCTTGTTCAATGACCAGCCTTCATTTTTTGCTTCAATTAATTTCTTGACATAATCGAAAGGAACATAGTCTTTAGCTACATCTTCAGTAAAAAGCTCATAAATTGGTTCGACATCAGTAATATCCTCGGAAATCATTTGCACCAGTTCTTCATTCTTCAGGATTTCGGTGATAGTGGCATCTTCAAGTTTCTTGATCAAACCGAAGATACTATTTGCAATGTCTCTTTCCTCTTCATGCATAGGGTTTCTCAACAAGAGTGTACTATCTTTGAACTTAAATAAAACACGTTCTATAAATGATAGAGGTTTATTTCTTTTTTTATTTTGGAACATTATTAATGTCATTACGTGTGGAAGAGAACATCGGTTAAGTGACCGCCACGACTTCGTTGGGTTGCGCGTATACGATTGACCCAATTTTCAATGACAGAAGAACGTAAATTAGGTCCAACTTCACGAATAACACGCGTGATGTTATTCATAAGATTACTTACTGTTTCTGGCTTATTGGCATAAACTCGAGATTTAGATAACCCCACAAGAAGCAATCCCACAGCGTTATATCACATGACCCCGGGGGTCAGTTAACATCACCACCACGGGAAATGATGAAACCTCTGAACTTCTCCTTCAAAAGATTATTTGTTTCGAGAGGAGTATGACATGTGGCACCATCTTGCTGGCACCAGATGTTTCTGAGGTCCATACCATCCAATTGAGGAAAACATAGTCCCTTATAAGAGCCCGGTATCTTTCTCCATTGATAGTTAGAGCTTCTCCATCTTCATCTTGGAAAAATGATTCCACCATACCAAAATTCACACCACACAGTAACCTTTTGGGGATGAAGTGGTCGTTCTTGAATCTGCATTGGATTGTGATTGCTCCAATAGCAGCAATTTTGTTTATCACAACCATCCATCCAAAAGTGGGCTTCGTCGCTGAAGATGATTTTTCGACAAAAATCCGGGTCAGCTTCCAATTGCTCCATAGCCCAGTCAGGGAATACACGGCACAACCTATGGCCGTTCGGCTTTAGTTCTTGAGTTAACACCATTTTGTAAGCGTGAAACTTAAAGTCCAGATGCAGAACTTACCAAAGTTGTGATCGGCGAAAGCCCCAATTCTTGCGCTCGAGGAGCAATTGATTTGTTTCCGTTCTCGCGTACACTCTCACGAACGGCGCCTATATTTTCGTTGGAGTGCTTACGTCGATTACGTACAGGCGTTCTTTGAACGATGACAGAACCGCTTCTTTCAAATTTATTGATCAAATGCCGAATCGTTCTCTCGCAGGGACGATTATGCACACCGTAAGCTTCACGCAATACACGGAAGGTTTGGGGAACAGATGATCCATTTTGATAAGAAATTTTCACAATTTCCACACGTTGGTGAATGCTGTAACGTTCCATGGCTATTTGTCAATAACAACTAACGACATGAAAAAATTGACTGCTGCAACTGAATAACAACGGCAGCTCTCACATGTTAAAGATA
This sequence comes from Deroplatys truncata, assembly GCA_030765065.1. NCBI lineage: Eukaryota > Metazoa > Arthropoda > Insecta > Mantodea > Mantidae > Deroplatys > Deroplatys truncata. Next base: position 101,445,461 of record CM060975.1, read on the forward strand.
GGATACTCTTGTTGAAAGATCCTTTACTTCACGTGATGAAGACGATAATTCCATATGGTGTAAAATCTCTAACACCGTGTGTGCGTCTATTCTCATTGTGCAGATACAAACACAAATACAAAATATCCATTTACAATTCACTATATACTTCTATTGCAATGCCAAGGCACTATGCTGCCGCGCGCACGAATTACCTGCAACTGACGTTCTGTTACGAATGGGCAGCTAAAATGTGCGTTGCTGACGTCTAGTGGTTTATGTCTACGTACAAAACATGGGTTCCATGCCAGCACGAAACTTCGCGAATGTACCGTGGGATAGCTTATCTCTCAGGTAAAGCTTTAGCTGGTGGGAGGTGTACACAGCATGCTGAACTCCTGCCGCGCATGATGCGTACAGTGGAAAACAACCACTAGTCTTTCACTATCGCGCGCTTTTACACCTCACTTGCCTCATACCAAGCAAACACTACCTCTTCCCAGTAACTAAACCTCTACATGCTTGCAAGAGCTCCCACTAGCTAAAATATCGCTGAACACACAGTATTTTGTTACTGGGGTTCCGTTAGATATATTTCCGGCGTTCTTAATAGACATTTAAAAACTCTGATGTGTTATAATCACATGACTTTCTCTAATCTTGTACAAACTATTTTTACAAACGCTTTTCTCCATCTACTTCTCGTTAATCAAGATATCGAGATGTTAATCTTATTGCTACTTTTCCTGTAGATGCAAGGGGAATTGGTAGGCTTTAAGCGATAGTCAAATATTTTAAGAGCTGGTTGCTATGTGGAGTATTCCATTCTCTTTGCATTACCAGGACAAAAAAAATGATTAACGAATTTCCATTTGAGAAAAAGTATAAGTATTTAAAAATTTAAGGGAATAACAAGCAATATCTCGAAAATGGTTCACTCAACAAAAGAATGTTATATGATATAAATTGTGTATTTTAACGCGATCTACATTTTTTGTGTAGTAAAATTTGGTCTATTTCTTATGGTTTACCAGTTATGCAAAAGTCGTTCTCAATGAAGAATACTTTTGGAGATATTCTCAGAAACTTCGAGATATACATTTCATTTAGCATGAAAATATCTTAAACATATGATATTTTCATCAAAATCGTTAGAGCCATTTTTGAGAAAATTAAAATGTTCCGTGTAAAAGGTAATTTGGGGGATTTTCTTGAAAACCTTCGTGTCGCATCTCTGGAAGATACTGAACCTAAATACCAAGTTTGGTGGTTTATCCGACTGTTCGTTTCTGAGTTATGCTGTTTACAGACAGACACACAGACAGACAGACAGACAGACAGACAGACACAGACAGACACACAGACACACACACGGACATGTTTCCGAAAATGCTTCTTTTGGATTCAGGGGATCTCAAAACATGTATTTCCGGTGAAATCTCGGTATCGAATTTTTGGGTGGAATACAATACATCCCCTACTTACTATACGTAGTAGAGAAAGTAAAAATGTAGATCGCGTTAAAATATCTAATTTATGTCATATACATTTTTTTTGTTGAGTGAACTCTGTGGCAAAGGGAATGGTGCTGCACCTAGCAACCAGCTATTAATAGATATGTATGTGCTTAAAGGCTACTGTATTTCTATATTACCCTTGTAAATATATATTCCCCTTACATCTACAAGAAAATTAGCAATAAGATAGTCTGCAAATGTTTATCTTGATTAACATGAAGTAGATGGAGAATAAGCGATTGTAAAAATAGTTTGTACAAGAGTAGAGAAAGTCATGTGAGTGTAACACATGAGATTTTTTCTCTTCCTCCTACCCGATCTCACATGTGTGCGCGTGGACAGTTTTTTTAAAAAAAATGTTGAGTTGAACGGATCTCAATCCGTGCATTTCCAACGAAATCTTTATATCAAATTGTTTAGTGAAATAGGTACCATGAGTAGGACTTTCTTTACCTATCATAGGTAATGGTAGAAAAACTAGAAAGACACGGTGTGTGGGTATAAACAAAAATCAGGCAATTTTTAAGTATTAAGATATTCCCCCACCTTAAAAAAAGCCTTCACACGGAAAATATTTGATAATTCATGACTTTTTCAAATTACTAACACTTTTTATGAATATCACAAGAGGTGCAGTAACTGGCATTGTTAATAAAATGTATCTCTTGATCAGCACGAGAGATCCTGTAATTTCTCAGTGAATTCTCAGTGGATCGCAGACAGGGATAAAAATAAACGCCATGTTTGTTGGTATAAAAGCAAAGGAAATATAGCTACATATGAATTCGAGATGAGGTAATGCAGGGGTTGCTAAAGTTTTCATAAGCCACATTAACCGTCAGAGAATAAATCACGAGCAAAGCCACAAATCACAATAGTTTTCAAACAGTCTTTTATTGAACTAAAATCTAAACTTGCGTAGTAATAACCAATGTAATTAACTACCTAACAAATGATCAGTCTGTCATTCACAGTCTCATGACAATGTAACTCATAGGGAATATGCATATAAGCACCTGTTACATAAAGTATTTTTACGTTAATAGCAGTTCATATTAATGAGAAGAATTAAACCGATTTTTCCTTGCTATAATTGCAGGATTGTAGTTTTCTAATTTTGTGCTGCCTATCATCAAAACGGACTCTTACGGTTCGTCAATCATAGCAGATCCTTATTTTGATTCGGCATTTTTCATGTTAGAAAACGCCTTTTCGCAGATATACGTTAATACGAACACTGATATTAGTTCTTGTGCAAAGTATTTCAAATGAAGAGATAAGTTATTATTCAGACAGTTGCAAAACTTGACCAAATTAACTTTCCAATTAAGCGGTTTCCGCATCGTTTTGCGTCGTTTTACCTTGCGTCGTTGTCGTTCTCCGCTACGTCGTAGGGGGTCGTCTTCAGAATCAATGTCACCAGTGTCATCAGGAAGCTCGTCGTATCTCAGGGTCAGCTGTCGACGAATCATCTGAAATACCATACTGTGATTATGTCAGGGAGGTTACGGGAGTGTGGACACTAGAATGTCTGTGCCAGTGGGTTCTCTGCGCTAATTTATCGTTAAAAATTTCGTTCGCCATACAAAAGACAAATTATCATACATATGAACAATATGTAATAAGTAAACATATTCAGTCTGTTCAGCGACGTTTTAGCTAGGGATGGGGGTGCTCTCCAAACAGGTAGGGGTTTAGTTACTTGAACGAGGTAGTATCTACTTAATCTGAGGCAAGTTATGGGTGAAGACGTGCGATACTGAACGTCTGTTGACTGTTTTCCATTGTACCTGCCCGCGCAGCACGAGTTAGCGTACTATGCATCCCTCCCACCAGCTAAAGTTTCACCTGAGAGATAAGCCATTGCCATCCCCTAGCTAAAACATCGTTGAGCAGACAGTATTTACATAATTAAACACACACACACATTAAAAGAGCAATAAATATAATAGGTAAGTGGAATTTGACCTAATAGTGTTGCAACTATGAAGCCCGGGGCTTAAAGTACTTACAGCATTGTAAGTCGCCGTTGGGATATGACATCTCAATGCAATTTGAGATCTCCTTGTGGTTTATCGGGAAAAGCGCGAATCGGTTGGAGAATTTAATGTCCCGCCGGCATGTTGCCATGGTAGCTCAATGGTTAGAGCAACCGGACGAGATCGGGAGATTCAAATCCCGGATATGGCATTGAATTTTTCAGCCGTTTGATTCTACCTTTCCGTAATAAATAAACTTTACCAAACAGATACATGAGCAGCAATTTGGTAACCAGGCTTTAAATATAATATGATATCGTTTCATTAGTTCACTCGTCAATTGGAAGAATAAATCAGAAATGAGGGAAGAACAGAAGAAGCTTACAGTCATGAGCCTATCCTTGACTGAGAAACTATGAGTCATTAATTGTGGTTTTAAATACATAACATTCATTCCCAGTGGCTTATTCATTCTTCAGTTTCTGAATAGTCTTCACATTAACTATGACTTGGCTGCGTAGACGCCTCAGTTATTAGCAACGCCTACTGTTGGATTTAACGTAATGACATAAGCGATTGTTACGTGAAGCAGTATGACGTATTATCTCGACAGTGAAGCTTGGGCGTCTTATCCCCCCCCCTACTGACAACTTGTTTTCTATAATTTTCTAGTAAATGGTAGGGTCGCAGGGGGTAATTGGCCAAGTCGTTGATAAAATTGCATTGCTAGCCTTTAGCAGACATAGAAATTGACTTTTATGTCTCTGGGTCTTTTTATTTCCTCTGCCGTACAGTCTGATACAGAGGGCCTTGACAAGATTTCATAGCATGCACGCGTTGTGCAACACCACGTGTTTGTTACTTTCTTTACGGCGTATAGTAAGTAGGGGAAGTATTGTATTCCACCCAAAAATTCGATACCGAGATTTCACCGGAAATACATGTTTTGAGATCCCCTGAATCCAAAAAAAGCATTTTTTGAAACATGTCCGTGTGTGTGTCTGTCTATGTGTCTGTCTGTGAACAGGATAATTCAGAAACGAACAGTCGGATAAACACCAAACTTGGTATTTAGGTTCAGTATCTTCCAGAGATGCGACACGAAACTTTTCAAGAAAATCCCCCACCCCAGAGTACCCTTTACATGGAACATTTTTCGAAAATTTTAATTTTCTAAAAAATGGCTAACGATTTTGATTAAAATATCATAGGTTTAAGATATTTTCATGACAAATAAAATGTATATCTTGAATTTTCTGGGAATGTCTCCAAAAGTATTCTTCATTGTGAACGACTTTTGGTAAACTGGTAAACCATAAGAGATAGACAAAATTTTACTACACAAAAAATGTAGATCGCGTTAAAATACACAATTTGTCATATACTTTTTTTTTGTTGAGTGAACCATTTTCGAGATATTACTTGTTATTCCCTTAAATGTTTCAATACTTATTTTCTCAAATGGGAATTCGTTATTCATTTTTTGTCTTGGATATGCAAAGAGTATTAATCTGTGGGAAAGAGAATGGTGCTGCACCTAGCAACCAGCTATTAAGAGATATGTATATGCTTAAAGGCTACTGTATTTCTATATTGTCCTTGTAAATATATTTTCCCCTTACATCTCAAGAAAATTAGCAATAAGATAGAGTCTGCAAATGTTTATCTCGATTAACATTAAGTAGATGGAGAATAAGCGTTTGTAAAAATAGTTTGTACAAGAGTAGAGAAAGTCATGTGAGTGTAACACATCACATTTTTTTCTCTTGTTCCAGACAGCTATGTAATGAGTGAGAGTCATGCTTAACTTTCATTGTGAATAATGCCTAATTTAAACTTAATAAATTATGTATATCTGGTGTGGTGCATTCACATGACTTTACAAGATATTCTTATTAAAGCTTATTTTTCTATTTGCTTTATTTTAATCCAAATAAACCTTTGTAAAAATAGTTATATTACACATTTCGTTATAGATACAAAGAGAACAGCGATAGTCAAGTGTTTAAAAACTGGACGGTATATGCCGACTTTAAATTCCGTATTGTTTTGCATGCAATCGCGAGAAACAACTGAAAATCGTTGAACGGACTTAAAAATAATGACAAAATTATTGAACAATTCGAATCTTTAATAACGGATATCTCAGAAACGATTATTCTTCAGAAAAATCTATTTTAAGTAACCTGTGTGCTTTAAAGAGATCTACATGTTTTACATGGTATGTTTTCGTCTATCGCTTAACGTTTACCACTTAAACAAGATTATACAAAAGTTCTTCCGAATGAAGAGGACTTCACAGGCTATTACCAGAAAATTCAAGATATACATTTTATATAGGTACATTAAATATATTCAATACATCATATTTTAATCAAAATTCTTGGAACATTTTTCGAAAATTTTGATTTTTAAAAAAAATGGCTCTATAAAAGGGTAGTTAGGGCGGGGGAATTTTCTTGAAAATTTCTTGTCGCTCTTTGAAAAGTACTGAACCTAAAACCAAGTGTGATATTTATCCGATTTTTCGTTTTTTTAGTTATGCTGTTCAGACACACACAAGGATATTTTTCTAAAAATGCGCTGAAATCTTTGGGTGGGATGCAGTACCTTCTCTACCAATTATGTACGTGGTAGAGGAATTAACTGGATTATATGTGTAATAATGGATCCGTTCACAATGAACCACGTACGATGTAATCTTGTGTACTATTGTATATCTTTGGGTTTGTTTGCTATGGATTTTCGTTATAAACATTAAATTCACACACACATTTACACTTCCACCTATACTTCGAGACTCTAGGGAGGATAGGGAATATCCTAGCTAAAGAAAAATTCCCACCTCCAGCTGGGAATTGTACCCATGACCTCCGGATTTGGAAGTTAACCACAGAGGCAGTCTAAATTTTTTGTGCAGTAAGATTTTCTCTCCCTTATGGTTTACCAGATATACAACTCTACAAAGATATACAAAGTTCGTTCAGCATTCATTTGCAGAAAGTTTATAATATACATTTTATTTGTCATGCAAATGTCTTATACGTATATTTTAATGTCGTCCTCCGAGGTGTAGTGGTTATTATGCTAGCCTCTAATTCCCAAGTTCGCGGGTTGAAACCCGGCGGAGGGCGATGAATTTTTTTCGGGGCATAAAAATCCTTAGCATGGCTTCCTTCGGAACGGAAATAAAGCCGGTGGTCCCGTGTCTTAGATTTACGACACGCAAAAGAACCTTGAGACAGTATTTTTAACACTTAAGATATCAGTCTGATTATATAATATAAAATATAATAAAAGCCCGCCTTAAAGCAATATGTGTAGAATATAATATATAAAATGTATGTAACAGTCATTGCATTATGTTTATTTTTATTATGTACATGTATAATAACGTTATGTGAATGTATTATGTAGTTTGACAATATAGGAGCTGTGGGAATAGAAGCTATATTAAAAATACCACCACCTAAAAATATTCGACAGCTACGAGTTTATTTGGAATTATGTAAGTAAATTTTTACCAAGATATGCTATAGAAGTAGAACTTTAAGACAGCTATTAAAGAAAACAAATAAATGGAAATGGACAGCAGAGCTACAAAAATGTTTTGAAAAATTAAGAAAGTTATTTGCAAATGCAATATTGCTGGAACGTCCAAGAGATGAATTAGATTATGGGCTGTATGTGGATGCATGTTGTCAGGGATATGCAGGAATACTAGGGCAAAGAGAACAAGACAACACATTTCATGTAATAAGTACTGCTTCACGTAGCTTAACCAATATTGAAAGAAGTGCATCAGTAACAATGTTAGAAATTGGAGCACTTTATTTTTCATTACTTAAATTTAAGACATATATATTTCAGAAGAAAGTGAAAATATATTCAGATCATATTAGCCTGACTTTCATTCAGAAATGTAGGTTATATAGTGGTAAGTCGAGCTAGATCCCAAAGTACGTGATTATACAGCCTTTCAAGTTTTTGGATTACAATATAGGTATTCTGCAAACCCATATGGATTAAAGAATAGTGCTAGTGGATTCCCGAGAGCAATACATAGTATTTTTGGTGATACAGCAGATGATTTCTTAATCAGATACACTGATGATTTTCTAATAATAAGCCAAATCTTTGACGAACATTTAGAAAATGTAAATTATGTATTAAATAAATTACATGAACATGCCATGACCGTAAATATAAGAAAGTAAAAATTCTGTGTACCTGAAATTAAATTCCTGGGATATGTAATTAATGAAGTAGGCATTAGACCAGATGAAGAAAACATAGAAGCCTAAAGCTGCTAACAATAAGGTACCCTTGAGGCAATAATGAATTAGAAAGTTTAATAATGCTACTAATAATTCTTGGAGCAATAATAATGTAATATTTAAAACAGTTATAAATAGCCAATCAACAACTAGAAAAGCTTTAAGTTAAATAAAAGTATTCTATTGGAGTAATATTAGCCAATCAGAGACTTGAAATAGAAACATTGTACAAATTTCAGCGGTAGAAGCCAGAAGCTAGACGACAGCGTTCCCAACCGGACGCTAGGCAGCGTTCTCTAGAAGTTCAATACGTATTCATGTGAGATATGAAAGTTCTTTACGGCAAGAATAATATAAAGTTTACAATTAATAAATGAATCTCACAGCTCTCTATACCTGTGAAGTGTTAATTAAATTGTGTGAAGGATTTATAATAAAAGTGGAGTACAATTTATGTAAGCCTTCATTCTTTAGCCGCACCACCCCCTGCTAAGAGATACGTGTTTCAGCAAAAATACTGACGCAGCCGAGGCAAACATACATATATAATATTTAAAGAAACGTTCAAATTACAAACTTGATTTTTTTTAGAAGTTGGGCGAAGGCCACCGGAAACTTTGTATCGTAGTAGGGCTGCAAATACTTCAAGTTTTGGCTCCCCAACAGTGGAACTACAATACAACCTTCTTCAAATTGGCACCCAAAGCGTAGTGCAAATAACGTAAATATATTCTACTTCAACCTCAAACCTGATAAAGAGGCCTCTGAGTAAAATTACCGATCTTTCACGCCCAATATAGAATGGGACGCTAAGGACCACAGCAGTTAAAGAGTGCCCATAAATAAAAACTCAATTTAATTTAGTATATTTTAATCAAAATTTTGGAGCCATTTTTCAGAAAATAAAATAAACCATTTTCTGCGTAAAGTAGTTTGGCGTAAAGGGAGTTTATGGAATCCTTTGTATCGCATCCTTGAAAGATACTGAACTTGCATGCCACGTTTGGTATTCGTCCGGCATTTTCTTTTTGAGTTATGTTGTTCATATTGTCTCTCTCTCTCTTCTGAAAATGCATTTTTACTTGCCCTACCACGTACATAGTAGGTAGAGAAGGTATTGCATTCCACCCAAAAAATTCGATATCGAAATTTCATCGGAGATACATGTTTTGAGGTCTCCTGGATACAAAAAAAGCATTATTAGAAAAAGGTGTATATATATGTATACAGAGAGAGAACAATATAACTCAAAAGCGAAAACTTGTGTCAACACCGGTATTTAAGTTCAGTACCTTGCAAAGATGCGACACGAAGATTTTGAGAAAAAAAATCCCCGTTTCTCAAACTTTTCTTTACATGCAAAACTTTTCAAAATTTTTGTTTTCTAAAAAAAGTGGCTCCAATGATTTTGATTAAAATACCAAATATTAAACATATTTACATGACGAATAAAATGTATATCTTGAGTTTTCTGGTAATAGCCTTTGAAGTCCTCTTCATTCGTAAGAAATTTTTTTATAATCTTGTATAATTGGTAAACGTTAAGTGATAGACGAAAACGTACTTCAGAAGAAATGCAGATCTCTTTTAAACACACAATTTATATCAAATAACTTTTTTGTGCCACTAGCCATTTCCGAGATATCCGTTATTAATGGTTCGAATTGTTCAATACTTGGCATTCTCTTTAAAGTTCTGTCAACATTCAGTTGTTTCTCGCGTATGCATTGAAACAGTATGGAATTTTAGGGCCAGCGTTTGGCGTTCATTTCTTAAACATTTGACTATCACTGTTCCCTTTGTATCTAAAACTAAATGTGTAATGTAGGTATTTCTGCAAAAGTTTATTTGGACTAAAATGAAATAGATATGAAAATAAGCTTTAGTAAGATTAGTTTGTAAACCCACTTATAAACGATAGAGGGTAGAGAAAGTGATATGAATGTACCACATTAGATTTTTTTAATCAGGGAACGTCAAAACTTGCATATTTGGTGAAATCTCGATATCCAGATTTTGGATGGTATATATACTTGCTTTACTGACTATATATATATATATATATAATAGTAGTTGAGAAACTAAAACGTATGATCACATTGTATAAAATGTTCGCATATTAAACAATCTGTGGGGATTCCGTTTGGCAGTCTTCTGCTACTAGTGAATACTAATTATTACTTTGGGTATTGGAAGATTGTCAACACAGTCAGTAATTTCAGCAGGGTCTGTACAGGCGCCGTTAAAGACAGGGTCTATAATTTGCATACCTTCCATGTACCGTGCTATTAATCGTGTCTAATGAGAGCCTAGCACTAGCGGCAGCCGTTAGAAAAGAATTCTTTGTGTACTTCTTTTGCTATTATGCGCGAGGTCATTTTTTTTTACCAGGCTGTATGAAAGGAAAGAAGAAATACATCTGTTTAAGGGAATACTACCGCTAAACCCTTTTTTTTTAAAAAGAAGAGCAGTTAACATAGTATTTTTATTTTCCCAGTCTCTTGTGTACAGAAACATTTTATTCGTCCCAAAAGTTTCATATCAAGATTCCATTATTAAGGTAACCTGAATAAAAGAACAATAAAAGGCCAGTGTCCACGGTATAACTAAAACAAAATTCTCATGTTACAGTCACATTATTTTTCTCTGCCTCCTATCGCTTAATACTGGGTTTACAAATTATTCTTTCGAAACCTTATTTTCCTATCTACTTCATTTTAATCGAGATAAACCTTTCCGGAAATAAATGCATTACACATTTCCTTGTTGATACAAATTGAACAGCGATAGCCAAATATTTTAAAACTGGACGCTATACGCTGGCCTTAAAATTCCCTACTCTTTCCATGACCTCGCGAGAAGCAACTGAAAATCGACAGGACTTTAAAAGAAGGGCTAAATATTGAACAATTTTAACCAATAATAACGGATATCTCGGAAATAGCTGAAGCCACAATAAAGTTATTTTAAATAAATTTACATTTTTTATGTGTTTTCGTCTGTCGTTTTACGTTTATACAAGATTATACAAAATTCCTTCCGAATGAAGAGGACTTCAAAGGCTATTCCCAGAAAATCCAAGATATACATTTTATTTGTTATGTAAATATCTTTAATGCATTGTGTTTTAAAAAAATCGTTAGCTGTTTTTGAGAAAACAAAAAGTTCGGAAAATACCCTATATAAAGGGTAGTTTGAGGTGCAGGGATTTTCTTGAAAATTTTCGTGTCCCACCTTTGTAATGTGCTGAACCTAAATACCATGCTTTGTATTTATCCGACTTTTCGTTTTTGAACTACGCTGTTCACTGGCACAAATTTTTCTAAAACTTGTTTTCATTATTCGAGGGGCCCAAAACATGTGTTTCCGTTGAAATATGGTTTCGCATTTTTCTTTACCTTACGTGTTGATAAATATCAAACTTCGTTCTTATGTCAAGATATACTCAACATAATTTGTTCGAGACTCTCCATGATAAATAAAATGTCTCTCTTTCTTGCTTTTAAATTGTACAGTCGGTTTTTACTTTCTCTACTACGTATAGTAAGTAGGGGAAGTATTGCATTCCACCCAAAAATTCGATACCGAGATTTCAACGGAAATACATATTTTGAGGCCAACTGAATCCAAAAAATCTGATGTGTTACACTCACATGACTTTCTCTACTCTTGTACAAACTATTTTTACAAACGCTTATTCTCCATATGCTTCATGTTAATGGAGATATCCAGATGTCAATCTTATTGATAATTTTCTTGTAGATGCAAGGGGAATATGGTAGGTTTTAAGCGATAGTCAAATATTTTAACGCTGGTTGCTATGTGGCGCATTCCATTCTCTTTGCATGTCCAGGACATAAAAAAATGAATAACGAATTTGAGAAAAAGTATAAGTATTGGAAAATTTAAGGGAATAACAAGCAATATCTCGCAAACGGTTCACTCAACAAAAGAAATGTATATGACATAAATTGTGTATTTTAACGCGATCTACATTTTTCGTGTAGTAAAATTTTGTCTATCTCTTATGGTTTACCAGTTATGAAAAAGTCGTTCATAATGAAGAATACTTTTGGAGATATTCCCAGAAAATTCGAGATATACATTTTATTTGTCATCACAATATCTTAAACATATGATATTTTAATCAAAATCGTTAGAGCCGTTTTTGAGAAAATTAAAATTTTCGAAAAATGTTCCATGTAAAGGGTAGTCTGGGGTGGGGGGATTTTCTTGAAAACCTTCGTGTCGCATCTCTGGAAGATACTGAACCTAAATACCAAGTTTGGTGTTTATCCGACTCTTCGTTTCTGAGTTATGCTGTTCACAGACACACAGACAGACACACAGACACAGACAGACACACACACGGACATGTTTTCAAAAATGCTTTTTTTGGATTCAGTGAGTCTCAAAACATGTATTTCCGGTGAAATCTCGGTATCGAAATTTTGGGTGGAGTACAATACTTCCCCTACTTACTATACGCAGTAGAGAAAGTAAAAAGAAAAACACTTTTAGAAAAAGGTCCATATGTATGTATGTGTGCGTGTGCGCGCGTGTGTGTGTGTGTGTTTGTCTGTGAACAGCATAACTCAAAAAGGAAAATTAGGATAAATACCAAACTTGGTATTTACGTTCAGTATCTTTCAAAGATGCGGCACAAAGGTTTTCAAGAAAATCCCCCGACCTCAGACTACCCTTTACATGGAACATTTTTACTTTCTCTACTACGTATAGTAAGTAGGGGAAGTATTGCATTCGACCCAAAAATTCGATACCGAGATTTCACCGGAAATACATGTTTTGAGACTCCCTGAATCCAAAAAAAGCATTTTTGGAAACATGTCCGTGTGTGTGTCTTTGTGTGTGTGTGTGTGTGTCTGTGTGTGTGTCTGTGTGTCTGTGAACAGCATAACTCAGAAACGAACAGTCAGATAAACACCAAACTTGGTATTTAGCTTCAGTATCTTCCAGAGATGCGACACGAAGGTTTTCAAGAAAATCCCCCCACCCCAGACTACCCTTTACATGGAACATTTTTCGAAAATTTTAATTTTCTCAAAAATGGCTCTAACGATTTTGATTAAAATATCATATGTTTAAGGTATTTTCATGACAAATGAAATGTATATCTCGAATTTTCTGGGAATGTCTCCAAAAGTGTTCTTCATTCTGAACGACTTTTGCATAACTGGTAAACCATAAGAAATAGACAACATTTTACTACACAAAAAATGTAGATCGCGTTACAATACATAATTTATGTCATATACATTTTTTTTGTTGAGTGAACCGTTTTCGAGATATTGCTTGTTATTCCCTTAAATTTTCCAATACTTATACTTTTTCTCAAATTCGTTACTCATTTTTTTATGTCCTGGACATGCAAAGAGAATGGAATGCGCCACATAGCAACCAGCGCTTAAATATTTTACTATCGCTTAAAACCTACCATATTCCCCTTGCATCTACATGAAAATTACCAATAAGATTGACATCTCTATATCTCGATTAACATGAAGGATATGGAGAATAAGTGTATGTAAAAATAGTTTGTACAAGAGTAGAGAAAGTCATGTGAGTGTAACACATCAGATTTTTTGAACATTTTATTTTCTCAAAAATGGCTCTAATGATTTTGATTAAAATATCATATATTTAAGATAATTTCGTGACAAATATGTATATCTTGAATTTTCTGGGAATGTTCCCAATAGTCCTCTACTTTCTGAATAGCTTTTGCATAACTGGTAAACCGTAAGAGATAGCCAAGTTTTTTCTGCACAAAAATATAGAACGCGTTAAAACACGCAGTTTATTTCATATGCATTTTTGTGCAGTGAACCATTACCGAGATATTCCTTGCTATTTCTTTGAATTTTCCAATACTTGTACTTTTTCTCAAGTGGAAAATCGTTATTCGTTTTTCTATGTCCTGGACATGCAAAGAGAATGGGACTCCACATAGCAACCAGCTCCAGATTTTTTTTTTTAATTTTCTGTAACTGGAAAATAAATAAATATTAACTAGACCGTAGGATGCGGTGCAGTTGCATAGCTTTCTCTACCTATTACAATTTTACATACACGCCTTGTATGTTATCCTTAAAAACTGGTTTTCCTATTCACGATACGTTTTTGCCTTAAAAATGATCTCAGATTAATCGATACATACTGGCTACATAAAAAATGCGTATTAAATGTTGAAATGCTTATCGGAGTAGTAAATTCAGATGTCGTTATCGAGGAATGAATAAACCCTTCATGATCGTAGTAACAAACCATTGAGAGGGGGAAAATAAAAGAATAGATAACAGGAAACATTCAAACATCTTCCGTCAGTTACATATAAGAAAATGTAATTGTGAAATATTTTGGAAATTTCTAAAGTTGTGCAGGAAATTACATGACACAAATTGTGTTTTAATGAGCCTAACATTTTTTCCACAGTAAGTTTTTGCCCATTTCTTATGAGTTTCAATTCATTCAAATAAGGAGATGCAAAGAAAATTCAAGATGTACATTTTATTAGTTATCTAAACACCTTATATGCTATTTTAATCAAAATGTTAGAGCTATTTTTGAGAAATTCTAAAGTAGTGAAAACTGTCCCACACAGGGTAGTTTGAGATGGGGGAGTTTCTTGAGGATATTCATTACCACCTTGCTGGAAAACACTAAATTTAAGGTATCCATCCGACATTCCGTCGTTTATTAAACTATTTTATTTTTCTGTCCACTTCATTTTAATCGAGATAAACCTTTACAGAAATAGCTACATTACACAGTTCGTTATAATTACAAAGAGAGCAGCGATAGTCAAATGTTTAAGAACTGGACGGTGTATGCTGGCCTTAAAGTTCCATGCTGTTTCCATGCAATCCCGAGAAACAACTGAATGTCGAAAGGACTTTAAAAGAATTCCTAAGTATTGAACAACATCCTAAGATGTTTAGCGGCTCAGAATTGTGGGGCAGATTACTAATTCTTGCTGTTTTCCTATGGAGTCATCGTACGCTCAAAGTTAGATTACGGATCCATCATCTACGCATCGGCTAAACAGTCTGTACTGTAAGCCATAGACTCCATCCAATCATCAGCATTACTGATAGCCCTGGGAGCATTCATAAGCAGCCCAACTGCAAGCCTCCAAATTGAAACCGATGAACCACCTCTGGCCTTCACAAGGAAACAACTCATCACTACTTACGCACTTAAAGTAGCATCCAGGCCACAATTACAGATATATGAAAGTATTTTTTCATCCACAACCTCATTTCCCAAATACTCATCATTCCAACGGAGATACCAGCTTATTCTAAATGATATCGGGTTCACGATACCACCAATACTGGATGCATCAATTGGGCCTAGATGTCCACCATGACAAGTCTGACAAGTTTTCGATCTTCTCCTGCTAACTACTGCCTCTCAGGGAAGCACTATCATATATTATGACATCTGACAACAAATTCTCTGTCATTTTTACTGATTCCAAAAGCTCCCTTCAATATTAGTTCATGATAATATTCATCACCTATTCGAGTCTATTTCTGCCAAGGGCTACCATGTAGTTCTCGTCTGGATTCCATCACATCTTGGCATCGCCGGAAATAAATTACCGGATTCTATGGCTAAAAGAACTATTTTTCAAAACTCCGTTATTACTCCACCAAATTCCTCACCTGGACTTAACATAACACATCAAGGTAAGTCTAGGCAACAATTGGAAACTTCTTCCGACAACAAACTTCACACAGCTAGGAATAACGAAATTAAGCATTTTCTTTACACATGAAACGCCAAGATCAAATCATAGCAACAAGGATTCGCATAGGCCACTCAAGACTGACTCATATTCATCTCAAAACTGAAGATGAAACACCGAAATGTCCCTTCTCCTCTGTTACCTTGACATTAGAACACATAGTCATAAAGTGCCAACAAATCGACGTCAATAGAAAAAGATATGGAATCCCCGTCGAACTCCATAACACAAATGGAAGCGCGTCAGCTTATTTAAAGTTGAAGATCTTCCTCAGTGACATTGGAATATTAAATAAACTGTAAATCACCCTTATTATTTGCCATACTAACCATTAAATATCACTTTTTATAGTTACTGTCTCACTGATAAATTATATTGTCACTCATCACAGTATTACTGTATTCACTCAATGTTATTCCCAATGTATCCAAAACATAATTATGTAATGATAACTGTACTACTTAACATCGGTATACGGTTGAGAAAGGAATAATATACAGGGTTACTCAAAAAGAAGGAACAGACTTTAAGTATTTATTTCTAATAAACGACAATAGATGGCGACACATACGATACATCATTGAATAGAGTAAAGTTCAAAATGTTATTTTTATGTGTTCAAAATGGGCACCATTTGTTATGCGAGGACGACCAGTACTTTTCCGTTTGCATACGCAACCATCTTCTACGATTTTATTGTATCAATTTTAAAATTTTATTACGAGGTGAACTTACAACGAAATGCACGCTGCAATGAAACAATGGATTCACTATTTGCATAATGCAGCACACAAAACGACTTTTCCTGTGGCGTCGCCATTTTCTCGTAAACAAACACAACGCCGCTGTAGGCACTAAATGGAACTAATAGGTGGGGCTTAAAACTTTGAACTTTCCTCTATTCAATGATGAGCCGTATGCGTCGCAAACTATTGCTGTTCATTCAAAATGAAAATTTAAAATCTGTTCCTCCTTTTTGAATAACCCTGTATAATGTCTTAAAATGTACACTTTATGCCAAATAATGTTTTTCGTGGTGTTAAAATAAAACGAAAACTACATTATTGAATTTTCCAAATTCCAATATGCAGGGGAGTTTATTTATTTATTATTTTTCTGCTTACTTTCACGGTCTCAACCTTGTTATGCATGCAGAAAAATGAGAATTGCAACCATGTGTATCAAATATTTAGAATGATTTACGGGAGGTAGATATAAAAATAAATTTAAAAATAATTCTAGGTTTTTAAATATGTTGATAATGGATAATATGAACACTTTAACATAAACCTTCACTTGTAGTTTTAAAGCGAAATCTTTCTCCGTCATTCATGCGTCTAACACCTTAATTATTTTGTTCAAGTGTCGTTGAACAGCATTGCTTTATCACTCGTTTAGTAAAAGACTATGAGAATTGGCTTGATATCATTGTTTCAAACACAGAGAATCTTTATTGGCCAAGTGTAGGGTTGACTGTGTTGTATAAGCACATTATGACCCGAGCGTTATTATTCTTCGTTAGTTTTCCTTTCTCTTGTATCGACCTCACTTTCTAAAGCCGCCCATAAACTTCGGAATCTTCGACTTCTCTGCAGGCGGTTAGACAATAATTGCAGATGTTTTCCAAAAAGTTGCCCAAGCTTCATTGTAGCGTTTCGGAAATCCCTCAGGATCAGGGGCTTGTTCCTGACGGATTAAGAGGGCAACACCCTCGCTTCGAGGGCTAACAACCCCAACAAGGAACTTCACAAAGGAAGAGCAGAACGGATAATAATCGGTCTGCGATCCTTTGTACTGAAATAGCCTTGGAAAATTGGATTCAATTCACAGTAGATATAAATAAGCACCTCAGGTTCAATATTGAACTTAATCTTGTTGCTTCATGCATTCATCTTTGAAATGGCTTCTTTCTCGGAACGCACGCATCAAACTCCGGTCTAAGGTATATGTAGCTCATAAAGCAAAAGTGAGGGAACATTGAACCGTATGTTGAGTGTCCGAATTTTAAACTACCTGTCTTGAGGCAATCAAGAAGCGTAATATGGTCAAAACTTATATATATTTTTAATTTTAGAACTAAAACCACCTACAACTCTTACCGAGTAATTTGGTATACCATTTATTGTTTAAAAATAATATTTAAGACATTTAAATGGCTGGAGATTATTACTGCCCTGAAATGTATTCAGGTTATACAGTTTTAAGTGCTGGAGTGTTCGCATTTCTCTGTAAGCTTAGAAATGTTCCCTTTTCTCAGTTTTGGGCTGACCAATCAGCTTGAAATTTGGGATTCATATAGCAGAGGTGATTTGGAATTATGTGACGTATTAATAATTTGGGGGTTTCATTGTCATTACCAAACATAGTTGTTTTCGTGACGTCACTCCTGGCTGGGAGTCTTTGAAGCCACGATTGGAGGCGATAGCGTCTGTCTCGTTGAGTATTCCGAGAGAAGCGAATCGCGCGTGAAACCGGTTGCTAAAAAAAATAACTGAATTAGCATAGTGTAGGCCATGACATAAAATACAATCTAATGAAATGATCTTCTCATGGAAAATTTACAACAATGAGGACACAAATTTTGATTTTAACTTATTTATAAACATACATTATAAATGATACATAATTTGATAGAATTGCATAAAACGTTCTATGCAACTCGTATCAATTGTCATTCTCTCGTGCCATAAACCCACAATTGCACACTAGTTGCATGAATTACAATTTAACTACAGTAAAAGAAATTAAAACATGCATTATTGTTTATATAACATAATTACCCAACATTATTGCGTGCAAAAATATACAATATTTCGTCAGTGATTAAGACGCCTCAATGGTTTTCGAATGTAACTGCCTCAGTAGTCAGTCCAGACTTGAATTTCTATCCATCACTTCACTCAGACATTTAGGAACACAATTCATCTTGTCCACTACTGAGCGACGAAACGAATACAGTATTCATGCAACAGACTGGTGATATTGCGTTGATTTACATCGAGCCGCCAATAGTGACGGTGATATAACAATTTATTCAACTATTGAACGAAAATTCTTCTAAGTTCTACTCGGCACAGAGCGCGATTCACAACGCATCATAATTGTGTCACCACGTCAGTAATTGTTATATGGCGTGCATTAGAGATGCTGAATGTTTTGTGTGTTCCGTTAGATGTGTGTTTAAGTGTGAAGCGTTCCTCTGGTGAAAATGCAAGTTGGCTTCTAGCATGGAACGCTTGATAAATTTCATGAATGCATTATGATGCATTATTTGTGTAATATTTGGTAGACAGAAATCTGTCATTTTTATATATTGCTATACTTTTTGAGTAGGTGGTTGTAAAAGTGGGCTAACTATCAATTTTTTAAATTTTTCTGATGTGATACATTCACATGGCTTTCTCTACCCTCTATCTTTATTAGTGGGTACACAAACTATTCTTACTAAAACTTATTTTTCTATCTACTACATTTAACCGAAATAAACCTTTGCAAAAATAGCTACAGTACACATTTCGTTATAGATACAAAGAGAACAGCGATAATCAAATGTTTAAGAACTGGACGCTATATGCTAGCCTTAAAATTTCATACTGTTTCCATGCAATCGCGAGAAACAACTGAAAATCGATGGGTCTCTAAAATAATGACAAGTATTAAGCAACTAGAATCTTTAATAACGGACATCTCAAAAACAGCTTATGCCAAAAAACTCAAAACATTTTAAGTAAATTGGTGTCTTAAATGGATTTACATCTTTTGTGTGGAACGTTTTCGTCTATCGCTTATCGTTTACCAGTTATACAAGATTATGAAGAGGACTTCCTAGGCTGTTTCCAGAAAATGCAAGCTATATATTTTATTTGTCATGTAAATATGTTGTATATACCGTATTTTAATCAAAATCATTAGAGCCATTCTTTAGAAAACCAAAATTTTCAAAACATGCTCCATGTAAAGGGTAGTTGGGGGTTAGTGGAAATGTCTTGAAAATCTTCGTGTCGCATCCCTAGAAGATGCTAAACTCAAATGCCAAGTTTGGTATTCATCCGACTTTTCGTTTTTGAGTTATGCTCTTCAGTAAAGTACATGTTTTCAAAAATTCTGTACTTGGATGCAGGGGGTCTCAAAACATGTATTTCCAGTGAAATCTCGGTATCGAATTTTTGGGTGGAATACAATACTTCCCCTACTTACTATACGTAGTAGAGAAAGTAAAAATGAGTTGCATGCTTTGATCCTCTACAGAACTACAATACATCAGAGATGATGTATTGTAGTATACATTAAAAGCACTAAAAGAAAACATTAGACGAGAAATTCACTAAATTTCAAATATTGAACTCTCGAGTGTGAATGGAAAATTTTCTGAGAATGATGCCACAATTGTGTGGACAGAGAAGGACATTTCCAATATGTCTTATGATAAGGTATGTGATTATTATCATTGTAATTACAACTGTGACTATGAGAATGAGTGTGTGTTTGTTTCTTTGTTTTTTTTTTTACTTATGGATGCTCTTTAACGGCTGTGGTCCTTGGCGTCCCATTCTATATTGAGCATGAAAGACCTGCAATTTTGCTCAGAGGCCTCTTTATCAGGCTTGAGGTTCTTTTATGTGCCTTAAATCTACAATACGGGACCACCTGGTTTACTTCCTCTTCCCTTAGCCATGCTAAGGATATTTTACGCCCGAAAAAAATCATCGTCCTCCGCCGAGTTTGAAACGGCTGTATGAGAATGTGTGGCGGTTTACGTGGATATTATGACTGTTTCGGGGGGATTCCGAGCTGCGTTTGCCGCAGTGTAAAAGAAAAGCATTGTATGTGATACGCAGAAGTCTGTACAAGAAGCTCTAAATGTTGCTTCATACAGAGTTTGATTAGGGACTTGGACTAGACATAATGTTGAGAAAATGTTTTGTTGTTGAATGTTTTGCACCACGCTTTGGGCGTTCATTTGAAGTAGATTGTTTGTTACGTAGTATGCTGTTACGTATGAGAAGCTGATTTGAAGATGTATTTTTGTTGTTACGCCCCAAGTTTAAAAAAAATATTAATTAACTTTGTTATTAAACAGCTTCTTTAGATATTATTTATGTTTATGTTTGCCTCGGCTGCTTCAGCATTGTTTTAGAGTCACGTATCTCTTAGACAGTGCGTGGTATGACAAGAATGTAGGCTTACACAGATTTTAAGTTTAAATTCACTTCTTTTTATTAATCCTTGACACAAATTAAATAGCACTACACTGATATTAAGAGCTGTGAGATTCTTTAATTTAAAACTTGTGCTTTGTTAACGCGTATATCTAATTTTACGATTCACACGAATACGTAATATTTCTTTAGAGAACACATCTTCCATCCGGTCACTACCAAGGTTACAGGCAACTGAAAGATTTCAACCTTCAAACCCATAAACTTTTGTATTTCAAATCTCTGATTGGCTAATCCTAGTCCAATAGAATATCTGCATTTGATTAAAGCTTTTTCTAGCTGTTGATCGGCTATTTTTAAACTGTCACAAAATTTACATTGTCGTTGCTCTAATCATGACGTAGCCTTTAAACTCTCAAACTCATTATTGCTTCAAGGTTACCTCATTGTTAGCAACGTTAAACTTATTATTCTCACAGCTCTTACATTATTAAATTACCTAATGCATTCACATAACATTTTTGAACATGTTTACAATAATATAAGCATTTGTAATGACTGTTACATACATTTTTACTTTCTCTACTACGTATAGTAAGTAGGGGAAGTATTGTATGCCACCCAAAAATTCGATACCGAGATTTCACCGGAAATACATGTTTTGAGACTCCCTGAATCCAAAAAAAAGCATTTTTGCAAACATGTCCGTGTGTGTGTGTGTGTGTGTGTGTGTGTGTGTGTGTGTGTGTGTGTGTGTGGGTGTGTGTCTGAGAACAGCATAACTCAGAAACGAACAGTCGGATAAACACCAAACTTTGTATTTAGGTTCAGTATCTTCCAGAGATGCGACACGAAGGTTTTCAAAAAAATCCCCCCACCCCAGAGTACCCTTTACATGGAAGATTTTTCGAAAATTTTAATTTTCTCAAAAATGGCTCTAACGATTTTGATTAAAATACCATAGGTTTAAGATATTTTCATGACAAATAAAATGTATATCTTGAATTTTCTGAGGATGTCTCCAAAAGTATTCTCCATTGTGAACGACTTTTGCATAACCGGTAAACCATAAGAGATAGACAAAATTTTACTACACCAAAAATGTAGATCGCGTTAAAATACACAATTTATGTCACATACATTTTTTTGTTGAGTGAACCATTTTCGACATATTGCTTGTTATTCCCTTAAATTTTTCAATACTTATTTTCTAAAATGGGAATTCGTTATTCATTTTTTTGTCTTAGATATGCAAAGAGTATTAATCTGTGGGAAAGGGAATGGTGCTGCACCTAGCAACCAGCTATTAAGAGATATGTATGTGCTTAAAGGCTACTGTATTTCTATATTGCCCTTGTAAATATATATTCCCCTTACATCTACAAGAAGATTAGCAATAAGATAGAGTCAGTAAATGTTTATCTCGATTAACATGAAGTAGATGGAGTTTGTAAAAATGGTTTGTTCAAGAGTAGAGAAAGTCATGTGAGAGTAACACATCAGATTTTTTTTATAAATCATTACATACTTATTGCTTCAAGGCCGGCTGTTATTGAATTTACATATTATATAATTTAATTTAAAATTATTCAAGTGTTAAAAATACTGCTTCAATGTAGTATGCTGTTCTATTCGTACGTCTGCAAGGCGTATTGGAGACCCTACGCCTTATGGGAGCACAGCCTTTATGAGCATCAATGATGTTATTCCGCGGCTCATACAATCTAATTTAGAATGTTCAGCTCACTGTTATGGAGTGTTCGGTATTGGAGCAATATCTCCATATCAGAGTCTTGATTTCGTCATGTCGTGCGTGTTAAGCGATTTAGCCCTGCCGTCCTTCTGCTACTTCCTACTTTTCCTTTACGGTGGAAGGTTAAATGCGTAAATACCCAAGGTTAAAATATCGAAAGGAGCAACAAACTTATGCGTACAATATAAACAGAGTTTACGAATTCGAATACCCGAAGTTCTGCATTTCCTGAAGCAATCCGCACAAAGTAGATCTACTAAAAATAGATAATCCGGGATCTTAATTCATCATTGTTAAAAGTGTTTAATATTTGGTAATTCATTATTAAAGAATGCCCTATGCATACAAATACTCGCAACACTTAACAAATTCGTCATATTTGTCGGGTACACATTACGTTTTCTTGTGACTGCCTAGCTTAATTGCACTCAGTAATTCATCGGAAATACATGTTTTGAGGCACTCTGAATAAAAAAGCATTTTATTAAAATTATGTGTGTAGATCATAACTTAAAAACAAAGTCCCTTAAACGTCAATCTTGATACTTAAGTTCAGCAACTTCCAAGGATGCGACACGAAGATTTTCTAGAATCTCCCCCCTCCCAACTTAAACTTCCCTTAACATGGAATAATGTTTTATTTTTTATTTCCTCAAAAATGGTTTTCTATTTTGATTAAAATACCTTCAAGGTGTTTACGTGACAAATAAAATGTATATATTGAATTTCCTGGGGATAGACTGTGAAGTCTGCACATTTTAGATGAATTATAAAAGCTCGTAAACGTGAAGTTTATGTAATAGATTTTTTGGCACTAACCATTTCCGAGATACTCTTTATTAATGGCTTGAATTGTCAAATACTTCATACTGTTTTAAACTACTAGTTCATGTTTACTTAATCTACCACGTGCGTAGTAGGTAGAAAAGCTATTGCATTCCACCCATACCTAGATTTCACCGAGATTTCATACATGTTTTGAGGTGCCCTGAACACAGCAAACACGTAACTCGAAAACGAAAGCCGGATCAACCAAATCTGATATTTATGTTCAGTACCTTCCACAGATGCGACACGTAGATTTTAAAGAAAATCCCCCTAAGCCAAATGATCCTCTACATGGAACATTTTTCGAAAATTTTATTTTCTAAAGTATAGCTCTAGCGGTTATGTTTAAAATACTACATATTAAAGATTTTTACTTGAAAAATAAAATGTATATCTTGAATTTTATGGGAGTAGCTTGTGAAGTCCTATTCATTTGGAAGGAATTTATGTGTATTCTTGTATAAATGGTAAACGTTAAGTGATAGACGTAAATGTACCAGAAAAAAATGCAGATATCTTTAAAACTCAGAATTTATTTCAAGTAAGATTTTTTGTAGCATAAGCCATTTCTGAGATATCCGTTATTAATGGTTCGAATTGTTTATTACTTGGTCATTTCTTTGAAGTCTTGTCAACATTCAGTTGTTTCTCGTGATAGCATGGAAACAGTATGGAATTTTAAGGCAAGCGTATAGCGTCCAGTTCTTAAACATTTGACTATCGCAGTTCTCTTTGTATCTATAATGAAATGTGTAATGTAGCTGTTTCTGCTAAGATTTATTTGGATTAAAATGTAGTAGACAGAAAAATGTTCTGTAAGAATAGTTTGTATACTCACTAATAAAGATAGAGGGTAGAGAAAGGCATGTGAATGTATCATATAAGATGTTTTGTTTATGTAATACGACACACCCCTCGTTACTACTCCTGTCTATTAGAGCTCGGAGCTACCTGGAGATTCTGGTATTTTATAGTGTTTACACACAGTATATGAGAAACTTACTTTTAACTTCAATAAACCTTATGTGTAACTATCCTTGGCCAAACTGCAAACAGCGCACTAAACTGAACGAGCCCTAGGTGTGATGAGAAGGTTTAAACAGGAGAGAAAATCTCCCACCTATTCCACAATACTGTGGCGTTAATACAAAGTGTGATTCAATGTGTCCCCGTGCTTATGTCAAGCGTTCTTGCAAACAATATAACTTTTTGGGGGGATTCTTCAAATGCTAAGGCTACAAATCACTGTTCTAATGTTTCCAACAATCAAAAATACCATACTAAAGATACTACCGCTCATTAATTCCAATAAATACATAATAATCGCAATTAAAGGGAAGGTGAATGAAACAAGTTGTTTTATTTTACATAAACATGTTTATTATTACGAAATAAAAACAAGTCAAAATAAAAACGTACATATTTTGGAAATTAGAAACAAAAGAGTAAAACAGGCAAGAAGTTCGCAGTCAGTCACTACACTAATTAATAGAGGTATGACCGTCTAAATGGTATTAAGTCCGAGGTGATGTTAACTGCATGTGTACACAATCGGAATACAATAATTTGAGGGCTGTTCCAGATCACAACATGCATACACGCACAGAGGTTGCTTGAAGCTCAGTGTAAACAGTAACAACCACAGTAGAACGACTCCAAGGAAAGAAATATCAGTAGAAAAAGTCCTATAATTATAGCACTACCACCTGCAGGGCACACCATGACTGAAATAGCTCAACTGCAGAAAGTAGGTATCTCTTGATGATGCATACCAGTTTCCGGATATGCAGATATTGTCTTTTGAAGGATCATTCAAGGGCTGGGCAGCCCATAAAGACCTCAGTTCAAACAGATAAGTGCATCACATTCATAAATAAACGAAATACAACATCTGAAATTCGGTCTGAGTTAACGGAAACAAGCGATATACAAACATCAGTTTCAACCACTAAGCGAGTATTCTGCAGTGTGGGCCTAAATGGACATGTAACACTCAAGGAGCCACTGTTACGTCCTAGTAACAAAAGGAAATGCCTAGCCTGAGCAAAACAACACAGGAATTGGACACAAGAAGAGTAAAATAAATTAAATTGAATTGACTTTTATTTATGGACGCTCTTTAACTGTTGTGATCCTTAGTGTCCCATTCTATATTGGGCGTGAAAGACCGGTAATTTTGCTCAGAGGCCTCTTAACTAGGCTTGAGGTTCTTTTACATGCCATAAATCTACGACACCACCGGCTTTACTTCCCTTCCGAAGGAAGCCATACTAAGGATTTTTACGCCCGAAAAAATCCATCATCCTCCGCCGGGTTTGGAACCGCGACTTTGGGAACTAGAGGCCAGTATGGTAACCACTACACCACGGAAGACGACACACATGAAAAGTGGAAAAAGGTCCTGTTTATAGCTGAAAGTCACTTCCAGCTGTTTATTTCAAAGCTTCGGACATTTGTTCGTAGCTGTGCAGCGGAGCGTATGATTTCCCAATGCATCAAGCCAACTGTTAAACATGGAGGAGGTTCCTTGATGGTTTGGGGGTTCTTCGTTGGTGGCTCCGTCAGAGATCTTGTAAATATTGAAGAAAAATTGGACCAAAAGCAGTACCGTAGAATCCTCTAATACCATCTCTTACCAAATGAGACTCTAATAGGCAGTGATTTTATCTTGCAGCAGAACAAAGACCTCAAACGCACATCACTGTATTGCAAGAGGTATGTGAATGTAAGATGCAGCGAAATGCTTCTAAAAACACGATTTGGACAGCTCAAAGAGCAGACTGCAACACCATTGAGTTTTTATGGAATCATCTAGATCAAGGGTGGCGAAAACGACTTCCTTCCGCGAGTCACCAAATATGCAACACGCACGGCGTCACTCAGAAGCACGTGAAAATCAAACGGACGGTTGCAGAGAGGGAACGTGCGCCTGCGAGTCACGTTTTCGCCACTTCTGATCTAGATCATACAGTTCATCAACTACCAATTACAAACAAATCTTATCTGTGGGATGTGTTACAAGAAAAATGGAATCAAATCAGTGAGATATTCTAGATAACTTGATAAATAGGATGCCTAGAATATGTACTGCTATTATCAAATCTCATGAAGGTATTTTGACGAGACAAAAGTTTAGGGTATTATCCTACAGTGAAAGTTTTTACTTTGTCTAGTACGTATAGTAAGTGGGGGAAGTATTGTATTCCACCCAAAAATTCGATACCTAGATTTCAACGGAAATGCATGTTTTGAGACCCCCTGAATCCAAAAAAAGCATTTTTTGGAAACATGTGTGTGTGTGTCTGTGAACAGCATAACTCAGAAACGAACAGTCAGATAAACACCAAACTTGGTATTTAGGTTCAGTATCTTCCAGAGATGCGACACGAAGGTTTTCAAGAAAATCCCCCACCTCAAATTACCCTTTACATGGAACATTTTTCGAAAATTTTAATTTTCTCAAAAATGGCTCTAACGATTTTTTATTAAAATATCATATGTTTAAGATATTTTCATGATAAATGAAATGTATATCTCGAATTTTCTGGGAATGCCTCCAAAAGTATTCATGTTGAGTGAACCATTTTCGAGATATTGCTTGTTATTCCCTTAAATTTTCCAATACTTATACTTTTTCCTAAATGGGAATTCGTTATTCATTTTTCTTGTCCTGATAATGCAAAGAGAATGGAATACTCCACATAGCAACCAGCTCTTAAACTATTTGATTATCGCTTAAAGCCTAGTAATTCCCCTTGCATCTACAAGAAAATTAGCAATAAGATTAACATCTCGATATCTCGATTAACATGAAGCATATGGAGAATAAGGTTTGTAAAAATAGTTTGTACAAGAGTAGAGAAAGTCATGTGAGTGTAACAAATCAGATTTTTTTGCTTTCAGTTGACTTATTAGGTAATAATAAACGTTTTAATGTGAAACAAGACAATTGTTTAATTCCCTTCCCTTTAATTGTGATTATGATGCATTTATTGAAATTAATGAGCAGTAGTGTATATGTATTATTATTGACATCTTACTTTTTTACTTTTAAGGACTTCTCCACTCTTCAGCAGTTGCCCTGTATTCCCATTCGCCATTCTTCCCGAGTGAACAAGTCATCCTTCTCCAGGCACCGATCATTCATCATTCTATGAATCTGTCCTCTCCAGGTTGCTCTAGGTCTACCTCGCTTTCTTCTTCCACGAGGTGACCATTCTAAAAAGGTTTTAGGCACCTATCATCTTCCATTCTTTTCACATGTCCATACCATTGAAGACCCCGCCTTTCAATTCTCTCAACCACTGTTTCCTCCATATCCACCATCTGTCTCACCTCTTCATTTCTCCTTCTTTTCATCCTTGATACTCTAGTACTACGTCTTATTCCATCCATTTCCATTTCTTAGATTTTCGTCCCTCTACCAAAGTCCAAGCCTCGGCACCATAGGTCATTATACTTTCCACCAAGTTCTCAAAATCATCTTCCTTGTACAAATCGACATGGCTCTACTCCAAAAAAAACCCATTCAACATTGTTATGACTCTTCGTGCTTGTTCTAGCCTATTGTCTACATCCGCTTGACAGCTCCCTACTTCATCAATAAGCGATCCCAAATGTTTAAACTTTTTAACAGCTTTAATAATTCCTTGGGGCAGTGAGATGTCCCGTCCACTTCCTCCTACTACCAGATATTCCGTTTTATTCATATTTACTCGTAACCCTCCTACTTCAAAAGTATCCAAAAGTTTCCTCGTTATATATTTCACATCCTCACGATTCTGAGCCATCACCACCTGGTCATCTGCAAATAGTAGTGAATGTACAGTACCATCTTGAACTGGTATACCCACACCTCCACAGGACCGATTCCATTTTTATAGTACATGTTGAATATATATATATATATATGTATTTTAAATAAAGTAGGGAACATATTACACCCCTGTTTTAGGCCTTTTGTCGTTTTGAATGAAGAGGATAATATCTTAACTATTTTAACAGAAGCCTGACATTGTTAATACAACCGCCGAATAAGTAAAACCATTGGTAACTCAATACCAACACCCACCATTGAGTCCCATAGTTGATTAATAGGCACTGAGTCATAGGCCTTTTTTTAAATCAACAAATATCAAATGTATCTCTTGACCTTTTGCGTGTGATTTTTCTGTAATCTGTCTTGCACTAAAATATGATCCATACATGATTTTCTTTTGGTAAATTCTGCTTCATCTTCTAACATTTTCCCCTCGATAGTATGTTCCAGTCTGTTTGTAATAATACTGCTGAAAACTCTGCTAATAGACGATATTCCTCTATAATTTCTATTGTTGATATGTGGAGAAAAATAAAGGAAAACTGAGTATAGTTACTCCCTGCCTAACACGCGCCGCACTGATGTTCTAGCTTTTACAATCCAGATGGTTGTAATGAAAATAAAGGAAGCAGTTTATTAAGCTAGATTCAGTAAATCCCTAATAAAGGAAATACTCCGGCAAATCTGTACATTTTCAACAACGCCCTGAATCTGCATCACTTAGCAGCAAGAACTGGTGAGAGTTTTACTATTTATCTATCTGTTTATGCGTTTTACGAACTGAAAAGCTTCCATATTAGCGCACTGTAAAGTTTGTGATCAGCCTTTTACATCGGCGAAAGAAGAACAATGTCACAGAAGCTACCTTTTCTGTGAACCTTGTCATACCAAGGATGCTGGCCTATCGATACTTATCGATATTGTGGAGCAGCTCTATTGTACAGAGCTGATTAGCACCGCAATATCATGCTGTAATTAAGGTTACCATACATGTCAGTGATTGTGTTATAGCGCATTGGGAATCAAAGACAAGGCAGTCGATATAGATCGATATTCACTTCGCCTCGGGAACACTACTGCAAATAGGAAAACATGGAAGTGGAATGATTTTCGTTTGTCTCTGGTTTTTCTGCCTAAGGAAGAGTTGCAGCACATAAAAATACTGCATTTGTAGTTGTTATTTCACTGCTGCGTTTTACTCAACCGCTGCAAATAATCTGTTGCTTATTAATATGCTGGTTGTTTTGCCAGTCGATATAAATGGACATGCGACAAGCTCCCAGTTCACATCCAGGATTAAAGAGCAGCGCGCTTCGGTAGATGCAAAAGTGATATCTAGCATTCGCTCAAATCCAATGAACACTTTAGAATAATCTGATGTGTTAATTCACATTACTTTCTCTACTCACTCTTTTATAAACTATTCTTACATAAGTTTATACTTCAATCTGTTAATACAGAGAAACTTTCATTACAAACTTACACACGGATGCTTGGATAGCGCAGTGGTTTAGTTTCCGGGCCTCATTCTGAGGGTCCGGGGTTTGATTTCCTGCTCTGGAGTGGCGATTTTAAGTCGGCCGTATCCGTGCCTTCACCTACCTGCTCATGTGAAGTATCTCCAAGGCCCAACATGGTTCGGAGTCCACGGTAAAAGCTGTAGGTCCTCTCATTTCACCACCATTCTCATCATCACCCTACCATAACGAACTCCACACTCTGGGTACCTCCACCTCAGAAATGGGTCCAGTCATCGCTTTTATAATGAGGTAACCCCGAAGGTCAAAGGTATATTGAGGGATGGTCAGGTTTTTAAAAGTGGGTTGGTATGTATGGTTTTGAAATTCCTTGCTCCTTGTATGACCACGAGCAAAAGACGAATAGCGACCTACACTTGCAAAACAGTAGAAGTATTTAAAAGTCAATAACAAAGAGCATCTTGGAAATGGTTAACAAAAAATTATATTTGACATAAGTTATATGCTTTGTGGAGATTGCATTTTTTGTGCGGAGGTAGAGGTCATGTGAGTGTGACAAATCAGATGTTTTTGTTTTTATACGCATAATGTTCCTCAATAGCCAGGAAGCATACGGACAGGTCTGAATTGTGGAAAATGGTTTGTTCACTTCGTTTTAGGTTTTATGCACGTGTGAACGAAACAAATAAACTAATATATAGGACAGTACATTGGACATGATACGACTACGTATGAAGATTTGTGCTGTGACTTTGCTTAGGAGAGAATTGCTGGAGGTAGTTTCACATAACAGACCTGGTTGCGTCTAAGCTTGGTTGCACAAGGTGAATCATTTCCCTAGAATGTAATAATGTTTTTACTCTCTACCGCGTACATAGTAGATAGAGAAGGTATTGCATTCCACCCAAAAAAAATTCTATACCGATATTTCACCGGAAATACATGTTTAGAGGCCCCAAGGGTCCAAATAAGGCATTTTTGGAAGCTTGTGTGTATTTTGTGTGTGTGTGTGTGTGAACAGCATAACTAAAAAGCGAAAAGTCGGATAAATACCAAATTAGGTGTTTGAGGAATATCTTCCAAGGATGTGACACAAACTTTTTCAAAAAAATCACCCACCCCTATTTACCCTTTGTATAGAACGTTTTTAGAAAATTTTTATTTTCTAAAAAAAATTGCTCTAATGATTTTAATTAAATGCCACATATTAAAGATATTTACTTGACAAATAGAATGCATAAATTGAATTTTCTGGGAATAGCCCAAGAAGTACTCTTGATTCGGAAGGAATTTTGTATAATCTGGTAACTGGTAAACTTTAACGGGTAGACGAGAACGTACCATACAAAAAACGTAGGCATCTTTAAAACACACAGTTTACTTAAAATAAGATTTTTTGTGGCATAAGCCATTTCTGAGACATCCATTATTAAAAGTTTGAATTGTTCAACACTTGTCATTCTTTTAAAGTCCCATCGATGTTCAGTTGTTCCTCGCGATTACGTGGAAACAGTATGGAATTTTAAATCCAGCATGTAGCGTCCAGTTGTTAAACATTTGACTATCGCCGTTCTCTTTGTATCTATAACGTAATATGTAATGTAGCTATTTTTGCAAAGGTTTATATTATTTAGTAAGAATAGTTTGCATACCCACTAATAAAGATAAAGGATAGAGAAGGTAATGTGAATGTATCATCGGATTTTTTCCTATCGTTTATTTAATGAACATTATAATCTACCCAGTACTTCTATATTATTTCTACTGCTGGCTTGAAGCAATTTCAAAGAAGCAAAATTGCACAAATGTAATGAAGTCACCATCAAAAATAGACTCTCTAAATGAAATCTTCTCTGCTAAGGAGCGGTGGACTAAACCAATGCAATATGATTAGACTCGTCCTTATTGAGGGCATGAGTTAGAAATTAATCAACAGTAGTATTAAAATTTACAGCACTCACGATATGGCTTATCAAAATTTGCTTCTGAAGCACACCTGGAAAAGAGATCTAATATTATATTGTCATCGAATAGGAATATAGGGCTGCAAAGGATGCTGAATTGTGTGACGTATCTCAGTGGAATCTCCCATTGGTGGAAAAAGTATCAAGAAAGAGGTTGTTATTTCGATACAAGTATACATCTCAATAACTACGTTGGATCATAAGCATCAATATACCAACAAAATGAAGATATATAGTACAATTCTAACTTTTGTTATTATTATTATTATTATTATTATTATTATTGATAATTTTATATTGGTGTTGCATTATAATATCAATATATATCCCAAGTAGTTAAAAATTGTCGTTAAATAAGTGTACGAATCGTCTAACAAAAAGTATAGAAATTAAAGTTTCACCTAAAGGTAAAGTATGGACGAACCTAGGGGCAGAGCACCGCAAGTAGACCGCAAAGGATGTTTTTGCTGCTACCGTGACCAAAGAAGGGAGGGAGGAGGGGAGAGACCTGAATGGCGACCAGATCCGGATGACGACGGTCGCAAGCATGGACGGGATGTCTAACGTTTCCAGATCGAATGCATCCGCCGCCGGCTCATCACCTCTGCATCCTTTGTTAAGATAATAACTAACACCATTCAGCCAAGACGGACATAGACAATTCGTTGATAGTATTATCTTCTGCTCATTTTTTGGGTTGGTTAAGCAAGCTGTCAAGAACGGCTAGAATTATGCAGGAGAAGGTGGAGGTACATATTTTATTACCAATCTAACTCGGCTCGTTGCTATAAGGACCACTTTTTCGCACACAAGAGTACGATACTTTAGTTGTTTATATCTCAAGTCGATATTTGTTAGTAATGAGTTAGTTCAGAAAAAAGAAACGAATCGCACAATTCCAAATGCATACCAATAAAATCACGCACTTTATCTTGGGGAAAAATTGTAAGCATACAACAACAACAAAGTCAAAAGTCTACGAGAAGCGTTATTCGACAGAATTATATGGTTTAACGAGCTCTACATTTTTTCCTAGGTAGGTGTTTGTACATTTCCTATTTAGCTAATATGCAGTATGTATGTACATATTTATTTCCATAATTCTATACAAAATTCTTACAATTTTTAATACATTACTTTGAGTTGCTATTTTTTCTTTCTTTGGTCCATCATGCATTTTAACACCGTGGTTATTTATGCATGGTGGGTCATAACAAATTCATATTGCTTTATTTTTCTAAACCATTTTTCTCTTACTCTCCCCATATATTCTCCTATCCTTTTCATATCCCTCTCCTTTTGAGTAAGAGTGAAATGAAATTCACAGAGAATTCATTTTTTTTATTTCTGTTGTCTTGCCAGGATCTCAACATACGATATTTTAATCAAAGCACTTATAGTCATATTTGAGGAAAAATAACGTAAAGGAGTTTTGAGGGTGGAGGGATTTCCCTGAAAATATTCCACTGATATCCTTATAGAGATACGACATAAGTATGAAATTTTATATTTATCAACATTTTAATTTTGGCGCTAGCACTGTTCTCTCTTTCTATCTTTCCCTCCCGCACACAGAATCTCAGATCATGTATTTTTGACGAAACTTCTATATAAAATGTTTAGATTGATTGAAAAATAGAAGTTATTATTATTATTATTATTATTATTATTATTTATTCATCTTCAGGGATTAAGCCTCGAAAGCCTTGTTCTGGTCTCAGTGGATAAATGTTTTCCGTGTCCATCTTTTCTTCGGTATGCGAATGTTTCTCTTCCCTATAGGTTTATAATTTTCTATCAATTATTTACTAGCAGTTTTGGGATGCGCTAATTTACCATTCTATCTACTTGTTCTATATCGGTGTATCTCCACAATTAACCCAAAATGCCGTGTTCCTTTCTGATCTCGTCATCTCTCTTTTTACCTAACAAAGTGTCTCCGGTTACCTAAACGGTTTGGAGAAAGTAATAAGCTCTTACAGAATTTGTAGGACAGCTATGAAAATAGGTTGGGAAATTTCTGTGGTTGTTTCATAACAAATTTGTTCTTTGTTATTTTGTATCCAAGTCTTAGTAATCATTAAATATAACATTAATCAAGTACTTTGTTCTAATTGTCATTAACGCCCTAGGAAGAAGGGGAAACATAAATGTTTTATTATTATGGATATAGCGTTAGTGGAGCTGAGGGCTTTACTGGTAAATTAACAACAGTCTCTCCGTTTGAAACATTTACATAAACTCAAATATGATACACTAAACAAATATTATAACGTAATAGAGCTGGCATAGTGCACTGCAGTGTGTATTTGTGTGTTCTGTCAAAACACTAGGAAGTTTCATATAATTACCTGCACACTGAGTATTTTTTCCTCCCAGGAGACGTTAATTAACGTAGAAAACTGAGAAACACATAGTCCCTGCCACAAATTACTTTGCACTTTATCTAGAGAATTATGGAATACTGTTCTTGGCAAGTAGTCGCTAAAATTTATTCTCTATACAGAAAAAGTAATAATAATAGGGGCATTACGAACTGCCCCTTCCCTTTTAGAAGATTGAAGCCCACTAAGCTTAAAATATTTATAAATATTTATAATGTGTTTATACAGTCGGTACTAATACATAGTTCTTTGTTTCAGGTGAGCCACAGTTTTGTTTAACTTATTGATGCAGAAATACCGTAAGTACACCTTACACTTTTTAGATATATTGTCACATGCCGCGGGTAAAAATGTTCGATTCGGTTCGAACGTGGCATGAAAGCAAAGCTCTGATGTCCAACTATAAAGGGAAAAATCACCATCTGCTCTAGTATAAACTACAGAAAAATAAAACTTTAGTAAGAATAGTGAAATTAATTAATTGTTTTCCACACTGGCATGCGTGTAGCACAAGGTTGGGAAGATAGAATCAGAAGACAGAAAAATTCAATACCATAGCCGGGATTTGAACCACGGATCTCCCGGTTTCCGTCCGGTTGCTCTAGCCACAGAATCAGAGGATTGAAAAATTCAATGCCAATGCCCGGATTTGAACCACGGATCTCCCGATTTCCGTCCGGTTGGACTAAACTAATGAAACCCGGGACTTAAAGTACTTGCAGCATTGTAAGTCGCCATTGGGGTGTGTCATCTCAATGCAATTCGAGATCCTCTTGTGGTTTACTTGGAAAAATGAGTGTCAGCTAGAGAATTTAATGTCCTACCGGCATGTTGCAATGGTAGCTCAGTGGTGGTGTTAAGACTTCGTCTCGTATTTTCAATCTCTTCCTTGTTCTCCAATGATGCACTTATCCCACTTATGTCGCATTATGCTATTTTCAAAAAAAATTATGCTCTGTATAAATATTTCTAGTAAGTTGCATACTTAAATTTTTGCAATAATATACGATTGGAAGAGGTAGATATCATCCTTTAACCCAGAAAGAGATTTCAAATTAAATTGAGTTGTATTTATGAACGCTCTTTAACTCCTTTGATCCTTAGCGTCCCATATATATTGGGCCTGAAAGACGGAAATTTTGCTCAGAGACCTCTTTATCGTCTTGAGGTTCTTTTACGTGCCGTAAATCTACGACACAGGACCACCGGCTTTACTTCCCCTTCCGAAGGAAGCCACGCTAAAGATTTTTGCGTCCGAAAAAAAAATCCATCCCCTCACCCGGGTTTGAACCCGCGACCTCGGGAAGTAGAGGCTAGCATGGTAATCACTACACCGCTGGGGACGACAGAAAGAGATCTCGAGGAGTATGCTGAACAAGCTTGTGAATTCTCTAATTCTTTCTTGGATTGCAGGGGAAAAAATCTGATGTGTTACACTCACATGACTTTCTCTACTCTTGTACAATCTATTTTTACAAACGCCTATTCTCCATATGCTTCATGTTAATCGAGATGTCGATATTATTGGTAATTTTCTTGTAGATGCAAGGGGAATATGGTAGTTTTTAAGCGATAGTCAAATATTTTAACGCTGGTTGCTATGTGGTGCATTCCATTCTCTTTGCATGTCCAGGACATAAAAAAATCTGATGTGTTACACTCACATAACTTTCTCTACTCTTGTACAACCTAATTTTACAAACGCCTATTCTCCATATGCTTCATGTTAATCGAGATATCGAGATGTCAATCTTATTGATAATTTTCTTGTAGATGCAAGGGGAATATGGTAGCTTTTAAGCGATAGTCAAATATTTTAACGCTGGTTGCTATGTGGGGCATTCCATTCTCTTTGCATGTCCAGAACATAAAAAAATGAATAACGAATTTGAGAAAAAGTATAAGTATTGGAAAATTTAAGGGAATAACAAGCAATATCTCGCAAACGGTTCACTCAACAAAAGAAATGTATATGACATAAATTCTGTATTTTAACGCGATCTACATTTTTCGTGTAGTAAAATTTTGTCTATCTCTTATGGTTTACCAGTTATGAAAAAGTCGTCCATAATGAAGAATACTTTTGGAGACATTCCCAGAAAATTCGAGATATACATTTTATTTGTCATGACAATATCTTAAACATATGATATTTTAATCAAAATCGTTAGAGCCGTTTTTGAGAAAATTAAAATTTTCGAAAAATGTTCCATGTAAAGGGTAGTCTGGGGTGGGAGGATTTTCTTGAAAACCTTCGTGTCGCATCTCTGGAAGATACTGAACCCAAATACCAAGTTTGGTGCTTATCCGATTGTTCGTTTTTGAGTTATGCTGTTCACAGACACACACACAGACACACACACAGACACACACACACAGACACACACACACACAGACACACACACGGACATGTTTCTAAAAATGCTTTTTTTGGATTCAGGAGGTCTCAAAACGTGTATTTCCGCTGAAATCTCGGTATCGAATTTTTGGGTGGAATTCAATACTTCCCCTACTTACTATACGTAGCAGAGAAAGTAAAAAATCTGATGTGTTACACTCACATGACTTTCTCTACTCTTGTACAATCTAATTTTACAAACGCCTATTCTCCATATGCTTCAAGTTAATCGAGATATCGAGATGTCAGTCTTATTGGTAATTTTCTTGTAGATGCAAGGGGAATATGGTAGCTTTTAAGCGATAGTCAAATATTTTAACGCTGGTTGCTATGTAGCGCATTCCATTCTCTTTGCATGTCCAGGACATAAAAAAATCTGATGTGTTACACTCACATGACTTTCTCTACTCTTGTACAAACTATTTTTAAAAAACGCCTATTCTCCATATGCTTCATGTTAATCGAGATATCGATATGTCAATCTTATTGGTAATTTTCTTGTAGATGCAAGGGGAATATGGTAGCTTTTAAGCGATAGTCAAATATTTTAACGCTGGTTGCTATGTGGTGCATTCCATTCTCTTTGCATGTCCAGGACATAAAAAAAATGAATAACGAATTTGAGAAAAAGTATAAGTATTGGAAAATTTAAGGAAATAACAAGCAATATCTCGAAAACGGTTCACTCAACAAAAGAAATGTATATGACATAAGTTGTGTATTTTAACGCGATCTACACTTTTTGTGTAGTAACATTTTGTGTATCTCTTATGGTTTACCAGTTATGCAAAAGTTGTTCACAATAAAGAATACTTTTGGAGACATTCCCAGAAAATTCGAGATATACATTTCATTTCCCATGACATTATCTTAAACATATGATATTTTCATCAAAATCGTTAGAGCCATTTTTGAGAAAATTAAAATTTTCGAAAAATCTTCCATGTAAAGGGTAGTTTGGGGTGGGGGGATTTTCTTGAAAACCTTCGTGTCGCATCTCTGGAAGATGCTGAACCTAAATACCAAGTTTGGTGCTTATCCGACTGTTCGTTTTTGAGTTATGCTGTTCACACACACACAGACACACACACAGACACACACACACACACACAGACACACAGACACACACACGGACATGTTTCCAAAAATTCTTTTTTTGGATTCAGGAGGTCTCAAAACATGTATTTCCTGTGAAATCTCGGTATCGAATTTTTGGGTGGAATGCAATACTTCCCCTACTTACTATACGTAGTAGAGAAAGTAAAAATGAATAACGAATTTGAGAAAAAGTATAAGTTTTGGAAAATT
This sequence comes from Deroplatys truncata, assembly GCA_030765065.1. NCBI lineage: Eukaryota > Metazoa > Arthropoda > Insecta > Mantodea > Mantidae > Deroplatys > Deroplatys truncata. The sequence continues at coordinate 101,483,075 of CM060975.1, forward strand.
TAAGGAAATAACAAGCAATATCTCGAAAACGGTTCACTCAACAAAAGAAATGTATATGACATAAGTTGTGTATTTTAACGCGATCTACATTTTTTGTGTAGTAAAATTTTGTCTATCTCTTATGGTTTACCAGTTATGCAAAAGTCGTTCACAATGAAGAATACTTTTGGAGACATTCCCAGAAAATTCGAGATATACATTTCATTTCTCATGACATTATCTTAAACATATGATATTTTAATCAAAATCGTTAGAGCCATTTTTGAGAAAATTAAAATTTTCGAAAAATCTTCCATGTAAAGGGTAGTCTGGGGTGGGGGGATTTTCTTGAAAACCTTCGTGTCGCATCTCTGGAAGATACTAAAGCTAAATACCAAGTTTGGTGCTTATCCGACTGTTCGTTTTTGAGTTATGCTGTTCACAGACACACACACAGACACACACACACACAGACACACACACACACAGACACACACACGGACATGTTTCCAAAAATGCTTTTTTTGGATTCAGGAGGTCTCAAAACATGTATTTCCGGTGAAATCTCGGTATCGAATTTTTGGGTGGAATGCAATACTTCCCCTACTTACTATACGTAGTAGAGAAAGTAAAAATGAATAACCAATTTGAGAAAAAGTATAAGTATTGGAAAATTTAAGGAAATAACAAGCAATATCTCGAAAACGGTTCACTGAACAAAAGAAATGTATATGACATAAGTTGTGTATTTTAACGCGATCTACATTTTTTGTGTAGTAACATTTTGTCTATCTCTTATGGTTTACCAGTTATTCAAAAGTCGTTCACAATGAACAATACTTTTGAAGACATTCCCAGAAAATTCGAGATATACATTTCATTTCTCATTACATTATCTTAAACATATCATATTTTCATCAAAATCGTTAGAGCCATTTTTGAGAAAATTAAAGTTTTCGAAAAATCTTCCATGTAAAGGGTAGTCTGGGGTGGGGGGATTTTCTTGAAAACCTTCGTGTCGCATCTCTGGAAGATACTGAACCTAAATACCAAGTTTGGTGCTTATCCGACTGTTCGTTTTTGAGTTATGCTGTTCACAGACACACAGACACACACACACACAGACACACACACACACACACAGACACACACACGGACATGTTTCCAAAAATGCTTTTTTTGGATTCAGGAGGTATCAAAACGTGTATTTCCGGTGAAATCTCGGTATCGAATTTTTGGGTGGAATACAATACTTCCCCTACTTACTATACGTAGTAGAGAAAGTAAAAATATATTTGAAAAACATGAGGCGAATGGATAGCACACTTTCCTCTGCATGTTGGCGAGATAAATCGCGCTTGAGGAAGATTATGCCTGTTCCAGAATGAGTTTCCAAAGGCGACTGCATAAGGGGCGTCATGAATTACAGTAGTATTTTCCACATTTTTTTGCTAGGGGCTTAATATTTAGTATACAGTAACCCTCTTATTGTTGATAGTAACCTAAGTTTCCTTGGTAACAGTTTTTTAAATCTTGAAAGTTACGTGTTTTTTTTTCAAATATAAAATATAAGCTACAGGTCTGAATACTCCCATGATACTCCACGATATATATAGGGGGGGGCTTAAAAAATAGCGGGCATAATTTCAAGACCAGGATATGTATCTGGAAATGCTTGATTTCTAAGTTATGGCCTTCAAAACACTGATATTCACCGGAACGCATTTCTTACCGCAGCACTTTGATGTTCAAAGTGTCCACATCCTGCTTGAATATAGGCCTCTCATCGACGTCTCATGGCCTTGCGAACACGACCCTAAATTCCAGGAGTATTGAGTATTTCCTCACAACCTGCCACAATTCGATTCTGAAGGGATTCCATGTTCGGCACCGTGGACGATTACATCAACGCTTTTTAATGGTCCCGCAAGTAGAAATGGACAGGGTTCAAATCAGGTGAGCGTGTTAGCCAAACAACTGGGCCACCTCTACCTATCCATCGATCAGAAAACCTTCGATCCAAGTATAGGCGAGCGTTATGGTTGAAGCGTACAGGAGCGCCATCATCCAAGAAGTGAGCTTGTTGACGACTGACAATTGCATGTGGGTTTTCATATGCCCATACATGTTGATTGTGGAAATGTTTAATGCCTCTCATGTGAACTGTGCTTCATCTGTAAATAATACCAAGGCAGGAAAATTCGAATTTGTAGCACACCAATTGTACGAACATCACTGGCAGAACATCAACCGAGCAGGGTAATCTACTGGTGACAGGGCTTGTACACGTTGCAAATGATAAGGATACAACTGTTGCTCTCGCAACAGTCTCCAGACAGTCGTATGAGGAACATTTCACTTGCAAGTCATGTGCAGAATCCAGAATCTCCTCTACATCTGGAGTTGTAGATCTTGGTCGTCCCCTCCCCAAACCAGGAGATGTAAACTTCCCATGAGCGCACAGACGGCGATGGAGACGTCCAAACATCTTCTGATCTGGACATCCTCGCTGCGGGTACGTCTCTTGGTACAAATGACGAGCCAGCGCAGCATAGCCTTACCCTACATGAAGTGCATTTCTTCCAGCTCCTGACTTGAATAGGTACAAATTACTCAGTTCAACACTGAAGAAGGTGTATTGTATATGCAGAGGGTAGTTCCACTGTTGGGGAGCCAAAACTTGAAGTAGTTGCAGCCCCACGTAGGGTACATAGTTTCCGGTTGCAGCCCCACGTTCACTTTCCGGTGGCCTTCGCCCCACTTTTAAAAAAATCAACTTTGTATTTTTTATGTTTCTTTAAATATTATACATGTGTGTTTGCCTCGGCTGCGTCAGTATTTTTACAGAAAACACGTATCTCTTAGCAGGGGGTAATGCGGCTAAAGAATGAAGGCTTACGCAAATTATAATGGTATTTAAATTCGTTTTATTAGTCTTTCACACGACTAAATAACACTTCACTGATATATCCCGCTGTAGAACTGTGAGATTATTGTTACTTGTACTTTTTAACACGTAAATTTTATATTATTCACTCCGTAATGAATTTTTTCTGTCTCACATTGCATACGTACCGAGCGAACTGCTCTGGAATGCTGCCTTCTAGCATCTGCTTGGGAAGGCTGATTTGTAGTGTCTGCCGCTTGAATTTGCACTTTTTCCCTATTTTGAAGTCTCTGATTGGTTAAGCCTATTCCAGTACAATACTTTTATTTAACTTAAGTTTTTTTCTAGTTGTTGATTGGCTATTTATTAAAAGTGTTTTAAATATTACATTATTGTTTCAATAATTATTAGTAGCATTATTAAACTTTCTAATTTATTGTTGTCTCAAGGTTACCTCATTGTTAGCAACTTTCGGCTTCTATTCTCACAGCTCCTACATTGTTGAATTACTTAATACATTCACATAACATTATTATACATGTACATAATAATATAAGCATAATACAATGTTTGTTACATACTCTTTATATATTAATTATACACATATTGTTTTAAGGCGGGCTGTTATTAATTTATATATTATACTGATATTCAAATGTTAAAAATGCTGCCTCAACACTCAGTGCACCCTTCGCCTTCTGTCTCAGCAACTATCTGCGGAAAGAAAAACGTTCCGGTGCATATCAGCTTTGAAGGCCATAACTCAGAATACCAAACCTCGGACAGGGTTGTAATGGGCTTTTTTATTGTTTACATTTTGGGGAATGCATACCTGAATTTATGACCACTATTTTTTAAACATTCTATATAAATAACAGTAGAGCCATATTTTTTAAATGTATGAAAGATAAGATTATTTTATTCCTATGGATTTGCAAAATAGTGTTGATTATTAGCAATTAGATGGCACATTTTATGCTGAGAATATTTGTTATCGAAAATAGGGCTCTGTGGCCTTTTTGACCATAACCTTTAGAACATGCAGTACAAATTTGTTTTCTGGCATCCTATAAGTTTTAATCCAATAATGTTAGTAAAAATAAATGCGCAGAGAAATAACTTCAAAGATGAATTTTAAGGTTAATTTAATATGTGCAGGAATTTAAACGTAATGTAGCCAACGGCGAGTTAAAAAATTTAACCAACGTATATTGGTGTTCTAATTATTGTTCTATAAAGAAACAGGTAAGGAATTTTTCTTGAAAAAATAGCAACACTTATCCATGATATAGCTTAAATACTTTTAAATTTTGCATGTAGTATTTCGTATATTTTGAAGCGAAGTGCTTAATGAAAACAATTCAATCCGGATACAGTTGTTTAAACGCATTTCAAGTAAAACCTAAGCGTGCAGCAATTGTATGCTTAGCTATACATTAAACGAAAGCAAATTAATGTTTTTATTTAAAGTTTTATGGAAATGCCATTTATCAAAACAAAATAACATCTAATGTATGAAAATGTTTATTATTACTTAAGTTTCCAATAAAATGAACTTAAAAAAACTGCCTTGATAACGTTGGCTATAACACAATGTGTGTGGGGTCAGTTTTTCACACCGCTTTTGCGTATTAACTACAGTGTAAATTAGGTTTGTTCTAAACAAAGATGTCACATCTGGCGGAACATGTATTTAAAGTAGAAAGAGAAAATGACAATGTAGATCAGTTACTGATTCAATAATACTTACGTTAATCACTGGTATATGAATTATAATGCCTCCAAAAGCGCGCAAATCTTTTTTTCTTTCTGTTTTACTTTCTCTGCTACGTATAGTAACTAGAGGAAGTATAGCATTCAACCCAAAAATTCAATACCGAGACTTTACCGTAAATGCATGTTTTGTGAGGCCCTCTGAATCCAAATAAAGCATTTTTGGAAACACGTCCGTGTGTGTGTGTGTGTGTGTGTGTGTGTGTGTGTGTGTCTGAACAGCATAACAAAAAACTAAAAGTCGCATAAATACCAAACTGGGTATTTAGCTTCAGTATCTTTCGAAGATATGACACGAAGATTTTCAAGAAAATCCTCCACCCCCACTATCCTTTACATGGAACATTTTTCGAACATTTTGATTTTCTCAAAAATGGTCTAACGATTTTGATTAAAATATCATATATTCAAGATATTTTCATGCTAAATAAAATGTATATCTTGAATTTTCTGGGAATTCCCCAAAAATCCTTCTTGCCGAATGGCTCTAATAGTAACCAGCTCTTAAAGGATTTGATTAGCACATAAAAGTCTATCATATTCCCCTTGCACCTACAAGAAAATTAGCAATAAGATAGTTTCTGTAAATGTTTATCTGGAATAACGTGAAGCATATGGAGAAAAGCGGTTGTAAAAAGATTTTATACAATAGTAGAGAAATCAACTGAGCCTTATAATTACTTTATCTACTACTTATGTATAGTAACTAGAGAAAATAATGCTTTCCATCCAAAAATGTGATTCCCAGATTTCACTGAAATACACGCTTTGAGACCCCCTGAATAAAAAATCAACATTTTAGAAAAGGTCTATGCATGAGTCTGAAGAGCATAGTTCAAAAACGAAAAGTTGATTAAATACCTAGGTTCAGCGTTTTCCGGAGATGCGACTCGATGATTTTCAAACAAAAAAAAATCCCTCCATCCCAAATCACTCCTTACATAGTGTTATTTTTTCCACAAAATTGGTTGAATTTTCAAATACTTCGTTTTTTCAAGTGGCACGTCGCTGTCTTTCTCTGTCTCTCTCCCTCCCTCCCTCTCCCCCTCCCTCCCTCCCTCCCCTCTCCTGTGGTCGTGCAAGGAGCATGGATATTTCAAAGCCATTACATAGGTAGTTACATTTTAAAAATTCGATTATTGCTCCACTCATCTTACACGAAATGTTTAATAAAAGTTTATCTAGGTTAACAAGAAGTATTTGTGAGAGTAGTTTGGTGAAGAGGGAGTAGAAAAAGAGATTGAATGCAGCATTAGATATTGTTTTTAATTGGCATCCGCGTGTGAATGCCAGCCAAAAACATGACATCGACGTGTGCCCGTTCCACCCGTTATAAGGTATCGTTCAGACGAATGTTAAATCACTAAAAGCTTTTGCGTATAGCTGCATATTCCAGCCAGAAGCAGTTAGAAGTTGTAGAAACATAAACATTACAGTACAACATAATTTGCGTACAATGTTTTGCTACGAGAATGCAGCATCTGTCACTTTCGCCTGCTTATTTTGAATATCTGAAACGTAGGGGCGGTTATTATGAGAGTAATCATCATTTGTGTATCTCAAAAGTTTTAATTACCTAGGCCATAACTTGGAAATTAGTATCTGGTTAATACTCTGTGATATACGCCAGGCGCCGCTTTAAAATTATGGCTAAGGGCTACATACGAGTAAAATGAATTTTTACGGCGCACTAGTTTGTTATGGAATATTTGCTGCATAGATACGAGATAGGTTCTAGAATTGCTAATATCGTCCGTGGCTGTTAGAATTTGTTATGCACACACTTCATGCTTATGAATATTATATTGCTGTATGTATTTTATAATATTTTTCGTATGAAAAAGTTTAAATGGCGAGCGAGTTATTTAAAGCGAAGAGTTATTTTAACTTTTTCTACCATTTTCGTATTATAAGTACAGGAAGTATTGCATTTCACCCAAAAATTCGATACCGAGATTTCAGCTGAAATATACGATTTGAGGCTCTCTGAATCCAAAAAAAATTCATTTTTAGAAAAATGCTCCTGTGTGTGTCTTTTCTATCTGTGAGCAGCACAGATAAAAAAAATCTGACGTGTTACTCTCACATGACTTTCTCTACTCTTGTACAGACTATTCTTCATCCACTTCATGTTAATCGATATAAACATTTGCAGAAATTATCATATTGCTAATTTTCGTATAGGTGCAAGGAGAATGTGGTAAGTGGTAGTCAAATCTTTTAAGAGCTGTTGCTGTGTGGAGCTTTCCATTCTCTTTGTATGTCCAGGACATAAAAGAAATGAATAACGAATTCCCATTTGAGAAAAAGTACAAGTATTGGAAAATTCAAACAAATAACAAGGAATATCTCGGAAATGCTTCACTCGACAAACAAAATGTATGTGACATAAACTGTGTTTTAACGATCTACATTTTGTGTATAGAAAATTTTTGTCTCTCTCACGGTTTACCAGCTACGCAAAATTCATTAAGAATAAACACGACTTTTGGGGACATTTCCAGAAAATTCAAGATATACATTTCATTTGCCACGAAAGTATCTTAAATATATGATATTGTAATCAAAATCGTTAGAGCCGTTTTTGAGAAAACCGTAATTTTCGAAAAATGTTTCATGTAAAGCGTAGTCTGGGGATTTTCTCAATCTTCGTGTAGCATTTTTGAAAGATATTAAACCGAAATACCAAGTTTGGTATGTATCCGACTTTTCGTATTTGGGTTATGCTGTTCACAGACGCACATCCACACACACAGACAGACATACGAACTTTTTTTTTTCTAAAAATGCTTTTTTTTTATTCAGTTGCCTCAAAACGTGTTTTTCCGGTGAAATCTCGATATCGAGAAATTGGATGGAATGCTATACTTCCCGTACTTACTATACGTAGTAGACAAAGTAAAAATCTGTTGTATACCAAACTTGGTATTTACGTTCTGCATTTTCCAAGAATGCAGCACAAAGATTTTTGTTATTTTTTATTTTTTCAAAAATGGCTCTTAACGAGTTTGATTAAAATACTACGTGTTTAAAATATTTTCATGACAAATAAGATGTAATTCTTGAACTTCCTTGAATAGACTGTGAAGTCCTCTTAGTTCTGAAACACTTTTGTACGATTGGTAAATCGTAAGAGATAGACAAAATCTTACTATCCAAAAAAAAGTAAATCTCGTAAAGCAAGCAATTTATGTTAAATAAGTATGTTGTGGCTTTAAGCATTCCCGAAATATTTTTTGTTATTGTTTAGAATTTTCAAGTAGTAAGTCGCTAATGAATAACCCTTGTAAGTATTGTTTGTACAACAGTGAGTGGAGAAAATCATGTGAATGCAACACCTCAGATTTTAAATTCTTTCGTGTACTGCTGTTAAATTATGATAAATAATACAATAGATCAAGCGTACAAGCGGGGAATGTAACAATATGCAATTAAAATTAATGACCCCATATGCATTTTACTTACGACATATAAAATAAGCATTACATCTTTGCAGATGAAGCCGATATATTCCAGTGACATGACATGCTTGCAGTGTGTGCAGCAGTCGATTTTTCGACCGCCACAAATGGCCTTGCCTAAAAGCATTCTACTTACCTTGGCGGTATAGTGTGGTACATGAAGCAGTTATTTAGTATCCAGCTGTTGTAAAATGCCTAAAAGAAAAGTAAAATCGCACTTCAGCAACAAAGGAATTTAAATTACGTCTAGGTCCAAAAATAGCTTTCACCCCAAATCTGCTATAAGAGATAGTAATTTAAGTGACTTATAAAGCTAATTCCATTCAATACTGGTATAATGTGAACTAATACACACGCGAGCGAAGCCTCGTGTATAACCTAGAGTTATAATGCTCTATTAATGCTGTGATTTTTTTCTATCTACTTTACCTAAATTACATTAAAACTTTGATGTGTTACATTCACATAACTTTCTCTACCCTCTATTGTTTATTAGTGGGTATACAAACTATTCTTAAGAAATCTGATTTTTCTATCTACTTCATTTAATCCAGATAAACCTTTGCAGAAATAGCTACATTGAACATTTCGTTGTGTGTACATATAAAGGAAATAGCTATAGTCAAATATTTGAGAACTGGACGCTATATGTTGGCCTTAAAATTGCATACTCTTTCCATGACATCGCGAGAAACAATTGAAAATCGAAAGGACTTTAAAAGAATGACATAAGTATTGAGCAATGCGAACCATTAATAATGGATATCTCTGAAATGGCTTGTGCTACAAAACAAATTATTTGAAATAAATGGTGCGTTTTCATCTCAACGTTTAGCTGGATACAGGATTATATAAACTTCCTTTCGAATGAACCGGACGTCACAGGCTATTCTCAGAAAATTCAAAGTATACCCTTTATTTGACACGTAAATATATTTAACATATGATTTTTTAACAAAAGTGTTAAGTCATTTTTTAAAAAATCAATGTTAATCATGCAAAGAGTAGTTTGGGATGCGCATGTTCATGAACATCTTAGTGTTGCATCTTTGAAGATACTGAACCTAAATACGAAGTTTGGTTTTTTTCGTTCTTGAGTTATTCTGCTTACAGCACCCCCACCCACACACGCACACGGATATTTTTCTAAAAAAATTTTTTGGGGGGCTCAGGGACCACAAAACATCTACTTCCGGTGAAATCTCGATATCAAATTTTTGGGTGGATTGCAGTACCATCCTTACCTACTATGTACGTGGTAGAGAAAATAATTGTTTTTTCGTGAAAATTATTTCAAATTAGCAATACCGACTGTGATACTTTGCCAGATTTATTTAATCTAATGCTCAGAATCTTGAAGCAATTTTCCTTTGTCTTCTTTCCTCCCAATAAAATGGACATTTGTCCTGTTCCAAAGGTTTCAAAATGCGCTACACTTTGCCATTTGTTCAAGGTTCATTGTAGTACTGTTGTTGCTTAGCATGCAATTTGGAGAATTAATTATATAGATCAGATAGAGGTGTTTCACAAGACAATCGTGACCTGTCATCAGACGAAATACTGCTACAGCTTAGCTCCAGATGAATTAATAAGTGTGATATGTAAGAGTGAAGCCCAATTTTCCATTAGGTATCTTTGTAGGTCTTTCAGTTTTAAACTCAGATTTGATGAGTAGTTAGTGGAAAGAAAGGAGATGCTGTTTTTTCAAAGAAATCTGCTTCCATATTTTCCTTTATTCCAAAGTAGGATCGAACCCACTGTAATTCTTACCTCTACTTTCAGGTTTTTAATTGTTTATTTTGCAGGATGCGTAAACAATGGTGTTGATATAACATCAGTTTTCGATGGTTAAGTTTATGTGTAGGAAAAAGTACAACGAATATTTTGGAAACGACTAAATTACAACAAAAAGGCTACGTGACACTAATTGTATATTCTGAAAGAGTTTTTATATTTCTCATGTGGTCCCGGTTACATAAAATGAAGGTGGCTGTTTAAAGAAAGTTTGAAATAGGGATTTTATTGGTTATGTCTCAAACTCATAATATTTTACGCTTTTTTCTTCGTATTCTCTTGTGTTGGGAAGCACATCAACATAATCTTCGCCTTGCAACCTTCATTTTATATATTTCTTCCGAATATTCCTTTTTAGTTGAACTGTTTACACACGCGCGCGCGCTCGAAGGTTTTGTTAATGCAGTTTTTGGCTTCAGGGATCTCAAAACTTGATTTCCATTGAAATCTTGATATGGTAATTTTTTTCGGAACACCAAGGTTAGCGCCAAAGAAAGTAAAAGCAGTGGAAATGCGTCGAAGTCGTTCTTTGCCTTGATGCTGTGCTAACCTGCTTCAGAAGTAATGAAAGGAAAGCTGGAAGACCACACGGATTCCGACATAATCAGGTGCGGCAGCCTGCAGATTCAGATCAGACATTTGAAGGCCCGCAACGGAAATTCACCGCTTCGTTACGTTCCGGTTCCGTTCGTGTTAGTTAAGCTTTATTCTATTCAAAGGAAGGTCGCCGTGACAGAGCTGTTTGAACCAGCAAGAGAAACTGGAGGGAAGAGTTAATTATTTAGGGAGAATACTTTTAAATGCATGCAAGTATCGATTAGGTAAATAAAAGTCGGTGATATCGTGGACTGAAGCTCATGCGCTCTCTAGAGTTTTAATTACGGGAATGGAACACTGATTTTTTTTTATTTATTTATTCATGTTTTGCTGACCGTATACTGAAGCGAGCTGTGTAGATATTCTTTGTCACAGAATCAGTGACGTTATCCATTTAATTAACGGATGTATTTGGTAATGATTAAAGGCATGCTTTACAGAGAGAGAGAGAGAGAGAGCGAGGGAGGGAGAGAAACATAAAATAATAACTTCTTTTATCTCGCACCGTATATGAACTGTCTCCTTTAACGCAGCCCATACGGATTCTAGTTGCAAATGGTAACGTTTTTGTTACTGTAAGCCCTAAGGCATTTAGTTTCCACGTTCACCTTCGGATTTTGGTAGTCCGTGTGTGAAATTCATTATTCGATAATGCTGTTACAATTGTTTTCATTGACGTGCTTTTCTTTCTCATTCACCGATATATCAGCAAGTTTTAGATTTTTATCCCAATGAAGTGGTTTCCAAGTTGTTTCTGATTTGATAGAGATGTATTATTGCCAATAATAAAAGCGTTTGATACGAGTTTTCTGACTTTTCAAAATGAATCCCAACTACATACAAATTAATGCTTGACATACAGAATATTTGTCCGTCTATGCAGTATCCTAAAAATATTACCTTGTTTCGTAGGATGCAAGTATCGGTACGGGGACACCTCGCCACTGCGCGACCAACTAGATCTATTGTGGCTATACCCCCGGGAGGCAGGGATGAAGTGAAGAAGGCCGTAGGAAAACTCAGGACCGTAGGCAGACAGGATCCCAGAAACACACGAAAGTCCCGATCATTTCCAGTTCGAAATACCCGCACTCGGCCAGTAGACGCGGAGTCCCGCGAGAAAGCGACGAAGCGGCCTTGCAGGCAGGCCAATGCGCTCTGTCATTGACGGGAGAAATCATTCCAAACCGTAGCAACCATGTCACTTGGCCTATCACTAGACGCATTACGAACTCGGGGACACTGCCTGTAAGATTAAAGGGAGAACGGTGAAATGACAGGAAATGAGCGAAAGGAAAAATCGTGATAGAATACACCACCCCAGCATCGACAGGTGACCAGAGGAAAACCACGAAAATCCCCAGAGTGGACGACCACCGGGGATTGAATCCTGACCTCTTAAATGCGGACCACAGACATTACCGCCTGAGCGATCCCATTTGGTACTTTGTTTCCTATTTGTAATTGTTTTTAATTTACAGAAGTTCCCCAAGAACATAAAGTTCTGCATTAATTGGCGTCCCGTTATGAGCTTCCCTATAAAAATGTATTTTTACTCGTAACGAAGCATGGATTTCACTCTTGTTTTCTCTACGTTTATGTATTTTGAGAAGCGATTAGATTTATTTTTATTATTTATTTATTTATTTATTCCCCAACACAAATTGAACTCTAGCGCATCAAATGGCATGTTGGGGTTATAAACACATACGAAATCAAACAAATAACAAACTGACTTATTAAAAATATTTAAATGCATGAATAAATGTGAATATATTTAAAAGCTGCTAAATGAGAAAAATTATTCAGTTTTGTGTGTGTGTGTGTTTTTGGAGGGGGATTTTATCAAGCACATACGCTCCTGTAAGCTAAATACATATTCCTATCCTGCTGAAACTTTTATTTTATACGCTGCTCTGAAACAGCGTGTAGTTAGCTAATACTGATTTTGCCGGCTTCCAGTCTGGTTAATTCTGATATCTGTGTTCTTTAACCAGCTTATACCTCAGTAAGTTACATTTATGTATAGGATTTTGATGTCTTATAGGCCTTTCTTGTTCTTTAACTGACTACCCTCCTCTTTGTGGGACTAACACCTCTAAGGACTTGCTTGGATCAGTAACCTGTCGAGGAGCATGCAAACTCTAGATCAAGGGTGGCGAAAACGACTTCCTTCCGCGAGTCACCAAATATGCAACACGCACTGCATCACTCATGAGCATGTGAAAATCAAACGGACGATTGCAGAGAGGGAACGTGCGCCTGCGAGTCAAAATAACTCGCGATGAAGAAGGAGGAAATGAAATGCAGTGATGAAAGAGATATATGAAAATAGACGGATCAAATTATCCAACCTAGCATTTACCTAGGAAAACCGTAAAATAGCGTTCGGTTAGATAGGTCGGTCCCGGGTTTTGAACTGGGGATCTTCCGAATGTGGACCACAGATGTCAAAATCTTATAGGTTTCAAAAAGTGGAAGAGGAACACAATTATTTCAGAAGAAAGAAAAGAAAAAGAAAAGCTTTTGCTACTTAGACACAGAAATGTAATAGAGATAGTCCGAGCATTGAGACAGAAACATAATGGTAATTACTGGTTGACGACTAATTAAGTGATGTATGTTTTTATGTGTGCTAGGTGCACGAGTAGAATATTTTATTATGTATGTGTGCTGCTGAGGAAGGAAGAGACGTTAGAATGTAGAACTTGGAGAGATGGAGACGACGGCATGCGGTAGCCAAGGTAATGTAGCGAGAGGAAGATTTACAAAAATTCTATTCATCCAATTCGGCGAGTCAGAAGTTTGTAGGAGGAGGAGAACTAATTCCAGAACGAGGTAACAACTGATTAGAAGGGAGAGCACAAAATTGAAGATTGGTTTGTTACGTGTGTTGTCATAAGGGTTGAAGTAGCCGATGGAGCATCGAGATAAGTTCTTTAGCGGGAAATTAGCTAATCTTAATATTTGCATCTGCCCGATGAGAGTCAAATAAATGGATAAATGGGAGAAAAGAAATAAATTTTAAATCAGCGAGACAAGCCGAAACGAAGCTTATTGCTTTCTCTACCACGTAGGTAGTGAAAGTATTGCATTCCACCCAAAAGTTCGACACAGAGACTTCTTCGGAAATACATGTTTTAAAGACCCTGAATCCTAAAAAAGCATTTTTAGAAAATTGTGTGTGTGTGAATAGCATAACACGAAAACGAAAATTCGGATAAATACCAAAGTTGGTATTTACGTTCAGTACCTTCCCCCACCCCAAATTAAGTCTTATATGGAACATTTTTCGAAATTTATTTAATTTTCTAAAGAATGACTAAGGATTTTGATTAAAATACTATATATATATATATATATATTTAATTTCCCGAGAATATCCTGTGAAGTCCCCTCCATTCGAAAGGAATTTTGTATAATGTTGAATAACTGGTAAACCTTAAGCGATAGAAGAGAACGGACTATATGAAAAATGTGTACATCTGTTTGAAACACACAATTTATTTCAAATAACTTATTTTGTGGCACACGCCATTCCGATACATCCGTTATTAGTAGTTCGAACTGTTCAATACTTAGTCCGGCCGATTTTCAATTGTTTCTCGCGATATCACGGAAACAGTATGGAACTTTTAAGGCCAGCATATAGCGTCCAGTTCTAAAACATTTCACTATTGCTATTCCCTTTGTATTTATAACGAAATGTTATAGTTTAGACATCTATTTCCGGAAAGGTTTATCCCGCTTAAAATGAAGTAGACAGGAAACCAAGCTTTCATAAGAACAATTTGTATTTCCCTAATAAGCGAAAGAGGTTAGAGAAAGCCATGTGAATGTAACACAGTTCTTTTTTATTTCCTTCTTTCTTCCTTGTATCATAACGGCGGCCAGTGTTTATGGAATGTAAAGCTTTGCGAGTTGCGATGGGGGCACCGACAACTGCAAGTTAGTATACAAATTTGAAACCATCGCGCATTATAGTGTTGAATTTTAAGCGTGATAATCAGGCATAGGAATTGGCTCCAAGTTATCTACTCTCAAACCATTGTAACTACAAAGAATGCAAAACGACAGTCCACAAGGGCCACTAACAGGCAGGTAAAAACCGGTCTGAGTGCTGCCCGCTGTTACCTCTGACGTTCCTGCTTATATAGCCTAGTAACTTTCCTTCCGTCCTGTCTTTTACCTATGCCTGGTTATTATAATAACTTTTTCTACCCCGTACATAGTAGATAGAGAAGGTATTGCATTATACCCAAAATTACACCCACCCACATTATACCCAAAAATTCGATACCGAGATTTCAACGAAAATACAAGTTTTGAGGCTCCATGAATCCCCCCCAAAAAAACTTTTTAGATAAAGGTCCGCGCATGCGTGTGTATGAATAGCTTAACTTAAAAATGAAAAACCGGATAAATACCAAATTTGGTATTTAAGTTCAGTATCTTCCAAAGATGCGACACGAATATGTTCATGAAAATTCCCCTATCCTAAAGTAACCTTTACATGGAAGATTTTATTGAAATTTTTATTTTCAAAAAATGACTTCAACGATTTTGATTAAAGCACTATATATTAAAGAGATTTACATGACAAATAAAACGTATATCTTGAATTTTCTGGGAATACCTTGTGAAGTCCTCTGACTTTGTATGATCTTGTGTAAGCGGTAAACGTTAAGCGACAAAGGAAAACGCACTACACAAAAAATATAGGTCTCTTTAAAATACACAATTTATTTCAAATAACTTTTTTTATGGCACGAGCCATTTCCGAGATATCCATTATTAATGGTTAGAATAGATCAATACTTAAGTCATTCTTTTAAAGTCCTGTGGATTTTCAGCTATTTCTCGCGATGTTGGAGAGAATATGGAATTTTAGGGCCAGCATTCAGCGTCTAGTTCTAAAACGTTTGACTGTCGCTGTTCTCTTTGTATCTATAACGAAATGTGTAATGCAGCTATTTCCAACAAGATTTATCTCGATTAAAATGAAGAAGATAGAAAAAACAAACTTCCGTAAGAATAATATATATACCCACTAATAAACGATAGAGGGTGGAGAAAGTTATGTGAATGTAACATATTTTTAGTTGTGCTGTTCACACAGAGACATACACTCACACGTGTCCGAATGTTTTAAAAAATAGTTTTTGGATTTAGGGAGCTCAAAACGTGTAGTTCCAGAGAAATCTCTATGCCGTATTTTTGGGTGGAATACAAAACTTCTTCTACTTCCTATAGGTAAGTAATAGAGAAACTAAAAGCGGCTTTTTATAAGGCGATTTTTGGCTCCAAAATGGACGATATGCCTGTTAATGAATTATTTATTCAAAATTTAAAATCAGCTGAAACATTTCTAATGTGCTTTTATCATACTATGGATTATGTATAGAAAGGAGGAAAAGAAGAAATACCCGGTAAATTTTCGATTTGCTTTCGGTTAGCTTCTGCGCTCTATTGACGTGGTTTGTTAAGCTTCCTTTAATACAGAGAAAACAAACAAGCGCCTTGAGGGCTTCATTCCCAAGACTACGAGACAATATTCCGAAGGGGACCACTCTCATCTTCTTCAGAAAGTCGAGTGGCGAAAAATTAACTCCGCCGTGGGGAAAAGAGATGGCGGAGGGAAACGAACAACAGAAGTGAAGGTAATTTGCTGTTTTAATTCCGAGACTTGTACTCACTACATCAACTTAACTCAAGCCAGCGCCCTCTGAACTTAAAGCACTGTCTTTCTTTCTTCATTTTTTTTTCTTTCCCCCTTCATTCGATAGAGAGACAACTCGTAGCTCCAAAAAAGTCGAGGAGTGTGCTTAGATGCTTGCGGAAAAAACTTGTGGGGACAAAATGGTAACAAAAAAGTCTTGCGTGCGCAATAGGGAAGTTTTACTTTCCATTATTATTCATTCTTAAAGGTATTATAAAATTGCTTATGCAAAAGCTTATATCTCATAATATCCCCAAAAATTAGCGCATTTTTATTTATTTATTTATTTATTGAAACAAAAGCAGTAACAACTCCTCGTATTTACGGGCTGCCATGAAGGGCAGAGTAAAACGGATAAATTATAAACGAATTACGTACAGTAAAAGCATTAATAAAATTGAAACATTAGCTATAAGGAACTTTGTAACGTCAGTATTTAAAGTTAATATGATAGTCCAAAACTAAACGGTTAAAAGGCCTGTTGAGATATATAACTTATAGCAATGTAATATGAATCATAAGAATCTGATGTGTTACACTCACATGACTTTCTCTACTCTTGTACAAACTATTTTTACAAACGCTTATTCTCCATATGCTTCATGTTAATCGGGATGTTAATCTTATTGCTAATTTTCTTGTATGTGCAAGGGGAATATGGTAGTATTTAAGCGATAGTCAAATCTTTTAAGAGACGGTTGCTATGTGGGACATTCCATTCTCTTTGCAAGTCCAGGACTTAAAAAAAACGAATAACGAATTCCCATTTAAGAAAAAGTATAAGTATCGGAAATTTCAAACAAATAAGGAACACCTCGGAAATGGTTATCAAAATGTATGCGACATAAGTTGTGTGTTTTGACGAGATCTTCATTTTCTGTGAAGTAAAATTTTGTGTCTCTTGCGGTTTATAAGTTAGGCAGAACTGCTTCAGAATGAAGAAGGCTTTTGGGGACATTTCAGTTGCCAGAAAATATCTTAAACATATTATATTTTAATCAAAATGCTTAGAGAGGATTTTGAGAAAATCAAACTTTTCGAAAAAATGTTCCATGTAAACTGTAGTCTGGTGTGGGAGGATTTTCTTGAAAATCTGCGTGTCGCATTCTTGGAGAATCTTAAACTCAAACGCCAAATTTTGTATTTATCTGACTTTTTCGTTTTTGAATTATGCCATAGAATTCAGGGCACCTCAAAACATGTGTTTCCGTTGATATCTTCGTATGCAATTTTCGGATGGATGTTTATGCTTCCCCTACTTACTCTACGTAGTAGAGAAAGTAAAAATACTAAAAATAATGATTAAACAAATTATTTCGGAGAAGGCCAATTGATCCTATTATTCAGATGCCAATCTGAATGATAATTATGAGGACATACGATAATTGTAAGTCCGATAGAACGTATGATACAGAATCTATAAAATACTTTTAAAGCATAGCATTTCTTAAGCAGTTGGCTTCAAGTTATCTGCATTAAAAAAATGTAAAAAAAAAAAGACGGCCAGGGTCACTGACAGGTAGGAAAACCGGTCCGAGTGCTGTCTGCAACCCAAAAGACTGTACGAGGGATGGGGTAGCTTGTTACCTGCGACGTCCCTGCTGATAGTCAGTGACAGTTCAACCTTATTTCTTTGCATCCTGGCTTTAATGCGTAAAAATGTTTATGCATAACAATGACTATAAAATAGTGCAAGCGTTACTTATACCGTACAATATATTTGATTATAAATATAATTTTGTTAATACCAAATCAGAATATTGCTTTCATGTTGGCAATGCGTTTAATTAAGCACATTCACTTAGGTGTGATGCGTTTGTGTTATGCTATTTCCCCTTTTAAGGCAAAGCCAGACCGCTATGGCTTTGCATAATTGCACTACTGTGGAGTGGCTGGTTTAAGTAAGTGCGTAGTGCATTTTGGTTGTTGAGTCAGTTTTAGCATAGTGTTTTAGACTTAGTTGCAAAGATTATTTTACACATAGTAGGCTTTCGTTGTCAAAATGCACGTGATTTTCATTTAAGAACATTAAACATCAATGCAGCACTTTCTCTAAAGCTTGTATGTCATTATGCGATGAGTAGTGAATCATAAACCATCTATAAGAAAGATAATAGAACTGACCATGCTAATTATAGACCTATAAGTATCATCCCAGCTGTGTCTAAGGTTTTTGAGGTCTTATTAAATAAACAGATAATTCAGTACTTTGAAGAGAACTTTCTGGTTTCTCAATGTGGTTTTAGAACAGGACACAGTACTACTGATGCTGTAATAGGTTTTTTAAACGAACTTTGGATGCTTTTGAAGGTAGTTTTCCATCCCATGGCTGTTTCTTTGATCTAACAAAGGCCTTTGATACAATTTCGCACGAAATACTTTTAAAAAAGTTAGCCTACTATGGTTTTTAAACTAGTTTTAAAACGATAAAACATAGTGTCCGCAGGGCTCAGTACTGGGACCTGTTTTCTTTCTGGTGTATATCAGTGATCTTCCTGAAGCTATACAAGATGAATGACTAAAAACGTTTTTATTTGCTGATGATTTATCATTGAATATATGTTGTAATAACAATGATACTCTCACAAGTAAACTTAAAGATATAACACATAAGATTTTTAGCAATTCGTTGTCAATTAATACTGAATTGAAATATTTAAATAAATCGATTTTATACTCTCAGATTAGGCAGCAGCAATTGGGATTAAAATTAAAATAGGATGTTTTGCATATTCTAAGCGCCAAATGTGTTGTGATATGAGAATTAATGATACTTTGAAGTATTTTATACTACTGCTGCAAGCTATTATATTTCACTACAAAATAGAGTTTCTAGCTATGTTCTGAATTGAGAGATGTTGCACTGATTTGGAAACCACTCAAGTTTAACGAAAACATGCCCCCCGATGCCTTGACATTGTTGTACCTACACCATCTAAAGTCCAGTTTCTGTTGCAGTCAGTTTTGGTCATATGGTTCAAGACATGCGACGTAAATATAGTGCTACCATTGATGCGATTAGGAAGTATTTCATTCGCGTCAACCTATAAATGTGCTATTATTTTATCGAAGCTATTCTTGCTATTATTTTTCACATTTGTTTAAGCAAGGAGGGTTGTTCCAACCCCCAAAACTCCTTCCTAGCTACCCTCTGATCTCTAGGTAAGTATCGGTAAAATTTATCCTAATTTTGGATTGCTTACAGGGAACCAGCAATGAAAGTTTGAAGAGATTTTTGTTTAAAATTCATTGATAATTTCTGGAGAGTATTTCCCCTGTGCTCATCACCTTAGCGTAATCTTGGTTTTTTTTTGGGGGGGGAGGCAAAGGTGGAAGTTTAACTTGCCGAAAAAAATACCACAAAGCTGAATGTAAACATTGTATTTCTAAACCGAATATCCCACGGTGTAATGCTGTTCATGACATGCTTTGCTACTCTTTTTCCATTGTTGCGTATGTAATGCATCTAAAGGCATTTTAATAAGAGTAAAACGAGCCTTTAAACCACAAAAAAGGTTCACTAATCATCGTTATTGTTTTTATCTGCCAATTCCACCATATTTTCCCCTGGTTGTTATTAAAGCGTACATACGGCTTGGCATTCACATGGATGTGTTTTTAATTACGTTCAGATACGCGGCTTAAAATCTGAAAGAGTATTTATAACCGAATAGAGAGAAGTTTATTGTTTGCGAGGTAGAAAGGCTACCTATAAGAACCTTATGCCTAAAATGTCCACAAGGTCCACGCAAATCTTTTAATAAATTGTAAAGTGGTGCAGTTGTGATTTCTTTAAATACACAAATATTTATATTAAGCAATAGGAAATGAACTATTTAAAACCATAGCTGACATCTTATTTGATGCAATTAGCTGGGATAGTGTGTTAGATAGTGCGGGTCACATTTGTTAATTAGAAGCAGAATCCGACATATCTGCAAGCGAAATGAGCACCGCTTCTGCAACTATAAACTATGTAAAGTACTGTACATAGTTTATATTTATGACTTCAAATCTTCAACCCTTTATTGGTAGGAAACATACAGTTTATTCAAAAATAGGAACAGACTTTACATGTTTATTTCTAATGAACTATAATAGATGGCGACACATGCGATACATCACTGAATAGAGGAAAGTTTAAAATTTTATTTTATGTGTTCAAAATGAACACCATTTGTTATGCGAGGACGACCAGTGCTTTTCCGTTTGCATATGCAACCATCTTCTACGAATTTATTGTATCAATTGTAAATTTTTATGACGAAGCGGCTCGTTGTTGAACTTACAACGAAATGCACGCTGTAATGAAACAAAGGATTCACTTTATGCATACTGCAGCACACCAAACGACTTTCCTGTGACGTCGCCATTTTCTCGTAAGCAAACACAGCACCGCTATAGGCACCGAATAGAACTAACAGGTGGGGCTTAAAACTTTGTACTTTCCTCTATTCAGTGATGTTTCGTATGTGTCGCTATCTATTCTCGTTCATTAAAAATGAATATTTAAAATCTGTTCCTTCTTTATGAGTAACCCTGTATTTATGTAACCTTATGAAAATCTTGGAAAGATAAAATCAGAAGATATTAAATACTGTAGCCAGAATTTGAACCACGAGTCTTCGGCTCTCCGTGCCGTTGCTCTAATCAACTGGATAATAAATTCCCCATCTGAATCACATTTTTACTGGTAAACCACAAGACGCTTTCTAATTAATTTTGAGCTAACATAACCTCATGGCGACTTACTCTATCGTAAGTACTTTCAGCCCCGGGCTTCATAGTTAACCATTGCTTGTCAATCAGTAATAATTTATCCTTCTTTCACATATGCCGTGTGTGAAAGCTAAAGTTGGAAAAGGAAGAATCAGACTGAGAAATTCAATGTCATTTGTGAAGCGGCGGGGGCGCCCACGGGAGGGAGGGATGAGGTGAAGGGAGATACCAAGGAGAGACCAGGAGTGACGGTGCAGCAATTACAGGGTCCTTATACTTTCCAGA
The DNA here is from genome assembly GCA_030765065.1 of Deroplatys truncata. Lineage (NCBI taxonomy): Eukaryota > Metazoa > Arthropoda > Insecta > Mantodea > Mantidae > Deroplatys > Deroplatys truncata. Next base: position 101,504,289 of record CM060975.1, read on the forward strand.
TATAAACGTCCCGGCAGTCGGACAGCAGACGGGTCCCCGCCCAACACAGGATCCAACGCCCTCCTCAAGGGTCGGTCCTTATACCCCGGCAAACAGCCCAAGGTCAAAAGACGGAGAAAGTTCACAGAGAGCATCCTTTTTCCCGGCCACACTGCACCGAAACGCCACCGCCGACACTTCCAACCCTGAAACAGACCAATCAGTGTGAAGGATGAATGAAATGATATGGAACGAAATGCAGGGGGAGAAAATTCGGGGGATGAAACAAAAAACTACTGCAGCATTCGCCTAACGACTCGGAAAAACCGCCGAAAAAGACCATGAGGCAGGCTGCGCTGTCGCCGGGGATCGAACCCGGGACCTCCCGAATGCGGGCCACAGACGTAGCCGCCTGAGCCATCCCGCTCAGTAATTCATTGCCATAGCTGGGATTTGAGCCACGGATCTTGCAGGTCTGTCCGGTTGCTCTAACAAACTCGGCTACTATGGCAATATGCCGGTACGACATTAAATTCTCCAACTGACTTTTTTTCCGATAAACCACAAGGCACTTTCAAAATCATTCTCAAACACTCGTTCTCAAATCCCGGCTATGGCATTGAATTTTTCAGTTTGATTTACCCTTTCCAATTTAAGCCTATATACGGCATAGGTGAAAGAACAATTATTTTTTCTTATGATTCTTATCTGCATATAATAAGATGACTACGATTTTCATTGCAAAAACGTTTTAAATTTGGAATTGCATTATCAATAAAATCCGGTAGTTTATAATATATATTCTAAAAGTGCGTTGTAAGGATTCGTGTATTAGTGCAGAGACTATGAACAATAGTTTTATGTACTTATTCGCTATAGGTCTACAGAGTTTTGAAATGATTATGATTCAATGGAAAAAAGTTCAAATTTAAGTGTTTTCGATATATTTTTCTGCTTAGCGAGTTGAAATTTGCAACAACTAGCCTGACTTTGACATTTTGAAGCTATGGTATTGAAACATTCACTCTAAACAATCAAAGCAACAAATTTTAATTATTTTTGCTGTTTTTAAATACAGTAGAAGTAGCATTTCATTCGACCCAAAAATTTAATACCGATTTCCTTAAATCCACGTTTTACGGTCCCCTGAATATAAAAAGAAAAAAACATGTGTTTGGGAAAAAGATTTGTGTGAGGGAGGGAGAGATACAGAGTGAAGAGCAATAAGTCAGGGTAAAATCCGGGCATTCCTTTTAAGGATACAAGGAGAAGACCTTTACGATATTCCCCGCCATAAAAACTATATGTTCTCAAGAAATGGGCCTAACGATTTTCGTTATAATATCTTACGTTGAAGGACAATGACAGGATGAATAAAATGAATGAATATCAACCCTACTTTTATTCCTCCTCCTCAGAATGTGTTTATTAAAAGTTATTGAAATGATTGTTAACATAAGTGTATTCTACTTTTATACACAATGTTTTTCTACATAAATTTCCATAACGTCATTATGCCAGCCTGGAAGAAATGCGTATAATCCTTTACACCATTTCACCTGTGCGCCTAGCCATTTCTCGCCCGTTAGATTACTTGGTTGTCATCTTCAAAGTGAACTCCACGTAAGGAGTCTTTAAAGAGACCTAAAGACGTGCGAATCCGACGGTGCCAGATATTCGTCCAGCCATTTTGGTCATTTGTTTTCGGATCCTCAGACTTCGTGGAATCTATTTTGAACCTCAACGAATAAGGCACCCGACGTAATTGGAATGCTGGCTGAGGCAGGCTGCGCTAAACGTGGTAGATCTGACAACGTGATCTCTACACTTCCTTGAGCCCATCCTATGCCCATCGCCCAGTAGTGCCCCTGCCTGCTGCTCGGCTACCGTACACTGTACACACATGTTTGTGGATGTTACCCATGTTTTCATTTTCGTGAACCGAGAATTAATCACAGCTCATTACACGTAACGAGAGTCTGTAATAGACGTCATCTGAATATAGCTCTGCCATCTGTCGTAAAGGCTTGAAAATGGTACAACCACGGGAGAAACGTTATATTTCAAGCAATCAAAAGTGCATTAGTAATCACTGAGAGGCATTATTTTTTGAACCTGATTATTCTGTATTGAAGCCCCCATCACTTGTGAATTTCCAAAAAATAACAATAATATAGATCTCTTTAAAACATTGTAACGACCCGGGAAATACGGGGCGTTATACGGATAGCCTGACTCGGGGTGGAATACCCGCATAGGGGCGTGCAGCTCTCGGGAAGGGGATGTGGGTTGTGGTGGCGAGGAAAACTTCGGGTAACGCTCCTTCTCGTGTCTTTTATTCCAGGCTAAGTGACTACGGCCCATGCGTAAGTACGTTGGCTGTTACACACTGGCTGGTGGTGAAATGATTCCTTAAGCACCATTTATGAAACAAAGATTGGACGCAGAGCTGACCGTTGCAGAGATGCCCTTGAGGTGGTATGTGCTGTGACTTCAATTCGGCTACACTGTGAGGCGTCAGCGTTCTGTTGATCTAAATCCACCGTGTACCATTTCCGCGTGTGTCGCCTCACTATTCTACCTGGGGTTCGTTCCCCAGGTAGAATTATATTCATGAAATATTAAGCCTTCTGGGAGTCTCATCTTGTATAGGTCTCGCCAGGGATATTGGCATATGACCTTCAGGGCTAGCCCAGCCAGCCAGCCAGCCCTCTGATGTTTCAATACCTCCCTTGCAAGTAGCACGTGGTTCCTTCTGTCCAGTTGTGGGCCAGTTCCTTCCACCGTATACAACTCCCGTCTCAACTTGCACCATTCTTCGAGCTGCAGCCCCGTATGTGTCGTACATCTATACGGTAAATGCCTCGCATCGTAGCTCTCCATTAAAATTTTCACATGCCAAAATCCGTGGCGCGACCTGTAGTAGAAGGGCTCAGTACCCAATGAACCAGACAGCCATACCAGTGAGGTCTAGTTTACTAGCTTATGGTTGGCAAGAGGCGAGGGAAGCTAAGATTGACTCGGGTAGGCATGGCTCGATAACTGTGGTGGAAGCAACGTGTCTAGGATTGTACTCCGAAGAAGGTATCCTGCACGCTTAGAGGCAGGAAGATGGCAGCCCCATCACTAAACTTAACCTGCTGAGCGTTCGTACCGCGGCCAGGGGATTATTCAATTACTGATCAGCTCCAAATAAAGTCAAGCCTTAAGGATTTTTTGAACTTTTAGAAGAACAGACAGGACTTAGGTTAGGAAGGTCATGAACCGATAATATTTTTATAATTAAACAAATAATAGAAAATAGGAGAGAGTTTACTTGCCCAACGTAATACATAATGTTTATAGATTTTATAAAGGCATTTGATACAGTAAAAAAGAAAAAAAAACTTATGGAAGATAATGACTAATAGAGGAATAACAAATCATATTGTGGCGATATTTAAAGAAATATCTAAGGGTTCAAAGATCTGTATTAAACAAAAAAATTGGAATTTTAAGACAGTAGATATTAATGCTACATAGTACATCACCACATTATTTAATTTATATTTAGACAAAACAATCCGTGAATGGAAACAGCGGCTAAATATCGTAAATATAACTTCTGATTACGATAGGAAAAACTTTGTAATAACGCTCCTATATGCTGATGAACAAGTAATCAGTTCTGATAACGAAGATACGCTACAAACATCACTATATAGTTTTTAATTATAATTTAGATATATCAAAAAATAAAACTAAATCCATGGCTTTTCACGGAACCCATCCGTTGAGATGTAAACCTGTATTAAACAATAAAATAATTGAACAAGTTAACACATCTAAATTTTTAGGATCTTCAATATCATATATTAAAGAAGCGGATATTAGAACTAAAATAGAAAGTTTTTCAAAAATATGTGGAAAAATTAAAAAACTGTAACAAATAAAGTGAGAAAAGATACGATGATGAAGTTTTATAAAACCATGGCAGTTCCAGTTGCTCTATATAGTAGTGAAACTTGGACAATGACAAATAGAGATAAAAAAATCTGATGTGTTACACTCACATGACTTTCTCTACTCTTGTACAATCTATTTTTACAAACGCCTATTCTCCATATGCTTCATGTTAATCGAGATATCGAGATGTCAATCTTATTGGTAATTTTCTTGTAGATGCAAGGGGAATATGGTAGGTTTTAAGCGATAGTCAAATATTTTAACGCTGGTTGCTATGTGGGGCATTCCATTCTCTTTGCATGTCCAGGACATAAAACAAATGAATAACGAATTTGAGAAAAAGATAAGTATAGGAAAATTTAAGGGAATAACAAGCAATATCTCGAAAACGGTTCACTCAACAAAAGAAATGTATATGACATAAATTGTGTATTTCAATGCGATCTACATTTTTTGTGTAGTAAAATTTTGTCTATGTCTTATGGTTTATCAGTTATGCAAAAGTCGTTCACAATGAAGAATACTTTTGGAGACATTCCCAGAAAATTCAAGATATACATTTCATTTCTCATGACATTATCTTAAACATATGATATTTTAATCAAAATCGTTAGAGCCATTTTTGAGAAAATTAAAATTTTCGAAAAATGTTCCATGTAAAGGGTAGTCTGGGTTGGCGGGATTTTCTTGAAAACCTTCGTGTCGCATCTCTGGAAGATACTGAATCTAAATACCAATTTTGGTGTTTATCCGACTGTTCGTTTTTGAGTTATGCTGTTCACAGACACACAGACACACACACACACACACACAGACACACACACGGACATGTTTCCAAAAATGCTTTTTTTGGATTCAGGAGGTCTCAAAACATGTATTTTCGGTGAAATCTCGGTATCGAATTTTTGGGTGGAATGCAATACTTCCCCTACTTACTATACGTAGTAGAGAAAGTAAAAGAGATTACAGGCAGCGGAAATGAAAATTTTAGGAACAGCATTAGGATTCATGAAAAATGAGGACATAAGAAAACGATGAAGGATATTTAACCTAAATGAAGAAATAGAGCGGAATAGACAAAAGTGGCTAGAACACGTAGAGAGAATGAATGAGGAACATTACCCAAAGAAAATATTCTACTACACACCTGTCGGAAGACCCAGGAAACGATAAATAAATCAATAAATTAAACATTTGGAGCACGCAACAAGCCTTAGAAAAGAAGAAATATTGAGCCATTATCCGTTTCCGAAATGTTAACTACTGTTCGTTTATATTTTCGTTCATTTTAAAAGTGTTGTTCTTTTCTTTCTCATGAAGTCATATATAGACAGTGCAATATGAAGGGTTGCACACATATAACTTGTTTTTGGAGTTGACTTCGTCTAACGTCCTATATGCTCCTGTGTCTCGAATACAATTTATACTAAATGTATTCCTAGCGAATATTAGTTGTGATTAACAGCAAGTAGAAAAGTAATATGTATAATGTATGGGATACGTAAGAAAGTCATGCGATTGTTATATAATTATAATATATTTTTATAGAGAACAAAGTTGGGTATTATGTTGTCAAAATGAAATAGTTGCCACTATTAAATGTTCTTTAACGAAAATTACAACGGAAAGAGAGACCTCCGTAATTACAGACACAGCAAACATCAAAAGTCGAGTGCGAGCTAACCCCTGTGTAGGTATGCAAATTGCTGAGTCCGTTTGGACAGATGCTTAATGATGAAATTTATTCTCCCCACGGGATGACAGGCAGTACCTTTCTATCAAATTCGTCCCACGGGTCGTGCGGTGTTTGTATGCTAGTAATGTCTACGTGGGAGACAGATAAAACTATAAATAATGCGATAAATATGGCGTGGCGTGGAGGCGATAAATTAAACATGGCTCCAAGTGAGCGTCCTATACACATTCCCGTGATCTAGATGCACAAACACAATTAAAACACGACATCTGTGTGCGCATATTATTACTATAGCGAGACGTGACCTTCTATATTCCCTAATCAGTCACTTCTATAGCAGAAAACTGCAACGAAACAATGAGCTTTGGCAGACAGTAGACGCCTAGATGTTGATTTTTTAAGCAACATACAGTACTAGCCACGGACAAATTAATACAATAACTCATTAATGTAAAAATCTGATGTGTTACACTCACATGACTTTCTCTACTCTTGTAGAAACTATTTTTACAAGCGCTTATTCTCCATCTACTTCCTGTTAATCGAGATATCGAGATGTTAATCTTATTGCTAATGTTCTTGTAGATGCAAGGGGAATATGGTAGGTTTTAAGCGATAGTCAAATATTTTAAGCGCTGGTTGCTATGTGGCGCAATCCATTCTGTTTGCATTACCAGGACAAAAAAAATGAATAACGAATTTCCATTTGAGAAAAAGTATAAGTATTGGAAAGTTTAAGGGAATAACAAGCAATATTTCGAAAATGGTTCACTCAACAACAAAAAATGTATATGCCATAAATTGTGTATTTTAACGCGATCTACTTTTTTGTGTAGTAAAATTTTGTCGATCTCTTATGGTTTACCAGTTATGCAAAAGTCGTTCACAATGAATACTTTTGGAGACATTCCCAGAAAATTCAAGATATACATTTCATTTGTCATGAAAATATCTTAAACATATGATATTTTAATCAAAATCCTTAGAGCCATTTTTGAAAAAATTAAAATTTTCGAAAAATGTTCCATGTAAGGGATAATCTGCGGTGGGAGGATTTTCTTGAAAACCTTCGTGGAAGATACTGAACCTAAATACCAAGTTTGGTGTTTATCATGTTCAAAAAATGCTTTTTTTTGGATTCAGGGGGTCTCAAAACATATATTTCCGGTGAAATCTCAGTATCGAATTTTTGGGTGGAATACAATACTTCCCCTACTTACTAATACGTAGTAGAGAAAGTAAAAAGATATCTTAATTCACATCTTCTCAGCATCAACACATTAATAATTTCTTTCTTTAATATTTTGTTCTAAGTTTTACGTGTTATGTGTTTTCTTTGATAATATTGTACGTATAATAATTAAGAGGATGTTAAAACACATGTATTCATAATGTACACATGGTGGAGAACAAGTATATAACGTTATAAGATATAAAATATAACATGAGGGGGGACGGCCATTGTTAGCTATATAACCAGTAATATAAATTTACGATATATGCAGTACCATCTACGTAAGTATGTAACAAATTTGTATTCATAATTAATATGATGGAAGTCTATAAGCATATATAAGTAACACAAACTGTTATTGGATGTTAGCACCAATCAGGTACATTTATACAAGCCTATAATTCAAATACGTACGTTTAGAAGAACGGTTGGAAGAACGCTAACAGAAGCTTGTCAATCTATAAGCAGGAAGGCCGTGTATAAGCTCGTCTCTAAATAGACGATAAAGCTACGTATATAAAGTCTACCAGTTATACAAGTTTAAACATGAGAAATGTAATAGTGAATTGTGAATATCATATGTGGTTTATCTAAAATACTAGTAAAATTATTACCAGAATACGTGTGTGCAAAATATTTTAACATTCTCCATACCTAACCCTGGCAAGACACAAATGCTCTACGACAAAAATACAGCAGCCGTGGCACAATTATAAAATAATAATTACAACAAACTAACACAAATGCAAGAATACAGATACACGATCATCAGATTCCAGTACGAGATGCGTCACGAGAGTACGGTCATCAAGACGACCTACAGGTATGTAATACAGCATCCTTCCATCATCATCATTATCAACGTAGTGGGGACCTACCAAAGGGGAACCGCTACATTTCACACCAAAGTAAAAACGCAAAGGTGTAATAAAACTCACTAATCTTTCCTGCTTACAATAAATACTTGCCTAGACACTGTTGTTATTGTTGTTTTCCTTTCACTTTTTACTTTCTCTACTACGTATAGTAAGTAGGGGAAGTATTGCATTCCACCCAAAAATTCGATACCGAGATTTCGCCGGAAATACATGTTTTGAAACCTCCTGAATCCAAAAAAAGCAGTTTTGGAAACATGTCCGTGTGTGTGTGTGTGTGTGTTTGTGTGTGTGTTTGTGTGTGTGTGTGTGTGTGTGTGTGTGTGTCTGTGTGTCTGTGAACAGCATAACTCAAAAACGAACAGTCGGATAAGCACCAAACTTGGTATTTAGGTTCAGTATCTTCCAGAGATGCGACACGAAGGTTTTCAAGAAAATCCCCCCACCCCAGACTACCTTTCACATGGAACATTTTTCGAAAATTTTAATTTTCTCAAAAATGGCTCTAACGATTTTGATGAAAATATCATATGTTTAAGATAATGTCATGCGAAATGAAATGTATATCTCGAATTTTCTGGGAATGTCTCCAAAAGTATTCTTCATTGTGAACGACTTTTGCATAACTGGTAAACCATAAGAGATAGACAACATTTTACTACACAAAAAATGTAGATCGCGTTAAAATACACAACTTATGTCATATACATTTCTTTTGTTGAGTGAACCGTTTTCGAGATACTGCTTGTTATTTCCTTAAATTTTCCAATACTTATACTTTTTCTCAAATTCTTTATTCATTTTTTTATGTCCTGGACATGCAAAGAGAATGGAATGCGCCACATAGCAACCAGCGTTAAAATGTTTGACTATCGCTTAAAAGCTATCATATTTCCCTTGCATCTACATGAATATTACCAATAAGATTGACATCTCGATATCTCGATTAACATGAAGCATATGGAGAATAGGCGTTTGTAAAATTAGATTGTACAAGAGTAGAGAAAGTCATGTGAGTGTAACACATCAGATTTTTTACTACTGCATATGCAAAACTGTTCCTTGGCGTTTACTTCTTCCGATTAGCGAAAGCTGTTTGATACATAGGTTCACCTTGCATAACATAACCGCTGTGAATATGTAACAACGCCCAATCAACAACCAGAAAAAAGCTTTACTTAAATGCAGGTATTCTGTTGGAGTAAAAATAGCCAAACAGAGACCTGAAATACAGAAATTTACAAGTTTAGACGGTTGAAATCTAGTCAGTGTTTGTAACTGGATGCGAGATGTGTCCTCGAGAAATTAATTACGTATTCGTGTGAGACGAAAAATAGTATACTTGTTAAAAGGTGCAAGTATTAAATAAAAGAATCTCACAGTTCTCGATATCAGTGAAGTGCTATTTAATTTGTACCAAGGATTGATAAAAAGGAGTGAATTAAAACTTAAAATCTGTGTAAGCCTACATTCTTGTCGCATCACGCCCTGCCAAGACTTCCTTGTCTCTAACAATAATACTGACGCAGCCGAGGCAAACAAAAATATTTATTTATATATATATATATATAGAGAGAGAGAGAGAGAGAGAGAGAGAGAGAGAGAGAGAAACATTCAAATTACAAAGTTAATATTTTTAAACTTGGGGCAAAGGCCACCTAAAAGTACATTTGGTGCAAAGGCTACCGGAAACTGTTTACTATACGTGCGGTTGCAACTACTATAAGTTCGGCTCCCCAGCAGTTGAAATATAACAAAATACCTACTTTAAATTGGCGGTTCATACGTGCAGCTAAAAAAAAACAAACAACTCCAACGTAAAGAAAATACCTTCTTCCATATATCGTAGAAAGAGTACGAAGCATGTAAGGGCAGCATGTAGCCACTCGCTTTTTAATGTCAAAAAGCTTCCTCTATTCCCCTTCCAACTACAACGAAATGTGTAGTGAAACTATTTCTTTGTAACATATGAAAGAGATGAACGACACAGTCTCCGGAAAGTGAAAAGATACACAAGTATGATTTGATACAAAATGAAACTGTTCGAGAAGAATTAAGTGCATTTAACTTAAATGAAAAAAATACAAGAACACAAGGACAATTGGAGAGCCCATTTAGATCGAATGGATACTGAAAGAATCCCAGCCTTGGTGAATGGCTATCTGCCTCAAGGTAGAAGAGATGTTGGACGTCTGAGGAAGAGGTTATCTTAGCACTGTGAAGAAGGAACAAGCAAGAGTGGTAATCCTTGCAAGGACGATAATATAATGATCATGATGAACTATTTCTGCAAAGATTTGTCTCAATTAACATGAAGTAGATAGAAAAGTTATCTTAACATTAGTTTGTGTAAGCTATAAAAAAACTCTGATGTGATACATTCACGTGGTTTTCTCTATCCTCTATCTTTATTAGTGGGTATACAAACTATCCTTACTAAAACTCATGTTTCTATCACTACATTTAGTCCAAATAAACCTTTTCAGAAATAACTATATTACACATTTCGTTATAAATACAATGAGAACAGCTATAGTCAAATGCTTAAGAACTGAACACTATACGCGGTCTTAAAATTCCATACTGTTTCCATGCAATCGCGAGAAACAGCTGAAAATCGATGGGACTTAAAAAGAATGAAAGTATTGAACAGTTTGAACCTTTAATAACGTATATTTTAGAATCGGCTTATGCCACCAAAAACTTATTTTAAGTAAATTGTGTGTTTTAAGGAGATTTACATTTTGAGTATTACGTATTCGTCTATCGCTCAACGTTTACAAGATTATACAAATTCCTTCCGAATGAAGAGGACTTCAAAGACTGTTCCCAGAAAATTCAAGATGTACCTACATTTTGCCATGTAAATATCTTTCTTATATAGTATTTAATGAAAATCGTTTAAGCCATTGTCTAGAAAATCAAAATTTTGAAACATTTTCCATGTAAAGGGGAGTCTGGAGTCTGGAGTGGGGGATTTTCTTGAAAATCTTTCTTAAAAGATACTAAATTCAAATATCAAGTTCGGTATTTATCCAACTTTTCTTTTTTCAGTTGTGCTGTTCACAGATACACACACAGACACACGCGGACATATTTCCAAAAATGCTTTACTTGGATTCAGGGCGCCTCAAAACATGTATTTCTGATGAAATCTCGGTATGGAATTTTTGGGTGGAAAGTAAAACCAAAAAAAAAAAAAAAAAAAAAAAAAAAAAAAAAAAAAAAAAAAAAAACACATTGCTATTCCATACCTCCCCAGAGTTTCGAAGTATAGATGAGAATGTCAATGCGTGAGAGTGATTTAATCTATAAAACTCGAAAAAAAGCCAAAAATCCAATGTGGCAACGTACACTGGTCAACAACATTACCGATAAGGCAACAATATGTTCCGACGGTAAAAGCCCGCAATATGACCATTGCAGATAAAGGCAGGGTATAAATGGAACTACTAAAATAATAATAATAATATTAATAGGATGAGAAAGTTGCGAATATAACATTTCTTCCGCAAAGAACATGCAATGCTTAAATGTACGTGAGCATGCCAGATTCGCTTTGTCGTTATTCTCAACATAAATTGCATGAGAAACCATATGCAAACGCAGTTTTTGTTTAACGAATTTTTATTAGCTATGACAGAAATACGAATGTTTAATTCTTAATTCTGTGAGTTGCAGTATATCTAAAAAAAAATCTGATGTGTTACACTCACATGACTTTCTCTACTCTTGTACAAACTATTTTTACAAACGCTTATTCTCCATATGTTTCATGTTAAACGAGATGTTAATCTTATTGCTAATTTTCTTGTATATGCAAGGGGAATTGCTACGCTTTAAGCGATAGTCAAATATTTTAAGACCTGGTTGCTATGTGGAGTATTCCATTCTCTTTGCATTACCAGGACAAAGAAAATGAATAAAAATTTAAGGGAATAACAAGCAATATCTCGAAAATGGTTCACTCAAAAAAAACTGTATATGACATAAATTGTGTATTTTAACACGATCTACATTTTTTGTGCAGTAAAATTTTGTCTATCTCCTATGGTTTACCAGTTATGCAAAAGTCGTTCACAATGAAGATTACTTTTGGAGACATTCCCAGAAAATTCAAGATATACGTATTATTTGTCATGAAAGTATCTTAAATATATGATATTTTAATCAAAATCGTTTGAGCCATTTTTGAGAAAATTAAAATTTTCGAAAAATGTTCCATATAAAGGGTAATCTGGGGTGGGGGGATTTTCTTGAAAGCCTTCGTGTCGCATTTCTGGAAGATACTGAACCTAAATACCAAGTTTGGTGTTATCCGACTGTTCGTTTCTGAGTTATGCTGTTCACAGACAGACACACACGTACTTTTTTTTTGGATTCAGGAGGCCTCAAAAATGTATTTCCGGTGAAATCTCGGTATCGAAGTTTTGGGTGAAGTGCAATACTTCCCCTACTTAATATACGTAGTAGAGAAAGTAATAAGAGTAAGAATATACAGTTTTTTTTTAATACGATCAATAGATGTTGTTTAGCGTATTCACATTTTGTACGCGATGTAGTAATTTCCAAAATGTTTAATCTTGGAGCATTAGAACTAGATGACATTCTTACTCATGTTTCGGCTCCTAGTTCGTTCAGTACTGATATCAGGAGGTTTCTACATTATGTGAAAACTGTGGAGCTTTTACATGATTAAATAAAAACTTCATATGCTGTAACCATTGCGATAATTTTTAACCGCGTTTTACTTGCAGGGAATATAACATTTTTAGAACTTTAAAGACTATGGGGAGTAAGTTAAGAAACTCAGAAGTTCGAGATCCGTTGAGGTTTGTTACTAATTTCCGTGTATCAACGAATTTTTGTCTGTTACCCAAAAATCACGGGGAATTAACGAAAGTACAGTTCTAAGGGGTGAAGGGGAGGATTCGCATCTTTTGTAGATCATTGTACAATAATCTCATAACGGGGAAGATGAATAAAGTTAATGAAACCTTTATTCCAGGTTTATAAAGGCACCCAAGCAACCTCGATAAGCCTGTTAATTATTAACAATAATATTACATAATCTAAAATTACAAGAATAAGCTTAACTTGCTGTATAAACACGTGTTTAATTATATATACCAGGGTGGCCACCCTATTTTTAGCTTAGACCAGTAGATTGATAAAAGTGATTTTGGAGGTTCGTCTAACTAAATGTTTATTACGTAATAACTATTTTGAAGCTGAACTAAAGTATTATAAAATTATTAGTAAAGCACTCGGGTAAGTATAGTTATAGGTCGATATATTAAAAACAATGTTTTAAAAGTCATTTGATCATTATCCAATTTTTTATTTTAAAAACACAGCGTATACTGTGAAACATTTTTTTACAATTATCATAAAAGGAAACACAGTGAATCATAATAGAAATTCACCGTATTACACTATTTAATAAGAATATTCCAACCAATTGTGAAGACTGTAATGTATTTCTCAATACATTAAGTGTAATGTTTGATGTACACAGAACAAGTATATTGGCAAGATATGTATATGTATCAGTTGAACGTAATTTATTCTTAATAGTATTCGAGGCAGGAAAGGTTTGCTCATAAATGTACGTGGAGCCAATTCCTCATGAGCCTTAGAGCCAGATCGTGAATTTTACGAAACTGATCTAAAGGGACATATTTCCAAAATTAGGTAAAATTAGCAGAAACGGGTGATTCACAATGCTCTTTAAACTTAGCATAAAGTCCTGAGTGGTTTTGGTTTTCTGTTGTTTCCATTTGCAAGGAGGGGAGTGTTAATGAATCTCATTCTCTGAAATGCAAATGGATTTACGAATAAATCTAGGTTACTAGTTTCAGATTCGAAAGAAGGAGAGTTTGCAATTATAAATAGCTCTCATCGGATCTTGAGCTATCGGCGGACCATTCAAAATATCTTTACGGGCCATTATTTGGCCCATGGACCTAGGGTGGACGTTGGTAAATTGCAACAAAGTATTATCTCCGGCTATTGTTATTAGAAAAGGTAGCATGTAAATTGCAGTTAAACCCGCCCTGTGGATGTTACAAGTTGCGACGCATGCATTTTTACAACAGCAAGCAGTAACAGAAGTTCACACACACACACACACACACACACACACACACACACACACACACACACACGGTTTAAAGATAGAAACGACAGGACCCTGTGTTTCGTTGAGGCTCGCTATGGCCTGACGGCCTCCGCTCACTTCTACTCATTTAGGTCACTGTATCCAAAGGGTTATCTCTCTCAGAAAGTTTGGATATATAATTACAGTTCATATACTCCATTGTACAATTGAATTTAGCGTTTTAACCACACTAGAATTTTTAAATATTGTGGCGTGTATGTGTGCGTATTGTCACGCCAGACACATTATCGCTTTGTTAGCGACAGCTTTGGTTTTGAATTTCGTCTGGCGTGGCGTGGGCTAGGGTGGGTGAAGTAAGCGTTACTTTCTTTGTGGTGTGCTGTGGCGTCGCTTCAAATCGAGTGTCTGGCATGGAAGGTTGTGTGTGAATCGTGTGAATGTAGTCTCGTGTGTGTAACATCTGCCTCCAATTTCTTTCTTTTAATCTTTTGTGTATGATGTAGGGGTACCGTGTTAATGTTCAATAAACCACAGGTAATGTGATTAATGTGAAATTCTGTGTATTTTTATGATAACGATCCCACGCCTGCTCTGGAACGTGTAGTTTAAGATTCTGGACCTCTTGTTGCCTCTGATGCTATGCCTTCCAATGTTTATGCTGGGGAAATTAAAGTTTAATATCTAGCTGCAAATCGTTTGGGCTCACCCCAGTATATAACAATATGCGAGTCCTAAGATTGGAAAAATTAGGAAGGGACTTTCTCATTTTGTCGCTTGCTTGCTGAGAAAGGGAGGTGAGAGTTTCGTAGCAATTTATGTATTTTATTTAATATAAGATTAAGGACGCAATTTACAAATTCCTGCCTAGGGTTTACCGCCCCTACATCGGCAATTCCGCTTAGTTATATTGACTGACATACCTCAAGTTTAGGAGAACCTTTATATACTCGTAAAATACCAAGAGCTGTTCAGAAAGTAATTGGATTAAAATAGTCCTGGTATTGTGTTGTTATTTTTTTCTCTTCGGTGACCTTTCTATGATAATTATTCCAAAAGCGCGATGCTTACAACGACATCAGGTTTCGTATTTCAGCCGAACATAATTTTAGGAGGAAAATGATATATTTACCTCTGAATTAAGAGGTGTAATTCACTGTTACGATTAAACACTGTTTTAAGCCGACAACGACGACGAATGAAAGAAAGTAATTGCCTCGTTGTTCCACTATGACGAGAAAAAAAAATCTAGTTCATTTTAAGCTCCTGGGCTTCGGTAGAAAAGGATGCGCAATAAACCTGTATAGCACCATTTGAAAAGACGACAAAATGCGCGCGATGTACCCTTTGAGGTTATGTCAGGTAATAGCATAAAGACACTTAGTTAACATAAATTTAAATACATCACTCGGTATACCTGGCATTTTAATTTCGCCGTTTGAGTGCGGCGCAGTGACGTTTTAATCTCGTCACGACCCACGCATCATTGAGTTGTAAACCCTAACGACAGGGAGCCAATGACCCGAGTAAATTTCTTATTCTGTTTCTGGGAGGAGGAAAGAGGAAATGATAATACTCCAGTTTGGAAGGGAAGGAGCTGCTGCTGCTTCTTCTTCTTCCACCGCAAACTTAATGCTCTTCTCTCTCCGAATAACGTTGTTTGCTCTTTGCTCGATCTTCATTCGCGTTTCTAGCTTTGTCTCTGACATCTGAATGTTCTGCCGAAAGATACAAGTAAGAAATTATGGTGAGAAGTTTCGGGAGTGCAAAGTACAGTCTCGTTCATTAGTATTCCGGAGAGTTCATAACGTTTTCCTACTTGCGAAACCTTACTAAAGTGACACAAAGGGGAAAAACGCTTTGGTTGCTACATATGTTTATTTCTTTTTTATTTTCTTTATCACCTGTTTATATCGATGTTTCAGTGGAAGTATGCATTTTATGGGTCCCTGAAGTCTAAAAAGCAATTTAAGAAATCCGGGTGTTTTTCTAGTTTTGTCAGTAGGCGAATGCCAGGTTTGGTAGTTTGAACCGCGAATTTTACTAACATCCCTTTATCACTGTATTTAATTTTCTTCTTCACCGCCATACCAGGCATTGCGCTGATCCTGAATATACTATGATCCTAACTTTGCTCTTCGACAGGCTACTGACCGAAGGCATTGGCTTGTAAGTCCTTGGGAGCGTAAGTCCTACAAATAGGAAGGTAATCCACAAAGAAGAATAAAATCGTGTGTGTGTATGTATGTGTGTGTGTGTGTGTGTGAATGGGAGAGAAAGGAAGAAGAACCGGAAGCTTGAAAACAAAAAGGTTATAAAGGGTCTTTCAACAAGAATGTCCTATCTCTAACATGCGATAGCTGCCGTTGTTATTGAGTTGCAGCAGTAATTTTTTCATGTGGTTACAGTTATTATTGACAAATAACCATGCAAAATGTATTATCAAAATGGATCATCTGTTCACCAAACCCTTCCGTATATTGCGTGAAGTTTACGGTGTGCATAATCGCCCCAAACGATTTAGCGTTTGATCGATAAATTTGAAAGAAGTGGCTCTGTCAGCGATCAAAGAACGCCTGTACGTAATCGACGTAAGCGCTCCTACGAAAACATAGGCGCCGTTCGTGAGGGTGTACGCGAGAACGGAAACAAATCAATTGCTCGTCGAGCGCAAGAATTGGGGCTTTCGCCGACCACAACTTTGCGAATTCTGCAATTGGACTTGAAGTTTCACGCTCACAAAATGGTGTTAACTCAAGAACTAAAGCCCATCGATCATAGGTTGCGCCGTGTATTCGCTGACTGGGCTATGGAGCAATTGGAAGCTGACCCGGATTTTTGTCGAAAAATCATCTTCAGCGACAAAGCCCACTTTTGGATGGATGGCTGTGTTAACAAACAAAATTGCCGCTATTGGAGCAAGCAGAATCCAATGCAGATTCAAGAACGACCACTTCATCCCCAAAAGGTTACTGTGTGATGTGGATTTTGGTATCGTGGAATCATTGGTCCATATTTTTTCCAAGATGAAGATGGAGAAGCTCTAACTGCCAATGGAGAAAGTTACCGGGCTGTTATAGGGACTATTTTTGGCCTCAATTGGATGGTATGGATCTCAGAAACATCTGGTTCCAGCAAGATGGTGCCACATGTCATACTGCTCTCGAAACAATAGATCTTTTGAAGGAGAAGTTCAGAGGTTTCATCATTTCCCGTGGTGATGATGTTAACTAGCCCTCGAGGTCATGTGATTTAACGCCGTTGGATTACTTCTTGTGGGGTTATGTTAAATCTCGAGTTTATGTCAACACGCCAGAAACAGTAAATGATCTTATGAATAACATCACCGGTGTTATTCGTGAAGTTGGACCTAATCTACGTTCTTCTGTCATTGAAAATTGGATCAACCGTATACGCGCAACCTAACGAAGTCGCGGCGGTCACTTAACTGGTGTTCTCTCCCACACGTAATGACATTAATTATGTTCGAAAATAAAAAAAAGAAATAAACCTCTATCATTTATAGAACGTGTTTTATTTAAATTCAAAGATAGGACACTCTTGTTGAAAGTCCCTATATGAATACCAAACTTCATGTTAATTCGTCATTCATGGATTGGGTTCCGGCTTCAGCTTCTTAGCTCCATCTTTTCCTAGCACGACCTCTCATTCATTTGGATACATACAGGGTTATTCAAAAAGGAGCAGACTTTAAATATTCATTTCTAATATTCTCGGTTCTTAATCTGCCACCTAGTTTATAGTCTCAAACTGATCTATGAAATTTCATTTCTGTCGCCACTATTCTGTTTAGGTCTTTCTTCTTTGTTAATCAAGCCTCTGATTCGCAGAGCAACAGCTAATGTTTTATAAAATTTTCGTTGCGTTTCTTTTGTTGTCTTGTTGTTTAATGTTGTTTTAATCATACCAGTCCCCGCCCCTAACTACTACACATATGAGAAACGTTCGTTATATTTTCTCACATTCTCTCCAACCACTTTGTTTAAAATATTATATTATGTATATCTGAGTTAGTGAAGAATAGACTTATACATATATCTAACTTTGAGAAGCTTTCTTCATGCTGAGTGAATTTTGTATAACAAAAGAAGTAGACAAAAGATTACCACAAGAAAACGAGTTGATCTGTGTACCAAGTTCCCCCTCCCCATAGCGTTAAAAGTTTTCGAAATATTCCACTTGTATATTTGCATTTTAGCAAATGTAATTACGTGGTTTGAACCTTTGCTATTATTCTGTTTCTTCACTCATTCATTCAAAATTTCATTCCTACGACTTGGAACTTGTTCTTCCGTGCTTCTGATATTAACCGTTGATGGAAAACAAAACAGTGCGACAATCAGCTATTCATCGTCCAATGAGTCTGCATACATCTTAAGGGGAGACTAAATAACGAAAGTCGTCAAACAATAACAATTTTAGTTTTTTTGCTGTAGTCTTATAAATTTAAATTCCTCTTTAATTTGATATACATTTTATCATTTTAGACACAATATTTATATTTTAAATGTATTTTTAAAGATCGTATATACTCTACACCACCTCTGAGAAAGAAATTTCTTATGCTCTTTGCTCATCTTTTAGGGAAGCTTTACTCTACAAATTGATACCATTTCTACATATGACAGCATTCATGTGTCCAAGCAATGTCAGTTTTGCTTTATAAATGTGTTTTCAAAGTAAAAGTGGAGAAAAATTCCTTACAGTGTTTTCTCTGAATGACATTTTCTGATGTAAATGACCCTTTGAAGTTATCTAAACGAAATTTTGATATGATAAAAACAAGCTCAGTGGCGTTATTCATCTACAGTGGTGCTAATAAGTTGGTTGATAATGGTTTTTAAAAAATCTACGTGTTACATTCACTTAACTTTCTCTACCTCCTGTCGTATATTAGTGGGTATAAAAATTATTCTAACGAAAATTATTTTTTTTATCTACTTCATTGTACTCAGATAAACCTCTACAAAAATGCCTATATTACATATTTCCATAAATGTTAAAGAACTGGTCGCTATATGCTCGCCTTAAAATTCCATATTGTTTCCATGCAATTGCGACAAACAACTGAATGTTGAAAGCACTTTAAAGAGTATGACCAAGAAAAGAGTAATTTGAATATCTCAGAAACGGCTTATGCCACACAAAAATGTTTTAAATTGTGTGTTTTAAAGAGATCTACAGTTTTTGTGTAGTACGTTTTCGTCTATCGCTTAACGTTTACCAGTTATACAAGTTTATAAAAATTCCTCCCGAATGAAGAGAATATTCCCAGAAAATTGAACATATGTTTTTCATATACGGTATTTTAAACAAAAATTGTTAAAAAATTTCGAAAAATGTTCCGGGGTTTGGGATTTTGCTGATAATATTGTATGGCATCTGTGGAAGATATTGAACCTAAATGCCGAGTTTGGTATTTATCCGACTTTTCGTTTTTCAGTTATGCTGTACACAGACACACACACACATCTTTTAAAAAACGTTTCGTTTTAATCACGGGTCCTCGAAACGTGTATTTCCGGTGACATCTCGGCACCGAATGTTTGGGTGAAATGCAATACTTCCCCGACTTGCTATACGTAGTAGAGAAAGTAATAAATCTGTTGAACTAAAGAGGCATGCAACTATACCGTGTAAAAATTTCAGTCTGATACATTTAGTCTGTTACATTAGTAAATGTAACATTGACGGGATAGAGATTTAAATCCCAATTTAAGCATAGACTCCAATATTCAATTAGAATAACATACTTTATTAATACCACGAAACTACTTGCAAGGAAATGCTTACCTTTTGTACGTCTGTGTAAATAATTATTTAGGGTTACGCCCACGTGAATCAGATGTAGCACTAGAGAGCATACGTAAATATTGTACGGAGGTTGTAAAGAACTTTGCTTGAAGCATAATCAAAAGACGAAACTTGGAGTAAACCCGAGGAGAGGTAATGGTCCCTAGTCTCTAGAGGAAGATTCGGCCGGTGTTAATCCAGGAAGTCCACTGGGTTCAGAGTAATGCGCGTCCCATCATTCACCCCTTCCCATGGGACGAGGGGAAATGGAATTGGCCGTATAGAAGAAGCATGGACAAGAAACAGCAGTGCTGGAAATGGTCCCTCACCGGGAGTCAATCTTCTGCCTGCATCACACAGGGAAACACTCTTTCCTCGGTTAACAAGAATCCCCGTGAATATTTCTTCAGAATGCAATCATTGGCTGCCTGTGTTAAGTGTAGTCGTCGTTCAACTTGGGTATAGGATCACGTTGATTCTTTCTGTCAAGTACAAGCTAGAGATGAGTAAACAAGCTTCTCCTGCACATAGTGACTCTTACATAATTATTAGTGACTCTCTATCAGCCTTAAATGCAATACAAGACACGTTCTCTACCAATAATATTGTAAACGAAATACATAATCTTGTTACCACCCTTATAACTTAGAAAAGTCACTCAATTTCATGTGGATACCATCTCATAAAAACATACTGCAGAGCTGATACTGCAGCGAAACAAGCTACAGAACTACCAACACAAGATATTGATATCAAAATACCTCTCCAAGATGGAGTCACACAAAGAATGGCCGACCAGCTGGATGAACAATTCTACAAGTAAACTTCATGATGTACGTGGAATATCCAATAAGACAGCTACAGCGGCGAAACCAAGTTGTAATATCCCGACTACGAATTGCACATACCAAACTGACACACTCTTATTTGTTAAATAGAAGCTCTCCGCCAATTTATGAAACATGTAAAACAACATTAACAGTAGTACATTTGTACTAACATGTCCAAAATTTGAAAATCAACGTAGTCAGGTTGGTATGCCCAGAAATACTTCTGCAGCACTCAATGATGCAACTTTCATCCAGAAAGTAATTACTTTTCTTAAATTAATTAATATATATCAATACATTTAACCAAATTGTAACCTGTATGTATACATAATGTGTAAGTATTATACTGTAATCCAATAATGTAAGCAACTGTACATAAAAGGTCGTGGTAAAACCTAGGAAGGCTAAAACGACCCTAAATAAAGTTTTTTGAAAAAAAAAAAAGATTTTTGACACCGCTCCTGACTCTAAGTAAAACTCGAGCTCAAGTCGCGATATTTCAGCTCCCCGGCTCGTCTCGAGCGTTATGCGCAGTTCTCAAACATATGACACTACTCAGAATAGAGGGGAAAAAACTGAAATTCTTCCAAGTAAAGGGCTGTCAGATGTGTAGTAAAGCTCGTCAAAATCTTTTATGCTGGAGTTAAGTTCGAGTTCCAGTGCCGTAAAACTTTAAACTGTACTATTTGTACCACTTACCTGTGGTAGTTAAAAGAAATATAACCGAGTGGGATGGTTCAGGTGATAACGTCTGTGGCCTGCATTCGGGAGGTCGTGGGTTCGATTTCCGCGGCCGACCTTATTGAACCGTGGGTTTTAAATTGAATTAAATGAGTTTTATTTATGGACGCTCTTTAACTGCTGTGGTCCTTAGCGTCCCATTCTATATTAGGCGTGAAAGACCGGTAATTTTGCTCAGAGGTGTCTTTATCAGGCTTGAGGTTTTTTTACGTGCCGTAAATCTACGACACGGGACCACTGGTTTTACTTCCCTTCCGAAGGAAGCCATGCTAAGAATTTTAATGCCCAAAATCCATTTCCTCCGCCGGATTTGAACCCGCGGCCTCGGGAACTAGAGGCTAGCATGGTAACCACTACACCTCGGAGGACGAGCCGTGGGTATTTTCGGGATCCTAGGCGATTGCTGAGAAGGATGATTACTTTCCTAAAATTTCCTGTCCCTTCATTTCACCTCCATTCTCATTTCACTTCACCTTTCACCTGCTTGGTCTCTTTCACGGTTGCAAGTGTCGGCGGGAGGTCTTGATGTATGCATGGCAGAAGGAAATGATGCCCCCGGAATGGGGGCGTGTAAATCCACAGGAGGGGAGCCGGCTGCACCAGCTGCCATCCGGGGAGTTGTCTGTAATAAACGGTAGAGATCCTATCTTCTCCCTATCATGCCTCCTGGTCCGACCGCCCTCTGTCTCCTCACACGTCATCCCTTCCTCCCGGGGGGCGCCCCGTCAGGGGCCTAGAACAAAAAGTTCTGCGTAGGTCGAGGCGCTTCTTGTCCTATCTCTACTCCTAAGAGGAAATATTGTATTCATCCCAAAAATTCGATGTCAAGATTTCACGGTCAATACATACTTTGAGGCACTCTGTATTCAAAAAAGCGTTTTAAGAAAATGGATTTTCTGAAAAATGGCTCTCACATGTTGATTTACTTTATGGTTATGATTTTTATGATTAAGATATTTGTATGACAAATAAAATGTATATCTTAAATGTTCCGGGAATAGCCTGTAAAGTCCTCTGCATTCCGAAGGAATTTTGTAACGGTTACGCTATAAGAGACGGACAAAAGTTTACTAAATAACAAATATAGATCACTTTAAAGTATACAATTTATTTCAAGTAATGTTTTTGTGACATTAGCCATTTCCGAGATATACGATATTATTAGTTTGAATGTTTCAAAATTCTGTCGCTATTCAGAATTTTCTTGCGATGTCAGAGACTGAACAAGGAGTTTCAAGGCCAATATACATAGACCCACATTTAAACATTTGACAACTGCTATCGCCTTTGTACGTATGACAAAATGTGTACTGAAAGTGTTTATCAGAATTGACTTGAAGTAGATACAAGAATGGCTTGAAGAAACTGTATAAAAGTAAAGGATTGTGGGTAGAGAAAATCCTGTGAATGTAATACATCCTAATTGTTTTTCTGTTTTGAGCTCGGGCATCTCAAAACGTACAGTAAACTTCAGAGTTGAATTTGATTGCTGAATACATTAATTAATTCCTCTGCCTATAATAGAATAATTAAAAACAACGAAAAGGAACCAAAGGCATTATTAAAACCACGAAATGCAAGCTAATCTGTCATACTTTCTCCATTCCTGTTAGTTTTGTGCGATTGCCAAGCCGCCGATCCATGGCCTGCCATGTGCGACGGTAGAGGGTACGCTTTTTGTGGGCCTTAAGATACTCGTACTTCCTGTAATATAAAGCCAAACCACGAGAATTTTCGAGTAACATGGTAGGCCACGCATCAAGGACTCCCAGTATTCGAACACTTTACCTTCCAAGCGAGGTACAGTAGTCGAGGTTGGATTGTGTTTTTGTGTTCATTTCGCTAGAACAAACAGAAGTCTCGGATTTAAGGAATTGGAGCGTGTCGACACCACAGAGAGGGGGCAAAAATGAAATATACTGAAGCGATTGTAAGAAAAACAAGATAATGTGTGCAGTGAAAACATCAACTAGCATCGAGTTAAAACTTGAGAACTGCGTACTTAGAGAAATCTGAAGACAAAGAGAAGCTGCTTTAATGTCTTGTAAACTCGCTGGTGTATTGTAAGAGCGCTAGCAGCGTACCTTCTTACATAGAAAAGCAACTGCATGACTCGGAAATTCTATCAAATTACTTTTCTAACGTGTTAAAGTACAGCTTGTGTAAAACATTGTGACAGTCCCCTACTCCAAAAGCATAGATGCGCAATAGCACTGACCAGCCCACTTGCATAATAAGAATGGTGGGGGTCAGTGTTCCACCTGCTATGTGTGGTATTGTAAGCGTGCACAGTTGTTTACAACGCGTAGTACAAGTGCCTTTGAGCTCTAGTAGACTTATATCACTTCTAGTTCCTTTCTCCCCCACCACACTCACCACTTTTCATTTCTCCTCTCTGGCGCACATGGAGTGTCGCGATGTTTTACACAAACTGTGCATTTATTTTCATTATTTATTAAACAGCCTGCAGTTATTTGTTTTCCTATGTATTTGTATGTGGAAATGAAATTAAAGAAATTGAAGAATCATTGAGGAGTATTTTTAACACTTAAATGATTTTAGTCAAATTATATAATATAAATTCAATAACACCCCACCTTAAAGCAATATGTGTATGTAAAAAATATAAAAAGTGTATATTACAGTCATTATATATGTTTATATTATTGTATACATGTTCAATAATGTTATCTGAATGTATTACATAATTTAATAATGTAGGATCTGTGAGAATAATAGGTTAAAAGTTGCTAACAATGAGGTAACCTTGAGGCAATAATGAGTAAGAATGTTTAATAACGCTACTAGTCATTATTGGAGCAAAAATAAGGTAAATGTTGAGAGAGTTTATAAAATAGCCAATCAACAACCAGAAAAAGCTTTAGTTAAATAAAAGTATTCTACTGGATTAGGAATAGCCAATCAGGGACTTGAAATACAGAAATTTATAAATGTGGCGGTAGAAACCAAGTCAGTTGCTTGTACACAGCGCTCATAACTGGACGTGTTGGTTGTAGACAGTGTTTCTAGCCGGACGCGAGATGTATCCTCGAGAAATTTAGTACGTATTTTGTGTGATAAAATAGTTTACGTGTTAAAAAGTGCAAGTATTTAGTAAAATAATCTTACAGCTTTCTATATCAGTGAAGTGCTATTTAAATCGTGTCAAGCATTAATAAATGGAGTGAAGAAAAACTTAAAATCTGTGTAAGCCTACATTCTTAAGTCGCACTACTTCCCTGCTAAGACATTCATGTCTCTAAAAAGAATATAAATACTGACGCAGCCGAGGCAAACATAAATATATAATATTTAAAGAAAAATTACAATTACAAAGTTAATACTTTTAAATTTTTGGGACGAAGGCTACCGGAAACATTTTACCATACGTGCGGTTGCAACTACTTAAAGTTCGGCTCCCCAACAGTTGAACTACAATACAACTCCTACAACAAAA
Organism: Deroplatys truncata; assembly: GCA_030765065.1. NCBI lineage: Eukaryota > Metazoa > Arthropoda > Insecta > Mantodea > Mantidae > Deroplatys > Deroplatys truncata. The sequence goes on from CM060975.1 coordinate 101,528,978, forward strand.
TAACTTCAAGGTTATTCAACGGAGGGGAACACTACGCGCACTGCGACCTGCACAGATATTTTGTGGCTACCATCCCCCAAGAATGAAGAGATGAGGTGAAGGAACCATACGAGTTTTTAGTCCATAGGCAGACAAGCCCTAACATTTCCACGCTCGCAGACTCACCCCACTACTGAAGCCGCTGAGAGAGAGAGAGAGAGAGAGAGAGAGAGAGGGGGAGAGAGCATTTCACGACCCACCAATCAAGCAAACCTCTGGTGTCCACGGGTAGTATTCTTTTCATTGAGCATGCATCCGTGCCATCTGTCCAGCACCCCCAATGCGCCACAGAGTCTATAAGCACACCTGACAGACGAGAAGGAAAGAAATGAAAGGGAAATGATGGAAAGGAAATCGTGCTAGAGAAGAAACCACCCAGCATTCGCCTGCCGCCTCCGGGGAAACCACGAAAAACCCACGGGTCAGAGTGGCCGGCCAAACCCGAATTCTCCCGAATGCGAGTCGCACACGTTACCGCGGCGCCACCTCGCTCGGTAAGCATTCGATTAAAAATTTCGACTGAAGATTTTTACAGAAATAGATTTGTGTGCTCTCCTTTTGTTAGTGTGCGGTGAAGATTTTGAGATTTTCTCCTATAAACGTAAAACTGCTTTGTTACCTTCAAAAAATCCCCCACCCCAGATTACCCTTTACATGGAACATTTTTCGAAAAGTTTAATTTTCTCAAAAATGGCTCTAACGGCTTTGATTGAAATATCATACGTTTAAGATATTTTCATGACAAATGAAATGTATATCCCGAATTTTCTGGGAAGTCTCCAAAAGTATTCTTCATTGTGAACGACTTTTGCATAACTGGTAAACCATAAGAGATACACAAAATTTTACTACACAAAAAATGTAGATCGCGTTAAAATACACATTTATGTCATGCACAACTTTTTTTTGTTGAGTGAGCCATTTTCGAGATTTTAAATTTTCCAATACTTTTACTTTTTCTCAAATGGGAATTTGTTATTCATTTTTTTTTTGTCCTGGTAATGCAAAGAGAATGGACTACGCCACAATGCAACCAACTCTTAAAATATTTTACTATCGCTTAAAGCCTACCAATTCCCGTTGCATCTACAAGAAAATTAGCAATAAGATTAACATCTCGATATCTCGATTAACATGAAGCATATGGAGAATAAGCGTTTGTAAAAATAGTTTGTACAAGAGTAGAGAAAGTCATGTGAGTGTAACACATCAGATTTTTTAAAATGATTTTGATTGCTTTCTCATATTCTTATTTAACACTCTTTTAATTATTTTTATTAATTGAACCCCGTGATGTGACACCGCGGTAACGTGTGCGACTCGTATTCAGGAGGTCCCCGAGGCCGACCAACCTGACCGAAGGTTTTATTTGCGGTTTTCCTGCTCACCTGGCAAATGTTTGGTTGAATAATTTGATCCAAGAATTTTCCTACCATCCCTTTCATCACTACATTTCATTTGCTTCTATTTCACCGCCATATCAAACATTGGGTTGATCACCCATCCTTCATGTGTTATGTTCCAGAGTTTGCATGCTCTTCGACAGATACTGACCAAGGCATTGGCTTGTAAGTCCTTGGGGGGTCTAAGTCCTCCAACGAAGAGGGTAATCCATTAAAGAAGTATTAATTGAAAAAATATAGATATTCCTTTGGTTACCATGAACTGCATAAGAGTAACATTTCATACCATGAATCTGCCCTCCTGCTGAAGACGAGAGAACCTAGTTGAAATATACGAAGCATTAGATTGCAATACATACTGAAGAGACGGTAAGGCCTAAGTTTACCGTGCACAGTTCACCTATGTAAACAAGCGAAAGGTGAATTACGAACTATGTGAGCGGCCCAACCCTTCATGGTGTTTTGGAAAGGGAATGGATGAAGTAACCTGGCTTCTGGTATAGCACACGTATAAGGGATCTACAATGATGAGGGTTATGCCTCTTAAGACATGAAAAAATAACTTTAAAACTATAAATACATAATCAGATAACAGGAATGTTATTAATTCAGGTGGCAGTTCGTTATAGCAATGCTACACTGATGCAATTCGAATATAATAGACTAGAGGGCACGAACTCTACTCAATATAAAAATATTTTATGTTGCATTCGCATGATATTCTGATAAACTTTCATTACACAACACATTTCGTTGTAGGTTTAAGAAGTATACACTAGGCTAAAGCGAGAGTTGGATTTTTATAAAGCGAATCACTGTAATGGCTTTGAAATTCCAGGCTTGAGAAAACAAAATAACAAGAAAAAATGAATGGCGACTTACCACTTTGAAAAAGATAAAAGTATTTGAAAACTCAAACTACTAACAAAGAATATCTCGGAAATGGGTAAAGCCATAAAAATGTTATATCTACGTAAAGTATAATATCTATATTTCTTGTGTAATATCTATCTCTTTGAGTTTACCAATTATGTAAAAGTAATTGAGAATAAGGAGGACTTGACTAACTCTGTGGTCTGGTGGCTAGATGCTTACTTCCGAATCCAGAGGTGTCGGGAAGAGGTACTTTTAACTCGTTTACGAATCGGACATTGTGTTTTTAGCCATAGATACCTGCTCAGTGGTGACCCCGCGCCACTCTGTGTGCAGTGTGATGCGCCCTTAACGGTGCGTCACATTTTAACAGTGTGTCAAGTTTTAACTCAGTTGCGCGTTCGTGTGGGTCTGCCTGTGAATTGCTGTAGAATTGCTTTTACGTTTTATAAGTGACAGTGGTTTTAATCGGCGCATTTGATGCACTGGGCGTCTTTTAGCTTCGTGATTTTCTATTGTTTGTTTTACTGGGGCTCTTCTCCCCGGCGGACATATTACGCTCATGTCCCTCGCATTCTACAGTTCTTGACACGTTGTTTTACTCTTTTATTGACCATGCTTTTAGAGTGTTGGTTTTTAGCGTTTGGTGTTATGTTTTTTAGTTTTTTGGACATCGCGGGTTTGTGTCCCTTTTTTTAATTATGCGGTTTTTTACCCGTCATTTATTTTGGATTTTGAATTTTATACTTCGTAAGGGCGCTGATGACCTTAGCTGTTTGGCGCCCTTAAACCGCATACCACCATCAAATCCAGAGGTCCTGGGGTCGATTCCCGGCTGGATGATGTAAGTTTTTGTTTAGTCAGGATTAATCCACATCCTCCCTAGAGTCTGGAGGTGTGAGCGAGTATGTAAATGTGTGTGAATGTAATGTTTATAAAGAAAACCCAAAGATACACAATAGTGAAGCAGGTGAACATCAATGAGCAATTGTTCCAAAGGCAAAACCGCCGATATGGCCATAGACGTTAGAAGCGGCATATAAATGAAGAAATAAAGAAAAGAAGAAAAATAGGACTTCATAATCTATTCCCATAAAATTAAAGACATTTTATTTGTCATGCAAATATCCTAAACAGATATTATTTTATTAAACATCCTCAGAGCCATTTTATAAAAAATAAAAATTAACCAACAAAGTTTCCTTGTAAACGGTAAAAGGTAGTTTGGGTTGGATTTTCTTCAAAATCTTCGTGTCACATCCTTGGAAGATGCTGAACTGAAATACAAACTTTCGTATTTAACTGACTTTTCGTTTTTGAGTTATGCTGGTCAGGCCCATGAACACAAGACTATCATTTTTCTTAAAGTACTTTTTTGTTAATTCAAGGATCCTCAAAACGTGCATTTCCGGTAAAATCCGGTATCTAATTTTTGGAGGAATGCAATGCTTCTTATACTTACTTATCGGTAAGTGGTAGAGAAAGTTAAAAGTTGTAGTGGTTCTACAATAATTGTGTTACGTTTTCTGTGCCTGGTCTGAACGGCTGAGGCAGCTGGCTTCAGGATTATCAAGAGAAGATCGCAAGTAACCGTATAACAAAGTTGACACAGTATGAATTCTTATATAAGTATGAATAAAAGAAATGCCAAACTTTCTATATAACCCTTATTGCGAATGGTAACGCATTAAATGTGTTACATGAACTGATTTCATCCCTTTGGTTTCTTCACGCTCAATCGTTCATTTTTTAAAATCGTCTGTACAAACAGAGAAGGAACGGCTTCTTGCTAAAGAAAACAATGTTGCCATATGGATTTCTTTTGAATCTCTCGTCGGATCACCGGTATAGCGGTGACAGAGAAGTGGAGAAAGTGGGGAATTGATAGAGACTAGAAATAATATCATTATCGGATTCTGTTCTTTCCTCACAAGAATCCTTGGTTCCTTTCATCTGTCTGCCGTTGAAACGGTAAGGCCGACAGCCGTCATGGAATCCCCTTCCCTGACTACAAGGGGTTTCTCAAGACGTTAAACGCTTCTCCCCTTTTCAGAGATGAAGATACGTCTTGGCAGAGCCATCGTCCTCAATAAGGTTTAGTTATAAAAGTTGCTCATGGCGTTTTCACGTAGAATTATAACGAAGCGTAACGTTTAAAGTATGCGTAGAGATATGAACTAAAACTCGGGTGTGTAACACTCGTAGAATATTCTCTAACCATTACAAATTAATGTAAGTATTTTATTATGCAGGCTAATAATAATGAAATCAGCGGTTTACAATTACATAGTAAACAATATTACAGAAAACCTAATGTTATTCTAATCTCGGAAGTTGCCTAAGTCGGGATGCCTAAGCGATCGGCATTCAATGTCAGCAAATACTTCTTACCAACACAGAGGTACTAGTCGGCCACTATGTGAGTGCGTGCTGTGCAGTATTGCCAACACTTCCTCGCAAATAATGGTATCTTTAAAAAGGCATTATTTAACAAAAATTCTTGTGTTACACTCACATGACTTTCTCTACTCTTATACAAACTATTTTTACAAACGCTTATTCTCCATATGTTTCATGCTAATCGAGATGTTAATCTTATTGCTAATTTTCTTGTAGGTACAAGGGGAATCGGTAGTATTTAAGCGATAGTCAAATATTTTAAGAGCTGGTTGCTATGTGGTGCATTCCATCCTCTTTGCATGTCCAGGACATGAAAAAATGAATAACGAATTCCATTTGAGAAAAAGTATTGGAAAATTTAAGAGAATAACAAGCAATATCTTGAAAATGGTTCACTCAACAACAACAAAAAATGTGTATGACCTAAATTGTGTATTTAAACGCGATCTACATTTTTTGCGTAGTACAATTTTTTCTATCTCTTATGGTTTACCAGTTATGCAAAAGTCGTTCACAATGAAGAATACTTTTGGGGACATTCCTAGAAAATTCAAGATATACATTTTATTTGTCATAAAAATATCTTAAACATACGATATTTTAATCAAAATCGTTAGCCATTTTTGAGAAAATTAAAATTCTCGAAAAATTTTCCATGTAAACGGTAATCTGGGGTGGGGGGATTTTCTTGAAAACCTTCCTGTCGCATCTCTGGAAGATACTGAACCTAAATACCAAGTTTGGTCTTTATCCGACTGTTCGTTTCTGAGTTATGCTGTTCACAGACACACACACACACACACACACACACACAGACAGACACACAGACACACATACGGACATGTTTCCAAAAATGCTTTATTTGGATTCACGGGGTCTCAAAACATATATTTCCGGTGAAATCTCGGTATTGAATTTTTGGGTGGAATACAATATTTCCCCTACTCACTATACGTAGTAGAGAAAATAAAAATGCCTAGATATAATTGGCGTCTAAAACTACCCATATTTTATTTGCAGAAGGTAAACCCCATAAAGACATTTAAAATATTATAATTGAATAGAGAATTCCATAATATTTAAATATTGTAAAAGAATAATTTATTTAATATAAATTTAAAATGGAATAAGGTATAATTTTACTAAGCACCAACACCGTATGTTAAATATAACTGATATTGAATTATGAAATTCTTTAGGTAAAGTATTTAAAAAATGACCAATTCTGTGTGTCAAAAATCTACGTTTTGGGCGCATGCTCCAGTAAGTCTACCTTATGATTAATACACATTTTGATGACATGATAGGAACTAATACAACTACACGGTAGTGGGTATTCACCCTATATATTCCTTTTGCATAGCTAAAGTGCAGATGAAATTATGCTATTTAGGCTAGATTTTGGCTAAGGGGTTTGTTAAATAGACTAGATTTCTGGCTATAAGCATTTTATGATTTTATATGGCTAAACGCTACTGTAAAAATGCTAGATTTAGCCATAAAATAGCTAAGTTGGCAATACTGGTGCTGTGGAAAGAGGAACTAAACAGTGGGCGGGACATCGGAAAGATAATGAAGAAAACGTCAACAGTTCCACAAATGTAGTATTGTTTTCTTTGTGCAATTATAAATTTCCCCAGCGCCTTGCTCCTCACTCCCCTGTGATCCCTTTCGTTGATAATGTTACGTATTGTCAACAAATGCAGTGGCGCGTTCCTTCAAGCGCACTCATATCGTGTCCGACTAGTACTGTCACTGAGTGCACGTTGTGTTAGCTTTGTTTATCTTATATCTTATCTTGACCGCAGGTCACACGGGGTCCCAAATTCCGAGCCACTATTGCAGCTGAAATGTTACGTTTGACAATATGCATCTAGGCTGGCAGATTATCGCTGTAGAAATTGAGGCCATTTGCGGGACATCATTTTTAAGAAATGAAATGTTTTCCTGTACTGCATAAAATGGCGTATTATTTGCATTAATCTCATATATCTGTATGAAAATGGAAGGGACTTCACTCACAGGCTATCCGAAAAAGACAAAAAATATGAAGTTATACATTTTAATTGGCATCATAAGATCTTCAAAATTATGTATTGTAATTAAAACTGCTATAGCAATTTTTGAGAGAATAAAAACACAAGTAAATATTTTCCACATAAAGTCCTTTTTAAGGGGCGGATTTTTTGAAAATATTCGTGTTGAATCAAATGATGGACGTAATACAAAGTTTGATATTTATTCCAATTTTTATTTTCTTAGTTGTGCTGTTTAAATGTATGCATGCATGCTTCTTTCTAAACGCATTATATTTGGAAGCGGAGCCCTCGAAACGTGTATTTCGTGGCGCTATTAAATTTTCAAGCGAAATAAATTACTTCCTCTGCATACCATAGGTGAACAAAAGAGAAAGCAGAAATCTTATGTGTAACATTCATATGACTTTCTCTACCATTACCAGTCCATATTACAAATAATACTGTTCGTGTAAAGGTCTTGTAAAAATATTCGCTTTGCATTTATCATGATAGATATATATTTTGAAACGATCCCAACTTAGATAATGCATGTTGCGGAGTCAATGTTCAATTGTTTGCAGCGAAAAGAAAACCACTTACGTTTCCAAATAGTTACACATATCGGGCACCAAAATAGAACTTTATCTGGTAAAATGTAAACAAAGGTACCGCTGAGAATATTCTGGGAGTGGCTATTGCCACGAAAAGAACTTTCCTACAATAACTCTACGTTAACGTGCGGAATGGCTCGGACGGCAACGTCTGTAGTCCGCATTCGGGAGGGCCTGGGTTCGATTCCCGATGGATGCCCACTCTGATCATGGGGTTTTTCATGGTTTTCCTCTGAACGCCAAGGCGAATGCTGAGTGCACGATTTCTCCTTTCCTGTCATTTCATCTTTCTCCCTTTCATCTTTTAGGCAGTGTCTCCGGGTTCCGTAGTGCGTCTGGTGATAGGCAAAGTGCATGGTCGCTGCGCCTTGGAAAGATTTCTCCCCGCCAAGACAGGGCGCGTTGGCCTGCCTGCAAGGGCCGCTTCGACCCTCCTTTCCACACCTCTCGTTTCCCCAAAATCACTTATCCTGCCGAAGCTAGCTGATAAATACCACCTTTGTCCTGTTGCCCTCCCTCACATACGTAATAACCAGCCAAGAATCCCACATCAGTACACGAATAATAGTATAGAAAATTTGGTTTAATATCTCAAAAACTCGTCCTGTCGAAATTTTATAAATAAAAAAGCTTATTAGAAACGTCATCATTATAAATTTCTGTTTTTTAACATTTTTGTTAAATAAAATATTCCGCAATAAAGCCAGATGTTTAGACTCCTTAATTTCTCTTTCCATTAGAATCCCTCTCTGGGCAAAAGAAATTAAGTCTAGTGCAGAGGTGGCGAAAACGTGACTCGCGAGGCATTTTGACTCGCAGGCGCACGTTCCCTCTCTGCAACCGTCCGTTTGATCTACACTTGCTGCTGAGTGACGCAGTGCGTGTTGCATATTTGGTGACTCGCGGAAAGAAGTCGTTTTCGCCACCCTTGGTCTAGTGGGTCCCAAGGTATGCTACACACAAAGTTTCTCAGTAATAGGTTCAGTATTCTTGCTTGAGAATGTAACACACCATACAATTTTAAAAATTCGAATTATGTATCAGTTCATCCAAAATTTACCATTACCAAAAAGTGTTTTATTTCAATTTTACAATATCTCCAAAACTAAGCGTTGTAGAAAGAAATGTCATGATTAAAAGCTGCTTAATATTAGGGAGGGGAAATAAATGTCATTAATCGTATTTTATTTGGAGGAGGTTGTAATGGTCATTTTAGGTCAATTTAATTTTTTTAAATGGGAACCTACCTTTTTTATGTTGCTTTTTCACTCCTCATAAAAAACTAAACAACATTTGTATAAAGCACTTTGTAATTGTTCTTACACCAACGTAAATAACAACGAAAATTCTGAATGCCTGTGTACGAAGAGCGCAATGAATGGTTGGAACATCCATGGATGGCCATTTGAGGGTCAAGTTACTTTTCGTAATTGGCTACCAACATTTTTTATATTGTTTCCTTATTCCTCATTATAAAATAAACAGGTTTTTATAAACAATTTTCTAATGAGAAAACAATATACAAAATGTAGGTTCCCATTTAAATAAATTAAATTGACCCTAAAATGATCATTATAACGTCCTCCTAACAAAACATGATTAATGGCATTTACTTTCCCCCATAATATCAACTAACTTTTATTAGACAGTTCTTTCTACAAAACTTAGTTTTGGAGATATTGTATAGTCTCAACTTAAATGGCTCACCTGTATAAAGGGTTATTCAAAAAGAAGGAACAGACTTTAAATAGTTATTTCTAATGAATGACAATAGATTGCATCGCATACGACTAATCATGAATAGAGGAAAGTTCAAAGTTTTAAGCCACACCTATTAGTTCCATTCAGTGCCTACAGCGTCGCTGGGTTTGTTTACGAGAAAATGGCGACGCCACAGGAAAAGTGACTGCATGATGCAAAGAGTGCACCCATTGTTTCATTGCAAGTTCAACAATGAGCCACCTCGAAATAAAAAATGTATAATTGATGCAATAAATTCGTAGAAGATGGTTTCGTATGCAAACAGAAAAGCATTGGTGTTCGTATGCAAACAAATGGTGTTCAATTTTGAACTTTCCGCTATTCAGTAATGTATCGCATGTGTCGCCATCTATTGTCGTTCATTAGAAATAAATATTTAAAGTCTGTTTCTTCTTTTTGAATATCCCTGTATGGTAAATTAGGGTAGGATAGCATAAAGCTTCTTATAAATTCCTGCATAATCTTTTTTATCCTCCTCGCTTTCGTTTGTGCGCTAAATATTGACTCGTACTATACTGTATAAAGAATTTACACAAGTATAAATTCCGAACTATTGTTTAAGCATTATGAATTCCATGTGTCTTCATTAGTAAACATAATAATTAAACATGAGAGAATATAAAATTGATACTCCATAAACTGCTTCATTCCTAAATTCTAAAAGGCACTGTAGAAGGTCACATATATTTGTTACGTAGCTTCGAAAACAGCAAATCGATACAGTAACCCGCATTAGTAAAACGTTATATGCGTTCATATTTTTGTTTATTGCTCTCGTTCTGATTAATTTTCCTGCAATTAGCTTCGACCGCAAAAGCCTTAATTCCTGCCCGGATGCCTGTGTACAACTCGAATTATTCCAACATTGTCGCAGCAACGTAATTTTCGGTAAACTCTGACCGAATGTTGAATTTATTGGTTACCGAATGTTTGTAAAACATTTAGGCTCGTGAGCCGATAATAACCGCTGTGCTAAATTTATTCTGAAACTCAAATTCATTGCGGTTAACATGGGCAATAGCATCTGTGTACATTAGAACCAAATGCTATGCTTGTTGAGGTTCGCTTGTTTCATGTTAGTGGATATTACCCTGTAAATTACGGAGAGAGGAAGTAGCTATGGAAAATGGCTAGTAGCCTACCTCCCTGCAGTAATGAGTCATTTCCTTGTCAGCCCTAATTAATTATTGTGAAGGAGATCCAGTTCATATAAAACTGCACACTGGAACTTGTGGATATAGAAAACAGCTGTTCATGCTGGTAATTGAATGTTAAAACGTCTACAAGTCACCCTATCTGCTCACTTGTGTTTACAGGAAACTCTTGTTTAATTTCTCTACTACGACTTATAGTAAGTAGATAAAGTATTAGCTTACTACACATTGTTTATATATTATGTTAAATTAATACAGGGTTGGGCAGAAAGAATAGTAGGATATAAACAGACCAGCATATTGTAAGTAGTACAGCAATTTATTTAAACATATCATGAAAACATAGGTAAAGGTGTGCCATTTAGTCATTAAAGACAACAGTTACTGTTTCTTGAATATGACACCGGGTAATGAACACCATTACATTTTACACATTCCTCCAAGTGGAGAACGAAAGCCTGCATCACACGATGTAGCATGTCCACGGGGATATCCTGCACGGCGTCTCGTATTCGGTCCTTATGGTCTGCCAATGTTTGAGGGCGTGTAGTGTACACTTGACGATTCAGATACCCTCATAAAAAGATCTTGGGGGCAGTCAAATCTGGCGACCGTGCTGGCCAGTAGACATCTCTAAATCTGGAAACTAATCGACCTCGAAATGCAGGCCACAAGATATTCATGGTTCGTCGAGCCATATGAGCTGTTGCTCCGTCTTGTTGGAGTTTTAATTGGCCAGTGCTGGAAGAAGAACGGCGTAAACCATATCCGCATACCGATCACTGGTAACTATAACAGCATGGCCATTGTGGTCCGCAAAGAAATAAGGACCTATGATGCCAAATGAAACATACCACACTGTCACAGGTTTTTTTATTCAGTTTTATTTATGGACGCTCTTTAACTGCTATGGTCCTTAGCGTCCAATTCTATATTGGGCGTTAAGCACCGGTTATTTTGCTCAGAGAGCTCTTTATCAGGCTTGAGGTTCTTTTACGTGCCGTAAATCTACGACACGGGACCACCGGCTTTACTTCCCTTCCGAAGGAAGCCGTGCTAAGGATTTCTACGCCCGAAAAAATCCATCGCCCTCCGCCGGATTTGAACCCGCGACCTGGGTACTAGAGGCTAGCACGGTACCACTAGTCCACGGAGGACGACAGTCACAGTACCGGAACTTTTGCTTGTTCACACCCCCTCTAAGTTCAAAATGGGCCTCCTCAGACATCACTAAGTTGCTGAAGATCTGCGGTTCGGCTGCTAAGCGACCAAGGAAGTACACTGCAAACTTCCTTCGGGCAACTTTGTCACGTTCCTTCAGTTGTTGCACAACCTGCATCTTGTAAGGGTAAAAGTGTAGGTCACCATGGATGTTACGTTGCAGGGAACAACACGACGTTGCTAGCGCTAAAGCATGCTTGACAGTGGAACGCCGAGGACTGCAGATTAAAGCTTGGTGGGCTTCCTTCACTCATGCAGGAGTTCGTTGTGAGTTGGGCGTCCTGGACCTTTCCTCTTAAGGCTAGATGCAGTGGTACGAAATTGTTTCACCCTCCTTAGGAATGTTCGGGATCAGGAACTTTATTGTAACGTCTCAGCCTGAAATGGCAACGAAAGATTCGTTGAACAGTAATGGGAGAGTTATTATTTAAGTAAGTTTCCACAGCGAAAGAGTGGTGCTCTGCAGTCACGCAACCATAACTGCAAATGGCAGACCTTTCCCACTTCATTCCACATACACACACCGCGCAGGCGCATACAATGCCTCTGCACTACGCGAATCAAATTAGGCTATTCTTTCTGCGCAACCCTGTATTATGGTATTTTGTGTTGTCATGGCAAGCTTTATCCAAGTCGGAAATCGGAAAAAAAATTGACTAAGGTTTCCACACTGAGTGCAGAAAACCATAGTTCCAAAGTTCTATTGCGAAGAAACATATCATTTCGCTTTTTCGTAGAAAAAAATTCATTTAAAATGAAAAGAACTTCACAAATTATTCATAGAAAATTCAAGATACATATTTTATTAGCGAGCCAAATATCTCAAACATAAGACTGTTTACTCAAATTAGAGCTTCTTTTAAGAATTAAAAATAACGAAAAAGTGTTCCATATAAAGGATTTGGGAATTTTTTAAAATCTTCATGTCGTATTATTTTTGTGTTATGCTGTACGGAACACATACACACACACACACATTTTTCCTAAAAATGTTTTTGGGGGTTCAAGGGGTCTAAAACCGATGTAGATGAAGAAAGTTTTATTTATTTCCTCTTCTGCGGAGAGAGTTCTTTAACACCCCGTTCTTGCCACGCTACACATGACTGTATAAGCTTGAGAGAAGAAGTACAGCTTACTTTTTGTATCGCAAAGACGTTCTTTAAAATTCTAGTTTCCCTCAAATCAATGTAAAGCGTTTTCTTATCTCTAAAAATACATTTGGAATTGCAATCTTCTCGAAGCTTAAGACAACGTCGCAAGGATTGTGTTTCTTTCATTGCGTCTGTTCCTCGTGTTCGCTCTGCTTGGAGAAGACAGACGTGGCGCATTAAATCTTTGAGATGAAGGTTCATTTCACCCGGCCGTGCACGTCACGCCATTTTTTCCCTCTATCTATTGTTTCTTCGGCGGAGTTCTGAAGTCTCATCATCTTCTCAACTTCTCGCGCTGTACGTTCCGTGTTTCGATGTGGAAACTGAAAAACATGTTAGGCTTTGATCTTAGGAAACGTAATTTCAGGATTCAAGTAGATCATAAAGTAGATAATGGAAGTTTTAACTAAAAAGTTTCACACACGACTTTCTCTACACGTCATAAACTTATATATCCCGCATACTTTAAACCATTCATGTAAAAGGTCTGGTATCCGTGCCACGATACATATTCACCTAAAAAGTATCTCAGAATAAGCAGTATGGACGTTATTGCATGCTGGATGGAGAAAAGAAAAACATAACTGTGTATCTACGTTCTTTTTTTTTGTTAAAATAAGCCCAATAAAATAATTTTTGTATAGATGCCGCCTAGCAGTTCAACGATTTAATTAGAATGTTTTGTAAACTGCTAATGCTACGAAAAATGTTATTTTACCCAAATATTACGTTTTAATGAACACCTCATTTTTCTTCTCAAAGTTTTATGTCTCTAATGATTTCTCAATGATGTAAAACCAAATTAGAATGAAAAAGATTGTGAAGAAAATTCAAGATAATATGTTTCAAGATTCGTGTTAATACCTCAAACATGTAACGCAATAAGTAAAATAGTTAGAAATATTAAGGGAGATGTACCAAGATATACCATTTTTAAACTAAAGCTAGAAGTGTAATCTTTTGCAACCCTGTTGGTATATCCTGACTTCTATATTATCTCAGCAGAGTACCATAATCACTATTCTCTTACCGTTTTAGCTGTTATTAATTTATTAATTTCAGTTTTAAAGATATAGATTCAGTATTTTATTACATACACTTTATATCATTTCTAAAGCTTTGTACGTTTACAAGTTATGAATATTGAGTAATTAGATTGTTGCATAAATTAGAACTATCTTAATACTCGACAAAATGTGACGCTCAACACACAACACACAAAGAAGTAACGTTCACTTCCCCCACTCTCTCCACCTTTGGCTAGGAACGCCAGCCAAAAGGTGGCGAGTCGCCACGTCAGACGAACTTCAAACCCAAAACTGAAAGAATTACTCCAACAATACTGTCGCCAACGATGAAATAATGTGTCTGGCGAGACAATACATACACACATATACGCCACAATAAATTAGGAGTATTCTTAAGATCTAGCAATTAATTTTTTTCTAACTACTTTTCAGTTTAACTCAGTTACTTTTTATGCGCAAATAATATTTATTGTTTTAAGAATATGCACAAAAAACAGGATTGTAGCCTATTATTTGTTGAAGCTGAAATTTTTTCTGTAATGCAAAATATAAAAAATTACATCCAAAAAAAGAACTCTAAAATGGAAGTATGCTATCCACATTTTAATAAACCATTGTCTTGATGAGGTGTTAAGAAAGGTAGAAGACCTTTAAATGATTTATATCATGTTTATAAGGAGTAACTTAACAATTTAAAGCCAAAAACAAAAGAATGAATTTTGCACTAAATCGGTCATTTTTTTTAGTATAACTACCCCCTTAAAAAGCTAAAAATTTTCATGTAAAAAGTTATTTGGAGTAGGGAGAGTTTTCCAAAAATCTTTGCCTGGTGTCTTTAACTGGTATCCGACTCATAAGTTTGGTGTTCAACCTACTTTTCGCTTTTATGTTGAGCTGCTTAGGGCAACACACCCCTCCCCCCAACACACACACACACACACAAGATTTAACTCCTTAGATTCATTAGCTCCCTTAAAGGTCATAAATTTTCGTTATGCTCTTTGTTTAAACTACCCATAAATCTATACCGATCTCAGATTTGGAATGTCGAAACATTTTCAAACTTGTATGTGCAAAGTTCACAGATGCATTGAAAGTGCACGAGCAATTGTGTGTTTGCAACCAAAAGCGCTCGTAAATAACACCAAAAATACTTTTGAAGTTTACAGCGAGCGCCTAGAACTATATTTGTCAACTTCAAGTATCTGGTTGCTAACAAAACGTTTTAGATAGTTCTGAGAACGTTCTGGTATAAACATGATCGAATAAAACTTTCTGTTGTGTGAAAATGCTTGTATTTAATTATATATTCTCCACATTTTGAACACTAGCGAACATGTATTTGTGGTTTTCCTCCAGGAAATAACATACCACCTCCATTTTGTGTAGGTATTAAGTAAACGATTTCACGGATAGTACTGTCGTAATATGGTCTTTATAATTAGAAGCGTCTCGCAAGTATACGTTTTGGGTGTTCAGAAAATGTTAGTCAGAAATGTGAAATAGCATCTGCCGCATAATAGTTATAATTATGAAAAAATGGATACATTTGCAGCCGTTAACAATTATAATGGTAATGACAGTAATAAATAATAATAGTAATAATAATAATAATCATAACTCCTCTGACGAAAGAGGAGTTATGTTTGTTGTTGTAGTTGAGATTATGGATAGTATGGAGGAACCCGGAGAAGTTTCCGAGCATCTGCTACAGTGACTCCAACTTCTGCCGCAGTATACTATCACTTATGTGACATTGACGTGCATTTAATGACAGTATGGAGTGCGGGAAAAGCTTCGCGCGCTAGTGCACTGCTTCACGTGTTTACGAACCGTATGCATTTGGCCCCATTTGACCTCATACCAGTTGCACATGCGCAGAAACTCATTAAAACGTGCACAAGTAAAGATGTACTAGCGAGTGTGTTACCATGTCTCATCAAGTTTAGAGAAATAGGGCGGTGGATTTAAATGTCGCGTATTTTAAATGACCGTATATACGTTAAGTTTTATAGCATTCAAAGAAAAATTAACGAATTAATTTGCAAGGTGTCAAAAGTTAGGGTGTTTACGTACTCTTGTGCACATGCAATAGCCGCCACTGTTTTGAGGCAGTGTTTTTAACACTAAAATGATTTCAGTCTAATTATATAATATATAAATTCAATAACAGCCCGCCTTGAATAAATATATGTATATAACAATTTGTAAAATGTATGTAATAGTTTTGCATATGCTTATATTACTGTATACATGTGCAATAATGTTATGTGAATGTATTACGTAATTTAATAATGTAGGAGCTGTGAGAATAATAAGTTAAAAGTTGCTAACAATGAGGTAACCTTAAGGCAATAAAGAGTAAGATAGTTTAATAATGCTATTAGTCATTATTGGAGCAACAATAATGTAATTTTAGTGATATTTTATGAATATAGCCAATCAACAACCAGAAAAAGCTTTAGTTAAATGAAGGTATTCTATTGGAGTAGGATTAGCCAATCAGAAACTGAAGTATAGCAAAATTTTCAAATATAGAGTTCAGTTGCTTCTAGACGGCGCTCATAACTTCACGTGTTGCCTGCGGACAGTGTTTGTAACTGGATGCGTGATGCGTCCTCGAGAAATTAATACGTATTCGTGTGAGACAAAAATAGTTTACGTATTAAAAAAGTGTAATTAATTAATAAAAAAAAATCTCACAGCTCTCTATATCAGCGAAGTGTTATTTTAAATCGTATCAAGCATTAATAAAAGAAGTGAAGTAAAATTATAATCTGTTTAAGCCTACATTCTTGTCGCATCACAACCCTACTAAGAGAAACGTGTCTCTAACAATAATACTGACGCAGCCGAGGCAAACATAAATAAATATATACTATTTAAAGAAACAGTTTAATTACAAAGTTAATATTTTTTTAAGCTTGGGGCAAAGGCCACCTGAAAGTACATTTTGTCGAAGGCTACCGGAAACTGCTTACTATACGTGTGGGTGCAACGAATTTCAAGTTCGGCTCCCCAACAGTTGAAATTTAATACAACTCCTTCTTCAAATCGGCTTTCCCAAATATAGCAGCAACAAACGATCTTCTCAAATTGGCTTTCCATACGTGAAGCAATAGATGAAATTTATGCAGAAAACATTTCTTTCACAGTTTGTAATCTTCTTCATAAATGTAAAGATCGAACAAGTCATACTTTAATGCACCTTTTTCCCTTTCAAAACGTTGCACAATTTGCCGTTAAACGGTTTGCATCTGTATCGCTTAAGTGGTGTGTGTTCCATTTTCTGAGGTCACTGGTTGTATTGCCTATACAACCCCAACTGTCAATTCGCTTTCGATATAGAGCGAGGCAGGGCCGGATACCAGTAACTCATCTCCGATGTCGATGATGAAGTCGATGCAAGAGAGAGAGGTGCAGGGCAATCATGTCGAGCAGCCCAGCCGGGTATGGTGACGTTTAATTGGTGGAAATCCCGTTACCAAACTCTGCGGCACGGAGAAAAATCTTCCAATGTTATCCGCCAGTCACTCTTTGATTCTGCATTCCCTCATTCCCTTTTGGCGACCGAGTTTCCTAATCTACACTATAATTGCCTTTGTCCTTCTGTCCCACAACTAATAGCTTTGAGTGTGAGCATCTATTCCTTGCATGGTTGGTGTATTGTTTTATAATTTAGCTTGCGTAAAGTTTGTTACGATCTTAACAACACTATACTCAAAGTGATAACCAGTACATGAGCAAATGAGTATGCATTTCGGATACTCACAAAATTTTAAGAGGCAGATAGCCCTAAGGGTATGAAATATGATCTGTTGCATAGTAGTTATGAACTGTAGCCGCTCTCAATAATAATAGTAAATAATTTATAAGTTGTCTACGAAAGAAAGGGTTGTTTTGTGGATGATTTTTTTTTGTTGTATACACAATTAAGTACAGCGTTTTAGGACAAGAACGAAGTAACGTGTAAATTAAATTGTAATTGAGCGTATGGATGGTATGGAGAAGCCGGGAGAAGTTTCCGCTCTCGTGCACGTTACCTACTTGTGCCGTACCACCAGTGGCATTAACATAAAATTGCAATGATAGCATGGAAACACAGTGCGGGAGAAGCTTCGTGCACGCCTTTAAGTGTGCACGAACGTATGTATTTGCCCCATAAGATAATTACATCATAGCAGTTCACAAGTTAAGATGTGCTACCCACCTTGTTGCAACATCTCATCGAGGAGAGACGTAGTAGATTTAAACGCCGTATATTTTAAATAACCAGTAAGTCCGCAAGGTGTCAAGCGTTAGGGTATGCACGTGCTCTTTTACAGCAGCCGCTCAGCAGGTGATAACTTAAAGTAATGAAGGCGTAAGCAGTATAACATTAAACGACCGTGAATAAGCTATTCATAACACAAGTGTTGAAAGTGGAGTTTTATTGGGAGTGGGTATGTAGGCTGAAAGCCGAATGTAATAATCCTACGAACAAAATAAAATCACTTTCAGCATGAGTTGTCTTATAATATTCTTTAGACATCCCTGAATATTAAATTATATGTTAGCCAGATGAAATTTGTGTGGAAAAAGGAGTATACATTTGGACATGCACAATGGTGAGCTGTAATCTTTTGTTGTTGGGCCTTCGTTGTTGTTTGACGCTCATAGCAGCAGTGCTGGTAACATGATCACTTACACAATCATTAAATTGTATAATATATAAAAGGCTGAAAAAAATTCTGACTTTTCTCCGATTTTATTTTATGAATATAAAATATAAAAATATACTTTATTACCTTGCACCGTGGAAGAAATCAGTATGATTTGCTTAAAACAGTTTCCTCAACATCTTTGGTAACAATTCCAATGTTATCGTCTCCGCTACTTGGGAAATTGCCTCTAGTTCTGCTGAACGCATTTCCGAATCGTGCAAATACTCCGTAATTACATTAATGGATACAAGGCCTCAGCGTAATGTACATATAATTATCACCGCAAGAAACAAGGGTGGTAATTATGGGCTGTTATAAAAATGTTATTCCACTGTGGGTTATGCTCTCCAGTTTCCAGTACGGAGTGTAAAAAACTCTACTTTAGTAGCAGCTGTCTAAAAATACATTTTATTGAATCGAGGAGAAAAAATCGAACGTAAAGGAATATCTTTTTCTCGAGGTTCCTTAGAGAATTTCACAAACGTATATATACAATATTTTGCTTCTCATGTGTCGAAATTTACTTATTCCAAAACTGAAAACACTATGGAGGATAGAAAATCATCCTTTAGATGCTATTACCTACACTACGTGTTTACGAACATACAGCAAGGTAGGTGCACTATTAGAATATTTCAAATTAACAGATTAATGCTTTAAAATACAGTACGTTATAAAAGGAAATGATTTTTCACGTATGAGTTCAGATTACAACGAATTTTGAAACGATTTCGTAAAATATTTCCCTTCCTTATATTATATACTATATAATTAAAAGGTCAAGACATTGTAACCGGCACGTTGTTTCTTATGCTCGGTTCATGGCCCTGAAATGAAAAAAAAAATAAAGTCGACATTAATCATCATAGTGGCAGGTTCCAATATTTTGGCAGAACCTAAAGAAGCAATGGGGGTACACTGGTCCCTACCAAATTAGGACAAAGATATAAGAATGAATACGGAGTATTTTGTGTTTGGAAATATACCAATGATGTGGTGGAAGTGGACGAACGTGTTGTGTAGCCTACATGTTGTTGTGTTTTGTAATTTATGCTGAACACTTAAATGCTTTTATGGAAGGAGATGGTGCTATTGAGTTGTTACATTTTATTGTAGGGATAGAGCAGTATAGGTACGTTTTGTTGGGGTTTTCTCGTGGTATGCACTTATTTTAGTAAATTTTGCCACCGATAAAGCACTACTGTACTGAAAACTACCATTTTTTGGCCATTACCTCTTCTACTACGTATAATAAGTAGGGAAAGTATTGTATTCCACCCAAAAATTTTATACCGAGATTTCACCGGAAAAAATGTTTTTGAGGCCTCCTGAATCCAACAATTTTTTAGAGAAAGATCGGTATGTGTGTCTGTGAACAACATAACTCAAAAACGAAAAGTTGGATAAGTACCATACTTGATATTTAGATTCAGTATCTCTCAAAGATGCGACACGAAGATTTCCAATAAAAACCCCCTACCCAGGCTACCCTTTACATGGAACATTTTACGAAAATGTTGATTTTCTCAAAAATGGATCTAACAATTTTGATTAAAATATCATATATTTGAGATATTTTCATGAAAAATAAAATGTATACCTTGAATTTTCTGGCAATGTCCCCAAAAGTCCTCTTATTTTTGAATGTCTTTTCCATAACCGTAAGAAATAGAAATTTTTCTACACAAAAAATGTAGATCTCGTTAAAACACACAATTTATATCATATACTTTTTTTGTCGACTGAACCATTTCCAAGATATTCAAAGATATATTTGTTTGAATGTTCCAATACCTATACTTTTTCTCAAATGGGAATTCGATATTTTTTTATATGTCCCGTACATGCAAAGAGAATGGAATGCTCTACATAGCAACCAGATCTTAAAAGATTTTACTATCGCTTAAAGCCCACTATATTCCCCTTGCACCTACAAGAAAATTAGCAATGAGATTAACGATAGTCATGTGGGTGTTACACATAAGATTCTTTTTAAAGAATGTAAACATATTAAATTTGACATATTTTGTAACAAAACAAATTACAAGTCAAATCTCTTAATAATAGTGTGTGGTACTTAAGAACTTAGAAAGTTTTTAAACTTGTTGCGAAAATAAGACGTTTATGATTACAATTTCCGTTTCTGTAAGCCTTCTAAACGCAATTCTTAAAAAATAACATTTAATTTGTTTATATAAAAACATTTGGTAAATTATCCAATCTTTTACTACGTCACCAGGAAACGCTGCACAATGAGCTGCAGTGACCCCAGTTGTGCAACGAAAATGATTTCGTAATTAAAGGAATCGGATAGGAAAGTGCACCAGACCTAACGACTACAAATAGGAGTGAAGGTAGGTATATGTGAATGTAAAAACTAAATACCGGAAGATAATCCTCTACGTTAAGGAGGGATAAAGAGCCCTACCCTACCAATATTAAATTTGCTAATTTCATGACCGATTAACTCAGAAAGTATTAAATATACCAAACTGAAACGTTTACTGGATGTGGATTCATACTGTAATTGTTGACAGGATATAAATAATTAAATAAAGAAATAACACTAAGAGATAATTGCAATAAATAATTTCCGTACATCAAATCATGTATAATGTAATAAGTATGAATTAAAAGATTCGTCCGGAAAGAAGGTAATTAGCAAGTCATGTTAAGAAAGGTCATTAGCATCAGTGAGGAGGGAAAACATTAACTTAAAGATTCTTGGAAGGCACTTTAGAATTAAGTCCAGTACGTTTAAACAATCACATATGCAGAAATTCCGAAAAACAGAAGTGAAAGGTATTTCTGAGAGTTTAGCCAGGCTTCCATAGCAACAACGTAACAGGCACACACGTAAATATTGTAAGATTGGCTTCGCTCAAGAAAGGATGTTGATAGGGGGAATAAAATATTCGGGGATTCGGCACCAATCTAGGGATGAGGAGGGAGGGATGTTGTAAAGGGAGACACCGGGCGTCTGGAGCCAGGAATGACAAGCACAGCAATGACAGGTTCCCTACAGTTTCCAGATTAAGACGACCCGGCAGTCATATAGGCACACCGGGGGGACCTATACAGGGTCCAACGCCCCCCTCCAAGGGGCAGTCCTTATATCCCAGCCGAGGGTGGAGAAAGTTCACAGAGAGCATTCTGTTTCCCTGTCACGCTGCTACCATCGCCGTCACTTTCAACCTTGAAAGAGATCATGCAGGGTGAAGCGTAAACGAAATGATTCATGAAACGAAATAGAGGGACTGGAAATGCTGGGGGTGAAAGAAACCACTCCAGCATTCGCCTGATGCCCCGAAAAAAAAACCCATAGGTTAGAGTGGACGGTCGCCGGGGATCCAACCCGGGATCTCCCAAATGCGGGCCACAGACGTTACCGCCTGAGCCATCCCGCTCGGTGCGCCTTCAATGATAAAATACAGATCAAATTAAAAAGGAAATTCCAATTTATGAGACTACAGAAAAATATAAAAAATGTAATGTTTTGATCATTTTCAACATTCAGTCTCTCCTTAACTAACAGATGCAGTTGACCTGGTAGGCAGTCATGCCTACTGAATGTTTGCTAATAAACAATCACATTTCCCCTTTCGTTGGGACATTAATTGATGTGCAGAAATAAACCAAACATCTTTATTTATAACCTAACATCATCTTTGTCGCAACATATGGTTGCTGTGGCTCCAGAAAATATTCATCTGATGTGTTACACTCACATGACTTTCTCTACTTTTGTAAAACTATTTTACAAACGCTTATTCTCCATATACTTCCATATACTCATATGTTAATCGAGATATCGAGATGTTAATCTTAATGTTAATTTTCTTGTAGATGCAAGGGGAATTGCTAGGCTTTAAGCGATAGTCAAATATTTTAAGAGCTGGTTGCTATGTGGAGTATTCCATTCTTTTTGCATGTCCAGGACATAAAAGAACGAATTTGAGAAAAAGTATACATATTGGAAAATTCAAACAAATAACAAGGAATATCTCGGAAGTGGTTCACTCGACAAAAAAATGTATGTGACATAAATTGTGTTTTAACGAGATCTACATTTTTTGTGCACAAACATTTTATCCATCTCTTACGGTTTACCAGTTATGCAAAAGCCATTCACAATGAAGAGGACTTTTGGGGACATTCCCAGAAAATTCAACAAACACATTTCATTTGTCATGAAAATGTATTAAACATACTATGTTTTAATCAAAATCGTTAGCCATTTTTGAGAAAATCAAAATTTTCGAAAAATGTTCCATGTAAAGTGTAGTCTGGGGTGGGAGAGTTTTCTTGAAAATCTTCGTGTCGCATCTTTGAAAGATACTGAACCTAAATACCAAGTTTAGTGTTATCCAACTTTTCGTTTTTGAGTTATGCTTTTCACAGACACACACACAGACCTTTTTCTAAAAATGCTTTTTTTTTACTCAGGGGGCCTCAAACATATATTTCTGTTGAAATCTCGGTATCGAATTTTTGGGTGGAATGTAATTTTCATCACTTACTATATGTAGTAGAGAAAGTAAAATTCTAGCAGGAAAATTCTTATTTTTAATTTACAGAAAAAACAAAGGATACTACGTTTTTCATGCTCTGGCATTTTAATGGTTATTAAATTTTACGAGTTAAATCTATATTTATTTATTTGTGAAAATGGCATTAGTTTTTTCACTTTTTCCCTGTGTGGTGTTCACAAAAATATGCATGCAAATTTTTTACATAATCCTGAATTTGCATGAAAATGGGTTTTGATCTCCTGGAAGAAAAGCCGGTTAAGGAATTGTCATCCCTTTTCCGGAACTTCTTCATTAATGCCTCGGTAGTTGACGACTTTACGGTTTTATTCCTCCTCTAATTTAAATCATGTGTAGGCGACGCTGTCAACTATTATGTAAAATCCGCACCTTAAGTGGACCTTTGGGTTGCTTTCGGTTTCTGCAGAAACAGTAAGAAGTAAAATATAAAACTATTTAGATCAAATGTTTCTAATAGATAAAATGTAGCAGTCATACAGTTTTTCTAATAGGTATGCGAGTACTAAAACTGTAGGTACATACCGATAAATGATTTTATATCCTGCCCATACAGAAATCGAACAGCTGCAATAAATTTACTCACCGTAGCAGAATGACGCATTAGTACAAGGTAAAAACGCATCGGAGCTTTTGGTAGTCTTTTTACCATTAATTTTACTCGTAATTGTTTCGGAATGTTATTAAAACAGGATAAATAAATGCAGATAACAAACACATCGGCTGTAGATTTAGCATTACCGGAAGCGGATGTTGCTATAGCAACATGACAGTTGAGAGACAGTGTTTTGTTCACGCGATTTTTCATCCCTATTCGAGGAGGTCTCGTTAAACAAAAACGTTTAAAAAATAGTTTAATGTGGGACACATTGTGGCTGTTGTCGCAGAGGAAATCAGATTTTTACATTAAACTCTGCAAAAGGCTAAAACATGTCATTTTTCTGAAAATAATATTTTTGTTGGGTTTTTTTTTTCGTGTCAGAGGTCGAGCTATGAGCAGCAATGCTTTGCATATAAATGAGGGCTTTCTGTGATTTATACACGTAATGCATCATGTTTCGAATGGCGTTTAAGAGCAGCTCATTATAAATTCCTCTTGTATTACCTGGTGCTGCGGGCTTTGTTTTCTGAAACTGAAGTTGACTGGCTTCATTTCGAAATGAGAAATGTTACTGCGCAGTTTTGCTCTTGGTGCAAGAAAGGATTATTAGCAACTACGAGTATATAAATTTTGTCACTCAAACATTCTACTTGCTATGGGTATACGAAATCTTCTATTCTCATAGTTTAAAACTACGAAGGTACATTTTCTCAGAAACCACTAAAGCTACACATGATTTTTATAGTAGTTGTATGAACAGTGATATATTTTACCCTATGTTAGCCTGAACCCTGAAGCTGAAATTATAAAGGCAATAATTATCATAATAATCTGAGAAGGATAGTGATATAAAATAAGTAATAAAATATTTAAAATCAGTGTATGTATAAAAAGGAGAAGTATTGTGAAAATTGTTGACTGTAAAAGCGACAGAAAGACCAGACAGACACAGTTTTGTTAATTAGGGACCAGCCTCAGGTAGAAAGGGTAAATACCATTGAAACAAGTTTTTCCTGGTAACAGCCGAGTACAGCTGCACTTAGCCTGGTGAAGGCCACTCCAAGCATCATGACGCTAAGTTTGAGGGAAGAGAGGGGAAGTTTAGGCGTTGGTTTTCCTTGTGCAGCGTGGGTAGATCAGTCTGTCCTGAGTGCCTGGCGAGTGTGGGACGACAGTCCCGTCGAGTTGTGAACATTGGCGGCGAACATGCTAGAGGGTAGAACGCTTAGCTGTAGTTAATATTCTTCGGTCTTGGTAAAGACAAAGTAGCATCTTATGCATTTAATAGTGATCAGCAAACCTAAAGTATTATTTTAAATAGTGAATAAAAGTGTTCCAAGACAGCGTTTGTGTGTTTCTCTGTACACACCCACGCATACCCTGAGGTTAAGGTTTCATGCTGGAGCAGCCGTGGCAACAGAAGAACCAACCGGGAGGAGACAAGCAGCAACCGTGAGGCAAAGGTATTGCTTCATTGTTGGAGGACGGAGCGTGGCTGCGTCATATTGCGCCTAAACTTGGGGCAGAAAGAATTACCTGCGTCAACCCGTGGTTGGAATCAGTACACGTACTGCCAAAACCTCGGTAAAATCGTGGATTAGGGAAGTACACCAACTCGGGCGGCGAACCTATCCTGGACAACGTCAAGCCAATTTTCACGTGTGCGTCTGTTACGTTGTTGCTATGGAAGCCTGGCTAAACTCTCGGAAATACCTTTCACTTCTCTTTTTCAGAATTTCTGCATATGTGACTGTTTAAACCTACTGGACTTAACTCTAAACTGCCTTCCAAGAGTCTTTAAGCTAATGCTTTCGCTCCTCGCTGATGCTAATGATCGTACTGGTCTTAGCTCCATGCAGCACTCTTTCATTTCTCGATTTGACAGAAACAGGAATAAGGAAAATAGTAGCATTAGTTTCTGAACATGGTCACTTCAGGAAACATTTACGTAAAGGAGGACTCTACAAGGATGAACCCATTTCTAGAATGTGCAAAGAGAATGAGGAAACTGCCTCGCACATCCTCCTTGACTGCCCTGACGAGAGAGAGACATTCTTTCCATAATCAGAGATGATCTAGGAAAGGATGCTGACACTTGAGCCATGATACTTGTTCAGGAAACAGATTTTTGGAAACAATGAAAGCATCCTTTCTAATGGTTTGCACAATAAGTGTTTTAGGCTGAAGCACGGGTGGTCAAAAAAAAAAACGCGCGTCACTTAATCTAATCTAAGTGACAATGTATAGTCATACTGGTGCCATTGACTTGATTTTACGTGTTTTATTTCACGATTATAAATGTTTCTATTTAATTTTAAATATTTTCCTAATTTTTTAGTCATATTTATTTTGTGCTAGTCTTTGATCTTAATAAAAACTAGAAATAATAGCATCAACATTTGCACCAATACAACTTAAAGTCCTTGTAGTTTCATGTTTGTGTGGTAACTAGAAGCACAGAAAATGCACCTTAACCAGGAAAAAAAGTAAACTTACGAGAATCAGTCTGCAAAGTTATGCAACTTAATGCATTTCTGCTCCATAGCTGTTGAACCATGTCGTCCTCCGCGGTGTAGTGGTTACAATGCTAACCTCTAGTTCCCGAGTTCGCGGGTTCAAACCTGGCGGAGGGCGATGGATTTTTTTTCGGGAAAATCCTTAGCATGGCTTTCTTCGGAAGGGTGGTCCCGTGTCGTGGATTTACGGCACGTAAAAGAACCTCAAGCCCGATAAAGAGACCTCTGAGTAAAATTACCTGTCTTTCACCAATATAGTATGGGACGCTAAGCCGTTGAAGAGCGTTCATAACTAAAGCTCAATTTAATTTAATTTTAGTAGCAGAAAACGCACGTGCAGCATTTTATTGAATATTTAAAATTATGCACTTACAGTTATAATATCTTTATAATTGTTACGCCATTTTAAAAAGGAGATTTCAAAGACTAGAAAGTATATATTTTTTAAAATTATTTTTTCAACCCAAAACCCACTCCGTATACACTCAAATTATTAGTTGCGAGACCCATTTCCTTTCGTTACTGCTTAGATACCTAAGGCAGAACAAGCATTGGGTGGAAAAATCAACATCCAGATTCATCGAAATGCACGTTTTGGGTCCCTTGTGTCAAACTATTGTTAGAAAAAGGTTCGTATGCTTGTGTACTATTCACTAGTGTTTTAGCAAGGTGTAGTAGTATATATGGCCATGGGTTAAAAAAACATATCTCTTGTCGACAAAAGAGTATTACTGTATAGGGTTAGATATTTTCCTTTACGTTTGAGCGCTTATAGAGCAGTAATAACATCACTGTCCCTAAAATACCAGTGAACGTATGGCAAGTTCGGTACATGTTGTGGACACAAACCAAAACATTCAGGAAATCCTTTCACCCAAACAAGTTGTTGCATAGAAAGATGTTCATTAGCTATTATTCTTTCGTAAAAGGTCTTCGACATCTTCAAACTGTTGTATATAGCCTTCATAAGTCCTCTTCATTGCCGTCAATTGTCTGAAATTGATAAGTCTTAAGAAATAAACAAAGCTTCGTACAGAAAAACAACATTTATCTCGTTTTAGTTCACCTTTCTTGCTGCATTAGTAATTTCCAAAATATCGTGGCAGTATTTTATATCACAACACTGTAAATGCCAGAGTGATTGTAGTGTAAATAAGCATTATTGTATGACATTGATTTGAGATGTTTGTTAATTATAAGCATTGTTAGGAAATAAGTTTACACGGCCTCACTGAAACTGAGCGGGTAACAATGAGCGAGGGGGTGAGTTGTTTATTAATTAGAAGAGACAAACAAATGACGTCAGATTAGCGCGCTTTTCTTTAGAAATGGAGGGAATTTCTTCCCTAGAGCATATGTGTTCGTAATTTTGATTGGATATAAAAATAGACGCTAATGTTGGCGCGGTTTATTAACCAATAGCAGCTCTGTTATAATGTTTAGGCATGTGGGGTGAGGGAGTATAAATTCCGTGCCAGAGACGGGTAACGCGCAGTTTGACAGAATAATTCACAAGGCAAACGTCGCTCAGTCCAACAGAAGGATTCGCGGGTAATGCGTCGTTCAGTCCAACAGAATGATACAAAGGTTATACGTCGCACAATTCTACAGGATCTCTTGTTTCGTAAAGTTAGTTATAAATGTGAAATACGCGAATTAATAATGTGCAGCAAATAAGTGATTATAGTGATATTTGAAAATATAACAGTTTCAGTCTGGCGTGTATCAAGAGTCAATATGTGAAATTAATTGATTGTGACGGTAATAAAAGTGTAAAAACAAATTCTTTTATAAGTGTTATCTTTCAGTAACGAATCCTTTCCGTTTACACACCCTGTTCAAGAGATATACTCGACTGAGTAGTAATAATAGCTAGCCGGAGCACAATGAACCCAAAATGCAAAATAATAAAACAATAACAGGCGCTCAGAAATAGATAACACGAATTACCGCGACAAATTGGCTCCCATACGTGGGGCAGATAAACATGAAGCATCTTCCAACTACCAACAAATATTGTAATACAATATCCGCCCAATTTCCGTTATTTCAAGTTCGTTTGAATTTTGCAAGGTTGTAAGCGGAGCAGTACACTTTTAAATGCTATGTGGCAGTTTATTTATCAGTTCATGCATAGAGTACGTAACATAATGAATAGTATGTCTTTATTGGCTGCTCTTTAAATAATTGTCTTAGCCTGCAACATTTACAATATTTATTATGATTAATAGGAACTAGCAAAATACGTTTTATGATATTGCACAGCCTTTCAGCCATTGCACAGTCCCATTGGTGCCTTATTCAAGATCAGAGTTTAACTTATTCGATAGTTTTAAAGCATAGTGCTAAAAAACTATACTTTTTTCTCTTACATTCTTTTTTTTTCTATAAGCTCTGCTTCGATTCGACTAGGAATCTAGGTAACCTATTCTCATATATGTTCCTGTTCAGTATTGGCGGTTGGTAAAAACTGTGATGAGATTTGGTGATCTGAGAATTCGGAATATAAAAGAAGCGGTACAAGATACTGGGTGATCAGCTTAGAGCAGAACAGGTTTCGCGGTTCTTAGCCGGCCGGCGGTGCTGCTTACTATGCGCGCTGAGCGGGTGACAGTACGTCCGCGGTAAATATGCTACGGTTTGCCGCATAAGTTATTTCTAACAAAGAAATAAAAAGTAAACACATAAAAATACTCGCATATATCAAGCCAGGAGATGTTGGAAGCGCCCCCTTCGTTGTCAAAGTATATCTGGCACGTGCTTAGGAAAGTGGACATTACACACTGCGGTTTCCTCTGAGAAATGGCAGTAATTTCTTGACGAGTGTTATTTTTAAGTTCCTCTAAAGTGTGTGGGTTTGTTTTGTAAACTTTCTCTTTTAATCCCCCCCCTAGAGATAAAAATTTCAGTGGTTAAATTGGGACATATGTCGTTAGTGATAACACTTCATGGGTTTCCTGTAAGGTAAAGTTGGCTACATGTGCCGCAAAGTCCTGCTGAGAAGTCGCGTAACTTATTTCCCTCTCAGTTAATTCGCCAACAAATGGCCGCAAAATGTCCTGCACACAGCTCACTTTTAATTGTTTCCGCAAAAAAATTCTGACGTGTTACACTCACATGACTTTCTCTACTCTTGTACAAACTATTTTTACAAACGGTTATTCTCCATATGCCTCATGTTAATCGAGATATCGAGATGTTAATCTTATTGCTAGTTTTCTTGTAGATGCAAGGGGAATTGGTAGGCTTTAAGCGATAGTCAAAATATTTTAAGAGCTGGTTGCTAAGTGGAGTATTCCATTCTCTTTGCATTACCAGGACAAAAAAAATGAATAACGAATTTGAGAAAAAGTATAAGTATTGGAAAATTTAAGGGAATAACAAGCAATATCTCGAAAATGGTTCACTCAACCAAAAAAATGTATATGACATAAATTGTGCATTTGTTTTACATTTTTGTGTAGTAAAATTTATTCTATCTCTTATGGTTTACCAGTTATGCAAATGTCGTTCACAATGAAGAATACTTTTGGAGACATTCCCAGAAAATGAAAGTATCTTAAGTATATGATATTTTAATCAAAATCGTTAGAACCATTTTTGAGAAAATTAACATTGTCGAAAAATGTTCCATGTAAGGGGTAATGTGGGGTGGGAGGATTTTCTTGAAAACCTTCGTGTCGCATCTCTGGAAGATACTGAACCTAAATACCAAGTTTTGTGTTTATCCGACTGTTGGTTATGCTGTTCACACACACACACACACACACACACACACACACACACACACACACACACACACAGACACACACACGGACATGTTTCCAAAAATGCTTTGTTTGGATTCAGGGGGCCTCAAAACATGTATTTCCGGTGAAATCTCGGTATCGAATTTTTGGGTGTAATACAATACTTCCGCTACTTACTATACGTAGTAGAGAAAGTAAAAATGGGCCTATTATTCTCTCGTCGCTATCAGCGCACCACACTCCTATTTTCTGGTCATACAGGGGTTCCTGGCGAAGGTGGTTAGGCTTTTCAGCACTCCAATAACGATTGTTTTGTGTATTAATATACCCACTTAGGCGGAACCACGATTCGTCCGAAAAGAAAATTAGATTAAGGTCCTTTGACCGTCATGTACCTGATTTCAAAACCCGTTCACAAATTTGCATCCTTAATGCGGAGTCATCCTGTTTAAGTTCTTGCACTACAATCATTTTATAGGGCTTTAACTTGAGTAACTTTGTAGCCGTTTCAACAGAGGGAAATTTCCATTTGCTGAGGAAGATGTCAAGGATTTTCTAGGAGACCTTCCCAGAGCGTGTCCAATGTTATCTAGACTTTCTTCTATGAGTACTGTACGTGGTTTCTTATGGTTCTTATCAAGAAGACTTCCCCTTTCACGTAATTTATTTTTTTTAATTTACCCCCCGAAGGGGGAAAAGGGCGGGCCCCACACCCGCCCGTCCCGGTGGCGATCGTCCGGCATGTTTGCCGTGCAAACTACATCGTCTCTCTCGTGCAGTTAGTGTCTAACATGCAGGGAGTTGGTTATGAGTTAATGAGTAGGTTAGTCGGGTCCCGCATAAGCACCCCGGTTAATTACGTGATGTGTGTTGCTGGCATGTTTTGCATGCGAGCGCGTCATAGGATGAATTCCCAGGCTGCAGCCATGAACAAGTCCTGAGTACAGCCTGAGGTAATTTATTTACTAACCTATGAATCGTAGTTCGACCTGAAACTTGAAATTATCTCATCACGGCACTCGCAGATTCTGTACGGACGTATGAATCATAAATGAATACTTTTTGGGAAACAGAATACCGGTACCCGAGTAGAACCATTTCACTTAATACGCAATGTATTGCGTCAATTGATAAACACGTGCCAGGTTTACAAGAGTTTAATTCACATTGAAGCCTCGCGCTTCACCGCCGGTAGCTAAGAGCTATGGAACCTGTTCTGCTCTCTGCCGATTACCCAGTATAACGACACATAATTCGAGATGAAACAGGTAAGCCACTTCAGTGATTAAACTAAAAGTACAAAAAATAGCATGTTCTCGCATTTTAATTATCTTACCGCATTCTCCTCTTGCTTAATTTTTGTTTGTGTTATTTAATTGAGCTTGTTGTCATTAGTGATAATTATTTATCGACCTTCGCTCTCGAAATTATCATGACAAGTTTTCCTTAACCTCAATAAAATTACTGAAAAACTATCGTTACTTGTGTTACTGAAGAATATTCTGTTTCATACGTATTAAAAGAGTTTATTATTGCAGGGATTCGTATTTTGGTTTGTTTATTTACTCACAATGACACAATTAATAGAGAAACAGAGAGAATATAATTTACTTACATACCTGACATATTTTATAGACCTAGAAAAGGTATTTGATAGTGTTGATAAGCGGAAATTATGGGAGATATTAGAGAAACATGGATACCCCATTCATATAATAAAATGTATAAAAAGTCTATACCAAGGCACCTGTTTTAAGCTCAATAAACCACATTCTAAAGGAGAATGCACGGTAACTAACCAAGGGGTTAGACACGGGTGTGTATTACCACCTACTCTTTTTAATATCTATATGGACGACATCTTACGTAGATGGAAAGGATGTGCACCAGTTGGAATACTAATAGGGGGAAGGAATTTAAATGTTTTAGCCTATGCAGTGGATTTGCTAATTATACAAAACACAGAAGAGAATCTTCAGAAAGCAACATATGTTTCATGAGATATGTAGAGAATACAACTTTAAGATCTTTGCTCCTAAGACCAAGACAATGGCATTCCAAGGTAAACATCCAATAAGAACACAAATTGTTTCGGAGAATAATATCTTAGAACAAACCCTATATTTCAACTATCTGGAATATGAACTCTCATTTGATACTGATATCAGCTAATTTGCGATACTTTAAAAAGAATACTAAAAACAACAAGGGTCAACACTCGGCTCAAGTTTTATAAAGTAATGGCAGTACCGGTATTATTATTTGGCAGTGAATCCTGGGTAATAAGACAAAAAAAACAATCTGATATGTTACACTCACATGACTTTCTCTACTCTTGTACAAACTATTTTTACAAACGCTTATTCTCCATATGCTTCATGTTAATCGAGATGTTAATTTTATTGCTAATTTTCTTGTAGATGCAAGGGGAATTGGTAGGCTTTAAGCGATGGTCAAATCTTTTAAGAGCTGGATGCTATGTGCAGTACTACATTTTCTTTGCATTACCAGCACAAAAAAATTTAATAACGAATTTGAGAAATAGTATAAGTATTGGAAAATTTAAGGGAATAACAAGCAATATCTCGAAAATGGTTCACTCAACAACAAAATGTATATGACATAAATTGTGTATTTTAACGCGATCTACATTTTTTGAGTGGTAAACTTTTGTCAATCTCTTATGGTTTACCAGTTTACCAAAAGTCGTTCACAATGAAGAATACTTTTGGAGACATTCCCAGAAAATTCGAGATATACATTTCATTTGTCATAAAAATATCTTAAACATATTTTAATCAAAATCGTTAGAGCCATTTTTGAGAAAATTAAAATTTTCTTGAAAACCTTCGTGTCGCATCTGGAAGATACTGAATCTAAATACCAAGCTTGACATTTATCCGACTGTTCGTTTCTGAGTTATGCTGTTCACAGACACAGACACACACACACGAACATGTTTCCAAAAATGCTTTTTTTGGATTCAGGGGGTTTCAAAACATATATTTCCGGTGAAATCTCGATATCGAATTTTTGGGTGGAATACAATACTTCCCCTACTTACCATACGTAGTAGAGAGAAAGTAATAATTGCCGCATACAGGCTACTGAAATGAAATTTCTAAGATCAGTATTAGGACACACTAGACCAACAAAATTAGAAACAAAGAAATACGGGGAAAACTAAATATATTTGCAATACAATATGTGGCAGTAATTTGTATCACAATAATGTAAATGCCAGAGTGATTGTAGTGTAAATAAGCATTATTGTATGACATTGATTTGAGATGTTTGTTAATTATAAGCATTGTTAGGAAATAAGTTTACACGGCCTTACTGAAACTGACAATAATAGCGGGTAACAATGTAGCGAGGGGGTGAGTTGCTTATCAATTATTAGAGACAAGCAAATGACGTCAGATTGGCGCGCTTTTCTTAGAAATGGCGGGAATATCTTCCCTAGAGCATATGTTTTCGTAATTTTTTATTGGATATAAATATAGACGCTAATGTTGGCGCGTTTTATTAACCAATAGCAGCTCGATTATAATCTTTAGGCATATCGGGTGAGAAGGTATAAAGCATGAAGCAGGGGGACAGGTTTTGCACAGTCCAACGGAAGCATTCGCGTGTAATACGTCGTTTAGTTTAACATAAGAATTCGTTGGCTATACGTCGCGTAGTTCAACGGAAGCATACATAAAGTACACGTTGCGCAATTCTACAGAATCTCTCGCGTCGTAAAGTTAGTTATAGATGTGAAATACGCGAATTAATAAAGTGCGGCAAATAAGTGATTATAGTAACATTAGAAAACATAACAGTTTCAGTCGGGCGTGTATTAAGAATAATATGTGAAATTAAAGAAGTGTGACGGCAATAAAAATGTAAAAACAAATTCTTTTATCAGTGTTATCTTTCAGTAAAAACTCCTTTCCGTTTACACACCCTGTTCAAGAGATTTGCTCGACCGAGAAATAATAGCTAGCCGGAGGACAATGAACCCAAAATTCAAACTAGTAATACAATAACAGGCGCCCAGCAAAAGATAACACGAAGTGACCGCGACAAATTGACTCCCATACGTGGTGCATATAAACATGAAGCATCTTCCAACTACTGCTAACAAAGATAAACTTTTAGAAAATAGAAGAAATTGGGAAGAACATTTGTACAGAATGGATATTTCATGGATCCCAAAAAGGATACTTGACTATAGACCAATAGGTAGAAGAGACCCAGGAAGACCTAGATTAAGATCGATAGAGGCTGGAACAGGCCGATTGGCCTGTCAGGAAGAAGAAAAAGGTTTGCTTATGAAATCATTTTAGTTACAGAAGAACTGTGACTTGGAGTAAAGGCAACCATCTACATAACACAAGCCCTTTCTTCTTTTTCACTTCCTATATTCCCCTTTACTATGCCGCACTTGTTGGTCGAGTTTAACTTTGATTAATATTCGCATGAACAGACTGTATTTAATAGAAAAACGGCCAAAAAAACTTGCTTATTCTTTCCTCTCTCCCCCTGTTACACACATACACAGACAAGAACTTTCTATAACTTTTTTAGTGGTTCCATTGGACCTCAAAACCTATATTTCCGGTGAATTCTTGTTATGGTTTTGGGTGGAATGTAATATTCTAAACGGTAGAGAAAATAAGGTATATTGTATTTCCATTTTATACGTTAGTGAGCCTAAAGTAATGCGCAGTAGCTTGCAGATGCCTGGAAAAAAAGATAATAAACAGAGAACAAGTGGGTGAGCGGAAAAGTAAACTCTACCCTTGTGGTTTGCTTACCGCGAGTATGTTGTTCGGAAGTTTTTTTGCATGCAGCTGTTGCTGTAATTACAGAGCAGGCCCTGGAAATGCCAGAGGGCCTTGGTGCTGTGTGGCTCCTTGGCAATTGTTAAAAAGACCTTCACACACTCTGCTGGGGGGGAAAAAGAAGAATGCGATAAAACAACGGCGCTTATTAGGAATTATACTGGCGCCTTCACTTTCTCAACCGGATGTAAATTTTCCATAGTTTAAATACCATGTAAACTGTGTTCACTTAGGGTGTGTACAGACTGTTTAATTTTATTTCATGTTACCGAAATGCAATTTATTTCCAATATTTGTTTGCATAAATATAAAATTGCAGCTAGTCTAATTCACAAAAAAAAAATCTGATGTGTTAACTCACATGACTTTCTCTACTCTTATACAAACTATTTTTACAAACTCTTATTCTCCATTTATTTCATATTACGTGATACATATTAGGAGAAACGATCCTTTGACATGCAAAGAAAATTACATTTTACACATAGCGACCAGTTCTAAAAATATTTGACTATCGCTTAGGACCTACTATGTTCCCCTTGTTTTGTTTAAGCACAGACATATCTCTTAACAGCTGGTTGCTAGGTGCAGCACCATTCTCTTTGCCACAGATTAATACTCTTTGCATATCCAAGACAAAAAAATGAATAACGAATTCCCATTTGAGAAAATAAGTATTGAAACATTCAAGGGAATAACAAGCAATATTTCGAAAATGGTTCACTCAACAAAGAAAATGTATATGACATAAATTGTGTACTTTAACCAATCTACATTTTTGTGTAGTAAAATTTTGTCTATCTCTTATGGTTTACCAGTTATGCAAAAGTCGTTCACAATGAAAAATACTTTTGGAGACATTCCCAGAAAATTCAAGTTATACATTTTATTTGTCATGAAAATATCTTAAACATATGAGATTTTAATCAAAATCGTTAGAGCCATTTTTGAGAAAATTAAAATTTTCGAAAAATCTTCCATGTAAAGGGTAATCTGGTGTGTGGGGATTTTCTTGAAAACCTTCGTGTAGCATCTCTGGAAGACACTGAACCTAAATACCAAGTCTGGTGTTTATTCGACTGTTTTTTGAGTTACGCTGTTCAGAGACATACAGATAGATACACGCACGGACATTTTCAAAAAATACTTTTTTTGGATTCAGGGGGCCTCAAAACATATATTTCCGGTGTAATCCCGGTATCGAATTTTTGGGTGGAATACAATACTTCCCCTACTTACTATACGTAGTAGAGAAAGTAAAACTTACCCTTGCCTCATGATGTATGTACTAAAATATCCAATACTGAATGCTTATTATAGCCCCGACTTAGCACCAAATGAGTTTCAGTTCATTTTTGTTTGTGCAATTGGAAAAATGTAGTTACCTATTAGCCTACAATACTCTGCATTTGTAATACCTATGTAGAGTTTGTCTTAACGTGGCATTGTTGGATCACTAATTGATGCCCAAGTTCTTTTTTTCTCCTTTATTTGTTTTACGTCGCTTTAACTACTTGGTGATATCACGACGGATCTGTTAGGAGATGCCTCGGGGATCGGTCTGTGGCGGATAGTTAATCTTCTAGGTCTCATGCGTGTTACATACCATCATCTGTCCACAGAGGCCTTGTGCTAGGCAATTGTATCTCTGCTTCTACACGTGCTGGGCAGATGGCATTAGGGTGCTGCCCGGTCTATCTTCTTTCATTATCTATGTATAGATGGCAGAGCATTCGTTATTACCATGTATTTTCAGTTTTATATTGTTTTAGACTTAAGGTGGAACTTTGGGTCGTGGTTTTAAGTATCTAATCCGGTATTTATCTTGGCAACTGAGGAAAACAACGACAAGCGGAGTCACATTAGTCGGTCCATAGGATTTGAACCCGGGATCTCCTGAATACTGGCCACAGACGTTACCGCCTGAGCCATCCCGCAGTTCTCTCCCAAGTTCTTGTGTGGCATTTCCTAGAATGTATTATTTAAATCATTTTCAGGGATTAGACCTGTTCCGGTCACGTGGAACTTCAACTTTTTCACTCCATCTCTTCTGTGTTGAACCACCCCCCCCTCCCATTGTCTGTTCTTCTAAGAGTTCTAGCGGTTGACCTTCTGTCAACATGAACTTTGCATCTAGGATCTCGGAAGTAATTTGATTTTATTTGTAAGTTTAAAAATACCTAATTCGTTCCTGATATCCTTTTTTATGTGTGTGAGAGGATGTGTGTTTGTTTGGAGGAATATGGCTTACCTAGGACTATTTTTGCTCTTGCTGTATCCTTTCCTCTGCAAGCTGATACTTTAGTTACACATTTTAACTTAAATTTGCAACTTATTCGACTTAGAAAGTTTAAAAATATTTTTTTTTCAGATTGTCTTCCGAACTCGAAATTACCGCTTGATTTTATACAAATATCATTGTATCACTTCTCTCTTATAAAATATGAGTATTAATTAAATAATACGTTTATTAAAGTGCCTCTAGTATGTTGAAAAATCATATCATTGGTATTTAAATTCATTTCGTCATATGTAAAATCAGGCGAATCAGCCGCTCATATTTTTTTGTTAGGTATGCACTTCGTTAAGCCTTTAACGACGAAATGGGCAACATTCTGGTGCATGCCATCCATAAAGTAACTTCTCACTGCAGGCTTACTGTACAAGTAAAATGGGCTCTATGAAGAGGACCGTTATGAAAGCACGTGGTTTTAATAACGCACTTATAGTTGGATCTGTTTTACGACGATATTAAATGGTCGTGATATGTGGGCAGGTGCAATACAACACAATGTGCAATGAAGACTGATAATAACAATTCCAGTAATAAGACAAACAATCCTCCAATTGCGAAATGATAGTGGTCTGCTTTCAAAGTACAGCTTCTTCCTGCTATACTTGATGATTAACGAGGGCGATACTGAACATTTTTAGAAAAAATTAATTTATTTATATTTGACAGCTACGCTCTATGTTTTGCGAGTTGTTTGCGTGTAGTTTGTTCGATTTGCTCTAATAGTTTGTTAATTACCAAACATTTAAAGATTTTATGTTCATTCAAAAATGAATTTGACTAGAGAACATTTCTGGGCTATGATTTTTTACGATTTTAAATCGTATTAACGCCTAAACAATGTGAAAATCGGCTTAGTAATGCATTTGGCGAAGAATCCCCATTAAGGCAACAATTTGTAATTGATACATGAATTCAAAAGAGATCGGTTTTTCTTAGTGATGAATTTCGTGAAGAACGCCCAAGAGCTGCTGTTACTGATGAAAATATTGCCGCTGTTCGAGCAATGCTTGAGGAAGATCGACGAACATCTTATGAACTTATTTGGGCGACATTGGGCATTGGTATGATTCAAATCATTTTACATCAATAATTAGACGTGAGAAAACTTTGTTGTCGATGGATTCCGCATAAACTGACTCCCGATCAAAATCAACAGCGCATTGATTGGTGCAGAAAAACTCTGGAAAAATTACAAGGCGCAATTCAAATTTTGTTTGGGATATTGTTATTGGTGATGAATCTTAAATTTATTGTTATGATCCTGAAAAGAAAAGTCAGTCGGTCTTTCGAACAGAACCTAAGCCTTCAAAAGTCTGACGAATTCGCAGTCCTGGTAAGAAGATCGTTGCTAGTTGTTTTTTTTAACGGGCCATATTGCCACTAAAGTATTAGAAGATAGACTGCCGATTACTACACAAAAATAACAGCTGAGTATTTGGACCAACTGAAGGTCAGCACCATGGACTCTCCACCATACACCCCGACCTAGCATCTTGTGATTTTTTTTTGTTTGCAAAAATTGAAGATAAAATGAGTGGAATCAGTTTTTCGTCATTAGGATAAAGCAGTGGAACATTATAAAAACCTGGTTTCTGAAGTGTCTCAGGAAGAGTGGCATTATTGCTTTAAAGACTGGTTTCATCGAATGCAAAAATGTAGGATTTGTGTTAAAGGAGAATATTTTGAAAAACAATAAAATAATTTAAATTATTTAAAATAATCCTTGTTTGATTTTCTAAAAATTAAAAAAAGGAAAAGAAAGGCATATATTTTCATTTGACTTCAAATTGAAATTGAAATTGAGTGTTATTTATGGACGCTCTTTAACTACTATGGTTCTTAGCGTCCCATTCTATATTGGGCGAGAAACACCGGTAATTTTGCTCAGAGGCCTCTTTATCAGGCTTGAGGTTCTTTTACGTGCCGTAAATCTACGACACGGGACCACCGGCTTTACTTCCCTTCCGAAGGAAGCCGTGCTAACGATTTTTACGCCCGAAAAAATCCATCGCCCTCCGCCGGGTTTGAACCCGCGACCTTGGGAACTAGAGGCTAGCACGGTACCACTAGTCCACGGAGGACGACATCATTTGACTTCACAGATATGTTTGGATCACACTTGACTTCACAGATATGTTTGGATCACACGATTTTTACTTTCTCTACTACGTATGGTAAGTAGGGGAAGTATTGCATTCTACCCAAAAATTCGTTACCGAGATTTCATCGGAAATACATGTTTTGAGACCCCCTGAATCCAAAAAAAGCATTTTTGGAAACATGTCCGTGTGTGAGTCTGTGAACAGCATA
Source organism: Deroplatys truncata (assembly GCA_030765065.1). NCBI lineage: Eukaryota > Metazoa > Arthropoda > Insecta > Mantodea > Mantidae > Deroplatys > Deroplatys truncata. The sequence goes on from CM060975.1 coordinate 101,568,191, forward strand.
ACTCAGAAAGGAATAGTCGGACAAACACCAAACTTGGTTTAGGTTCAGTATCTTCCAGAGATGCGACACGAAGGTTTTCAAGAAAATCCTCCCACTCCAGATTACCCTTTACATGGAACATTTTTCGAAAATTTTAATTTTCTCAAAAATGGCTGCAACGATTTTGATTAAAATATCATATGTTTAAGATATTTTTATGACAAATAAAATGTATATCTTGAATTTTCTGGGAATGTCTCCAAAAGTATTCTTCATTGTGAACGACTTTTGCATAACTGGTAAACCATAAGAGATAGACAAAATGTTACTACACAAAAAATGTAGATCGCATTAAAATACGCAATTTATGTAATATAATTTTTTTTGTTGAGTGAACCATTTTCCAGATATTGCTTGTTATTCCCTTAAATTTTTCAGTACTTATTTTCTCAAATGGGAATTCGTTATTCATCTTTTTGTCTTGGATATGCAAAGAGTATTAATCTGTGGCAAAGGGAATGGCGCTGCACCTAGCACCAGCTATTAAGAGATATGTATGTGCTTAAAGGCTACTGTATTTCTATATTGCCCTTGTAAATATATATTCCCCTTACATCTACAAGAAAATTAGCAATAAGATAGTCTGCAAATGTTTATCTCGATTAACATGAAGTAGATGGAGAATAAGCGTTTGTAAAAATAGTTTGTACGAGAGTAGAGAAAGTCATGTGAGTATAACACATCAGATTTTTTGTCCTGGTAATGCAAGAGAATGGAATACTCCACATAGCAACCAGCTCTTAAAATATTTTACTATAGCTTAAAGCCTACCAATTCCCCTTGCATCTACAAGAAAATTAGCAAGAAGATTACCATCTCGATATCTCGATTAACATGAAGCATATGGAGAATAAGCGTTTGTAAAAATAGTTTCTACAAGAGTAGAGAAAATCATGTGAGTGTAACACATCAAGATATTTTTTTTTTTTTTTTTTTTTTTTTGCATTATGATAGCAGATTATCAACCGAAAGGTTAACGAGATATGAATAAGAATGTAATTCTCTGAAGAGCATTAAAACAAGATTACAAGATATATTGAATGCCGCCTTTCAGCTTGCGGTGTCGCACAGGTTTTGCCAATCCTTCTCTATGTATTTCATAGACGAGTACGTTGATAAAGCTCCTCGAGTCGAAAGCGTAGGCATACAAGCTCATTTTCTATGCCAGGAGGGATATCCACAGAGACGACAACCAACAGCAATTAATACTTTCTGGAATGTTGAAAGACGTCTGCGTAGAACGACGTCACTTGCAAGGATGCCTCCTGTTAGAGACGCACCAGTGACGTGGTTTTGAATGCCATCCTGAATAATCCACATACAAATGCACGGGTAGTTGTCTTCTGTGTACTAATAACATCATCCCTTTCGTTTGCGCCTACACCAAGAATTCCACGGGAGAGAATTTCGAAGCCTGACTGAAATTCTGTGAAAGGATGCTTGGCCAAGTGGCAAATGATATGGGGCTCATATGCATAACCTGTCTTCTGACGAATGCAGATTCCAGGCAGGGGAACTTAAATCGCCAATAATATACATTATTCAACTGTAGATAACCTCCAACACGTAAGAGAAACAGCATTCCAAGTGCCTGCTTTTGCATCTGAGCACCTTTTTGTGCTATATATCTCTGAGGGACATCTAAAAGCACTCTAAACATGCAATGAGCTCCCACTGCTGTTAAAGGACATAATACTGGTGGAGCAAGTAATACGTGCTTTCAACACTAAAAGGGGGATGGTTGTCTGCAACAATCTAAATATGGCAGTTCCTGGTAATTGGATGGGAAAACAAGGACCAGTCTAATGGCCAACCAGAACACCAAAACTAACGCCTCTAGACTTGTTCCTTGGTGGGGGCATTTAAAAAAATCTGATGTATTACACTCACATGACTTTCTCTACTCTTGTACAAACTATTTTTACAAACGCTTATTCTCCATATGCTTCATGTTAATCGAGATATCGAGATGTTAATCTTATTGGTAATATTCATGTAGATGCAAGGGGAATATGGTAGGTTTTAAGCGATAGTCATATACTATAACGCTGGTTGCTATGTGGCGCATTGCATTCTCTTTGCATGTCCAGGACATAAAAAAATGGATAGCGAATTTGAGAAAAAGTATAAGTATTGGAAAATTTAAGGGAATAACAAGCAATATCTCGAAAACGGTTCACTCAACAAAAATGTATATGACATAAATTGTGTATTTTGACGCAATCTATATATTTTGTGTAGCAACATTTTGTCTATCTCTTATGGTTTACCAGTTATGCAAAAGTCGTTCACAATGAAGAATACTTTTGGAGACATTCCCAGAAAATTCGAGATATACATTTCATTTCTCATGACAATATCTTAAACATATGATATTTTAATCAAAATCGTTAGAGCCATTTTTGAGAAAATTAAAATTTTCGAAAAATGTTCCATGTAAAGGGTAGTCTGGGGTGGGGGGATTTTCTTCAAAACCTTCGTGTCGCATCTCTGGTAGATACCGAACCTAAATACCAAGTTTGGTGTTTATCCGACTATTCGTTTCTGAGTTATGCTACACACAGACACACACACACACACACACGGACATGTTTCCAAAAATGTTTTTTTTGGATTCAGGGGGTCTCAAAACATGTATTTCCGGCGAAATCTCGGTATCGAATTTTTGGGTGGAATACAATACTTCCCCTACTTACTATACGTAGTAGAGAAAGTAAAAAGTGTACTGAGAGAACCTAGAAGATCTAAAAAGCCTACGCAAACGTATCACGGTGGGCTTTAAATCAAGACAACTGCCAGTTACAACGAATAAGAATTCCCAATCAATAGCATGCCCGAGTATGCATTAACTAAACAGGTTACCAGTTCGAGCAGTTGATTCGTTAGAAGATCCCTATTCGGACATTTTTATTGCTATCCACCGGCAAAACTTGACCAAGTCTTAACTTTTTTAAACTTAAGATACCTTGCCAGGATACAATCGAAACACTGAAATTAAGCACAGAAGATTATTACTATTACTATTATTATACACGATAATTTATGAAGAACTGACACATTTATTTCTTTAATTCTTTCAAAACGAGTTATGCTAGCGATAACTTCTTATACCTAAAATGCAGAGGAATTTTGGGAGATTATGTACCTCTATAGCAAATGTTGAAAATGTCCTCCATCCTGCATAAGGCACAACTCAACACGTCGTTCCATGTTACTGGCCACTCGCTGGAGGACTCTGTTGTCAATACCTTGAATCTCCTGTGTAATGTTGTGTTTCAGATCGTCCAATGTCTGGGGACGTGTGGCAATGTCAAATCCGGAGATCTCGGTGGCCACAGGTTCTTGGAAATTATTCGGTCGTCAAAGAAACTTCCAATTAGTGCCATGGATTCTTTGATGTATGGCATGTAGCGTCGTCCTGCTGAAAATATCCTTTACTCAGCTCCACATCGTCTAGTTGCTCAGCAAACTCCATGAAAATTCGTCGGTACTTTGCAGTGTTCACATTGTTAAAAAAGTTGGTCCCACTATTCTCTGTGCGGATATTGTAGTAATATCAAACTGAATACGTTTACAATACATTGCTGCAACTAGGTACTGCAACTAGGTACCAAAACTGTAGCGCAGTGTTAAACTGCTTTAAGCTTGAGTTAGGGTAAAAAATAAAAATTATATCTTGAATATCTTGCAATTGCCTGTAAAGTCCTCTTATTCTCATTCTCAACTTGTGACATAATCAGCTGTTGTTTCTGCTTGCTGCATGGAAAACATGATATTTAGTTTGAAATAATTTCTAAGCAGATATTTATCTAGATAAATGTGAATGTGAATAGGTGAACCACTTTTTATATGAAGGTATTATGCTTATAGTTTTTAATTAGTACCTGTAAAAAGACCTGTGAGTGTTGCACGTAAGATATTTCTGTTTCCTCTCTCTTAATTTTATTTATTTTTTTTTTTTTGCCTTCTCTGTAACTTATCTTGTTTTCATGCACACAAGAATTTGTCGATGTTTATAAATCAGCAGGTTACTAAGTTGCAGTCAGTAATAGGTACTAAGGTATGCGGAATATAAAGAAGATACAATTTATCTTAAATAGAATGATAATGACCTCTCATCCAGGTGAAATGAGAGGTCCAATAACCTATCACGCATTCAATGCATTTAATGATTTACTACATCACCTGGCATTGTGACCTTGTCAGGACCGCACTGTGTTCTTGAGAACCGTTACGTTAACCGAATACACAAATATTAATCGATTAATTGCATCTCTTATAGACGTCCTTCTAAATATCTCCTTGAGGGTCTTGCCTTCCTATCCTTGTCACGTCGAAAACTGGTTTCCGCTGGCGAGGGCAGGTTTAAACGGTCGTTCAATGAATTCCTTCACATAATCCAGCTGTCTCATTGTTTATAGATCTTGTCACAATTTCTTCAGCATTCGAAAAATGGTTTTACGATTTTTATTCGGTGGACAACTGATATTAAGTTTTAATTTATTTGCAACTTACTTAATAGTAGGTACAGGAAACTTTATTGCATTTCGCCCAAAATCCATATCGTAATTTCACCGGAAATGCATGTTTTGGAAGCCATGGAAACCAACGGAAAGCATGTTTACTTTCTGCAGTAAGTAGAGGAAGTACTCCATCCATAAGATCAATGTCAAGAACTTGACTGGAAATAAATGTTTTGAAGTCCCCGAATTGTGTGAACAACATAACAGCAAATGAAAGGTGGATAAATACCAAACTTTCCATTTAAGTTCAAGATGTTCTAAACACGAGATATGAGGATTTTTAAGAAGATACTCCATTCCAGGGAACATTTTTTTCGAATTCTTTTTCTTAAAAGTAGCTCTAACAATTTTGACAAAAATACAATATATTTAAGATGCTTATATGCCAATGCTTATCTTGAATTTTCTTGGGGATAGCCTGTGAACTCTTCATTTGAAGGGGAATATTGTATAATTTTAAGTGGTAAACTTTCAGAGGTAGAAAAAATTCTGATGAGTTACACTCACATGACTTTTTCTACTCTTGTACAAACTGTTTTTACAAACGCTTATTCTCCATATGCTTCATGTTAATCGAGATGTTAATCTTATTGCTAATTTTCTTGTAGATGCAAGGGGAATTTGTAGGCTTTAAGCGATAGTCAAATATTTTAAGAGCTGGTTGATTTCTGGAGTATTCCATTCTCTTTGTATGTCCAGGACAAAAAAACGAATAACGAATTCCCATTTGAGACAAAGTATAAGTATTGGAAATTTTAAGGGAATAACAAGCAATATCTCGAAAATGGTTCACTCAACAACAAAAAATGTATGATATAAATTGTGTATTTTAACGCGATCTACATTTTTTGTGTAGTAAAATTTTGTCTATCTCTTATGGTTTAACAGTTATCCAAAAGTCGTTCACAATGAAGAATACTTTTGGAGGCATTCCCAGAAAATTCAAGATATACATTTCATTTGTCATGAAAATATCTTAAACATATGATATTTTAATCAAAATCGTTAGCCATTTTTGAGAAAATTAAAATTTTCAAAAATTGTTCCATGTAAAGGGTAATCTGGGGTGGTGGGATTTTCTTGATAACCTTCATGTCGCATCTCCGGAAGATACTAAACCTAAATACCACGTTTGGTGTTTATCTGACTGTTCGTTTCTGAGTTTTGCTGTTCACAAACACACACACACACACACACACACACACACGGACATGTTTCCAACAATGCTTTTTTGGATTCAGGGGGTCTCAAAACATGTATTTCCGGTGAAATCTCGGTATCGAATTTTTGGGTGGAATACAATACTTCCCCTACTTACTATACGTAGTAGAGAAAGTAAGAAAGAGCACTACACAAAAATTGTAAACTCGTTAAAACACGCAATTTATTTCAAATAAGTTTTTGTGGCATCAGCCATTTCCGAAATGTCGTTTTTACTTTCTCTACCACGTGCATAATAAGTAGGAAAGGTATTGATCTCCACCCAAATTTAGCATGTTTAGAAAAAGGTCCGGTGTGTGTGTGTGTGTGTGTGTGTGTGTGTGTGTGTGTGTGTGTGTGTGTGTGTGGGTGTGTGGGTGGTGTGTGTGTGAGAACAGCATAACTCAAAATCGAACAGTCGGATAAGCACCAAACTTAGTATTTAAGTTCAGTATCTACTAAGGATGCGAAGATTTTCAAGAAAATCCCACCCAAGCTGTGCTTTACATGTAACATTATTCGAAATTTTTTATTTTCTCAAGAATGGCTGTAACGATTTTGATTAAAATACCATTTATTAAATCTATAAACATAACAATTAAAACGCATATTTTGAATTATCTGGGAATAGCCTGTGAAGTCCTTTTCATTCGGAAGGAATTTTGTATAATCTTGTATAAGTAGTAAACGTTTAGCGATAGAGGAAAACGTTCTGCACAAAAAAAATTGATCTCTTTAAAACACACAATTTGTTTAAAATAAGTTTTCTTGTGGCATAACCCATTTGTGAAATATCCATTATTAATGGTTCAAATTGTTCATTACTTTGTCATTCTCGTAAAAGTCCTGTCAACATTCAGATATTTCTCGCAATTGCATGTAAACAGTACGGCCAGTATATAGCGCTAGTTTTTAAACATTTGACTATCGCTGTTTTCTTTGTATCTATAACGAAATGTGTAATGTAATTATTTCTGCAAAAGTTTATTTGGATTAGAATGCAGTAGATATAAAAATAATAAGCTTAACTAAGACTGGTTTGTATAATAAAGGATAGAGTATACAGAAAGTCATTTGAATGTATCACATCAGATTCTTTTAAAACAAGTGTGCTCTCCTTCATATAATCTTCTGGATTGTTTTCGGCAGCAGAGCACTAACTACCTCATTGCTCACGTTATAACTTTTGGTACTTCAACATTATCCATATTGCATTTAAATTTCTAGTGTAAACAATGCAATCGATATAAGCAACAACAACGTTGCTAAGCATATCCTTTTAATAATTCCAAATCCCCTTTCCCTTGTCAATAATTCCAAAGCACCTCAGTGAAATAGATCCAGCGATTCAATAAAAAAATCTGATGTGTTACACTCACATGACTTTCTCTACTCTTGTACAAACTATGTTTACAAACGCTTATTCTCCATCTACTTCATGTTAATCGAGATAAACATTTGCAGACTCTATCTTATTGCTAATTTTCTTGTAGATGTAAGGGGAAAATATATTTACAAGGGCAATATAGAAAAACAGTAGCCTTTAAGCACATACATATCTCTTAATAGCTGGTTGCTAGATGCAGCACCATTCCCTTTGCCACAGATTAATACTCTTTGCATATCCAAGGCAAAAAAATGAATAACGAATTCCCATTTGAGAAAATAAGTATTGAAAAATTTAAGGGAATAACAAGCAATATCTCGAAAATGGTTCACTCAACAAAAAAAAATGTTTATGACATAAATTGTATATTTTAACGTGATCTACATTTTTTGTGTAGTAAAATTTTGTCTATATCATATGGTATACCAGTTATGCAAAGGTCGTTCTCAATGAAGAGTAGTTTTGGATACATTCCCAGAAAATTCATGATATCCATTTTATTTGTCATGAAAATATCTTAAACATATGATATTTTAATCAAAATCGTTAGCCATTTTTGAGAAAATTAAAATTTTCGAAAAATGTTCCATGTAAAGGGTAATCTGGGGTGGGTGGGATTTTCTTGAAAACCTTTGTGTCGCATCTCTGGAAGATACTGAAACTAAATACCAAGTTTGGTGTTTATTCGCCTGTTCGTTTCTGAGTTATGTTGTTCACAGACACACAGACGGACATGTTTCCAAAAATGCTATTTTTTGTTTCAGGGGGTCTCAAAACATATATTTCCGGTGAAATCTCGGTATCGAATTTTTGAGTGGAATACAATACTTCCCCTACTTACTGTACGTAGTAGAGAAAGTAATAAATAACATGCGACAATTTAGCTCAGGTCGTGAAAAAAATAGTGTATACACCACAGGATGGAAATAGATTTTTCCCCTCAGTACATTTGTAGCCCTCGGGATAAATCCCTCCGGCTCCAATTATGTACCTCGTGGAAAATCATATGTTTCTCTCCCTTAAGGTATAATGTACTATTATGGATTTAGATTTTATAGAGAGCATGAAATTTAATCCTGGTGTTTCCTTTCTCAGGATGTTCTTTGGCTGTGAACACTGGCTAATTTTAAAATCGGCTATAATTTTAAATGCAACTCTTATTCTCAGTAATAATGCCTAAATAGTTGGACCATTTTTGTTTTTTAAAGTTCAGATATCTTATTCGCTTCTGCTTAATAACAGAGGCATAACTATGTATAACATGTTTGTTAATGTACTAAGCGAAACAATGCAGAGTGTTTGCGTCTATCTGTTTCATTTCCTCTACCGCTAACCTCCGTTGGAGACTGTATTGCATTCGATGTCGAAATTTCATTGGAAACATTAATTTTAATGCTCTCCGAGTCAATGTTACTCTTATTTATATTTGCTTAAAAGTGGCGCTAACGATTTTGATGGAAATAACGATTGAGATGTTGCCATTGTAAATAAGTTGCATATCATGATTTTATTTAACTAGGAAACCCTAAGAGATAGACAATAACGCAGCATGCAGATCGTTAAAATATTGTAACAAACGAGAACAGCTGTTGGTAAACACGCTTTATTAGTCACGTATGTGCTTAGCGTAGCACAGACTTCACACTTGAGACACCTTTGACACGAATTTGAGAACAGAACACAACTGATCCGTCAAATCGAATTAAAACTGAACTGTTGAGGCATAACAAAGAACTCGTTTGTATAGGCGTCATATACAAAGCGAAATATGCTAGAAAGGGAGGCTACTGGAACATGGCCGAAAGGAATGTTCTTGAACGGGGAAGCGGCATTGATGGACTATTATTCCACGCTGGTAGTTCTTCCGACGTCCGGTCAAAGGCCCCACCAGGTGCCGGGCCGGAAGTCGCTTACGGGCGACCCTCAGGTAGCTTCGCGCTGCACGGTCGCAATATACAATTTAAAATACCTCGTGGCTTCAATCATTTTTAGATATTCATTAATGAACAATAAATGTATTGCTAGAATATAGAAATTACGTAGTTACAATTGTACTTAACTCTCCAGCACCCACTGGAAGAGAACAAACAGTACAACATAATATGTAAAACTACACTGTGTAAGTTGTAGTAATAAAGGAATGCACTTATTTAAAGTAAAAAGTAATATCAATTGCGTTTTCGGGAATTTAGGTATTAACTTTAAAGTTTTAGACCAAAAATTGCTACTGTGATAAGCTATAGCTGAAGTACATCTAATTTCTGACTAACATCTCCGATTTTTTCCCCTGTATCTGTTTCCGAATACACGTTAAATATAGTCTGATTTATTGTACAAAGTTCAATAAGACGTTGTTATAAATTTGTCACTGTTTGTTTGAATTTTTCAGATATTTAAACATTGAAATCTTTCCAGTGTAACAGATTGGACAGTCGTGCAAAATTTTTCAACACAGTAATTGTAAATTTGCACCTATGAGTAGCAGTTATTGAAACCCTAAGCAAACAGCGAATTATTTGAATAAAAAATGCATAATATGGCTTTAAAAATTCACAATTTAATTTATGAGCCATGGAACATGGCCGACTTCTCTGAATCCTTCGAGAGTAGGATTAAAAGATTTAAAATAAAATAGTTTGTCGAAGTTGAAAGTATTTGCATGCTAATTTCCTGCACTTACTTAATGCATAAGACAGTATTTATTAATGGAAAGTGTAACTAGTGAGCAACGTTACTTTTCTGGCAAACTTGACTGAAAATGTGTATTTCATTAAGCTCCAATATACATTTTCCCATTACCTAACAGTTTCATTGTTTTACCATTTGTCATACAAACATTAACTAATCAGTTTATAAAGAAAAGCAGTTTCTGGTTTCATTTTGGGTATGTTGAGATACAATTATATTAATTGTTTTTCTACTAGCAACTAGGTTAACCAATCCCTAAAATTTAAAAAAGCCCAAAGCACTTGTGAAAAGGGAGTATGTTTATAAATTAATTTATTGTATCTTTGCTTCAGTATAGAAAACAGTTAATGCTATACTAAAAAAAAAAACAGAAGACAAATGTTGACTTTGCATATAGAAAGAGTTTTTTTTCTTTTTGTCTGTTTTGGTTTTATATCAAACAATATGCTGTGAAACGTGATTGTTCTTTTCTCAGAAGCTTATGCAAACAGTATACAATATTAAGGCTTGGTATAGATCAGGATATCAGCTTAAAAATATATACAAAGATGAAATAATAACGCCTGGAGAAAGTTGAGAGGTAATTAAATATTATATTTTTATTTCATTTTATTGTAAATAATATTTTTATCTGGAACAAATACTTATGGTAAATTCTGCTTTTTGTAAGAAAATCCTTTTTGAGCCTCGGCATGAAAGAAAATTAGAACATACAGCATTATTTTATTGTATGTTAGTATATGCTCTTACATTTATGGATAAAAATATTTGCAGTAGTGAAATTTTACTAAAGGAAAACAGAAAACTTTTAATGTAAAAAGTTATGTATACAATTTCGAACACCCTTAATGGAATAATCTTTGGATTCTTTATTGCTCTCCTTTTCTCTTTTGACATGATTTCTACTAGGTTTACATTTTGAAAATATGAAAAAGAAGGTTTTGAAGTATAACATAATTTTTTCTGAGAAATTAGTAATAACTTCCTTTAGCAATTAGAAGGTAATTTTTCCATGGCAGTCTTTTTCTTGTCACAAATATACGATGTTTGGAGGAGGGCGATGGCAAACTTTCTCGTAGCCATTAGCTCTGCCTGTTACGATGAGAGGTCGTAAAAAGTGTAAAAGTTGCGGGAGTCTGTATTAAGGCAGGGTGTATCTGGAAGGAGAAGTCGTAGTTTTTATATCGACCAGGGAGTCCAAAGCTCTGTGCTCATATATTTTGCTCGCACTGCCTCGCCCAGCAGAGAAACAGAGCGTTACTTTCACTTACAGGCCTCTGAATGTTTGCAAGAGTAAACCAATTCGACACAGGGGACAGTTTTTCCTTCCTATTAGCTCTGTATCCTTGAAAATGTTAGGGTTAGGGTAACAGGGCAGGGCAAAGTTCGGGCAATCGCATGCCAAATAATGGCTGTAGTGTTGTCGGACTGTGTCAATAACTAGGCTCAGATGTTGACTTATAAATTGCCTAAAACGACCTAAAAATATCCTACTTCCAACTTAATATATGAAAACAAGAACGCAAAAATATTATGAAAATTAATATTTTTAAAAATTTCATTTTTATCACATATTTAAATGAATATAATGCTTGCGGTTAGGCATGAATATCATTACATCAGGCCTTTGTTAAAAGCGAATGTATGCCATTTTTTCCAAATTGTGTTATTTGCGAACTCCTGAAATACACGAATGCACACATATATTGCAGTTAAGAGATTGATGCACTTAATTTATCACTCAAACGTTAATCTTTGAAATGTAGTTACACATTTTTGTTTGAAAAATACAAATTCTGGTAGTATAAAACATACAATGCGAAAAATTGTATAAATAAAATGCTTCCTTCAAATATTTTAAATCAAAACACTTCATGTTAATCTGTAGAAATAATTTTTGTCTTTTGGAACTGAGAAAGAATGGTAAAAATGTAGTGAAAAGAAATAAAAAAAAATTGAGACTTAAGGAAGGACTAAAAAGAACCAGTAAGCACAGTAAAAGCCGCAGAAAAAAGGCAAAAAAAGGATAAATAAAACCCACCATTTTCTGGACTTTAGTGACCCAAAGTGAACATATATAAAGTTTGATCTCGTTTTCGGACACTCAAACAGAAAAACATTTTTCCTCAACTTCCGAGCCTTAGTGGCGTGATTTCTCTGCAGTGAGCAGGAAATACGAGCATCTAGTTCAGCAGCAATGATGAGGCAGAGGGGTTTTAGAAAATAAATTATTCAGCTAGGAACGCACCGAGGATTGGTGGCGAGAGAAGGTGGAGGCGGTTGTGACCTTCCAGTGTTCTCTGTAAACAAGTACAGTTTGAAGTCAGCACACACTACTTCGATAGCGAGAAACCAGAATTAAGTAGTATTAAAAGGAAAAGTCTGATATATTGCATTCACATGACCTTCTATACCCTTTATCGCTTATTAGTGGGCATATAAATTATCCTTGTGAAAGTTCATTTTAATCCAGATAAACATTTCTGGAAATAGCTACATTACACATTTCATTATAGATACAAAGGGAACCGCGATAGTCAAATGTTTAAGAACTGGACGCTATACGCTTGCCTTAAAATTCCACACTGTTTCCATGCAATCGTGAGGAAATCGACACGGCTTGAAAAGTATGGCTGTGTATTGAACAATTCGAACCATTAATAATGGATATCTCGGAAATAGCTTTCATCACAAAAAAAGCTATTTGAAATAAATTGTGTTTTAAAGATATCTACTTTTTGTGTAGTATTATCTACCGGTTAACGTTTATCGGTTGTACAAGATTATACAACATTCCTTCCGAATGAAAAGGACTACACAGGTGATTCCCAGAAAAGTGCATTTGTTATGCAAATACCTTTAATGAAACTCGTTGAATCCATTTTTGAGAAAATAAAAAATTTGAAAATGTTCCATGTAGTGGGGAGTCGGGGATTTCCTTGTCTCCTTGTCGCATCTTTGGAAGATATTTCAATACCAAGTTTTTTTAATTATCCGACTTTCCCTTTTTGATTTATGTTGTGCACACAGACACACTCAGGTACCTTTTTCTTTCAAAAATGCTTATTTTGCATTCAGAGGGCTTCAACACATGTATTTCCGATAAAATCTCGGTATCGAATGCTTGGGTAGAGTGGAATACTTTCTCTACCTACCATGTACGTGGTAAAGAAAATAAAAATGTAGCAAAAATGCATGTCATCAGAAAAAAATTATTTAATGAAACTATGAATCAAAGAATCCCTATTGTTAAAATATACAGCCAAAGCGCACATAAATAACTGGCATAAATTTCAGTCTCCAACTCTAAATATATTCTGAGGGAATATGTAGTTTATAAGCACTATTTTAACATTGGCAAGATATCAAGCTGATACTGCAGCGAAACAAGCTACAGAACTACCAACACAAGATACTGATATCAAAATACCTCTGCAAGATACAGCCACACATTTTAAGAAGAAAATACACAAAGAATGGCTGACCAGCTGGATGAACAATTCTACAAGTAAACTTCATGATGTACGTGGAACTTCAACTCAAGAATATCCAATAAGACAGCTACAGCGGCGAAACCAAATTGTAATATCACGACTACGAATTGGGCATACCAAACTGACACACTCTTATTTGTTAAATAGAAGCTCTCCACCAATTTGTGAAACATGTAAAACAGCATTAACAGCCCAAAATTTGAAAATCAACGTAGCCAGGTTGGTATGCCCAGAAATATTTCTGCAGCACTCAACGATGCAACTATCATCCAGAAAGTAATTACTTTTCTTAAATTAATTAATATATATCAATACATTTAACCAAATTGTAACCTGTATGTGTACATAATGTGTAAGTATTATACTGTAATCCAATAATGTAAGCAACTGTACATGAAAGGTCATGATAAAACCTAGGAAGGTTAAAACGACCCTAAATAAAGTTTTTGAAAAAAAATATATCAAATTCCATGTTTTGCTTAAGATAACTCAGTGCCCCCGTGTTTCCCATGCCAAGTTCAGAAGACTCGTGCAAATTCAATAGAAGCTCTATAACTGTCAAAATGCTAGAAGCAAGTTTTACACTTGAGACCGACTGACGAGTTATCAATAATGTCATGTCTGGGAAGGAAGTTGCATATTAAAAGAATCACTGTACTTCACCGCGATTATTGCTGTCCATTTATAGCTAAAGGCGACGTGCCTTCCGCTTGGCTATTATAATAGGCATTCCTGGAATTGCCGCATCAAAATCGATGGCACAGTTCCCGAATTCTAAGGCAACTGGATGCCGGAAACCCCTGTGGTTTCTCATATTTGGTTCTGGTTCTGTCACATTTTTAATTAGAATTTTTTCTCTCTTTTCTGGACGGAGTTCCCATTGGGAGCGTAAAAATTCTCATTTTGCCTTTAATTGTGGAATTTCGCCTCTGCCGGAACCGATCTGCAAAACCACGCTGCTGGACCAACTTTTATGAACGCGGTCTGCAGCTGTTCTCGTCATTTCCTGGTAATTTCAAAAACAGGTTCACGGACTGTGTTACGCTACCGTAACATTATGTGCCGTGACTAGTTCAGTTTTTTGCTAAAAATTACAACTGGAAAATATAAAGTATGTTTAGCTGTTACTGCTAAATCAAAGTACAGCAGAATCCTTTTAGACTTCCACTTAGAATGATGTTTCCTTTTTGTGAATACTAAAAATAAAAAAGTAGTAACAGTTTCTGGCAGTTGTCAATTGATATCTAAACTGTGAACAAGTAGTGAATGATTCTAATTAAACTAAAATTTCTCCGTCCCATTCGGCAGTCGAACCAGGGATCTCTGGGCTGAACCCAGCACACAGCAGAGTAGTAACATATTATCTATTATATGGTACATTGTGAGAAATGAACGATGATTCGCAGATGCATATGGGAATTCCATGTGAAATCGAACGGCAAAGATCCTCGCATTTCTTGCTCCCGTTGTTATTTTTCCTATTAATAAGGGACGTTAAGGAAAGCATACTTATCAAATATTAGTATCTAAAATCCAACGGTTGTCACGCTATTGAATGGTAAATGTATATTATTAATTCATTGTGTCGCATTTAAGTGCGCATAGCTCCGGAACCCTTTATTTCAGAAATTTGCACCAAATCTCTAATTATTTTTATAATATGCACAAAAATCTATACGCAGTTTTTACTTCTGTTAAGCGTCTTCGGAATTTTATAAAACTAAAATATTAGGGCGAGAATAATTCATAGTGTCACTAAGAGAAGCCGGTAAAATGGTAGTGTTAGGCTATTCGTAGTAATAATTAAATGAATTATCACGTACCCTCTCGCGGATATCGGATGTACCTGTTGGGGCAGTATTTTTAACACTTAAATGATTTCAGTCAAATTATATAATATATATATATATATGTAAATTCAATAACAGCCCGCCTTGAAGCAATATGTGTATGTAATAATATGTAAAATGTATGTAATAGTCATTGCATATGCTTCGTATTATTGTAAACATGTTCAATAATGTTATGTGAATGTGTTACGTAATTTAATAATGTAGGAGTTGTGAGAATAATAAGTTAAAAGTTGCTAACAATGAGGTAAGCTTGAGGCAATAATGAGTTTGAGAGTTTAATAATACTACTTCGGATTATTGGAGTAACAATAATGTAAATTTTAGTGACAGTTTATAAAATAGCCAATCAACAACCAGAAATAGCTTTAGTTAAAAGAAGATATTCTATTGGATTAGGAATAGCCAATCAGAGACTTGAAACACAGAAATTTACAAGTTTAGGAGGTTGAAATCAGTTCAGTTCCCTGCAAACAAGTGTTCCTAACCAGATGCAAAAAGTGTCCTCGAGAGATTTAATACGTATTCGTGCGAGACGAAAAATAAGTTTACGTGTTAAAAAGTGTAATTAAATAATAAAAAGAATCTCACAGCTCTCTATATCAGTGAAGTGTTATTTAAATCGTGTCAAGCATTAATAAAAGGAGTGAAGTAAAATTATAATCTGTGTAAGCCTACATTTTTGTCACATCACAACCCTGCCAAGAGATACGTGTCTCTAACAATAATACTGACGCAGCCGAGGTAAACATAAATATATAATATTTAAAGAAACAGTCAAATTACAAAGTTAATATTTTTTTAAACTTGGGGCAAAGACCACCTGAAAGTACATTTGGGGCGAAGACTCCGGAAACTGTTTACCATACGTGCGGTTGCAACTACTACAAGTTCGGCTCCCCAACAGCTGAAATATAATACAACTCCTTCAATACAAACTACTTCAAATTGACGCCCAAAGCGTGGTAATAAAATAATGTAACAAATCTACTTCAAATTGACGCCCAAAGCGTGGTGCAAATAATGTAACAAACCATCTCTCTCAAATTGGCGTCCATACTTGGAGCTAATAAAATTAATTCTCACTGTAGACACATTAGAAAAGATGTATAACTCTATGATAAGGCCGATTTTGTTATAAGAAAGTGAAATCTGGAAATGGGAAAGAGCAGAGCATGTAAATAAAACACAGGTAGCATTTTGGAAAAGAGTTCTTGGAGTTTCACAAGGCAATCAAATTCGGGGGTATTGAGTGAGGTGGGATGCTATGAAGACACAATACACAGCAAAATAAGAGCAGTGAAGTACTGGCTGAGGCTGATGTAGGGGGATAACTCCGCATTACGATGCAAATGTTATAAATACCAGTGAGAAAACCTGTCTCCTAAGTTTTGGGCAGCTGATTTGGAAAGTGTTTGAGGAGAATAGGCATAGGGTCAGTACGGCAAAGAGGTGAAACAAATGACAAAAACATATGGAAAGGTGTCAAAAGAAGACTAAGAGATATCAACCAACAGGAAATAGAATTCGATTGTAAAATTAAATCTTCCCTGAGTCTAGCAAATGAAATAAAATTGAATTGGGGTAAAGAGGCATATATACTTAACTTAGAAAGGTAAGATCAGGAATGGCATGGTTTAGACTGGGGGAGCTGGAGGACACAGAAAATGACTGACGATTCTGGCAGGAGAATCTGCCCATTCTGTGATTTGGATGAGGACTGGGTACATATTTTTGCGGAATGTGCACAGTGGGAGAACCAGCGAACAATTAAACTCAAGAAAAAATTCTTAAGTCTCTCAAGAAAGAGATTGGCATGTTGGGAGCTACTGGCTGAGCAGAGGAAATGGCAAAACATGGGCAATTTCTTGGCTGAAGTGCGCGAAGCTAGGTCAAATTTGTTCATTTAGACAAAAGTAATATATCTCTTATTTTCCTTTTTCTTGTACTTTTTGTTTTGTTTTGTTTTCTTTTTTCTGCTGTTTATTTTGTCACCATACTCTTAAATATACATGTACGTACAATGACCCATGCACTAAATACTTGTGTAATAACTTCAATAATTTGAAACCAATAAATATAACTTATCTATCTGTCTAGCTACAAAAAGTGAATAAACGCAGCGATTTACGTAGTTGATGCACGATGATCACTAAGCGCTCTGCGATTCTGTGAGGAAATACTCGAACCACATGCTGCTTAATAGGCGTTCTCATTGTTTAACCGTGCACAACAGCTTGTTTGACCTCCAGTTCAAATCAAACGTGGGAGAGCGACACTGAGGACAAGTTTTTCTACTCGCGCATAAAGTAATTTACTTCTTTAATTATTTTAGAAAGAATCCTTATCATTTGCCATTGATGTAAAATGTATGTTTGGTTGTGTTTAAATTACGGAATCTTACGATATATAATACAATTATTTGTCTTGATCCGTTACTGCCTACACTTGAAAATATAGAAATTTCTTCACTTAAATAAAAATAAGAATATATTTACTTATCAGTATTAAACTAAACTTCAGGGAATCAAAATAAAGCTCGACTTAAGAAATTAGATTTAGAGGTTTCAGAGTTATAATGGCTTGAAGTTGGGAATTTTAGGAAGGTATAATAAATTTGAACAGTTTTAATTGCAAACTATATGTTCTGAATTTCAAGAGTTTGTTAAAGCATTGTATCGGGCTTGTCTCCAAATACAAAAAGTTTCGCTTAGTTTAAAAAATACAAGGTCCATTTTCCTTCTATTTCGGACGATTGGAAATGCAATGTCCAATATGAGCATAAACATTAAAACAAGAGGTCTGCACGGGCTGAAATTCTCAAGTTCGGCCCGGTCCAATCTGCGGTGATACCCATCTCGGTCGCATTTCCTACTTTGGAATCCTAACTCGGTCCCATTCTGCAGAATGTAAACAACCTAACTCGATCCTGTAGGAAATTAATCTCAGTCTAGTTCATAATACATAACTTCCCTTCCCATTAAAAGACTAGGGAATTTCAGCAGACTATAGTAACTGCAAGACGATATTGCAGTTTCATGTTTCACCAAAACTGAATTTAAGCACAAAGTCAGATGTTACATAAAAAATGTGATGTGTTACACTCACATGACTTTCTCTACTCTTGTATAAACTATTTTTACAAACGCTTATTCTCCACATATTTCATGTTAATCGAGATATTGAGATGTTAATCTTATTGCTAATTTTGTTGTAGATGCAAGGGGAAATGCTAAGCTTTAAGCGATAGTAAAATATTTCAAGATCTGGTTGCCATGTTGAGTATTCCATTCTCTTTGCATTACAAGGACAAAAAAAAATCTGATGTGTTACACTCACATGACTTTCTCTAATCTTGTACAAACTATTTTTGCAAACGCTTATTCTCCATCTACTTCATGTTAATCGAGATAAACATTTGCAGACTCTATCTTAATGCTAATTTTCTAGTATATGTAAGGGGAATATATATTTACAAGGGCAATATAGAAATACAGTAGCTTTTAAGCATACACATATCTCTTAATAGCTCGTTGCTAGGTGCAGCACCATTGTCTTTGCCACAGATTAATACGCTTTGCATATCCAAGACAAAAAATCTGATGTGTTACACTCGCATGACTTTCTCTACTCTTGTACAAACTATTTTTACAAACGCTTATTCTCCATATGCTTCATGTTAATCGAGATATCGAGATGTCAATCTAATTGGTAATTTTCTTGTAGATGCAAGGGGAATATGGTAGGTTTTAAGCGATAGTCAAATCTTTTAAGCGCTGGTTGCTATGTGGTGCATTCCATTCTCTTTGCATCTCCAGGACATAAAAAAATGAATAACGAATTTGAGAAACAGTATAAGTATTGGGAAATTTAAGGGAATAACAAGCAATATCTCGAAAACTGTTCACTTAACAAAATAAATGTATATGACATAAATTGTGTATTTTAACGCGATCTACCTTTTTCTGTGTAGTAAACTTTTGTCTATCTCTTATGGTTTACCAGTTATGCAAAAGTCGTTTACAATAAAAAATACTTTTGGAGACATTCCCAGAAAATTCGAGATATACATTTCATTTCTCATGACAATATCTTAAACATATGATATTTTAATCAAAATCGTTAGAGCCATTTTTGAGAAAATTAAAATTTTCGAAAAATGTTCCATGTAAAGGGTAATCTGGGGTGGGAGGATTTTCTTGAAAACCTTCGTGTCGCATCTCTGGAAGATACTGAACCTAAATACTAAGTTTGGTGTTTATCCGACTGTTCTGTCTCTAAATCGCATTTTCCACTGCAGAACGTAGCAGCAGTTGCAACAGTTTAAAGTTTTCGTTGCATACAGATGTGGATCGTCCTGGCTGCACTTGTGCTTGAGTCTCGAGATGATCTTTCGCAATTCAGTAATGGTCAGGAACCTCTCCGTAGTTCTTCGCAACGGAAGCATTGCTGTTATTTTGCAAATAAGAGCCTGACGAGGATACCACAAACACGTAAGCAGAGCATTGCGTACACAACGTGCCTTAATAACTGTATCCAAAAATGTCAGGTTGAGACCTGCACCACCCCTATACAGTGCCATTTCTTCCTCTGGTGGCATTTCTTCTCAGAATGGAATTCCCATTGTCTGAAACATATGTGCACCAAATTTCAATTTATTTGCCGTCTTCGTTTACTTATGACTCCTCAAACACCTTCACTTTAATAACTACAGCCACCTTGTACATATAGTAACCTCCATTTTAAACTTTTTACTTTCTCTACTACGTATAGTAAGTAGGGGAAGTATTGTATTCCACCCAAAAATTCTATACCGTGGTTTCATCGGAAATATATGTTTTGAGACCCCCTGAATCATAAAAAAGCATTTTTGGAAACATGTCCGTGTGTGTGTCTGTGAACAGCATAACTCAGACACGAACAGTCGGATAAACACCAATTTAATTTTCTCAAAAATGGCTAACGATTTTGATTAAAATGTCATATGTTTAAGATATTTTCATGACAAATAAAATGTATATCTTGAATTTTCTGGGAATGTCTCCAAAAGTATTCTTCATTGGGAACGACTTTTACATAACTGGTAAACCATAAGAGATAGACAAAATTTTACTACACAAAAAAATGTAGATCGCGTTAAAATACACAATTTATGTCATATACATTTTTGTTGTTAGGTGAACCATTTTCGAGATATTGCTTGTTATTCCCTTAAATTTTTCAATACTTATTTTCTAAATGGGAATTAATTATTCATTTTTTTGTCTTGGATATGCAAAGAGTTATAATCTGTGGCAAAGA
This sequence comes from Deroplatys truncata, assembly GCA_030765065.1. Taxonomy (NCBI): domain Eukaryota; kingdom Metazoa; phylum Arthropoda; class Insecta; order Mantodea; family Mantidae; genus Deroplatys; species Deroplatys truncata. Next base: position 101,588,673 of record CM060975.1, read on the forward strand.
GAATGGTGTTCCACCTAGCAACCAGCTATTAAGAGATATGTCTGTGCTTATATTGCCCTTGCAAATACAAAACAAGGGGAACATAGCAGGCCTTAAGCGATAGTCAAATATTTTTAGAACTGGTCGCTATGTGTAAAATGTAATTCTCTTTGCATGTCAAAAGATCGTTTCTGTATATGTTTATCTCGATTAATATGAAATAGATGGAGCATAAGAGTTTGTAAAAATAGTTTTACAAGAATAGAGAAGGTCATGTGAGTGTAAGACATCAGATTTTTTATTTATACTTTTCAGAATAGATAAGTATGTGGGTAGAGAAAGTCGTGTGATTTAACACATTAGATTCTTATAATTTATATTACAGATATTTAGACTGAGTGGGGAGAAATTACGATAGCTATAAAGGCTTGAGAGTGATAAAACTGCAGTTATGGTAATAATGCATATTGAATTATAAACGTTGTCCTACGGTCCCTGCCTTACATCAGCTGAGATTGAAAAAAGGCACCCACTTCCACTATTACGTAACAGACAACGTATGACATACAATAGCGTTGTTATAAAGTCTGTGGTTCAGTTATTATGATTATGCAAGAGGCCTACTCAAGTGCAGCTAACCAGGGTTGTCATTATCTTTTGACATACAACACCTTATACGTGATACCAGATGACTGTCGGCATTCCTTTCTGCAATGTAGGCAAATTATATACTGTGAACCAAAAGGCGTAAAATATCTGACATTTTGGAGCTAAATTTGGCAAGTTGAATCTAGAATATAATGTCACTAAAATCGCCACAGTACAGGGGTTATTCAAAAAGAAGGAACAGGCATTAATTTTTAATGAACGACAATAGATAGCGACACATACGACACATCTGTGAACTACAGGCTAGCATGGTACCCCTTGACCATGAATAGTGCTAATGTTTATTGAAATTACGAAATGTCGATAGGGCGATTTGTCCATAGGTTTACAGAACTTTTTGTACAGTAGTTTTTTTTCAACGCAACCTTGGTTACATTGTTCACAAGTTTCGCAGAGGTATACAAAGAGATTTCAAGCACTGCAGTTTTGAACGACAAACCTCTCTCCTTCGGCCCAAAAGTTCTGTTCGCTGGAAGAGTGTTTCTGTGTGAATAACACGAACTGCTCTTCAGTCGCTCTCACAGTTTTCGGTTCCAAACTCTGTACCTGGTGCTAGAACCACAAAATTGTAGCATGAAAAGTCCAGTCATTAAAATCTGTAGAATGCAGGTCATTATTTTAGCAGGTCCAGGAGCCTCTTTAAGCAACACAACAAGTGCTGAAGAATACTTTGAAAATGCGTCTATGTACATTATAACAACAGAATGTTAAATATAGGGGGAAGAGAAATAATAAGCAACTCCATTGTATTGTAAATATTGTATAAATTGCATGTAAATTCATAGTAGACAATTATTCATGTACATTATATTTACCTCTTGTATTTAAACATTAATATTGCCTTTTTCTTTTATGTTTCAGGTAAGCCCTGGATATATTAACTTAATTCGAGATGCATGTAAGTAAATACAATAGGGCTTAAGTAGCGGCATGTTTGGAAAATAAAGATATACCAGTTTAAACATTTTAATATATTTGGAACACAATTTGGCCAATGAAAGCCAAATGGTACTATACTACATCTACACTGCGAGTATAAATGTACAGTACCGAGCAGAAATGTCGTGGAAAGAGAAGAAAATTACAGGAATTGAATGTAGATAAGGATAGAGTTGACTGATTTAGTGGCAAGTCCTTATAGGCCTGGAGCTGACAGATAACTGGCTTATTTGTTAAAATGGTCTACTCTAGCTTCAGCATTTCAGTTGGATAGTTTTAATGCCAGATACTTAAGGTTTCCTTTTTACTTTCTCTACTACGTATAGTATGTAGGGGAAGTATTGTATTCCACCCAAAAATTCGATACCGAGATTTCACCGGAAATACATGTTTTGAGACCCCCTGAATCCAAAAAATCTGATGTGTTACACTCACATGACTTTCTCTACTCTTGTACAAACTATTTTTACAAACGCTTATTCTCCATATGCTTCATGTTAATGGAGATATCAAGATGTCAATCTTATTGATAATTTTCTTGTAGATGCAAGGGGAATGTGGTAGGTTTTAAGCGATAGTCAAATATTTTAACGCTGGTTGCTATGTGGCGCATTCCATTCTCTTTGCATGTCCAGGACATAAAAAAATTAATAACGAATTTGAGAAAAAGTATAAGTATTGGAAAATTTAAGGGAATAACAAGCAATATCTCGCAAACGGTTCACTCAACAAAAGAAATGTATATGACATAAATTGTGTATTTTAACGCCATCTACATTTTTCGTGTAGTAAAATTTTGTCTATCTCTTATGGTTTACCAGTTATGAAAAAGTCGTTCATAATGAAGAATACTTTTGGAGACATTCCCAGAAAATTCGAGATATACATTTTATTTGTCATGACAATATCTTAAACATATGATATTTTAATCAAAATCGTTAGAGCCGTTTTTGAGAAAATTAAAATTTTCGAAAAATGTTCCATGTAAAGGGTAGTCTGGGGTGGAGGGATTTTCTTGAAAACCTTCGTGTCGCATCTCTGAAAGATACTGAACCTAAATACCAAGTTTGGTGTTTATCCGACTCTTCGTTTTTGAGTTATGCTGTTCACAGACACACACACACACAGACACACACACAGACACACACACGTACATGTTTCTAAAAATGCTTTTTTTGGATTCAGGAGGTCTCAAAACATGTATTTCCAGTGAAATCTCGGTATCGAATTTTTGGGTGGAATGCAACACTTCCCCTACTTACTATACGTAGTAGAGAAAGTAAAAAAAATCTGATGTGTTACACTCACATGACTTTCTCTACTCTTGTACAAACTATTTTTACAAACGCCTATTCTCCATATGCTTTATGTTAATCGAGATATCGAGATGTCAATCTTATTGCTAATTTTCTTGTAGATGCAAGGGGAATATGGTAGCTTTTAAGCGATGTTCAAATATTTTAACGCTGGTTGCTATGCGGCGCATTCCATTCTCTTTGCAAGTCCAGGACATAAAAAAATGAATAACGAATTTGAGAAAAAGTATAAGTATTGGAAAATTTAAGGGAATAACAAGCAATATCTCGAAAACGGTTCACTCAACAAAAGAAATGTATATGACATAAGTTGTGTATTTTAACGAGATCTACATTTTTTGTGTAGTAAAATTTTGTCTATCTCTTATGGTTTACCAGTTATGCAAAACTCGTTCACAATGAAGAATACTTTTGGAGACATTCCCAGAAAATTCGAGATATACATTTCATTTCTCATGACATTATCTTAAACATATGATATTTTAATCAAAATCGTTAGAGCCATTTTTGAGAAAATTAAAATTTTCGAAAAATGTTCCATGTAAAGGGTAGTCTGGGGTGGGGGGATTTTCTTGAAAACCTTCGTGTCGCATCTCTGGAAGATACTGAACCTAAATACCAAGTTTGGTGTTTATCCGACTGTTCGTTTTTGAGTTATGCTGTTCACAGACACACACACACAGACACACACACACAGACACACACACACACACAGACACACACACGGACATGTTTCCAAAAATGCTTTTTTTGGATTCAGGAGGTCTCAAAACATGTATTTCCGGTGAAATCTCGGTATCGAATTTTTGGGTGGAATGCAATACTTCCCCTACTTACTATACGTAGTAGAGAAAGTAATGAATAACGAATTTGAGAAAAAGTATAAGTATTGGAAAATTTAAGGGAATAACAAGCAATATCTCGCAAACGGTTCACTCAACAAAAGAAATCTATATGACATAAATTGTGTATTTTAACGCGATCTATATTTTTTGTGTAGTAAAATTTTGTCTATCTCTTATGGTTTACCAGTTATGAAAAAGTCGTTCATAATGAAGAATACTTTTGGAGACATTCCCAGAAAATTCGAGATATACATTTTAATTATCATGACAATATCTTAAACATATGATATTTTAATCAATATCGTTAGAGCCGTTTTTGAGAAAATTAAAATTTTCGAAAAATGTTCCATGTAAAGGGTAGTCTGGGGTGGGGGGATTTTCTCGAAAACCTTCGTGTCGCATCTCTGGAAGATACTGAACCTAAATACCAAGTTTGGTGTTTATCCGACTCTTCGTTTTTGAGTTATGCTGTTCACAGAGACACAGACAGACACACAGACAGACACACACGGACATGTTTCCAAAAATGCTTTTTTTGGATTCAGTGAGTCTCAAAACATGTATTTCCGGTGAAATCTCGGTATCGAAATTTTGGGTGGAATACAATACTTCCCTACTTACTATACGTAGTAGAGAAAGTAAAAAAGCATTTTTGGAAATATGTCCGTGTGTGTGTCTGTCTGTCTGTGAACAGTATAACTCAGAAACGAACAGTCGGATAAATACCTAACTTGGTATTTAGGTTCAGTACCTTCCAGAGATGCGACACGAAGGTTTTCAATAAAATCCCCCACCCCAGATTACTCTTTGCATGCAACATTTTTCGAAAATTTTAATTTTCTCAAAAAGGCTGTAACGATGTTGATTAAAATATTATGTGTTTAAGATATTTTTATGGGAAATGAAATGGATATCTCGAATTTTCTGGGAATGTCTCCAAAAGTATTCTTCTTTGTGAACGACTTTTGCATAACTGGTAAACCATAAGAGATAGACACAATTTTACTACACAAAAAATGTAGATCGCGTTAAAATACACAATTTATGTCATATACATTTTTACTTTCTCTACTACGTATAGTAGTAGGGGAAGTATTGCATTCCACCCAAAAATTCGATACCGAGATTTCACCGGAAATACATGTTTTGAGACCTCCTGAATCCAAAAAAAGCATTTTTGGAAACATGTCCGTGTGTGTGTCTGTGTGTGTGTGTGTGTGTCTGTGTGTGTGTGTGTGTGTGTGTGTCTGTGTGTGTGTGTGTCTGTGAACAGTATAACTCAGAAACGAACAGTCGGATAAATACCTAACTTGGTATTTAGGTTCAGTATCTTCCAGAGATGCGACACGAAGGTTTTCAAGAAAATCCCCCCACCCCAGACTACCCTTTACATGGAAGATTTTTCGAAAATTTTAATTTTCTCAAAAATGGCTCTAACGATTTTGATGAAAATATCATATGTTTAAGATAATGTCATGAGAAATGAAATGTATATCTCGAATTTTCTGGGAATGTCTCCAAAAGTATTCTTCATTGTGAACGACTTTTGCATAATTGGTAAACCATAAGAGATAGACAAAATTTTACTATACAAAAAATGTAGATCGCGTTAAAATACACAACTTATGTCATATACATTTCTTTTGTTGAGTGAACCGTTTTCGAGATATTGCTTGTTGTTTCCTTAAATTTTCCAATACTTAATACTTTTTCTCAAATTCGTTATTCATTTTTTTATGTCCTGGACTTGCAAAGAGAATGGAATGCACCACATGGCAACCAGCGTTAAAATATTTGACTATCGCTTAAAAGCTACCATATTCCCCTTGCATTTACAAGAAAATTATCAATAAGATTAACATCTCGATATCTCCATTAACATGAAGCATATGGAGAATAAGCGTTTGTAAAAATAGTTTGTACAAGAGAGAAAGCCAGGTGAGTGAAAGACATCAGATGTTTTCGTATCCACCAGTATTGGAAAGTTCCTAATGATTGGCCCAAATGCCTCGTGTCTATCGCTGTAAACTAATTACGCATTTTTAGGAGCTGAGTTTTCAGACGCTTCACAGTTCCGACAACACATTCACTGTAGGATTGATGGCAGGACTGCAGAACGCCTTTATTACTATGTATGCATGGATGTAATCTGTTGGAGATATTATTACAGCATTATAGAGCGAGAAAGAGTAAACGAACTAGCTTCTGAATTATTAGCTATCACCTTAATTAGATTTCAGTACCTCGTAAATGAACCACTTCATTAGCGCGATTCATTGTAAAGGGTGTAAATTAATGAATTGTTTGACCTATCACTGCTGCGTACCTATGATATAGAGACTTCACCATTCTTGCTAGCGTTAAATATGCCTTAAGAATGAACCTGAAGGATGGTGCCATCATCTTAAAATTTTTAATTGTCTAATTTTTATTAGAAGAAGGAGATGTGAATATTTTGAAATGTTCGACTAATGTAAATACTGTCGCGCAACGTTAGTCACCTTTTAAACTCCGTCTACACGTCGAAGTTAGAGGCGGTATCAGCGCACTTCGGACGACTTTGGATTCAACGGTTCGTTAAAGTTTTTTATCGGAGGTTGTGAAAAATTTTAAAAATTAATTTTTTTCGTAATAAAATAACATGATTTCGAAACTTAAAAAAATATCCCGGTTTTTTCCACTTGGCACATTTATGCTACCAACTAGCTGAAGCTATAAATGGACGGACGCATGCTTGTTAACAGGCACGTCCAACTTTAAACCTTGTTCTCTCGTAAACCCTCTTTCACCATTTTTCCATACTCAAAATGCTCCACACGATGCAATTGTTTACTTATTTGTTTCAAAATGTGTGTACTGCCTCTCAAAAGCATTTTAAAGAAAATTACTCTACATTTTTTAAATAGTGCTCCAATTTTAATAAATAATTTGCTTTTGAAAAATCGAAAATTTTGGAGTATACATAAAGTAGTTGTGTTTCTAAAATAATTAAGGGTTAATATAAAAAATCTGATGTGTTACAGTGACATGACTTTCTCTACTGTTGTAGAAACTATTTTTACAAACACCTATTCTCCATATGCTTCATGTTAATCGAGATATCGAACTGTTAATCTTATATCTAATTTTCTTGTAGATGCAAGGGGAATTGGTAGGCTTTAAGCTATAGTCAAATATTTTAAGAGCTGGTTGCTATGTGGAGTATTCCATTCTATTTGCATTACCAGGACAAAAAAAATGAATAACGAATTTCCATTTGAGAAAAAGTATAAGTAATGGAAAATTTAAGGGAATAACAAACAATATCCCTAAAATGGTTCACCCAACAAAAAAAATGTATATGACATAAATTGTGTATTTTAACGCGATCTACATTTTTGTGCAGTAAAATTTTGTCTATCTCTTATGGTTTACCAGTTATGCAAAAGTCGTTCACAACGAAGAATACTTTTGAGACATTCCCAGAAAATTCGATATATACATTTCATTTGTCATGAAAATATCTTAAACATATGATGTTTTAAACAAAATCGTTAGAGCCACTTTTGAGAAAATTAAAATTTTCGAAAAATGTTTCATGTAAAGGGTAATATGGTGTGGGGGATTTTCTTGAAAACCTTCGAGTTGCATCTCTGGAAGATACTGAACCTAAATACCAAGTTTGGTGCGTATTCGACTGTTTGTTTCTGAGTTATGCTGTTCAGACACACACACGGACATGTTTCCAAAAATGCTTTTTATGGATTCAGGGGGTCTCGAAACATATATTTCCTGTGAAATCTCGGTATCGAATTTTTGGGTGGAATACAATACTTCCCCTACTTACTATACGTAGTAGAGAAAGTAAAAAATACTCTGATCTGATAGGTCTTTTTGTAAACTCCTTTACTGTAAAATGAATTTTGATGCGAATATTTTTAAAATTCTCGTGTGTAGCTTTTAATGAATTTACGCGATAAAAATTAAGTATTAAATAAGCATGCAAACTGGAATTTTGGAATATCGCAGAAAAATAACTGTCATTGTTTGTAACAACTAGTATAAATTTCAACATGATACTCTGGATTTTCCAAATTACACAGATGGATTACCCTTGACCCTTTCCAGCTCTCTAAAACGTCTGATTCACACGCAACAGATTAGTTTATTTCTGGGAGCGATAAATGGTGATCGGTGAGCATCGAAGCGGCTAATACTGTAAGAAGTTGTGTTACCTATTTAGTCTCAAATTAAGGCTGCAGTAATTAGAGTTGGTATGTGTGTCACAACATAAAGAACTAGCGGCGTCATGACCGCAGCTATTGTCGCTGACAAGTGGTTAAGTAAGTAACTTGTCAACAGAGATTAATCGACAAGTAGTTACTGCCGAAAACAGGATGTAGAGTTGACACTCGAAAAGAAGGCACTGTTTGACATTTCAATAGCAAAGATCTGCATCTTATATCAACAACGTCTTTAAACAGTCATGACCGCATCTTTCAGTGCATCACAATAGTTTTCAGTATCCCTATAGCATGTTATTCTCCTGTTGGCACATATCGATTTGTGATAGAGCTTCAGTGGTCAGAAATATTTCCTGCTTCCCGCAAATAGTCCCTAAACAATTGAAGTATTGATTACCCGCATTGTCACTGAAATAAATTAGCTTTCGTGTTTCTACAGAGCTCTAAGTTTTGCATATAAAAAGTTTTGTTTGAAGCTGCGGAATCGCGGATAGACAGTGACATTGAAGACGATGGGTGGCGAAAATACCTCCCTTCTTCAAACCCTATGAACTGTGCAACTCCATCTAATACACTGCCGTTTGTAAAAATTGCAACACTAAGAAAGAATTTCCCGACTAACTCCAAACTTGGTGGAAGTGTAGAAGAGTGTACAAGCAATAAGTGATTAAGTTTGCAGAGAGATGGTGTACACGTAGGCCGAGCAGAGCCCTCTCTTGTCGGTCCGACAAGGTCAGTGTTGCGCCCAGTGTAGTCAGTGCAGAGCTGACAAACAAGGTGGAAACAATAAAGAGGGTGCCAGTATGCCTCGTCGACGTCAAGGTGAGCCATGTTGGCATGTGAGCGAGTGTATGATCGTTCTCCGGGAAGCGGGTTTGTCATGCCGTGACATTTCGGCTCGTACAGGGCATGCTGCTACGTAAGTGATGCCTGTGTGGAAGCAGTGGATAGATGAAGGTCGTACGCAGCGAAGAGCGGGTACCGGACCACGGAACATGACCACAGCACGGGATGACCGTCATCTTGTCCGCATGGCCATAACGGACCATACAGCTTCATCCACAGCGTTGGCTCGATGCTGGAGCACTGCAACAGGTGTGAACTTGTCTGCATCAACGGTTCGTCCCCGTCTGCTGCAGGTTGGACTGGTTTTATGCATGTCATTACGTCGGTTTCCATTGTCCAGAAACCACAAGCTCCTTCGCCTGCAATGGGCACGTGAACACCGTCATTGGGGTGCTGAGTGGCAAAATGTAGTCTTTTCAGCGAGTCCCGCTTCAACGTGTCCTACAGTGATGACCGGCCGCATACGTGTCCGGCGTTACCGTGGTGAGCACAACCTGGAGGGCTGCATTGTTTAGCGGCATAGCCGAAAAACACTAGGTGTGATGGTTTGGGGCGCCATTGGTTACAACAACCGATCTCGCCTCCTACGAATTGAGGGCACTTTGAACAGCAACCGGTACCTAACGATGATTGTAGAGCCTGAGGTACTCCCCCTGCTTCAGGCATCTCCACATGCCACATTTCAACAGGACAATGCCTGGCCATATATTGCGAGGAATGTACAAGCCTTCTTCGAAGAGCGACGGGTACCTTTGCATCCATAGTCTGCACGTTCGCCTGACATGTCGCCCATCGAACATGTCTGGGATATGGTTGGTAGGCACCTGGTGCGCCACGGTCCTTCAGTAATCAGTGTCACAGGTTTGTGGGCTCGAATTCAAACTGTGTGGAGGGAAATCCCTCGGGATCTTATTCAGAACCTTTTTGATTCAATGCCACGGCGTATAGCACTCTAGTTGCAGCGCATTGAGCCACACCAAATACTGAATATTAGAGCTCAAAGGTCATGTACAGATTTAAAAAGTTTATCATATGTGTACCTAACCTGTGGATTAAATCCATTGAATTCATGCGTTTCCTTCTTGGTGTTACAATTTTCACAAACGGCTGTGTAGATGATAAAATTAAAATGGGAGTCGATGCAGATAGTCAAATGTAGCTACGAGACTTTGTCACTTCCGCTGTAAACATTCTCAACCAGCATTAATTCTGTGTGTATCTTTACTTTCCAGATATGCCTCTTAACTTATTAGACAGTACTGGGCTTACAATTGAGTTGCTAGAACTTGAATGTGCTGTATATATTTAATAAACGTTGACTTATTTTGTACGGTGCTAAAATGTTGGTACTTGCCATTAGTTTATCTGATTTTATTATGCTTTGCTTCTTTTAAGCCTGCTCAAAATTTAAGGCATAAAAGTAATATTGCAATAGATATCCACTAAAAACTCATATTAACATGCATATAGATAGTAGTTGTACACGAATCTACAGAATATAAAAAGGAAATCCTTAGTAATAATTCACAGATGTGGTATCACATATATCAATACATGGGGAAATGTACCATTAATTGTGAGCAATTAAACCTTTACGCTCTACTACCTTTTTTCTTGTTTCATATTTTAGAAATATATCATTTAATGGCCATAGAGTTATAATTTGCACATGCTGAACGACTAATATTGCTGCCGAAACTATGTAACCCTACACGTATATGTAATGGCGTATTTAATTGCTTTGCCAATCCAGTGGTGATATTTTGCCATTATGTTACCAGTAATGGAACAGTGAAAAGTGACTACCAGAAAACCCTCTTTTGTTGCTTGAGCCTCCTTAAGCACACTCAGTACGCAGGGAAGTACATTTGTGTGCAGAAAAAAATGCGCCCATTCCACTAAATTGCAGCGATGATTCTTTTTTTCCTAAGGTTTTCACATTTATCTAACATGACACCACCCAGCCCCTAAGACTGGTATGAAATGAAGGGAAGTGGTCATGAATAGATTCTTTTAATGAATTCTGCAGTTTTTATATTAAGAAGTGGCCTAGCCCAATGGAAATCGACCTTGTAGAACAATGATGCCCAACCTTAAGCGAAACAGGGAGGGCGAATTTATCCCCACGCATTGTCCGCGGAGCTATGTCGTATTCATTTGTTTATGGGTTGTCCAAACTCCAGTGTTTGGTTACCTTGTAATGTGCCATTGCGACAAGCCGTCACTGAGTGAGTGAAGGGGAAATGCTTCATAGAACAAAATGAAAGAGGTGGGGTAATGCGAGTGTGACGTCGTTAGCTCATAAGAGACAAGGCTGGGCGTGACTGCTGTAGAAAGAGGGACAATTGAGAAACTGTTACTTGTATTGTCAGACGCTACAGGCAAGCAAACATTTGTTCTAAGTATAAAGAGAGAGATCTGAAGTTAGTTTTGCCGTAAATATGGCTGCAGCTTGCAAGGTACACCTCCAAGAACTGAATCCCTTTGATGAAAAATATCAAGGAGGAGGATATTATTTTTTATATATTTGTCAATTTCAGCAACTGCTTAGATTCATAAGCAATTAAATACTAGTCCATGTAGGACTACGCAAACTACTTAGAGACGTTTCTTTGTTTTCCTTTCATTCTTTGGCTGTGGCTTTCTTTCTCTCGTCTGTCCATGTTGTTTTAGTTTTTTGCTTCGGTTTGTCTTCTTGGTCAACTTGCCACTTACGCACTAAAAATGCTAAAGATATCTTTGTTTAGGATATCTTCTTGCGTAATCCCTGCCAATTTTGTCATTTCTTACTTCACCAATCAACTTCATAGCGTCTACTTGTGCTTTGCTTCTATTTTCTAGAACTTCATTGTTTTGTGAGCCTGTCTGGGTTCATTCGTTGAATATGTCCAAAAAAATTTAACCTTCGTTTTCTAATGTCACTTTGAATGTCTGTATATATTTTTATTTCATTTTTACTTCCGAGTCTGTATTTTTCACCTGTGACTTATGAACTAAAAGGTTTTTTATAATGTTACATTAGCTTTTCACAATATTTTCTAAATCTACATTTCTATTCAAAGTTAATGTTTCTGCTCCGTAGATGCACTCTGGTTTAATTACGATGCTACAATGTCTTAATTCTGTATGCTTAGACATGACTTTGCATTATAAATATTTTGAGTAAGGGTTATACTGTTTTCGGTTTATGATACAGCATATTGCTCAGTACTCTTTCAGGCTGTAACCTTTTTCAGTAAGCGTAAAGCCTTTAGTTTGCTATCCATCTATTAGTTTAGAGGACAGCCTTTATCAGGCAGTGCCTTTCAATCACTCTTAAAGTTTCAGGTACTTCTCCCCTGTTACTTCTTACCTACGCTTGACCTTTGCTCAAGGTGTAAAGCTTGTGTGCTGGAATTTTCTTCAAACCAATAAAAGACTTGTTCATCGAATGGGGTTGGTTTGGGCACTAAATTGTAAGGAAGTACTGACAACCTTAGATGGAGAAAGACATCAGAGAAAACGCGACGATTCGGCACATTTCCATACATTCTAACACAGTGTTGTTTGTTTTCATTTTAAATGTTTCCGTGTCCTGAAGAAAAGGTAATTAGGATCACAGAGGGAGGACAACTACAAAAACGATACGCTTTAAATAATCGAGGCAAAGCTCGTCCACTGACCTAGAGTGCTGACGTCACAGTCTGCAATTAAACGGGCGCGGCGCTCTGAATATTAACGCCAAGTACTACATACAAAACACAATGTTATACAGCCCTCTACGTCCGGATACAACCAGTTTGTGTGTGTCCAAACAAAACCACTACAAACATCCGGAAAGATTCGGCCAATTAATTACTCCACGGACATCCGTCCCAAAGCCTCGATCAAACAAATCGAAGGTCTCTGCGGTAAATATTGGTAAAGGACGCGCAAAATATTTCAAGACTTGAAGAGAACAAAAACCGAAAATCTAAAGTTAATTATATAACGTTTGTTTGCTAAATCCGTATTTTTAAAGGTTACTCTGTGTGAAATTTAATTCATGGTAATTTCAAAAGTCTAATAGAACATTCTTCCAAGTGTCCTCTCAACTTCTCAGTTTATAAACACGACAATAGTTCAATATGGTTCCATTGTTATTGGCTGTGTGCGTATTGTCAAGAGTCTGTATAGCTGCTGTGTTCCGTTATAGTATTTTAATGCAGTGGTTCCCAACCAGTACGTCGCGACACATTGGTACTAATGGAGTGCGTCCCGAAATTCTGGAATTGCAAAATAAATGTTATGCCATCCAGAAAGTCTCTTTACGAAACATTTTTACTTTATTTACTATGTACATAATAGGTAGATAAGGTATTGCTTTCCATCAAAAATTCGTTATTACGGAAACTTAACCGGAAATACATGTTTTGAGGGCCGTGAATAAGAAATGATGTGTGTTTGAACAGCATAGTTCAAACACGAAAAGTCTGATCAAACTTTTCAGTTCACTATCTTTAAAAGATGTGACACGAGATTTTCAAGAAATACCCCAATTCCAATCACTCTTTACGTGAAAAACTTTACGAAATGTCTTACTTTCTCCAAAATGCCTCTTAACGATTTTGATTGATATACCACATATTAAAAATATTTTCTCAACAAATTAAATAAATATATATATATATATATATACACACACCAGGCGAGTCAGCTGCCCCTAGGTATTCGTATCTACAACCTGCAGTTAATAGTCTAATGTGAAAACATCTACCCTTTTAGCAAACAAACTGTTATTGTAGCTCTGCCCTTCTATTTGGTACTGTACGCAACTAGCATTAATGATTAAAGGCCTAAATGAGAACCAAAGAGCTACGAAAGCCTTAAAAAAAGACGGCGTTTCATGGATATAATGCTTGCAAGGAGATAGAGAAACATCTTCCCGAAGAGGGGATAGAATACGTGTGTTCTGGCCGAGTGGCTTAGTTGCTGGAATGTGATGAAGCAAAGGTGAGGTTCGAATCTGATACGAACATAAAATTGTTTTGGTTATTTTTTCTCTCTCTCTCTTTGTGTTTATTTTCTGTATTTTAGTGTACTAATTTATTTGTTATTGTTACTGGCTCCCCTGTGAGCCAAAGAAATAAGAATTACAATCAGATAATTGTGTATCATGTTTACCCTAATAATCTGTACCGTATTTGGTGTTGTAAACCGTGTTACTTAGTTAGCTTTCATTCTTTTGGGCGCAAATCGACGATATTAAATCTAACAGCTTTTGTTTCATGTTCAAACCTTATGTTTCACTTCTTCTACTGACAAAGGAGTTGTAAATGTGCTAAGTTCACGGGTAAACAGAATAATAAATTGTTAAAGAGCTTGGATTTCATCAAGGAAGTAAATGTTCAAAATGACGACCCCCTTCATCAATGCACATTTGTGTACATTGCCGGAGGGACCTTCTTGCATGTTGTAACATGCGCGGTGCAATCTGCCTGCATACTTTGGGCTTTGCGGCGGAAAACATGACGATTATTCTATTTTGTACACACTTATAATGTTATCAAAAATGTTATTTATAGCATAATTCAAATTATAGGCCCAAAGAGAGAAAACAAAAGGTAATAAAAAGTTTGAACTTAAACCGAAGGTTTTGAACCCGAATTAAAGTAGCGCAGTGTTAAAGCAACCATGATAATACCATTCGGCTAATGCTACCTTGCGATTCCTATACGAATTATTAATCGCAGAACTAGAGTCCACCTCGAATCTTTACACGCTTTTTGCAGCGTCATACAGTGTTTTGAGCTTGGTTTGGTAGTTTTAATTTAAACAAATAAACTGCATCAGTCATTACAATTACTGTATAATCTGAAATACGCCATAATTTGTGAAATAAGAGAAATTATCTACCTAATACTTAGCATTTCTTGACAAGGTCGTATATTGACTATCGGCTTAAATCCAATTGGTCGCACTGCTAGATCCGCCATTTTGTTTTCAAATGGTTTTGTCAACCGATGCATGTGATAGGTTGTTCCTTCAGGGGCGTTTTCAAAGGGGTGCATTGATGTATGCTAAAGAATAAAAGTTTGTAAAATTCGCTAAAATTGGTACTCTGCTCCCAGTGTCAGGGTGAATGTTTTTTTGCATCGACATACATACCGATTACATTCTGTCCCGTAAAACACTTCTGCTCTTCCTCTATAAAGTGTTATGCAAATCAGCGATTAGAAGCCATTCAAGAAAGATGTAAGTCACATATGTCGCTTAGCACGCTGCATAAATTCAAAAATATATAGGCGCAGCTGACTCACCTGGTATATATCATGGAATTTCTAAACGACTTTTGTATAGTTGGTAAACGGTAAGAGATAGACAAAATCTAACTATACAAAAAGTACATCTCGTTAAACCACACCATTTACACCAAACAAAATTTTTGCGGCGCTAACCATTTCCGAAAACACTTTTCTGAAGGCGAAAATCGCTATTCGATTTTATTTCTTCTTACTACTTTCTTTTTTCTCGCGGTTATGCAAAGAGAAAGGAATTTCAAAGACATCACATAGAGACCAGCTCTTAAAAGGTTCATCTACGCTTATTCCGCTAATCCCCTTGTACCTGCAAGGAGATGTGTAATTGAACACTTTCTGCAAATGTTTCTCTGGATTAATTTGAAGTAAACAGAGGAGTAAGCTGTCGTAATAATGGTTTGTTGAACAATGGGTAGAAAATTCATGTGAATGTAAGAGGTTTTTTTAACGAAATCTTTCATATGTTACATTTTATTTCGAGACAGAACTTTGCCATTGGAATGCAACGTCTGCAACAATGCTCAGTTTAATTTTTCTGCCTGGCCATAATTCGAAAGAAAGCGAACACCTGCAAGCATGCACCGTAATTCGTTTACTCTTTCCACTTAGTAATAAACAGGAGAGGACTGGCTCTGGCGGCAACGTCTTTGGCCCGCATTCGGGAGGTCTTGGGTTCGATCCCCGTGACTGCCCACCTTCTTCTCTACCACGGATTCCTTCTCGTTTTTCAGGTGTGCTTCTAAGTCTTGTGGTACATGACGGTGCAGACCGATAACGCGGATGCAGGCTCACTGGAAAGAGTACTCCCCGTAGATACCAGAGGGCTGCTTGACTGGTGGGTCGTTCATCACCCTTTCTCGGCGGCTTCGACGGTGACTCAAGTCTCCGAGCTTGGAAATATTAGGTACTTTGACGCGTCTCTATGGCCTGTCTGTCTACGGCCTGTGGCCTCCTGTGTGGTTCCTTCACTTCATCCCTTCCTCCTTGGGTGTGATAGGCACAATAGATCTCTGTAGGTCGCATTACCGAGGTGTCCCCCTCTGTTGAACAACCTATAACCTGTAGTAATAAACAGTTTCGAATCGTCGGAGCATGGTCAGTTTCAGTATGTAGGTGTGAGTGGGTGATAGGCGACTGTTTTACAAAAGAACTTTGTTTACATTTTATTATGGACAAATTTTTAATTCGAAGAAGACAGTCTGAATCAAGCAGTAACAGCAGTGCTAATTCAAATAACGTGAGCGAAAACTCCCTTCAGGGTTCACAAAAAATATGCTGCCTTACGTAAATAATATTAATATATTATAGTCATCAATACTTTGCAGTGTGATTTTACGTGCCGTAAATATAAACAAACTCCCGAGTGTCTTAAATGCGGAAATGTTTTGTCAAATCAATCCATGGTGCCGAATAGAACTAAAAACACGTTAAAAGTAATCATTCTCGTGCACCTTAGAAACCAAGAGAATATTTTGCCGTCTATTGAAATAGCTAGAAAATACTCTAAAGTAGGTACTTCTTCTTTAACGAATTACCCTCCTCTTTGTAGGAGTTGCACCTCCAAGGACTTAGCCTGTCGAGGAGGATACAAACTTTGGATCATAGTATATCCAGGATGGGTGCCTGGTATAGCGGTGACGGAGGGAATAAAATGTAGTGCTGAAAGGGATAATAAAATTTGCGGATCAAATTATCCAACACAGCGTTTGTCTAGCGACGGAAGAAAACCATGAAAAAAACTTTCCGTCAAGTTGGTCGGCCCCGGGGGTTTGAACCCGGGACTTCCGGCGTTACCGCGGCGTCACCTCACTCGGTAAGTTATTTAAACACTGTGTTCTTAAATTTGTATTATTATTGTTATAGTTAAATACAAATATGTCATTGTATCGTGGGCCTTCAGTCAAGTGTGTCGTCAGGCAAGAACGGTTGGGAACCATGGTTTTAATGTACTTGATAAAAACAGCTTTTAACAATGATAACCTATTGCTATATTAGCTTCAAGCATTTGTTTGAAATATTGTAACCCACACATATCTCTGATGCCGAGCGAGATGGCATTGCGGTAACGTGTGCGACTTGATTCGGCAGGTGCGGAGTTCGAATCCCGGCGACTGTCACTTCTGACCCATGAGTTTTTCGTGGTTTTCCGTGGTCGGCAGGCGAATGTTGGGTTGGTTCCTCTTCTAATACGACTTTTCTACCCCTCATTTCCTGTACCCATTGTCATCTGGTTCAGAGTTGTATACCAGTCGTTGCAGGACTGCTCCGAGTGGGCCCCACCAGGGGGTGATCACCGGGATTTGCTTGCGGGTGGCGTCGGATGCGTTCGAACTGAAATGTTAGGGACCCCGTCCATGCTTGCGCCCTTTATCATTTCGATCTGTTCGATCTTCTGGTCTCTCCCTCCCAGTGGTCACGATAGAAACAAAAAGGGCTGTTACGGCCTACTTGCTATTCTTTGCCTCGGTTGCGGAGGCCTATC
Source organism: Deroplatys truncata (assembly GCA_030765065.1). NCBI lineage: Eukaryota > Metazoa > Arthropoda > Insecta > Mantodea > Mantidae > Deroplatys > Deroplatys truncata. Next base: position 101,606,250 of record CM060975.1, read on the forward strand.
CATACCTTTGTCTTTATATTTCTGATGGCACAAGACGATTAAGTTGGTTTGTGCTCGTATAAGTACGCTTAAATAACCAAATTAGCAAAGGATAGGTTTCGGACTAAATCGGGAAGATTTCTAGATGCGATAGATAAGTAACAAGAAACTTGTCTTTTTCAGCCTTTGTGTGTATGGGCCATCACAGCATTGTGTATAAAAGTTGTATTAATACTATATCTTGCATTGTTTTTACTTTCCCTACAGTAACAGAGGAAGAAGTGTTTTATTCTAGTATATCTATGTCCAGTAGATATAACTGCAGTGACCAGGTTTTGAGTTAATTTGTCATTTATTGCAAGCATTTGAAATAACGTACTTTATGGGTTTTATTGTTTCACCTTTCGTGATATAGCCCTGAAAATATAACTCTTGATTTTCAAATTATCTAGTGTGAATCAAAATAACACCAACATTAAACCCACCATCAACATATTGGTGAATATTTAGTGAATTCAGGTCTCTTTTTTGGCCTTGCACGCACTCTGTAATCAATATCTAACACTGTTAGCATAGGTCGCTCTACTATAATGGAGTTAATGTTGTGATAGAGGTTAGGTAATTTTGTGATAGGTTAATATTTTACGGGGAAATAGGGACAAACCCTCAGATTCCTTATTACAGTAATTATCTCACATGCACGCATTCACATAATGGTCAGCATCATCACCAGTGGTGTTTATTTTGACATTGTTCTCATGATATGCATCCAGACAGGATGGATAATATTGCATTAATTTACGTCTCCATCTAATAGGATTAACAAAAACATTCCCCCGTGTCAGAGTACACTTAAATCTTTAAAGATAAAACTTGCCTGCATAACAAATTTTGCGAGACCATAGCGTTTCACTGTTAAGTAATATCGAAAAATAAATTTTATTCTACATTCTGCTTAGACTTATTTTCGTTTAATATATTAAAATATATGTTAAAATTGTAACATCAGCCCTCTGTCACACAGAAGGAAAGAAGTAAACAGTCTCGGCACCACTCTTCTGTTTCTGAATGCCAGCAGCTCGCGCTTTATAAGTCTGAACAGAGCATCTCAGCAGCCGACGCCATCTCGTAACGAAAATCTGCGTTCCCAAAAGCAACGGAGTTTGAATAAGATACAAAGTCAGTCTGTATAGGTTGAACCTTAAATGCTATCTTCGAAGACCAAGGAGAAAACCATATAGGAACCATATTTCTCTTGCAATTTGAAATGGAAGCAACTGTAATTTCTAGGTAATGTTACTACATGCTGGAAATAAATTCATATCGAAACTCTCATATGTTTTCGTCGAGCATCCTACATTACTAGATTAGTAGTGTAGGATATTCGTCAATCTCTCGTCAAACTCTTTCGTCACTCCAAGCACACACGTTTGCTAGGATTGCAGCTCAACTCGAACAACCTATGTAACTTAGCATGTTCTGAAAACGTCTACTTGACTAATTCAATTAAGCATAACGCGTTTACATTACCTCATCATGCGAAACAGGTATGTATTCTAACATCAGTTCGAACAATCTGAAAAATAAACCAGCTATGGCTTACAGTACAGCTAAATGCTGCGATATGAACTTGGTGTATTAAGAGATTAAAACGGTCTTATTTTTGCCACTAGGTTATGTATATGGAACATTATCCACATCACAGCCACCCTAACCCACACGTTTTTAAATGCTAAATAAGAATGTGGGAGCCGGGGATGGTTTGTTACCTACCCCTGAATCCCGACCTTTACAGAACCAAGTGATTGTCGCATACATACAATTTTTAAGCTTCCTTGACATTTAATTCCAGTTACTGCGCCTAATGGTTCAAAGTAACTGTTGCTCCAGTTGAATTCTTTGTATACTTGCCTCTCTCTCGTACCTAATTTAATGTCATGACGATTTCTATATCTGATTTCATCACTGCAGTATTAATACGCTCTGATTTTCAAAGACGACATTTAGTGGTCATCCTGTATTAGACCATAATCACGCCAACATGGCCCGAGATCAACGTGTCATATTTTATCAAGGTTGAGAATTGGCCTTCTGACTGCCTTGACCTTATTTTATTGATTACAAATTCTGTTCAGTTTCAGAAGACGTTGTTTTAAAATATTCATCCAACATCGATTTCTTTACGATAGCAACGAACCAACACACTTTCTATAGCGACGTGTCTCGAGATCTATATGCAAATAAGTGATAATCGGTTATTGTTTTTGTAGGTAGTAGAGTCTAGAATTGAAAGGATGCTTTTGTTTTTGACTCTCCGTCGATTCTATCATAGATCCATATTAAAAAATTTTATGTGTTACACCCACATGATTTTCTCTACTCTTGTACAAACTATTTTTACAAACGCTTATTCTCCATATACTTCATGTTAATCGAGATGTTAATCTTATTGCTAATTTTCTTGTAGATGCAAGAGGAATATGGTAGGCTTTAAGCGATAGTCAAATCTTTTAAGAGCTGGTTGCTATGTGGCGCATTCCATTCTCTTTGCATGTCCAATACATAAAAAAATGAATAACGAATTCCCATTTGAGAAAAAATACATGTATTGAAAAATTTAAGGGAATAACAAACAATATCTCGAAAGTGGTTCACTCAACAAAAAAAATGTATGTGACATAAATTGTGTATTTTAACGCGATCTACATATTTGTATAGTAAAATTTTGTCTATCTCTTATGGTTTACCAGTTATGCAAAAGTCGTTCACAATGAAGAATACTTTTGGTGACATTCCCAGAAAATTCGAGATATACATTTCATTTCTCATGAAAGTATCTTAAATATACGATATATTAATCAAAATCGTTAGAGCCATTTTAGAGAAAATTAAAATTTCTAAAACTGTTCCATGTAAAGGATAATCTGGGGTGGGGGGATTTTCTTGAAAACCTTCGTGTCGCATCTCTGGAAGATACTGAACCTAAATACCAAGTTTGGTGTTTATCCGACTGTTCGTTTTTGAGTTATGCTGTACACAGACACACACACGGACATGTTTCCAAAAATGCTTTTTTACTTTCTCTACTACGTATAGTAAGTAGGGGAAGTATTGCATTCCACCCAAAAATTCGATAGCGAGATTTCACCGGAAATACATGTTTTGAGACCTCCTGAATCCAAAAAAAGCATTTTTGGAAACATGTCCGTGTGTGTGTGTCTGTGTCTGTCTGTGTGTCTGTGTGTCTGTGAACAGCATAACTCAAAAACGAACAATCGAATAAGCACCAAACTTGGTATTTAGGTTCAGTATCTTCCAGAGATGCGACACGAAGGTTTTCAAGAAAATCCCCCCACCCCAGACTACCCTTTACATGGAAGATTTTTCAAAAGTTTTAATTTTCTCAAAAATGGCTCTAACGATTTTGATGAAAATATCATATGTTTAGGGTAATGTCATGAGAAATGAAATGTATATCTCGAATTTTCTGGGAATGTCTCCAAAAGTATTCTTCATTGTGGACGACTTTTGCATAACTGGTAAACCATAAGAGATAGACAAAATTTTACTACACAAAAAATGTAGATCGCGTTAAAATACACAACTTATGTAATATACATTTCTTTTGTTGAGTGAACCGTTTTCGAGATATTGCTTGTTATTTCCTTAAATTTTCCAATACTTATACTTTTTCTCAAATGCGTTATTCATTTTTTTTATGTCCTGGACATGCAAAGAGAATGGAATGCGTCACATAGCAACCAGCGTTAAAATATTTGGCTATCGCTTAAAAGCTACCATATTTTCCTTGCATCTACAAGAAAATTACCAATAAGATTGACATCTCGATATCTCGATTAACATGAAGCATATGGAGAATAGGCGTTTGTAAAATTAGGTTGTATAAGAGTAGAGAAAGTTATGTGAGTGTAACACATCAGATTTTTTTTAGATTCAGGGGACCTTATAACATATATTTCCGGTGAAATCTCGGTATTGAATTTTTTGGTGGAATACAATACTTCCCCTACTTCGTTGTTATTCCCTTAAACTTTCCAATACTTATACTTTTTCTCAAATGGGAATTAGTTATTCTTTTTACTTTCTCTACTACGTATAGTAAGTAGGGGAAGTATTGTATTCCACCCAAAAATTCGATACCGAGATTTCACCGGAAATACATGTTTTGAGACTCACTGAATCCAAAAAAAGCATTTTTGGAAACATGTCCGTGTGTGTGTATATTTGTGTGTCTGTCTGTGAACAGCATAACTCAGAAACGAACAGTCGGATAAACACCAAACTTGGTATTTAGGTTCAGTATCTTCCAGAGATGCGACACGAAGGTTTTAAGGAAAACTCCCCCACCCCAGACTACCCTTTACATGGAGATTTTTCGAAAATTTTAATTTTCACAAAAATGGCTCTAACGATTTTGATTAAAATATCTTATGTTTAAGATATTTTCATGACAAACGAAATGTATACCTCGAATTTTCTGGGAATGTCATCAAACGTATTCTTCATTGTGAACGACTTTTGCATAACTGGTAAACCTTAAGGAATAGACAAAATTTTACTATACAAAAATGTAGATCGCGTTGAAATACACAATTTATGTCATATACATTTTTTTTGTTGAGTGAACCATTTTCGAGATATTGCTTGTTATTCCCTTAAACTTTCCAATACTTATACTTTTTCTCAAATGGGAATTCGTTATTCATTTTTTGTCCTGGTAATGCAAAGAGAATGGAATGCTCCACATAGCAACCAGCTCTTAAAATATTTGATTATCGCTTAAAGCCTAGGAATTCCCCTTGCATCTACAAGAAAATTAGCAATAAGATTCACATCTGGATATCTCAATTAACATGACGCATATGGAGAATAAGCGTTTGTAAAAATAGTTTGTACAAGAGTAGAGAAAGACAGTGAGTGTAACACATCAGATTAATTTTTTACACCGTTTATTAAGACATTTAATTTTTCTCAATTCGGTAATTATTACCGCGACATTCAGTTAAAAGCCCGTTTTTACACTCTGAATTTCAAATAAATATTCTGTGTGTGTATGCATGGTGATTTTTTCTGATAAATCTAAGAGCAGACTAAGATTGTATTTACATTACGCTTATTTCATAGTACGAAGTGCAGTGTGACAAGACTCTATCGCCAGGAAGCAGAAAACTAATCTGCTACTTAGACTCGAAATTAATAAATAGACAGCTTTATTGTAATGGCAGCTTTTAATAATAAACTCACAAAACTGACAAATTGTTTATAAACAAAGTTTGGTAAGACATGTTTCCCATTATAATGGCCAACAATATACAGTGACTCTGAAAACTGAGAATGCTCACAGTTAGTTAACCATGAGCATTTAAGTAATTTAGCATGTCCGCGAAAAATTTTGACTGCTCATAATTATCGTCACTTTTAATTAGATTTTCTTGGTTGAGAACCAGTTAAATAACGTAATGGCTGAGTGGTGTATTGGCGAGAAGGGTCTTGTCTAGTAATGGACTTTTCGTTCTTGAATAATGCTGTTCTACTCTCTCTCGTTAACATTGAATTTTCGGATGCAATACAGAAATTTCTTCACTATAGATAAGTACTAAAGATAAGAAAATTGTGATATATCATATTCGCACGACTTTCGTGGCTTTCAAATAATCCCTCGTATACTATAGTACTCCTACAAAAACAATTTTCCTATTCAAATTCTTCATGATGCATTTTTCATGAAAAACAGCAACAAATTAAGCACCTAGGTAATCTGGACTTGCTTGTATGCACAATACTAGCATATCGAAAGTAATTTAGTAAAAAGGAAGAATAGCGTAAAATACTGTTTTGATGTCACATGACTGTTAGGCTCGAGATAACTTAAAGATGCAACAAAAAATATTTCGTAAACTACTAATGGTACCAAAATATTGTTACATAAATCTTATATTTCAATGAGCTCTACATTTTTATGCAATAAAACCTTATATATCTCTTACAGTTTCCTAGCTATACAAATTCATTCAAAATGGAAAGAACTTCACAGACTATTTACAGGAAATTTAATATATACACTTAAATATGTGATATTTTAATCAATATCCCCGGAACAAAAAAAAATTAAAAGTTTTCCAAAAGGATAGTTTTGAGTTGAAATTTTCTTGAAAAACCTTCGAGATGCGTATTTTTGGTGAAATTTCGATATTGAATTTGTGTGTGGAATGCAACACCATGGGCAACGGATAGAAAAAACAATTTAACATGCATAGCAAATGGAATGGTTGTTACATTAACTGGCATTCATTAACTTATTCAAATAAAATCTGTGCACAAAAACATGCAGAGTTTACAGGTTTATTGAACAATTGGATGGTGCGAAAGGACACTTCAGAATGCCACAAGACCCTTTTGTGTTCGGTAAGCCAGCAGTTAATCTATTGCGTAAACACGCTGCATGTATCGGAAAATCTTGTAGGCCATGGATAAATGACAAAAGGGCCGCCTATGCTTGCTAATCATTATGGATGAGATGCTTCAAGTTCTGGGATCAAACGAATTCTCTCCCACACGGGATTTATGTAATCTTTATTGATGTTAACAGTAGCATCGTAAATTACGCAAAGGAACTTCGGAATCGGTGATATATTCCCTAGAAGGGCTTATGTACGGTTGGCGGTAAATTCAGCCGCAAAATGCTAAAGAAACGGTTACACTTCCTCTACTTAGCGGTACAGAAAGTAAAAGTGTGTATTGAAAAATCTTATGCTTACATTCACATGACTTTTTTACCCATTCTTCAACAAAGTATTCTTGCAAAAGCTTATTCCTCTATTTACTTCATGTTAATCCTGGTAAACATTTACAGAAATGCTTTTATTAGACATGTCCTTATCGTTACAAGGGGATTAGGAGAATACAGTAGGCATAAAGATAGTCAAAGTTTTAAAGAGCGGGTCGCTATGTGAGTCTTTGAAATTCCGTTCTCTTTGCATATCCAGAAGGGAAAAACAGAAGGAAAGAAAAATATAATAGCGATTTTCCACTTGTATAAGTTCAAACTAATAATAAAGAATATCTCGGAAATGGTTAATGACACAAAAAATTTTGTCACAAATTGTGTGCCGTGACTGGATCTATTTTTGTGCAGCAAAAGTTTGTCTGTTTCTTACAGTTTACCTGTTGCACAAAAGTAGTTTAGAATGAAGAGGACTTCACAGGCGTATTCCCAGAAAATTCAAGATATACATTTTGTCATAAAAATATCTTTAAATATATGGCATTTTGATTAACATTTTTTGAGAAAATAAAAAGAACGAACAATTTTTCATGTAAGGAGTAGTTTGGGTTGGGGAATTTTCTCGAAAATCCTCGTTCGCATCTTGAAAGATGTATCCCAAGTTTGGTATTTATCGCACTCTTAGTTCTGAGTTATGCTGTTCATACACACACGTTCGGGCGTTTTTGTAAACATGCTTTTTGGGGGGGGGGGTTCGGGGTCTCGAAGCATGTGTTTAAGGAGAAATTTTGACATCGAACTTTTGGGTGGAATACAAACTTCCTCTTGCAAGTACAAGATAGAGAAAGTAAAAAGGTCCTTTACAGCTCCTCCTTCGAAATACAGGACCTTATATCATCTTTTTGTTTCGGGCCAACGTAAATCGAAGAGCCACACTCACACTGCTTAACCTATATCTCTGAAATATTGTCACTGTGCTTTCGTTTCGTTGTCCATCAAGCGATTTGATGGTAATCTCAGCGAAGAAATCCCATCAGGCAGCCAATACAAGCTTTCCGAAAGGTGCTCGAAACTAAAAATAAAATTAAGGATGTTGCCCGGGAAAGCAGGTTTAGGAACCGAGCAGCAACGGGTTTTCCTTGGCTTTTATTGGAGGAGGGAAGCGAGAAAAAGCTACCACGTTTTTCCTTTCCTTTTTTTTTATTCGGGTTATTGATTGAACTGGAGTGATAGAAAAGATGGTGACGCCACTGGCGATGATGAACTTTGTCGAGTGCAAGAGACAAACGCCATCCTTCGTCTCCTTTGCTTTCTTCATCTTTTTTTGCCCTTGAGGAGAAGTTGCTGTTATTATAGTAGTAGTAGTGACTTCTTGTGCAGCTGAAGACTAGAAAGAGGTGCATACGACGGTGAAATCGCACACAGACTGCATGAAAACGGAAAGAAAATGCACTTTATTGCTTTCACTAGATGTGAGCTTTTTAGAGAATATTGCGGTACGAGGTATGTTTCATCTCGGCACTGTTAGCTTATCTTCTCTCTTTTTTGCATGTTTCTCTTCCTTAGTGTTATGTCCTAGAGTCGCTGTCATTCAAAATGGAAAAATTCAGCTAATAATGAAAACAAATCTGCTGTGTTACACTCGCATGATTTTCTCTTCTCTTGTACAAACTATTTTTACAAACGCTTATTCTCCATATGCTTCATGTTAATCGAGATATTGAGATGTTAATCTTATTGGTAATTTTCTTGTAGTTGCAAGGGGAATTGCTAGGCTTTAAGCGATAGTCAAATATTTTAAGAGCTGGTTGCTATGTGGAGTATTCCATTCTCTTTGCATTACCACGACAAAAAAAATGAATAACGAATTCCCATGTTGAGAAAAAGTACAAGTATTGGAAAATTTAAGGGAATAACAAGCAATATCTCGAAAATGGTTCACTCAACGAAAAGACTGTATGTGACATAAATTGTGTACTTTAACGCAATCTACATTTTTTGTGTAGTAAAATTTTGTCTATTTCTTATGGTTTACCAGTTGTGTAAAAGTCGTTCACAATAAAGAATACTATTGGAGACATCCCCAGAAAATTCGAGATATGCATTTCATTTTTCATGAAAATATCTTAAACATATGATATTTTAATCAACATCGTTAGCGCCATTTTTGAGAAAATTAATATTTTCGAAAAATTTTCCATGTAAAAGGTAATCTAGGGTGGGGAGATTTTCTTGAAAACCTTCGTGTCGCATCTCTGGAAGATACTGAACCTAAATACCAAGTTTGGTGTTTATCTGACTGATCGTTTCTGAGTTATGCTGTTCACAGATAGACACACAAACACACAGACACACACGGACATGTTTCCAAAAATGTTTTTTTTTGGATTCAGGGGGCCTCAAAAAATATTTCCGGTGAAATCTCGATATAGAATTTTTGGGTGGAATACAATACTTCCCCCACTTACTATACGTAGTAGAGAAAGTAATACCATTGAATTGTCGTGCTTCAAAAGGTAATAATGCGAGCAGTTATTTCAAACAAAACGTCCGAAGACAATGCTATGTTCATCAGTAGACAATTCCTAAGCATAGAGCTATATAAGGAATATTTTTCTCATCTACACACTACAGTTTTTAAATGTATGACAATTAATACATACCTTCTAAGTTTAAACATTTGCTTTAAAATGTTATGTTACTGGGTATGCCAGAATGTTCCTCTTTACAGTAGTAATATCAAGCATTATTTATTACTTTCTCTACTACGTATAGTAAGTAGGGGAAGTATTGTATTTCATCCAAAACTTCGATACCGAGATTTCACCGGAAATATATGTTTTGAGACCCTTGAATCCAAAAAACCCCTTTTTGGAAACATGTCCGTGTGTATGTCTGTGCGTGTGTGAACAGCAAACTCAGAAACGAACAATCGGATAAACACCAAACTTGGTATTTAGGTTCAGTATCTTCCAGAGATGCGACACGAAGGTTTTCAAAAAAATCCCCCCACCCCAGATTACCCCTTACATGGAACATTTTTCGAAAATTTTAATTTTCTCAAAAATGGCTCAAACGATTTTGATTAAAATATCATATGTTTAAGATATTTTCATGACAAATGAAATGTATATCTCGAATTTTCTGTGAATGTCTCCAAAAGTATTCTTCATTGTGAACGGCTTTTGCATAACTGGTAAACCATAAGTGATAGACAAAATTTTACTACACAAAAAATGTAGATCGCGTTAAAATACACAATTTATGTCATATACAGTTTTATTGTTGAGTGAACCATTTTCGAGATATTGCTTGTTATTCCCTTAAATTTTCCAATACTTATACTTTTTCTCAAATGTAAATTCGGTATTCGTTTTTTTTTTTGTCCTGGTAATACAAAGAGAATGGAATACTGCACATAGCAACCAGCTCTTAAAATACTTGGCTATCGCTTAAAACCTACCATATTCCCCTTGCATCTACAAGAAAATTAGCAGTAAGATTAACATCTCGATTAACATGAAGCATACGGAGAATAAGCGTTTGTAAAAATAGTTTATACAAGAGTAGAGAAAGTCATGTGAGTGTAACACATCAGATTTTTTTTATATATCGGTTGCACAGGCATTATTTATTCTGGGGGAGATTTGAGCGTTTTAGGTGCATTTGATATTGGAAAGTGCCTGTTAGCGTTGCCTTTTCTGTCTGAGTTCGCATTCAAGATATTGCATGAACCGGTGTGTGTGCGGAATCGAAATTTGATATATATGAGTTTGAAAAACATTTCTTGAGATATTTCAAATATGATTGAAATCGGTATAAAATTAAGGGAATTTCACGCGAAGAGCTAAAAATGTCCAGTTTTTGGGTGAATCGCTGCACTAACAGGCTGGGATTGAAAAGCAATTTGGCTGGAATCGGTACACATGGAGAGGTCCTAAAATGTATTAATATTAGGCAAGCAGCTCCACGTATGGATAGGTTACGCTTGTGGGGGGTGTTTAGTTCACTACAAAATTAAAGATAATTTATACGGAAAGACTCCTAAAGGATTTTTTTATGATACTACCAACTTGAAACGTTATGTGCAAGAGTTTAGCGTTTGTCTGCACCTTTAAAGATTTTTGAAATCTTATAAATTTTAGTAGTTCTATTTCGCATAACTGTCTAAAAATGTTCATAATAATTAATACCGCATTACTTCTGCCACAAAACGAAATCATCTGAAATTTAACCCTCTGTATTTATTTTACTATCGTATTTAAAACGTATTATAGCTTCTTTATATACATACCTACTTATTTATGTTAACGATACTAAGGTCAAAAGGTCTTCTTTAAGACACTATCGGTAAACACAGCAGTATTACCACAATAATCAGTGTCCTCGAGGTTGACGGCCCTGGTAGTAGCTGTCGAAAATACTCCAGACCTGTAGTTTTTAAACTGATATTACTCGTAATGGGAGATAATTACAAAGCAAATCGATACATAAAAAAATATTGAAACTCACATTCGCTTTTGCGGAACATTATACATCTCGCGCATACATCATTTTGAGCAGAGAGTCGCCTCTCGTTGCCACAGTGGTTGGAAAACAAACTATTAACATTAAATGTTTTATAGTTTACAATAAAACATTAAAGCTGTTCAATTTTTATATTTTCATATAAAGTTATAATTTTGTTGAATATTTTAGACGAGAGGATCAAATATTTAAAATAACTTTTACTTTCTCTACTACGTATAGTAAGTAGGGGAAGTATTGTATTCCTCCCAAAAATTCGATACCGAGATTTCACCGGAATATATATGGTTTGAGGCCCCCTGAATCCATAAAAAGCATTTTTGGAAACATGTCCTTGTGTATATGTCTGTGTGTGTGTCTGTGAACAGCATAACTCGGAAACGAACAGTTGGATAAACACCAAACTTGGTATTTAGATTCAGTAAAATGGGAATTTGTTATTCATTCTTTTTATGTCCTGGACATACAAAGAGATTAGGATACTCCACAAAGCATCCAGGTCTTAAAAGATTTGACTATCGCTTAAAACCTACCATATTCCCCTTACACCTACAAGAAAATTAGCAATGAGATTAACGTCTCGATTAACATGAAGCATATGTTTGTGAAAATAGTTTGTACAAGAGTAGAGAAAGTCGTGTGAATGTAACACATTAGATTTTTTTAATTGGAATTTTATATTATAGACATAGCCAATGCTTTACAATGCCATATGATTAAAATGAATCGTAAATTTCTCTTTAAATGTTAGATATTACTATTCTAAGCGGAGATTTATTATTTCAGTGCCACTTACTGCACATTTTAAGATGTTGACTAACCAATATGAAGTGTTTGTCCTCTGTTATTCCTGGATATTGCTTTAAGTACCCAGGAATGCGGCATTCTGTTTTCCATTTTAGCTCCCTCTATAGTTTGAAATGTGTAGCTCCCATAAGTACTGAACTGTGCTGGTGATTATAAACAAATATTGAAGCAAAACTTTGAAGATAAAATGTTGGTTTCAACCTATGCTGTATGCATTGCAAATTAAACATTCTGCAATGCAGCGGGATTTTATAACTTTTCCATCATAGTATATAACCATTTCCAATCAGTGAGCAGAGGTAATAAACTGCGAAGCAACAGTAATTAAAATCCTTTACAGGCATAAAACGAATTTATGAACCTCGCTTACGGCCAATAGCTTGTGTAATCATATGTCAGATGTTTATTACTGGTGAAGTCTAATGATATTTCATCAAGCTGAAAGTAGTGTCATTTGACATAACCTCGTTATTCTCAGTACAGACGAATGGCATCCATTTAGCCGCGCACTCTCAAGGCTTGCTACCTCAAACCATCACGCGTGAAGAAGTTACAGTAAAAATTTGTATTTATGCCATCAGGGTCATATGATAATCACATGCGAGCGCCTTTCAACCAGTGTACGGTGTCATTGATGCCTCATTCAGCAATAAGAATCGAACTTAATCGATACTTTTATAGCATGGCGCACAAAAACCAATAACTGTTGTTTTTTCTGTTACTTCATTTTTTATTCCTATAAACTCTGCTTGGGTTCGACCAGGGATCTAGGAAGCCCATTCTTATGGAACAAAAACAAATAACATACCTTCATTTCTGCTTCTATTCCAATGTTTTACTGCCTTTCAAAAGAAGTTCAACTGTAGGTAATTTATTTAATTCAAATCTGTGTTTTCAAATACATGTTTGGAGACCCCCTGAATCCAAAAAAAACATTTTTGGAAACATGTCCGTGTGTGTGTCTGTGAACAGCATAACTCAGAAACGAACAGTCGGATAAACACCAAACTTAGTATTTAGTTCAGTATCTTCCAGAGATGCGACACGAAGGTTTCCAAGAAAATCCCCCCACCCCAGAAAACCCTTTACATGGAAAAGTTTTCGACAATTTTAATTTTCTCAAAAATGACTAACATTTTTGATTAAAATATCATATGTTTAAGACATTTTCATGACAAATGAAATGTATATCTCGAATTTTCTGGGAATGTCTCCAAAAGTATTCTTCATTGTGAACGACTTTTGCATAACTGGTAAACCATAAGATATAGACAAAATTTTACTGCACAAAAAATGTAGATCGCGTTAAAATACACAATTTATGTAATATATTTTTTTTGTGGAGTGAACCATTTTCGAGATATTGCTTGTTATTCCCTTAAACTTTTCAATATTTATACTTTTTCTCAAATTCGTTATTCAGTTTTTTTTGTCGTGGTAATGCAAAGAGAATGGAATACTCCACATAGCAACCAGCTCTTAAAATATTTGACTATCGCTTAAAGCCTACCATATTCCCCTTGCATCTACAAGAAAATTAGCAATAATATTAACATCTCGATTAACATGAAGCATATGGAGAATAAGCGTTTATAAAAATATTTTGTACAAGAGTAGAGAAAGTCATGTGAGTGTAACACATCAGATTTTTATTAAGTAATTTTAGCTTTAAAGCTCATGACGTAATAAATCCATTGAAACTCATCATTATTATGACCTGTGAAGTAACTACTGATTACTCACACGAGTGGCCGAGTTTGTTAAAGCACAGACGCTTGAAAGTTCACGGTTCATATCTAGCCTGACAGCTTTTCTCGAGATTTTCCTTTTATATAAGATTACAAATAATTATTATTTCATAAAAATAAACAAGTATTTTTTTCTTGGAAAATGGCAGGTTTCGCCCATGATCCCCTGAACTGAAAAAACAGACTATCTCCTAAATAGAAATCAAAAGAAAGCGTCCTAGTTAATGAAAGAAAATTATAGTCGACACAATAGACAATTAAAAATATAAACACGATTATTTGGTACGCCTATAGGAAGAGGTTCGTCATTGCGAATATGGACGCTGTAATATGCACCGAATGTATCTATGTGTATAGGTGTGATATGTATCATCAGTTATTATGGTCTTACTGGAGTGAGACTAGAAAGAACTATATATTCTGAGCTGTTCGGCCATAGCTCCCTGCCTCAGTACCTAATTCATTTATAGACTACTTCATTTGATTAATATTTGGTGAAGAATAAACTAAAAATAAGCTGATATAAAACAAAACTAAACCTTACTAAATAATTGAAGCGTCAGAGGGAAAAATGCTTTCAGTCCACATAAAGTCGAAATTCATCTTTTGACGCTTTTGTTTAGCTCGGTACTGTCAGTTTCAACCACGAGACACACCATGGGCAAAAAGGAAGAAAACGCCTATCAACAAGACAAGAACATATTTATTTACCTGTCGACGAAATGGAAGTTTTGTACGAGGCCCCAGTCCCAATCTCTCGTATGAAAAACCTGCAAACTTTAACAAGGTTTCTCATTACAGTTGAGAGCTTTTACAACAATTTGAAGCAAGATGGACGTCAGAGCAACGACAAGCTTGGTAACGTGTACTTGGTCTTGTCTGTAGCCCGCATTCGGGAGCTCGTGGGTTCAATTCCCGTGGCCGACCTTCCCGACCCATGTTTTCTCGGGACTATGTCAGTTGCTTTTTAAATCAATACATCAGTTGCGTCTGGGTTTTTTAAAATACATACGTCAGTTGTGTCCAGCTACCTACTTGGGTAGCTTGGAAGGTTTACGTTTTTCGATAAGACACAGTCAAACGCTGTAGAGCGCGTTTTGCGACGAAAACACTGTTTAAAGCGCTTTCTGCTACGTCATATGCAGCATAAAGGTCAAACTGGACATACGTAATAGTTCTCATTTTGAGCTGTACACGAGCCATGGAATCGATGACAAGTGAGAAGGGGAAGCCTTTATTTGTGGTCGATGGTTACAAATTTAGACATCGCAAAGACCTGCAGAACAGTATTTCGCGTTGGGTGTGCTGGATAAAATCTTGTAAGTGTTTCATAAAGTTAAATGTTAAAAATGAGAAATGAGAAGGGAAATGCTGTTTGTGCCAGGAACTGAAAATACTGGACTAACAATTCAAATCTTTCAAAAATGTAACTGACGTATGACCCCAAAAAAACACAAAGCAACTGACGTATAAAACTGACCACAGGACGCAATCGCTGGTCACCGGTTTTTCGGGGTTTCCTAGGATCGCTAGGTGATACTGGGAAGGGTAATTAAGTTCCTAATTTCCTGTCCCTCCATTTCACCTCCATTCTCATCACCTCACCTTTCATCCGCTTGGTCTTTTTCAGCGTTGTACATGTCGGCGGAAGGTTTCTGGGTGTGCATGGCAGGAGAAAAGGATGCTCTGTGGAAATCTTCGTCCCCCGGAATGGGGCGATCTCCGAGCTCTGGGCCCCCCAGGGATGTGTAAGCCTACAGGGGGAGGGTAGCCGGCTGCACCGGTGCCCATCCAGGGAGTTTAAATCTGTAAATAGTAGGGACCTTGCCTTCTGCATGTCGTGCCCCTGGTCCGGCCGCCCTCCATCTCCTCTCACTTCATCTCTCCCTCCCGGGGGGGGGCGCCCTTGTCCGGGGCATAGGTATAAAATATCTACGTAGCTCTACGTCCTAAGCCCATCTCCGCGTTGAATCCTAATCCTAATTCTGGACTTCGTAACTTCATAACAATGATGACTAAAGATGATACTTTTTCTAAACTGCAACCAATGTTACCCACTTTTACCTGATTTCACCATACCACAACAATAATAATAATGTCAATATTATAATTTTATACACTACAGCTGTGGGTTTTGTTTCAGAATCTTGCTCAACCGACAAGATGGAGACCCAAGATAATGTTTTGGCGCCCACTTTTATTATTACATATACAAAATAAATTGTGTTTAGTTCTACATACATGCACCATGATATTATATCAAAATCAGATTTCTAACAAGCAATTAAACCCTATTTCTAAAGAGAAACTTGCTTTCAGTTTCCTGAAACTTCTTGATGAATTTACTGAAAGCGTTTTTTCTCCTGGCCCTACAATTAGTTCGCAGCACGATAGCTTACAAAACAGAAGTATATATATTAAATTAAAATTTGTAATCTAAATTGCAATCCACATAAATGGATATTCTTTGAAGATATACACTATGCTCAAGATTAGATAAGGCGAGAAACGAGGAAATAAGAGAAAAACGAAATGTTAAATTTCGATCGTGATTTTTTTTTTCTATTATTGCTTCATACCATACCTAACTTTTGTGGTCATATCGAGGCTTTGACTTGAGAAACAAGTTCCTTTACTATAGGTTTCTTTAAAGTTGATTTTCATTTATTTTTACTGTTAAACACACTCAACATTCACTCCCATTCACACTTCCAGACCCTATGGAGTATAGGGGATGACTCCGGTTAGGGGAAAATTTCCCGCCCGAGCTGGGAATCCAACCTGGGACATATGGTTTGAACCATAGCGAATTATATCGCTGATAAACAGTTAACCTAGTATGACCATGTTCAAAGAATAAACTACTAAATTGTAAATGGATAGCTGAAGAGAGGAAGGTCACAAAGAACGTGGATGGATGAAATTATTAAAACCATGGGACTGACAGGAGGCTGGGAGGATATAAAAGAATGGAGAAGAAGAATTTGAGTACAGGAAGATGCTTAGCCATTGTTAACCTGTTGTTATTATTATTATTATTATTATTATTATTATTATTATTATTATTAATTACATAATTTTAAAGACTCAGTGCATTGAGTGAATGGGTGAAGTAGTTCATTGGAATGAAGTGGTTCAACCCATATATAAACCTTAACGGTTCACCAGTCTAGTGTGATACAGTAAGGTGAAAGAAACGCTTCCAGGGAGAGTTATTTCTCGACCTCGGAACTGAATCAACTGGAGATTTTTGCTGCGTGCCCTTTTGACCGAAGAGGGCAGTATGGTTCGAACTAGACTATGCTTCTCCTGCACAAAACTTTTGACAAGGTGGACTCAGCTGCGGGAAGGATCGATTCTTTGCCAAGTGTTCACTGGAGCATGGTGCAAGGAGCATATGGTGGCCATCGGAAGTGACGCCTTCCTTCCGGCTTAATTTCCGAGTGGACATCAGATAAGGTTGGCAGTAGCAACACGTGACCATTTCATTTCCCAAGGGTGGCAAGTGTGAACTTCTCACACCTTTAGCTTTCCACTCGAGCGACGCCACGGGACCTCGCCTTATCAGACGCCACCTCCAAGAACAAAAGTTTGGACACGTATCGCAGCTGGCGGTGGAAATTAAACTGAACTCGGAAAGGATGCCCGTGCTGTGGCCCTTATATGAAAACGTTACAAACAAAACAAGTGTTTGTAACGTCTCCATCCATTCATTCCGTTAACCCACGAAATACATCCCAACGATTCCAATGAGCTACCCAAACACAAAGCAGACAATAGAGCTTGGAAATAGTTTCCAATTGCTGCATATCATGAAAATACGAGACTAAGTGCGTTTAACATGTTCTACCTTTTCAGTATCTAAGGTAAACATTACTTTTGAACCAAAAATCCCATACCAAACTTTTCATTGGAAAAATGCTGTGCGTATATGCGAGAGGTTAAGGGGGAAAAAAGGGAAGCATAACTAAAAAAAATCTGATGTGATACATCACATCACTTTCTCTACCCTTTATTGTTTATTAATGGGTATACAAACTATTCTTACTAAAGCTTATTTTTCTATCTACTACATTTTAATCTAAATAAGCCTTGCAGAAATAGCTACATTACATATTTCGTTATACATACAAAGGGAACAGCGATAGTCAAATGTTCACCTTAAAATTCCATGCAATCGCGAGAAACAACTGAATGTTAACAGGACTTTCAAGAGAATTACCAAGAAGTGAACAATTCGAACCTTTAATAATTTTCAAATGGCTTATGCCTTAAAAAAAGCTCATTTGATATAAATTGTGTATTTAAAGAGAACTACATTTTTGTAACGTACGTTTTCGTTTATCGCTTAACGTTTACCAATTATACAAGATTATACAAAATTTCTTCCGAATGAAATGGACTTCATAAGCTATTCCCAGAAAATTCAGGTAATGCATATTATTTGTAATGTAAATGTCTTTAATATACTATATTATAATCAAAATCGTTAGAGCCATTTTTCAGAAAATAAAACATTTCGTAGTTTGGGGTGGGTGGATTTTCTTGAAAATCCCCGTGTCGCATATTTTGAAGGTACTGAACTTAATACCAATTTTGGAATTTATCCTATATTTCGGTTTTGAGTTATTCAGGGGTCCTCAAAACATGCATTTTTGGCGAAATCTCGATATCGAATTTTTGGGTGGAATACAATACTTCCCCTACTTACTCCACAGAAAATGCATGAAATAAGACATATTCCATCCAAACAATATATATAGGATGTTAAAAAAAGTTCATGTTTTGAGAGGTGGCAGTATGGACCAAAACAACAAAATAATGTTTAGTAAACAGGGCTCTAAAATGCATACCTTAAGAGCTATAAGCTATCTTCTACTGCAAGCGCTTTGCTGTTGTGTATGACCTACAGAATGCAGTAAACAAATGTGTGAACAAATGAGGATACATTACTCTATTACTGTGAAACAGCAGAGCTTCTAGTGTAATCTATTTGCATTAATACGACCTGCACTTGTGAACCATCGCTAAAGGAGGTGCTCAATATGGTCCATTCATAGTAGGGCATGCTTCTGTCCGATGTCTTAGGGAATCGCGCACTCTCTGAAAGACTCCAGGTTGGTCACGGATGCTCTGGCAGGCATTGGTGAGCCTTTCTGTAGTGTTTGTACATCACTGATGGAGGTTGCATACACTAAAGACTTCAAGATGAAACCGCAATGTAAAAGCATTTCATAAACTTATTAAACTGATTCCATTAGAACTAATAAGAATATGTGTTGCACTTACCCAGGACTGTGAATACGGCCTGCAGTAACAACACTAACAGATATTTACTAATGCTGTATCCATGATCAATAACAGTCTTCATGTGTTTACTGCCTTCTGTAGGCTGTACGTAATAGCAAAGAGCTTGCAGTAAAAGAGATGTTTCACAGTATATCATAGTCCTTCTATGCATGTTAGAACCCATATTTACTGTACATTTTTTTCTTGTTTTGGCCCATACTACCACCTCTCAAACTATGGAATACGTTTTTGTAACACCTGGTATATAGATACTCACGGTTTAGCAACTAAGAGAACAGAAGACGTAGCAAAACAAAAGAGAATCGAATCTGCTTATAAGGCCTCAATGTGCAAATTAATGCCGAAATGTGTAATAAGTTTTCCTTTATTTCCTTTTTGCTTATGCTGTAATGAATTTAGTTAGCAGGGAATGTTATCTAATTGTATAAAGAAAGAGTATAGCTAATATTAGAAATCAGTGCTCCGATATATTTTTATAATGAATCACTGAGAAGATGTTTTTCTCGATGGTAGCATTTTCCTAGGAGGTTAACTTGGTGACGTGGGAGTGCGGAATCTTCAAATTCACCAGTTTCAACTCTTATAACTAATATAATTTTCCGGGCTGTTATGCCGTGGTCTGCTGAAGAAAGATTTCCCAGAAACTCTGAAGTTGTTACAACCCATCTTCTCTGATGACATCATTACACTTTTTCACCATGTCCTGACTACAACTTATTTCCAATGGAACCGGTCATTCTACGAGCAAATAGACGGTGTTGCCATGGGCAGCCCCCTTAGCCCTGTTGTGGCCAATTTCTTCATGGAGGCATTTGAGTCAAAGGCACTAAACTCAGCTCCACTCAAACCAACAGCCTGGTTCCGCTATGTGGATGACACCTTCGTCATCTGGCCCCATGGTGAACAAGCTCTTCAAGATTTTTTGTTACATCTAAATAGCATCAATCAGCGTATACAGTTCACAATGGAACAAGAAAAGGATGGCCAACTAGCCTTTCTAGATGTACTCGTTAGCAGGAAGGCTGACGGCACGCTGGGTCATACTGTCTACCGCAAACCCACACACACAGACCGTTACCTTAACAAGAACTCCAACCACCATCCTAGACAAAAACGTGCTATGATTAAGACACTCGCAAACCGTGCTTCCCGTATTTGTGAACCACACTTACTTCCACAAGAAATCCGACACCTAGAAACAGCTCTACAATCAAATGGTTATTCAGTCCAAGAGGTGAGAAGAGCCTGCCGTCCGGCCAAGCCCCGACCGGTTACTCAGGACCAACCCAAAAGCAAGTCCATTGTCTTTCTGCCATATTTCAGAAATGTCACTGACCGTATTGAACATATACTTCAACGTCATAACGTCAAAACAGTATTCAAACCTACAAGACAATTAAATAGCCTACTGCGCTCTTCCAAAGACCCCCAAGATCCCCTGTCATCGGCCGTGTTTACCGTATTCCTTGTTCCTGTGGTTCAGTGTACATTGGTACCACACAGCGGAGCGCTAACACCAGACTCGGCGAACACAAAAGAAACTGCCGCCTGGGCCATACAGAAAAATCGGCAGTCGCCGAACATGCCATTGAAGTCGAGGGCGAACACATTATTAGATTTCAGGACACCAACATTCTTTCCTCCATAAAGCATTACCATACCCGGCTACAACGCGAAGCAATAGAGATTTACAAACATCCCAATAATTTCAATAGGAAAGAAGAAGCATTGAAACTCAACAGTAACTGGCATCTAGTCATCAAAAACAAGAAAGGTCATACAAAAACCGAAAAACACTGCGAGCCAATCAGAAGAGAGCAACAACACAGCCGGCGCCAGCCCCCTCATACCAGCGGGCCAATCAGCAGAGAGCGTCCACACTATAAAGAGAGCGGCACTAACGGCCAACGCATCAGACGCTGCGATACTTTCACCGAGAAGACTTCGTCCGCGCCACTGAAGATGTCCACCGCAGTTGTGGACGAAACGTCTGGGAAATCTTTCTTCAGCAGACCACGGCATAACAGCCCGGAAAATTATATTAGTTATAATTGTGACACCGGCCGTGAAAGCCTACGTTCTTACAGTTTCAACTCTATTTCTCTGTATATACTAAGGGTTTCTGCTGTTAAAACTATATGGTTTTATTGTTAATAACGGGACCTAGGAGAAGGTACAGAGGTTTAAAGTTGCACCTGCTGAAGGTAATTGTTTAAAAATTACTGGAACATTCTGACCGATAATGTTTTACCGCCAAAGGGTAGGGGCTATGCAGCACTTCCTGAAGACTTGTCAGGGGAGGTTAACGAAGTTAGACATTCCGTTGTTTCACTTCCTTTTACGTGAGTATCATGGTCTTTTTATCCGTTATTAGGAATAGCTGGGACTGTAAAAAAATGCAATTATAAGGGGTAAAGAGGAGGATTCACCATGATCTTCTACATCATTGTACAATAATTTCATAAATTCAATTAATTAATTCATTAATTCATCATTTGAGTTTAGAAAGCTAATAGTCCGTTAAGTCAGCTAGCTTGTTCTTATACAGGATGATTTATGAATAACTGACACATTCCTTTCTTTAATTATTCTGTTCGAAATTCACTCAGTGCCCCAATTTTAGCACCAAATTAAGCAGAATGTTCTGGAGTTTCGATTGACTGTCACTAGATGAGCAGATGTTCATGTTTTATTCGTAATTGTTAGTTTTATTGTTGGCAACTGTTTTTCAGATATTGTTCCAGTCAACGTGAAAATGGAGCACACATTAAATGAACGACTCTTACTTGTAAAGCAATACTGGATTACGAATTCAATTACGGCTACTCAAACGGCATACGAGAGAAAATTTGGTGTTGGGAATCCTCCCCAAAGAAACACAAAACTGGGACTGCTAAATAAATTGGAAGTAACTGGATCTCTGGTGAGTGAAAAAGGCAAAACTCCTTCACCTAGGCTTCCATCGGTTGTTGTTGACGTAAGAGCACGACTGGTCACTCAAAAAAGTACCTATGCAGCCGGTTAAAATCGGAGTTTGGTGCGCAATAGTGACCAATTTTTTTTAAACAATGTGAACACTGCAAAGTACCGACTGATTTTGATGGAGTTTGCTGAGCAACTAGATGATGTAGAGCTGAGTCAAAGATATTTTCAGCAGGACGCCGTTACATGCCATACATCAAAGGAATCCATGGCACTAATTGCAAGTTTCTTTGACGACCGGATAATTTCCAAGAACCTGTGGCAACCGAGATCTCCGGATTTGACATCCCTGGACTTCTTTCAATGGGGTTATTTAAAAGACAGGGTTTATGCCACACGTCCCCAGACATTGGACGATCTGAAGTACAACATTACACAGGAGATTCAGGCTATTGACAACAGAGTCCTCCTACGAGTGGCCAGTAACATGGAATGATGTGTTGAGGATGGAGGAACATTCCTCTATATTTCAGGTATAATAAGTTGTCGCTAGCAAAACTCGTTTTGAAACAATTTAAGAAATAAATGTTAGTTCTTCATAAATAACCCTGTATAAATACCAATCTGCATACTAAAAAAGACACATTTTAAGGACGCAAGGGTAAGCTGGTTTTCGTAAAATTACATCCACGTACAAAAATCCTTTCCATGGATAAAAACACTAATTGTTTTCTTTATTTTCTCAAAAGCTGCTCGACTCAGTTTGATTAAGTTGCCATATGTTTGATATAAGCATTTGATCGTCGTCTCAGTATTGTGTTCTCTTCTGTACCTACAGCAAAATGTACGGGGGCTGTTCAATAAAGACTGAGATTGATTTTTCCTGTAGCTTTCTTGAGAGTTTCCTGTCTCTACCATGAATATTTGAAAAGAGCGGGGTTTCATGTATAATGTCCATAGGCGACAGCACTCTCGTATCGGAGGTTGGTAGTAATGCTGTATATTGTTGACCCTAGTTGAATTTCGCATACCACAAAATGAAGGTGACACAAGAGGAGCAATCAAATTTTGTTTTCGTTTAAATCATACAGCCTCTGAAACTTTGGAAAAACTGAAGCAAGCATACGGTGAAGATGCACTACCTCGTGCAACAGTGTTTAGGTGGTTCAAAGACTTCAAAGTAGAGCGAGTCCTCTGTGCTAAGCAAGGTGGGCCTGGTGCTTCGGCTTCTGCTATGACTGAAGTCAACATCAACACAGCTGCTGTGATTGCTGTTCCCACTCACACCACTGTTACAGCAGCGTACTACACGTCAGTATTGGCTGCACCGAGGAAGCACATTGCAAGGAAACATCCAGAACTTATCACAACAACGTGCGGCCTCACGTTGCAAATCAAGTCCAGGAATTTTTGGCTAAATTCAACATTACCTGTGTGCCGCATCTGCCTTATAGCCCCAATCTTGTCCCCTGTGATTTCTTTTTATTCCCATCACTAAAGGCAAAGCTCCGGGGCATTCGATTTGAGAGCACTGAAGCAGTGCTGAAGAAAAGTGAGGCGATTCTCAAAGACCTCAAAGAATGGCCTGTACCATGTGTTCGAGGACTGGCAGAGACGCTATAAAAAGTGCATTCAAGTAGGAGAGGGCTACTTTGAAAAAGACCATGTCAACATTGAAATGGAGTAATGTAATAAATATCTGTGAAAAAAATTAGTCTCAGTCTTTATTGATCAGCCCTCGCATTTATAGTGTGAAGTAAACAAAAGTAATTTTATGTGAATTCTTTGTAGAGTAATTGTGAAATACGGAGCATATAAAATCGTATTCTTTCCCCCCTTCCTTTCTTTATGAAGTGTCCAGATGTATAAGATTTGTAATTTATAAACATTGAATATATCCTTCTCAGCATCTTATATGACGCGCATGTCTCGTGCAGAGACTCAAATCGAACTATTGACCTCGTCCCTGGAAACAAAAGACGTAGTTGTGACGCTTTGAACTTTCAGTCTATTTTTTGGAATGTGCAATCTCGGTATTATATTGCGCTACATTTCGTAGGCCAACAGTAAAGTCCAAAACAAACACGATAAGACGGAAGTGCGCGTTCCTGATCATTATCTCATATCACAACTCTTAGATGACGCCGATCCAAAGCGAGGTGTTTCGATATTACAACACGCAACTTCCTCTGTTAAGTATCGTTTATTTTAATATTTTCTCTGCAAATTGTTCATACAAAAGACTTTTCTTCTGTCTGCTTCCTGTTAAGCATGATACGATTATGCTAACAGAAATCATTACAATAAATACTTTGTAGCAGTTACTCGAGCATACTAGAGACTGGCATTGCAGTCAACTGTTTCGTAAATGCCTTCCTTGATGTTACGTATTCTTTGCACGAGTTTAAAAGAAGCAAAAGAACGAGACTTGAAAGTGCATTGCTTAAAATACGGGATAATTCAAATGAACAACAGCGAATATTTCGGAAACACTAACTTGGCATTGACTGTTTTTTTTTACACCTCCCCATTTTTTCTAAAGCAAGTTTTTGTCTATCTCTAATGTTTTCCGAGTTATTTAAAGTTAAATAAAATTTAATGACAATGGAGATGCTTTTAAATTCTGTTCACACAAGAATTCAAGATATACACATAATTTTTTCATATTAGTACGAGGGGCGTCCAATAAGTAAGTTTCCCTATTTTATAAAAAACATTACACACAATTGATCATGTTGAATTAAGTTTATTTATATTGCACAATACTTCTGTCACTTTTCTACATAGTCAACATGTTCAAGCATTTTGGGGACGTGACACAAGTTTTTCCAAGCCAGTGTTGTACCAGGTCGGACCCTGTGCTCGCAACCAGCTGTTCACTGATTTGACTTCATCATCCGCGTTAAAAGTGCTTACCTTTGAGTTGGAGGAACATGTGAAAGTCAATTGGGACAAGCTCCGATGAATACGGAGGATACGAGAAGTTTTCTTGAACAGCTGGTTACGAGCACAGGACACGACTTCTTCGTCACTGTGTGCTTACCTCCATGATGACCTTTAAGTCGGGGGAGCATGTGAAAATCACTTGGGAAAAGATCTGGTGAATATGGAGGATGTGAGAAAACTTCCCAGTGGAATATTCTGAGCTCCGCCTGGGTCAAGATTCAACTTGGAAGTTTTCTCGTATCCTCCGTATTCACCGGAGCTTGTCCCAAGTGATGTTCACATGTTCCTCCAACTCAAAGGTAAGCACTTATAACACCGATGATGAAGTCAAATCAGTGAACAGCTGGTTGCGAGCACAGGATCTGACCTGGAACAACACTAGCTTGGAAAAACTTGTGTCACGTCCCCAAAAATGCTTGAAGAACATGTTGACTATGTAGAAAAGTAACAGAAGAATTGTAAAATATAAATAAGCTTAATTCAATATGATCAATTGTGTGTAATATTTTTTTATAAAATAGGGAAACTTGCTTATAGGATACCGCTCGTATCTTAAACGTACATTTTAATCAAAATCGTTACAGCAATTTTGAGAAAAATATAAATATATTTTTTCCCATGTAACGGGTATTTTGAGGTAGGGGAATTTTCTCGAAAGTCTTCGCCCATGAGGCTCTCCTCATCCTTGCAGCCTTAGAAACCGTAAGAGGCAGACAAAATACTTCAGAGAATATGTAGAGCTCATTGAAACATACAGTGTAACTCAAATAAGCTCTTTCCCGTAACATGGACCGTTTACGAGGTATTCTATGTTAGATATTTTAAGCTCTCCCAGATTGAACCATAATGCGGTATCTATGAAACATGTTTTAAAACATGTGATTCAATTTTTTTTCGCACGGGCTCAGTATAAACAAATTCTGTTTTCACACTTTCTTTACGTTCAGGTTCAAATTTAATGTGACAACATTTCTAGGCAAATGTGTTATGAATAAGCTGAATGAAAGAATCAGTTCTTATACGAGTAGTATGAATTATAATATATAAAGGAAATGTCTAGACTGGTAATGGATAGAGGAAGTCGTAAGTGATCTTTTTCTGATGCCGAGAAGTTACTCCTACGTGCTTTCTTGCGGAATTCAATTTCTACTGACAAGTGGCATGAGTAATCATGTTTAGTAACATTTCGTCCTTCTATTCATGTTGATGAGAAGTTTAGTACTAACATCTCAGTCAAAGCGTTTCATTACCAGACGTTCTGTAGTTAACGAAGGAATCTCTAGTGAAAAAAATTAGCAATGCCTTTAAAGCTGCGTTTACCAGTGCAACATTGACCTGTATTGAAATAAGTTTGGTGAAACTGATTTGTGAGTCTGATTTGCTGAGGAAACGTAGTTTTTAATGCACACCAAACATGTAAAAATATTCTGATGTAATACGAGGGCGGATCGAAAAGTAACAATAATTTTGTTTTTTCTGCCTTGGTATTGCAGCTGGAATGTTACAATTTCACACAGATATAGTTTGAAGTTTTCACTACAGAGGGTAGTTTTTGTTTCATGTGCAGCTCTAGCGAGAGAAGCGTGAACTACCAACAATGATGGCGCGCATGTTACTGTCGTCCACGTGTGAAGAGCACAGAGGTGTGGTTCAATATTTGTGGACATAAACCGAGTGATATTCACAGGGATATGCGTGGCGTGTATGGGGATGATTTTATGGACCGTAGCAATGTCTCCAGGTGGTGTGCATTCTTCCTAGAGGGCCATGTGAACCTTAGTGATTCGCCACGCTCCGGGAGGCCGGTAATAGCTGCAACCCCGCAGAAAGTCAGAAACATTGAGGGAGCAATTTTGAACGACCGCGGTGTAC
This sequence comes from Deroplatys truncata, assembly GCA_030765065.1. Taxonomy (NCBI): domain Eukaryota; kingdom Metazoa; phylum Arthropoda; class Insecta; order Mantodea; family Mantidae; genus Deroplatys; species Deroplatys truncata. The sequence goes on from CM060975.1 coordinate 101,633,106, forward strand.
AACTGCGAATCTTATCGCAACAGTTCAACATTTCCTGTGGTGCAGTGTACGATATTGTTCATAACACGTTGAAATTTCGTAAAGTTAGTGCTCGCTGGGTGCCTAAGTACCTGACAGACAACCACAAGGGCCAGCAAATGTGACGAGCTTGGATCACCTAACGGGGTACATCGCAGAAGGGCATGACTTTCTGAAAGGAATCGCTACTGGTGATGAGTCGTGGGCATACCGCTACACGCCCGAAACAAGCAGGCAAGTATGGAGTGGAAACATGCTGGTTCCCCAGTGAAAAAGAAATTCAAAGTGACTCAATCTGCTAGGAAAGTGCTTGTGATGGTATTCTGGGTTTATCATGGTGTTGTATTGGTGGACTTTGCTGAATACAGGACCACTGTCATGACAACTGTGGTGAAGTTGCGTCGTGCCCTTCCAGACAAACGTCACAACATGAGTGCTGACGATGTCAAAATTCTTCATGACAATGCTCGCCCCCATGTTGCTGCTGCTGTTCGTCAGAAAAGTCACCAAATTTGGTTGGGAGGTGCTCCAGCATCCACTATATAGTCCGGACCTTGCACCGTCGGAGTTTCATCTGTTTGGACCCATGAAGAAACTGGGGAATTGGTAGGCTTTAAGCTATAGTCAAATGTTTTAAGAGCCGGTTGCTATGTGGAGTATTCCATTCTCTTTGCATTACCAGGACAAAAAAATGAATAACGAATTAGAGAAAAAGTATAAGTATTGGAAAATTTAAGGGAATAACAAGCAATATCTCGAAAATGGTTCACTCAACAAAAAAATGTATATAACATAAATTGTGTATCTTAACGCGATCTACATTTTTTGTATAGTAAAATTTTATCTGTCTCTTATGGTTTACCAGTTATGTAAAAGTCGTTCACGGTGAAGAATGCTTTTGGAGACATCTCCAGAAAATTCGAGATAAACATTTTATTTGTCATGAAAATATCTTAAACATACGATGTTGTAATCAAAATCGTTAGAACCATTTTGAGAAAATTAAAATTTTCGAAAAATGTTCCATGTAAAGGCTAATCTGGGGTGGGGGGATTTTCTTGAAAACCTTCGTGTCGCATCTCTGGAAGATACTGAACCTAAATATCAAGTTTGGTGTTTATCCGACTGTTCGTTTCTGAGTTATGCTGTTCACAGACGCACACACACGCGGACATGTTTGCAAAAATGTTTTTTTTTTTGGATTCAGGGGGTCTCAAAACATGTATTTCCGGTGAAATCTCGGTATCGAAATTTGGGTGGAATGCAATACTTCCCCTACTTACTATACGTAGTAGAGAAAGTAAAAATGAATAACGAATTTGAGAAAAAGTATAAGTATTGGAAAATTTAAGGAAATAACAAGCAATATCTCGGAAACGGTTCACTCAACAAAAAAAATGTATATGATATAAGTTGTGTATTTTAACGCGATCTACATTTTTTGTGTAGTAAAATTTTGTCTATCTCTTATGGTTTACCAGTTATGCAAAAGTCGTTCATAATGAAGAATACTTTTGCAGACATTCCCAGAAATTTCGAGATATACATTTCATTTCTCATGACATTATCTTAAACATATGATATTTTCATCAAAATCGTTAGAGCCATTTTTGAGAAAATTTAAATTTTCGAAAAATGTTCCATGTAAAGGGTAGTCTGGGGTGGGGGGATTTTCTTGAAAATCTTCGTGTCGCATCTCTGGAAGATACTGAATGTAAATACCAAGTTTGGTGTTTATCCGACTGTTAGCTTTTGAGTTATGCTGTTCACAGACACACACACACACACACACACACACACACACACACAGACACACACACGGACATGTTTCCAAAAATGCTTTTTTTGGATTCAGGAGGTCTCAAAACATGTATTTCCGGTGAAATCTCGGTATCGAATTTTTGGGTGGAATGCAATACTTCCCCTACTTACTATACGTAGTAGAGAAAGTAAAAATATGAATAACCAATTCCCATTTGAGAAAACAAGTATTGAAAAATTTAAGGGAATAACAAGCAATATCTCGAAGATGGTTCACTTAACAAAAAAATGTATATGACATAAATTGTGTATTTTAACACGATCTACATTTTTTGTGCAGTAAAATTTTGTCTATCTCTTATGGTTTACCAGTTATGCAAAAGTTGTTCACAATGAAGAATGCTTTTGGAGACATTCCCAGAAAATTCAAGATATACATTTTATTTGTCATGAAAATATCGTAAACATACGATATTTTAATCAAAATCGTTAGAGATATTTTTGAGAAAATTAAAATTTTCGAAAAATGTTCCATGTAAAGGGTAACCTGGGATGGGGGGATTTTGTTGAGAACCTTCGTGTCGCATCTCTGGAAGATACTGAACCTAAATACCAAGTTTGGTGTTTATCCAACTGTTCGTTTCTGAGTTATGCTGTTCACAGACACACACACACACACACACACACACACACACACACACAGAGACAACACACGGACATGTTTCCAAAAATGCTTTTTTTTGGATGCAGAGGGTCTCAAAACATGTATTTCCGTGAAATCTCGGTATCGAGTTTTGGGTGAAATACAATACTTCCCCTACTTACTATACGTAGTAGAGAAAGAAAAAAACTAACAACCATCTTTTTACCAGCACTGCGAATTCGTCGGACTTTTGTAGGCTTAAGTTCTGTTCGAAAGACCCATTGAGCCGTTTTACTTTTCTTTTCAGGATCACAGCAATAAATCCAAGATCTATCACCAGTAACGATATTACAAACCAAATTTGAGCATTTCTCGAACAGAGGCAATATTTTCATTAGTAACAGCAGTTCTTGGGCGTCCTTCAGGAAATTCATCAATAAGCAAAAAGTGATCTCTTTTGAATTCGTTGTACCAATTATAAATAGTTGGCTTATATGAGGCTTCAAATGCATTTCTAGGCCGATAATTTAATTTTTAGGCGTAATGACGATTTAAAATTGTAAAAAAGCATAGTCCGAAAATCTTCTGTAGTCAAATTCATTGTTAGGTGAAGTGATGGTCATTAACATACTGTTAGAGCAAATCAAACAAACTACATGGCAATCAACTCGCAAAACAGAAGGTACCTGTCAAATAGAACAAAATTAAATTTGTTTTTAGAAACATAGCTTTCTAAAATTTTTCAGTATCGCCCTCGTAAAAATAACATGCATTCAGCACTAAATTGAAGCCTGAAAGAGAGCTATTACACCCGATCCGTAGTTCACAGGAATTAGTTGCTACGTTGGGAGCTCTGGAATGAATATATAAAAATATCCGGTCATTGGTTACTGTTTCCCCAGTAAAACGTTATTTTGCTGTAATAATTCAGTTAATCCAATAAAATGAAAATCTCCGCGCAGCATTCCCGGTAGAGAAACATCCTACGGTCAAATTAACGCCATTAGCTGAATCATATTTTAATTCAGAGTTTTTAAATTAATATCAAAGGGGAAAAATTTGTTTTCCATTTGCTTATGTGGGTATATTTAATACCGCCAGGAAGGATTTATGAACGGTAATCCTGTTAGAGGAAATGAATTAGAGATATGTATTATTCAGGTTACAACTGACATTCACCGTGACCAGTTGTTTACCAAGGTTGGGTTGGTTTTTTACGTAACGGTATCCTGACACATGTCAAGTGAGTTTATTTACATACAGCTTTTTATTTCAGTACCTCGCTGCTAGATGTGTGGGTAATTGTTATGGGAATATGCATAATTGTTGAGAACTACCGATCGGAATGAATGTGTAGGTTATTTTAGGAGTCGTATTATTATTCTAGCCAATAGAAATGCAGTGCAGCTTTGTTTTTCATTTTTAGTTAAAACAATTTAGTTTTTATTTATAGACGCTTTTTAACTGGTTCTTAGCGTCTCACTCTATATTGGGTGTGAAAAACCGGATATTTTGCTCAGAGGCCTCTTTAACAGGTTTGAAGTTCTTTAACGTACCGCAAATATACGACATGGGAAAACCGGCTTTACTTCCCTCCTGAAGGAAGCCGTGTTAAGCAGTTTTACGCTCGAAATAATCCATCGCCCTCCGCCGGATTTACAACCGCGACCTCAGGAACTAGGTAGCGTACAAAGAGCGCCAAAGAAAATCTTACTGCACCTCGCGTCTATGTCACATTACTTATCGTTGCGAAGCCATGGCCATTTCATTGCTTGCTTTAGACCATTATGCAAGGGTGCGCCACTCCTTCTGCTAAATAGTTGCATCAATAACCACAATAAAGGTTACAAAATGGCATAGAAACGAAATATATGTTTACGCTCTCGATCGTATTGGCTAAAAGAGAAGGAGGTAGAGTAGGTGCATTCAGTTTGTCATACAGACGTCTTATCGGCTAGTGCAGGACACGCCTTTGAAAGGGTTAAAAGCTAAGGGGAAAACTTGATGAGCGCCCAGGTTAGCAAATGTAGAATGTGTAGTTGAGAAGATTTTTTAGGGCGCGCAAATTAAAGCTTGAATGGTATTCATTAAATACATAGCAATACTTTATAACAAAAAATAAACAGGATTGTATTCTCACAGTAGTATCAAAGCTTGTTGCTGCATAGAAGGAAACATAGCTAAATAATAAATAAATAAATAAAGTTACATGTTTTCTCTCTAATTCAAACTATAATTGGTTAATATGTTTTATTAACATATTACTGATAACAGAAAAACACAGGATTATGGAAAAAAATATAACCCAATTTTATTGTCTTAATATGTATGTCATATTCGGTAAACCATATACATGTATATATTTATATTTAGTTTCTAAACATGATCAGTCAATTATAACAAAAGAGTAATTTGCATTTAGTAAACGAACATCATCATCTGCGGATGTTTTACGGGGAGTGCCCACTTTCTGACAATTATATAGACCGTCTTCCCCACTTTTCTGGGATATTTTTATACAGTAATTTACTATAAAAACACGTTTATGCATTGCCGTTGAAATTGCCGTAACAGTGCGCCCAGCCTCCCACATACCCACGATATGTCCACGAGTAATTTCACTAGTATATGGCATGACTGGTTCTGAGACAATACACATGGTTTGGTTGCAATAACACCAGAAAAAGCAAAGGCATCAACCTACCCTCTTTTCTCCCTTATTGCTGTGTTATCAAGCTACGACGCTCTGCGATAGGTGAGCTGAAGGACTCGCCTCAAAAGATCCCAGAAAACGATACAAAATCCGCCGAAGATTGCTTTTGGTGCTCTGTGTACCACTAGGCTACGGAGGACGACACATCATTTTTAGTTGTTTCATTTATACAGTCAATTAACTTCTATTGTCATATAGAGGACTTTGACTTGAGAAACAATTGGTGGTGTTATTAGTAGGGCTGCGACATTCGTGTCACTACATGGAGGAAAGCGTATAGAGTAGCAAGTTAAGGGTGTAGCGATAAGGACTGACATTGACCCCGCGTAGTACAGTCTATACAAGAAGAATTACGCATGTCTCGTGATTATCTAGTTTAATAGTGCAATATTATTTATAACATACCGCGTGAGTCTTCTCATCCTGCGGATTGGTAACTAGGCAACCCTACATTTTACAGACGATACGAAATGCAGGTGCTTACACCGCGTTCACCAGCCCGCTGATTAGGGCTACGAAAGTCATGGTAAGGTCGGAAGTTCAAATCACGCCTGCGAATAAGTGAGTTTTTTACTCGTTTCTGTTCATGTTTCGAGAACGTTCTAGCAAATCATGATTTCTTTCAGAATGCACTAGAAAGTGGATTTGCGCATTCTAACAAGTAACAATTTGTGTTTTAATGAAATTCACATAATTAAACTAATTAAGTGAAACAACACTTCCATGCCAAACTATTAGTTCTTGTTAAATTTACTAAACACAAAAAGTACCTTGAAGTGGCAATATTTGAACCTGGGACCTTCATCACTGAAGGACAACACGCACACTGTTGCACTACGAGTACTGTCAGTGACTCAGGAGATTGACTTTGTCCTTGAACTGCAAGCGTGCAGTGGGCTGGGAGCTTCTTGCGTAAGGTGTAGATAGTGCAACACCAACAGTTCAAAAATATTGTCAACAAGTGCAGCCTTACTGCAGGCAGTGTCAGTGGATGCTACAGTGTTAAACGCGTTGTATCGCGAGTGTCGAATTAATATAATTCATTAGTGAAATGGCTAACTTTCGGAAAAAGGGAAAAACCATTCCTAGCGAGGCTCGCGAAATAGTAAACCATGTAAACGAGCAATGCAAAAAGGAAGCAGAGCAGAAACAACTAATTCTGCCAATTTCGCGAGGGATGAGAGAACAGGCAATTACTGCGGTGTGTCTGTGGGAACAATTAAGAATATAAGACAAGAAATTGCGAAGAGAACAGAAGGAAGCCCTTTACGCACTGCAGGCAAGACAAGACCTCCAAATCCAGAACGAAATATAAATATAGGCGATTTCGACATGTGCTCATTAAGCGGACAATAATGGACTTCTACGTCAATAAAAAGATAGTTCCGACATGCAGAAAGTTACTTCCTGTAATTAGAAGTAAGATACAATTTCCTTGGGGGGAGAGTTAAGGAGAGTTATTCGGAAATTGGGATTTAGATGTCGCAAGTGCCGAGGAAAGCGAACAATCTTAATCGAAAAACCAAGAATTGTTGAATGGAGATGCAAATACTTGGCTGAGCTAAGGGAATACCGAAGTCAAGGCAGGGATGTCGTTTATTTGGATGAAATGTGGATGGACAATAATTTAACATTCAAGAAATGTTGGCAAGCTGATGGGATCACAGGGGTGCTTACTGATGGTAGTGCAGGAAACACTCATTGACCAAGAGAAAAGGTATTTAAGATTGACCGCATCCTTAATGCACATGGACACTCCACTCTATCTGCCGCCTTACAATTGCGATCTTAATCCCATTGAGGTTGCATGGGCGACAGTAAAGCACTTCATAAGGGAGCGCAACGTTACTGGGGAATTTTCGTTATTTCGTTTATTGAGTTTAACCAACGAAGGAATCTCTGCGGTACCTGCAGAACACTGGGTAGGATATCACCGGCATGTTAGAAAATTAGAAGATGGTTGCTGTCCATGGATAGTGTGGTTTCTGATGTGATCGATCAGATTATTATTTCAAATGCAAACGACAGTTCTTCTGATGAGCAAGAAGGGATATGATCCGATGACTCGGACTCCGAATCATCAGCATCGATCTTGCATACCCTTTGGATTAATGAGGTTAGTAAAATAATATTCCACATGTATAGTGTCGTAAATATACTGTTTTACATGTATACACGCTTTACAGGTTCACTTATTGAAATTATGATCATAATTGTTTTGTTTGATGCGGTAATAATGTAATATTGATGTTACTTCGCCTAATATTTGTTGTGGCGGAAAGAAAGGATAAGTACCTTTGGAACAGGGTGTAAGCAATAAAGCGATAGGAAAGAATAACACAACCCTCTCTCAGGTTCGCTTACGTCAAACTCAAGGACAAAGCTAAACTCCTGAGTCACAGACAGTACAAGTCACTGCACGCACAGCGGTGCAAAGCAGTCATTTCGGCAGACGCGATGCAGTGGCCAGTGTATACGGCAGAGCCTGTACAACCCCCGGACTGCATAACTTCTCAATCCGCAGGCTTAGAAGACTCACCCGGTGTACAGCTGACTTATAGAATTGAAATTTCTTTATTAATGCAAAACGCTACGTCACAATTTGCACATGGATAAGATTTTATGTGAATTTATTGCAATTAATTACAACTCGCAACTTTGTATCCTGTAGTTTATATAACGGAATATCGGCAGAAATAAATGCCGCGCATAGTTCTTCATTCAACATTTGATTTGATGCAGGTGGCTCTTGTTGCTGCTTATCCTCACATTTTGCAACACAACCTTGTATGTTTCTGTGTTGACATGTCTTCGCACGTTACTCGATCTACTATGCCCAAGCAATTGTGCTATTGCACGGTTTGCAGTAAAGGTTTTCATTAACAATAGAGAAAACATTCTCTCCATACTACAAGATATAGTTTGATAACGTTGTGGACTTTCGTAGCATTTTTTTTGGCAACGTGAACACTGCAGCGATACACTGTACAGGTAACCCTCTCACTTGTAAACAGTCCACTACGCTTCTAAACAGCCTAACGACTACGACGTCGCAGCCCCTAGTTATTACTCTTTGAACTGCAGATTTTTTTAACGTCGATTTTTTTTATTTTAACTTTTCCACCACGTACCTAGCAAGTAGAGAAGGTATTGCATTTCACTCAAAAATTTAATACCGAGATTTTCCGGAAATACATGTTTTGAGTCCCCCTGGATCCGAAAAAAGCATTTTTAGAAAAAAGTGTGTTTGTGTGAACAGCGTAACTCTAAAACGCAAAGTCAGCTAAATGCCAAACTTGGTATTTGGGTTCAGCACCTTCCAAAGATGCGACACGAAGGTTTTCAAGAAAATCCCCCACCCCAAATTACCCTTTAACTCTTTACATAGAATATTTTTTCGAAATTTTTAATTTTCTCAAAAACGGCTCTAACGATTTTGATTAAAATATCATATGTTTAAGATATTTTCATGACAAATGAAATGCATATCTTGAATTTTCTGTGAAGTCCTCTTCGTCCAGAAGGAATTGTATATAATCTTGTGTAACTGGTAAACATTTAGCGATAGACGAAAAGGTACAGCACGAAAAATGTAGATCTCTTTAAAACGCAAAATTTATTTGAATGAGTTTTTGTGGCATAAGCATTTCCAGGATGTCCTTTATTAATGGTTCGAATTGTTCATTACTTGATCATTATCTTGAAATCCTGTTAACCTTCGGTTGTTTCTCGCGATTGCGTGGAAATAGTATGGAATTTTAATGCCAGAGTTTGGTGTCCATTTCTGAAACATTTGACTATCACTGTTCATTTTGTAACTATAACAAAATGTGTAATGTAGCTATTTCTCCTAAGATTTATTTGGATTAAAATGTAGTATATAGAAAAATAAACTTTAGCACGAATAGCTTTATACACACTAATAAACGCTAGATGGTATAGAAATTCATGTGAATGTATCACGTCAGATTTGTAATATTAAACAATTCGCATTTACCTCCACATGCACATTTTCACATTCTGCGGAGGATAGAGAATGCTTTTGATTAAAGAAAATTTCCCAACCCCAGCCGGAAATCGAACTCGGAATCTCCGGGTTGAGAAGTTAGAGAGCTGATCACTTACCAAAGAGGTAGTGGTTCCCATTTTCTTGTGTATTTCTTTATTTGAATAGCTCCCTTTAACTTTGTGGTCGTATCTGTGTATACATCGGGGACTTTTGACTTCAGAAACAGTAACTCGCTGACTGTACTTTTTACTTTCTCTACTACGTATAGTAAGTAGGGGAAGTATTGCATTCCACCCAAAAATTCGATACCGAGATTTCGCCGGAAATACATGTTTTGAGACCTCCTGAAACCAAAAAAAGCATTTTTGGAAACATGTACGTGTGTGTGTCTGTGTGTGTGTGTGTCTGTGTGTGTGTCTGTGTGTGTGTGTGTCTGTGTGTCTGTGAACAGCATAACTCAAAAACGAACAGTCGGATAAGCACCAAACTTGGTATTTATGTTCAGTATCTTCCAGAGATGCGACACGAAGGTTTTCAAGAAAATCCCCCCACCCCAGACTACCCTTTACATGGAAGATTTTTCGAAAATTTTAATTTTCTCAAAAATGGCTCTAACGATTTTGATGAAAATATCATATGTTTAACATAATGTCATGAGAAATGAAATGTATATCTCGAATTTTCTGGGAATGTCTCCAAAAGTATTCTTCATTGTCAACGACTTTTGCATAACTGTTAAACCATAAGAGATAGACAAAATTTTACTAAACAAATAATGTAGATCGCGTTAAAATACACAACTTATGTCATATACATTTCTTTTGTTGAGTGAACCGTTTTCGAGATATTGCTTGTTATTTCCTTAAATTTTCCAATACTTATACTTTTTCTCAAATGCGTTATTCATTTTTTTTGTGTCCTGGACATGCAAAGAGAATGGAATACTCCACATAGCAACCAGCGTTAAAATATTTGACTATCGCTTAAAAGCTACCATATTTCCCTTGCATCTACAAGAAAATTACCAATAAGATTGGCATCTCGGTATCTCGATTAACATGAAGCATATGGAGAATAGGCGTTTGTAAAATTAGATTGTACAAGAGTAGAGAAAGTCATGTGAGTGTAACACATCAGATTTTTTTAACTGTTCTTAACCCACATTCATACTTCCAGACTCTGCGGAAGGTAGGGAATTATTCTAATTAAAGGAACCTAGCTGGGAGTCGAACTTGAGACCTCTGGATTGGTAAAAATCTGTGTTTGCCTATTACTCTTGCTCTTGTAGTAAGTTTTCTTTATGCGCAAGAATAATAGCAGCAAAAAAGATCTGATTTCTTACATTCACATTACACACTATCGTTTATTTTTATACAGCTTCTGCAAACTATTCCTGCCAAACCTTATTTTCCTGTCTGCTTCATATTCAGGCTAAAGAACTTAAGAGTAATGCGGGAGAACTTAAGAGCGAAGTTTACTACGCATCGAGCAGTGTGGGGTGAGGTGGCGCATTGGGGTGTTGTTTATCTGTGAGGCCGTGTACAATCCGCTTCATGCCTACAGATACAATACACGTGTCTCTCATTCCGATGCGTATATCCTACTTCATTCTCCTCACTAGACTATACTGTCTACAGTAACAAAAGGCAGCGGATTAGCATCTTTGTTTACAGCAACAGTACTGTTTTTACGGAACTCTATAGTAAGGTTGCACATACACTGGTTGCTAACTCTAACGCCAATTTTTTCGAGCCAATAGTTGAAGCCCGTACATATGTGAATACAATTTTGCTCCCCCTTTTTTTTTTTTAGAGAATTAACAGCCAGGGAGCGTGATTTTGCCTTTTTTCAACAAGACTCTACAACAGCTTATACGGCCAATATTTCGATGAGAAAATTGAAAGTGTGTTTTGAGGACAGAATTATTAGTACAAATTTGTGGCCCCCTCGGTCCCCCCCACCTAACCTGCGATTTCTATCTCTGGGTTAACTTAAAACAAAGTATAAAAGACACAAATCCACACACCCTGGAAAAATTAAAACAAAATATCCGACAGGAAATTGCCAGCATTTCTCAACGTGAACTACGGCGAGTGATGGATAGTTTCCTAAAGAGGTGCCAAAAATGTATGGACAACGATGGTGGCCAGTTTCAGCATTTCCTTTCATAATGTTTGTAAGTAATGCCTTTAAAAGTAGTTTTAAAAATGTTATGGTTTCATCCGCGCCTTTCTATGATAGCGGCAGACGGCAGCAAGCGCCGAGGATGCGGACAGGAAAAACACCGCGCAGCCGGTTCGTAGGTTTTTGGCTCATCCTGTAGTTATTGTATTATTATTCTTCCTCTGGCACTGCAGTCCTTAGAGTTTGACCTTAGCCTCCCTAATGACATGCCACCATTCGACTCGATCCTGTGCCTTCCTTCTCCGTGTTCTCACACCTATCGATCTCAAATCATCTTCCACATCATCTATCCATCTCAGTTTTGGGCGTCCAAATCTCCTCTTATTATCCAGTCTTGCTTCTAATGTGATTTTAGGAATCCTTGTGTCTTCCATTCTTATCAGATGGCCCAGCCATTGAAGTCTTCTAATTTTTATATATTTCACTACATCCATATCCTTATATTGTTCTGCTATTCCATTATTTGTTCTAATACGCCAAGTTCCATCATCACATACTGGTCCATAGATGTTTCTTAATATCTTCCTTTCCCATGTTGCAAGTATTATTTTTGCTCGCTCTCTTAACACCCAAGTTTCACTTTCATGTCACAATAGGTTTAATTATCAGCTTATACAGTCTTATTTTTACCTTCTTCCTAGTATATCTAGCTTTCATTAAGTTGTTGCAAGCTTGGAGACATCGGTTATCTTTCGCTGTTCTCTCTCTATTTCCTTCAGTGTATCATTATCATTATTCATCACTTATCCTAAGTAATTAAATGAATTAACTTTTCCATAACTTTCTCCATGTAGTATCATATCATTTCCATTTTTACATTTTCCATGTATTTAGTTCTCTTCTAATTTATCTCCAGTCCACCAGTAGCTTCTGTTTCCAGCTGACTAGGTCTCGTTCATAGTGTTTACGTTTCTAGCTAAAAGCACTGTCATCTGCAAGGCCAAGTATTGCTTAGTACGATTAAAGACTATACCTCCAGGATTTTTTTCAGTCTTCCTTGTTATCTTTTCTAACCCAATATTAAATAATAATGTGGACAGGGAATCTCCTTGTCTTATCCCTGAATTTATGTTAATGGGACAAGGTATTCTGAACACATGGGAAATTACACCTTAAGTGTGTTAAATTACCACTGTCCTTAAAGTTCTAAATGATTTTTCCTGAAACTTTTATGAATTATTCTATAAACAATTACAATTATTACAAGTGATCTTTTGCATTGATAGCTTATGTAGTTGAGTGCATAAAAATTATTTCATTCAGCAGAAAAATAATGCAATTTACTCTTAAAACATGTGAATTCATGTGCCTTTTTCTCTGATAGCATTTGCAATACAGATTCCCACTTTTGCATGCTTGTTCTTAATGTAATCAGCTTTCTTCTGATCCTCAATTATTTAACTATGTATATCAGTTCATTAGAAATTGAAAAAAAATTGTTTGCAAAGTCAAAAAAATAAAAATGAGGAAAATCTGCAGTGGTGTTGCTTTCTTAATATAACTAATATACATTATAAAATTATAATTGTGATTCAGAAAGTTTAACTATGTGTTGTATACATACACTCAAAATTTCAGCTCTCTACTTCTCGTACTTTCTGAGAAAACGGTACATAAAGTGTCCAAAAATGTTGTTTTGAAAAAACTGAATTTAAAGTTTGAACATTAAAATTCTGACGCACACTTCAGTACATTCCAGGATCATAATCACTGCACCTTCATTCCTGGTTTGCTTCAGCTTTTCTGATTGCCTTCTCTTAGACCTGGCCTCTTTTGTTGATTCCTGAACTGCTCGCTGGTCATGATATACTCGTTCGTTGTTGAAAGGTACAAACATGCTCTAAAAAGGGGCATTGCATGATAGCTTTAAAGGAATGCAGGCCAGCATTTAAATGGTGTTTAAATGTCTTAAGAAAACCTCTTAACCCCCAAAAAGTATAAATTTTCTGAAACTGGAAATAAGAAGAGATTTTATTAGTGCCTAAAACAAAACAATGTGATTTTTGACCATTTCAGAGTACCTTGTCCCCTTAAACTCTTTAGACAGCCTGTTTTTAATCTTATTTACAGTGTTGGAGAGTGTCATTTTTGTGAGCCTGATCAATTTCTTTAGTGTTCCACGAGTTCTAGGATATATGACCTATTAATTCTATCAAGTGCTTGCTTAAAATCCACATAAAGTTGATGGAGAAGTATTTTGTGTTCATGGAATTTTCCAAAAATAGTTCTCAGTGAGAATATATGGTCAATTGTACTCCTATTTTTACGAAAACCACATTGATATTCACCTAAAACGTGTTTCACATATGGCTCGATATATTCGGCTAATATATTTATATAAATCTTATATACAACAGTTAACAGAGATATTCCACGATAGTTACATACTAACTTACTCCCTTTTTATATATGGGTACCAGTAAAGTATACTCCGGTCATTTGGCATAGTCTCTTGAATCCAAATATCCAATATCAAGTTTTATATATATATATATATATATACATTTTCAAAACTTTCTACTTCCATCCTTAATCATTTCTCCACTGATCGCGTCTTCTCCCGGTGCTCTTGTTATTTTTATATGTTGCATCGGTAGCCCACCCAGCATGGGTGCCAAATTTGCATCGGGTGCCGTGTGAATGTGTTAATAATAAAGTTCATGTGTAATAAATCCTTTAAAGTTTAATTTTTTATGATTTTTTATTTAATTTATTTACTTATTTATCTCTCGGCTGCGTCAATGATATCTGGTAGAGCAAGTATCTCTAAACAGGGGTGATACGGCTGTAGAATAATTTTACACATATAATAGTCGCAAATTATAACTTCTTTATTACTTCTTCACGGCAGTTGAATAATACGAGGGCTGATCAATAAAGACTGAGACTGATTTTTTTCCTGTAGCTTTCTTGAAAGTTTCCTGTCTCTACCATGAATATTTGAAAAGAGCAGGGTTTCATGTATAATGTCCATAGACGGCAGACTCTTATATCGGTAGGTTGGTAGTAATGCTGTATATTGTTGACCCTACTTGAATTTCGCATACCACTCGACACGAGAGGAGCAATAAAATTTTGTTTTCGTTTAAATCATACAGCCTCTGAAACTTTGGAAAAGCTGAAGCAAGCATACGGTGAAGATGCACTACCTCGTGCAACAGTGTTAGGTGGTTCAAGGACTTCAAAGAAGGGCGAGTCCTCTGTGCTCAGCAAGGTGGGCCTGGTGCTTCAGCTTCTGCTATGACTGAAGTCAACATCAACACAGCTGTTGTGATTGTTGTTTTTCCTCACACTACTGCTACAGCAGCGTACTACACGCCAGTATTGGCTACACTGAGGAAGCACATTGCAAGGAAACATCCAGAACTTCATCAGAATGGGTGGCAACTTAATCACAACGCATGGCCACACGTCGCAAATCAAGTCCAGGAATTCAACATCACCTGCGTACTGCATCCGCCTTATAACCCCAATCTTGCCCCCTGTGATTTCTTTTTTATTCCCATCACTAAAGGCAAAGCTCCGGGGCATTCGATTTGAGAGCACTGAAGCGTGCTGAGAAAAAGTGAGGCGATTCTCAAAGACCTGACAAAGAATGGCCTGCACCATGTGTTCGAGGACTGGCAGAGACGCTATAAAAAAGTGCATTGAAGTAGGAGGGAACTACTTTGAAAAATATCATGTCAACTTTGAAAGGGAGTAATAAATACTGTGAAAAAAAATCAGTCTGAGTCTTTATTGATCAGCCCTCGTATATATAGATCAGATAACAATTTACTGACGTATCTAAGTATGAAGCTGTGTGATGTTCCTAACTACATTTTAAAGACCAAAATTTATCTTTTTCGCACTGCACTATATTCTCACATCTGCCCATTCTGAGCTACAACCACTGAACTGAACTGCTTGGGTACGCTACCTCTTAGCGTCTATAGCTTAAAATTTCAAATTTAATCTTCCTTGTTTCTGGTTAGCTAAGCCTACCCTAGCAGAACATCTTGAGTATGATTTTGATTGGCTTTTTGCACCCACGTGACTATTTACAAACTTTTTGGACGTTACACCAGTATTTTTCCATCGTCTGATAGTAACCTTCTTAGCTTTCTAAGTTATTGCTCTCTCTCTCTCTCTCTCTCTCTCTCTCTCTCTCAAGGTTACACGTTATTGTTAGCCACCCTTAGATTTCCATTTTATGACTTTGTTTGCTACTAAAAACAGCTTGCTTTTACCATCACAGCTCCTGCGTTACTAAATTAAAAAATACATTCATCTAACAATTTATACATATATACATATACAATAATTACAAATAATAAAAATGGCTGTAATATACATTTTATATTGTATACGTACCTGTAATATACGCAGGTTAATAATTTTATATTGTACAATTAAAATGACATCAGTTAAACGATAAAAAATACTGCCTCAGTGTCTGATTACAATATTAACCATTGCAGCTGTAGGTGCGTGTATTTGTTGATATGGTTTATATATTTATCCTCTGTTTTGTTCATTTATTTCATTTTTGTATAACATCTCTCGGAAATGATCGAGCCATATATTTAGCACCTCCAGTTCATCTGTCACCAGGTTTCCATATTTATCTTTACAAATATTTGACCTTGGTTGAAATCCCATTTTATATTTCTTAATACCTTCGAAGAACTTTCTGCTTTCATTCTTCCCTAATTTCTCTTCTAATTTATGGTTATTGTATGCTGTCCCAACTTTTCTTGATATAGCTACAACAGTAATGGTGAAAAAATACTAAATATTTGCAAAAAGACTGGATATTTTAGTGCTCCCTTGAATGCTTATAAGGAAAACCCCAATGAAGTTAGAAACAAATATTTTTGTTTATCTACTAAAAATGCAATTGATGACCTGTTGTATGTTTTCCTCAGTTGAATCACCATCTCTTCAAACTAGAGTAATTAATAATCCTTGAAACTCGCCTTGCAACTCCGACCTTGGGACAGAATTAATTCCCCATTGACGTCATCTGGACTTGACTCGTTCTAGATATCAATACGCTACATTAAGGATAAAAACTTATAAACAAGCAAGCTCAAATTCTTCTTTGAACAGTTAGCGCGTAGCTACCTTTCAAAATAGCTTTAGCTTTCTTCATGCATTTGTAAATTTTGGACTTAAATCTTTGGGGGTACTTCAAGATGACTTGTTAGTTTTCTTTCACTTAATTTGTATATTCAGCTTGGATTGAATATTGAACAAAATTAAATATTTTTAATGAAATTTGATGCTCTGCCAGCGGAAACTGAAAGGAAATAAAATAAGAGGCATTGGTTATTTACGATATATAGAGCAAGGTTTTATATCTGAGAGTTGTAATTTGACGAACAAGAGGTCATCTAGTCTGAGAAATGATATTTCTTTGATGCCCCAATTAATCTTATTAAAAGAAACCGCGCCTCAAGCTCTATTAACATCAAATACCCTTCCCACTTATACCTTAATTACGTAGTCGTGATAATGGAAGAGCCGAAAGCTTTCTGCGCAGTTAGGTAGCGGAATATACAGCAGCATAAGGGAGTGAGAGGGCTGAACGGCAGTTGCTGTTAGTTTGTGTACATACATATGCGCGCGAAAGGATTAAAAATCTATCAGTTTTGCGCGGACATTTTCCATGTAAGCATATCAGTTGCGCACAAAGGTTTTCTTATTAATGAATCAGTTACAGTTAGATGGTAAGATTGAACGCTTGAAATTTTTCAACGAATATGTTGGCTATACTAATAATATCGATACTGGAGCTGTACCATCGACTAGTTTGAGAAGTTTTTGTTACATATGTTGGTTTTGGAACTTTTATATTCAATGGTGAAAGTACTTTAATCGCTTGGACTTCAATCATCTGACCTGAAAAATAAAACTAAGGAATTGTTTTACGGGTGGGCGCTTAGCATGAACACTCAGTGCCAGATACCAACACAGAGTCCTTAGTCCATAAAATGGGAAGGGAAATGCTGAGAAAATATGACCAGTCGCAACTGATGAATACTCGCCAGCAATCACCGCGCGCAAATGATGCACAAAAATCAGTTAACAGTTTTCCATGGGCGCAACTGATAAAACCTCGCTTGTTGGTGTTGAAGTGAATTAGAGGGGCTGTGTTTTCGCTAGAACCTGCCTATGCTTTCCCTCTCCACTCCAGGGTGCGTCAATTTGCTCTCAAGATAGTGGGCCGCGTCTTTAGCTAGAGTTTGTTTGTATGCTGCTACCTCGCAGCTGACCTGACACATGCCTGAAAACCATAAAGCTTAGAGAACACAGATCCTCTGTGCGTGGCAGAAGGAAGAGGTGCGTTTGTTATGGTTCAGACACACTAGCGTACAAAGTAAAGGTATGCATTAATTTACAGATATAATTCACACATGTCACGCGTAGAAAATAGTATCATATTTGTATCTTTTTTTAGATTGAAGTACTAAAACTTATATTATTGTAAAATAATATTCTCTATTTCAGAAGCCAAAAGCTATATTTCGTCGCTATATTTCTAGTGAACTGTAGTAAAGCTTCCTTGTAAATCATAGGAAATTGAACTCCTATTTTCAGTAAAAATAAGTTTGTATCTGTTGCATATAAAAAACTACATGTATACAGAAGAAAGGAAAACAAAAACAAAACAAATAACATATGAATTAAAACGAAAGCGATGGCTTCTTTCCTCAGTTGTATATTTGTATCGACTTCTCCTATTGAGGAAATAATAATGCTCTGTGTTTGTGCAAACGAGTATCAGAGGATGTGATAATTATCCGATATCATACCTCCGTGTTTAAACACGTGAATATGGTCCATTTGTTTCCAATTGCGGGGGGTATAAGGTTAAACTTTGCTTTTGAGGTTAGATTGGTACCAAGTATTGGTACTGATGGTACCTTGTCACGATGTGGTGATTTGTTTTAAACATAATGTATGCACTAATTATTTTTACAGCATGTATTTTCTGTCAATCATAATATTATTTATTACATCGACTTTATTCTTCAATTATTACAAAAGTAATAGTCAATTTTGAAATCCTATGAAACAAAAACTAAATCAACATAAATTTTGCACTGTTATGTTGGGAAACTGTGGAAACTTGCATTGCTAGTGTTGTAGTTGGTAATCATGTATGCCATTGTTGTTGCATATGCAGAAATGGCGAATCCTGTGGAAAAAGCATTTTGTATGCTAGAACTTGCTGAAAGAAATTCTGTGACTGTTGTCCAGTGATATTTCAGAACACATTTCCGGAAACGACCACCGACTAGGCAATCGATCTATGATTAGCACAGAAAATGTGAGACAACAGGCTAGGCTGTGTGTGCAAAGGAGAGAGTCCGGGAAGACCACGCGTATCAAAAGAGGAATTTGGAGTGTTCGTTGTGTTTTCGCAAGAAGTCCACAGAAATCGACAACAAGGGAAGCTTGGGGTTACAAATTCCACAATCAATCCTACGGAAAATTTTGCGAAAGCTATTAAAACTGACTCCTTACAGATTTCAGTTCTTGCAGTAGCTACATGAAGTTGTCAAGGTCAGACGTCAAAATGTCTGCATAGAAATGTTGCAATGTGATGAAAAGTGAATAAACTAAATGTTCGAATATGGGGAGCTGATAAACCAAGGGCTGTGATGAAACATGTGCGGGACTCTCCCAAAATCAATGTGTTTTTTACGGTATCCCACACCAAGGTGTATGACCCCTTCTTTTTGCAGAAAAAACAGTAACAGTACTGTATGAGGAAATAGAAAGGGAAACCTTTAGCTTCCAACTTGGTGGAGCACAGCGTTGGACTGACAGTGCTACAGACGACAATAACGCTTTGCTACGTTGGCCGCCGAGTAGTCCCGACCTCACGCCCTGTGACATTTTCCTTTTGGGGGTTTGTCAAAGATAGAGTTTTCGTTCCTCCACTTCCACACGATTTAGATAACATGAAGGAACGTACGAGAAAAACCGTGGCAAATGTCGATGCAGGTATGTTACATTGGGTTTGGAATGAACTTGACTATCGTCTTGATGTGTTTCGTGTGACGCAGGGGTCACACATTGCACATTTGTGAGTTCACAAACTAAACTTCAAGCCTTCCTCTACACAACAGTGCAAACAGATTCATTATATCATTAATAGTTACGGATTTATAACACGCTGAAAGTGTCTTTCTTTTTTTTAATAACCCTGTATAATGTACTCCAATCTTTGAGTTTAATCAGAAACTTACTGATAAGGTAGGCACTGATGGTAACATGACTAAGTCCACTATTCCAGTTTTCTGACTTTAACTTGTAATATACTTCCTCTTGTTACTGCCAGGTGGCTGCCCTTGTCTTATGCCCTGAAAAATGCGATTGGTTGAAATGGAGTAGTAAAGAAAGCAATACATGTCTCTCTTCACGGCAAGATGGCTTACAAAACCCCGGAGCTAGAGAAATATCCGGCTTGCGAATTCACTGCAGCTTATATTTGTAATTTCTAATATTTACCGAGCACATGTATAAAATAATATCTCCTCCATATCCCTGGTCTACCCGAGGCAAAAGTCTCTACTGCAATAATCCGAAAGAAATTATGAAGGTATTCTCAACTTTTTGGTGGAACCAGGAACGGAGAACAAATACCCTGCGTGCTATTTATGGATCAGCGACTGCATTTTCAATTTCCGGTCTGTCAGCGCCCTCGCCGAGGTTTTTCCGGTGCAGTTGTATTTCTCTTTGCCCTTTGGCCCTTTTCACAATGCCGGATGGCCCTTTTTTCCTCCGAGGAAAACGAATTGTTTTAGTGCTTTCTCTGGTCGCTTTTCAGCCAGATGTTCTCATTCATTCTTATAAAAATGAGGATTGACTAGTTACAGTTTAGTTGTATTTCGTTTATTCGTCAGGTGAGCATATGTCGCTGGATATTTTCTTTATTTTTTACTACTAACTTCTGAATTTGTCCGGATTTTTTAATATTCCTACTGTCGATTGATATGCTGTTTCAGAAGGAATTCATTTAGTGCTTTAAAATATCTAATGTGTTACATTCAATGACTTTCTCTACTCTCTAGTGCTTATTAGTGGGTATACAAATCATCCTTATGAAAATTTATTTTCCTATCTCTTCATTTTAATCGAGATAAAACTTTCCGGAAATAGCTGCATTACATATTTCGTTATACTTATAAGGGAATAGCGAAAGTCAAATGTTTAAGATGTGGACGCTATATGCTGGCCTTTAAATTCCATGACATCGCGAGAAGCAATTGAATATCGAAAAGACTTGAAAAGAATGACGAAGTATTAAACAATTCGAACCATCAATAACGGATATCTCGGAAATGACTGGTGCCACAAATAAGTTACCTGAAATAAACTGAGAACCACATTTTGTATAATACGTTTTGGTCTTTCGCTTAACGTTTATACAAGATTATACAAAATGTCTTCCGAACGAAGCGGAATTCAAAGGCTTTCCCAGAAAATTCAAAATATAGATTTTATTTGTAATGTAAATATCTTTAATATATGGTACTTTAATCCAAATCGTTAGTCATTTCTAGAAAATCAAATTTCCATGTAAAGGATAGTTTGGAGTGGGGGATTTTGTTGAAAATCTTCGTGTTGCATCTTAGGAAGGAACTGAACCTAAATATCAAGTTGGTATTTATCGACTTTTCGTTTTTGAGTTATGTTGTCTACAAACACACACATACAGAGGGAGAGAGAGAGAGAGAGAGAGAGAGAGAGAGACCTTTTTCTGAAAATGCTTTTTTGGATTCGGTGGGCCTCAAAACATGTATTTCCAATGAAATCTCGGCATCGAATTTTTTAGTAGAATGCAACACCTCTTCTACTGTGTATGTGGTAGAGAAAGAAAAAATGGAGTTAATGTGTATATTGATTTGAATTTCAGAGTTCTAACTACGCTGAAATAATTATTTCTCACTACACACTGGTTTAGTGGTTTCGGTATTTAAGATAATGCCAAGATTCAATGATTCTGTAGAAAAATCATAAAATATATCTTGGAAAGATAGAATTCAGACTGAAAAAGTCTCTGCAAAAAGTCTATACCAAAGCTTACATTTTCGCTTACTTCGGCATCTGTTGAACAATTAATTAAGATGATTAACCTTGAAGCCTGGGACTTAAAATGCTAGTGAGATTTTAAGTCTCCATTGAAGTATGTCATCTCAAACTAAATTTTAGAACACGTTGTGGCTTAGCGGGTAAAATGTGAGTCACTTGGGGAATTTAATGCCGGACCGGTATGTTGGCATAGTAGATTAATTGGCCATTGCTGCGGCACGGTAAGCCGAAGATCTGTGGTTCAAATTCCGGATGTGGTGTTGGATTTTTCAGTCTTGCCACCTTTAAAATTATAGCCTACACACAGCACGTGTGGAAGAAAAGTTAATTATTAAAAATATATCTTGTTGCCGCAAATTGCCCTACAATATTGTTAGACTAACAAGTTCGAGCAACAGTGATGTGTCTTGATCTAAGAAGGGCTATGACATATTGATGGTTTGTAACTTACGGAATTGAAGGAAAACTACTTGCCTTATAATTGCATTACGACTATGAGTTTTTTAGGACGTTAAGCACAGGTGTATTCCCACATTGGAGGTATGTGGTTGTTCCCCAAGGGGAGAAAAGAGATCCAAAAAAGTACGCTTCAAAGAGGGGCCAATGGTTGAATTACCAAAAAAATAGTTTTTATATCCAAATGAATTCGTTCAATACTTCCTAATATTGTAATATGTTGAATGAGTTATTGCCTTGTCTTTATCTCAATATCCTCTTCTCCGAGATTCGATTGGACTGTTTTAACTCCGAACAAATTTGCATTTAGATACTCTTAACACTTCTGTAGACCATTTTGCTTTACTCAGGTCGCACCTGCTGGCTAAATCAGACGGGGGCGATGTACATTACACAGATCTCCATCCTTTCACCTCTAGAATGTGTTCTGTTTCACAAAATGTAATTCGCCGTGAACAAAGAACATTTAAAGAACTGTGTAAAACCGGGTCATTGTAATTCAGACTTATCAGCATTGTATTGGAAGCCAGACGTGCCTGAACATTAAAATACTAATAATATAGCCTAATAGAGTAAAGCAATACTTTCGTGGAGTGCCGCTGACATAACCCGGACATTTAACCTACGTTCAAAGGTACCGTCGTATAGCGACACTTGATTTGTTCTGTAGTAATGGCCGGGCTGCTATTAGTGCATTCTTTAGAACGTAGCGACCTTTGCTGCTAGCTTTAGTTTCATATTTCCTGACGTTCCAAATATGATATAGGTTTACCCACAGATGTTAGCATTGTGAACTGTGATGAGAACTGATTTAATTGTATGGGCAACTCCCAAATAGATTCATGTTAGGAGTAAATTAAAATTGTGCTGTGATATGCAATATAAGCTAAGTTGTAACCTAATTGTGTCTTAGGTTTGTTTGTCTACATGTTTGAGGAGTGAGAGAGAGAGAGGTGAGGTTAAGTTTTGAAACTATGGCGGGCTGAGTTAATTTAAAACTTAGTTTTCTAGGTATGTAGACCAAGAATAAACCAGGGTTGTAAATAAAAAGAAAAGTACTTCAAAATATGTTGTGTAGACAAACAAACAGGTGGATGTGTATTAAAATAACATCTTCAAATTAATGGCCAGCCATGTCCTAAACCGTTAGAAGGGATTCAGTTCTTTCACCGGAGTGTTTGTTGCTTCAGGTACTCAAGGCTTTATCGGTATATCCTTAAGTATGAGTGCATGGCGAGGTCTTTTTAGGAATTCAGGAATTCTGTATGATGAAATTAACTGAATCAGAATCAAGCTATTGGAACACACATGACTTGCTGGAACATACTAATTAATATGGTTTGTACATTCCGAGAATTAAGATGCTCCACACCTGGTTAAGCGCTCCACAGGAAACACTGGGCTGACGTAACGAACTGGCCCCACATGTCTGGCAAATGCTACAAAATATTGCTAGAAATTAATTTAAAGATACTGTCTTCAGTAGATCAAATTGCTTCTGATTGTCTATGTTCTTCCTTTCTGTCATAGTTTCTATTTTCATTGCTTTTTCTTTAAACAAACATCCCATTTCTTTTTGGTTCGAAGGGCTTCTAGGTCCCACCAACCTGCTGTATTCTTCCGCTGCTTCCAGAGTTTTATAATGAATTATGAAGTAGTAAATTCTTACATTACGCGTATAATATCCTTAGAAACATTTGAGGAAGATGTCAACAGTGAGAATCACAGGATGAAGATAGATGCAAAAAATAAAAATGACTATGCATACTGAACGAAAAACAATTATTATACACTTGTAGCGGTTTCCTTGGTAGGGTCCCATTACGTTGATGATGGATGCTGTGTTACGTACCTGTAGGTCGTCTTGATGCCCGTACTCTCACAGTATATCTCGACGTTCTCGTAGACTGGAATCTGATGATCGTGAATCTGTATTCTTGCGTGTGTGTTAGTATGTTATAATTATTATTTTATATTTATGCCACGGCTGCTGTATTGGTGTCGGAGAGCAATTGTGTCTTGTCAGGGTTGGGTATGGAGAAGGTTAAAATATTTTGCACACACGTATTCTGTTAGTTGTTTCACTTGTATTTTAGATAAGCCACATATGATATTCACAATTCACTATTACATTAGTTATGTTAAAATATGTATAACTGGTAGACTTTAAATACGTAGCTTTATTGTCTATTTAGAGATGAGTTTATGCACTGCCTTCCTGCTCGAACACTGACAAGCTTCTGTTAGCGTTCCTTCCAACCGTTCTTCTTAACGTACGTATTTAAATTATAGGCATGTATCAATGTACCTGATTGGTGATACTATCCAATAACATCCAATAGCATTTTGTTACATATATAAATATATATTTTTACGGACTTCCATAGTCTTAATTATGAATCCAAAGTTCGTTACGTGCTTACGTAGATACTATTGCATTTCTCGTAATTTTATATTACTGGTTATATAGCTAACAATGGCCTTTTGCCCCTCATGTTATATTTTATACGTTATAACTTATATACTTGTTCTCTACCATGTATACATTATGAATATGTGTTTTAATATTCTCTTAATTATTATACTATACTTTTATCCAAGAAAATACATAACACGTAAAACTTAGAACAAAAATATTAAAGAAAGAAACTATTAATGTGTTGATGCTGAGAAGCTGTGAATTTGATATCTTAATATATTAATGACTTATTATTGTATTAGTTTGCCCGTGGCTAGTACTGTATGTTGCTTCACACTTTGGAGTTGATGATGATGATGATGATGATGTAGTGGAGTAAGTGGACAGCTCTAAATACCTACTTGGGTTGCACCACAAGTACGAACATAAACTGTTTTCAAGAAGTCAAACAGGACAATAACAGTAAAGGAACATCAACAAGAAACACTGTTGAAAAAGGAACTAAGCAAGAGAGAGGTGCTTTGTGGCAGTGTGCAGAAAAGCGGACGTTACGACGCGTGTAGAAAATCGATTGAAAGCATTGGAAACTTGTATATGGAGAAGAGTGACATACAAAACAAGCAATAAAGCTGTTAATGTGAAAGTGGGCGATGCAAGGACAATGCTCGAAGGGGGAAAGAAATTGGTTGAGAGGAAATTGCTTGCTAAGAGAAGCACAAGGTAAGGTAGTTGAAAAGGTTTCGGAGAAGAATGTACCAGATGGTAGGCGACGTTCGTATGCTGAGACGAAGAGGAGGAAGGCTGGAGGAGGCTCGGTTTGCAATGAAGACTCTGCCGAAAACTATGAATAGTGTTTAACGCCCATCCTTACTACATACGTCACCGCAGGCGGTGACACTGGTGATACATGAAATGAAAGGATAATTGGGGCGGGAAATTTGGAAAGGAAACGCTCCAGGCCTAAGTTTTGCCAGTAATGAGGACTGAGGAAAATCTGGAAAAACAAATCAGTCAGGGAGGACGATCATGGCGGGGTGTGAACCACTGACCTCTCAGTCACGAGTCCGGATCTTAATAACCTCAGTTTGATGAACTTATGAGAATATATCACATAAACACCCTGCGCTAACTCTCCAGGGTCATATTTTGCTTGTGAATGAAATGTCTTCAATAATACAAACAGTGCTGCTAGTTTTCAGTTAGTTTGACTGAGCTTAACGAATCTTTGTGGTCGTAATTTAGATTGAATGCCAAGAAATTGTTATTTTATGAAAACAAATATAAGTTTCAAAAGTTTTATTTGAAATTAACCTACTTTAATAACAAACTGAACTTTTGAGGTTATAGCACACACGAACAGACAAACGCAGGTTTATCGCTCCGTAATCGAATCAAAGCAGAATTGACAGGAACAAAACAAATGAATGTTGGAGAAAAAATATCAATTTTGTTTTTAAGCGACATCCTATTGATTAATTATCAGGTTGTCACTGGCCAGTCGTTGAAGGGCCGAAAGGCACTATCATCATCTTCCCAGTACAACTTTGTAAGCTGGTAAACAGTAAGAGGGCCCCAATGCTATCTCACTTTTCGCGACAAGCACCGAGCGCAATAGCTCAGGTGGTTACGTCTGTGGACGCATTCGGGAGATCCCAGGATCGATCCTCGGCCACCGGCCCCTTTACCTATGGGTTTTTCGTGGTTTCCCCGGGTCGCCAGACGAATGATGGGGTGGCTCATCTTCTACCACGGCTCTTTCTCTCATTCTCTGTACCCATCATCTTCATTGCCATCTATTTCAGGGTTGTAGGACCAGGCGGGTTGCGGCTGGGCGGTGGCTTGCGCTCTGTAAAGGTTTCTTCCCTGGCGTCGCTGCGGTACCACTCAGTTAGGTCTCTCTTCAAGGTGGGGCTCCGCTCCAGGGACCTTGGAGGTTGGTGGCTTGTGGGCACGGACCGTGCGGCGGAGGATGTGTTCTATCTGGAAACGTTAGGGACCCCGTGCTGCTTGGGCCCGACGGCATCCGGTTCAGGTCGGCCTATGGGTCTCTCCCTTCATCCTTCCTCCCAAGGGTCACGTTGGAAGCACTATGGGCCGACTGCCCTGCGTGCCCTGCTCTGCCCTGGTTCCGGGGGCCCCTCTGTGATACGTACCTTTACTTTTTTCGCTGACAGCAGTTCCTAGCTTTCTGTTTGTTTCCATCAGACTCGGCAGATCGGTTTAAGTTGTTAAGTTTTTTTGATTATATCTGCAACAGTTAGGAATTAAGTACGAGTTTATGTCAACTTGTATGCAGCTTTTATCGCAATAACACGACATAATCCAGCCGTTACGCAAGCATATCATTGTTTTACAGTTCCTTTGTCATGGAAATGAACTGAAATGAGCAACTCTGCGCGAAGATGAAAAGAACGCCCTGTACCACTGGGAATCAGCACATACAAAGGGATTATGTTAATCCACCACCACCTCCCTTGAGGCAAGGATAATGTGTCCAGTTTCACCTTGGTACCAGGTGGTTAGGGACATTTCCTGCGCGCTGATGTTTCATATGCAAACAACTGTGCCTTGTGTACTCATTGCCTAAATTTCGGCGCTTTCAAGTACACCTAGAATTGCCAAGCGAACACGACGATTACGTGAAAAATATCCTATCACATGATCACAATCACGTGGCTGACTCTACTCACTATCGTCTTCATAGCAATTCTGCATTTTTGGGAGACGCAAAATATAAGCAGATGGTAGGAAGAAAAGGAAAAACAATGTCATCAAGTGAGATGGCTGTTCTCAGGAATTTCAAGATATTGGCAAAGCCTATATCTCAGACATATTTTTTAATTGTGTCATTTATATAGCTTCCTTTAACTTCTGTGGTCATATCCGGTACTTGAATTTGAGAAACAGCTTACTGATGGTGTTTTAATTCATTGAGCTCTAAGGTTTTAGCGTTGGTTGGCAATGATTTATATAAAGAAACATTTCCTACTCAGCTGGGAATCGATTCCTCGGGACCTTTGAGTTGAGCTGAACACTCCAACAATGTAAAATAATTTTTCATAAATTAAAATTAGCAGGCATTTTCCTGCTCATGCCCATCATTTCGGATGGGCGCTTTTTCTTGAAAATCATCTCCTGTATGTCCTAAATGGTGTCTCAACTTAGACGTTTGGTGGGAGGGGTCCCGGTTTCGATATCGGCTAGGAAGGTGGAAATTTTTCTGTAACCAAGGTTATTCCTTATCCTCCCCAGAGTCTGAAAGTATGAGTGAGAGAGTAAATGTGTGTGTGTGTGTGATTAAATGATTAAAACCCAAAAAGTGCAAGAAACCCAACGGCAAGAGAATACGAGTTAACACCATTGCCATGTGGCGGGAAACGGTCGTTGGGCGATATTTGGAAATCGATGATCCTTGGGTCGTTGTTGCCTGATGCAGTGTTCTTCTTCCTCGGCTATTGGTGCCCGTCGGTTGCTGAGTGTTCCATTCCTAGCTGTGTTTAATTATTGAATCTCAGGTTCTAGTGGGTGAGGCAAGTTAAATATACACTGCAAGTTTCCCTTAATCAATGAAGTTTATTTCACACTTTGAATAGTTATGGGCGGCTAGCTTTTCCCATTATTACAATAATCCCACCACTTTAAATTTGCCAGGAGCCTAGCTATATTCACACGCACCCCACACTTGTGCACCCACGTGCATCTGTAGCACCTCGTGTTGACGTGACTTCTCGATGAGCAGGAATCAGAATAAGAGCGGGCTCTTGAGTCTTTGTCTGCCCTTATATAGGGAGCCCAGTGACGCTCCTCTCCGCGTTTGAAAATGTAACGACGTTTTCTATTGGCCCTCGGGCCGCGTTGCCCTGACATGTATGAAAATGTGCGGGTTCAGATTCGTGCGCTTGGGCGCCATGATGTAGCGTTGTACCGCTCGGTGCCAGGTACGGTCTTTATGATTTCTTGGAATTCTGCTAGCTCGCCCGTGTCTTACAATCAGCTCCGTACAGATGTTAGATGTTGAATATTTTAACATGTTAGTGACTTAAATTATTACTGTACAATTCTTTTATGTATGGTTCCCCTTTCCTATTTACAATTCCTTTATATATGTATAACATATCCCCTTTCAGCCAATGGGCAATAAGTTCTAAAGGAAAGGCCGCCAATAAGACCAATATAGAGAAAGGCGGGGTATAAATGGAACTATAAAAAAAAGTTTGATGTTAATCTAACTTTTTGTGTTTGAGTAATGATGCGTATATATACACACTCTCTCTTCAATGGTCGTAACCTTGACAGGAAGGTGGAGAAAGAACCGGAAGCGTTATAATGGAAAAAGGGAGTAAGGAATAAGAAAAAACTGCAAATAAGAAGCATTCAAGTAAAGAATATATTTAAGATCTGCAGCCGTACGCATGTACTAATGTACCTTAACCTCCACGTGGAGAGTTTCTCTCTTCCCTCGCATGAGAGTTACATAATTCTTTTGAATCTTTATCTCCCACGTTATTTTAAGCGTGAATATATCATGTTTTGAAGTTCCGTCAAATTGACCTTCGCAAGTTTGATATTTTCTGGGAAATCCACCAACCAAAATAAACCAACTGCTGGTTTCTCTGTTATTTATGTGTAGTACTTCTTGCTAATAGTGCGATAAACGACTGCTCTGGTTGAACTTTGGATTCTTATCGTCTGAAAAAATAGGAAAGGAACGTAAATAGTAGGTAATAAAGGACGTCTTCTAACGTAGGTATCAGAAGGAGTACTGAAGTTAACAATCGCCATATCAAAGAAGGCATTCAGGTTCTGAAGATTGCGTTGTCACTCTTCTTGTTAACTAATCCGAGTTGCTGTTCCCGTTGTTCTGTTGTCTTCAGCAATTGAATGGGTGCTCACAAAAACGGGCTAACCATCAATAAAAAAAACGTTATGTGCTTCGATCTACTGCAGAAGCTGCAATACAGTTCGGCAAACTTTAAGGAAATCTCTGTGATGAGACACAAAGCTTTTAATTTTATGATAATTTATTGAAAACAAGCCATTTTTACTTTCTCCACTACGTATAGTAAGTAGGGGAAGTATTGCATTCCATCCAAAAATTCGTTACCGAGATTTCACCGGAAATACATGTTTTGAGACCTCCTGAATCCAAAAAAAGCATTTTTGGAAACATGTCCGTGTGTGTGTGTGTGTGTGTGTGTGTGTGTGTGTCTGTGTGTCTATCTGTCTGTGTGTCTGTGAACAGCATAACTCAAAAACGAACAGTCGGATAAACACCAAACTTGGTATTTAGGTTCAGTATGTTCCAGAGATGCGACACGAAGGTTTTCAAGAAAATCCCCCCACCCCAGACTACCCTTTACATGGAACATTTTTCGAAAATTTTAATTTTCTCAAAAATGGCTCTAACGATTTTGATGAAAATATCATATGTTTAAGATAATGTCATGAGAAATGAAATGTATATCTCGAATTTTCTGGTAATGTCTCCAAACGTATTCTTCATTGTGAACGACTTTTGCATAACTGGTAAACCATAAGAGATAGACAAAATTTTTCTACACAAAAAATGTAGATCGCGTTAAAATACACAACTTATGTCATATACATTTCTTTTGTTGAGTGAACCGTTTTCGAGATATTGCTTGTTATTTCCTTAAATTTTACAATACTTATACTTTTTACTTTCTCTACTACGTATAGTAAGTAGGGGAAGTATTGCATTCCACCCAAAAATTCGATACCGAGATTTCACCGGAAATACATGTTTTGAGACCTCCTGAATCCAAAAAAAGCATTTTTGGAAACATGTCCGTGTGTGTGTCTGTGTGTGTGTCTGTGTGTGTGTGTGTCTGTGTGTGTGTCTGTGAACAGCATAACTCAAAAACGAACAGTCGGATAAGCACCAAACTTGGTATTTAGGTTCAGCATCTTCCAGAGATGCGACACGAAGGTTTTCAAGAAAATCCCTCCACCCCAGACTACCCTTTACATGGAAGATTTTTCGAAAATTTTAATTTTCTCAAAAATGGCTCTAACGATTTTGATGAAAATATCATATGTTTAAGATAATGTCATGAGAAATGAAATGTATATCTCGAATTTTCTGGGAATGTCTCCAAAAGTATTCTTCATTGTGAACGACTTTTGCATAACCGGTAAACCATAAGAGATAGACAAAATTTTACTATACAAAAAATGTAGATCGCGTTAAAATACACAACTTATGTCATATACATTTCTTTTGTTGAGTGAACCGTTTTCGAGATATTGCTTGTTATTTCCTTAAATTTTACAATACTTACACTTTTTCTCACATTCGTTATTCATTTTTTTTATGTCCTGGACATGCAAAGAGAATGGAATGCGCCACATAGCAACCAGCGTTAAAATATTTGACTATCGCTTAAAAGCTACCATATTTCCCTTGCATCTACAAGAAAATTACCAATAAGATTGACATCTCGATATCTCGATTAACATGAACCATATGGAGAATAAGCGTTTGTAAAATTAGATTGTACAAGAGTAGAGAAAGTCATGTGAGTGTAACACATCAGATTTTTCTCAAATGCGTTATTCATTTTTTTATGTCCTGGACATGCAAAGAGAATGGAATGCGTCACATAGCAACCAGCGTTAAAATATTTGACTATCGCTTAAAACCTACCATATTCCCCTTGCATCTACAAGAAAATTACCAATAAGATTGACATCTCGATATCTCGATTAACATGAAGCATATGGAGAATAGGCGTTTGTAAAAATAGTTTGTACAAGAGTAGAGAAAGTCATGTGAGTGTAACACATCAGATTTTTTTGAGTAACAACTACTTTTTTCTTCGTTCTCCAAGGCATTCTTAACGAAAAGTCAAAGTTGTCATTGTATGTTCTTTTACAACTCCAATGTCTTCACATTCTAGTACACACGCTTTGTACTCGTTTTTAACATTTTTGACATTTAGTAATTGAAATTACAGGCAGTCTTATGCTCATGGGTAGCAATATAGCTTTTTATTGGTGAAATAACTATCAAAAGAGTTTATTGGGTTCCCAGATTACTCTACACACACAAATGTTCTCTCTTTAAAATATTGGCTAGTTATTTTCTCGTATTTATCTTGTATGTACTGCCTGTTATTCATGATAAATATGCGTGATCGGAATCTATTGTTTTGAAAGCAAGTCGTAATATTAGATAGAGAGAGATTGAAATTCAAGGTTACCAACGCAAAACGTTTCTTTCTCTGGCACAAAATCTTATGTCCCTCACAAAGCTTATTTTTATATTTACTACGTTGTAATCCAAATAAATCTTGGCAAAAAAGCTACATTACACATTTCGTTATAGAGACAAATGTTTAAGAAGTGGACGCTAAAATTCTACACTGTTTCTACGCAATCGCGAGACACAACTGTATGTTGAAAAGACTTTAAAGAATGGCCAAGAAATGATCAGTTGGAATCAAACAAATTGTATGTTTTAAGGAGATCCACATTTCTTGTGTAGTACGTTTACATCTATGGCTTAACGTTTGCCAGTTATATAAGATTATACAGAATTCCTTCCGAAAGAAGAGGACTTCAAATGCTATTCCCAGAAAATTTAAGATATGTTTTATTTACCATGTAAATATATTTAATGTATGGTACCTTAAAATCCTTTGAGTCAAATCAAAATGTTCGAAAACTTTCCATGTAAGGGGTAGTTGGGGTGGGGAATTTGTAAATCTTCGTGTCGCATCCTTGGAAGATATTGAACTTAAATACCAAGTTTGGTACTTATCCGACTTTTCGTTTTTTGTTATGCTGTTCACAGACACACACACATATGTACTCAAATACACACAGACAGGCAGATTCACACACGCGCGCGCGTACTTTTTTCTAAAAATGTTGTTTTTGTATTCAGGGGGCCTCAAAGCATATATTTATGGTGAAATTGCCATAGATTTTTGGGTGGAATACCATACTTCCCCTACTTACTATATGTGATAGAGAAAATAAGAACAAACCATACGCCGTTATTGCTCTACTTCACTTTATTCACCTAAATGTGAAAATAAAACTAAATGTTTAAACGAAAAACAAGGAACAAACGTAGCGATTCAGGAATTGCCAAGATTAGCAAAGATAAAACTAGTATCGGTCAGTTATTGATAGCTTTGCTTGTTTATCTTCAGGGCCGCAATTCTTCATTGTAGATGGCTACAGACCTTCAAGAGTGAAGCCACCGTTCTTTTGGAACCGCTATGCTTCGCAGTAGCCTCCGCGGATGAAGCTAGTATACAGCTTGTTTTCTTCTTTGCTTTCTTATTGGCTTCAGGGACAACACCAATACGTGTTGGAAGGCCTGATGCGTACTGCAAGTCGTGACGTTGCACGTATGAACTCGGTGACCCAGTTGGAGCAGTCGTCCCGACCTTCACATACGATGTTACTTCAAGTCCACGCGTGGGAGAACATTTCATTAGCGTAATTCTGTATTCATTCATTTGTTTACAATCCCTGCGGCAGAGTTTTAAATTAAAATGCTGCTTGGCTGGCGTAGGAAAGTGCAGAGGTGAAAGAACGTTGTGCTGAAAGAATGACATTTTATTTTTCGAGTCTGGAAGCAGTTTGCGTGGAAGTTAACTGGAATAATTCTTATTGCCGAAATACGTAGCGAAAATGATTTGCAATCAATAAAATTGATAGCTATAGTTGAAACAATGAGAATTGTATATAGTGTGGTAATCCCTTCTCCAGCTGTTTATAGATTTTCCTGAAAATCTATAAGTAGCGTTTTAATATTTTGCGACTGCAGCGCTGCACGCTGGAGCACGCGGGTCATTTAGCCCATTCATTAGCAAGCCAAACGCGGGTGTGAACGATCGTCACTTTGTTTTTCCTGTTAGGCATTTCGAAATGTTCAAAACAATCAAAAGACCTGCTGACAATGAAGTCAGATGAGTGATTCTTTGCTGAATGCGAGAACACCAGCAAACATTCATCGCCAATTGTGTGAGGTTTATGGGGAAAGATTAATGAGTGACAATTTACACACATAACCAAACAAGCCCAAGATCTGATCGCATCTTTTTGTTGGGAACAATTCGACCACCTTCCCCACAGTCCGCATTTGGCACCAAGCGGTTTCCATCTGTTTCTTCATCTGAAGAAATTCCTTGGTGGAAAACATTTCAACGACGATGATGTGGAACAAGAAATGCAGACTTGGCTTTCATCACAGACGGCATCATTCTTTGACGAAGGCATACAAAACCTGGTTTCCCGTTAACACAAGTGCCTCAATAAGGACGTAACTATGTGATGAAGTAGTGTAAGGTAATGAATGTTAAAGTATTTGGAAAATAATATTGTTATTTTTATAAAGTTATCGGTACTTAGTTTAGAAACACGCCTCGTATTCAGGGTGGACTATTTAAGTTGAGACTGTACAATATCTCCAAAACTAAGCGTTGTAGAAAGAAATGTCTTGAATAAAAGTTGCTTGACACGGCTACTGGAATTTACTTTTCCCCATAATATCAAGCAACTTTTATTCGAGACATTTCTTTCTACAACGCTTAGTTTTGGAGATATTGTACAGTCTCAAATGGCCCACCCTGAATATTGTACGTTTCGTTTTAGTGTTATGCTGTTTAGGCACGCACACACGTGCGGATATTTTTCTAAACATGTTTTTGTATTCAGTGGACCTCAAAACATGTATTTACGGAGAAATCTCGATGTCGAGTTTTTGCTTGGAAATCAATACTTACCCTACTTATTGCAAGTACATATTAGACAAAGTAAAAAGTTAAAGGTAGTTTCTGTAACCATGTTGTTAGTATGATCAGAAATGAACCCGTATGAGGAGCTTATGAAATGTGCTGGCTTGGTCGCCCTTGCAGATGTTTTAATTAACCGAAGGGGCTAATTCCAGATATCTTCAGCTATTGACCAGGCACTGCCCATGGTTGTCTATATTTACGAGCTCAAAGAAACGAATTTAGCTGAGCCATAAATCCATTGTCAGCATTATGCGCTGATTTACAGCTTATCTGCATATTCTGTGTTTACAGCACAATGGGGACATGCATATATGCACATTATGGAACCAGGTCCTCGGAGGGCAAGACATTCTTCCCTCGCAGGTCTTCACGCCCACAGCTGCCATTCGCTAATGCATGGCATGATAACTATTTTGTTGATTGATTATTGATGGGGATACATTATTGTCATAATCCATCTTGGGGCACATCATCGCGCTTGAAAGGGTATGAAGCGGTATGACAGCTGTATTGGAAACAAGATGGGTCTACCGCTCTATGGCAGTCTCGATATAGACCACCAGCTTCACGGTATCTGTTCTGTTAGGCAGAATATGTACTTCTCTCTCTATTGTACTTACAATAGCAAAAATCTAATGTGATACTATCTCATTTAAGTTACTGTTCTGTTTTCGTCACGTCATGTTTTTACTTTCTCTGCTACTTGCCTACCAGTAGATGAAGCATTGCATTCCACCCAGAAATTCGGTATCGTAATTTCACTGGAAATATACACGTTTTGTGACTCCCTGAATCCATAAACAAAACAAAATAAAATCCAAGTGAGTTTTTTTTCCTCGTTTTTATTTCACAGCATGTTCCATGTAATACTACAAGCTAACCGAGCGAGGTTGCGACTCTCATTCTGGAGGTGCCGGTTCGCTCCCCGGCGACCTCCCATTCTGACCTATAGGTTTTTCACGGGTTCTCCGGGTCGGCAGGTGAAAACTGGGATTTTCCTCTTCTACCACAACTTTCCTGCCCCTCATTTCCTGTACCCATCGTCTCCTTCATTGTCATCTGTTTCAAGTTTCTAGAAATAAATATTTTGTTTGTTAATGACGCTGCCCATTAACAGGATTATATCAGCGCCGCCGGTATGCCGGAATTTCCTTCCGCAGGAGTTTTTACATGCTAGTAAATCTACTGACATGGGGCTATGGCTTTTAAGCACGTTTAAAAAACATCGGCCTGGGCCGGGCTTGAACCCGTGATGTTCGGATAAGAAGGCCAGCGCGTAACCAACTGAGCCACCCAAACGAACTCAAGAGTTGTGGGAACAGGCGACGATGTAAGGCGGGTTGAGCTGGATGTGCCCTTTGTAGAGGTTTCTTGCCTGTTACCTTTGCAGGACTTCTCAGTTAGGACCCGCCTCGTGGGCCCTCGCCATGCTTGCGTCCGTCATCCGGATCTGGTGAACATTCGGGTTCCTCCCCTCATCCCTCCTTCACAGGGGTCACGATAGAAGTAAAAAGGGCCATTGCGGCCTACTTGCGGTGCTCAGCCCCGGTTTCGGGTGCTCTTATATTCCTCCTTACCTTTAGCTTTAATACTGCATACTAAGATTTAACTTCAACAATTTCGATGTGATTCTTAGTTTACATTTACACTTGCAAAGTGTGTATGGGTTTTTTTAGTTACCCAGTGTACAGTATTCATTGTTGTATAAATGTAAACATAAATGCTTCATTATTTCAATGCTGTTTATGACATATCTACATAAAATGTTGGGTGTAATAATGCAAAAATTAAAAATTTGATGAACTCTAAACTCGAGTTAAAACCTTCCAAGAATACGACACAGGGGTATTCAAGGAAATTCCCCATCCCAAATTATCCTTTATATAGAAAATTGTTGTTATTTTTTATTTTTCCTTAACTGGCTCTACGATTTTCATTAAAATGCCATAATTAATGTTTAAGATATTTGGATGACTAATAAAATGTATATTTAGAATTTTCTGCAAATATCATGTGAAGTCCCCTTTGTTAGATTGGATGTTGTGTAATTTTGAAGTACAAGGAAGCCATTGGAGATAAAGGCAAACTCATCACAAGGAAAATATATTTCAAGTGAGCCTTTTGTAGCGTTAACGTTTTTTAAATATTCCATGTTGAAATATGCCATGCTGACCGTCATCTAACGGACATGCTTGAAAGTTTGCGATTCTTTCTTCGTGTGTCTGTCTGTCTGTATGACGGTGAACAGCATAAGTCAAAAACGAAAAGTCGGATAAATACCAAACTTCGTATTTAGGTTCAATACCTTCCAAGCATGCGAAACGAAGGTTTTCAAGAAAGTCTCCCGACCGCAGACTACCCTTTACATGGACATTTTTTCGAAATTTTTGATTTTCTAAAAAATGGCTAACCATTTTGATTAAAATACCATATATTAAATATATTTACATTACAAATAAAATTCATATCTTGAATTTTCTGTTCATTTGGAAGAAATTATGTATAATCTTATATAACTGGTAGATGTTAAGCGAAAGACGAATATGTACTACACAGAAAATGTAGATCTCTTTAAGACATAGAATTTATTTCAAACATTTTTTTTGTAGCATCAGCCACTTCCGAGATATCCATTATTAATGGTTCGATATGCTGTCATTCTTTTTAAGCCCCATTGATTTTCAGTGTTCTCACGATTGCATTGAAACAGTAAGGAATTTTAAGGCTAGCATATAGCGTCCAGTTCTTAAACATTTGACTATCGCTTTGTGTCTGTAACGAAATGTGTAATGTAGCTATTCCTGCAAATATTTATTTAGATTAAAATGAAGTAAATAGGAAAATGAGCTTTAATAAGAATAAATTGTATACCCACTAATAAACGATAGAGGGTAGAGAAAATTATGTGAATGTATCACATTAGATTTTTATATGAATATTAAATAATGTAAGGAATATTATAGTATAACGAATGCGTGTTGAATTTGTCGTTAGAGAAAGTCATATGAATGTATCCATCAGCTTTTTTTTAACGTACGATTGTAGGTACGTGTTACCTTTTCATTCGGAATACTGTGAAGCTTGGTATTTAACATACCTTAGGTTCCACATAGTGATTAAACATTTTAATTATTTTCCCCCAAAGGGAGTAAACGAATAACAATTTTGATGTGATACATTCACATGAATTTCCCTGCCCTCTATCGTTTATTATTGGGTATACAAACTTAAGCTTATTTTTCTATCTACTAAATTTCAATCCAAATTATCCTTTGCACAAGTAGCTGCATTAAGCATGTTGTTATAGATGCAAAGGGAACAACGATAGTCAAATGTTTTAGAATTGGACGCTACTAGATGGCCCGTACAAGCCGTTCGTAATTGAAGTTAGTTTATACCGGATAGCGCGCAAACCAAGTGCAAAGGAGACTCCATACCGACAGAGAGGAGACCGTTAAATGAAAGACCAATGCTCGAAAACGAACGCAATAACTGCGATTACTGGTCCCAAATCCCATTCGGTAGAGAAACTGTTATATGAGGCGTTCCGGGATCGATTCCCGACTGGGCTCTGGAAAGTTGTCTTTAAACAAAAACATTTCACGGTATACCCAGAGTCTGGTGTTTGAATGTGAGAGTGCCTATGTGTACGCGGAGGGGTGTTATCGGTTGTTTAATAAGCATTTCGCCTCATTAACAAGAATTCAGGATTGCCGCTTGACACAAACCTGAGCACACGTCTTAAGGCATTTAGTTCCATGATAGTTAATCTACAATCCATACAAGTATATGAAACCAATTTGGTGCCGCAAGGTTAACAAGATTAAACAAAATTCTATTTTTATTAGGTTTATGTACCCGTAAAGGTGCGTTAGAATTAAATTATTTTCTATTAGTGCATTATTCTTAATAAGCATGCACAAAAACATGCCCGCTTTGGTGGACTAATTGATTCTTGGAACTGCTTGGAACAATTCATTTAATATTATTTCTGTATGTCAAAAAATAAATGCGCATAAGACAGATGCCGCGTCTGAAAATGTTCAGAGCGTCATCTGCATTTTGTTGCGTCTCCGCACAGGTCGTAAGCATATCTGTGTGTTCGTTATTGGTGAACGTTATCTTTCTGTCTGAATGACCTGGCTCAAACTGCATGCAAGCGACTACGCGACACTTATAAGTACGAAACTACCACATAAACACCTGCAGACAGCAGCGCTACCTCGGTGACCTTTCGCTTTGTATCTTTGTATATAATTAGAATTGTGAGGGCTAGCGTTTTTGAAAATTTCTACTATTTACAAAATTTTTATAGGATGAGTATTAGAGAAGTTACTCTTATTGGTGTGTAAACCAGTCACCTTAAGAGATAATACAACTCCGATCGCGTTACAAGCATTAGCAGTAGACACATATTTGTGTACTGTTAAACCTCGAACAAAATGTTTAATTTTTTATTAATACTCGGAAAAATAAGCCTTATTACTAGTTTTCAAAGAAGCACATGACATGTACTAGCACAGAGAGAGAGAGAGAGAGAGAGAGAGAGGTGAGGGCGACTGACAAGGTGAGAGAAAAGAACGGAGAAGAATGAGATTGAGATAGAGAGAGCGATGGAGGGAGAAAGAGAGAAAATCACATTTAACGCAATAGTGCGAGCAGAGCTGCGGGTTCTGCCAAATATTCCAAGAAATAAAGACAACAAATCTCTGGAAATCCTTTTCGTGGCGTGCATAAATGAACATGTTTTCACAAAATACGGTTTTTAAATAACTTCTGATTCAGCTGAATTTTAAGTGGTCCCTAGCTCAAATAATGGTACTGTAATGTTTGCTTTACTGTATTCATAAATAAACTTGATTTCATTTGAGGCTTAATAAAGAAATCCGTTTTACGCTGGATGGGATGTCATTAAATTTACATGCCTTGATTGGCAGCATGTCGAAATATTTCTTTTTGAAGCCCGATCCTGAAATGAAAGCTGGATTGCTGATCTTTCCCATTTAGAGAGAAATTTATTTCAGAGCATTCCCTTTTGGGAAAAGTAATCAAATGCCATATACTGTTTAAAATATGGGGAAATTCAAACGAATAATTGCCAATATGCTGGAATAGGTTAACTCCACAGTACCTGTCCTTTAATGTAAATTGCATGTTTTAGCAAGATCCGCATTTTTCATGTAGGCTACTAAGTATATAATATGCAACGAAAATACACAGGTAAACTCACTATACACATTTTATACGTCATCCAGAATTTCAAACACATAATATATTTTGTAAAAAAAACAAAAACAGGTAGCGTCGTTGTTTGTTGGGAGGGTTTGTTGGCAGGTGAATTCCATGAAAATCTTCGCCTTGCACCTGCAAAAGATGCCTGAATAAATATTAAGTGTGACATCTATCTGGGTTTTCGTTTTAGAGTTTGACTTTCACAGAAATATATGGACCTTCCAAAAATGCATTTTTTAGTTTCTCTACCTGTTGCCTATACTAAGAGAGAGAGAGAGAGAGAGAGAGAGAGAGAGAGAGAAGTGTTGCATTCTACCGAATAATTTGATATCCAGATTTCATTGGAAATGCATGTTTTGAGGTCCTTTAAATCCAAAAACAGTATTAGAATATCTGCGTGTGTTCAAGAAAATTTCCTCGCACCAAGCTACCTTCTGTATGCAAAATGTTTCGCTATTATCATTTTCTCAGAAGGTGCTCCAATGATCTGAATTAAAATACTGCATGATTAAGGTATCTGGATAACTTATAAAATTGTTTCTCTTGAAATTTCTCTAAAATAGCTTGTGGGGTCTTCTTCATTCTGAATTAATTTTATGTAATTTTCTATAATTTATAAACCATAAGACGTAGAATACAGACGAAATATGTAGAAGTTTCATTGGAAATATACAATTTAATGCCAAATAACTTTTATAATCGTTGTTATGCAAGTTTTCCCAGGTTGAAGTGTCTTGCGCTTTCGATAAAGCGTGTAATGCAATTTTTCCTTATTTTTCTGCATGGGTTCGTTAGTAGCTGATAATACCAATGCTCAGAACGTTGTGTGTTTTACGTATTGTGCATGCAACCGAATCCATATTGTGTAATTTAGGTTACTTCCGGTTAAAAACGTATTTTGGGTAACGTAAAATAAAACGAGAAATCCACTTTTTGTATATTACACACAAATATTATTATATTTTCTGTCCAGGGTACCGCAAATCATGTGAAACGTTTTTAAAATGGAATTTTACTCCCCCCCCCTTTGCTTCGAAATTACATGCTCCCTA
This sequence comes from Deroplatys truncata, assembly GCA_030765065.1. Taxonomy (NCBI): domain Eukaryota; kingdom Metazoa; phylum Arthropoda; class Insecta; order Mantodea; family Mantidae; genus Deroplatys; species Deroplatys truncata. Next base: position 101,673,452 of record CM060975.1, read on the forward strand.
GTTCTTACAAAGAATTGTATTTATATTTTAGGATAATGAAAGCGAATGGAAGGGTTCAAAATTCTTGGTTATTCGTAACTAAGTGCAGGATATAGTTATCACCGTCATTATCATTCTTCACGGGTTACACATTTATTACTCTGTTCCAGCTCCATTTAAGTTACGTAACTGGTCGATCCATCTCTTATTAGGTTGGCCATGAATTCTTTTACCCTTTGGTTTATGTGTTAAAATATTCGGAGGTATACGTTCTTTTTCCATTCCTAATATATGGTATTAAGAAATGGAAATATTCTTCAATCTTGTTTTCCTTTTTGGTGTTTGAATTTTCTATTTTTTATATGGATGAATAACCAGTCTGTCGCATAACCTCTACTCTGGTGGACCGGGTTTGATTTTGGGTTCCTACCCCTTGGAAAGTTCCTTCTGTCCGGCTAGAGATATGTATCTTTAAGGTTTTGCAAATAAACTGCCAAAATGAAGGTGCTGCTTCAGATCTGAGGCAATGATATAAAATAAGTCTAAATGAACCTGGGACTCAGTGAACTGTTTTCATTGACATTACTTTACCAGAATTATTTTTATTATTATTTCTCTGATCCAGGTGCTTAGGGACAACTTGCTAATATCTATAAGGTTTTAAAATATTATCCTCTAATCAAAAAGCAAAGTGTAGATAAAATGAATAAGACAACAGTGCTTATAAATAAAGGTAATTAGTCAACATTTGTGTTGTATTTTGTTGTTTCAGTTCAATTAAGAACCAATAGTTATGAAAACCAAGCAAGGAAACATTTTTAGAAGAAAAAAGGATATGTATTGAACAAGCCTTGAAATTTCATGAATGCATTTATATGTAATCATAATTAATATTTTTTTCAAAAGTCATCATAAAACTACTGTCTTATTATTTTTGTTGTAGTTGTTAAAGAATTTCTCGGCAAATTTTAAATTACCAATCACAAGGGAGAAAACATCGTCCGAAGAGAGAAGGAATGAGACTGTAACAGATCACTAGACCCAATACGTCGCAGGAAGAGTGTTATTGTTGTTATTATTATTATTATTATTATTATTATTGTTGTTGGTTTATGTTTGCTGGATCACATGTTTCTTGTTTTCTTCTAAGTAACTTGTCTTTAACCTGAGCCGGTGGTAGCGCAGCGGTCTCACACTGAGGGTCCGGGGTTCAATTCCCGGCTCTGGTGTTGCGATTTTAAGTCGGCCCTATCCACGTCATCACCTCTGACATGCTCATATGAAGTATCCCCAAGGGCCAGCGTGGTGCGGAGTCCACGGTAAAAGCTGTAGGTCCTCTCGTTCCACTGCCATCTTCATCACTATCCTACCATCGGAGGCAACGGATTCCGCCCGCTAGTTCCTTCATCTCAGAATTGGGCCCAGTCATCGCTTGTGGAATGAGGTAACCCTCGAAGGTCATAGACCATATGGGGAGCGTTAGAAACAACGATTCGTTTATCTGCCAGGTTTCCAATGTAGAGAACAGTGAATTAATCTGTAATACCGGGTGGAATATGTAAAGCGACAGACCTCTGCCAGTGCAGTATATAAGTTCTCTGTTTCATAGCTTCGTACAAAAAAAAACGCTTTGAAGTGCAAATACTTTGGCAACAGCACGTTCTTTACTTGCAGGTGGGTGGGAAAAAATCACACGATGAATAAGGCCAGAACCAGGTGTGCCGCAGAGAGAATGCGTCGTCCCGCTAGGAATTGATCACTGCATTACGGGAACGATGTTACATTTGCTAGCTTTGTTTGCTTTGTAAGACGACTTTCGTGCATTTTCAGCCAAATTAATCTTTAATTTATAATTAAGCAAGAAAATTATATGGCGTTTGTTATTATGCGTTTAATGTAAAAACAAAATAGTTAAGGTGCTTACGAGATACAAAAGAGTTCAGATGAACACTTCCTGAAAATGCATAAAAAAATCTGATGTGTTACACTCACATGACTTTCTCTACTCTTGTACAAACTATTTTTACAAACGCTTATTCCCCATATGCTTCATGTTAATTGAGATATCGAGATGTTAACCTAATTGCTAATTTTCTTTAGTTGCAAAGGGAATATGGTAGGTTTTAAGCGATAGCCAAATCTTTTAAGCGCTGGTTGCAATGTGGTGCATTCCATTCTCTTTGCATGTCCAGGACATGAAAAAAAAATGAATAACGAATTTGAGAAAAAGTATTAAGTATTGGAAAATTTAAGGGAATAACAAGCAATATCTCGCAAATGGTTCACTCAACAAAATAAAAGTGTATATGACATAAATTGTGTATTTTAACGCGATCTACATTTTTTGTGTAGTAAAATTTTGTCTGTCTCTTATGGTTTACCAGTTAATGCAAAAGTCGTTCACAATGAAGAATACTTTTGGAGACATTCCGAAAATTCGAGATATACACTTCATTTGTCATGAAAATATCTTCAACATATGACATTTTAATCAAAATCGTTAGTCATTTTTGAAAAAATTAAAATTTTCGAAACATTTTCCATGTAAAGGGTAATCTAGGGTGGGGGATTTTCTTGAAAACCTTCGTGTCGCATCTCTGGAAGATACTGAACCTAAATACCAAGTTTGGTGTTTATCCGACTGTTCGTTTCTGAGTTATGCTGTTCACAGACACACAGGCACACACACAGATAGACAGACACACACACGGACATGTTTCTAAAAATGCTTTTTTTATTCAGGGGGTCTCAAAACATGTATTTCCGGTGAAATCTCAGTATCGAATTTTTGGGTGGAATACAATACTGTCCCTACTTACTATACGTAGTAGAGAATTTAAAAATAAGAAAATGCAATAAAACAAAAGCACAACATTAAATCCCCCAAATTACTCGCATTTTTTCCGAGTAAAGGCGCTCTCAAATTCATTTTGACATATCATACCCTAATGGCGACTTACAGTGTCGTATTACTTAAAGTGAGTTGTGGTGCCGTCATGTTGCCATAGTAGTTTAGTTGGTTAGAGCAACGCCATGGAAAGCCGAAGTTCCGTGGTTCAATTTCCGGCTGTGGTATTGAATTCGAATTCAAATTCTAACTTCCAACTTAGCCTACACACGGCATGTGTGGAGGAATAATTAATTATCATAGCTTATTTGTATTTAAACATCAAATAAAAGGAAATAAAAACAACGATGGTAACGATCTTCACACCGAGGCATTATACCAAGCGAGCGAGGTATAGACACCATAGCTGTGTGAGGCGTGTGCTTGCTCATATATTCAGTCGCTGCTGCGAGGTTAACTTCATGTATTTTGATTTGTACAAAACAAATATGCTGAATTGTGGCTAAACAAGGCGCATAAGGAAGAAAGTGAAAATAGCAAAAAACCATAGATTGTTCTATCTGATACCAGACATTCCGTCCCGTGACCAGAACAGTCCCTTTTTTTGAATCTCTGTCCCGTCTGTTTCTTAAGGTTTAAGTGGGACGCCAAAATGTTACTTTTTGTGGTAATGACTTATCACCATAATACAACGTTAACTATATTTCTCAAAAATTCAAAATGTCCTGTTGAAAAATTTAAAGACACTAACAATTGACCAAGCAAAGCGCTGTTTATATTATGGGTCTACAATACACATACACCTGAAACCGTGTGGAGACTTTGCTTGGAAAAGTATAGTTACAGACGACAATAATTGAATGTGCCAGTCTGCTCTTATCAACACACAAATCGTAATCACTCGTGTTTTATGTGAATGCCCCAACAATAACGAAAACTGTAAACGCATATGCTTGAGTCAAAAGAAATGCATTATAGTTGTGACTTTGGTAGAACACAGTACTGTGTTCTGCACTTGTGAAATAATAAAATACAGTGAAATTTTGTAAACTGCGAGTGCTAAAACACTTGAAATTAATAATATGCCACCGCCGAAAAGCAAGTGTGCTTTTAATAGTGACCTACAAAAGGAATATTCATACATTAAAAAAACTCTGACTCAAATGTTCGATGCAATAAGTGTGCATCTACTTTCAGTATAAGCCATGGGGGCAATCGGATGTATCACAACATATAAGCAGTGAAAAACATCAAAGAATGGTGCGTGCAAGTGCTTCTTCTTATTATTACGACGGATCTTTTAGTGGGTAACTCTTAGAACGATGTGTGATGGACAGTTAAACCTTCTAGGTCTCATCCCTGAAACCACCCGCTCCGTCACGTGTCACATAGACCCTAGCGTATAGCTACTGGATCGTCTGCATCGTGCCGTACAGAGGGCATTAGGTCTCATCCCTGGAAATGCCATCATGCTTCGTCACGTGTCCATAGAGACCCCAGCGCATGGTAGCCGGATCTTCTGCTTCGTGTTGTGCAGATGGCGTGCTTCTTCTAAGGCACCGTAGTCACCAATTTCTTTAAAAGTGAAAGTTTTTATAATAAGATATGAAATTAGTAGCTGTTGAGTGTTCGCTTACCAAACTGTCCACCACAGCCAATCTTTCAGATCAGTGGACTGTACTTCTAAACTTATACTGTGTATAAGGAATGGCTCCTGCACTAATAATTGTTTGGCCGTAGTGAATTCAGAGCTACTATATATGTAGTTACACATTATTTATTTATTAGTTTCGAAACCTTCGTATTTGTGACGAAACAACTTTACGCCTTCTCTTTTGTCCCTTGTTTTATTGAGAAAAATTAAACATGTATCCTGTTTTCTTGTTTCAAAAATATGCTCACCTTATTTATATTGTCTTACATACATACGTGGTTCCGCATGTGAATTACAATCCTACGAAATTTCGAAAGCCATTGTTCCCCCTTTCATGAAATAAGTTTTCACAGGCGAAAAATGGTATTGCAATTTTTCATTCGCCTTTGTATATAGAGTTATTTCTTAGAGAGATAATATCTATAGGCCTTCAGCTCAGCTCTTAAAATACTTGGTGATGTATGGCGTCTCATGATATTTGTATTAGAACGTCCCAGAGTTTGCAGTACTGGTTACTTTTGCTGTCCCGATCACGTCGTGATCCCCCGCTATAAATGTATGCATTTTATTAATATCAATCATTGTGTAAAGCTGTTGCCAAGTGCCGCAGAGATATCATCTACTAATTAATGAACGCGATGTGTTTGGTGTATCGCATTCAATTATGTCAAGGGAAAAAACAGCATTGTCGTTTAAAAAATGAGCATTTGTTGCAGATCCCGCATTGTAAATAATGATTCATTTGCTGATAGTGTAATATGTTTTATGTGTTTGATAACGGCAGATAATGAGCTGTCTCTCGATGAATAATGTGGATGGAAAAATAGAACTATGCTAACACGATAAAAAGGTGTAATAGATTAAACGATCTTATCACTGCGTATGAACTATATGCAAATTTAACACAAATATGCTGGGTTACAATAATGTTCCCAGTTGTTTTTGGTGGTGTTAGTTCAAGAATATGAACCAATGGAATATGTAGGTATTGATAAATCTTAAAGTAAATTTATGCTGGTTATTCCTGCCGTAAAATTGTTGCTCTGTGCTCAACATCAGCACCGTGTAAATAAAACAGTTGACAGCCTGTTTCTCAACGTCTATGTTTGGTGAGTAAACAGGTGGGTTGAGGTTTCTTATTGCATGTATGGCGGTCACACTGATGATACATAAAATAAATTGATAATTGGGAAAGAAAATTAAGGAAGGAAATGTTCAGACCTGAGTTTGGGGTACCTCCCCGACATTTACCAGTTATGAGGACTGAGGAAAACATTGGAGGGGGTGGGAGAATCCCGTCCTGGTGGGATTTCAACAGCAGATCCCCCGTACGCTAATCACTGGCTTAACGATCTCGGCCACCCTTTCAAGTGAGCAGGTAATTTAGAAGTGTAGGTTTTTGAGAAGACCGAACGGGTAGCGTTTGTGGACCGCATTCGGGAGGTCCCTGGTTCACACACCCGGGGCCGATCAATCTAACCTAAGGCTTTTCTCGCGGTTTTTCTCCGTCGCTAGGCGAATGTTGGGTTACATAATTTGATCCGCGAATGTTACTATCATATCTCTCATCGCTTATTTCATTTCCTTCTTCTTCACCGCCATACCAGGCGTTGGACTGATCATCCATCCTGGATATGCTATGATCCAGATTTTTCTTGCTTCTCGATAGGTTACTGACACAAGGCAGTGGCTTGTAAGTCCTTGGGGGTGTAAGTCCTTCAAAGGAAAGGATAATCCCTTGAAGAAGAAGGTTTCGAAGAAGAATATTCTAAAGGCGCGGTACATACGATTAGTTCCAAACAATGCAATTTACAAATCTGTGTCCTTGATGGGCTTTGTAGCATTAAAGTATAACGTTTTATGAACATTAAACATGTAACATTTTAATGAGACACAGTTACGAGTCGACTTTCACCTTGTAATGAAGCCTCGAAATATGCATATACGTTCTAACACCTTTGCAAAAAATATACATTTTAACCTTACTTTAGACATATCGCAACTTAAGTGGTTTCAAGCAGGGAGAAATTACTTTTAAATATTACTTGTAGTACGTATAAGACCTTTCAAATTTAATCAGATAAGCAAAGTTATATATACCGTGTATTGAAAAATTACTGGTACAAAAATTATTTAACAATATTGTTGTAGTTAAATAAATTAAAGTTATCTATACTTCATGGCGAAACTGTAGATAATATCCTAATATAGGACGGAGTATGATCGCAAACTATATCGATATTAACTTCGACTCATTTATTCTTACGTTGGCAATGATAGAGACTTGTTTCTGATACTAAATAAAGTATGCGAGGCCCTTGTGTTGAAGTGGGTTGATGCTTCACGTATGGAAAGCCGATTTGAAGGAGGAGTTGTATTGTAGTTCTTATGTTGGGGAGCCGAACTTGAAGTAGTAGCAACCGCACGTATGGTAAAGTTTCCGGTGGCCTTCGCCCCAAAAATGTACTTTCCGGTGGCCTTTGCCCCAAGTTTAAAAAACATTAATTTTGTAATTTTGACTGTTTCTTTAAATATTATATATTTATGTTTGCCTCGGCTGCGTCAGTATTTTTGTTAGAGACGTGAATATCTTAGCAGGGAGCGGTGCGACTGAAGAATGTAGGCTTACACAGATTTTAAATTTTTCTTCACTCCATTTATTAATGCTTGACCCGATTTAAATAACACTTCACTGATATAGAGAGCTGTGAGATTTTTTTTATTAATTACTTGCACTTTTTAACACGTAAACTATTTTTCGTCTCGCACTGAATACGTATTAAATTTCTCGAGGACGCATCTCGCGTCCGGTTAGGAACACTGTCTACAACCAACGCGTCCAGTTATGAGCGCTGTCTACAAGCAACTGAACTGATTTCTACGGCCTAAATTTGTACAATTTGACCTATTTCAGTTTCTGATTGGCTAATCCTAGTCCAATAGAATATCTTCATTTAACTAAAGCTTTTTCTGGTTGTTGATTGGCTATTTTATAAACTGTCACAAACATTACATTATTACTTCCAAGAATCACCAGTAGTATTATTGCCTCAAGGTTACCTCATTGTTAGCAAATTTTAACCTATTTCTCACAGCTCCTACATTATTAAATTACGTAATACATTCACATAACATTATTGAACATGTATACACTAATATAAACATATACAATGACTGTTACATACATTTTACAAATTATTACATACACATATTGCTTCAAAGCGGGCTGTTATTGAATTTACATATTATATAATTAGACTGAAATTATTTAAGTGTTAAAAATACTGCCTCAGTGTTTGTCAGCAGAGGTTTGTCTACACAATCCGCATGATACATAGGTAATCTAGCAAACGAGTCAGAATATCAATACTACAGTATTTCGTAACCTACAAAAATAAATCAAAGAACCAAAAGATAAACTTCAGTTAATTTTATTATAATTTCTTTTTCTCAATTAGCAATAGTCTCCGTAGTATATCTGTAGCACCAGGACTATTGTGGAGGGGGACTTAGCACTTCCACCTACAAGATCTTTTGTGTCTGAAGCCCATGATGTGGTGTCCCCAAGAAGGAGGGAAGGGTGAGGTGAGAGGAGACAGAGGACGGTCAGATCAGGAGGTATGACAGGGCATATGGCAGGGTCCTTACCTTTTACAGACTGAAACTCCCGGATGACAGCTGGTGCAACCGGCTCCCCTCCCCCCGTGGATTTACACATCCCGCGGGGGGCACGGGACTCGGAAACGGGGGACGAAGGTTTACATAGAGCATCCTTTTCCCTGCCATGCAACGCCGAGACTCCCACCGACACTTTCAACCCTAAAACAGAGCAGGCAGATGAAAGGTGAAGTGAAATGAGAATGTAGATGAAATGTATGGACAGGAAATTCGGGAGATGCAATGAACTTTCCAGCATTCCCCTAGAGACCCGGCCAAACTCACGAAAAAAAATCAATGGACCAGAAAGGTCGGCTGCGGGAATCGTTACCGCCTGAGCCATCCGCTCGGTATCTATATCTGTAAGACTGTTAGCAAAATTAACATGTCGGATAGGATTCAAAGCTGTTAACATATTTTATAATTGTTAATATTTTATAAGATTGTTTTTTGTTTATCTTATGTGATTGGATTTCTATTTAACGAATAAAATAACAACAGATCCTCTAAAAATAAATTCACTCCTAAGTTCGTTTGTTTATAAATTTATTGATAAAATTTCGAATTTTCGTTATATTACAACAGTTAAATGCATAATTAAAACACACATTTGCATATCAGTCCTAGTTGTCTCGATCACCAATAGCATCGACTTTTACAACTACTTGGAAACCTAAACTAGCATCACCATTTTGTGTTGGCGCTCTTTCGTGATCGATTTCAGGACACGCATTAGAAAACAGATCGGCAGAAGAAAGTTATGGTCCAAAAATACAGCAACAAAACTCAGGAATAGTAATTTCTTCCATCTAAGTACATAGAAAGTGCAGACACCACTGTCATTATAGAGAAAGTTGATTCTGCTTATAGCAGTCGTTACGTAGTCATTTTCCTTCCTTGTATGATGATAACTTCGTCTGTGTAATTTACCAAGGAAATGTCATTCGTCTGTGAGCCATGAAAACTATTGCGCTTTAAGATGACTGCATGGCATATCAATTACACATAAACTTCAATGAAGAAAATCCTATTGACTTTTAACCTCTTATTTTTACAGTAAGTGTAAATATAAAGTTTTCGTGTTTGATCCAAATTCATAAAATATTCTTCCCATAAATTTCATTTCAAAAGTAAATATCTCTGTTCCGCATTCCATCGAATTCAAAATACTTTACTGCATCCTATGTTTTAAGGCATACCTTAACAAAATAACGATTTCATATAAAACGTTATTTATCTATCCACGCTGCGTTCTTTACCAGTTATTTTTACCTAAAGGCTTTTTTCAAACTAAGCAACAGGAGCATAGAGCATGCGGAAATAACATGGAAATATTAAGCGGTGGTTACAAGCTCTTGCTTTGGAGGAAATAAAAAAGAATAGCAAAATTTCGAGCACGTCAGTCATGTGATGTTTTGTAAACATGCAGCATAGAATATAGCGCAAAAGGCTAACGCTTGACACAGCTGTGTAGTTTAAAGAGCTCTACATTTTCTCTCTAGTAAGCTTTTATCTCTTATGATTCGCAGTTATGCAAATGTACATAATGAAGGGGACTTAGGCCATTCATAGAAAATTCAAGAAATACGTTTTATTAGTCATGCAAATATCTTAAATATTGTATTGTATTCAAAGCTGTTACAGCCGATTTTAGGAAAACCAAAAAAATAAATGTTTTTTCCATATAAAGGGTAATTTTATGCACAGTGTTTTTGCTAAAAGAGGGATTTGGGAACCATCAAAATAGTATCCCCCATGAAATTGTTATATAAACGTTTTTAGGTGTAATACAATACATCCTCTACCTTCTAAGGCAGAAGGTAGAGAAAGTAATAAATCGGTTTCAGTCAGGTAGTTTAGCAGATTCTCACTTTATAGTGCCAAGGAGCTATTTAACAAAACTCGAGAAAATTGTCGTTTTACTCTTATGTACGAAAATTATTTTAATCAAGTGTGTACACACGCATTTAACGCCGAATTTTGAAACTTTCTTCAAGCTTCTATCATGCCAGACGTTGCATGTATAGCAATTTTCTTGGTTTTTAGTTTTGTGATCTTAGTTTTTCCCAATAAAAATCATGAACTCGGTGATGCAATTAATCCCTCCAAAAATATGTAATTATAACTTTTAGCTTTACAATAACGGAGACATCCAGATTTCGGCACACATTCGCAATGTTTTCTCTATTAGTTTTACTTTCTCTACCTTTTTACTGAGGTAGGTAGGGGAAGTACTATATTCAATATTGCGAGTTGACGGGAAAAATAAGTTTATATGCTTTTAAAAACTGTATGCGTGTTTTTGAACGGTCAATCTTGAAAATGAAGTTGGATGAATATCAAACTTTGTATGTACAAATTCACCATCTTTCAACGATGCAACTCGAAGATTTAATACATACTTATCAATGGCAGATATAAAAGCTGTCGCATCTGGTATATTAATCTACGGTGTACTTATATCTTCTTCTACACTCCAAAGTATAAGCATATACTGCCTGTTCCGACCTCAAAGACCTTTCAACCATCTTCTCCTGGTTCTTCCAAAGGGTCTTCATCTCATTGGCCTATATATTATTATCTGTTTTCTCTATTACTCTAATTATTTGTATTTTACGTCGCTTTAGCCACACGGTCATATCGCGACGGATATGTTAGTGGATAACTCTTAGATCGAAGTTTGGCGGACAGTTAGCCTTCTAGGTCTCATCCCTGTAACCATCCGCTTCGTCGTTGCCCACAGAGACCGTAGCACGTAGCAATTGGACCTTCTGCTTCGTGCCGTGCAGATGGCATTAGGGTGCTGTCTAGCGAGTTGTATTTATATATAAAATCTAGAATGCGATAAATTTGTCATTTGTGGCCAAAATGTTGGCCCGGGTCCATAAGTATGCATTCGCACTGCTTGTTTTTGTTTATCAAACGTTGCATGTATAGTGCTTTAAGACAAAACAAATGCTGCTGCAATTTAAGGAAATGTGTATCAGAATTACGATAAATCTAAGCATTCCATATGTCCTTTACATGTTAAGGGGACCAAACTGCATAAATTGTCGAGAATTTAGGAAAATGTAGATTTTGTGTGTTAATGTTGGTGATTTTAAGAGAGATGGGTATATAATATTGTAAACACAAAAATCGTTAAAGTGCCGACAACGCAGGAGTGTAATTTCGAATTCTAAACTCACTTCCCTATCCTTAAAAGTAATTTATTTCCTTCATTATTTTTTTCAGTGCTCGTTACCATTCAAATTGCTCCTAAGGGTATAAACTTTTCCCATTATCTTGAAATGCTCACTAAGGAATGTCCTAAGGCAGTCTATCCTGAACTTGTTGAAAATCTGGAAAAAAAATACAAAAATTGTATTTTTGGTTATGGTTAACTAGATTTAAACGGATGTTGTTGTAAACTTTCAGAAAACTGAAAACGATGAAGCATATATCTGTAATAATATTTCTCTTCTACCAAGATCTTATGTTCATAAAATGTTATAAGAATACAGTTCTGATGGTGTAAATAAATACTAAGACTTAAAGATAAATTTTCTTTATTTATAACTTTGTTTTTATTAATTAAAAAGCCTATAAATCAGAAATATATACTTTTGAGTTTATTCTGTTAAGTAATTATGTATTATTTTCAATAATGTGATACATTTTTAAGAGAGACATGTTGGAAAAGAATTTAATTTTGGTTCTAACATTTGAAAATGTTGGAGATTTTCCTGTACTTCATTAGAAAACAGCAAAAATATATTTTTATCTCAGGAACAACTCCAGGAATTCATGTGAAATTCTTAAATTTTGTTATAGAATATATCCAAATATCTGGTAGAATAACAAGGTAATTACTTAAGAAATACAGAATTTCCAAATTTCATAGATTGGTCCTGTTTAAGTTATTTTAGTTTTCGTTGTGAAATAGCCGGTATATGCTCACCATTGGGGCCGCTAAGCATGACTTCAGCTGACAGAGAAGTGACATATAAAACTATTTTAGGTTCCTGTCAAACTATGGGAATCTTTATCCACAAAGAGCGATATTATGGCCACTGGATACGTAGAAGCCAATAATTAAATGTCATTTGGCGAACCGCATTGACAGAGTTACGTCAATCAAATTGGACAGACACGGGCGCGTGTGGCATACTTTTCAATTACATTGAAAACAGTTGTGAAAGGAGCGGTTTACCAAGCACTCCCCCTCTCGGTCAAAAACTAAAAAGGAATAGAATGGAATGGAGATAGCATTCGATATACCAGGGCTCGTCTGCAATTTACTCCTTTAGTTGGTTATTACTCCTCATCAAGGGCATGGGAACTGTATTACTTCGATTCAAATTTTGTCTCTACATTTTAACATAAACATACACACTTTCGAAGCCTACTGAGTTATTAAAGAAGAAATCAGGTGTGTTACAGATTTACTTTCTCTACCCAGTATGGCTTATTTTTCTCCCTACTTATATTAATCGAAATAAACATTTAAAGAAATAGTTACATTACACATTTCGTTGTAGATACTGGGGGGGGGGGCAGAGGAAACCGAATCGATGATCACATGTTTAAAACCTGGTCACTATACGTTCGCTTTAAAATTCCATACTCTATGACATTGCGAGAAGCAACTAAATAGTGACAGCACTATAAAAATCATAGAAGTATTGAAAAGTTCAAGATATGCCACAACAAACGCTATTTGAAATAAATTGTGAGTTTTAAAGAGTTCTACATTTTTTTGTGAATACGTTTTTGTCTATCTCTTAAAGTTTACTAGTTGTAGAAAATAATCCATAATGCCTTCTAAATGATGGTCCATAGGCTATTCTTCAAGATATTCGTTTTATTTGTCATTTAAATATGTTAAACATTTTCAAGATATTTTAATAAATATCCTTGAGAGCCATTTTTCATAACATAAATAAAAATATCGAAAAATTCTACATATAAACGGTAGTTTGGGTTGATGAATTTTCTTAAAAAACTTCGTCTTACATCTTTGGATAATACTGAACTTTCAACTTTGGTATTCATCATATATATATTTGGAGCTATGTTGTTCACACTCATACATACACGCGCGCGCACGAACTGTTGTTTTTCTAAAAATACCTTTTTTGTTCAGGGGACCTCAAAAGATCTATTTTCGTGAAATCTTGATAAGGAACTTCGGGGGAAATACGATATCTTCTCTATCTACTGTGTACTTGGTAGAGAAAGTAAAAAGTGCGTTGTGTATGTAGCCCACGACTTAAGTTTCTCTACAATCATTTGTTTTCATAGCTATTCTATAATATTCACACAAATGCTTATTACTTTCTCTACTACGTATAGTAAGTAGGGGAAGTGCTGTATTCCACCCAAAAATTCGATACCGAGATTTCACCGGAAATACATGTTTTGAGACCCCTGAATCCAAAAAAAGCATTTTTGGAAACATGTCCGTGTGTGTGTCTGTGTGTCTGTCTGTGTGTGTGTCTGTCTGTGAACAGCATAACTCAGAAACGAACAGTCGGATAAACACCAAACTTGGTATTTAGGTTCAGTATCTTCCAGAGATGCGACACAAAGGTTTTCAAGAAAATCCCCCCACCCCAGATTACCCTTTACATGGAACATTTTTCGAAAATTTTAATTTTCTCAAAAATGGCTCTAACGATTTTGACTAAAATATCATAGATATGTTTAAGATATTTTCATGACAAATAAAATTTATATCTTGAATTTTCTGGGAATGTCTCCAAAAATATTCTTCATTGCGAATGACTTTTGCATAACTGGTAAACCATAAGAGATAGACAAAATTTTACTCCACAAAAAATGTAGATCGCGTTAAAATACACAATTTATGTCATATACATTTTTTTTGTTGTTGAGTGAACCATTTTTGAGATATTGCTTGTTATTCCCTTAAATTTTCCAATACTTATACTTTTTCTCAAATTCGTTATTCATTTTTTTTGTCCTGGTACTACAAAGACAATGGAATACTGCACATAGCAACCAGCTCTTAAAATATTTGACTATCGCTTAAAGCCTACCAATTTCCCTTGCATCTACAAGAAAACTAGCAATAAGATTATCATCTCGATTAAAATGAAGCATATGGAGAATAAGCGCTTGTAAAAATAGTTTGTACAAGAGTAGAGAAAGTCATGTGAGTGTAACACATCAGATTTATTTTATTTACCCTAGATGTTCAGCTTATACGACCATTAAGACAAAAATTATTCAAAGTGTCTGGCTGAATATATTTCATTCAGCGACTTACGAGCGAATCACAACAAAGGTTTATTTTCATTAATGGCAATAAGTGCAGTTTCAGTGATTTTTCTCAGCTCATGTACGTTTTTTAGCAAACGGAAAATATGACGTTCTTCACCATCACCTGTAAATTAATATGATACGTCATCAAATCACAAGAGCTTAGTGGCCAATCGATAGAACCACTGCTTTCAATCCACCCTTGGTTTTGTTTTTCACCTCGGTGCTACAAAGTTCTGCAGATTTCTAAATAAGCTACCATTTTCTCTAAACAAACAACATCAATTAATCACCTATCGAACATTGAGCTGTTTCTTCATTATCGAGAGAGAGTTTGCGTCGAATCAATAAACACAATTATGGCGATTAACATGTCCTTTAGTTTGTAGTGCTGGCAACTGTGGTTACTATGTAACTATTCAAGGCCACTAAAGTGCTTAAACTGCTGAAAAGTGACGCAGTTTAAAAAATAAAACAGCGAATATTTTGGAAATAGTTAATATTACGGTTTTATTTGACACACATTACATATTTTAACAAGAGCTACCCTTTGCTTACACTAAAAGGTGTCTTATGGGTATCTCAGAGGCTGTTTTGCACAAAAAATACACATTTTTATCGTAGCAACATCATAGATATACAATATTTTCATCAGAACCGTCAGACACCTTTGAAAAACAATCTGATGTTGCCTTCACATGACTTTCTCTGCCCTCTATAGTTTATTAATGAGTATACAAATTATTCTTACGAACGCTTATTTGTCTGTCTACCTAATTCGAGATAAACCTTTGCAGAAATAGCTACATTACACATTTCTTTATAGATACAAAGAGAACAGCGATAGTCAAATGTTTAAGAACTGTACGCTCTAAGCTGACCTTAAAATGCCATACCCTTTCCATGCAATCCCGACAAACAACTGAATGTCGACAGTACTTTAAATAATGACAAAGTACTATTGAACAACTGGAACTATTAATAACGGATACTTCGGAAATGGCTTATGACACAAAAAAGGTGTTAAATTGTGTGTTTTAAAGAGATCTTTATTTTTTGTGTAGTAAGTTTTCGTTTATCGCTAAACATTTACCAGCTATACAACTTTATACACAGTTCATTCCGAATGAAGAGGACTTCAAAGACTATTCCCAGAAAATTATACGCTTTATTTGTCGTGTAAGTATCTTTAATATATGGTATTTTAATCAAAATCATTAGAGCCATTTATGAGAAAGTTAAAATTTTCGGAAAATGCTTCATGTAAAGGGTAGTAGGGGAGGGGATTTTCTTAAAAATCTTCTTGTGCCTTTAGAAGATACTGATCGTAAATACCAAGTTTGATATTTATCCGACTTTTCGATTTTGAGTTACGCTGTTCTCAGACACACACAAACAAACACATACAGAGAGATACTTTTTTTGCTAAAAATGCTTTTTGTGTTCAGGGGCCTCAAAACGTGTATTTCCAGTGAAATCTCGATATCGAATTTTTTAGTGGAGTGCAATACCTTCTATAACTGCTATGTACTTGGTAGAGAAAGTAAAAATTCGGATTAAGTATTTAAATTAATGATAGAGTTAAATTTGCAATTTCATATTTGACTTCTGGTTTTTTAATTATGCATGCAATACGCCGCACGTAACGTTTTCTGAAGTTGTTTTTTTGAAGATTTCAAAGAATCCCAAAATGTCTATTTCCGGTGAAATCTCGATATCAAACTTTCAGATGGAGTAGTACAATAGTACCGTAGTAAGCACCGTAGGTTATCGGTGCAAAACATGTTTTATTTGGGATAGCCAGTAGAGCAGCCGTGAAGGCCGTGTGACTGTTATACATAATATTATTTCCTTAGTGGTGAAAGAAGTAAGTACCTTTTTTTCATATTCAAGTTGCCCGGATACAGCGACTTCCTCGCTTAGTAATAGCTATCATTCGAAGCTGAATGTCAAAGGTTGGCATACACGTCCACTAGTGCTAATAAATAATGCGATAATAGCAGAGGTGGAAAGTTACAATAATCTGTGATAACATTTCAATTGGTCACTTTTTGTTATTCCACTTAAAACGCGTTTAAACCGGAGAAAAACCCTTGGCTCTCATCCAGTCTTAAGGGTTTATTAAAATTTTGTTTTAAAAATAACTCTTAAAATATTCAGTGTGGTTTTATTTTCTTAAAAATATACATGAAAAGTTCAATTTCGTTTTTAAGATTAATTATGGCATCCCATTCGCCATATTAACTACTAAATGACATAAACAGCATATGAGGAATTAAATTTAGGATAGGTACAAGAAAACAAATGTATTAATATTGAAATTAACAACGTTTTCATGAGGAACACAGTTAATCCATGTTTTTATTATTTATTTAAATCTCTCTATATGAGGATTCTGTTTGTCTTACAGAAATTGTTAAAAGGTATGTCAATTTCTATACATTGTTTACCTTGAAACAGAATGTGCCCGTATTAATTTTATAGTTTGTCGATGTATTTAAAGATTAATTTGAGATATGGATATATGTGTGTGTAAAGTGGATACCGTGTAAATAGTCATTTTTGTTTAATGTAATATTTGTCTTATAGGTAATGTTCCTGTTTCACAAGTTTTAAGATGTCTTAAACTCTGTTCTTCCCATGTGCAGAGAAAGTTGGAATCTTTTGTATTAGAAATGAGGGTAAGGTTTTATGATCTTATTTGTCTCTGCTCGAGAAGCATAGAGTGAGGGAAATTTAACCAGAACGGGGAATTACCGAGAGAAGCCCAGGAAAAAGTCACATGGTATAATATACTAACCAATCGGAATATATATGAATGAAGTAGTATTTAACCACGCTGAGAGAGCCGCGAAAACTCCTCCAATGAGAGATCAGTATCCTTAAATTCTAAATGGGGGATCGTACTCTATAAATAGTCAATGTTTACCCCAAAATTTAGGAGTTAATTTACAGTTATAGGCGGGGAACAAATTTGGCGCTCAAAGTATAGAGAAGTTAAATTATATTCGAACCCATTCGCGGCCCCTGTCTACTGTGCGAGATAGCCGGCAATCGCCGGGGAAGTTACGCCGACAGAGGCGGACTAAAATCCTTACCTTATAATAGATGCTGGAAATCTTTACCTTTTGCTCTCAAACAAGCAGCATATCTCGTGTAAATATTCTCGCTCACTCTCCGAAGCTCAGCAGCAGGAATTCTTGTGATGAAACGCCTCATTATGATCAGAAAATTGGGAGTGTGGTGCGCGATAAGTGCAAGAAGAATAATAGGGTCCATATTCTTTGATTAAACAATAAATGCAGAGCGATATCAGAGGTTAATTCTGAGGCCATTTTGCAATCTCTTGACAGAAGAGAAATCGCATAGTTGGTTCCAGCAAGATTTTGCAACAAGCATACGGCTGCCGAATCGTTATATGCAATAAGAGAGGTGTTTGATGACCGAAAAATTAGTATTGATTTGTGGCCCCCTCGTTCTCCTGACCTAACGATTGTGATTTTTATTTATGGAGTTCTTTAAAAGTCAAAGTGTATCGTTCCAATCCTCGCACACTACAGGAACTTAGAGCAAACATTGTGCAAGAAATCACAAGAATTCCTGCTGCTGAGCTTCGGAGAGTGAGCGAGAATATTTACACGAGATATGCTGCCTTTTAGAGAGCAGAAAGTCAACATTTCCAGCATCTATTATAAGGTAAGGATTTTAGTCCGCCTCTGCCGGCGTAATTTCCCCGGCGATAGCCGGCTGTCTCGCACAGTAGAGAGAGGCCGCAATGGGCTCGAATGTAATTTAACTGCCCTATAGTGTCCGTATTGTGACGAAGTATAGGTGTGACTGCCGCGTATTAATTAACACCGCATTTGTGCTTCGCGAGTTCAGTCTAGAGTTCCGAGTGAACATTATTCAGTGTTTTAGAAGTGCAAAAGTGATAATAAATTGCAGTAAATCGAACACTATGATAACTAGTAAATTGTTCCACTACTGAGGTCAACGAGCTTATTAGCAGTCGTAATAGGCAAAGTGCACGCTTATATCTCCGCTAAGAACAACTAGCCAGGCCAACAGCGAGGACTAAATCATATTTTTTTATAACCTTTCCACGGAGATTTGCTGATGATGACGAAGCCACGTCGGACGGAGGACAAAAAGCAGGTATAGTGCATTTCATCATTACACCATTACTTCTCCTGTACCCACACTGCAACGCGGTCATTGTAACCAGTGCGGGCACTGCAACCAACAGATACAGCTAGGCCACCTCCCCGGCGCAGTCTTCCTTAACTCCTTCAATAGAACAAGTCTCCAATTTTACATATCTAGGAAACGAATTTACTATAGAATTTGAAACACAAAAAGACAGTTATACAAAGCTGTCAAAATGTCAACAATGTAGTACAATTCATAGGACATTAAAACGAAAAACAATAAAATAAATCAGAATAAACTTCTATAAAGCCATGGCTGTTTCTTTACTCCTTTATGGTAGTATAACTTGAGCGATGAATAAGAAAATTAACAGTAGAATTCAAAGTGTAGAAATTACTTTCTCGAGGACTAATGCTGTACAAGACTAGATCGCATACGAAATGAAGTCACAGAAATGAATTACCATTAATATATTCCATACCTGATAAAATTCCACAATGTCAAAATAGTTGCGAACAGAACTTATACCCTATGGACCAAACAACACTTCCAAAATTAGCGTACCAATTCAGACCATCAGGTCATCGAGAGATAAGAAGGACCAAGAATAGATGGAAAAAGATTCTGTGAATACGGTACAGGCGTCCCGTCTAAACCGTGAAGTGAAGAAAAACAAGTTCCGGCTGCAGATCGTATTAATTACAAGAAATACACTGAGTTTCTATTCAGCCATGACACTACCAGTTAATACTAAATGGAAATGAAGCAAGGACCATCAAGAAGAAAGGTAAAATTAAAATAAAAGCAGCTGAAATAAGGTTTCGACGCTCAGTCAAGGACTATACGAGAGAACACGTAAGAAATGAGGCAGTTAGAGAAAAATTGAAAGTATCACCAATTTTAACAAATGGAAGACTATATAAAAAATCTGATGTGTTACACTCACATGACTTTCTCTACTCTTCTACAATCTAATTTTACAAACGCCTATTCTCCATATGCTTCATGTTAATCGAGATATCGAGATGTCAATCTTATTGCTAATTTTCTTGTAGATGCAAGGGAAATAGGGTAGCTTTTAAGCGATAGTCAAATATTTTAGCGCTGGTTGCTATGTGGCGCATTCCATTCTCTTTGCATGTCCAGGACATAAAAAAAATCTGATGTGTTACACTCACATAACTTTCTCTACTCTTGTACTATCTAATTTTACAAACGCCTATTCTCCATATGCTTCATGTTAATCGAGATATCGAGATGTCAATCTTATTGGTAATTTTCTTGTAGATGCAAGGGGAATATGGTAGCTTTTAAGCGATAGTCAAATATTTTAACGCTGGTTGCTATGTGGCGAATTCCATTCTCTTTGCATGTTCAGGACATAAAAAAATGAATAACGAATTTGAGAAAAAGTATAAGTATTGGAAAATTTAAGGAAATAACAAGCAATATCTCGAAAACGGTTCACTCAACAAAAGAAACGTATATGACATAAGTTGTGTATTTTAACGCGATCTACATTTTTTGTGTAGTAAAATTTTGTCTATCTCTTATGGTTTACCAGTTATGCAAAAGTCGTTCACAATGAAGAATATTTTTGGAGACATTCCCAGAAAATTCGAGATATACATTTTATTTGTCATGACAATATCTTAAACATATGATATTTTAATCAAAATCGTTAGAGCCGTTTTTGAGAAAATTAAAATTTTCGAAAAATGTTCCATGTAAAGGGTAGTCTGGGGTGGGGGGATTTTCTTGAAAACCTTCGTGTCGCATCTCTGGAAGATACTGAACCTAAATACCAAGTTTGGTGTTTATCCGACTGTTCGTTTTTGAGTTATGCTGTTCACAGACACACAGACACACAGACAGACACACACACGGACATGTTTCCAAAAATGCTTTTTTTGGATTCAGTGATTCTCAAAACATGTATTTCCGGTGAAATCTCGGTATCGAATTTTTGGGTGGAATGCAATACTTCCCCTACTTACTATACGTAGTAGAGAAAGTAAAAATGAATAACGAATTTGAGAAAAAGTATAAGTATTGGAAAATTTAAGGAAATAACAAGCAATATCTCGAAAACGGCTCACTCAACAAAAGAAATGTATATGACATAAATTGTGTATTTTAACGCGATCTACATTTGTTGTGTAGTAAAATTTTGTCTATCTCTTATGGTTTACCAGTTATGCAAAAGTCGTTCACAATGAAGAATATTTTTGGAGACATTCCCAGAAAATTCGAGATATACATTTTATTTGTCATGACAATATCTTAAACATATGATATTTTAATCAAAATCGTTAGAGCCGTTTTTGAGAAAATTAAAATTTTCGAAAAATGTTCCATGTAAAGGGTAGTCTGGGGTGGGGGGATTTTCTTGAAAACCTTCGTGTCGCATCTCTGGAAGATACTGAACCTAAATACCAAGTTTGGTGTTTATACGACTGTTCGTTTCTGAGTTATGCTGTTCACAGAGACACACACAGACACACAGACACACAGACAGACACACACGGACATGTTTCCAAAAATGCTTTTTTTGGATTCAGTGAGTCTCAAAGCATGTATTTCCGGTGAAATCTCGGTATCGAATTTTTGGGCGGAATGCAATACTTCCCCTACTTACTATACGTAGTAGAGAAAGTAAAAATTGGTTACATTTAGAACGAATACCTAAACAAGGTATACAGTACAGACAAAGATGGGTTCAACAAATAACAGATAAACGCTAGAGTATAATCAGAAGTTGATGAAATGTCATTACTGAATCTTAAAAGCAAAGTGGAAATGTGAACTGGCCTGCACAAGCGTCTAATCGACTTTTACTCTTTCTTCCACTTACCTATGCTAAGAAAGAAATCCTATATTCCACTCAAAGGCTTGATATCTGTACTTCACCGGAAATACATATGTATACTGAGATACCCTATAACAAAAAGAAGCATATTTATAAAAATCTGATGTGTTACACTCACATAACTTTCTCTACTCTTGTACAATCTAATTTTACAAACGCCTATTCTCCATATGCTTCATGTTAATCGAGATATCGAGATGTCAATCTTATTGGTAATTTTCTTGTAGATGCAAGGGGAATATGGTAGCTTTTAAGCGATAGTCAAATATTTTAACGCTGGTTGCTATGTGGCGAATTCCATTCTCTTTGCATGTTCAGGACATAAAAAAAAATGAATAACGAATTTGAGAAAAAGTATAAGTATTGGAAAATTTAAGGAAATAACAAGCAATATCTCGAAAACGGTTCACTCAACAAAAGAAACGTATATGACATAAGTTGTGTATTTTAACGCGATCTACATTTTTTATGTAGTAAAATGTTGTCTATCTCTTATGGTTTACCAGTTATGCAAAAGTCGTTCACAATGAAGAATATTTTTGGAGACATTCCCAGAAAATTCGAGATATACATTTTATTTGTCATGACAATATCTTAAACATATGATATTTTAATCAAAATCGTTAGAGCCGTTTTTGAGAAAATTAAAATTTTCGAAAAATGTTCCATGTAAAGGGTAGTCTGGGGTGGGGGGATTTTCTTGAAAACCTTCGTGTCGCATCTCTGGAAGATACTGAACCTAAATACCAAGTTTGGTGTTTATCCGACTGTTCGTTTTTGAGTTATGCTGTTCACAGACACACAGACACACACACAGACACACACACACACAGACACACACACAGACACACACACGGACATGTTTCCAAAAATGCTTTTTTTGGATTCAGGAGGTCTCAAAACATGTATTTCCGGCGAAATCTCGGTATCGAATTTTTGGGTGGAATGCAATACTTCCCCTACTTACTATACGTAGTAGAGAAAGTAAAAATATGTGTAAGAGAGAAAACAAAAAGAAAGAGGGAGAGAGCATTATAATTGAAAAGCTTGTATACTTCTTTGAAGGAAGCAGGATTTTCACGCAATGTGTTCCACTAAAAATAATATTTTACGTGGTAAAAACGCATTTGTTTTTATTTTTACTTTCTCTACTACGTATAGTAAGTAGGGGAAGTATTGCATTCCACCCAAAAATTCGATACCGAGATTTCACCGGAAATACATGTTTTGAGACCTCCTGAATCCAAAAAAAGCATTTTTGGAAACATGTCCGTGTGTGTGTCTGTCTGTGTGTCTGTGTGTCTGTCTGTCTGTGTGTCTGTGTGTCTGTGAACAGCATAACTCAAAACGAATAGTCGGATAAACACCAAACTTGGTATTTAGGTTCAGTGTCTTCCAGAGATGCGACACGAAGGTTTTCAAGAAAATCCCCCCACCCCAGACTACCCTTTACATGGAACATTTTTCGAAAATTTTAATTTTCTCAAAAACGGCTCTAACGATTTTGATTAAAATATCATATGTTTAAGATATTGTCATGACAAATAAAATGCATATCTCGAATTTTCTGGGAATGTCTCCAAAAATATTCTTCATTGTGAACGACTTTTGCATAACTGGTAAACCATAAGAGATAGACAAAATTTTACTACACAAAAAATGTAGATCGTGTTAAAATACACAACTTATGTCATATACGTTTCTTTTGTTGAGTGAACCGTTTTCGAGATATTGCTTGTTATTTCCTTAAATTTTCCAATACTTACACTTTTTCTCAAATTCGTTATTCATTTTTTTATGTCCTGAACATGCAAAGAGAATGGAATTCGCCACATAGCAACCAGCGTTAAAATATTTGACTATCGCTTAAAAGCTACCATATTCCCCTTGCATCTACAAGAAAATTACCAATAAGATTGACATCTCGATATCTCGATTAACATGAAGCATATGGAGAATAGGCGTTTGTAAAATTAGATTGTACAAGAGTAGAGAAAGTCATGTGAGTGTAACACATCAGATTTTTTTAGAAACATCTCTAGGAATTTTAACTTAAATCTCATATGTTGAATAATGGAATGTATATCTTAAAATAATTGCAAACATCCTGTGTAATCCGCGTCATTCTTATTGAAGGAGGAAATCGCAAGCAATAGGAGAAAAAACACATTTAAGTATGCAATAGGTTTTTTACTTTCTCTACTACGTATAGTAAGTAGGGGAAGTATTGCATTCCACCCAAAAATTCGATACCGAGATTTCACCGGAAATACATGTTTTGAGACCTACTGAATCCAAAAAAAGCATTTTTGGAAACATGTCCGTGTGTGTGTCTGTGTGTGTGTGTGTGTGTGTGTGTGTGTGTGTGTGTGTGTGTCTGTGTCTGTGTGTGTGTGTGTGTGTGTCTGTGAACAGCATAACTCAAAAACGAACAGTCGGATAAACACCAAACTTGGTATTTAGGTTCAGTATGTTCCAGAGATGCGACACGAAGGTTTTCAAGAAAATCCCCCAACCCCAGACTACCCTTTACATGGAACATTTTTCGAAAATTTTAATTTTCTCAAAAATGGCTCTAACGATTTTGATTAAAATATCACATGTTTAAGATAATGTCATGAGAAATGAAATGTATATCTCGAATTTTCTGGGAATGTCTCCAAAAGTATTCTTCATTGTGAACGAGTTTTGCATAACTGGTAAACCATAAGAGATAGACAAACTTTTACTACACAAAAAATGTAGATCTCGTTAAAATACACAACTTATGTCATATACATTTCTTTTGTTGAGTGAACCGTTTTCGAGATATTGCTTGTTATTCCCTTAAATTTTCCAATACTTATACTTTTTCTCAAATTCGTTATTCATTTTTTTATGTCCTGGACTTGCAAAGAGAATGGAATGCGCCGCATAGCAACCAGCGTTAAAATATTTGACTATCGCTTAAAACCTACCATATTCCCCTTGCATCTACAAGAAAATTAGCAATAAGATTAACATCTCGATATCTCCATTAACATAAAGCATATGGAGAATAGGCGTTTGTAAAAATAGATTGTACAAGAGTAGAGAAAGTCATGTGAGTGTAACACATCAGATTTTTTTTTACAGTAGTAACTGGTTACAAGATATTTCCTGTTGTTTCAATATTTTAAAAATGCGTATTTGAAATGTTATATCCGTTTTCTCATTAGCTTATGCAAAGAGCACAGCATAGTGTTATAGATGCAAATTTTTACATGATAAGCAAGAACGTCATAGGAAAAGAAGTTTTTCTGTCAGTAATTTGTAGAACAGCTATGGAAATAAATAAGTGACATGTGATTAAATCAAATTAAATTTCTTATATGTACCTAGGCCGTTTTCGGATAATTTCGCTTTACGTTTTTTTTTTCTTTAAGAAAGCTGGTTTTTTGGAGATGGGAGAATTGGATAACTCTCCTTCTTCCCTGATTGATTGTCACCAGTGTTGTAGCTCCAAAAGTTTTAATGTCCATATCTACACTTTTATTAATGAAATACTTAACACTGATGTGCTGGTGGAGATTTTGGAATTTCTTGGTCGAACGTGGTTACAATAAATTGGGACATCAGCAATTTCCTTAACAAACTCAACAGAACACCACACTGATGCGTTCAAATTTTCGGGCATCTCTGAAGTGGCCATAGCAAAGTCCCTATCCTTACGTGTTACGATTATACCGCAACGTGTAGAACGAACGTCGTGATTATTGGTGTAATCACGACCCTTAAAGGCATCCTCTCTATGCCTTGCAGGTTGATCTGCGTTTTCCCACCATTATGATAATGGGCTATGGCAGCCATACCCAACAGAAAGTTGGCCTCAACCGTTATCATACAACTGAGAAAGTTAATGAAGCTCTTTAGAACCCATTGGCTGCATCACAGAATGTTATAGGCATTAATCGGCGGTTTTCTGAGGTTGTTCTTAAGTCCATGTAACACGACTGTTCGTTGTTGTAGAGTATAAACTTCTAAAAGAGTAACCCAGTAACAAAAAATCTGATGTGTTACACTCACATGACTTTCTCTACTCTTGTACAAACTATTTTTACAAACGCTTATTCTCCATATGCTTCATGTTAATAGAGATAAACATTTGCAGAGTCTATCTTATTGCTAATCTTCTTGTAGATGTAAGGGGAATATATATTTACAAGGGCAGTATAGAAATACAGCAGCCTTTAAGCACATACATATCTCTTAATAGCTGGTTGCTAGGTGCAGCACCATTCCCTTTGCCACAGATTAATACTCTTTGCATATCCAAGACAAAAAATGAATAACGAATTCCCATTTAAGAAAATAAGTATTGAAAAATTTAAGGGAATAACAAGCAATATCTCGAAAATGGTTCACTCAAAAAAAATGTATATGACATAAATTGTGTATTTTAACGCGATCTACATTTTGTGTGTAGTAAAATTTTGTCTATCTCTTATGGTTTACCAGTTATGCAAAAGTCGTTCACAATGAAGAATACTTTTGGAGACATTCCCAGAAAATTCAAGATATACATTTTATTTGTCATGAGAATATCTTAATCATACGATATTTTAATCAAAATCGTTACAGCCATTTTTGAGAAAATTAAAATTTTCGAAAAATGTTCCATGTAAAGGGTACTCTGGGGTGGGGGATTTTCTTGAAAACCTTCGTGTCGCATCTCTGGAAGATACTGAACCTAAATACCAAGTTTGGTGTTTATCCGACTGTTCCTCCTGAGTTAGCTGTTCACAGTCAGACACACAGACACACACACGGACATGTTTCCAAAAATGCTTTTTTTGGATTCAGGGGATCTCAAAACATATATTTCCGGTGAAATCTCGGTATCGAATTTTTAGGTGGAATACAATACTTCCCCTACTTACTATACGTAGTAGAGAAAGTAAAAATAAGATAACAAATACCGAGCGCGAGGGGTGAGGCACATACCGGAAGTCCCACTTTAAAATTCCGTGGGCGAACAGTCCGATTATTATTTATTTTATTTATTTATTTTTGTGGTTTTCCTCAATCGCCAAGGTAAATACCGGATTGAATATTTAATATCACGAACCAAAGTTCCACTTTAATTTTAAAACAATAGTAAAATCTATCCACAGATAATGAAAGCAGGTAGATAGGACGGCACCCTAATGCCAATTGCCCGGAACGTGTAGAAGCAGAGATGCAGTTGCCTAGCACCACGGTCTCTGTGGACAGGTGTCGAAGCTGCCATCTGCCCGCCACGGAGGTACAGTTGCGTAGCACAATGGTCTCTGTTGACACGTGTCGAAGCTGCCATCTGACCGCCACAGAAGCAATGATACAGTTGCGTAGCACTAAGGTCTCTGTGGGCACGTGACAAAGCAAGAAGGAATGGTACAGGGATGAGACCTAGAAGACTAACTGTCCGCCGCACACCGATCCACAAGGTGAATAATAAATCCATCGCAATATGGCCAGTAGTTAAAGCCACGTAAAATAGAGAGAGAGAGAGAGGGGGGAAAGATCGCAAATGTAGGCATAGCGCTACAATTGCAATTTGTTAGACACCGGTAACCGAGGTCGTTAATTCACGGGCTCGTAATCGGGAGGTCAGTATTTTTGTTAGAGACATGAAAATCTTAGCAGGGAGCCGTGCAACTGAAGAATGTAGGCTTACACAGATTTTAAGTTTTTCTTCACTCCATTTATTAATGCTTGACACGATTTAAATAACACTTCACTGATATAGAGAGCTGTGAGATTCTTTTGTTAATTACTTGCACTGTTTAACAGGTAAGCTATTTTCTCACACAAAATACGTATATAATTTCTCGAGGACACATCTCGCGTGCAGTTATGAGCACTGTCTACAAGCAACGCGTCCAGTTATGAGCGCTGTCTACAAGCACCTGACCTGACTTCCACCGCCTAAATTTGTAAATTTCTGTATTTCAAGTCTCTGATTGGCTATTCCTAATCCAATAAAATATTGTTGCTCCAATAATGACTAGTAGCATTATTAAACATTCTTACTCATTATTGCCTCAAAGTTACCTTTTTGTTACCTCATTGTTAGCAACTGTTAACCTATTATTCTCACAGCTCCTACATTATTAAATTATGTAATACATTCAGATAACATTATTGAACATGTATACAATAATATAAACATATACAATGACTAATATACACTTTTTATATATTGTTACATATACATATTGCTTTAAGGCGGGCAGTTATTATATTTTTTATTATATAATTTGACTAAAATAATTTAAGTGTTAAAAATACTGCCTCAAGACACAGGACCGTTCTCCTCATATAGCAGACTCGTCATATACGCTACTCTTAAATATATTTCAATTTTAAAACATGACGTCCAGGAATATTTTCTTAGTATATTTGTTAACATTTGTATTTAACGCCTTCAGATGTTTTCTCAGTACTTAATAATACCGATATAGCATAGGTATAATGTTTCGCTCATACACATCGTGCAGTTTGCGTTTTGCAGGTCCACCTAAATGAGTGGGGTTTCATCCTTATATTGTGAAATGTGATATTTTGCAAGTGTGTTTACTTTTAATGGTAGTTTTTGTATCGTTTTAATTTGTGAAGTTGTCTTAGGGGTGTCCAGGCAAACCTGGCATTTCCTAGCGTATACCGATAGACCTGAGATGTTTTAAAAAGGCTCAATTCATCGTAATAAATTTAAAGCAAAATATGTTCTAATGTCCTTCAGTTGAATTCCAGTTAATTAAAACTAAGTTTTATCCATTTAAGGCTTAGTAAGGTAGATTAAAGTGTTTATTCAGTGGGGAATCGAAACCCAGTCTCTCGCATGTGAAACGCGAGCACAAATCAGTATACCACGCAACAACTGTTTCGAATGGGAGTCTGTAAATACATTAACAAGGTTTCGGGCACTAACTTGGATTCCATTAAGGATGTATACCGCTTCTAATTTCTATAAAAGTTAAATTTTAAAAAATATGATCTGTTAGATTCATGTGATTTTCTCTACCCTCTATCGTTTATTAGTGGGTAGACAATCATCCTTATGAAAGTGATTTTTCTATCTACTTCTTTTTAGTCGAGATAAACCTTTGCAGAAATAGCTATATTACACATTTCGTTAGGATACAAAGGGAACAGCGACAGTCAAATGTTTTAAGAACTGGACGCTATGGGCTGGCCTTAAAATTCCACACTGTTTCCATATAATCGCGAGAAATAACTGAACATCGACGGAAAAAGAATGACAAAGCATTGAACAAATAGAACCATTAATAAATGATATCTCGGAAATGTGATGCCGCAAAAGAATTATTTGAAATAAATTGAGTGCTTTAAAGAGATCCATAATTTTTATGTAGTACTCTTTCGTCTATCGCTTAACGTTTACAAGCTTATACAAAATCCCTTCCGAATGAAGAGGAATACCTAAATACCATGTTTGGTGTTTATCCGAGTCTTTGTGTTTAAGTTATGCTATTCATACATACACATACAGACATTTTTCTTCAAAGAAAAACTCTTTTTTTATTTAGGGGCCTTAAACATGTGTTTCTGGTGAATTTTTGGGAGTGGTTTTTTTTTCTCTGCCTACCATGTACGTGGTAGAGAAAGTAAAAAAAAAGCGCATATTTATTTCCCCCTGCACGTTTGCAATCAATTACTACCTTAGGAGCACCCAGTAGAATATTATTTCATTAAAAGTCGCTGTCTCGAAGGAAGGCAGTAAATGACAGTTGCCGCGCAGACTGTTGCAGGGAGGGGAAGGAGGAGTGGTCGCAAGCACATGGCGGTTTGGCTGAAATGGGCGACAAATTACTTTATCCATGACATACCCAACAGGTAGAGGAACTGTTGTATTCCACCCAGAAACTTCACATTGTGATTTCACCGTAAATACATGTTTTGAGGCCTCATGAATGTGTGTGCGTGTGTGTGAACAGCATAATTCAAAAATTAAATATTAGATAAATGCCAAACTTGGTGTTTTAAGTCCAGTACCTTACAAAAATGCGACAAACTAAATTTCCTGCTCTAAAATACCCTTTACATGAAAAATGTTCCGTAATTTTTTGTTTCTCAAAAATGGATCTTTACGTGACAAATATAATATACATTTTGAATTTTCTGGGAATAGCCTGTGAAGTCCCCTTTCATTCGGAAATAATTTTGTATGAGTGGTAACCATAAGAGATAGATGAGATCTTACTACGCAAAAAATGTACACCTCTGAGAACCCAGTTTATTTCTTCTTCTTCTTCAACGCATTACCCTCCTCTTTGTAGGACCTACACACCCAGGACTTGCAAGCCATTGCCTATCGAGGAACAAGCAAACTCTGGATGATAGCATATCCAGGATGAATGATCAGTCCAATCCTTGGTATGGCGGAAAAGAAGAAGGGAATGAAATGTAGTGATGAAAGATAGATAGGAAAAGTCGCGGATCAAATTATGCAACCCAGCATTCGCGTAATGACCGAGGAAAACCGCGAAAAAATCTTTCGGCCATGTTGGTCGGCTGCGGGAGTTTAAATCCAGGACCTTCGGAGTGCGGGCTACCTGAGCCATCCTGCTCAGCTCAATTTATTTTAAATTATTTTTGTGGTATCAGCGATTTACGAGATATCCGTAATTATTTGGTGTGTGTTTTTCCATACTTCTATCATCATTCAGTTGCTTCGCGTGGTATCATGGAAAGAATATGATATTTCAAGGCCAGCATGTACCAACCCACTTTTAAACATTTAACAGTCACTTCGGTTTCTGTACCTCCCTTATACCTACAACGAAGTAATGAAACTATTTCTGTAAAGGTTTATCTCAATTAATATAAAGTAGGTAGAAAAATAGGCTTCTGTGAGAATATTTAATAGAGAAAGCCATGTTAATGGAACATCAGATTTTTTTTTAAACTTAATGTGCTACATAGTGCGTATCTCAACTTATTCTTCGTCGCTGAATTCTGCTTTAGAGTCAGAATCCTGAAGCAGTTCGTACAATGGAGTCGAATTTTAGCTGGAAATTATCACATTTCATTTAAACAGCAAGCAAGTTTACGCTAACATAGTCATACCGCACGTGGCTAGGCATCGGAGAGTTTTGCTACTGCGCAACCGCCCTAGTTCGTGGCGGAAACACAATGTCACATCCTGAGTACGAGTAAAATTAAGATTATTCCGTCTAATCACACCCTTTGGAATATGCGTCTTTTAAATGAATGCGTCGGTCAGTTCGATCCAAAACTAGTTCACCATTCTAGAAAGACGATCGAGAAATTTGAATGAAACAAAGGGCGGCCGGTGAGTGTAACGCGACGATGACCGACACTGGTAGCTGAGGTGGTTCAGGCACGGACTCGTAAACGAGAGATCCGCGATTCATATCCCGCAAGGATCATCCTCCCTTTTCCAGGTTTTCCTCAGTCCCCATAGCTGGCAACTGGCGGGGAGTTACCCCAAACCCTAAACGTTTCCTTTCCAAATATTTTAATTTCCTGTATATCACCAGTATCCGCCACTTGTGGTGTCATATGTAGTAAGAGTGGATGGTAAACACTATCCAAAAATGAAAATAGGAGAAAAAGAAGCGGCGATGGGCGGGTCAGTCATCAACTGTACCCGGGGGGGAAAGGTTGAGGCACGGATTGGCGGGTCGCGTTGAGCAAGCAGGTACGAGTCGCCAAGCAGCCTGTTCCTCCTACGTGACCAGGCTGTGAACCTAGGACATATGTCTAGGGAGCAACAGAAGGGTTTAACTTAGTTAGAATAGGACCCCGAG
Organism: Deroplatys truncata; assembly: GCA_030765065.1. NCBI lineage: Eukaryota > Metazoa > Arthropoda > Insecta > Mantodea > Mantidae > Deroplatys > Deroplatys truncata. The sequence goes on from CM060975.1 coordinate 101,704,663, forward strand.
TGTCTGTTACCCCACCCCCTTGCGGGGCCAGGTGCTCCAGTTGTGTTATTGCGTTATCTGGACCAAGGGAATGTGTACAGCTTTCCAGACTCCATAAATACTGGGTTTAATGCAGTGGCGGTTCCTTGCTGAGTCAACATATCAGTTAGCAGTAATAATGTTACTTGCTGAGAAGTTAATACAGCAAACGGAGAGCTTCGAGGTACTAAAAGCTAACTCCTGAAAGATATTTTTCAGTATTTTCAGACTGAGCAGTACTGCAACCTGCAAAAAAAATTACGTCTACCAAGGAAGTTTCCTACTTTGAGCGTATGAGAATAGATATGAACTTATTACGTACTTCAAAATGAAATTTATTATAACCATCCTTCTCTTCTTACAGGCCAAACAATCAAACATCATGTTCATTAATTGTCCAAAATGTTGTCGTCCTCTGTGGTGTAGGGGTACCATGTTAGCCTTAGTTTCAAACCCGACAGAGAGTGATGGGTTTTTTTCGGGCGTAAAAATGCTTAGCGTGGCCTCCTTCTGAAGGGAAGTAAAGCCGGTGGTCCCGTGTCGTAGATTTACGGCACGTAAAAAAACCTCAATCCTGATAAAGAGGCCTCCGAGCAAAATTTGCTGTCTTTCACGCTCAATAGAGAATGGGAGCTAAGAACCATAGTAGTTAGAGCATCCATAAATAAAAGAATTTAATTTAATTTTATGTCCTAAATTACTTTAATGGTTGTGTTAAATACCTTGTTTCGCTATTTACTTGAATATAGCTGTTCAATTAAAAGCATTAACGGTTTAAATTGTTTGGGAAACGTGACGTGAAAGAAATAAACGCATTGCACCTTTTAATTTTATAGAAAAATCATTCATTTTAGACATATAAATCATTCAGAGAAGGTACCAGAAAAATATGCCCCCTGATGGTGTAATGGATAGAGTAATCCAGAGTGCCAGAGTTCGAATTTCGGTTAAGACGTTGCCTGGATAAGATTTTTTTTCGAATTTTCCCGTATGCTAATTACTCAAATGTAAGGTAAATCACGGGCTCATCTGAACAATCAGTCATGACCCTGTCTACCCGTGATGTGTACGTTCGTGCATGCGTGCGTCCTCATGAAATTCAAAGATGTTAAAGATCCTTCTTTCTCTCTTTTAGAATCCCTAAATTGAATGCGTTTGAAATTTATCGAGATCTAGTGTCATTTTTTTTTTAAAAAAAAGTGTGTTAAACGAAAAGGCAGTTAAGAAAAGAAAGGGAGTTCTATCTCTGAGGTGCTGATAACCGCTCTCAAGATAAACCCTAGGGACATTGCGTCTAGCTTGGGAAATGTTTTTCTACCAAACGACGAACTTCACAGAGGCTACAATCTATTTTGGAAGTGGAAGTGTCTGTAACTCATTTATGTCTCGGATAACTTTTTGACTTGCTTGCAAGCACCGCTGAGTGATTTATTTTTAAGACCGACATCACAAAATGTCAACCAAAAATATAAGTAATTTATACAATCCTACCATTATATATAAGTTGTTGCTGTAACTGGCTCATTATAGCACGCGATGATGTATTTCCTATAGATAGCAATGGCATATTACGCTATTCCAGGTTGAGGTGGCATATAGAGAGAATATGAAACAATTTTATGATTTTCTTTCTTCTGGGAAACGAAAATGCAAAAACCTCCTACATTATTAAATATAGAATAATTAAGATCTGCTTTATAATTTGAGGCAGTATTTTATATCACAACACTGTGAATGCCAGAGTGATTGTAGTGTAAATTAATATTATTGTATGTACAGGATTTTAGATGTTTGTTAGCCATAAGCATTGTTAGGAAATAAGTTTACACGGCCTAACTGAAACTGACAATAGAAGTGGGTAACAATAAACCGAGGGGGTGAGTTGTTTATCACCTAAGAAGAGATAAACAAATGACGTCAGGGTAGCGTACCTTTCTTTAAAAATGGAGGGAATATCTTCCCTAGAGCATATATGTTAGTAGTAGTGATTGGCTGACAAAACAGACGCTAATGTTAGCGCGATTTGGTAACCAATAGCAGCAACATGTTATAATGTTTAGGCATTTCGGGGAGAAGGGGTATATATTCTTGAGCCATAAGCAAGTATCGCGCGGTTCTAAGGAATCTCTCGTGAGTTGCACGTCAGACAGTTTGGAAGAATCTCTCGCGAGGTACACGTCGTAAAGTTAGTTACAAAAATTTGAAGTAGGCGGCAACTAATACGACAGTAATTACATTCGGAAATACCACAGTTTGTCAGGCGTGCATAAAGATTAAAGATGTGAATTATTAATTAAGTGTGACGGCAATAAAAGTGTGAAAACAAACTCTTTTATCAGTGTTATCTTTTAGTAACAACTTCTTTCCGTTACACGCCCTGCTCGGAGATACTTGCCTAACTGAGTAATAATAGCTAGCCGGAGGACAAAGAACCCAAATTTTAAAATAATAAAACAATAACAGGCGCCCAGCAAATAAGATACACGAGCCGATTACCGCGACAAATTACTTACCATGTTGTACTGATAGTAGGCTACATGACAGTCCGTAACATCCGCTCATTTCTCTCCCAGGAAAGGAATTGCATGTAAATGGCTGACTTGCTTACTGGTTCAACAGGCCAGGTAATAAATGGAATGCAGGGAGAAAAGCTAACGTTTCACTCGATACAAACATATTGAAAATGCTCTCGCTTATATCAGCTGTGGATACCTAATTATTTCATTGCAGCGGCTATAGCCCAAGGTTATCGGGAGGTCGGTGCCGGGCGGTCGAATGTAAACAATAACTGCATTCACCAGCGTAAACACTGGGCGCGCTAACCGGAGGTAACCAGAACTCTCTGGAAGGTTCTTCCTCCTCTCCTCCAGAAAGGGTGTCGAAATAGTTCTAGAACGTTCGAGAACCATGTGGAAAGACTCCACTGACTATATAAGATTGCGTTCTCGCACAGTCCATGCAGTAGCGAGTCGAGTGTGGGAGTTGTTGAGTCAGTCAGTGAGTTAGTGAGCGACATCAAGAGCGATTCTCGGAGTGAGTTGATGACGGCTGTTGTAACGTGTAGAGCGAGTGCTACTATGGAGCGACAGATTGTGGAGTTCTTGGTTCGACTCTCGAGTGAGGTGAACTGTACGGTGTGAAGAGCCTAAGTCACTAAGGAAGTGAAGTGACACAGAATGAACTAGTTCACGTTAGTAAAGTGAAAATGTGAGGGAAGTGAATTCCCAGTGAAGGTGAATTACATAAAAACGAAGCAGTGATAGATAAAACAACTAAATTGAAGACTGAAAGAAGTGGCAGTTGAAAACAAACTGGACAAAGTCACAATATTTCCTGCGTTTTATAATGCTAAGATTGCATAAAGTGTTGTATTCGTGGATAGTTTTCTCGTGAAAGTTGTCGCACTTGTTCGTGCGACAAACATTCACTCTTAATCATCGTATTCACTTATTACATAACTTACTATTAAGACAGGGAAAATTTCTTAAGCTGAATTATTTCTATGTCAAATGAACGAAGCCTTGTATTAAAATCATTTGTAAAGGCAGTTGTATCCTATACCTTGCTGATGACACTCCAACGAGCATAAACGCTCCAATATTGAAATGTAAGCTGACTTTCCTGCATTACGAGCTATATTACATAGCATAGAAATAAATGTTTGAGGCCGACGTATTCCTTTGGGAAAGAATGTAAAAGATGTACACTATGTGATCAAAAGTATCCGGACACCCCACAAACATAAGTTTTTCATCTTAGGTGCATTGTGCTGCCACCTACTGCCTAGTACTCATTATCCGCGACCTCGGTATTCATTAGACATCGTGAAACAGCAGAATGGCACGCAACGTGGAACTCATGGTCTTCGAACGTGGTCAGGTGATTGGGTGTCACTTGTGTCAGTAGTCTGTGCGCGAGATTTCCACACTCCTAAACATCCCTAGGTCCACTGTTTCTGATGGGACAGTGAAGTGGAAACGTGAAGGGACGTGTACAGCACAAAAGCGTACAGGCCGACCTCGTCTGTTGACTGACACAGACCGCCGACATTTGAAGAGGGTCGTAAAGAGTGTTAGGCAGACATCTATTCAGACCATCACACAGGAATTCCAAACTGCATCAGGATCCACTCCAAGTACTATGACAGGCATGAGGTGAGAAACCTTGGATTCCATGGTCGAGCGGCTGCTCATAAGCCACACATCACGCAGGAAAATGCCAAACGACTCCTCGCTTGGTGTAAGGAGCGTCAACATTACACGATTGAACAGTGGCAAAACGTTGTGTGGAGTGACGAATCACGGTACACAATGTGGCGATCCGATGGCAGGGTGTGGGTATGGCGTATGCCCGTGAACGTCATCTGCCAGTGTGTGTAGTGCCAACAGTGAAATTCGGAGATGGTGGTGCTATGGTGTGGTCGTGTTTTTCCTGGAGGGGGCTTGCACCCCTTGTTGTTTTGCGTGGCACGATCACAGCGCAGACCTACATTGATATTTTAAACACCTTCTTGCTTCCCACTGTTGAAGAGCAACTCGGGGATGGCGATTGCATCTTTCAATACAATCGAGCACCTGTTCATACTGCACGGGCTGTGGCGGAGTGGTTACGACAATAACTTCCCTGTAATGGACTGACCTGCACAGAATCCTGACTTGAATCCTATAGAACACCTTTGGAATGTTTTTGGTACGCCGACTTCGTGCCAGGCCTCGCCGAGCTACATCGATACCTCTCCTCAGTTCCGCACTCCGTGAAGAATGGACTGCCACTCCTCAAGAAACCTTCCAGCATCTGATTGAAAATATGCCTGCGAGAGTGAACGCTGTCATCAAGGCTAAGGGTGGGCCAACACTATATTGACTTCCAGCATTACCGATGGAATACGCCACGAACTTATACGTCATTTTCAGCCAGGTGTCCGGATACGTTTGATCACGTAGTGTATGTATAGAAAAGAGCATTATTGATAGAGTACAGCTTTATGATGATAAACATGCATTACATTTCTAAGACGTTTATATTTTGTTACTGAAAAGTCGAGGCATAATATTTAAATAGTAGTCTACTGTCTATTCAGTCTTTTGAGAGTGGAAGGGGAAAATAAGGAATTCGCGCGTTCGGCATAGTAGCTAGAACAGAGTACAGCCACACAAAGTCGAACTGGCCGCGTGCCAGCGGTTGTTACCTTTCCCTCTCCACCGGCTCAAAAGACTCCGAACAGAGAATAATATAAACCGCGCAAATGAAGGAAAGCAGTTTGGAAGGTCGAGCCTATCTAGAGTACGCATACCAGCTTGAGTCTATCATAGAAGTGGTTTATACTGCGCGTTTTGAGCACATCTCTTACGATACGCAGACAATATTACAGCGCACTGGTGTGTAAATGTTGGTCTAAGTGCAGGGGTACGTTACCTTGCATGCCAAAACTTACCTTTTGGAATGCTTTTAAAACTGATGCAACAGCTTTATTCTAGGACCCATCCCAAACCATGTGTAAAATTTGACTCTATCTTAAACTATGGCCATCTAATGGTTTTTTATGAATCGTAAACAGTCTTCTTAAATAACTTCATCATAGCATATTGTTTACCAAATTAGCAATATCCAGAAATTCGTTATTGCCTCATATAAATTTATCTTGAACACAATTTTTACATCTTCTCAATAGGACTAGGAAAACATTAAACGTAGTGGGTATTTCCATAGGTATTTAGTTTGCTTTTTACTCCTGCTATCTAGTTCCAAATGAAATAATGTGATAACGGTGGTGGTGGTGGTGTCGTGGAGCAGTATATCTGATTTTCTTTGTCCCATTATTATTTCTGATAACCCTGAGTACTCCATAATTATCTTTTTAAGATGCATAATATTTTATTACGAATCGTATAATTTATTGTGGCACTACTTGATAGAGTTCAGATACTGTGCACATGAAATTCATCTAATTTTGTCCAAAATTGGTTTAAGACATATTTGTTTTACTTGTGTATTATTTTAACAAATGAATCATTGGATCTTTGCATAGTCTTCCTTCACGTGTAGTGGAACAATTAATAAAAGGATTTTTATAGATGGCAGTTATTATTTCAATAAGTGTACAAAATTCCCTTTTGTTTTCAGATCGATTATTGTTCATTATGAGTAGAAAATATAAGGTATTAAGATGTCCTGAGTGTACGAATAAAACTTACGTAATGTAAAGCAAGTGTTCTTCCAAGTTGAAGAAAGAAAATAAAAGCATCAGGTAGTTTTTGAAATGCAGATGCAGGATTGCCAAATGTAATACCATTTTCGGAAATGCAATTGTAAAGTTTGTCTTGGAATTATCGTAATACTTCTTAGACACATACCTAAAACAGGCACTTAAAAAAATATATATGTATGTATATATATTTATATTTACTTTAATTTTTGTAAATGTAAACTTCATGGATGGAGGTCTAAACAATGTGTAACAGCAGCAGATATGTACACTTAACAACTACCAACATGATATTTACGAAAAAGATATGATACGACCTATTTCATTATTTTGGGGCACTTATTTTTGGAATTTCGAAATACAACTTTGGGATTGTATTACTGAAATGCGGAAGAATAAAATAAACTAAAATTCAGAAATTGAGTTGGTTGTCATTTTCGTTGTCTTCCTACAATATTCGACTATGTTTATGACCAACCCATAACTTAACAACGGAGAAATTATCCAATCACATTTATGAGAAGCTTAAAAATAAATTTTAATTTATTGTTTTATTATTAAATAACGAAAGAAATTGCAGTTATTACAAGCATGACATCATTTTGGACTAAAAGCCAGTTTGTTAAAGGAAATGTATATTTTCGATGTCTGTAAATCTTAAAAATGGGTCGCAAACGCATGTTTACACCGTAAAAACCAAGACCTGTTGGTGAAAGCAATGCATTCTGTTTGAAAAAAAATTCAAATCAAACTAACATCAATAGGATTTTTTTTTCTTGTTTTTCTTGATGGTACAGCATGTCACACCGATTGTACTTTTTACGATTGCTGCATTTGGCATGTTGACAATTGTACATTTTCCCTCTAGCATTGCAAGCTTTAGTTTTGTTTAGCTTTTTCTGTGGAGTTTCAGTGCGTTAACACGCTGACATTGGTCAGATTACAAAAAAATGAGCAACTGGAAGCTAGCGCTCAAAACCATATTGCTATTTAGTAACCTTTTGAGTAAACCTCTACTATTAAAGATTTTTTGTCTTGTTCGTCAATACTACTGTAATTGTGTATACGTGCTTTTGATTAAAATATCTTGAAGTTATAATATTTGCTAGTCTTAAAATTTTCTAATATTTTCCACTTCTTTTTGCCCTTTATGCTTTTGAGTATTGAAGTCAACTAAATGAAAATGGATGCTAATGTTTAGTTCTAAAAGCGGAAAAACATAATAAATTAGCATTTGGGAAAGTGAAATAATGTTCTTAATTGGAAATAATGCTCTTTGAACTTTATACATAATCAGAAACTTTCGAGGGAGAGAAAGAAACATCAAATGAATTTTCTTGCGTATTGAAAAGAAAAATCGATAATTCAGACGATCTTGGCGTTGTGTTTCAAACCTCTGGAAATGTATTTACAATACACAACAGCAGCGGTAAAAACAGCGTATGAAATAAAGCAGTTCAGCAACACGACCATGAAATTCTTCCACCTCAAGATCTCGTCGATTGCTACATATGGCCTGGAAAACATATGGATCCACATGACAAAGAAACAAGAACTGGAAAAGTCAAAGTAATTCATCTCAAGAAAGAGCTATGCTTCTCGAAATTCATGCCAAACGTCTATTTGGTGTATACACTTGCCAAAGAGGAATTCTACATACGAGGTCAGTCCCAGAAGTACCCGACCTGACGTATTTATAGCGGTTGTTGTTTCAAACAAATGACTATGGTAGAAAGTATCACCTTATAAAGCTTAAGTTTGAAGTTTGACATGCTACATTGTTTAGTTATTGTTTGGCAGCCATCAACAGTGAACGGTCTCAGCAAATTTGTAAACGTGGATAAAACTGGCCATCGTTATGTGAGACAATACTTTCATTTGAAAGGTCTTAGTCCAACTAATATTAAAGCTGAGCTAGATTCTACTCTGGGGGAGTCTGCTCCTTCGTTTACAATAGTAAAATTATGGTTGGCAGAGTTTAAGCGAGGCCGTACAAGCTGCCAAGACGAACATCGCAGTGGTCGACCAAATGAGATGACCTTGCAGAAAGCGTGAAGAAAATCCATAAAATGGTATTAGATGACCGTCGACTGAGTGCGCGAACTAGCAGACATTGTAGGCATTTCAAAAAGTGCTGTACATCGCATACTGACTGAAAATTTAGACATGAGAAAGGTGCGCTAGGTGGGTGCCGCGTTTACTCACAATGGAACAAAAGCAGCATCCTGAGGATGTTTCAGTCGAGTGTTAGGCGATGTTTCGCTGCAATAAAGCCGAGTTTTTGCGTCGATTCATAACCATGGATGAAACATGGGTCCATCACTTCACACCTAAGACAAAGGAACAGTCGAAACAGTGGATTGAAAGTGGAGAATTGGCTCCAAAGAAGGCGAAGGCAGTTCCATCTGCAGGCAAGCTGATGGCGTCAGTTTTTTGGGATGCGCGTGGGATAATTTTCATTGATTGTCTTCAAAAAGGAATAGCAATCAATGGCGAGTATTATGCAAACTTATTGCAACATTTGAATGATGAACTCGAGCAAAGACGACCGCATTTAGCGAAAAAGAAAGTTCTATTTCATCAAGACAATGCACCAGTTCGCACATCCATTATCGCCATGGCCAAAATCAATGAGTTACTCGTAAAGTTCGAATTGCTTCCTCATGCACCCTATTCGTCAGACTTAGCCCCTCTGATAATTTTCTGTTTCCAAAGTTGAAGAAATGACTTGATGGTAAAAGATTTGCCAACAATGAAGAGGTGGAGTTTGCAGTTGATGGATATTTTGCAGAACTCGTCGGTTCTCACTATAAACAGGGTATCGAAGCTATTGAACATCGCTAGGAAAAGTGTACCGAGCTGAAAGGAGACTATGTAGAGAAATAAAGATTTTTTTCGGCAAAATTGTTGTTATTTTTGTTAGGTTGGGTACTTCTGGGACAGCACTCGTAGACTTTTCCCTAACACAAGAGGACACGAAGAGTTGCTACAAAAGAGAGCTGAGATATGGATTGATTTCTATAGTACTGATGCCATAACCACCCAGGATTGGATACAGAGCAACTATGAGCTGAGACAACGTAGTGATGAGATACCCTGCACATGACTTTCATAATTGATTTGTGCTAACGCCAGTTATCACGAACCTGGATGATTATGCATATACAAAAGACGCGGGAAAGTGTGCAAGAGATATCATATGATGACGTGTGAAAGCAGACAATCTTTGACATCATTTGTATACATATAGTGCGATCTCATTTCAACAAAAATTGATAATGTTATAACCAAAGTAGATAGAAACGTAGAGGCAAAAGAGAAACTCGAAAGTTACGGACAATGAAATAACCGAGTCCTTCCACTTGGATTTACGTTTATGAAAAAATTATCATAGGTAGGTTTCATGTTTGGGTAGCAATACATTCCTCTAAATCCTCTCGCGGTACGGAATATTAAAACTACATGGAAAAAGCATTCCACGTTTGTAGGTAGCAGAGAGGAAGTTACAGCGTTTCTCTCTTATGCAAGTTTAATCCAATGTTGCATGTGCATTGCCCGCCTGCTCGTGTATCTGACTCAGCAGTACATAAAAGAGAGAATTCTAGATACGATCTTTATTACTCCATTAATGTACTATTTTCTCCACTGCACGCGCTAGCAATAGCTTCCAGTTAACAGCGTTAGAGGGCGCTGTGTAGTATTGGCCTCGAAATATGAGGTTGTTAAAAAATTCAAGATACTGTTTGTTTATCTCCTAGAGGATTAGCAGAAACCAAAACAAATGTTCTGTCGACAAACGTTGCATTATTATGTTTGTAAGGCAATGAATTTAGAAATTTTAAATTAACCTTTAGCTACATAGAAGTAAGGTAAAGCATCGGTCCAGTATTGTGTAGCATAAATATGATAGCCTGTCTACTCGAATTTGGAAGGATTTTAACGTGTTAAGTTTTTAAAACCATGCACCAAAGAGAAAAGCAGTTGCCATTTTAACGAACACAGCTCAGGCATTTTAAAATCGATACCAATAAAAAAAACAAATATATCGATCGTTTTAAAGAGCAAATGTGTGGCAATTTTAAGAAACCATTTTTTATCAAATTTCATAGGCTTAAAGATCAGACAAACTTTGAAGCGATATTTCTATGACTATGACTAACACCAGGCAACGGAAGTGTGTCGTCCTCCGTGGCGTAGTGGTTACTATGCTAGCCTCAGTTCCCGAGGTCGCGGGTTCAAACCCGGCGGATGGCGATGGATTTTTTCGGGCGTAAAAATCCTTGGCATGTCTTCCTTTCGAAGGGAAGTAACGCCGGTGGTCCCATGACGTAGATTCACGGCACGTAAAAGAACCTCAAGCCTGATAAAGAGGCCTCTGAGCAAAATCCGCAATATAGAATGGGACTCTTAAGGACCACAGCAGTTGAAGAGCGTCCATAAATAAAACTCAATTTAATTTTGAACGGAAGGGACACCTCGCACCTCGCGGAACTTTTATGGTTATCATCTCTAGTAGCAGCGGATGAGGTGAAGGAAGTACAGGAGACTATAGGCCGCAGGCAGGCTGGCTGACAGAGACGCCCAGAGGTCCCTAACGATTCCAAGCTTGATGACCTAGTCACACTGGAGACTGCTCAAAGAATACTTCCCTCTGGTGGAACCGGAGAGAACTCCACCTGAGGCGGCTCAGAGAAGGCTGCCATCTGGCAGAACCGAGAAGAACTTCCCGAGAGCAAATATCTACGCCATCTGCCCGACACTGCATAGTCTCTAAACCCACCTGAAACATGAAACGAGAAGCGAAAGGATGGAAAAGAGGGAAAGTAAATTCGTGGTAAAAGGGGAACCACCCCAGCATTCGCCTTGTCAACCAGGGAAAACCACAAAAAATCTTTGGTCAGAGTGGTCGACGCCAGGAACTTCGAATGCGAGTCTCGCATGTCATCTCACTCTGTAGCGGTATTTCTGAGGTTAAAACAATGGATAAGGAACCGATAGGTTCAATTAGTATTAATGCTCTCAAAACACTTTCAGCAACAAAAGTTGACGAGTTTTCTAAAGCTAATTTTGTAACGTGTTGCTACAATATTTTATCTACGTTACCTCTATTTGGCCACATTTATTATTTGGCAATTATTTGAAGAAATGTCTGCTATTTCTAATATTTTGTGTTCTAACAATGTTGTATTTCCATTAATAAAATGTAATCATTTTAAAGGCGGCCATGCATCGTTTGTTAGAAACAAGACTGTTTTCGCAGAAATCAACTCATATTTTTAAGTTATCCGTAGTAATGCCACGAGTTGCTTCCAAATCATCCATAAATTCATTTAGAGGATTTGAAAATCTTGAGTGGCATTTGCTAAGACTATTTTACGAATAAAATGAAGTGATTTATCCAAAAATCGTGATTATTATAATAAAATCATAAAATATTTCCAATATAAGTGGCGTTGTTTTCGAAAACAAGCTACAGTGGTATGGTCACGTTTTGTTTGTTTGATCAGTGCAACTTAATCATATAGATATTATTTTCTGCATCTGCGTGCGAAACTTGCAGTAGGAATTTGCTGTTCTTTTATCTATAATTGTAAGAATGCTTCTAGTAGGGAAAATATGAAACAAAACCTATCAACATTATAGGTTATGACTTTCGTTACATAAAAAGGCTGATACATTTTAACTTGTTTCAATTAATTGGTTTATTATGAACATTATTTAAAAACAGATTTATCTCGTTAATTTTATACAGTATTCCTTGTACTCTTCTCCGTCTGATTTCATCATATTGATGCTATAAAGACAATGTGGAATGTTACAGCTAAAATGCTGCAAGAAATGTATTTTAAGGTTCAGTCCATTTGAAGACCAGGAGTTTCAAGAGGCGAGAGATGCAAGGAGTGCGAAAAGGAAATGCTACAAAACTTATCGGAAGAAGGAAAGATTAGTGCAGTGGTTTTAAAGTCCGAAGAATAAGAAACAGTGATCAATTTATGTGATGAGGATAACCCTGAAGGATTGCAAATGTAGTTCTTCCTTATCGCTGGCTAGAATTGGCATGTCTTATTAATAACCTCGTCTATATTTTCATTTCAAGCGTTACTAAATCTCGTTTCTACCATTTTTATGTTTAAACATAGCGGAAAATTATTGTTGGTAGCTGAGATACTGCGAAGTGATGCTCCAACCTCTTTACAGTATTAAAACAAGGAAGAGCTCAAAAGGGGAAGCGATGAAGACGTTTCGATAAACATTGAGTAGAATCATGGCCATGATTGGTTCAAAAACAACGTTACTTTAAACAAGATTCATCATTTTCTCCCATTTGCGCCATAACTGAAATCCTCATCTTAAATACTAAAGTGAGATTGGCACAGCTTTGATGTCCCGTCGCGTGAAACAAGAAAAGCAGTTGAGCATGCAACTTTGAATATTCTACCAGAAAAATTATAAACACTTAATACTCGAAGTTCAACTACTGGTGCACGAACAAAGAGTTGAAAATAAATAGAGAGACTATACCAACTTATATTTTCAGAAAGCCGGAAAGTAAAGAACCATCTAGTAATTATGGTGTGATTTTTGTGGGTTTTACATAGTTTTTTTATTTGAAACGAACTATTTGTCCAGTTTTGCAACCATAGTAGACAAATAATATTTAAAAACACTTTCAGAATGCTTCGTACATTTCAAATGGCCATAATGTTTGTTCCAGTGAAATCACGACTCCCAAAAGGAAAATAGATTTGAATCGATACAACCGAAAGCAGAAACAGAAAAAGGGAATTTAGAAAAAAAAATACCAACGGGCATATCGCTATGTTAACTCAGCTAGCTGTAAGAGCATCACCAGAGATCCTCTGAAGATCCCCGATTCGAGTACCGGCTGGGCATTGAGTTTTTTCAAGTTTAACTTCCCAACTTTGCAGTGTGAAAGAATAATTATCAAGACTTTCTGTATTTTCCAACCTGTTTCTTTAACAAATTTTAGGCTTATGATTTATGATAGTCTTAACTAATAATTCCCATTTATGAAGTAGACGCATTTCCAAGAAATAATATCAACAAGCAGGATCCAAATTCTTGGAAGAATGTTAATATTCAGGTTCCGTCTTCTTTTTATTTCGACCCTCAAGGACCTGTTATTTTCATTATTTTTCCCCCGAACATGCGCAGAAGTAGGCTGGCTGGACGCGCAAGTACTTCCATTTCACCTTGCATAGCTCTGTAATTACGTAAAGAGCTGACTTCCAAAATGGAAGTTAAAGCTTGCATGTAGGCATTAAACATATTTAAAAGTACATTTTTTAGTATTTATTGAAATTTCCTGCAAATGATACATTAATATTGCTTAGCAGTTTTTAGGGATCGCATTATTCAGTCGTTCTTAGTGGTGAAATTATCATTTTTATTAAGTCTTGTGAAATCAGAAAAGGGTATTTAATTAACTTACGCAGTTTTTAGATTCCCATTGACTTCTTTTTATAAAGGTAATATAATTTCAAACTTGAGAGACTATGTTGCTTCCTAGATCTGAGAGAACCGTCAATGAAATTGTACATAGAAAATAACGTACAAATATTACGATGTAACATGTACTGAAATTGTTACGTCCATTCATGTTTATCAATTTAATTAAAAATTCTGATGTGTTGCATTCACATGACTTTTCAACTCACTCTTGTAAATATTATTCTTGCAAAATCTTATTCTTCCATCTAATTCTTAATAAACGAGATAAACTTTCATTACATTTCGTTTTAGGTATAAGTAGAATACAGAAGGCTAAAGCAGTAGTCGGATTTCTAAAAAGCGGAACTCTATGTGATGACTTTGAAATTCCATACTCTTTGCATGTCCACGAGACAAGAATGTCGACTTAAGACCACTTGTCGATTCAGATCAATAGCAAAAAATATCTCGGAAATGCTTGACGCTACAAAAAATGGCAATAAATTGTGTGCCTTAACCAATCTACTTTTTAGGTAAGATTTTATTTATCACTTACGGTTTACGAGTTACACGAAAGTCTTTCAGAAGGAAGAGGACTTCATAGCTATTCCCAGAGGATTAATTTGCCATACAAAATCTTAAACACGCGGTATTTTAATCAGAATCTTTAAGAGCCTTGTTCACAAACACACACACACACACACACACACACACACACACACACACACACACACAGACCTATTTGTTTAAAAATATGTTTGTTTTTTATTTAGGGAGTCTCAAAACGTGCCCCGTGTCTAGATTTACGCCACATAAAAGAACCTCAAGCCTGATAGAGGGGCCTTTGAGAAACTTTACCTGTCTTTATAGCGCAATATAAAATAGGACGCTAAGGACCACAGCAGTTAAAAGCGTCCATAAATAAAGCTTAATTTAATATTTAATTCCAAAAGTGCATTTCTAGTGAAATTGGGTATCGAGTCTTTAGATGGAACACAATACTTCCTCTCAGTAGTATATAAATGATGTGTTACACTCACATGACTTTCTCTACTCTTGTACAAACTATTTTTAAACGCTTATTCTCCATATGCTTTATGTTAATCGAAATATCAATCTTATTGCTAATTTTCTTGTAGATGCAAGGGGAATTGGTAGGCTTTAAGCCATAGCCAAATATTTTAAGAGCTGGTTGCTATGTGGAGCATTCCATTCTCTTTGCATTACCAGGACAAAAAAAAATGAATAACGAATTTGAGAAAAAGTATAAGTATTGGAAAATTTAAGGGAATAACAAGCAATATCTCGAAAATGGTTCACTCAACAAAAAAAATGTATATGACATAAATTGTGTATTTTAACGCGATCTACATTTTTTGTATAGTAAAATTTTGTCTATCTCTTATGGTTTACCAGTTATGCAAAAGTCGTTCACAATGAAGTATACTTTTGGAGACATTCCAAGAAAATTCGAGATATACATTTCATTTGTCATGAAAATATATTAAAGGTATGATATTTTAATCAAAATCGTTGGAGCCATTTTTGGGAAAATTAAAATTTTCGAAAAATGTTCCTTGTAAAGGGTAATCTGAGGTGGGGGATTTTCTTGAAAACCTTCGTGTCGCATCTCTGGAAGATACTGAACCCAAATACCAAGTTTGGTGTTTATCCGGACATGTTTCCAAAAATGCTTTTTTGGATTCAGGAGGTCTCAAAACATGTATTTCCGGTGAAATCTCGGTATCGAATTTTTGGGTTGAATACAATACTTCCCCTACTTACTATACGTAGTAGAGAAAGTAAAAATATGTACTTTGCCTTTTTGTAACTGTGTTTAAAATATTTTAGATTATTTAAAGTTGCAACGTGGGCTCATTTACCTAAAGAGTTATTTAAAGTGTAATTAAGAAACGGCTCCTAATGCTTTATAGTCCGGTAGAGGCGCTACATGTCCATATTATTAGTTGATTCCTACTCTGTAGATACCTCCAGCATCACTCTAAGCCATCTTATATTGGTTGCAGCGGTGTTGTTTTAGGAGGCCCAGGCTCGTGCATTAGCATTCCACGCCTTACTTATTACTCAAAAATGGCAGGACATAACTTTGCTATTATTCGGAGTAGTATATTATACAGACCCTGCAACAGGGTTGGAATATAAAGGTGCACATAAAACTATGGACTGTGTCTGCTATATTAACATACGATTTACGGTGTTCGGATATCACCGCGTACCTTGAAACGCTCTTGACGTTCCATTATTCCGCACATTTTCACTTGGCGAGATGGACTTCCATTTATTTCCTCTTATGTCATGGAGCAATAAAAATGCAAACCAGATGCTGCTTTCAGTGAAACGGGGACTGGTCCTCGCTTTGAAGTCATTCAAATAATGCATTAGAATTTTTTCTTTAGTTGTGATTTATTTGCAAACCCTCCCCTTTCCTGCTATTTCTTCCATAAATTTTAAAGTCTATTCCTGCTTGCTTCTGTGATTTACGTAACGACTTAACAAAGGCTACACTTCCCTTCTATATACCTTTTATTTTGTTGTGCTTCCGTTCGTTCGCCCCCCTACTCCACCTTGCAGTAATGGAGAATGACGCAGAGAATTTTTAGGTCCATTATATTGATTTTCTGAATGATATTAGGCATTCTATACGAGCTACTGACATCTGCCTTGGTTTTCTGCCGCTAACAATAAAGAAATAAAACATCGCAGATCGCAAAACAGCCATCATTAATTTTATAAGCAACACACAGATGAATCATCGCATTTCACCCAAAACTCCGCTATCCAGATTTCTCAGAAACACATTTTGAGATTAAATTACAAAAAAGAGTTATGCTCTCTGCATACCAAGGTAGAGAAATTCCAAACGTTCGATTTTGTGATTTAACCGTAATTGCACTTTTGAGGTCCCCTTATCAAAAACAATTACGCTATAGAAACATATACATATGGTGTTAGTAAATCAAACAAGATACAACAAGAATACAACACTATTTTGAGGATTGCAACGACATGCATGACTTAATTAATCAGAAATCTAACAAATAAGTTTTAATGCAACTATACTAGGCAATGGATTCATGTTTGGACAGCAGCGAACACGTTTCACACAGACGAATTCAAGATCTCCACTTCTGGACTTCGCAGCAGTCCAAGGGTGAGAGAATAGCGCATATCCGAGACAATTAGTATCTTACCGGTTCCTGTGGCAGCATATGTAATTAGAGGTGACTACGTTACCTTATACAAAAATCTGATGTGTTACACTCACGTGACTTTCTCTACTCTTGTACAATCTATTTTTACAAACGCCTATTCTCCATATGCTTCATGTTAATCGAGATATCGAGATGTCAATCTTATTGCTAATTTTCTTGTAGATGCAAGGGGAATATGGTAGCTTTTAAGCGATGGTCAAATATTTTAACGCTGGTTGCTATGCGGCGCATTCCATTCTCTTTGCAAGTCCAGGACATAAAAAAATGAATAACGAATTTGAGAAAAAGTATAAGTATTGGAAAATTTAAGGGAATAACAAGCAATATCTCGAAAACGGTTCACTCAACAAAGGAAATGTATATGACATAAGTTGTGTATTTTAACGAGATCTACATTTTTTGTGTAGTAAAATTTTGTCTATCTCTTATGGTTTACCAGTTATGCAAAAGTCGTTCACAATGAAGAATACTTTTGGAGACATTCCCAGAAAATTCGAGATATACATTTCATTTCTCATGACATTATCTTAAACATATGATATTTTAATCAAAATCGTTAGAGCCATTTTTGAGAAAATTAAAATTTTCGAAAAATGTTCCATGTAAAGGGTAGTCTGGGGTGGGGGCATTTTCTTGAAAACCTTCGTGTCGCATCTCTGGAAGATACTGAATCTAAATACCAAGTTTGGTGTTTGTCCGACTGTTCGTTTTTGAGTTATGCTGTTCACAGACACACACACACACACACACACACACACACGGACATGTTTCCAAAAATGCTTTTTTGGATTCAGGAGGTCTCCAAACATGTATTTCCGGTGAAATCTCGGTATCGAATTTTTGGGTGGAATGCAATACTTCCCCTACTTACTATACGTAGTAGATAAAGTAAAAAGAGTTGAAGATTGCATTGTAAAATATAGCGCAAGATCGTCCTTTATTTCGCATTCTGGCAGATGTTCTCCTGTCTATGTAGTCACATTTAAAATTAAACAGCAAAGTCGTTTCCAATATTTTTGTCTCAGAGCTTTCCAAAGATGGAAGTGACGATAAAAAAAGAGAATTTAAATACAGTCTATTTCTAAAAGCCTTCAGAAAACTTTGTAAGGAAGTGTAAGTATAAAAACATCAAATGCTAAATTTGACAGCAAACTGTATGCGTTTGTCTGGAAAGGTAGAGCTTGCATTATGGAAACAAAACGAATCAATCCGTACATAACTGTGAGAGCCCACCTCCGTGGTGTGGGGTAGCATGTCTGCATCACATTCAAGACATCTCGATTTCGAATCTCGGTTAAGGTTAGTTACCCGGATAAGGCTTTTATTTTTCGGGGTTTTCGCTTATTCTGAAAAGGTGAATTTAGGATTTGAGCATCAGCTCACCCATTTCATTAATTCGCCGTCCGATTTGACTTGCCCTGTTCAAGGGCGTTAAACTATAAAATAATAATAATAATATAATAATAATAATAATAATAATAGCCTTGTGTTAATTTCCAGTGGGTAAATCATTTTTGACACTGCTGGTGCTTTTGAGCTTCGGCCATGTTGTGAAATATTGCCTTGTATTCTGTAGTACTTCAGTTATAGATTTTGTATTTTAGACGTTAGAAGATATAAAATGTAATACTCAGTCGTATAGTTACATTTTTCGTTTATTTAGGCAACGAATTGTAACACAGTTTAACCGTATAGTTACTTTTAATCGCAATTAGCCAATGTTGCCAACTTTTAAATGTAAATACACAGTACCAGGTCGTCAGAATTATAGATTTTCACTCAAAATTGTGGTACATCTAAACAAATCCCGTAATACTAAAATAACGCTGACGACAATAATGTTGATTTTTATAATACTTACAATATCGTTGTCTACAGTGCTTTCTTAATCTACTGATCTTCACTCTGAACTGCTGCAGCAGCATACAAATTTGTTATCACAGAGCTTAACATCTTCTCGGTGGCCTAGACATTTTCGGACCCATCACATTCTTTACAAACCGGGATGAGAGAATGAACCCATTTAAAGTATCGTGCCAGTCTATTCCGAATTTAATTTTTATTAAATTCAATTTAGAAAAAAAACTCGTTCACAAGAAATGTTGCTCTGGGGAACGAAATAACTGTCAGTGGAATTTCCGCTTCTTTGAAATCATTATTTCCATCAAAGTTACACATGTATTTCATAGCACTCCAGAAGGTGTCAGGCTCAGACGCGTTCTTTATTTCGCAGTGAATGTCACTTGTTCAGATTTTTCTCCAATTATCATCAGTTTTCGAGATTCAGTTCTAGGCATACTGGCAATGAGAGAAAATGCGGAAGTAGGTTTGGTGGGATATCGTAGATGCTTTAAAGGAATGAAGACAAACCACGAGGGCAAAAATTCAGATAAGTTTTTGGTTGCGTCATTCAATAATGCAATATAAGCATGTGGAAGAAAGTAGTGTTGTCAGATTCGTTTTATTTCCCTGTGTTATGACAAACACAACAGGGATAATATCGTACGTTTAACCGATGTGGTACAAGGTAATATCGTACATAGTACAAACGCTCAACTTATCGTATGCCGCCACAATTATTGGTACCAGTTGGCAACCCTGCAAGTAACCGAGGGGGGCGGAACTGATACCGCTCCGAGTACATGTGTGTCAGCTGAAGCGAACTGAGTAATTACACAAACATTATTTTCTGCTCAGCCGACTGAGGTTTGCTGACCAGCGTCCACATCACAAGTACACAGAACTGCAGAGGTCGAGCAGACCAAATGAGGCATGTTGATAAACTCGGAATATAAACAAGCAGAACCTTCCTGGAACCGGAAACCTGGAAGGTATCCAGCTTGATTCCCGCAATGTTTACAACCTGTCGGAAAGTTGCATCATCCACTCCAAATTACTATTCTACTCTCCCCAGCGCGCGCGCTTGTGGAGGGGAAAGTGACGGTGATTGGTTCAATGCTCGCCGCCAAGCACGACGTTACCCCCACTGCCACTCCATTAAATACTATGATCCTGGTGGAGTAGATTTTTATCTGCTCAATGTACCGCAATTCACAGTCTGCTTCTTTTTGTATCTCTGTCTCGTTCATGTGCTTGCTTGGTCTTTTAAGGCTGAGGAGAACTGGTTTGCCGCCATGCTCCCTTTCTTGAGAAGTGATATGCATTCCAGGTCCATTGCCTCAGCCCTGTTGCACTTGAAAGCTGATGCAAAGCTCTCTTGAAACGTATCACTTTCGTGTTGTCGTAGTACAATGAACCACTTGGAAAAACAAGGCAGCAGATTAATATGTTTTCCTTTAAAGCGTATTAGGCATCCTCTATTGGTTCATCGCTCGATTATATTTTTATAACAGGAGATGGGCAATTTTATTTTATATTTTCATTTAATGAATAAAAACTCGTTGTTCTTTGTCGCTGTAAAAATTATACATAAGCATTTTATTTTGCTTATCCATGGTACGTAGAGGAAAAAATTCGATATCGAGATTTAAGCAGAAATACCCACTTCTGAATCCAAAATTTAACAGCATAACTCGGAAACAGATTAGACAAACACAACACTTTGAGTTTAAGTCGGGTATCTGCGAGGGATGAAATTTCTGCCACCCCAAACAGCTCTTTACTTTTAAAAATCCTGCTTATTTTTATTTTTTAACGGTTGTCATTAAAACGATATTGTGCGTTATGGAAATTAAGAGTGAAGGTGGAATGCAATAAGTCGGGATATGTACAGAACTTCATGCTTTAGGACCCCTTGGTGAGATGGTAAGTATTACCGATGAGGTTAACGATCAGGTGGTCGCCCCCAGTGCATGAACGTTACATCACTGAAGCACACTCTCTTGTATGATACACCAGAAGAATGGAACAGAACAGCCGAAAAGAATCACCCCGCACAATCTATTCATCTTGAAGAAAAACAATGAAAATATATAATTTCATATATTGTGATGTCAGGTTTACTGTATATTGTAGTTCAAGCCGTAATTTTGAATAGTAGTAACCAGTGATAATGAAGGGGTCGTTGTCAGAGGCATGCAACACTGCAGTCAACTAGACCTCTGCTGCTTCTAGCCGGAAGAATGATCTCGTGGCAAGCTGCATCGGAAGCGGATGATCACATTTCTACCGGGAGTTGTGAAGCTAAAGGCAGTTAAAGCATGAACTGCGTTTTTGTTTTAAGAAAACATTTATTAAAATATTCCCTTCCTTTTGAATGTTATACAAAAATATTAGACTGACAATTTTAAAATTTACGTGGGAAAGTAATATTGCTAAATCGTTTATAACCCAAACATTTGTATGTGAGGTTTATATAACAACTGGTTGGTATACCCTACGTTTTAGGGCTGGTTTAATTCTCTCCGTTATTTAGTAGAACTGTAGTATGTTAAAGCTCCGTGATATTCCTAATAGTAACTGATAAAATGTCACTTAATATTCACGAAAATGGAACCTAGGGAAGTGTTCTCTCCTACAGCCTTCCAAATTCTGGAATTTTGTATAGCCTATAAGTACATTTTGGGGTGAAACAATTTTATTATTGCAGTGGTCGAGTAACCTTTTGAATAATCACAGTCGATAAAATTTTAAACTTTCGTACTTGATCTTGGTCCCGTATAATAAAGGCTGCACAGTTTACACATATACAACTTAGTGACGAAACAAGCCACCCAGTTGAACATTTTAGATATGTCACACAGTCACAGAAAAACGGTTGTCTTATTAATTATAAACATTGTGCAAGTTATAAACCTCAATGGGGTTCCTCACATGTTAGTGGGAAACTTGGGGAGTCGAGCATTTCTTCTGTTCTCTTCATATACCTAGAAAATAATAATGATCAGTACAAACTAATAGTGCCTTCAGTTTCAACCAATCACGACCACGTATTGCTGTCAAATTGTCGAAATTACACCCTCCTCCTGATTGTGATTATTCGTAGAGGTAAACAAACTAAAGCGAAGGAAATGCGTAATTAGATATGTAATATTAAGTTGAAGAATGCAGTAAGCATTATTACTATTTATTTAATTCTGTTCACTAAACAGTCTTAGCAGATACCAATCGTATTACTGCAGATAACTCTTAAAACTTCATTTATCGTATTTTCTTGAGGGTTAATGACGCAAAGGCATCCTTATTCCATACATTTTTACTTCTCTACTACGTATATAAGTGGGGGAAGTACTGTATTCCACCCAAAAATTCGATACCGAGATTTCACCGGAAACATATGTTTTGAGACCCCCTGAATCCAAAAAAAAAGCATTTTTGTGTGTGTGAACAGCATAACTCAGAAACGAACAGTCGGATAAACACCAAACTTGGTATTTAGGTTCAGTATCTTCCAGAGATGCGACACAAAGGTTTTCGAAAATCTCCCCACCCCAGATTACCCTTTAAATGCAACATTTTTCGAAAATTTTAATTTTCTCAAAAATGGCTAACGATTTTGATTAAAATATCTTAGGTTTAAGATATTTTCATGACAAATAAAATGCATATCTCGAATTTTCTGGGACTGTCTCCAAAAGTGTTCTTCATTGTGAACGACTTTTGCATAACTGGTAAACCATAAGAGATAGACAAAATTTCACAATACAAAAAATGTAGATCGCGTTAAAATACACAATTTATGTCATATACATTTTTTTTGTTCAGTGAACCATTTTCTAGATATTGCTTATTATTCCCTTAAATTTTCGAATACTTATAATTTTTCTCAAATGGGAATTCGTTATTCATTTTTTTGTCCTGGTAATGCAAAGAGAATGGAATACTCGACATAGCAACCAGCTGTTAAAATATTTGACTATCGCTTAAAGCCTACCATACTCACCTTGCATCTACAAGAAAATTAGCAATAAGATTAACATCTCGATATCTCAATTAACATGAAGCATATGGAGAATAAGCGTTTGTAAAAATAGTTTGTACAAGAGTAGAGAAAGTCATGTGAGTGTAACACACCAAGACGCCCTCACTATAATACTACTTTGATTCGTAAAAAGCGCAAAGTGCTTGAAACGGCTTCCCTGCGCCTGAATATTCCTCTTTGCGTGTGAACACAAGAGGAAGAAGCAATTCCTTTCTTTCTTGTGAGGCGGGCGAGAAATTCCTCCACCTCCCCCTTGATCCACCTCAAAACAATGCAATCACTCGTCTCTCGCTGCCCCCACTCCCTTTGGCGAACTTTGCATCAGACGCTGGATGTCCTTCTGTGAGCAGCATGACGCAACACTCTTTCCCCAAGATCGGGCGATTTTAAAAGAGGTGAATGTAAGCGTGCTCGGGCTCATTTCGTGATCGATTGTGTACAGGAGTGGACATTCCTCGGTGGAAACTTCTACAGTGTTGAAGTCTCAGACCATCGGTTGTGAAATGCATCGCTTGTTTCACTGATTCTCGCAGTTTTCTCTCGCAAAAAATACATATATTCATCCACTTCTACCGATAAGTAAGCCTTACTTGCTCAGTAATTTTACATCAGTGCTTCAAACTTTGGACAAACTTTCTCCATAAATCAGAA
Source organism: Deroplatys truncata (assembly GCA_030765065.1). NCBI lineage: Eukaryota > Metazoa > Arthropoda > Insecta > Mantodea > Mantidae > Deroplatys > Deroplatys truncata. Next base: position 101,728,103 of record CM060975.1, read on the forward strand.
CGTTTCGGTGGCTCCACGAAGCTAAAAGTATTAGAAGTGTATGTGTAGTTGGTGACGCCTGTAAGGGAGGCGGTGTTCCGTGAGGCACTTTAGTGCCCTAGACTTGAGAAAAAGACTTTTGACGGAGAGATGGCGTGTGGAGAGACGACGACGCACCTTCTGGTGTTGCTGGCGGTGACGGCGACGCTCTGCAGTGGCGTCCAGTCCCCTGACGAGCTAACTTCAGCAGAAATCCGCAAGATCCTCAAACACGCAGACGGTACTGCCAGAATCCAATCCAGAGAGGGTTTATTTTCTTTTCCAGGGGCGAGCCAGCCAATCCGTGAGTCTGTACCAGAGGGTTAAGCATTGGTCTCGTACGCCACACATGCATGCAATAAACATGCGGCTAAGTCCATTCTAGTATTTTATATTAATAAACCGAAAGGAAATGCATTTGTTTGTTTTGTTACAGAAATAATGACGTAGCATGAATAAAATTATTTGAAGTAGTAATGAAATAGTAATGTTTTAGAAGGATCGCCGTAAACACGTCTAATTTTGTAACGGTTACAACTAAATTAGAAATTTGTCGATAAAGTTTCTTCAAGCTCAAAGATATCAAATTTCACCTCCATAGAATCAGAGATTCACCTAAACATCTTGGCTTGTTACAGGATTTCCATATAAATTAGAATTGGCATCAACCAATTTGTAAATGGTGGAAATCCTTCATTGCAAATTTTTGTGTTCCGTTAGTAGAAAGTCTCGCACCATCTGAACGCCTTTTAAGGCACGAGTTCAAAACTAGTACTTCAAATCAACAGGATTTGAAAGAAGACATTGCCAGTTTTATACAATTTTTTTAATCGGAAGTAACTTGTTTTATGAAAAAACTTATTTTCTTTCCCATAACTGATTAAGTGTTCTTAAAGATTTCAAAAGTAATTAACCAACAGACACAATCTAATATCTTTTGCAGCATTATAGCGTTTTGGTGGGCAATGTTTTCCATTTGAGAATTGAATCCTAGAAAATTGACGAATTTTATTTATTCAAGTAGTTTAAGATACTCCCATACATCAGTTTTCAAATAAATCAGCGTGCTAGCAAATACTAACTTTTTGAAAAGCTGCCAAGAATGTTACCCGAATACGTAAAGAACACACTTAAAACTGAGGCCCAGTTTTTAATTCTAATTTTCAAATAAACCAAAGCGTATATGTTATAAGTAATTTGGGTGGTGAGGGATATTTAACTGACTACTTATATAAAATGTAAGCTCATTGCATCTAATGTTTAAATGTTTTCATGCACACCGATGTATAAAGTCACTCTATCTTGGTAGAAAGGAGCGCACCTAAAAGAATAAAAGCATCTATCCAGACAGCCTCTACAAATATACGCAAACACTTTTCTTTTAATCCTCGACAGACTGGGGAATATGCCATTAATATTTGCATTGTGTGTTTCTCACACAGCCAGTTATTTGTAGGACATTAAAGAATTAAAATTGAGTTTTCTTTTGTTCACAATAATTTGTATCCTTATTTACGTGTAAATATTTCATAAGTAATCCCAAAATTGTGTTTTAAAACTTCTTTTATAGACAACGAAGTGCAATTAGTATCAATGAATTGCTAGAGTTTATCAAGATATGTATTTACAGATACGCTGGAGAAAAATACAAAATCCTGATTTGTATACTGCTTGCTTAACCTCCTTAACTTAGTAAACCTGCAAACTGTAAGCTAGAATAACAACTTTCATTCGCGGATATTTCAATAAATCCAGAGGTTTACCGTATCTTATTAAATGTTTTCTGCATCTTTGATAGAGGCGTAGAGTTTAGCAAATTAGAAGGCAAGATGTAGTAGCATTGCGCATTTTAAAACGCAAGTTTTCAGTTTATAAGACGCAGTTCTCCAACATTTTCGCTTTTGCAAATAAACAAGAATCCGAAAGACGTACGTTGGTGCCTACACGGAGCCTGTTTTTGGCTAGTGATCTCCGTGTGTAAATCATTGCCGTTCTAACATTTTGCAGTTTCCTTGGAAAGCACTGCCTGCGTAAGAATTGCGCATTAGAAAGTACATAAGTAGACGAAGATAATGTGTGAAATGTCAAAAATATTCGCAGCAGTGCAAGCAGTGTTGGCGAATACCAAATCCGAATTGCTGCTGCTGCAGGTACAGTTTTTTATACCTTTTTGTAATAAAAAATATGCATAAAAGGTACTTAAATAAAAAAAATACAAAGGGATACGGCACAGTGCCATTGGTTTGCAACCATTTTCCCTTAAATTATTTTCTCCTATTCTTACCAGCTTTTTAATGCTGAAGAATAAGCAGTATTAATGAAACTTTATAAAGCAAGTAATTAGAGAGTACCTGCATAACTCCATGAATTAATCATATAGGAAATGCTTATTTTACTACAATTGCATTCATGAATTACAGTAGAAGAATTCCCAGAATTAAGAGAAGATCTTTATGAAAAATAAATAACATTCCAAAAATGGTTTTATCACCATGTGAATGTTACTTAAAAATTATAAGTTTAAGAATAACGAAATTTGGTAAAACTTCGTTTCAAATCTATCGCTTGAGTTTTTGAACATATTTTTTAAAATTCACCAATCTAGTTTAGGACTAAAGTTGTTTAATTATTTAGTAACAATTGAAAAAGTAGAAGAGGTGACTTTTATACTCTTAAGTGGTTCCTAATTGTTTGATTAGCAATACTAAAATGAGCAATTATAGGAACACTAAAATGCAAGCACATCGTTATTATGTTGATGTTTTCTTTTTCAATGCGGGAAGAGATAGACTCTTTAAGATTTAAGAAATTCATGTTCGTATTAAAAGCAACTTGTGTGTTCGAATTTCGGCTTGGTCACCGAAACAACTATTAATGCCCTGGTGATAGACATTGAAGTACAAGAGAAAAAGAGAAAAGGGAGGTCTTAAGCCAAGGGCAAGTTGTTGGTATTCACTCTCATATCTTTGCAGAGATATGCATGGACCTTGACACAGTAAGGGTCATATAGGTCTGTCTCAGACAAATTAAATATATTGGACTATTTTTATCATACTCTGTCTAATATCTCTGTGTGCATTAATTAACCCGGGAAACCACTAGGCGGAGTTAATAATGCAATAAATATTTATTTTAAAGTCAACTTTGATAGAGAAGTTATCTCTCTTGTGGATTTCGTGGTGATTATCTATTGGTTGGTTTCGAATGTCATATAGGTTGAGATGATTGTAAACGGAGAAATGTCATGCCAAAATAACGTATTTAAATGGCATTCAACATTCCAATTGCAAAATTGGGGGCGGAGGCTTTATTTGGTAATTTGATTTTTAATTGCTCTATCTCGCTTTCATAATTATTTTTGTGTATCAGAAAATTTAATTCTGGGTATGCTTTTTTTCAATAAAATACGGACCAGGGTGCCGTTTTTATCACTAAATAGTATCAGCAAAACTTACATTTCTTTTCTTTTCACGTACCTTTTTTTTCAAAACTTGCATCGAGATTTGTAAGCAGAACATAAACATTCTCAAATCTCTCTTTCAAAATGCTATTTGGAGAAACTCGATTTAAAATAATAATAATAATAATAATAATAATAATAATAATAATAATAATAATAATAATAATAATAATAATAATAATAATGGCTTTCAACTTCACAAATAATGCCTAATAACATATCCATTCTCATCAAATTTGGAGAAACAGAAAAAAATCCAATTATTAATCAGGTGTATCCAGAACTTTAATCAAATATCCAATAGTGATTTAAAAGCTTTGAACTGATGTTTTTTTTAATCTGCTTTCTCTTGTATCATTGCTAACATCTTCTGGCAATTTCGTACCAGTCTTTAAAAATTTAAGATTGTTTTATTTATTTAACAACGTTAGCAATTACCAGGGTCATATGGGAATCGCCAGTAAATCTGTTGACATAGTGTCGCATTTAAGCACACTTCTGCACCAGGATCGAAGCCTGGTCAGAGAAAGCCAACCCACCCAGTCCTGCTTGCAAGTTTGAAGGTTACCGATTAGGAACATTTATCCTTCTAATGTGCTCTCAATTTTATCGTTTTCGAAAGCGTGTTTTAATAATACCAAGCGTGTTATGCAAAATCTCTTATTTCGCTCGGGTATTTCATAAGCAAACTTTCGATGCAGCACTCAACTTCATGCACGAGCTAATGTTGTGGTTGTTTGATGGCGCCACTGTGGTTCAAATGGGAACCTTGGTGCAAAAAGCAAGCGCAAAGAACTACAGACACTACTTCCGGAAACTCCCACTCTGATCGGTTACAAAAAACTGGAGGAAGCGAGTTTTGCTTTTGGACTGTCTTATGACTGAGAAACTGTGTTTCATGGCCTTCTGTAACACGTGGAAGGACATGGGCAGCTCAGGGCTATCGTAGTACAACATTTAGGAAGTTAGTAATCTAAGCAACAAATTCGCCTTGACCTTTTCGTAAAGCGATTAAGAGAAATGTCCTTCAACATCCACTGTTTAATCTAGTTATTTGTTTTAAAGCATCTGAAGAAATATTTATTTCTATCCCTTCTTTAACTCAGTGAATCTACGCAGAATTTCCTCTGTTTTCATTTGTTGGTATTTACATGTGCTGGTAAAGCTGTCCTTGTTTAACTTTTGCCTTAATTAAAATGGCTACGAGTATATAATTTTTATACAATCCATTATTTGACCCTGTCAACAGTGCACAAATCAAAATAACCAAACCATTATTTCAATTCCCTAACCAGTCGTGTTCAAACTGTAGGACGCGATGATCTCCGAGTATTGCAAAATTTTGGAAACGGTTGCAACGTATACTAATTAAAGGCCCCCCAAATCAAATTTAAAATGAACAAATACAACAAATTTTCAATAGTAGAGATTCTCATTATATCAATTTGAAACTATCTAATTCTTTTCGTAGATGCATTTGTTTGCAAGCAGACCCATACAAGTTGCACGTTTAAAAGTTCAAATGTTCAAATTTTCCGAAACAATAAGTACCTTCAACTATAGTTTCGCATAAAAACATATTTTGATAAATTAATGAAAGTCTTAACATAGCAACCTTAATAAAGTGTTGAAAAAATAGCTCAAAATAAGCACTAAAGAAAACAAAAACAGAAAGGTTTAAAAACCATTGTTCAACGTAATGGGACGAAAAGCTCGACATTTTAAGGGGAGACTAAATGGTGAAAGTTGCAAAAAATTACATTTTTAGTTTTTTTGCGCAGTGTTATAAATTGAGATTTCCCATTTAATTTTTCTTCGTAAATATATGCAAGTGTTTTTATTTTCTATTTTTACTTTGGGCATGTTTTCTCTGACATTTCCTAATGTAAATTATCCGTTTTCTCAGTTATTATTGAAGATGATAAATGCATTTTTATATTCTAAACAACACCTCGGTGGTGCTGTGGATCTACTTTGGTATTAATTCCTGAAAATTTTAATAAAAAATTTATTTAACTAAGAAAAAATCACATCTTCCTTAGTGAAACACATTGTTGTATAAAAGTAGATCAATGAGCTTAGAAGGCATGAATGTAGTTCCTGTAAAATTTTCAGCCTAATATGCGTAATAAAATTAGTAGATTTTACATTAGCGGAAGAAGGTTTTTAGTCTCCCCTTTAAAGTTAAATATAACATCATTTTTCACTTAACTGACATTTTGACAACGGTGAAATTGTTGACTAGCTTGTCAGTTTGACTGCGCATTATTTCTTTCCTCCCTGATGTTTATGATACACGTGCTGCGGCTTGTGCAGGGCTGTTTGGCCCTGAAGAGGATCAAACATGAAGGCCGAAACGTCTGAGAGGAAAGAAATGACACCTATCAACCGGAGAACGTAGTCAACATTGAATCTAGCTGCCGAAGCCCTCGAGTACTCAGTGAGGACAATTGTTAATTCAATTCATAACGTAAAACATTTAGTGATTTTATGATACCTATGCCTCTTATTTTCAAGAGATTATAATCATGAAGAAAACCGTCACTTATACTTATGTAACACTGAAAGGAGAATAGGAACGTTTATGGCTTCTAATGCTTCTGAATATAATAACGCTGGTCGAACGACATGGTGCATTGAGTATAGTAAGTAGGTGTGTTGTATTCCACCGGGCGTTGAGATTTCACCATAAATACATGTTTTGATGCCCACTTAACCCAAGAAAAAGCATTTTTGGACAAAGTTCTCTGTGTGTATTTGTGAACAGTGTAACTTAAAAACGGAAAGTTCGATAAAAACAAATTTGGCGTTTATGCTCAGTAACTTCTAATGATGCCACACAGCATTTTCAAGAAAATTTCCCCCTCCAAACTACCTTTTACATGAAAAGTTGTCTGATAGTATTTATTTTCTCAAAGATGCCTCTAATGATTTTGATTAAAATACCGTATATTTAAGATATTTACAGAAAAATAAAATGTATATCTTGAATTTATTGGGAATAGACTTAGAAGTCCTTCATTCATTCGGAAGGAATTTTGTATAATTTTGTATAACGGGTAAACCATAATAAATAGACAAATGCGCACGACACAAAAAATGTAGACCTCTTTAACACAAAGTTTATTTCAAATAACTTTTACTGTGGCATGGTTTGAATTTTTTCTCAAAGTGCTGTCGCTATTAAGTTGTTTCTCGCAATGTTACGGAGAGAGTTTCGATTTGAAGGTCGGCATATCCCGACTAGCTTATAAACATCTGACTCCATTCAGTTTCCTTTATCCATCTTGTACCTATAACGAAATGTACGATGAACTATTTCTGGAAAAGCTTATTGCGATTAAAGTGAAAAATAACTTTCTTAAGAATAGCCTATAGAAGCTATACAAAAATAAATGATAATGGGTAGAGAAAGTCGTGTAAATGTAACACCAGATTTTTGTAAATGATCTATTCTACAAACGATTTTAAATTAAGGTACCCTGCATCTGAATTTTTAGGTTAAAATGACAATTTTTTTTTTAATTTTGGCCCAGCATTTCTACGATTTCGCCATTTTTAAAAGCCCAGCGACATGTTTAAATCAGCAGTGCGCTCCCTTTTAAACTCAATGGACCCTTTTTATATGTTTTTTTTTCTCAGTTTTACATTTTTTTTGCACATGAAATTTATTCCTTATACGGAGTACTTCAGTTTTGCTCTCATGTGTATGTAAATTTAAGCTGCTATCTAAAGATTCGACCATTCATTTTATGATTGCTTAATTCATTGGTTCACAATAAAATAATATATACTGAATAACAAAGAAACTTTTAACACCATCTTCACAAAAACAAAAAATTATTTTTATACAACTAATAACATCAATTCAATCAAATACATTTATTTACAGTGTACTAAAGTGTCAGAAATGTCATTATCATCATACTTCACTGAAAAATGTGAATGCACGAGGCAGTTTTAGAAAATTTGTATTGTTTTCGCAGTTTAAAAATATTTAATTGCATTATCTAGGGAACTATTTGGGCTAGAGGTTTGAGCTATTGCACTGTCGTTTATTTATTTATACATATTAAGCATGTTAGTTTGCAAGTTTATACGTTTAGAACTAAAAAAGTAATTCAGTCCCCGTGTCCCTTAAAAGATCTGTTTTTCTACCAATATAAAAGGATTACTGTAGCTAGAAGTCTTATATGTAGTGAGCCTTATTTGTGTTTTATGCGACATATTCCTGCCCCCTCGTGGTTTCTGGCTTGTTACAAGAACTTTTCCAGTTGACAGTTTTAATGTCGTTTTTATTCCGTAATTCATTTGATATTATGTGAGCTGACGTTTAATTCAAACTGCGAGCGCCCCTAGTGTACTGCGGTGAGGTTAACGCTTGGCCAACTATAAAAAACACCAATTCCCCTCTTGTACTTTTATTGTAAGGGATTGCAAACTTTAAAGTGCCTGTGGTAATTTCTGATGCCATCTATTTTGCTGGTAAGAAGCAACAGTAAGTAGGAGAGGCAGTAATAATTTATGGCATGGAGCCGTCTTTTGTTCCTGTATTGTTTCCAGAAGTTTGTTCCCTCAAGTCTTGATGCGCAGCTAAGTAGATAGCGGTAACAAAACACCCAGCAATTCCTTATCTACCTTCGTGTGATGCAAGGGCAAACTTACAAGTGCAAATAAAGTAGCAATCAAAACGGAAATACAACAGCTTAAGGGGACATGACGGTCTGACTCAACCCTAGTGAACAGAATTTATCATTACTCGTGAATTTATTACTCCTGATTCAAATTTTTTCAAGAGATAATAAATACTGATAATAATTTCCATTCTAGTTTAAACTTGTGTGTTTCATTCATTTCATAAACATAGGTCGGTTTAGTTTTTGTGTGTGTGTGTGTGAATTAAGAATAACACAATTTCACTTACCTTTTTATCAAATGTCTATAATCTATATTATTGTGTTTTAATAAGTACGATAAATAATGTATTAGTATGGGTAATACAGATATAAATATTTTCAAATAGATTTAAATTTATTTCCATCTTTCTTTATACAAATATAACATATGTACATTTAAAACTCTAGTGCGTCTATAATGTAGCTTTCCCATACTTTAGCCCCTAGAATGGGATAAATCTACTGTGCCATTCTTCACTTTATAGGCTGTAACCATTCTGTTCTCCTTTTCTTAGGCTCTTGTCCACTTAACTCTTAGATTTCCTAAAAATTTTCCCCAATATTTTAATTGCTACTATTTCTTTGTTTAAATTATCCCATTTGTTTCCATATATCATTTCTCCTTCTTTTAACATTTTCACGTTCTATTAGATAATGTAAAATACTACCCAATTTTTCACACATAACACATCTCCTAAGCAGCTGTTTTTATTCTTTTTAAAAATAGTACTCCTGCGCGCATCCAAGCAAGACATATTCTTTTAGAGCGAACGTACATGTCTACATACATACTTCTCCCTCCTACCATTTCTTTTAACTGTTTTATACAAAGTCAAGGAAGATCAAAGAGGATTTATACAAAATCCTCAAAACTAGCCCATATCCCTTGTTTGTCTATGTCTTCCATTCCCATCCTCACTTCTTTCCAAAATTCGGTGTTATGTTTTTATCTAATAGCCAAATGTTCCTCATGTTAATTTCTTCCAACACTTTTCCATCTCCGCAAACCAACATTCTCTTCCTATCGCGTCTTTTTGGAACTATAGATATCCTTTTATTATATTACTGTCATATAATTTGTAAATCTGTACCAATACTTCAAAATTCTCTACACTATTATACCTTTTCTATCTACTCTTCCTAACTCTGCCAGTGCCACGCCCTCTTTTCAAATATGTACTATGGTTTCTAAAAAGGAAAACAAAGTTGAGTGTGCAATAACGCAACTTTTAGAAAAAAAATACTTTGGAACCTTATCTTTACTTTAGGGACAAGACTCTTTTTGCTTCAAATTTTTGCAAGAGCTACTAAATATTGTGAATAATAATTTCTATTCTAGTCTTAAGTGTGTGTTATACAATCACTGTATAAACATAGGTTATGTCTGACAAAGATGCTTTTTGTTTTTTTGCGAGTTAAAAATAATAAACTTTCACTTGTCTGTTAATCAAATCTGCACATTATGTTTTTGAAAAGTAGTATAAATATTGTATTAACATTTGTAATCTAGATTTAAACCTTTGCAAGTGTGTGCTATGGTTTCTAAGAAAAACCAGTTGTAGTGTACAATAATATAATTTTTATAAAAAAAATATAATTTAATTTGGGGTCAGCGAGGTTAAACCTCAGTCTTCGTATGTACATCTGTTTGCTTAAAAATTGTAAATTCGAAAATGCCCTTCACATAAACTGCCCTTAATTTTGTAGCGATAGTAACCAAATTTCAAATGTCGATAGATTTTGTTCGAACTTTTTTTTTGTGTGTGTAAAATTTTAAATCCATAGGTGTAAGAAGTTCGCGAGTCGTTTATGCGACATTAAAAAAGAACGAAAGAAACAGGAAGGAAAACAATTGCACCTCGAAACGATAAAATGGAAACGACAAAACTAACAGTTTACACATATGTATATAATTGATCCAAATTCAAGCGTTTCTGTGCGGATTAGTCAACAGACATTTTAAAAGTGTTACATTGTTTTAAGATCATAATGATCTAAAGCAAATAGCATTTATGGTAATCACGGTGACGCAAGCAAATCAAAACAAAGACGATAATACGCGTGATTAAAATGACAGCTTTACGTAATCTTTTCAATCTAATAGCATTACCCACTTCCTAGTTGAATTATGCAATCATACTGCTAGCTTAGGCGCAGAAATCTCTTAACTGTTGTTTTGTGACGTCCGCTCCCCCCACCCCATCCTGATAGAGGAGTTATGAGCCAGTTTTACGTTTCAGTCGTTATATATTTTATATAATGATCAATATATAAACAATTTTGTGTTGATGCATTGGGTCATTTCCTAGGAAATGATAAATTAAGGTTCACTGTTATTAGTTTATGTATTATTTGTTTAAATTCCTTAAACAATTGCATTTGAAGGAGACAGTAAATATTGCACGGAAAAAGACTTGTTACTTTAAACGTAATTTTATTGTCAATGAGAGCACGAGTCCAAGTTCACATTTCTTGCGGCGTGCCTATTATTTTTTTGTGATTTTATAATTATTTATGTGGTACTGAATAGCATAAGTAATTAGTAGCACTTCAATACTCCTTTTATTTACCTGCTTAGTATTATTTAATTTTATTCCAGATAACTTTGCATAGCAAATATTTCGTTATTATTTACTTATTCAAAAATGAGTTAATGATTTAATTAAAATGTCATATGATTGCCAGATATTGGCATGCTGAATACATTTCCTGACTTTTTGTTGTAAGCCTGTGAAGACCTCTTTATTCTTTTGAATGCGTACAATTTGGAAATTTAAAACAGGCAAAATGTAGAGCTGTTTTAAATAACTTTTCTCTTAACATCATTGGTTTCCAAAATATTCCTTGTCATATGTTTAGATCATTTTGCCAAGTTAGTTGGGCGTCGTAAAATGAAACATGTTTGAGATCGCGCAATTATTCCCCCCCCCCCGAATAGACGCACAATGTAAGAAAAAGGCTTGTAATACAGCTGCATGTAACCAAAGTCGCAATAGTAATGCGAAACATTTTTAGCAGGATTAAAGTGACTTCTGTAAAGTGGATAGAATTATAATTATGAGATTAAATGCAGTATTATAAGGTATATCCATGAAATTGTGATAAAGAAATCTGTGTGTATTACAGGTCTTAGACTTTTAAAATATAAAATCCAGGAATACATTTTTCTTGTTAAAAAAAGCTTTCAAACTTGACTACCATAGTAATTTTACATCATAAGTGATTGGTATATGACAATGCACTCAGCCAATCAGTGACCTCATTGTTTGATCAATTGTTTGACCACTCGATTCACCAATGGCAATGGAATTGCACTGATTGTTAATTGCATGCTGTGTAGAAATAATAAGTTTTTTTCTCCTACGTTCATTTGTTTTATTCTCGTCTCGATCACTCAGCGAGATAACACATTTCTTTTATTGGCGGCTTGTATGCTGTTACAACTTCAAATGTTCAGTTGTTATCTGAAATTAAACTGCGTTAATTTCCACCTGGTTCTGCTTGGAGTAAACTAGTAATATTTGTTTTTGCTTTTTCTCCCATTCTAATTATCTCTCCGAATACAACTCGTAAAAGCTGATAGTTCCCCTTTTAAACTTGTTTACTTGCTTATCGACTTTCGGACTGAAAATAATGATCATGAAATCCAATAATTAAGCTCAATTAAATTACTGGAAAACTATCATATTCTTTTTATTATTAAAGCTCCAGAAATAAGTAATAGTTACAAAAAACGCATGTAAAAATCGTAATTACTGTAGCGCTATGAACTAATGAAAAATAATTTAAACAGTCGTTTGTATATATATATATATATATATATATATATATATATATCTTACGATTTAAACCAAAAAAAATATAATTGAGATAAAGCATGATATAAGAAGTACGGCAAAAATTAAAACTTAAGTGCATACCTATAAATGAGGTGCCAATAGATTTACACACAATTCCGAGAGTAAGCATATTAATATGTGCCTTAGAGGGAAATCAATTTTCCGGTATTGTAGTCGTTTTGTCTTTTATTTCTTGCACGCATTGGGATTCAAATTCACAGTATTCCAACCACCTAACACTGCACTTGTCTGTTTCCTTTCTGCTGATGTTCTCCGTGGAATATTTGTATGAACATTCCACGAGAAAAAGCCATAGACAAAAGGCAGATCTAGATAAGGGGTATTGAAAACCAGAGATCGGAAACCTTCGTGACTTCGCAATAAATGCCAGACATGAAGAACTTTGACTTCTCTTTAGCTTTATTTTCCTTTTTTGTGAAGAATAATTTCCTCTCCTCTCCTCTCCGAGTCGGAACGGAAAAGCAATCTACCTTTCGCTTGTATGTGACCTTTATCGATATTTGATCACCTGGAATTTTATTTTTATGCACTGGAATAAATGTGGAAAACCTACACAGAGTTGGGTAATCACTAGAATTTAAAATAAAGAAAGGGCATTTGTTCGCATCAGAACAGAAACTGCCAAAGAAAGTGATGCATCTCCTCGCGAATGAAATGCTTACGATCGAGCTTTAGCGTGCGGAATTTCGATATCTCTAAGGAAATTGCAGTAATGGCGTAATGTACTTCATGACGCACCATGCAGATTACTTCAGCAACAAAATCTTGCTGAAATAACGCTTCATTACGCAGTGATGGTGAATGCTCTGTTGTTTATCTGACAATTGAGTTTAGGTTTTTAAGGCTTTTTCTTTGTCTACCACATACATATAGATAGAGAAGGTATTGCATTCCACCCAAAAGTTCGATACTGGGATTTCAACGGAAATATATGTTTTGAGGTCCCTCAATAAAAAGCAGCATTTTTAAAAGAAGTCTGTCTCTCTCTGAACAGCACACCTCAAAAACGAAAAGTCGGATAAATGCGATACGAAGATTTTTCAAGAAAATCCCTCCACCCCAACTTCCCTTTACAAGGACAATTTTTCGAAATTTATGATTTTCTAAAAAATATCCCTAACGATTCTTATTAAAAACCGTATATTAAGTATATTTTCATGACAAATAAAACGACTATCTTGAATTTTCAGGGAATACCTATTAGGTCCTCATTCTTCGGAAGGAGTCTTGTATAACTGGTATACGTTAAGCGATAGACAAAGACGCACTACACAAAAGATGTAGATCTCTTTAAGAGATACAATTTATTTCAAATAACTTTTTTTGTGACATAAGTAGTTTCAAGATATCCCTTATTAACTGTTCCAATTGTTCAATACCTTGTCCTTCTTAAAGTTCTGTCGATTTTCAGTTGTTTCTCGTCATTGCATGGAAAGAGTATGGAATTTTAAAGCCAGCATACAGCGTCCATTACTTATACATTTGACTATCGTAGTTTACTTTGTACTTATAACGAAATGTGTAAAGGTTTATATCGATTAAAATGAAGTAGATGGAAAAAAATAAGCCTTCGTTCGTGTACCCGCTAATAAAGGATACAGGTGCAGAAAGACTTTGAATGTAACCATAATTTTTTTTTAGTTTAATTTAATAGTGAAAGTGTTGCAGCCCCACTTATGGTAGCCAAACTTGCAGTTGTTGCAGCCCCTTTTGTGGGAGAGCCAAACTTGAAGGGGTTTAATTGTTGTAGCAGTTACACCACGTTTAGGCATCAATTTGCGGGAGATATGTTTCTTGGAGTGTTAGCCACCACGTACGGTACAAATTTTCCGGTGGCCTTCGCCCCACGTTTAAGAACCAACTTTTTATTTTAATGTTTATTTAAATATTATATATATGCATACCTCGGCTGCGTTATCAGTATCTTTTAGAGCACGTATCTCTTAGTAGGGCTGGTACGGCTAAAGAATGAAGGCTTACACAAATTATAATTGTATTCCACTCCCTTTATTAATACTTCACACGATTAAATAACACTTCACTGATGTATCCTACTGTAGAGCTGCGATATTATTGTTATCTGCACTTTTAAACACGTAAACTTTATATTATTCTCTCCGCAATGAATTTTCATGTCTCACACTGAACCCGTACCGCATCTAACTGCTAGGGTACGCAATCTTGTAGCGTCTCTCGCTTGAATTTGTACATTTTTTTATTTCAAGTCTCTGATTGGCAAATCCTACTCCAATAGAATACTTTTATTTAACTTAAGCTTTTTCCAGTTTTTGATTGGCTATTTATAAACTGTTTTAAATATTACATTATTATTGTTCCAAGAACTATTAGTAGCCTTTTTAAACTTTCTAATTTATTGTTGTCTCAAGGTTACCTCATTATTAGCAACTTTCGGCTTCTACTTTGTAATTCTGTTTGCTACGGAAGGCAGCTTGCTTCTATTCTCACAGCTCCTACATTGTTAAACTACATAATACATTCACATAACATTTTATACATGTACATAATAATATAAACATAATACAATGACCGTAATATACACTTTATATATTATTATTATTATTATTATTATTATTATTATTATTATTATTATTATTATTATAATTATTATTACATACACATATTGCTTTAAGGCGGGCTGTTATTATTTTTAATATTATATAATTAGACTGATATCATTTAAGTGTTAAAAATACTGCCTCAATGGGAGGCACGAAACTGCCCTCTAGTACGTAGATTTGTGCTCATATAGAAGTTCCTGTACCAGGTTCAATGATTTTAGCAGGAGTCTTACCTAAGCTAGGAGGATGCAGTTTATTTTGTTTTCATTATCTGTTAGATTAGTTGGTAAAATTTCCAGATCTATTTCCTGCATTCTGTCCATAAGTCCAGCAGTTTGGTGCTCATAATGAACTGAATTAAATCCTGGAATGTGACGATTGAAAACAGTTACAGCCTCTTCTGAAAACGAGAGGCATTTAATGAGCGAGTGCAGGGCAACAATTAATAATGATAATAATAATAATGTTATTAAAGCACTAAAGCATTAAATGTATTGGACTGCCCACTGAAACTAGCCCTAGTCATTGTTCAGGTGAGCAACCCTGTGGCAACACACAATAAACAAAGCAGCTATTTCATCTCCCTGTTGAAAAAACCCACAGGTAGGATCAGAATGCAGTCCGCTTTATACAGGTGGCCTCTCTAAAGGCACAGTAACCTGTAAGAAGAACTACAGCCCTTAATAGTTTTATTCTGCTTAACTTAAGTAGTTCTTGCGACTTACGTTTACGCAGCCTCTGAATCAGAATGCCTGAAACCTCCTGTATCTCCGTGACTCACATCCCGATTATAGCATTGAATTTTTCATCTGATTCCACTTTTCTAACTTTAGCTTACGACGTGTTTGGAAAAACAATTAATTATTAAATTATATTATTTTAACTTAGTGTTAATGGTGTAATTACCATTTTTTACTTACTAGGATGTATATAATTTTCTTATTTCCAGTTATTTTAAAATGTTTTGCTTTCAATCAGCATCCTTTATACATGCAATAACATCTGAGAATCTAGCGGAAATCCGTCGGATGCCCCTTGATAGAACTTTTGTTGCCGCAGCAACCATGCAGTCCGAACGAATGTTAGTGACAGTCATTGTAGTGTCATTACCAAATGTTACCATATCGCAGGGGAAGAGAGAGAGAGCGCGCTTGTAGCTGACTTTCCAAACTTCAATGTCGGGGTGCAAAAACGAAGAGAAACTCGGAATTTACTTGCTGGGTCAATCGAGGCCACACAAAAGCGATACCTAGATCCATACTCGGGATGAACAGTAACGCTTTCTCTATATACTCCGCTTGCCCTGTAACCATTCATGTTTACATACTTTTACAAAATCCATACACATTCATGAAACAGCATTTAATGTCTGCTGCTGATTGTAAAATATTCGTACACATTTTGCTTTACAAGGCATTTGGGAGATTTTGGCAAGAATAGCTTCTTTAGGATCAAACAGTTCTTGAAATTTGACCTACCATCAACTGAATGCAATGCATACTAAAGATTACACAGGTACGATTCTACCTTTGAGACAGCTTGAATATTAGTACCCTTAGTACTTTGATAATTTATTTTGTTTTTGGAAGTTTGCTGCTTTTTTATTTTACCAGTCAAGTTTTAGTGAATACTTCCAAAACAGAATTTCTTCATGTTTTTGCCGGTGTAAAAGCACTTAATAATTTTTAAAAATTGCATTTGCATCCTATTTCTTTTTGCTTCGGATTTGCTAATATGTGTGAAAATATAACAATTTATAGCATGTACCACGATTTATAAGGGAAATGACATAAGACGGTAAATCAGTATAACAAACAGGGAATGTGCGTCATTAATACAGACCAAGAACCTCAAGAGCCCAAAGCATAGTTCTGAGAAAATTGATATTTATGAAATTTATATTTTTCCTCGCATTTCTAATCTCGTACTAGGTATGCTATACTTATGATATTATCCTACACAACACGAACTAGGTCTCTTACAGTATGTTGGGCTCTTTTGTTATTAAATGTTTTAAATACTTAATAATTAATAACATAATTATTGTCTGTATCCCCTTTGGGATAATAATGCTTTGGATTTAGAGCAATCTACAGTTGTTTCTTCTGCCAGGTTATCGTTTTGAATCCTACTGTTTTCATTTCATCATTTCGACGTGCAATTGTTTTTTCTTAGTGTAGGCAACTGTGTTATCTCGTACCTACGAGGGTCGTCCAATAAGTAAGCTTCCCTATTTTATAAAAAACATTACACACAATTGATCATGTTGAATTAATTTTATTTATATTGTACAATCCTTCTGTTACTTCTCTACATAGTCAACATCCTTTGAGTTGGAGGAACATGTGAAAATCACTTGGGGCAAGCTCCAGTGAATATGGAGGATACGAGAAAACTTCCAAGTTGAATCTTGACCCAGGCGGAGCTCAGAGGATTCAACTGGGAAGTTTTCTCGCATCCTCCATATTCACCAGATCTTTTCCCAAGTGATTTTCACCTGTTCCCCTGACTCA
This sequence comes from Deroplatys truncata, assembly GCA_030765065.1. NCBI lineage: Eukaryota > Metazoa > Arthropoda > Insecta > Mantodea > Mantidae > Deroplatys > Deroplatys truncata. The sequence continues at coordinate 101,745,209 of CM060975.1, forward strand.
AGTGTCATCTTGGAAGTAAGCACTTTAACACCGTGAATCAATCAGAAGTGAACAGCTGGTTTCGAGCCTGGTGCAACACTGGCTTGGAAAAATTTGTGTCACGGCCCCAAAAATGTTTGGAAAAGCATGTTGAATATGTAGAAAAGTAACAAAGGATTGTACAATGTAAATAAAATTAATTCAACATGATCAATTATGTGTAACGTTTTTTTTTATAAAATAGGGAAACTTACTTATTGGACGACCCTCGTAGATTGTTTTAATTTCGACCTTCTGTTTGACTTTTGTTGAAAATTAAAAAACTGCACAGGACATTCGTTACTGCAAGTCTATTTTTGTACTTATTAGTATTTTACTTGGACATTTTACGTATCTATTATTTGATTTTATCCTTTTATGCGTGAAATGATTAAAATTCACGCTCAAACTCCAAATATTCCAATCATCAATAGGCGTGAATGTATCGATAAAATTTGGAGCTCTCGTTTTATTACTATAGTTATTTTCCGAATCAATACACTTTCTGATATCTTATCTAGGGCTAAAGTAGAGCAATCGTTGAGTCACGAAAAGTCTTATGTTTCAGTAGTGTTGTTGCTGTAGTAAAATTACTTTAAAGTGTGCAGAACCATAGGTTTATACTAAATAACCATCACAGCCTGTTTGCTGCGATCAGCTGATTACAAGTCAGCCATTTTATGATTTAACCTTAGTTTCGATACCACATGTAGCTTATCTTGGCTTTCGCGAGAGCAAATTCGGGAGAAGATAGGGTTTGTTCAAGTCATACTATTTTCTAACACACAGTATGCAGAACCTAAAGTGCATTGATGAAATACTGTAGACATTTTTATTAGATGTCACTGATAGCTGTATTATCTTGTGTGCAGTACTTCTATATTTGCATTGTTCGCTTTAAATTGTCCTTTCTGGATGGACTGTAAAGGCATGGGATTTATTTTTAGCTGTGCGTTACCTCCTGAAAATTTAAGGGTTGGCCTTAGTCCCTCTTGCTCTACCGGGTTTAATCCCCTGGAGTGACCCTAGCCTGCCAGGTAGCAAGACCCCCACTCCACAACCAAAATCGACCTCCGCTTTTAAGAGACCTACGCACAAATGCCCTAAACGAACTGGAAGTTTGCCAACATGCAAGAGAAAAAACACGCATGCAGTATATTGCATTTTGTTAAGCTTTTGTAACAAGATAAACGGAAGAAAGAAACAGAAGCTTTTATATTGAAATTCAGAGCACATGGCCTGGATTAAGGAACGTCTGGTCTTGTAAATGTAACACACATTCCTTAGATTTAGAAAAAAGGTTAAAACTGATGCTTAAGGATACCCATCTGTGAAATGTCTAAAATTCACAATATCAGAACGATTCGTTTGTAATTTAATACAACATTCAGGGTTAATGTATAAGTATACGCCAAATTTCATGTGTGTTTTTAAATTAGTTTCCAATATGTTACTTTTTTTATTCTTTTATTTGCCGTTATAAAAAAATTGCTCCTCACGTTCAGTTGTTTTTTAACAAATTAATGCTATGTAATTCAACTCTGAAATAAAAAAGTAATCTCGTTGTTTTATCCTCTTATTTAGAGGCGTGTTTTTAAAGTAAGTACCGTTTTAATATTTTGGCGCTGCAATCGCGATTTTGAGCATGCGCGATCACTTCCCCTATTCATTAGAAAGCCAGATGCAACTGTGAGCGATCGTCACTTTGTGTTTTACTGTTGTTAGAGCGTTTCGAAATGTTCAAAAGAATCCAACGACCGCGATTGTGAAGTCAGATCGTTTTTTGAATGCAAGAAATGTTACGCATAAAATATTCATCACCAATTGTGTGAGGTTTATGGGGAAACAATAATGAGTGACAATGTCCGGTCATACACTGCCAAACAAACTCAAGATCTGATCGCATCACTTGCCTGGGAACAACTCCATTCAACAAAATAAACTAAATTGTTTATAATACAATAGATACCAAATATAAGTACTAACAATGAAAGTAATATGAACCACAAAAATAATAAAACTTAATGATAAATCATAACCTAATATAATTTAACCACTCTCCCTACAGTCCGGATTTGGCACCAAGCGATTTTCATCTGTTTCTTCATCTGAAGAAATTTTTGATGGAAAACATTTCAACGACAATGATGTGAAACCAGAAGTTCAGACTTGGCTTTCATCACAGGCGGCATCATTCTTTGACGAAAGAGAAGTAGTGGGTGTACGGTAATGAATGATGCTAAAGTATTAGTAAAATAATGTTCTGTTATTTTTAAAAAAAATTGTCAGTACTTAACTTAAAAAACACCCCTCGAATAAGGAGGTATGCAAAATGTGTTGATTTATTGGTAAAACGCATATAGCATAAAACAATTTGAAAAGGAGAATCTGCCGGCAAACAAACAACCCAAGAAAAGAGTGTTCAAAATTATAATGCGAAAATAACACTGTTTCTGACTTTATTGTTTAAAAAGCATTAGTGTACATCCTTCATAGTTTTCTGCTCCTCTGCAGTCAATTACGTATTCGAAGATTCCTGAGGCATCTCTTAATGATTTGTTTACTTTAGTGTAGGCAAAACTTATCGTTTTTCACTACAATTTTTTGAGAGCTAGGCTTATAGACATACGTTTAAATCGCTGTGTGACATGCTTTAAAAGATCCTTCAAATAAAATACCCTACATGTAACTTAAGTAGGTTTGTAGTGTTTAATAACACTAAAATCCAAATGTATGAATTTTTGCAATTTTTTGCATTTTTTCGCAGATTGGTATTCTCAAGTGGTAGAACAAGTGCCTCATTTCAAACGTGTGTAAAATGTGTGTAAAGAATGCATGAGTTAGGCGGTAATGCCTGTGGTTCACATTCTGGAGGTTGAGGGTTAAAAGTCTCATCAGCCAGTCCTGAGTGAGGTGGTTTCATGGCTTCCATAAGTCGCCAGATAAAACCAGATTTAATACTAAACACTACAACGTAAAGTTACAACTACAGAGTAAATGAAATTGAAATAAAACAGACTGTACACAAGACACACATTATACCATCTATCAGATGCAGTAGATGGTATAGTAAGGCAATTAAGACCGTCTAGTATACAATGGCTCGCGTATATCAAGGCACCGTATACGCAATATGTGATATGACCTAAACGTTAAAGAGGCCTTAAATAAGTAAGGAGGTTGTGAGTTCAACTCCCGTGTATCGGCAAACTAACTGGGGATTTTTCGTGGATTCCGTCAGTCACCAAGTAAATAAATACCGACTCTAAGTTCCAACTATATGATAATCGTATAAACAAAATAACACAAGTAGGCGACTACGCAATTCAGGCCATCTTTCTGGCAACACACTACGCGTACGTATCCTCAGAACAGCGGTCACGTGATCACAGAAATCCACCTTGTCCAACTTCGGATTAAATCAATTGCAACAAATTATATGACACGGAAGGTGACTATGCACCTGAGGCTATCTAGGAGTAAGTTATTGAAAGGATGGTACAGGGAGGCGACTACGCAATTAAGGTCGTTGGTCTGAATCGTATGTATCAAACAGCGTACCAGTAATCGTCGCAGCATGAGCTAAAATGTTGAGGAAACTTTAATTATAAACATTTTAGGAGGCTCTCCATACTCTACCTTTAATTTTGTACCGATTTTAATCATATTTCAAGATCGTCAAGTCAGTAGCCCAAATAGGCAGGTGTACTACGGACCGATAAAGTGACGCTTATTTACCTATAGGTGCTCGTAGTAGAGAACGCGGTACAGTTAGATAACGGGAGGCAGTACCGGCGTTCTGCTCGGTTTTTCTCCTCCAGTAGGGCAATCACGATCGGTTATAGCAAGGTTGCTGCTGGGCGCAGTAGCACGAGTATGTTACAAGACATTCAGCCCTCTAGGTAGCATGTGCTTCAAATTTCTTCCCGCTGGTTAGCTGTTGCGTTAATGAGTGAAGTAAAAGCCACTGAGAGGATATTTGTAGCTTGGTGCCCCTGGATTATTGAACAGGGCTTTGTAGCATTCTCTTAAATACCCTCAGATACATTTATATTTGGTACACTTGCTGATCAGAGTTCTACAGTGCAACCCGTTCCATTTTTAAATGCTTTATTGTAAGTCGCTTGACTACGGCTGCTATTTCGATTAACCTCCCATTTTTTGCTAAAAGAAAATTCAGAAAGTTACTGCCAACCTCCACGGTGTAAAAGCGTCATATCTGTCTTTTAATTTGAATACCTCGAGTTCGAATCTCTGTAGCGGTGTGGTCGTCCTCCGTGGGCTAGTGGTACCGTCCTAGCCTCTAGTTCACAAGGTCGCGGGTTCAAACCCGGCGGAGGGCGATGGACTTTTTCGGGTGTAAAAATCCTTGGCATGGCTTTCATCGGAAGGGAAGTAAAGCCGGTGGTCCCGTGTCGTAGATTTACGGCACGTAAACGAACCTCAAGCCTGATAAAGAGGCCTCTGAGCAAAATTACTGGTCTTTCACGCCCAATATAGAATGGGACGCTAAGGACCACAGTAGTTAAAGAGCGTCCATAAATAAAACTCAATTTAATTTTGTAGCGGTGTTGACAGAATAAGGTTGTTTTTCTGAAGATTGTCGCAGTAACCTGTCGTGTTATCTTTTTTTGCTGAGCGCCTGTTATTGTTTTACTATTTTGAATTTTGGGTTCTTTGTCCTCCGGCTAGCTATTATTACTCAGTCGAGCAAATATCTTGAGCAGGGCGTGTAAACGGAAAGGAGTTGTTACTAAAAGATAACACTGATGAAAGAATTTGTTTTTTACACTTTTATTGCCGTCACACTTAATTAATAGTTCACATCTATAATCTTAATACACGCCTGACTAAAACTGTTATATTTCCGAATGTAATTACTGTCGTACGCTTACTTCGTATTCTGTAACTAACTTTACGACGCTAGAGATTCTGTAGAATTGTGTAATGTGTACCTCATGAATGCTTCCTTAGAACTGCCTGACGTGTAACTCGCGAGAGAGATTTCTTAGAACTGCGCGATACTTGCTTTTGACTCAAGAATTTATACTGCCTCACCCCGATATGCCTAAACATTATAATAGAACTGCTATTGGTTAATAAATCGCGTCTATTTTGTCAGCCAATCATAATTACAACACATATGCTCTAGGGAAGATATTTCCTCCATTTCTAAAGAAAGGCACGCTACCCTGACGTCATTTGTTTGTCTCTTCTAAGTGATAAACAACTCAACCCATCGCTTCATTGTTACCCACTCCTATTGTCAGTTTCAGTGAGGCCGTGTAAACTTATTTCCTAACAATGCTTATAGCTAACAAACATCTAAAATCATTGTCATACAATAATGTTAATTTACACTACAATCACTCTGGCATTCACAGTGTTGTGATATAAAATACTGCCTCAAGATTTCCCTTATTCTCTTAAGGCAACAATATGTTATTCGTCTCAATGGGCCCAAGACACCTTTTAGCATCAATATGAAGATCCAAGTTGTTTAAAACAACGTTAAAAGTTCCAAAAACACTTGCTCCTTGGATTTATTTAGAAAATAACTTCATTCTCTTCAGAGGCAACAGGCCGACTACTGCCACGGTTCAAAGGCATTATCACGCGTGAACAGGGATTGGATATATCCAAGGCAACAATCAAGAAATGTTTGCACTCCACCCGGTATTTGTTTTGTGATTTTGTAAGCTAATCAAATACCCCTAGAGCAAGACGGTAGGAATGCTTTCTTGAGATAAACTCAAGCGGAAAACTTGGTAACCGTATTTTGTTTGTAGGCGACGTTTTCATTGGTTCCCTTGACGAGAAAAAAAAAAGAAGGAAAAGTTATTGTGCCATTCGTTTTTATGATTTTTTAAAGGAAAGCAAAGTCATAAACTTCCTTCCAGACGGCTTGGTAGAAGCATGAAGTTTTGGTGGAATTGCGATATTTCTGGAAACACAAAACTTTCTCTGCACCGGTATCACGCGCACTTTATTACCCAAGGCCGGATGTAAAATACCAGTTTGCCAACGGCGGTTTTTTTTTATCAGGTAAGCAGAAATTTACTGCGCAGCAACAAGTAGTCCCAATATCGATATCGGATACGAAATTTATCGCCCCCCCCCATGAGTTGGTCGGTGTTTTTTTTGTAGAGAGTTGAGGATCTCTGTATGACATATGCTATATTTCATCCCTGACGAGAGTAATCTAGTTGCGTAATGTAGGCAAGTGGGATTAAGACCAACGCTTTGCTGACCGAGTGAGGTGGCGCCGCGGTTACGTGTGCGACTGGAGTCCTAGGTTCGATCCGCGGCCACCGCTCACTCTAATCCATGGGTTCTTCGTGGTTTCCCGGGGTCGGCAGGCGAATGCCTTCTCTACCATGATTTCCTTTCCATCATTTCCCTTCCTTCTCAGCTGTCAGATGTGTTTCTAGGTTTCGTGGCGTATGCCGGTGACAGATGGCGCGGATGCATGCTCAATGGAAAGAGTACTCCCCGTAGACACCAAAGGGCTGATTGTTTGGTGGGTCGGTCACCTCCCTCTCTCGGCGGCACCAGCAGTGGAACGGGTCTGAGAACTTGAAAATATTGGGGACTTCCGCGCGTCTCTGTGGCCTGTTTCCCTACGGCTGTAGCCTCCTGTGGTTCCCACACCTTATCCCTCCCTCCTGGAGGGTGGTACCCAGAATAGGTGTGCGAGGTGTCCCCCTCCGTTGAATAACTTACAGCTATACCTATAACTCTTTGCTGTAAAATAATTCAACTAGGGGTTTTCCTTCTCAAGTCGCCCCTTCGGTAACATGCAAGTAGAAAGTGGAAAAATATGAACTATTACATGGTACATTCTGTGCCAACATTTTTTGGAAAGTACAGATATGGACATTAAACATTCATGAAACTGCTAACCCTAGAGACGTCTAGGCAGAAAAGAAAGAAGTGAAGTGGTCTATCCGACTCCCACCTCCCAATAAATTCTTCTCCTCCACAAAAAGGAAACTTAGCTCACCTCCAGGGGTAGCGAGGTTCGGGGAGGGGTTCTGAGTTTGAATCTCGTTTGATGTGATTACTTTGGTTTACCCCTTTTCCAAGAAGAATGTCGGGTTACATTGTGCTAAAAGGGGTCAAATGACTTAAATTTCGCCCTTTTATTCGTTCACTGCCCGATATGACTACCAGTTAGCGGACCTTATAAAGATTACAAATCCTCAAGCAGTTAGAAGTTCGTATAGGTCAATGCTGTATCAATATTTTGCAGCATTGCAACGTTTCGTATATAAAAATCACAACTTCTGTGGTTTCCCTATAAAGTCTATTTACAAACACAATCCAGTTTTGCCAAATTGTATGACGAATGTATCGTTGGTAGGTAAAAAAAATTAATAGTTCTGTGAAAAACTAAAGTAGGCATTCAGAACCGGAACACAATTGCGCATGTAATAAACCAGCTGATACTACCCACACCCTCCTCGAAGGCTTCTGAAAAGGCTTAATTCGCCACTCTCACGTTTATATAAGATAATCTGCGCGTAGACTGGAGAAGATATGCAACAAATCTTTCCGGTGTGAAATAAGGTTAAGTATATCAAACTGCGTAAATAAATGTGATATTACTGGCTTATGCCGAGTGTCTCTATTCGAAGTTTATTAGATATTTCTTTTCGGTGAGAGTTGCCCTAATCACATTCACGGAATTAGAGAACTTAGTTTGTAGTATTATAATTTGTAATTTCAATATAATTAATCGCAAATATCTTAAAATGTACTAATATCAGCTGGTAGACACCTACTTTATGTTACAAAAATTTGTTTAATGTAATGGACTGCTATGGAAAATTAGAAGTTACTAGTACATTAATTTTTTGTGGCAACAATAAATTCTTATGTGCTAAATCCTCGAATCTCCACTCCCTATTATATCAGTTTACAATTAATATTTTACAACGGTCTATGTTTGTAAACATTGTTTCTAATATTTTATTATTGACTTAAGTTTAAAGAATTTTTTGTGTTTTAATTAATTTCTTGTAATTGAATTTAATCCGTGTTCAGACACTTTTCATTTACTACTTCATAAATATAAGTTCCTCTGTATGATCACATTTAATTCCTGTGGTTATAATCTCGGTTTTAGCTGATTTCTATAACTCGTTTAAGTAAAGGCGGGTTTTGCAGCCATGCAATTGTGTGCATGAAGTGTAGACTTGTTTTCGGTACAGAGTTTAATACCAGTGATTGTTGTCATTTTATCGATAAAAATCAGCTCTCTCGTCCAGCTTTAGCGAAGAAAACCACTTTTAGTTTTCATAAATATCTTTTCCACAAACGCACAAGAATTTCTAAAATAACCATATAAACCAAGAATTTATCACTCCATTTTGGCCAAAACATTCCTACTTTGCTTAATGGCTTGTAAATCATTATTAGTCCCCTCCCCATTGTCAGTTATTTTTCATCCCTTCAGAAATATACAGGTATTTAAATTCAGAGCAATGTTTCGAGATTCGTGTAGGGAAGAAAAAGAGAGAGGAGAGAGAAAGAGAAAAAAAGAGATAGTGATAGACTCTGGAAGTAATTTCCGAACCATGAACGAGCTCGAAAGCCATAGGTTGCCCTCCACGCTGAGAGAAGCTCCCAAATCTCCGGAAGAGTTGCGCTTCTGCTCACGTCCGCCCATTTCGGACAGCGGCCGGAACTTCCGCGTGCAAAGGAAGGCTACTTCCTGCACCGCTGAGTGCCAGACGGGTTCGTATCGGAAGGTCGTGTACCCGGTCTCTGGAACGGGACGGTGCGGCCTTGACCACATCGGAGATTCTAACACCGGCCGTAGAGGCAGGCTGTGGAGGTTACCATGGCAACGCAAACATTCACTGCTTGTAAACAATCAATCAGTTCTCTTTGCTTATTGAGTATTCATATTTCATGGATTTTAAATATTGAAGGTGTGGAATTCTGAACTTATCGAGCATGTGGAATTCGTACACATGTGGAAATATTAATAAGAATTGCTAGAGTTGAAATGAGTAGAGAACGCTTGTTTTCCCATATTTATTTGTATACGTATTTCTGAAGAATAATTCGATTATCGAGAAGAAAATAATGGACCTATATCTGCATACAGCTTGAATTTAAATGAGGTAATAATATGAACGCAACGCTGCATTACTTAACGCTGATGCTAATGTCATTATATTATAAGAAGTTGTTTTTGTGATTACTTCTCTGTGCATTAAAATTTTGTTAAGGCACACTTATAAAGTAGTAAGAGAATAAAGTTGTAGTGTCATTATAGAATAGTATACTAAATATTGTTCATTTGAAATACAGTCACTGTAAAAGATACGCCTAAATGGGAATCAAGCAATAAACAAGTCTTAAAAATTATCGAAGTGTGAATTATCAAGGGGCGATAAACTAAAATACAAATAAAATTTCGTTATAAATAAGTAAACTATTTAATTCAAAAGAGAAAGGTAAACTAATTCAAGTAGTTTGCTAAGTGCTTTTGTAGAATGCTATACTTTACTAAAATAGTAAGTAGACTTTCAACAGACTTGATTCCATAAATTATGTCTATTCTCTTTGGAACTTGGGGTTACTTATCTCAAAGTAACCTTATGTTGCTTTCTTTCTCAGCCACTTACTACAGCAACGTTTACACCTCACTGAGCTTGGGCTAATTCTTTCAGGTGCCTAATCGTACAAGGTTCATTGCTTGAATAGAAGGATATATTTCTGTTTACAATATCGGCGAATCTTAAGACCAAGTTGCAAAATGGATTTAGTTACGTTAGTTCAACCAAAGCTTTTGTTGCAACAACCTGAAATCTCCACAATGAACAAAGTTTATTGCTAGGAAAACAGTGCTTGAATATAATGGCCGTTTTCACAAGAAGTAGCACAAATGACACCATCAAATTTTATCTGAAAAATGTGGATAGAATTGGTGTCCGACTTTATCACGAGTACATTCCCACAAACTAGTGTATGAATAAGTTCTTCTTTTTCTTCTTCTAAAAAGCTATTTCCAGATCAAAGATCGAATCTTTCTATCTTGATAATGGTCGGCCAACATTTTGGAAGTTTTGTTTTAGAATATTCCTCTTAATATCCGATACATTTATAGAATCTGCTTAGTTTTATACTAATATTCTTCTGGCAGTAGGATAAATTGAATCCTATATAATTCAAATTGTTTACCTGATCTATTAGTTTATTATTAACAATTATTTTACATCTTTTGTGGTTTGTCCCAATAATGCCATTACTTTAGTTTCATTGGTGGAAATGTTCATAATAATTGTCTCTTGTGTTCATAATTAACGAGTTGAATGAGATTTGAAAATTCAGAAGCCCAAAATTCGACGACATCAAAGACTCTAGCACACCATTAAGAAAAGGAAGAATTAGCCTTCTGACTCAGGATAATAGAGCCGGATGTGTTTACTGTACGGATCAAAGGCTTTCTGACCAGCAGGCGGAGAGAATGCCAGCACATCCTGAACATAATGGTTTGTGCACAACTTTGTCAGATCCACAGTAAGTATGTCAGCTGCAGCTTTCATTCATGTCTTGCACAGGCTTATGGAATGTCGTTTGAAGTGGGACAGCGGCTGTAAAAAGAATTTCCGATTCAGAAAGCTGTACTTACAAGGTCTTTCAATGACCGCTTCTTGTAAGTCATTGTCATTTAGGCTGTAGTATCTCTCTTACCAAGACCATAGTTGGTTTCAAGAATTATAGATGGTTATTAAACCCAATCCAATCCCAATTGAAAACAGCTCAACGGTTTGGACAGTAGTTGCGTACGAATACGTTCTTTATTCGATTATTTTACATTTCTATGTAAACTTCAGTTAATAAATATTTCATTTTATTAATTTTATATGCTCTTTATCGCGCTATAATTATGTATTTCGTTGCTAGTAAAACCCGTTACTCTGCTGGCTTTATTGCACTACCTCCGCTCTCTGCGCAACTCATATGCTATGTGATATTTTGAAAACCTGTACTAAAACTGCCTATTTATGGAAGAAGAGACTGGAATTCTCTGTAGAGACATCTGTGTAGTGACCATTAAAAGTGAATAAGCAGTGTTATTATTGAACAGTGATTGGGGCACCATACACACAATCTCAAAAGTGGCTAAATAAACATGCGCAACGCCTAACGTGGAGTAGCTCACCACGTTAGTGATAATGAGCTTTTCCGGTTTGATAGCAGGTCTTTACTCATCAAGGGACACTTAGGTATTTTTCATTTCATACCTATATGTATGTGTCATATAGTCCTCGCGTTACAATTGGAAGAAGACGAAGTAGACCTACTACGGCTGTTAATTTTGCTTTTCAGACTAGATAATAGTCACAAACCTTCCAACTGAAATTAATACTAGGCATGTATTGACAAGTATTGGAGTGTCATTTTTGAGTTGGGTTTGTGCGTCATTGTGCGAAAAAGGGCACAATAAAGCAACGTTGCCATACCCCCGAAAGCAAATGAGACCTCCTGTCGTTCCAGTGACATAGTTCCATTTCCTCTGTCATTCACTTTTGGCTTTAGGATAGGGCTACTGTTAGCATCATTTACCTTTCCGAAACTTAAAATTGCCGAGACATTTTGGTAACAGTAATACAATAATTCATATAGGTATAAACATTTGTGGCAGTCTAAAAATCACGACACATGCTAAACGCTTTTATTTTTTGTTAGTTTTACGAAGTTTGGTCGTGTCGGCTTCGTTTTACAAACATCTGCATACAAAATTGTTACTTTGAACATGTATATAGACTATTATACTTTATTTAAGAATAGCATACTACTGTAACCTATATTTTTTAAACCGATACAGCTTGCGTAAAACGTCATGACACTCCATATGCGCAAGAGAGGAGAAATGCGAAGTGGTGAGAGTGGAGGGTGAGCAAGGGACTAGAAGTGATATCACAACTCTGAGCCAGTCAATTACACAGGCATTGTAAACAAATGTGTAAGCTAACAATATACCACTCATAGCAGGAGGAACACTGACCCCCACCTCTCTTATTATGCAAGTGGGCTAGTCAGGCTATTCAGGCTATTGCGCATCCACGCTTCAGGAGTAGGGGACTGTCACCAAGCTTTACACAAGCTGTACATTTTATGATTTATTTAACATTTAAAAGCTAGCGAAGGAAATTGGGACCCTTGTCCATCTATATGTGCATATACTTCCACCTTATCAATCGGTACACACTGATAGCTCAGATGCTTTCATTATTATTGATTGTGTGTATATTGATTGTGGCTAATTTTTCGCCAGCTACAGTATGACTTTGGCTTTTAGTATTTTAATTTATTTTTATCAGAGTAGCTCTAACAGCGACAGCGTATTGCTATGAGGTCAAAGAAATTAGCTCTGCTGATCTGGTGGAGATAATTTAAGCACTGAAAGCAACAACTATATTTTCTATAGTAGAGGATTAGAGAAAATTAGTTTGCAATGCTCTTATGATGCTAAGCTCTTTTGAAGGTATTATCAAGTTAACCAAGAATAGGCTTCGGACCAAATTAAATGTGCTGGAAAAGTAACAAGTAGTTTCGGTGTAGTCCCTTTCTTGAGGCTTTAGGTATTTGAACTATCTGAGCATTTTTGTAAAAGTTGTAACCGAAAGAACTGGAAATATTATGTAAAATTTAAAATATCATTTTGTTAATGCTTCCTGTTATATTAACTTAAAGCAGGAAGCAAATTTGCAATGTAGATTTCACAAACTATTTATAAATGTCAAATCTTTTGTTATTTCCAACGTATTTGGCACTTGATATATTCATTAGTTATTAAAGGAACATGCTAGTAGGCGTGTACAACAATTTAATTTAAATTCTTAAAGCAATAGACTACAGTTTTAGTCTAAGAGCCGGTAAGTGTAATTTTTAAGGGTAACTTAACGCATGGAATGGTATATTCTAGAAGTTATGAAACAAACACATCGGTAGCTTAATGACCTTTTGCACAATCGATAGCTGTTCATCGTAAATACTTGTTATTTTGAAGTTAGTTTGATCAGGATATGACAAGTCCTACGTCATACGATATTTGCTAAAGATTTTATTTGTTTATATTGTGTAATATAAAAGGGATTTCATAACCGTCGATCCATAAATACGACACTGACCTTAACACTAGAAGAACGCTTCCTTGTTGCGTGATTCACAAGGCGGCAACTTGTTAAGTCCGCTATCATCGTGAAAGAGGGTCAAGGAATTGTCGTAGACACTTTCCGGATGGCGCCTGCTTCTGATGCACAACTGCGCATAAGTGCACGTGACTTGAACTTGTGTTTTCTCGTGAACTAAGAATTTGCTTTTACGTCGTAAAGATAGGTCCGGTTTATGGCCCGCCATCAGAACTTTGTACCCAGATTAAATTGTGTTTTAATTGCAGAGATCGTAAATCAACATGGACTGCGCGCAATTAATGAATTTTGGGGCCACGTGTTTCACCCTCGTGATCACCAGATAAAACGGCATTAGGTTTAAATGTGGTAACTGGCATGCTCCACAATACTTTTATTGTACCTTTAAGGTGTATGTAATAACGTTGTATTCCGATTTAATTTGGATTGTTGCTTTGAGAGTTTTTATCGATTCCTTCTATAATATTCTTTTTACTTTCTCTACCACGTACCTAGTAGATAGAGAAGGTACTATATTTCAATCAAATGTTCATAATCGAGATTTCACCGGAAATGCATGTTTCGAGGCCTCCTGAATCCAAAACAAAAGGAGTTATATAAAAATGCATGTGCGCACGCACACATAGCATGGCTAAAAAAAACGGAAAAGTCAGATAATTACCAAACTAGACATTTAAGTTCAACATGTTCCAAAGATGTGTCACGAAGATTTTCAAGAAAATCCCACTCCACGTCCTTTTGTTATTTTTTATGTTTCGAAAAAAATGGCTCTAACGGTTTTGATTATAATTTATTTACATTGCAAATAAAATCTATATCTTGAATTTTCTTCATTTGGAAGGAATTTTGTATAATTGGTAAGCGATAAGAGTGAGATAAAAATGTACTACACAACAAAAGATGTAGATCTCTTTAAAACACACAGTTTATTTGCAATAACGTGTTTGTGGTTTGAAACGTTCAACACCCTGTCAGCTTTTCTAAAGTACCCTCACTATTTTGTTTCTCGCGATGTCACAAAAGAGAGTGGAAATTTAAGACCAGCATTTAAGGCCCACACATGACTAGGGTTATAAAAATACTGTTATAATACTGAATAATACGAAAATTAGACGTAAACTAATGCCTTCTATCCCGTATTATTGGCATTAATGGTTTAATTCACTGTTCCTGCGTAACATCTATGTATCGCGTTTGTATATATACTTCAGGCGACTCGTTTGCAGGTCTCGACTGTTCCTGACACTCGCGAACATTCTAGTAATTGTATCCGGAGTATTTGAGGCACGATATGATTAGAATTGCTTTAGTTGTCAAGCATCAAGTGTGATACAAAACATTAAGTTTTATGCGTTCTTTCTTTATCCATAGTCTCTAGTTCTGGAGGTCGGGGTCAAACCGAGGGCGATGGTTTTTATCGGGCGTAAAAATCCTTAGCATGGCTTCCTTCGGAAGGGAGTCCAATGTCGTAGATTTACGGCACATAAAAGAACCTCAAGCCTGATAAAGAGGCCACTAAGCTAAATTTCCGGTCTTTCACGTCCAATATAGAATGGGACGCTAATGACCACAGCAGTTAAAGATCGTACATAAATAAAACTCAGTTTAATTCTTTTTTCTTTATCTATTGTGTTGTAACACTTCAAATCGTCAACAAATGTTTTGTTAATTATTCTAAATTTTTGGGAACATTTGTGTATTATTCAAATGTGTAATTAAAACAACTATGCCTTTACTTTCAATTCACTTGGTTGACATAATGTACATTATGAAAGAAAAACGCCGTAATCGGAAATAGAGAATTTAGTGACCTTTACTTGCATTGAAATCACGAATCCTACCATGTATACCAATTATACCCCTTGCGTATTACACCTCGCCGCATCATTACACATAACTATTGTTTCGGCTTGCTCTAATCCCCTTGTACCTACAACGAAGGTAAACGACACTAAAAAGGTTTATCCCAAACATGAAGCAGAGCAGAATACAAGCTTTTGTAAAAATAGTTTATAGAACCAATATAAAAATAAAACGTAAATTGTAGAGAAAGTTATATGAATGTAACACAGAATTTTTTTCGTATTGTTACACTGACTTCTTAGAAACATTGCGGCATTTTTGAGAATTTATTCCCGTATACTTGTTGGAAGCAGTTCATTGTGTCAGGCAGATGGCGTTCTATATAATGCTGTATTGATTATGAATGGTGTATAATATGCAATGCGAACTAGGTTAATTGACAATGCACATAATCTGAAACCATATCGTGCTCAACTTGATGTAGATAACAGAGTCGCTGTTTATGAATAATATAATATCAAAGATATTTGTAAATTGTTAATCGGTACAGAGTCGTGTGAGTATTAAACATTAGGTACCTTTTTTGACTTGGGCTCATTACTTTAAAAAACATTATAACACTTCAGCAGAGAAATAAAATGTTATGGCGTTCAGAGGAAAACAAAAGTTCGAAAATAATTTTAAATAATGAAGTGCTAGGACAAGTTGGGAATTCTAGCTATCTGGGGTTCAAGGCAACACACAAAACAGTGAAAAAATAAACGATGCCTATTGTAAGTAAAGTTCAGTATATGTGCAGAATAATAAGCAACACCTTGAAAAGAAACCGAACACTCGAAGAAAAACAGATTTAAAATTCTCATTTCCTATTTTACTGAATGATTCGGAGACATGGACTATAAAAGAGGCATACGAACCAAATACAATCCGCAGAAATGAAATATCTCCGAACAATAAAAGGGCTTAGAAGATTATATCCATGTAAGAAAAGAATTAGGGATATTTTTGCTAAACAAAAAAATATTAACAAATGTAAAAAAATAGAAAAGCCATTTACAAAGAATAGATAATAGACTACTCCAATTCGAATATATATATATATATATATATATATATATATATATAGTTGCATGCTGGGTGGATGGCATAAAAGTTCACATAAAAATTAAAATAATTTCTAATACCCAGCACGTACATTGAGGGGACGTATACTTACTTTGCTGCGGAGGACCGAAACGTAGTGTGGAGGTTAAGAGGAAGGCGTGGGTTTTCACTGTACAAAATCCATAACACAAATCTACTCACACATTCCTAAATTTATTTCCGAGCCGTTTGGGTCCCTACGTTATTAAAAATGGAAGGTGGGAGGAGATGTCTGCCGATCCAAAGCCCGGATTACATGCGCGGTCCGTTACTCGCGAAATCCTGAGAGTGACGCTATCCCCCACTACTCGTGGCTAGCAAAGCTACCAGCCAGGAGTGACGTAAACAACAACGTGTCTGGTAATGGCAATGTAGAACAGTAATGTAACCCCCCAAATTATTAATACGCCGCAATAAATATATACATACATATATACATACTAAAAACAGGCTACAGAAATATAGGAAGGCCTGCAAAGTGATGGAAAGAAACATGAGACCGGAACAATAGATCTTTCCTAAACCATGAGGAGTTGATGATGATGATGATGATGATGATGATGATGATGATGATGATGAGTATCATATACACGGAGTTTACTCTTCATTTTGCATGTAACGCTGTGTAGCGTAGCTTTCAAGGCAAACATTTTATCTTGAATAAGTCAAAATCAGACAAACGTCATCTTCTAAAGGGAATATCTTTGAGCTGCTAATGGGTGGAGAAAATATTTTACTATCGCATTAGATGTTTGCGTTATTTTCAATAAAGTTTAATATTTCACATCCCAAGGATGTATCATTAAAAATAGGTTCTAATACTTTGACAAAGTATTTAAAGCATTAAAGGATCTGCAGTCATTATTATTCTGCAAAATATAATTCAGTTGAAACAAAAATATACCTGCCATTTTTATTTTCCACAGAATATACAAATTACATAGTAAAGTTTTCTCCTCTTGTATACAACTTGAAGTAGTTGATCCGGAAGGCTTAGTATATCAGCTGTGGACATTAGAGAAGGGAGTGAAGAAGGTTTATGAAGGTGCTAGTTTGTAAAACTAGACGAGCTTGTAAAGTCACGAACTGGGAAAGTTGCTAGTCCCCGTTAAATATCATGGCGACATCGAAACTCGGTTCCTAAGGGTAATTGGATAGACATGCGGTCCAGCAGGTGGTAGCACTATAGGCAGGTAGAGGCACTCTGATTAGATTACATCGTAATCTTATTTGTGAGAGAGATGCCCTATCGATTTCTACCCCATCATGTTCTGTAAAGGAACCCAAGTGCTGCCTGCCTTTGCTGATGGCTGCACCTTACTTTGAGAGATGGGGGAAATAGAGGAAATATCACAAGGGTTAGGTCTATGCAGACTTCGAGGCAAAATTAACTTACAGAATCCTTAATAATGTGGAACCGAATTCAATATTTTATAACTCAGCATCCATAAGTGCCAATTAAGCAAAAATTATGAGTAATGTAAATACACAAATTACAAAAATCTGATGTGTTACACTCACATGACTTTCTCTACTCTTGCACAAACTATTTTTACAAACGCTTATTCTCCATATGCTTCATGTTAATCGAGATATCGAGATGTTAATATTGCTGCTAACTTTCTTGTAGATGCAAGGCTTTAAGCAATAGATTGTATGATAACTAAAAATGAAATAATATCAAATATTTTAAGAACTGGTTGCTATGTGGAGTATTCTATTCTCTTTTCATTACCAGGACAAACAAATGAAAAACGAATTTGAGAAAAAGTACAAGTATTGCAAAAATTTAAAGGAATAACAAGCAATATCTCCAAAATGGTTCACTCAACAAAAAAATGTATATGACATAAATTGTGTATTTTAACGCGATCTACATCTTTGTGCAGTAAAAGTTTGTCTATCTCTTATTGTTTACCAGTTATGCAAAAGTCGTTCACAAAGAAGAATACTTTTGGAGACCTTCCCAGAAAATTTAAGATATACATTTTATTTGTCATGAAAATATCTTAAACATATGATAATTTAATCAAAATCGTTAGCCATATTTGAGAAAATTAAAATTTTCGAAAAAAGTTCCATGTAAAGGATAATCTCGGGTGGAGGGATTTTCTTGAAAACCTTCGTGTCGCATCTCTGGAAGATACTGAACCTAAATAACACGTTTGGTGTTTATCCGACCGTTCGTTTCTGAGTTATGCTATTCACAGACACACACACGGACATGTTTACAAAAATGCTTTTTTTGGATTCAGGGGGCCTCAAAACATATATTTCCGGTGAAATCTCGGTATCGAATTTTTGGGTGGAATACAATACTTCCCCTACTTACTATGCGTAGTAGGGAAAGTAAAAACGGACAATAGTCACGTAACATTAATATTTCGAAGTAGTTTTTGTCAGTATAAAATTATTTACAAGGTAAATTCCTCTTTGAGTATCTGCACGATATCTTCCAAACAATTGCATATAAAGAACCCCTTTATAATAACACTAGGATTTTTTATCATATTCCTACATAAATATTTTTAAAATATAAATATCTAACATTAACAAGCCTCTAGTGTATGTGGTTTCATACACATTAACCTGCAAAATTTCATTCCTGTATGTTTTAATAGCTTCTGAGGTAACATGAAAATTTGATAAAAACGAGGCTTACAAGAAATAAGCATTATAATAAAGACTGTGTATGACTTGAATGTTGAATTTAAAGTGTTTACATTTGTGAATACGTGTTCTGGAAGTTTATAAGATAATATTTTTTACTAATTAAAGAGCAAAGTACATTATGTAAAGAAAAATTGAAAAAGCCAATTTTATCCACAAAAGTAAATCACTACATTTCGAAAATATAAACTTTTTGTTCAGAACTAAAGCGAGGATACATTATTTTGTTGGAAGGTTCGTATGTAAAAAAAAATCTGATGTGTTACACTCACATGACTTTCTCTACTCTTGTACAAACTATTTTTACAAACGCTTATTCTCCATCTACTTCATGTTAATCAAGATAAACTTTTGCAGACTCTATCTTATTGCTAATTTTCTTGTAGATGTAAGGGGAATACATATTTACAAGGGCAATATAGAAATACAGTAGCTTTTAAGCACATACATATCTCTTAATAGCTGGTTGCTAGGTGCAGCACCATTCCCTTTGCCACAGATTAATACTCTTTGCATATCCAAGACAAAAAAAAATGAAAAATGAATTCCCATTTGAGAAAATAAGTATTGAAAAATTTAAGGGAATAACAAGCAATATCTCGAAAACGGTTCACTCAACAAAAAAAATGTATATGACATAAATTGTGTATTTTAACGCGGTCTACATTTTTTGTGTAGTAAACTGTTGTCTATCTCTTATGGTTTACCAGTTATGCAAAAGTCGTTCACAGTGAAGAATACTTTTGGAGGCATTCCCAGAAAATTCAAGATATACATTTTATTTTTCATGAAAATATCTTAAACATATGATATTTTAATCAAACTCGTTGGAGCCATTTTTGAGAAAATTAAAATTTTCGAAAAATCTTCCATGTAAAGGATAATCTGGGGTGGGGGGATTTTCTTGAAAACCTTCGTGTCGCATCTCTGGAAGATACTGAACCTAAATACCAAGTTTGGTGTTTATCCGACTGTTCGTTTCTGAGTTATGCTGTTTACAGATAGAGACACACAGACACACACGGACATGTTTCCAAAAATTATTTTTTTGGATTCAGGGGGTCTCAAAACATGTATTTCCGGTGAAATCTCGGTATCGAATTTTTAGGTGGAATACAATACTTCCCCTACTTATTATACGTAGTAGAGGAAGTAAAAAGGATAGTTTCGAAAGAAATATATAAAATAAGACAAATTTTCTTTTACATAGTTGGATTTGGGGGAGTACATGATTTGGATTAGTCATACATTAATTTACATACACATTTACAGTTAGGTAAGGTTCTGCATCAATTTTAGTGCCGCAAATGGACTTTAATTTTGCTGGCAATCCGTATATATTGTTTAAAATATGAATATATTGGAACATAATTATGCTTAGAAACACTGCCGAATTTTCCGGCTTTTATCGATAATTTCTCAGGCACTGAAACTTTATTTATTTCGACAATTTAACTACAAAATTAAATAAGTAAAGATAACGACAGAAACAAATTAAATAGATACATTCACAGGTTGGTTACGAATAACCTGTGTTCATTTCTTCCGCTATTAGTTTCTCTTTTGTTATCTGGTTTGTAACTGTTCAGCTGTTTATTCATTTTATCGTATTTCTTATGGAAAAAATCTGATGTGTTACACTCACATGACTTTCTCTACTCTTGTACAAAGTATTTTTACAAACGCTTATTCTCCATCTAGTTCATGTTAATCGAGATAAACGTTTGCAAACTCCATCTTATTGCTAATTTTCTTGTAGATGTAGGGGAAAATATATTTACAAGGGCAATATAGAAAAACAGTAGCCTTTAAGCACATATATATCTCTTAGTAGCTGGTTGCTAGGTGCAGCACCATTCCCTTTGCCACAGATTATAACTCTTTGCATATCCAAGACAAAAAAATCTGATGTGTTACACTCACATGACTTTCTCTACTCTTGTACAAACTATTATTACAAACGCCTATTCTCCATATGCTTCATGTTAATCGAGATATCGAGATGTCAATCTTATTGGTAATCTTCTTGTAGATGCAAGGGAAATATGGTAGCTTTTAAGCGATAGTCAAATATTTTAACGCTGGTTGCTATGTGGCGCATTCCATTCTCTTTGCATGTCCAGGACATAAAAAAAAATCTGATGTGTTACACTCACATGACTTTCTCTACTCTTGTACAATCTAATTTTACAAACGCCTATTCTCCATATGCTTCATGTTAATCGAGATATCGAGATGTCAATCTTATTGGTAATTTTCTTGTAGATGCAAGGGAAATATGGTAGCTTTTAAGCGATAGTCAAATATTTTAACGCTGGTTGCTATGTGGAGCATTCCATTCTCTTTGCATGTCCAGGACATAAAAAAATGAATAACGCATTTGAGAAAAAGTATAAGTATTGGAAAATTTAAGGAAATAACAAGCAATATCTCGAAAACGGTTCACTCAACAAAAGAAATGTATATGACATAAGTTGAGTATTTTAACGCGATCTACATTTTTTGTGTAGTAAAATTTTGTCTATCTCTTATGGTTTACCAGTTATGCAAAAGTCGTTCACAATGAAGAATACCTTTGGAGACATTCCCAGAAAATTCGAGATATACATTTCATTTCTCATGATATTATCTTAAACATATGATATTTTAATCAAAATCGTTAGAGCCATTTTTGAGAAAATTAAAATTTTCGAAAAATGTTCCATGTAAAGGGTAGTCTGGGGTGGGGGGATTTTCTTGAAAACCTTCGTGTCGCATCTCTGGAAGATACTGAACCTAAATACCAAGTTTGGTGCTTATCCGACTGTTCGTTTTTGACTTATGCTGTTCACAGACACACAGACACACAGACACACACACACACACACAGACACACACACACACACAGACACACACACGGACATGTTTCCAAAAATGCTTTTTTTGGATTCAGGAGGTCTCAAAACATATATTTCCGGCGAAATCTCGGTATCGAATTTTTGGGTGGAATGCAATACTTCCCCTACTTACTGTACGTAGTAGAGAAAGTAAAAATGAATAACGAATTTGAGAAAAAGTATAAGTATTGGAAAATTTAAGGAAATAACAAGCAATATCTCGAAAACGGTTCACTCAACAAAAGAAATGTATATGACATAAGTTGTGTATTTTAACGCGATCTACATTTTTTGTGTAGTAAAATTTTGTCTATCTCTTATGGTTTACCAGTTATGCAAAAGTCGTCCACAATGAAGAATACGTTTGGAGACATTCCCAGAAAATTCGAGATATACATTTCATTTCTCATGACATTATCTTAAACGTATGATATTTTCATAAAAATCGTTAGAGCCATTTTTGAGAAAATTAAAATTTTCGAAAAATCTTCCATGTAAAGGGTAGTCTGGAGTGGGGGGATTTTCTTGAAAACCTTCGTGTCGCATCTCTGGAAGATACTGAACCTAAATACCAAGTTTGGTGTTTATCCGACTGTTCGTTTTTGAGTTATGCTGTTCACAGACACACAGACAGACACACACACGGACATGTTTCCAAAAATGCTTTTTTTGGATTCAGGAGGTCTCAAAACATGTATTTCCGGTGAAATCTCGGTATCGAATTTTTGGGTGGAATGCAATACTTCCCCTACTTACTATACGTAGTAGAGAAAGTAAAAAATGAATAACGAATTCCCATTTGAGAAAATAAGTATTGAAAAATTTAAGGGAATAACAAGCAATATCTCGAAAATGGTTCACTCAACAAAAAAACTGTATATGATATAAATTGTGTATTTTAACGCGATCTACATTTTCTGTGTAGTAACATTTTGTCTATCTCTTATGGTTTACCAGTTATGCAAAAGTCGTTCACAATAAAGAATACTTTTGGAGACATTCCCAGGAAATTCAAGATATACATTTTATTTGTCATAAAAATATGTTAAACATACGATATTTTAATCAAAATCGTTAGAGCCATTTTTGAGAAAATTAAAATTTTCGAAAAATCTTCCATGTAAAGGGTACTCTGGAGTGGGGGGATTTTCTTGAAAACCTTCGTGTCGCATCCTTGGAAGATACTGAGCCCAAATACCACGTTTGGTGTTTATCCGACTGTTCGTTTCTGAGTTATGCTGTTCACAGACACACAGACAGACAGACACACAGACGGACATGTTTCCAAAAATGCTTTTTTTGGATTCAGGGGGTCTCAAAACATGTATTTCCGGTGAAATCTCGGTATCGAAATTTTGGGTGGAGTACAATACTTCCCCTACTTACTATACGTAGTAGAGAAAGTAAAAAGGTTCCAAATCAAGTGAGATGAAATGAAAGGGCACAACTTATTAGTGCTCAATTATGTATATGTATGCATCTAATTTATCCGTAGCTTCATTTACTGCATTGTTTTATTTTTCCTTAGGAATAACCTAAACACTAACAAAGATGTTCCATTGCGCTGTTAAGATGGGTTCAAGTGCACGTAGGTGCAATAAAATGAAAGCATGAAACGAAAACAATAAAATGGCGATTGACAGCTTTGGTTGGATAAAATTACTGATACATACCGAACTGTTCTCTGATTGGTCAAATAAATATTGCTATAGAATTAAATCTTTACACGTTAGTTATCATTATCAAGGTGTACAACTTGCAATTCCTTTTTTTTCATTCGAAGTATAAGCCACTACTTGAGCTATTAAATATACACACAATGTAGTAAATTCCAACAGTAATTATCTTGGTACTCGAAAGGGATTATTAGTTTAAGCATGATTTCTCGAGCTTAATTTCGTAAAATCTTTAATGATAACACTGTGCGGGTGTCTCCCCCTCCCCTTTCTTAACCTACACAAAGCATCTTTCAGATTAAAGATTTGCATTTATTAAAAGGTAGCATTACTAAGCACGCTGTTAAAACCCCTTCAAAGAAATCCTTTTGCTGCGTCTTTGTTTTCACTTAACTGACAGTCGTATGTCTAGAATAAAATGCTACGTATAATTACAGAAATGCGCTCAATGTAAACCCTGGCAAGAAACAAGAAATTACGGCAAGAGGCTGTTTTATTTGTTACAAAAGAGAGGGAAAAAAATGCTATAAAATAAAACAAAGATGAGGATGGTAGTAGAGAGACTGATTAGGGGGATTACAGATCCTAAAATGCGGAAAAGAACGGCGCCAACATTTCATGCTCTCAAAGAAATGAAATGAAAGAAATAAAATCTTGAGAAATAATTCTGCAAGCCTTTTATTGCTTCTTTTACTACAATTGCGTACAAAATGAGAAGTACTTGGTGAGAATGGACAAAATATCTCCTCTACAAAAGAAAATTTATGTTGCAAATGGGGGAAAAAAACGGGAATAAGCTCAGGTTTAAGAGGCCGTTGAAAAAAAATGGAACGAAATGAAGCTATTGTTGAGAATGTATAAATGTGTACTTGGATCCTGTAAATCTTAAATAACATACACCTATTCATTACAAATTACTATTTATTTTACATCGGAATTTAACAGTTAAATGCTTAATTTTGTACAAAACATTAAAATACTCTCACCGTTGCTCACTTATCTTTTTCTGGGTTTATGTACTAAATGGTGACACAAATAGGTAATCAAAAAGCAGATATAATGCATTATACTGCGCAAATATTTAAGCAGACATTTGTACATATGTGCTTAACACATGTGTTTAATGTTAATACAGTGAATCAATTGCTGTTTGATTATATACTGCAGAAATGTATGCCTTCCTTTAGCCCAGGCAGCCAACTGGAACTACAAAAGCATTAACACTACTGTCTTCCGTGTACTTACATAATCATTGTTACCTCAAGACTTTACGTGAGCTCTATGATAGTTTTAATTCCAATTTATATAAAATTTTCTGTAGTCAAAGTGGATCAGTGGGTTACTCATCAAAGCAAGTGCTTTTTAAACCAAACGATGCTTTAAAAGTCAAATTGGTATTTGCTTAAAGGAATTGTCCCACAAAATGCTTGCATCAAGTTCTCTTTTACTGCAAATATTAAACCATAAGTTGATTCGTTATATTAATTGTTCAACAAAATATTTTAAAAATCTTTCGTTTGTGTCATAAGACAAATCTAAAAGATGTGATCGTATTTACAAGAAACGTTTGTGTGTGTGTGTGTTTGTGTGTTTGCTTATCTAGTTATAGAAAGTAGTACATTTAAATTCGGAAATACTTGTTTTTAAGCACCTATATCTGAAAAAACTATTATAAAGGAGGAATAACATAACTTAAAGTATATTTCATATAAATATCAAAATTAGCCCCTTTATGGTTGCAAAGTTAATGTTATCATAAAAATCTCCGACTCCAAGCAATCCTTTACATGGAAAATATTTATTTTCTTCTCACATTTTATTAAAGTAGGATATTAGGGTTTAAAGAAAATAGGAAAATTCTTATTTTGTAGGAATTGATAAGCACATTAAAATAACTTTTTAATTGGCGCATATTGATAGCTAATACGTTTTTACACAGAGTTCATCCACACAAGATGTGTCTTGAGTGAAATACTTTGTAGTGAAAGCAATAAATATCACATTGAAGAATTTAAAACATTTGTGCCAAAACAAGCCAGACTTCAATAAACAGGACTCCAGAATCACCTTTAAATATTTCACATTAAAAGAAGGGAAAATTCCCGTTTTAATATCCAGAAATAAAAATCTATATTATTCTTTTATGTTCTAGAATACTCTTAAGATTTTTAATTTTATTATTTATAATGTTTTGAAAACATTTTTACAAATTTATTTTTATTGACGTGTAATTTAAGTTTAGGCAGAAATAAATTTGTGGAGTCACAAAAACTAAGGTGTTAATAAGGAACTTTAGTAAAATCATTGATAATTCCTGATTTTGAAACATTTTGCTGTCAGTTTAAAACCCATCTTCACCGTAATTTCAGGTATTATTTCCAGAGCATTTTCCTAACTAAATCCATGTAAAACTATAAATACTCACGAAAAAAAGATTAAAATCGGTACAATTTCCAATGAAACATAAATTTAAAAGTTTTTAAAAAGCTATGTATGTGCATATTAAAATTTATAATTTTTTTCAAATGAAGACAAATATTTTCTGAAATCGCTGTTTTAAGTACATAGTCGATGGAGTAGTTTTCCATTGTGATATCTTTTAAAACTCACTTGGCTTTTTTAATTCGATATTTGTTAGTGTCATACTAGCCTCTCTCCTCGTCTTGAATTAAAACTGAAGCTTTTGCTGGACATTATTATCCGTGTGCTTGCATGCTCTTCCTGTTTGGCCCCTTGAGAGTAGGCTAGCTGGCGTTATGCTGGTAGCTAACTGACAAGGGGCGAAGTTGATGAAGCGTGGAGAGATCGGCGTGGCAGCAGAGTAGTCGCGGCTCAACCCTTCATCGAATCGCATCGCGCCAGTCACTTGTCTAATGAGTCGGCGCTCCCTCCGACTGTAATTAATCTTCATTGTTTCTTCGTTAGAGAAATGCTCCGTAAGCCGGCTCTGCTATTCATCCTTCCTTCCGGAACGTGAGAGAGAGTAAAAAAAGAATGCTATCGAGCATATTTTTCCTTGTCTCTTTCAGAAGCCTGTGATGTAACCTTCCTGCCGGAACCCTGGATGCACGACCTTCTAAGAGTTTTGTCATTTTTAATAAAGGGCACTGCTGCTTCGTCATAACTTGCAAATATTATGAAAATTTTTGATGTAAAGAAGACTCTCACTGCCTATTTCATAATGAATCTACAAACTATTTATATAAAATATTAATTTTGCCTCCCCTTCATTTTAATCACATTAAGCAGTTGTCTAGAAATAATTTCCTATGCCAGATGTTTTACTGTAGGAGTTGCTTGAATATTAGTAATCACGGCCCTCTGTAGTTTTCTTAAGTGATACAATGAGTAATTTTGAAATCGATATACTCTTGCGAGCGACGTATTCTCGAGAGAATTGTCTAACGAAGTTAAAAGTTCAGGAGATGCATTTATTAGGACTCAATTAATTAAATATATATATATATATATATTAGTTCAGTTCTGTTTATAATCTCACCGAGAAACTTTGTTTAAAAACAAGAACTATCGCACGACATTGAGCTCATACTAACTTAAGGAATAAGAACATACCTAACCTCAAAACAAGGCGAAGCAAAAACCTTACAGTTCTAAAGTAAAATACATAGGTTTTAAACTACATACAGATTAGTCATAAAGTTGTATAGCGACTAACTAAAATTAACTACAAAACCAATTCTCCAACTTGATTATAATAATTAAAGAAGGTAGGTTGATACTTTCATTAACTTTCCGCTTCGGAAGCGATAGTGTAAAAGTTCAAATTTTCAGTGAATCATGACTGTGATTTATTGACACTTGACACATGTTATATGTGATAGCTCCATATTTGATAGTCAACTATGTGGGAACAATTGAAATGAGATATAGCACTCGATGCTCAACTGCAATTTTCAGTAGTTCGTAGCTGTTAAACTAAAATAAATTTTATTTTCTGTATGTAAAATAATTAAATAAAAGTAACTAATAATACATAGCAAGCATTAATAATACTTATGGAACACTGCTCAAGAAATAGTATACAAATTTAAAAACGAAAACTAAATCTCTTAGATAAGAACCTAAATTTTAATGACACATGGTGAAACTTAAATGGTTGAAATCTGGCATCCGTTATGAACATCCATGGATGTTAAACCCTCCAAGATAAAATAAAACGATCTACGAAAACGTATCTGATTTTTCTCGAGTCAAAAGTCTTTGATATGTTCATTTGAGTCGCAGCGTCTAAACTAAAGGACTAATTTGAAAAATGTGATAGGAATAAACTAGGCATTTTGATAATGTCTTCGTTTGCCGAGACAAAGGAATACGCAACGTGCATAACACCATGTAGCAGTAGGCAGAATCAGGCGAGTGTTGCCCAGAAGAGAAGTGGGAAAGGGGTCGCCTTTTTTGTTTAAAAAAGTAAATAAACTTCAACGAAAAAAGGCTTAAACCTCCACAGTATTCTAAATTGTGGAGGTTTAAGTCGTAAAAAGCATGATTGTCAAATTACCACAGTAAGAGAGAGAGAGCGAGAGAGAGAGAGCGAAATGCACAGATTTTCGAGAGTTTCCGTTATTAAAGTCATAAACTAATTTATATTCATACACACACTATCATATTAGAGGCTGAGATCAAATTAGCTGTGCTGATAACCAATCCATACATTTTTTTCTAGAGCTCATGAGAAGTGAAATATTGGAAACTTCAAGTTTCTGAACATATTACCTCAAATGTGCACAACATAAAACTTTTCGTAAACCCTAATATTTTACGTAAATGTCACTAAAATAAAAGGGCCTGTCATGTTACAGGCAACTATATGTTTTGTTTGTCATATTATTGTCATAAACGTAGAAATTTTTGTGAAGTTAAAAAAACAGTGACGAAGTATTAAGTTAATTATGAAAATTCTCTGAAAATGTTCGCCTTGCATCTTTTGCAGACAACGGGACTTTTCATACAGTATTCATACAGCGTTTCTCTTTTTTAGCTGTGCAGTGCATATAGAAATGCAGATAAAGTTACTAAAACAGAACGAGAAACGCTGCTGAATGAAATCGTATACGGGAATGGCAAATATTCTAATTGGTTAAAAACAAACACTCTATTGCGGTAATAACAACTCAGCTTTTGGGGTGTTTTTTTCGACAATTCTTTTGGAGGAATAAAAAGGTTATGTGATTATTTATGCAGCAATATTTTATGGTAAATAACAAGTATGGCAGCATTTTAATAATTAAATTCATGGGTTCCTTTTCAATTTTAAATATGCTCAGAAATTCATTTTAACTCACTTGTAGCGTTTTCTCCCCTTTCTTTCTTCATCGCCTGCTCTCATCCTGCTGCGTGTTATTTTTTAACAGTGCTCGTCGTCGGCGCCTTCCGTTTTCTCTTCATTTTCTACTTGTTCCGCCTCCCCGACTCTTTTTCGCCGCGTACGTGTATAAAGAAGGGAGTTAATTTGGGAGGAGTACCTCTCCGCTATTATTTTTAAATTGAGCACCCTATTCTCTCGCCTCGAGCCATTGCGAAGCGCCTGTCTGCACAGTGTTTGAGCACTGAACCTATGTTACCACGGTTGTTGAGTCTTGCTGCACATTTCAGCACTTCCACTGTGTTTGTTAATTGAGGACATGGACCAAACTTCAGCTTCGTGCTCAAATGCTCTCTCTGTGTATGTGGAATCAATATTGGCACATTACTACAGTCCAGTTCGTACGGTCCCAAGTTTACCCAATGCGTTTAAATTTCAGAATCAAGTAAACCCTACCGTTAGATTTTTGTCTGTGTTAATGACGCACCAAATCAGAAAACTGCTTACACAAGACGCAGTGTTTAACAGCAAAAGTGGTTTGCTAGGTTAATGATGCACAACATTGGTGGCGTAACTCTTTTCGAGATTAGAACACGCATCATTAACTGGCCGGTAATCTAATTTGTTTCATACTATCCGAATGTCAAATGTTTACGCTCTTCAAAATTGTTCGGAAAAAAATTGAGTTTTATGTATAGACGCTCTTTAACTTCAGTGCTCCTTACGTCCCATTCTATATTGGGCGTGAAAGAGCAGTCATTTTGCTCGGAGGCCTCTTTATCAGGCTTGAGGTTCTTTTACGTGCCGTAAATCTACGACATGGGACCACCAGCTTTTCTTCCCTTCCGAAGCAAGCCATGCTAACGATTTTTACGCCCGAAAAAATTCCTCGCTTTCCGCCGGGTTTGAACCCGCCACCTCGGAAACTAGAAGCTAGCATGGTAACCACTACACCACGGAGGACGGCATTGTTCGGAAAGGTTTCAGTGCAGTAATAATATACTGGACACAACTTGTACCAACATAATTACATACCCTAAGCTAAATTTTATAGAGCTCTAGCTGTTCCACTACTGGAAGTAAGATTTGGACGCTAAATAGAGATAGAAAAAGGAAAATCGAATCTGCAGAGATGGGATTTTTAAGACGAATACTGGAATATACTCTGGGATCACAAGTACAAAACGGAACAAGTGAACAATTCAAACCTATAAATTACAAGAAAAAAATGATTCATTTAAAGAATGGATTTAAATAGATTAACAAAAAAGTATTTCTTTACACTCCACGAGGTAAAAGATTAATAGTAAGATCAACACCACGTTGGGAAGAAAATCTTTGGGCGAACGGATATAAAGTCTGTCCTTTGAGGTAAAAGAAGAATAATAAAATCCTAAACCAAATAATATACTACACAAAAAATAATATCCTTATAAGAAAAGTTAATGCACAAGTCAATAGTGCATTCTCGTTTCATAAAAAGCATTTAAACTTTTTGACTACATCACAAACGCAACATGTAGGCTAACATAACACGTTCGTCCACTTCTACCAGTCATTACACAATATCTAAACACAAAATTGTGCATAGTCATTTTTATATCTTTATGGCTCCTTTAGATCTTGCTAAAATATTTTAACTTGCTGCCATGAATAATCAATATTGTCGACTTGATTTTTTTACCTCGATTTCGGGACCAAGAACGGAGCACAACAATGTGTTCACTTTTATTTACATATTTCGGCATAGAATAAAAAATATTACGTTGCAAAGTAGGAATGTATTTTACGTATTCATTTCGAAATTCAGTCATTAAACCAACAATGGAAAGCATTATTTCTAAGTTTCGAACTTGAATTTCATACTATAGCTATAGAAACAGTTCTTTTTTCTGGAAATAGCCTAATTTATTCATCGTATCAGTACATTTAACATAATGTGAACTTAGGTAAATGTAGTATTTTTAAGCTATTAATTTGTAATTTGTGAATATAAACTAAGTATCTCTCAAATGTATTTGTGTGAGACAGATATTTTAACCTTTTATTTTATTTAGCTACAGTAAGCCCTATCTGTATCAAAATGAGATTCATTTTAGTATCAATTTTCATTTAGATAGTTATCGGTGAACATATTAATGGCATTCATAAATTCATTCATTGTCTTAGTTTCACATCGAGCTCATCACTGAAATCAAACATTTTAATTGAAACATTAATTGAAAACTACAGATGAGCAATGAAAAAAAACAACAAACAAGCAAACTTCCATTTATTCATTTTCATACGATTTTCATAGTTACGGCGACAGTGTTTTGTTTCCCAGCATTGCAAGCCATAGAGTTGATACTTCCATAATGCCAGTACCGTAACGTTCCAGCATTTCTGTATACGTATGTATATGGCTTGTTTCTATTTTCCCATTATCCTTCTTCTAATTCCCTCTTCGAACTACGTATTTCTTAATACCAAGATTTCTTTGTTTTCTCTGTTCCATCAAGAGCATTTGTGTCTTGTTTCTAGCACAGAATCTGCTTGCTGTTTTCACAGTTTTATAAAACGGTTCTCCAACAATATTAAAGTGCACAAAGAATAAAACTTATGTTGATAAACGAATTGTTTTCTTTAAGGGAGATTTCCAAATCGCCATATACATGCGTAGCCTACATTTGAATAATAAAATCCTACGGTTATCTTGTTTCGAAACTTAATAAAACATGTCAGTTTATATTTACAACTTCGTAAAAGTTTCTCTATCCACTACTATTTATTGTATATACATGTATATATACATGTATGTTAGCAGAAATGATATGCACATTTGTATGAATTCACAGTCAATTGCTTGTGTATATTCCGGTCTTGATATTACATAATCATTATCTCAGGATAAACAAAGCAACGCGTGCTGCTAAAAATGCTGGAAAAGTCAAAAGAAGAATAGCGAATATTTTGGAAATTGCTAAGGCTACGAAACACTTTGACACTAGTTGTGTATTTTAACAAGCTGTGCATCTTCCTGAAGTAAGTTTGTCTACCCTCATGCTTTCACAGTTATAGAAAATGTAATAAGAATAAATAGAATTTCACAGTCTATTACAAACAATAAACAAAATACATTTCATTGTCATGTTGATATATCAAACATGATATTTTAAACAGTATTACTGCAGCCATTTTGAGAAAATGCATGAAAATAATGGATTTTTTTTTCATGTAAAAGTTAGTTTGAGGGGGAGAATTCTCTTTGAAAATATTCCCTGGCATGCATAAAAAGTGTCCAAAGTATGTATTTTGTGTTCATCTGAGTTATGTTGTTCACAGACACGTGCGCTGCTATCGTGTCATTTTCTAAATCTTACGTCATTTTGGATTTGGGAGCCTCAAGGCTTTCATTTCCAGTGAAATTTCGATATCGACATTTTGAATGGCATATGGTGCTTCCCTAAAATAGAGAGAGTAAAAGTCCAGCTATTTCTGCATTTACCTGGAGAATAACGTTTTATTTTTACAACATAGTAAATGTTAAAATAACGTAATTGAGTGCAAATGGAAAACGTAACCTTTGCTTTGTCAGTCACACAATGGACCTCTAGCTTGTGGCCTTTCTCTAAAAGGACACATTGTTACATCCCCCGAAATAATATCCGTTTCAGTGAAATGAATATCATACATAATAATACAAAATCATGTGCATTTAGATGCAGTCCCATTTTGGTATGCCATTGTGTTTGATCAGAATATGATGGCTTTCATTAAATTACAAATAACAGTACAACGGAATAAATAAAAAATAATAAAAAAACAGGTTTCAATTTGTTGATGACTGAAATGCCCATGAATAGAATTCATTCTTGTTTTTATTTTATTTCCTTTCTTTGTTTTCCAGCATGTGTTTTGTTGATTAATATTCGTAGCTTTATTGGTAGGTTTTAATGAAATTGTCGGTAGTGCGTTTTTTATTCATAAGCTGTCGTTAAAAAAAGAAGAGCCAACGTTCTTTTTATTATATTTTTTTCACTTGACAGTTTAGAGTGACTGTCATATAAAAAAGCATATATACACACGTAGTGAGAATAAAGCACAAGAATAAATAAAACTGTCAGGAACACAGTATTAAAAAAATCTGTTGAGGCGCGGTCACAGACTTTTTCTACCCCTATTTATTTTATAAATTAATATAAAAACTTATTTATCTACTTCGTGTTAATCGTATGATATGAAAATTCAGATTTTATAGGATGAGACAACACTCAGATAAGAAAAAAATATTACGTGTAGTACCCACATGACTTTCTCTTACACTCTATTCTTCTTACAAACTATTCTTGTTGAAGCAGACCTTCATTACTCGCTCAGACATTTCTTGTATGTATAAGAAGAATACGGTAAGTCAAAGAATAGTCAAATGTTTTAAAAGCGGTCGCTATGTGATGGCTTTGAAATTCTGTTGTCTTTGTATGAACACGAAAAAGAAAGCAAGAAGAATAGGAAAAAATAACAAGAAGATCTCGAAATCGTTAACGCCACAACAAATTTTATTTGACATAAATTGTATGTTTTAACAAGATCTACAGCTTATTTGCCTAAGATTGTGTAAGATTTTATCCGTCTCTTACGGTTTACCTGTTATACAAAAATCTTTCACAGGCTCTTCCCAGAAAATTCAAAGTATACATTCTACTTCTCATGAAAAGAGCTTAAAATATCTGATGTGTTACACTCACATGACTTTCTCTACTCTTATACAAACTATTTTTACAAACGCTTACTCTCCATATGCTTCATGTTAATCGAGATATCGAGATGTTAATCTTATTGCTAATTTTCTTGTAGATGCAAGGGAATTGGTAGGCTTTAAGCGATAGTCAAATATTTTAAGATCTGGTTGCTATGTGGAGTATTCCATTCCCTTTGCATTACCAGGACAAAAAAAATGAATAACGAATTCCCATTTGAGGAAAAGTATGTATTGAAAACTTTAAGGGAATAACAAGCAATATCTCGAAAATGGTTCAATCAACAAAAAAACTGTATATGACATAAATTGTGTATTTTAACGCGATCTACATTTTTTGTGCAGTAAAATTTTCTCTATCTCTTATGGTTTACCAGTTATGCAAAAGTCGTTCACAATGAAGAATACTTTTTGAGACATTCCCAGAAAATTCGAGATATACAATTCATTTGCCTTAAAAATGTCTTAAACTTGTGGTATTTTATTCAAAATTGTTAGAGCCACTTTTGATACAATTAAAATTTTCGAAAAATGTCCCATGTGAAGGGTAGTCTGGGGTGGGGGGATTTTCTTGAAAACCTTCGTGTCGCATCTCTGGAAGATACTGAACCTAAATACCAAGTTTGGTGTTTATCGGACTGTTCGTTTCTGAGTTGTGCTGTTCACACACACACACACACACACACACACACACACACACACACGGACATGTTTCCAAAAGTGCTTTATATGCATTCAGTCCATCTCAAAACATGTATTTCCGGTGAAATCTCGGTATCGAATTTTTGGGTGGAATATAATACTTCCCCTACTTACTATACGTTGTAGAGAACGTAATAGTGGTATTTTAATCAAAATCGTTACAGCCATGTTTGAGAAAATCAAATATAACGAAAATTTATCCATGTAGAGGTTAGTTTGGTGGGGGGGGGATTTTCCTCAAAATCGTAACGTCGAGTCGTATTCTTGGAAGGATTACATATCAAGTTTCGTATTTAACGGAGTTTTCGTTTTTGAGTTATGCTGTTCTCACACATACACACACATGAAACTTTTCTAAAAATACTTTTATGGGTTGAGGGGACTTCACGAAATGTATTTTCGGTGAAATCATGACAGCGAATGTTTTGGTAGAGTGCAATACTTCCTCCATTTAGCATAAATACATAGTGGAGAAAATAAAAATATGTGGATATAATACTATCCATAATATTACATACTCTTTGTATTAAGTATTAAAGAGATAACGAGAGAGAGAGAGAGAGAGAGAGAGAGAGAAATGGGAGGAAATACAGTTTCAAAAGTACACTGCTTAAAACCATTGAAGCAAATGTAAACCAGCAACATTGAATATTTAAGAAACTGTTACTGCTAGAAAAGTCTAAATAAACTACGTATTTTAATAAGATCTTCATATTTCCTATTCGTGCCTTCCAGCTGATTTCTTAGGTTTCCGCGTCCGGGATTCTACTACTAAAAGATTTCTGGGAACGTCTGCGTCGCGTCAAATGTTGAAACTTCTTTGGAAAAGCGCTCGAAACGTCAGGAAGTGCTTTGTCGATCACTCTATAGTAGGTAGAGGAATTATTGTAATCCACTCAAAATTCTTATATCGATATTTCACCGTAAATTGACGTTTAAGTTCCACTGAACCCAAAATAGCATTCTGACAAAAGGTCCAGTGTGCATGTCTTTGCCATTAAACAGCTTAACTAAAAAACGAAAAGTCTGATAAATACTTATTGCTGTACTTGTCAGACACTTTTTAGCATGCCAAGCAAAGCCTCTCAAGAAAATTTCCCAACCTATGCCCTTAATGGAAATATTTTCGTTATTTTTAATTTTCATAAAAATGGATCTAACGATTTTGATATAATCTCGTATTTTAAGATACTTGAGTGATTAATAAAACGTACACCTTGAATTTTCTGTGATTACCTAAAACGTCCTTCATAATGACAAAATTTTGTATAACTTGTATAACTAGAAAATTATACTTAATAGGTAGAAAAAAACCTTACTACAGGAAAAATGTAGAACTCTTTAAAGTACACAATTTGTGTAAAATATTTTCGTAGCATTAGCCGTTTTCATAATATTCCATTTTGCATATTTGCACTTTACCAGTATGTCATATAACAACGTGCTTGAAAGTTGGCGATTCCATTTTTTCTTTCCGCTGCTATACATTTGAATGCTATTTCCGTATGGGTTTTGTTACTACTGCATAATTTGTAATCATTATTAGATAAAAATTATTGTGAGTAACTTAATGTGTATAGAGAAATCACTTTTTGTATTAATATTATGATTTTATATTTTTTATATTTATTTAAGGTGCTAAGACAATTATTACAATTATGCTGTCTAGAAAATTTGGCCTTGGCCCCTCATTCATACAATTTAATAACTAATTATTGGTATTACAGGTTAAATACTCTTTCTCTCCTTTCACAGTCCATTTGTACTTATGTTTTACTTAAAATAAATATTGACCCACACTCTTACTTTCTTCTCTCATACTTCTATTTAAGAGTGCTCTTCTATCTCTTTCAAATCATTTGTGGTTAATAAGTTCTTCCCTCCACTTTCTAGTTCCTCCTTGTATAGTTTATCAATATATTTTTCTCTATTCCAAGAACATCTCAAAGTAACATAAGATACCAATGAGCTCTTCACGGAGAGGTTGCTATAAAAGCTTTGTTTCTCTAAATCTTCAAATTGTAATCTTCTCTCTTTCCAAAACACCTTGATATTCGTTCTGCTTCTCTAAATCAATATAATTATATGAGGTATATATCTGAATTTGTTCATGTTAGAGAAAGTCGTGTGAGTGTCAAAATAAGATTCTCAACTTTGTAATATTTTGTATCATTTCAACATTTGACGCGGCAGCTTATGGAAATATCTGAGCAAAGTTCAGCTGCTTTATGCAGCTTTCATAATGAATGTAACCTTAACATATAAAAAAATTAAATAATTTTGGCTGTTACACTGCATTCGACCAATAAAGCAGAAAAATTACTGAATTTGGCGCTCGCAGTTTTATCATTTTGGATTTATCACTTTCCTAACATTTTTTCTGTCAAAATGGATCTTCGTCAAAGCAATGTTAAAGTGGCTAATGTAATATTTTAATAACAATCAAATTGAATAAGCAAAACTATCAGAATCCACACTAAAAGTTTTCCTTGTTTCATAAAAATTTCCAGAAGAGTGTGAAAGTAGCACTGGCTGTTCATAGCTCTGATTAGAGGTTATGTTTCTATTAGAATTTTAATTATGTTGCAATAATTGATTTGGTCTAATCTTTACATTACTTCAGTTGTGAAATGTACCTACTAAATCCCCTCTAGTTATTTTTCCTGTAGACTATTTTATCATCAAAATCGAAACGATTATGGAAGTTGCCTCAGCTGACTTCAGTCTTTCGATTTTTCCTGTACAAGAGAGTTTTATTCCCAATACCTTATTTTGAAACTTGTAACATTTTAAAGCTTAAAGATGTACTTTACAAATCCAAAGAGAAGAGATTTAGTAGGTCAAAGAATTTCACAGAGTTCTTTCGTCTGAAAAAAATCCTTTCAAGTTCATGCTACAATAAATAAGCCAGGTCGATGATAGACTTTCTCAAAGACACTTGTCTTCTCTGTAAAGAATTTCAACAGTTAAACTAGTAAATCCATGCTTTTGTCGTTGTCCCAAAAGCCAGGTAATGGAAACTTGAAGAGCTCGATAGAATGGATTTTATCACACTTCAATGATTAACCAAATCCAGTTCCTTTTCTTAGTAAAACCCCATTATGTTTTCCTTACTTTCTTTTCTTAGTCTGGAAGCTGGAACAGAAATAATTGTATGGAGAAGTGAGTGAAATTCTTTCTTCCAAAGAAATATTTTCATTTGAATTGTATTTAAAAGCACGAGAGTTTTAGCCAAGTGGTTTAATAATAAGTGAACATGAAATTCAAAGACTTTAATAATGATTATAATTCAAAAGACTTTTTGATCCAAGGCTCGTTATTGAGAAGACTTTGGAGTCAAGTGAATATAGTCGCTCTCTTTCTTGCGTTGCCAAATATATTGCCACGTGTAATCTCCATGGAAACGAAATTAATACCAACTACATACGCTTGCAAAGAGAGTTATGATTTTTCACTTTTTCCCCCTCCCAATGTAGGCAGATTTTTGCATGCATTTACATTTGCGGCATTCAAACTTGGGAAGGGGTAAGCCCAGTATTTTTTATGTGTGGTGTATTCATTGGTAATTTATAGCATTTAACTTTACAGACCAATGTTTGCCTCTTGTACTTGCTTTATGGTAAAGCGCTCTGGTTTCAGATTAAACGTCAAATTTAGAATTTAAAGTGATTTAGGAACTCCAGTAAATAAAAATACGACACTTTTCCTGCAACTATAGGCAGATCAGGTACAGAAATCAATTCTCAAAATTGTGAAAATAAGGTTGTACTACTACTTTCGTGATTTTCTGTAGTGCAGCCAATATTAAGCATGCAAATAAGTTTTTAACCGTCTTAGCTTAAGATCAGGTTTCAATTCTTGTGCATGTGTTAGAAGTACCCCATTTCTTAATTAAGATAGTTGAGGATATGGTTATGGGTAGCCCGTTTTGAGATAGACCACATACTGTTTTCTTGGAAATTTATATGTATTAGGCTTAAAGTAAATAAGCAGGTCATAAGGGTTCCGGAATACTTTCACAGAAATGAAAGAGAAATGTGTTTCAGAAACACAAAGGAGACATTAATGGTCGTATCAATACCAAAATTTGGTAAACTAAATTACATAGTTTCGGATACAAATAATTGCGTTAAAATACTGCTTTAATATTTTTATTAAATTTTAACTTTAATTTTATAGTAGAAGGGATTGTATCAAATACTGCAATTTTTCATGTTTAACAAAGATTTTGTGCCCATCTAAATTCCTGTGATGAGGAATCACAGAAATCATCCATATGGGATGAGAAGGCCATATCCAAAAATAAAATTACTTTCTCGCTTTTTCCTCCTTGTTTACATTATTGAACAGTACTTTTATAGAGATTGGGGGAAAAGACAGGGTTTTTCGACTGATGGGTATATTATAAATATGTTTTATAGCACGTCATTGGTATAAAATAAAGATAAATGCGTCACAGAAGCACTGTAATATTCAAAATATTACTTTTTATCATATTTAAATACCTCTTTTCACATTTCAAATTAATCATTGCTTAGAAGGTGAAACGAGAGTGTTGCCATATTTTTGAACTGCTGTTTAAGAGTGTTAGTTCAGTGTCTAAAATGTATAGAGTGCTTCAATTAAAATAAAGTTGGAGTCACTGCAGTGACATTTTTGAGTCCTAGTTTTCAGTTACCTACATATATAAATTTTCAAGTAAATTATATCAATTTTTTTATTTATGCTCCTTAGCGTCCCGTTCTATATTGGGCATGAAAGACGGTAATTTTGCGCAGAGGCCTGTTTATCAGGCTTGAGGTTCTTTTACGTGCCGTAAATCTACGACACGGGACCACCGGCTTTACTTCCCTTCGGAAGGAAGCCATGCTAAGGATTTTTACACCCGAAAAAATCCATCGCCCTCCGCTGGGTTTGAACTCGCGACCTTGGGAATTAAATTATAGTAATGCTTTAAGTAATGGGGGACTTTTAACCAACTTTATGCGGAGAAAAAGTGTAATTTTAAAATAATTACTTCAATTTACTAATTTTTGCGCAAAATATATTGAAAATAAATATTTGGTATATTGAAGCGAAATGTTGTGTCCTAAGAACTGAAACCAAAGCGCTTGAGTTGGTTGGCTCGCCGTTGCTACGGCAGTGGCGACGCTAACAAGGTAAAGTTAAACACTTTGCATTCTGACTTTGTTACTTGGATTACAGCGACCCGCGTATGCAACGAGAAGACGGAGTTCAAGTGTGCGAATGGCCGTTGTATACCCATTCACTGGCAATGCGACAATGAGAAGGACTGCAGTGACGGGAGTGACGAGATACCCAGCATCTGCCGTAAGTACCAACTTGACATACCTAGTACATAATTTACCTTGATGGTGGCTTAAAAGTTATGGTCTAGTAAATCTTGAAACACGAGTCGTCTGATATTCGAGTGAGATATACCTCTGTTCACTGGAACACACGGATGATGCCTCGATATATTCACACTTCTGAACCGGTAGAAAGGGTTATGCAAGACAAAGTTGGTAGGCCTCGTATAAGTATTTCACTGCAACACCCAAGCCATCAGGAATAAATCAAGGTCTTTGGAGTTAGGGAACTTATAAGTAAAATCTCAAAAATAATCTAGATATTTTGTCCCCTTTTCAGTCTTGTTTATGCGAAGGCACAAATAATTTTCGTGTAGTTAATAAAAAACAGTCGTAAAAATGCACTTCCTTATACAGAGTGATTCAATGAAGCCAAATTGTTGAAGAGCGTTGTAAATATTAATTATATCATAGTAATTAACAAATATATGATATTAGTTGCAATAATGGGCATTTTATGCAATACAGGAACGCACTCCATTTCTTGGACGGGAATTTGTCAGCCTATGATACATACCGTCAAACGAGTTTTGAAACATTTCAAGTGCAAAAGCATTAATGTCTCTGTGAATACTGCCTTTAAGATCTACAAGGGAGCTGCCAAGATGGTGCCACAGCACACACTGCAAGAATCTTCATAGTAATTGTGCAAGGGTTTTTTGGGAATTAAGAGTAATCTCAAAAAATGTATTTCTCTGTTTGTGACTAGTTTCTCTGGAGATATTTGAACAAGCAGGGTTTGTTAAAATCGCATACAAAACCATATTCACCGATAAATTAATTCTATTCTAGTTGAAATGCTATACAAATTGCTTGTCGGAATGCATTGTAGGCTGGCAATGGAGACATTATTTTCAAAATATGAAATGCTCTCCTGTGTCACGTGAAATTACGTGTTATTGCCGTTAACCTCCTATATTTTATTTGCATTAATATATGCAATGTTTCATAAACAATTGTAAAAATGTGGTTTCATTGAATCACCAATTGAATATTTGCTCTTCAAATTCGACACGTTCTTTGTATTAATGAAATAGTCAAAACTTAGATTTCCTTAGAATCAAGTACACCTCTGTTATCATAGGTAATATCGCAACAGTTTTGAGTTTATCGAATAATATTTATGACTATTTTGCGATACACAAAAGCGATTTTATTTACGTTCTCTTTAAAAACAAATAACCACATCGTGGCATAATTTACCATTAGTGCAAACTACTGATTGGTGACACAAAAACTAAGCTCAAAAGTAAAATGTTACATCAAAAGAATAAAAATGCAAATCCTCTCTAAGGAAATTTATTTTAAAAACATGCTAATTAATTGTGTGACGTTTAACTAAGCCTTAAAGCTGTCGTATTGCTTTGAATCTCCCGCAATCGGAAACAAATGACGGACGATATTCACTGCATAAAGATGCGTTTATACATGGAGAAAGCACTATTATCGGATGCGATAATTACTGTGTAACAGAGCCGCCACTGGTTGATGTCCAAGGTGGTGACATATGCTGTTCGTTCAAATCGTGCTTATCCATATGAGTGAAATAGACGCATTTAATGTCTTTTTGTTCAAACATAATTGAGTTCAAAACCTTGATAGTTGCTTTGAAGAGTATGATATTACCACAACATTTAATTACAGGTGCCTCTTGAAAGAACAGAATACTAGAATAGCGAAGTGATGATAAATCCTCGGAATAGTTGGTTTAGTGAAGTTTTCTACCGTTACAAATAGGTTTGCCTTAATTTCCGAGAATTAAATAGACTTCACTGTAATATTTCATACATTTTGTAGCAGTTTTGCTTGTTTTTGGTCCTTATTTGCTTACGTTGTTTTTGCACATCGGATTATTAAGTTACTTCCCCCACAGCCATGTAAAATTACGTGTAAACATTTTCCCTGGTTAAGCATACTTTCGGATAAAGTGCATGGAAGGGGGTTTTACGTGGATCTGTTGAATGTTACCATACGAAGAATAACAAGAGAGCGCTGTGCGTATATTTCAAGGTGTGCACAAGGGGTGCGCGGGGGCAGGAAGTGCAATGACTTAATGAAGTGTGAAGGCGGAACGCGAGGGGGTGGGGGTTCGATAAGAAGACAAGCACAATTAGGAAAATGAGAGTGCTGAGAACGAGCTGAATGCATTAGGGTGATACCGAAAAGACAAAGTTTGCACTGACTCGGAATTCCTGAGTCGCTAGTTAAGGGAATTTCTCGGCTCACATCTGCATATCTAAGGCTAAAATGATTATCTTATTTAAAAGTATCGGCTCCACTACTGCGGCTACTATTTTTGTTTTTTGTCGAAGGAAGTGTTCTCTAAAATGTCTTGCAATTTGAATATCGAACATAAATTTTCTTATGAATGTTTATATTGGTTTTTTTAATACAGTAGGGACACGAAAATGTAAGATGCTAAGAGTCAAGATCATTGAGAATGTATGTTGCGTAGGGATATACTTTTTACTTTCTCTACTACGTATAGTAAGTAGAGGAAGTATTGTATTCCACTCCAAAATTCGATACCGAGATTTCGCCGGAAATACATGTTTTGAGACCCTCTGAATCCAAAAAAAGCATTTTTGGAAACATGTCCGTGTGTGTGTCTGTCTGTGAACAGCATAACTCAGAAACGAACAGTCGGAAAAACACCAAACTTGGTATTTAGGTTCAGTATCTTCCAAGGATGCGACACGAAGGTTTTCAAGAAAATCTCCCGACCCCAAATTACCCTTTACATGGAAGATTTTTCGAAAATTTTAATTTTCTCAAAAACG
Organism: Deroplatys truncata; assembly: GCA_030765065.1. Taxonomy (NCBI): domain Eukaryota; kingdom Metazoa; phylum Arthropoda; class Insecta; order Mantodea; family Mantidae; genus Deroplatys; species Deroplatys truncata. Next base: position 101,787,479 of record CM060975.1, read on the forward strand.
CCTCTAACGATTTTGATTAAAATATCATATGTTTAAGATATTTTTATGATAAATAAAATGTATATCTTGAATTTTCTGGGAATGTCTCCAAAAGTATTCTTTATTGTGAACGACTTTTGCATAACTCGTAAACCATAAGAGATAGACAAAATTTTACTACACAAAAATGTAGATCGCTTTAAAATACACAATTTATGTCATATACATTTTTGTTGTTGAGTGAACCTTTTTCGAGATATTGCTTGTTATTCCCTTAAATTTTTCAATACTTATTTTCTCAAATGGGAATTCGTTATTCATTTTTTTTGTCTTGGATATGCAAAGAGTATTAATCTGTGGGAAAGGGAATGGTGCTGCACTAGCAACCAGCTATTAAGAGATATGTATGTGCTTAAAGGCTACTGTATTTCTATATTGCCCTTGTAAATATATATTCCCCTTACATCTACAAGAAAATTAGCAATAAGATAGACTCTGCAAATGTTTATCTCGATTAACATGAAGTAGATGGAGAATAAGCGTTTGTAAAAATAGTTTGTTCAAGAGTAGAGAAAGTCATGTGAGTGTAGCACATCAGATTTTTTTTTTACTAAGAACACATACCAAACCCGCTAGAGGAAATAATTAAGATGCCATATTTTATATAATTAGCATCTAAGGTGTGTTTTCTATATAACGTTTTATAGAAATTGTCTCAGCCGATCTTGATTGAAAAGGTGATTTAGATATGCGCGCACTCGTATGCAAACAAATGTTTAAAACGCGATTTTTTTGCTTTAGTGTAGTCAACTTAATACGTGTTATCTAACCAAATCGAAAATTCCCAGAAAGAATTTGATGCCTCATACTCGGCTGGACTTTAATTGCCCATTATAACTTCACAATCTCTTACCTATTATGATATTCATATAAAACGAAAGTTATATTCACCTTAGGTCACTCAAGATATACTTTAGAAATAATCACAAATTAAGCAATATGGACTTGGTAGAATACATGATAAAAGAAAACACAACTTTGTGTTTCTTGATACTAATGAACCCATGAGGGGAAAAAAGAAGAGTTGCCTAAGACATATTAGATATGTCGCATGAGAGTACAAACCGAGAAAACTTAGACGCAAAAACAAATACTTCTGAAATAGCTAATGCTAAAGAAAAAAGTGATACATTTGTGTATTTCAGTAAGCTCTACAGTTTTTGCTACTAAGATTTTGTTTATCCCATTTATGGTTTATCAATTATACGAAACCCTACAAAATTTATTCAAAATGAAGAGGACTTCAGTGGATCTTCAAAGAAAGATTAAGCGTAACTTTTTATTAGTCATGCAAATATCTTTAAACACAGTATTTTACCCAAAGTTGTTCGAGCGAAAAAATCTTAAGCTTTGCATTCACATGACTTTCTCTACCCTCTAGTGCTTATTAGTGGGTATACAAATTATTCTTATGAAAGTTTATTTTCTTATACTCTTCATTTTAATCGACACAAAACTTTCCGAAAATAACTATATTACACTTTTCGTTATAGATTAAAAGGAAATGGCGACAGTTCACACATTTTAGAACTGGACGCTATACGCTGGCCTTAAAACTCCATACTCTGTGTGTGCAATCGCGAGAGACAACTGAATATCGAAAGGACTTAAAAAGAGTGAAAAAAGTATTGAACAATTCGAACCATTAATAACGGATATCTCGGAAATGGCCTCTGTCACAAAAAAGTTATTTGAAATAAATTGTGTGTTTAAAGAGTTCTACATTTTTGTGCAGTACGTTTTCCTCTATTGCTTAACATTTACCAGTTATGCAAAATTATACGAAATTCCTTCCAAATTAAAGAGGACTTCACAGGCTATTCCCATATAATTCAAGGTTTACATTTTGTTTGTTATGTAAATATCTTTAGTATACGGCATTTAAATCAAAATCATCACAACAATTTTTTAGAAAATAAAAAATTTCGAAAAATCTTCCAATTAAAGGGTAGTTATGGGTAGGGGATTTTCTTGAAAATCTTAAGTGTCGCCTCTTTGGAAGGTACTGAACTTAAATATTAAGTTTGGCGGTGATCCGACGTTTCGGTTTTGAGTTATGTTGTTCACAGACACACACACACATAATCTTTGTTTTCTAAAAATACTTTTTTTTTGCACTCAGGGTGGCTTCAAAACATGTATTTCCGGTTAAATATCTATATAGAATTGTTGGCTGGAATGCAATATCCTTTATACCAACGATGTACGTGAGAAAGAAAAAATGTCATCATAAAGGAACCCAAATATTTGGTATTTATCGGACTTTTCGTTTTTATGAGCTATGCTGTTCTCTCTCTCTCTCACACACACACACACACACACACACACACACACACACACACACACACAACCGGTGAAATCTCGACATGAAAGTTTTGGATGGAACAGTACTTGTTCTAGCTAGTTGTGGAGAAAATAAAAATGAATATCTAGATATGTAGTTAAGTCTGTTTGCTGAAGACGAGAAGTTCTGAAAGCTTTCAAGAACTACAGTTAATATAATTTTAGATTCTAATCAAAAGTAAGCAAATGAACTCCACAAGCCAATTCTTTTTCTGACATGCGTTTAATTAAATCGGCTTAACGGATGCAATTTCTGGCTTTTGCGGGTGCAAATGTCCTGAAGTTTAAAATTATATTGCCGCTCTTATTCCTCCACGTAGCAGCCAATTTGCAAATTGCATTTCCGCCTACCCATTTCTTTATACGGTGTGCATCGCGAAATTATATCTGAAAGATTTCCCTTCTGCACCGTTGCCACGCTTCTGCCTCGTGGCACGAAATGCAATTATAACTCTACGCTAGCAGTGTTGCCAATTACAGTTCAAGCAAAACTCTTAGATCGAGCTTGCAGATGGTAGTAGTTAGAATTTGATTGTGGTTTATTTCTCTCGTTCGGTAGAAGTCGCATTAAACTTGGAGCAGCAGCGTTCTCGAGATAAAGAAGTAATCAGGCAACATTGCTTCTCTTACCTTGTATTGGTCTGGAAGTCTACGGTGAAGCATAATTGCTGTGCATAGCGTCTCGGTATTTGAAGCTATTCAGACTTGAGGCAAGTTTGAGTACGTCACAAAGTTGCGAAACTCCCAGAATTCCTTCGTTAACGATAAATAGTACTACAGAGACATCTATGGAGTAGATCGATGCTCAGCAAAGGAAAAATATATGAACTCCGCGTTCTGCAAAGTCCACTTTTAAAGTTTAAAACAGTCAACAATTAAAACAGTATTTTAAAATAAACCAAACCTGAATTTCACGATCTTAACAAATGCTGCAAAGGTAGAATCAGAGAACTGAAAAATGCAATGCCATCGCCGGGATTTGAACCATGGAAACCGGGAAATCCATTGAATTTTTTGGTCCTCTGATTCTATCTTTACAACCTTGTCCAACACACGGCTTGTGTGGAGGAACAATTAATTTACAAGTGTTTTCCGGTATTTTTAAAGCTATGTCGTTTTTACTTTGTGCCGCTTACACCTATAGATATTCGGTCAAAAAATTCTATAAACGAAAAAGGCACATTTGAGCACTCTTAAAGGAGGACTGAACTAAAAATTCACATGCCTATTTTATATAATATTCTACAAGATCTTGAGTTGTGTATAATACTGTTGAAAACCAGAACAATGTACGATAGTTTAGCATTTGCAGGGTATTTTCCACAATGTCAGCGCACAGTGGTGACATCATACGGCTAGCCAATAGTCTTGAAGCAAGTATCTCGTGCCGCAGCAGCTGATCAGTCATAGCGTTAAATGTCAACAGGAATGTGTAGTCACTGTAGTGCCTCGAATGTTTTCATTGATGCCATACGTCAAATTCATGGTGTATATGCTGACACTTACTTATCATCTAAACTCTAATACCCGTGTCTGTCAGGAACAATTTTGTGGGTAGGTTTTCATTCATAGAAGTCAGTATATTTTCGTAAGCAGTATGTTTACTCAATATCACCACTTACAAACAATTTCTCAGTGTAAGTATGAAGTCTTAATATTTTTTTTGTTCTCAAATTCATTATAGAATATGTCGCATATTTAGCAGAAAATCCTGGAGAATCGTACTGTCCATCCCCATACAAGCACAAATTTGAATCATTTGGCAATCGCCAAATTACTTTATTTTCTTTTAACCAGTGTTTGTGTACAGAAGGCACAAGTCTATAAATATATAATTCAGAAAAAAATAATAGTTTAATTGCTTTTGAGAATGCCAAGAAAAAGCTACATGTCGTCTGCAAAAATACATGCTTGAAGTTATGCATATATATTACTTTTCAGACTTCCAGTTTTGCCTCCAGAGCACCACTTATAAGTGTGCCTTTTCATACAATGAGTTATAATTCGCATTAATGCCCCTTGTGTGTTAAAGTTTCTTTCAGTGACATACCCACCACATGTGTGACAAATACTGAATAGTGCAAGGAGAGAATTTACACATACAAACACAAAAGGATATTTTCTGGACATACCTACATCATCTTCTCCATCTTCACTGGATTCCCTCAAATATTTCTTCGGTTTATAATCTCAATCATTTGCAGCTGAAGATTCGCCTTCCTCATCAGTCAAACTTTGGTTCACATTAGCGCCGTTTATAGCGCTAAAAGTTTCAATTCCCAACTCGCACTGTATTTCAGCATTAATACTCCAAGTGTAAAGACTCTGAAACTAGTGTAGCTTCACTTTCTTGCTGAGAATTCCTTACTGAACTATCGACTAGCTGTAGCACTTGCTTTCTTTTTTCTTCTAGTCCTGCTAAAAATTTCTAAGGCACCACATATTTCAGTCTAGGGCTCCTGAATTTCTGTTCTTAACTCTTATTTTTATAACGTCCGACTCATTAAAATCACTTTTTTTAAAATTGATTCTACATAATCCAGCATTTTTGTTTGGCACTAAGCTTTCGCCTTTCATAGCAGCAACCCATTTGTACCACACGTGAGTTCTTATCTTTATCAGGGAATGAGTAATAACCAACATTTCTGTTTACGCCAGAATTATTTGCACAACCATAAACACTGCACGCAGGCATTCTTGACCAAACACATCACACAACACTGGAAAATAAAAACTGTCCTACAATCGCAAAATAACAGGAATTAAATCAACGCAAGGCTAACTAATGCAACTGACAGAGTAGCGTGACGCGATCCTAGCCTCATGACGTCATCGCGAGGTGAGCATTAAACATAAAAGTACTTCCAGAATAAAAACGAGAGATCGCAGAACGACGCAGTTTTCGACAATGTGCTCAGAATATTTTAATTTTTGAAGTCTTTAAAAATTTAGTTCATTCCTCCTCTAAACCCAATAAAATAAAAAGGGCTCATTTTGTGAATGTACGTTTTGCGCCCCTTTGAGAGAAAAAGAGCCGCCTAAGTTATCAACCAAAGTTCACATAAATAACAAATTTCAGATTTTCTTCTTCCATACGTTCCGTGAGAATTCAAACCTATGACTAAGAATATCTCGGAAATGGTTAATGCCACAAAATTTTGATGTAAATTGTGCACTTTAATGAGATCTACATGTTTCGTCCGTAAGATTTTGTCTTATATCTTACGGCTTAACAATTATACAAAGATGGTTCAGAATAAGCAGGACTTCACAGGCTATTCCCAGAAAATTGTAGATAGACATTTTATTTTGGGATTTATCTTAAACATATGCTTAAGTAATTTTTCATAACATAATAAAAGAAAAAAAAGTTACATGTAAGGGGGGATTTCCTTTAAAATCTGATTGTCGCGGGATTTAAGTACTAAATTACGTTTTTAACCGTCTTTTCGTTTTTAGTAGCAGTGTTCACACACACACACACACGCACACCTTGTTCTAAAAATTCTTTTTTGGGGCTTCAGGGACCCTAAAAACGTCTATTTCCAGTGAAATGTCGATACTGATCTTTTGAATGGAATATAATACTTTCTATAAATACGTGGTAAAAGTAAAAATCTTTTAATTGGATTCGGGGCGCTTCAAAACGTCTTATTTCCGGTGAAATCTACATATGGAAGTTTTTGTTGCAATGTAATACTCTCTACTTGCTTAGGTAAGAGGTAGACAAAGTAAACACGTGACTAGTTATTTAATAAATATGCATTTCACAAAACTTCGCTGTACGGGCCCAGTATGGAACCGGAAAGTTACGCATAAACGGAGAGTAAAAGTTTTGGTTTGCCTTTCCCTATGAAGTTTTCGGGTAATAAATGTCCCTTGTTAACGTCGTGGTGAAGACAGTGACAAAGAATTACCAAACTCTTGCAGTAGTGAGGGGAATGACAGTATGCAGCGTGACGAAATTACGGCATCGTCCCCTTGCCTTGTGATCCAATTAGCTGTGAAATTGCACCGCTCAGATTCGTGTCAGCGGAACCGAGCAATTTAGAATGGCCTGTTTTTACTTGCCAGTTTAATTGGAGCAATTACACTGCCCCAGCGATCTTCAGAAACATCCATTATCAATCAAACATTTTCGCTGGAAAGGTAAAATAAACCAGTGCTATAAAAAAGGGTGTGTTTCTCATTTGCTTACCTTTGGTAGACGAAGTTTTGCTTTTGAGTCTAAAGCCCCTTGTACACGATCAAACTTTTTTTTCAATTCAAGAGTTTACAACAAAAATTGTGAAATATTTTTCAATATGTGTCAAGATTGGAAAAGACTTGGCAAGACTTGACAATGTCATAAATGTGTATCTACAAGTTGTCTCTTCGCCTAACTTCAGAACACATTGATAATTTATCACGCGCAAAACAATTTAGTATTTGCGTCACAGTATAACAATTCGGAATGAAATGTTGTTCTTTACTAATGTTATGTAGCACTTTCGCGTATTATATCCAATGAAATCACATTACGAGTGTGGAATACAATGGAAATAACACCAACTGATAGGTTAACCACACTATATAACATTGCATTAAAGTATACTTAGCTTGGAAATCTGCTGGCAGTTATTTCTTTATAATCACCTTCATGTGCTCCATCTTGTGGTAATCCACGGAGCTCTCGATGTACAGACATGGCCAGCTTGTGTATAACCTAATCAGTTCGTATACGACATACCTTGGCCGGGTAGCCATTTTTGTTTACTTTTCGCTTTCCGCCATGTTGCAGATTTCGTGACGCACTGCGTATATTCCCATTTCATTGGCCAAAGCCATCAAATCATTGTGAAATCTTTGACCGTTTAGAGCACATCCTTATTTGCTTTCAAGACTTTCAAAGTATTGGAAGCAATTTGACAGGAAAAGTTGTGAAGTTGTGACAACTCTTGAAAAGTCTTGTATAGTATTGAATTTGACAAACATTTGATCGTGTGCAAACGGCTTAAAAGTCGATCGTGCAATTTCGCCGGAAGTACACGTTAAGTATCAACTTTCATACTTAGTCCGGCACAATTTTAAGGTGCAGGGCGAGCGTTAACTTTCGTGGCGGGTGTTGCTCATTGTTAAAATATAGATGTAGGTGTTCAACGGAGGGGATCACCTCGCACCGCGACCTACAGAGATCTATTGTGGCTATCACCCCCAGGAGGAAGGAATGAGGTGAAGAAACCACAGGTGGCTACAGACTGTAGGCACGGAAATCCCTAATATTTTCAAACTTGCAGACCCATTTCACTGCTGGTAACGCCGAGAGAGTCACCACCCACCAATCAAGCACTCTTGGTGTCCATGTGGAATACTCTTTCCATTGAACATGCATCCGCGCCATCTGTCCGGTACCGCCATGCACCACGAAACCTAAAAGCACACCTGAAAGATTAGGATGAAAGGAAATCGTGGTAGAGAAGAAACGACCACCTCGCCTGTCGACTCGGGAAACCACGAAAAACCCATGGAACAGAGCGCTCGGTCACCTGGGATAGAACCCGGGACCTCCCTAATCTGAGTCGCACACATTATCTCGGCGCCACTTCGCTCGGTTTCATTATTAAAATACTTTTCGGCTTAAAAATTCAAGTTGTCAAGGGTCTTTTATCCCTCCTCTTCAGAGAGCTGTCGCCTGACGCGCATTATTTTAATACTGGGTCACCATAGATTTCAGTAGTCTCAAAATATCCCTTAATTGCAAAAAGTTCCATTTTTGTTTATATTTGAAAAATGGGATTAACAATGTTGATTAAAACATCAGGATTGAGGCATTAAATTTATGACTAAAAGTATTATGGGTTATATCTACTTATAACCGAAAACCAAACATTATAGACAAAAGCTTAAGACAGGAAATCTATAGATTTTGTTAAAATCTAATTTTGCCCAATATGTTTGCTTTAGTAGTAGCCGTTTCCGAAACACGCCTTGTTGTGTGTTAAGTTCTTCCAGATTGAAGCATAACAGTACGTAAGGTTTAAGTTAAAACATGACCATTTTGACGCTATCTGACCGGTCTAGGAAGCGGGGTGCACTAATGACGCCAGAGTGCTGAGAAACCCTGTCACGTCACACTTCACTGCCTTATCTCTCAGTACAGTTGTACTTGTTGCCAGCTGCACTTTTGACAATGAAATTTGGAAAATATCCTGATATCTTCGGCCGTCCCTGCTTCGCTGGCTTTCGTATTGTTACAAGTGGGTGTTGGTTATTCTCTTCTAAATTTCATGTTTCAACTTAACCCGGATATTAAATAGTAAGTTTCAATAGTAAAGATTTTGAGATTACGTACTTAAGGATTACTAACTGCCATTTGGAATATAGTGCTATCTGTTTTTACTTTCCATGTTTTAACTTAAAGCAAATGCGCTATACTTTGGTGTGCCATCTGTGTAACTAACTGGTTTGAAAATGCATAATGCCTTTTATTTTCTTTCTTTCTTTCTTGTGAGCTGGTTACCTATAAAAATGGACAAGTGTTGTTTCCGCATATTGCGTGTAAGTCAGTTCGTGAGGCCTAGCTTTGAAAAGCAAGAACTTATAGCGATTAATGCAAAGCGGATAGAATAGTGTTTATATGAGTATTACATACCAGGGTTATTGTTGTTATTTTTCTTTATTTATAGCCGCTTTGCCTACTAGATATATCGCGAGTTATATCCATACATACAGTACAATAATACTACATTGCAGTACTTTACATTGATTAAATAATACAATAATTGTAATATATTGTTACAAACATATTTTACATTATTAAGCCTTGAACACAGCTAGAACAGTATAACCGATTGGTTTTATTTGATGTGTTATATTTAAATCTTGTTACACAGTTTGATGTCTTTCAAGAAAAAAAATAATGTTTTTGAAATGAGTAGGATTGTTTAAAGCTAAAAATATATCTTCAGGGATGTTATGTCTTCTTCTCTCCATGGTATAACTTCTACATTTAGTGGTGAGGTGTTCGATGGTGATACGGCAATTGCAGGTCTCGCAGTGAGGAGCATTTTCTTTGGCGAGTAAGAAGGAATGGGTTAGGCGTGAATGGCCTATTCGTAAACGTGATATAATAAATTGGTCATTTATTTTTAGAGTCTGCAATGTGCAGGGTTTTGTGGAGCCTTTCCTAGCTATGTGGAGTTTGCTTGATGTTTTAATGGTCCAGTCTTGCTTCCATTTGACAGTTGGTCTGCTAAAAAAATAACTTTTACTCTGTAGGACACTGGCAGTTCTTCCACTGGAGGTAGCAGAGTTGTTTTCATTCTTTTTCTTTGTCATTTCATTGAGCTGGTCATCGAATGTTAAAAACAAATTGAACCAACCTACCCAAATCTAATACGCATTAACAAACTTCGCCATATTGCATCAGAAAATGAAGGGAAGTTGTGATTTATACGACAGTAATTAAACCAAACAAGTGATCTAAGCTAACCTTGACATAGTGCGGCAGTCCACGTGAAGTTTATCATAATGGCAGTAGACCGAAATAGTGTTTAGTTTGGCCTTGGACTCTTTGATTTGGCCCTGCACACTTTATTGTCTGACGCAAGCTTCACTCACTGTTTACCAACATTCGTAATATCGTATCGTTTCCTGAAATGCGCACTTCGAATAGGCCATGGTCATCGTACATCTGAATGAATGGAAGATGCGTGACAGATTGAACTTCTGAATGAACTTTTACTTCCTTGTAGGAGCGAGTAGTGCGTGACGAAGTTAGTTGTTAAGGATGTCAGCTTTATCTGAGACAATTAGCTCATTTAAGTTTTACTCTAAAAGCGATTCAATTCTTTCCATCTCGCTGCTCACGCCTTCAGCGTTACTCTTTGACCGTCCGTCGTCCCACCTGGAAGGGCTCATATCAAAGCAAACTAACTCCAGCGTATTCTCTTCTTTACGGCTTTATCCACTAATTAATTGCAAATCTTCTCTACACAATGACACTGCTCTTCTTTATATATGTATATCTCTTACGTCCTCTGCTGACGTACGCTTGGCCTGTGTGGGGTGGTGCAGCAAGCAGCAAAATTCAGAAGATTCAGTCGTTTCAAAACAAACTTCTACACAGCAGTCCATGCTCCTTGGTTCGTCTGAAATGAACAGTTACACCGTAAGCTTGGTATTCTCACTGTTCACGAGTTTTCTATAGTTTTATAGAATTGGCCCTCGCTCACAGCTTCCCAGCAGGATCCTCTGTCGTCCGCCACAAGAGCTTTTGATTTAACTCCCATCTGAGTTATTTGAATACAAACCATTAAAATATCATCCTACAATTTGTAGAAAGCTAGTAGAAGTCATGTCAAAATTCAGTAGCGCTACCAGGCTTGTCAAGTTGCAACGAGACAAGCAATACAAATGCGAGGGATTTCTATATATATTCTGGACATAGGGTACAGTTATCTCCGACTGAATCAGCTCCATCCACATGCCAACCTACCACCAGGTTGATGTTGCCAGCGGGTGGTCTGAAGGGTTTGATCTCCAATCCAGCGAGTGCCATTATCGACTTTCATTTATTTTTTGCAATTTTCTTGTATTTCTACTTTCTCTACTACGTATAGTAAGCAGGGGAAGTATTGTAATCCACCCAAAAATTCGATACCGAGATTTTACCGGAAATATATGTTTTGAGACCCCCTGAATCCAAAAAAAAGCATTTTTGGAAACATGTCCGTGTGTGTGTGTGTGTGTGTGTCTGTGTGTCTGTGTGTCTGTGTGTCTGTGAACAGCATAACTCAGAAACGAACAGTCGGATAAACACCAAACTTTATATTTAGATTCAGTATCTTCCAGAGATGCGACACAAAGGTTTTCAAGAAAATCCCACCCACCCCAGATTATCCTTTACATGGAACATTTTTCGAAAATTTTAATTTTCTCAAAAATGGCTCTAACGATTTTGATTAAAATATACGTTTAAGATATTTTCATAACAAATGAAATGTATATCTTAAATTTTCTGGGAAGGTCTCCAAAAGTATTCTTCATTGTGAACGACTTTTGCATAACTGGTAAACCATTTGAGATAGACAAAATTTTACTACACAAAAAATGTAGATCGCGTTAAAATACATAATTTATGTCATATACATTTTTTTTAATGAACCATTGATCTTGCTTGTTATTCCCTTAAATTTTCCAAAACTTATTCTTTTTCTCAAATGGGAATTCGTTATTCATTTTTTTTTGTCCTGGAAATGTAAATAGAATGGAATACTCCACATAGCAACCAGCTCTTAAAATATTTGACTATCGCTTATAACCTACCATATTCCCCTTGCAGCTACAAGAAAATTACCATAAGATTAACATCTCGATATCTCGATTAACATGAAGCATATGGAGAATAAGCGTTTGTAAAAATGGTTTATAAAGGAGTAGAGAAAGTCATGTGAGTGTAACACATCAGATTTTTTTATACACAGAGAAGCCTGTTCAAGACGAAAGTGAAACAATCCTAATTTTTCCCTGTTGCTAAGGTTTCCGTATTATTCATATATTCCAGATTTTTTTCCTGTGCATAGTTTTAAGATTAGTCGCAAACACCAAGCCAATAGTTTCAATATCATTCATTTTATTAAAAAGCGCTCACCTTAGTACATATATAGTTATATATCCGCTGCATAATTCAGTACATATTATGCGTGTTACATTATTTCAGTCTCCCTGTCCTTTCACCAACACATTCATCGCAACACTAACACTATACATTTTAATCTCCTTGCCCATGCACTAAGCGTGCATCACAACACCTAAGTTAGGAAACTTAACACTATACACATGTGTATCCGATTCTGTTGTCCTTTCATAAGTTATTTTTCTTGGATTTCCTTACGTTAGTCAGCTTCAACTCGTTTGTTTTGCGCTCAATACCACTCTTCTCTAAGCAACCCCCCCCCCCACACACACACACACACACACACACACACACATTTCGTCCTTGAAGCAGTCTCCGCTCAGGTATGTACGTTTACAAAGAAGTCTTATTTAACTTAATGACCTACATTTGCAGTCTCGTTGGAAGCACAGCATTTCTCAAAACAAATACGTTTTGATACTGCATATTTCTGTTTTAAGCAGTTGCAGAGGTTTACGTTTCACGTTGAACAGTGCCCATATTATTCAGAAAAAATATATGATTTTTGCTGGGAATAAAACTTTATTCCGAAACAGACGGATTCACTGTCCGATTTGGAAAAGTTTTATTCTATAAGACTTTGAAGAATATTTCTTGACACGCTTAAAGTTTTACTTACATCGGTACAAGACCAACGATCGTGTTGGTGAGAATGACTTCATTCGCCGAATAACCAAATGTGCAGCACACAGAATAGATACAACTGGACAGCCATCCAGAGAGGGAGAGACTCCAGGAATCCAAATGCATCGCGTATCCCCGCTTTTGATGCTTCTGGTTTAATTAATTAGCTGATAATTACCTATTTTTAGAAAAGTAACTTAATACTCGTGGTTTTCGGCCAAAACATGTTCCCAAAAATACAAATGAAAATAACATAATGTATATGCATTCATGTCCTTAAAATTTTACATAAGTTATGAATATTAAACATAGACAGTGACTGGTCTAAAATGTCAGTTTGGAGATATCACCATATGTTTAACCACTTTGCGAAAATGTATCAGAATTTATATATGAAACGCAAAATTCATTTGTATTTTCAGTGTTATGGAATTAAAAATGCTATCAAGGAGGAAAGCAATTTGCAGCAGTCTTATTTAGAAAAAAGCATCATCTAGGCCCACATTAGGTTCGCAATTCTAAGTCATAATTTGTAATGGATAATGCAAACTGAATTGGGTATTTGACTTATGATTGTGAAATGTATTTGGTAACGCTGTTCCGAAAATATCGTTTACAAGATTGGTGAATTATTGGTAGATTTTTCTTCGCTGAAACAATGCTGTCAACGTTTGGTAGGAAGATGCATTAGCTTCACTAAGTGGTCATCAAGTTAGAGACCAAGGGCTATTCTTTACAAAACAGGAAACAAAGAAGAGGCGTATCTTGTAACTGTCTCATGTTTGTTTTCCTACATCCATCTTGCCCGGGCGTTCCTCAAAACAAGAAAAGTAATTTCGCTTGCGTTGTACCACTTGTTTTAAAGAGAAACGTTGTTGTATTTAAGGTAGAGGAGACAAATGAAGACAGAGGAACATTTTTCAAGTTTCGACCACAATGTCCTCGCCAACAAACAAGCTTCTTGTTGAAGACGAAGCAAGTTTTTCTCGTAGCGAGTGCTTCAATTCCAAACGGCACATTCCTTGGCGCATTAAGCGGTCTCTATCGACGGCTGTTATTGATGAATCTTTTCCTCCTAAGAAGCCTGAAGTTGGATTTTAACGGAATCCTGATGAAAAATGATGCCGATGCGTATTTAGGGTAAGCTTTTCAAGATCGGCATTATTGATGATGCGCGCTGAGGTTAGGAACCGATTTCTGCCGCGTCTGCCCGTGGAATATACAGGCTGTGCAAGAAGTCATTTAGACGTATGGTTTTCAATTAAAATATTGCAGTTTTGTTTAGCATCACCCAACGAACTTCCTTAGGGGGTTATGCACAATTTGACAATTAATTTGTTTTATAATATCCTGGGGATAGTACCATTCATAGTTCTCAAACAGTTTATTTCTGTATCTGTCTGGAAATGAAAATGTCTTCGTGTTGTTCTTAATAAACAAAATATACGTTTTTAAGGGGGTGTACTCAAAACATGGCAAAAAAACTGTGTAAATGTCACTTTTTGGCCTTAAATTGTACCTTGGTGCAATAGAAAAATGATATAAATCATTTAAAGCTGTTCTGCCACTTTAATGGCTAATCAGATAGACATTTTAATGCAGTTAATTAGTATCTGGATAAGTTATTTCCAACTTTATGGCTCCTTGATATAACTTTTTAACATTTTATATCTCAGGGAAAGCTATTGTTTCAAAAAATATTATGCTAAAAGTATGTTTTTTGTGCATATACTCAAGAAATAAAAAAATTGTACTAATGTATTCAACAACTTAATATCTCTTTCTTACAATATTTTTGAAACTTATAATAGTTCCTTTAGCAACGAAATAAAGAATATGAAGTAAAAAATCTGATGTGTTACACTCACACGACTTTCTCTACTCTTGTACAAACTATTTTTACAAACGCTTATTCTCCATATTCTTCATGTTAATCGAGATATCGAGATGTTAATCTTATTGCTAATTTTCTTGTAGATGCAAGGGGAATATGGTAGGTTTTAAGCGATATTCAAATAATTTAAGAGCTGGTTGCTATGTGGAGTATTCCATTCTCTTTGCATTACCAGGACAGAAAAAAAGAATAACGAATTCCCATTTGAGAAAAAGTATAAGTATTGGAAAATTTAAGGGAATAACAAGCAATATCTCGAAAATGGTTCACTCAACAAAAACAATGTATGACATAAATTGCGTATTTTAACGCGATCTACATTTTTTGTGCAGTAAAATTTTTTCTATCTCTTATGGTTTACCAGTTATTCAAAAGTCGTTCACAATGAAGAATACTTTTGGAGACATTCCCAGAAAATTCAAGATATACATTTGATTTGTCATGAAAATATCTTAAATATATATGATATTTTAATCAAAATCGTTAGAGCCATTTTTGAGAAAATTAAAATTTTGGAAAAATGTTCCATGTAAAAGGTAATCTGGGGTGGGGGGATTTTCTTGAAAACCTTCGTGTCGCATCCCTGGAAGATACGGAACCTAAATACCAAGTTTGGCGTTTATCCGACTGAGTTATGCTGTTCAGACAGACAGACACACACACACACACACACACACACACACACACACACACACACACACACACACACACAACACACACAACACACACACGGGCATGTTTCCAAAAATACTTTTTTTTGGATTCAGTGCACCTCAAAACATGTATTTCCGGTGAAATCTCGGTATCGAATTTTTGAGTGGAATGCAATGCTTCCCCTACTTAGTATACGTAGTAGAGAAAGTAAAAAATGGAATAAAGATGTTAAAATTAAAGGAGCTGAAACACATGAAAGTAAGTGAATTAACTAATGGTAAAAATTGCCTATACCATTATCATAAGAGGTACATGTGAAATTAGATTGACATATAACGTATGAATATTCCAGAGGACCTACAATAAGTTACAATTTTGGCATTAAGTGGTTTGAAAAAGGTGTATCTCTAGATAGAACACTCTCCTTTAAGGTTTAAAGTCTAATGCCTTATGGGTATTAACAACAAAAATCCGCTTTAATTGTTCTAGATTTAGGGTTTTAGATGAGCTGATTTTAATTTGTTTTTCAGAGCAGATTTTTAGTAGGTTATGTTTTTTCATGTTGGAAATGCTATTATAGCTTAGTCTTCTTTTCATCAAAACAGACATTTTTATCCCGTAGGTACTCTTCAGTTTTATTGTAATTAATGCCGAAGTATATGTTTAACCAAAATGTATTAAAATGAAGCTACGTTAACTGAGAAATATTTAATTTTTGTCTTTAAAATGCTGGAGATTTAAAAGCTAAAATTTATTGTGATTTATTAAATCCTCAAATCGGGCGTTAACTCTCAAATAAAATCAGTTTTGCAGCAAGGAAAGCTTTCCAGTTTGCACAATGATGCTGTATTATTTCATTATTTGAAGCCTGTTGTAAGTAATTTCGCTGCATTCTGTGTTTGTCACAGCCTTCTGAATGACTATTCGTCTGAATCGTTATAATGCATCACATTGCACATTTAGGTTAGTAATTTCGTTACGTAGGTGCTCCCATTAAGCCAGTATGAAAGCATTTTAAATTAAGAAAATATATTTTTTAAATAAATTGTGCAATACAGTTTTTTAAGGTAATTAATCTGTGAAATTTGTAAAACCCTCAGCATGTAAGAAATTTATGCCAGTTATTACTCACAATAGCAGTAATGGTTTTCCATGTTTCAAAAACCTAGCTTACATGGTTATTTAAATATTATTTTTAATTCATTGTTCTAATAAACACCTCCACATGATGTATCTTTAGAAATCTGATGCGTTACATTCACATGACTTTCTCTACCGTCTATCGCTTATTATGAAATATACAAATTATTTTTACGAAAGTTTAATTTTCCTAACTACTTCATTTTATTCGGAATATTTCCATAAACATTTACATTACACATTATAGATACAAAGGGAACGGCGATAATCAAATGTTTTAGAACTGGACGCTATACGCTGGCTTTGAATGCCATGTTCTTTTCATGCAAGTACGAGAAAAAAACTGATTATCGAAAGGGCTTGAAAAGATTGACTACTATTCTACAATTCTAACCATTAATAATGGATATCTCGGAAATGGCTGATGCTACAAAATAGTTACTCGAAATAAAGAATCTACATTTTCTGTGTGGTACGTTTTCGTCTATTGCTTAACGTTTACCAGTTAGACAAGATTATACAAAATTCCTTCCGAATGAAGTGGACTTCACAGGTTATGCACAAAAAATTAAAGATATACATTTTATTTGTAATGTAAATATATTTAATACATGGTATTTTAAGAAAATCGTTCCGGGCCATTTTTATAAAATAAAAAATTTTGAAAAAATGTTCCCTGTAAAGGGTAGTTTGAGGTGAGGGATTTTACTTGAAAATCTTCATGTCGCATCTTTGGAGGGTACTGAACCTAAAATACCAAGTTTGGTATTTATACGAATTTTCGTTTTTGAGTTATGCTGTTCATATACACGCATGGTCCTTTTTCTAAAAAGGTTTTTTTTTTGTATTCAGTGGGTCTCAAAACATGTATTTCCGCATCTAATTTTTGGGTGGAATGTGCGTGGTAGAAAAAGTAAAAACATTCAAATAAAAATTCAGTTTTTACATAAACGAGTTTAAAGAAAGAATTATTATATCAAAATGTTTACTGTAGAAAAATTATTACTTCTTATACTCTCCAGAGTTTTTATTTTCAACTGTTAATAATTTATTTCTCAAACTTCGAACATTGGTTTAAATAGGCACATGGTAATAATAGTTAATGTAGTTTTGAAAGATAGTATAACAATTTTAAAACAAATTAGTAAAAAATTGCATTTTGAATATAGTGGAAAAAGAGTTGGTGAGCAAAACAAGGTTTTAAGATAGGCGTGCGTATTAGTAAATATGTGTTTCTCCATTTATCGCTTCAGTTAATTGGTAGTTTAAATGCGCTAAGTGGAAAAACGATGTTTTCTTAAAGTATTATTTTATTATGAAAAAAATTAATTTTTCATAACTTTTGGTCAAATTTTAACATGTGTTACCTGAAGTGCAGTACAGAATTTCGGAAGTAAAATAACTTGATCATGATTTTCCCCTTCTTTCTGTAAAATCACTTCCCGACCTTGTGTTGTAATACAGAATTTCTAAAGTCATTGTAGGCAATAATAATTAACCTGATATCTCTTTGCATGTACCTATTAAGTCTTTCCATATTTTACTCCTTATGTAAGATACGGAAGCCCAATTTGCTTTCCAAATGCGGTCTTGCACGTGGGTTTCTAATCCATCTGTTCTGGTCACGTGAGAGTTATTACTCACAACTTTGCATACATTGCGCCTCGCCTAGCCTTTAATACCAGCGGAAATTAGGGTATGTCGCATGTGTACCAATGGTAATAGGGCACCAATCACAAGGATGCGTGCCCTAGTTTCTGAGAGCCGCCCCCATTTGCATAACCCGTCGCAATAGTTATGAAATTTTGTCTCTGTAATTACCTGTTGTGGTAGTCCAATAGCTATACCACGTCTTTAACATTAACGCTGCAAGCGGTTGCCGAACTCGAGCGCTCAGAACCATTTGAATATAAGCCTATCTCGCAAAAACAGTGGTATGAGTTCCCGTGCAAGAATTTACCTCTGTCCAGCAGAAATAGACTGTGCATGTTAGCCTGAGATTCCAGACTGGAGGAGAAAGAATGTTATTAATTAGGATTATACTATAGTCCCCCAAAAATTTGGAAGTGGAAATGAATTTCTAATTGCGCCTGAGATTAAGGGTTAAAAAAAGATAAGTAATAAAAATCCCAACTCACAGAACCAAATGTAAAATAGTAAACATCATTGCTCATGAATAGGCTAGTAATCTTGGAACCGACGGAGCGAAATTCGGTGCTTTCTATTTACCTTCTCCCGGAGTGCCAAGGTAGGAGTGAACCGGTTTATACACCTTACTACAGTCAAAGCCTACGTGTATTCAAATTATAGCATGTTTAACTATGAAAGAAATGAAGAATTTTTTATTTCTACACTCCCACGTTTCAGGAAACTCTTGCTTAAAATAATTCATCAGTGTGCAGCACTGTCTGGTCAGTGTAGTAAAAACGTGTCTGTTTCGGATTTCTTTATTAGTTTATTAAATAAGAGTAAAGCTTAAGAATTAATAATAACCCAATATTTAACCGCAAATATTACATTCCTTACATGTGTTAATCACACTGTATTATTGCATGCTTTCTACAAATATGGATCACCATAATCAACCAAGTATGCTTCTGTAACAGTATTACAAAAGGAAATAGTAAATAAGACAGAAAAGAAAAAACAATAGATTACATTTTTATATAGACCTGTAATGCCGTGTAAACGATAGAGAAGCCTTAATATATACATAACAAAACTTTAACAGCAAGATAAAACACAAACATCATATACAATAACAAATAAAGGAAACAAAGGAAATGTTGAACATTTAAACACAATTTTATGTGACATACAAATGGTTACGATTTATTTAGAAAGAATGCAATGGCTATAAGTATAATTAAGGAGCTGCATCCAACAATTTAATTATAATGTTAGCAAATCTACATTCGAAATGTAGATGTTGCAATGTTTTCGAGCAAAAAACGTAAATACATTAATTCATACTTTGTTGCTCTGTAATGAACGACCTCCAAAATGATAAATCAGCAACGACTATAGATCGTTCTAAGATCACTTCCTCACAGTTCTGAACTGTGTGTTCGCATATTCTTGCAATTACTAATCACTCTTGCATTTCAAAGCAAGAAAAGTTAAATGCAACGCCCAGACGCCTTTTACTATCCATTATTAATTCTCAGACCCTAAGCACAATAAATAGTTACCTGAAAATGGTTTCAAATAAGGCAATATAACCTTCGTTAGATGTAAGTTGCAGAGAAACCTCAAGTAGGTTTGTGTTGTGTTGCTAATGAGTTAATCCGGAAAAAAATTAAGAATCGCAGATTTTCAAATATGTATCTCACATGTAAATTTTATTATGAGAAAGCTTAAAATCATAAAACAGCAAGTATCCAGAAACGGCTAACGCAGCGAAAATGTTTAAACAAGTGGAGTATGTATTTTAATGAGTTCCATATTTTCCCGGATGTATCGTTTTGTCTGTTTTTGTGGCCTCCCAGTCATATAAAGGTTATTCAGAATTTAGGGGCTTCTCACTTTTTTTTACAAAACATTCAAGGTGTATTTTATTCCCCATGCCAATATCTCAAATATATTATGACAATAAAATCATTAGAGCAATTTTGACATACTCAAGTTATTATAAACTTAGGCGCATCCAAATCGGAAGCAATAATAACAAACCAAGAAGTAAGACAAAGATGCAGTCTTTCTGCCTATATATACGCAGGGTGGACCATTTAAGTGAGACTGTACAATATCTCCAAAACTAAGCGATGTAGAAAGAAATGTCTTTAATAAAAGTTGCTTGATATTATGGGAGAAAGTAACTGCTATTAGTCGTGTTTTATTTGTAGCACGTTGTGATGGTCATTTTAGGGTCATTTTAAAAAATAAATTGACCCTAAAATGGCCATCATACTTTTAATTCACTACTAATCAACTTCTTTTAATTAACAGATATAAACTATTACGAAAAAGAGACATCGGACGCCCCAGAATGTCAGGTGGAACACATAAGAAAAAGAAGAATCAATTTTGATAAAATAAATAGGCGTAAAAGTTTGTTGTACAGGGGTTTTTCCCCCTCGAGGGACGAGGAATTTTATGAAAATTTTCGCTTTACATCATTGAGAGGACTTAAATATGGATTCCTCCTTTTTTATCTGCCCTCTCTCCCTTCCTCTCTGTCGTCCCCTCTCATACACACACACACACACACACACACGCGCGCGCATATGACTTGCGTTAGGTGGCGCCTAGTTTCTAGTTAAAAAAAATTATTGCTGAATGAGGACTATCAGGTACCGTTAAGTTTTAGCGATCCTGGATATTATTCCTCCGCCTGGCTAAAACACCTTTGAATGTACAGTATGCTTAATATGACAATCTCGACTTAAAGGACTTACTATGATGTAGAACACTTATGGGACAAAATTCGCGGCATCCGGTCATGCTGATATGACGCTGATAGTTGCTAACGTCGTTAAATAAAATAATTATTATTATTAACCTGCCAAAATGAACATGTTTCTAAACTTATTTTGTGGGAAATTCACAGGATCTTAAAAAGTACATTTGCGATAAAAATACTTTATAAAATTGTTGGTCGATTGCGTATTTCACCTAATTTTTGTAACTGGGAGGAAAAGTAAAAATACTTGGTGCGTACAAACGTGGATCTAATTTCATAAAAGCTTTAGACCTAAACGAATTGAGCGTTAGTGTGGGAATGGAAAACGGTTACTAAGGCATAAATATAACAGTTTACAACGACCCTAAGGTTGTTGGTGGCTTGAAATATAAAAGTAACCCGATTTAAAACAGCCTCTCGAATCGCTTTGCGGATACGGTTGAGTGAACATAACAATTATCGATAGTACGGGCGTAACGACTTCAATATGGCGCCTGAGAATCGATTTTTATTGGCACATAATCATAAAACACAACTAATTACTTGCAGAATTAATAACCCTACGTTCTCGCTGGGTGTGCGTGGCTTTCATAGAAGATAAACAGGAGCATAACATTTAGTAAGCATTAATACTGTACTGAGCAGGACAGCCAACCACCGGAAGGAAAACTTTCGCGCTCAATAAAAGCAGTTGCAGCATCGCTCAGTGATGTAATAGTATAACAGTAATAGTGTCGAAATGATGTTAATAACCACTTCATTGCTCCAATTTGCAAAGTCGCGTGCAAGAAGATCGTAGGCCGTGGTCCTCCAACGCCATACCATGAGTAGTAAACATCAAACTACCCGCACAACATTAATAGGAAGAAGTAATCTCGCTGACTTTCACAGCTATTGCTTTTGAGACAGTTTTAATTTCTTAACAGAAGTGATACGTTCTAACACATCTCTCAGGCAATATTCTAAAGACGACCTTCTGCGAAAGACATGGCAAGTCAAGCAAGTAACAATTATAGAATCATAAATACACACATGAAGTTGTATTTCAGGA
The DNA here is from genome assembly GCA_030765065.1 of Deroplatys truncata. Lineage (NCBI taxonomy): Eukaryota > Metazoa > Arthropoda > Insecta > Mantodea > Mantidae > Deroplatys > Deroplatys truncata. The sequence goes on from CM060975.1 coordinate 101,809,302, forward strand.
GGTTAGTGTTTCTGCGGAGTTTCTGTAGTGGCATTTTTAAAAGCTTTTTATTCTTGTGGTATCTTGGAAAAAAAATCCTTAAATATCGCTAACTTCGCTTAATTTATGTATTTTTTATTTATTTATATTATAATTTAACCAAATTCCGACACTTTGACTAATATTTTTACTTCTGCATTTCATCACATGCGTCGATTCATCAAAGAATCTTTTAAAGTTTTAACAACTTCTACCTGCAAACTATTCCTAATTTTGCACCAACTTCGTTCAATTTTGAAATTCGATATTTTTACTTTCTCTTTCACGTACCTAGCAGGTAGGTAAGGTAGTTGGATTCCACAAAAATTCTATATGGAGATTTCATCGGAAATTATGTTTTTGAGTTCCCTGAATCCAAGAAAAGTATTATAGATAAAATTTCGTGTGTATGACATGATTATCAAGAATATCCTTGCACTTTACATGGAGTTATTTCAAATGTTTTTTTTTCAAAATGGCTCTAATGATTTTCATTAAAGCACCACATATTTGAAGCGTTTGATACCAAATAAAACGTATATCTTGAATTTTTTGTGAATAGCCTATGAAACCCTCTTCAGTCGGAAGGAATTTTGTATAACCGGAAACCATAAGAGAGAGACAAAACTTTCGTACACAGAAAACGTGTCTCTTTATAGCACACAGTTTATTTCAAATGCCTTTTATTGTGGCATCATGCATTTCCGAGATATTCCTGTTATTCGTTTGAATTTTGTCATTACTTTTGTCCTCTTTTTTATGTGCTGTCGCTATTCAGCTTTTTCTCACCATGTTATGCAAAATGTACTCCTTTGTACCTGCAATGAAATGTGTAATGAAACTACTTCTGCAAACATCTATCTCGATAACATATAGTAGACCGAAAAAAAGAAGTTTTCTAAGAATACTTTGTGAAAGCTGTATAAAAATAAACGATAGTGGGTAGGAAAAGTCGTGTGAATGCAACGCATCAGAAATACTTTTCAAAGATCTCTTATAAAATGTCGCTTAAGTATATGCAGCAAATCGTGAAACGCTTAAAGCCTAACAACGGACAGTGACGTTAACGGGTGCTGCGCAGTAACAAACGCACCCAAAAGAGGACTTTTATATCGCTAATTTGTTTATTGTTTTCTGCTGTTAAGTCCGTTTCAGAATTAGCGATCTTTTCCTCGTAAATAGTTGTCCAACTACATACATCATAAATCAAAGCAAAAGACTACAATCAAAGCAGAATATTTTCTGCGTCGCAGCTGTTGGTCCTTTGGCTCAGTTATTTTGCTATTAGATGCTTTGAATGACTGACAAGGCCTCCGGCAAGTCTGAATATATCCCCACCACCTCTACGCAGACACCCATGTGAGGGAGAAAAAAAGGTGCTATTATATTTGATCACCCAACGTAGTAGTAAAAAAAATTCTGATGTGTTACACTCACATGACTTTCTCTACTCTTGTACAAACTATTTTACATACTCTTATTCTCCATCTATTTCATATTAATCGAGATAAACATTTGCAGAAACGATCTTTTGACATGCAAAGAGAATGACATTTTACACATAGCGACCAATTCTAAAAATATTTGACTATCGCTTAAGGCCTACTATGTTCTCCTTGTTTTGTATTTCCAAGGGCAATATAGAAATACAGTAGCCTTTAAACATAGCTGGTTGCTATGTGCAACACCATTCTCTTTGCCACAGATTAATACTGTTTGCATATTCAAGACAAAAAAATCTGATGTGTTACACTCACATGACTTTCTCTACTCTTGTACAAACTAGTTTTACAAACGCTTATTCTCATATGCTTCATGTTAACCGAGATATCGAAATTTCAATCTTATTGCTAATTTTCTTGTAGATTCAAGGGGAATTGGTAGGCTTTAAGTGATAGACAAATATTTTAAGAGCTGGTTGCTATGTGGCGTATTCCATTCTCTTTGCATTACCAGGACAAAAAAAATGAATAACGAATTTCCATTTGAGAAAAAGTATAAGTATTGGAAAATTTAAAGGAATAACAAGCAATATCTCGAAAATGGTTCTCTGAACAAAAAAAAATGTACATAACATAAATTGTGTATTTTAGCGCGATCTACATTTTTTGTGTAGTAAAATTTTGTCTATCTCTTATGGTTTACCAGTTGTGCAAAAGTCGTTCATAATGAAGAATACTTTTGGAGACATTCCCAGAAAATTCGAGATATACATTTCATTTGTCATGAAAATATCTTAAAATATGATATTTTAATCAAAATCGTTAGCCATTTTTGAGAAAATTAAAATTTTCGAGAAATGTTCCATGTGAAGGGTAATCTGGGGTGGGGGGATTTTCTTGAAAACCTTCGTGTCGCATCTCTGGAAGATACTGAACCTAAATACCAAGTTTGGTGTTTATCCGACTGTTCATTTCTGAGTTATGCTGTTCACAGATACACACACACACACACACACACACGGACATGTTTCCAAAAATGCTTTTTTTGGATTCAGGGGTCTCAAAACATATATTTCCGGTGAAATCTCGGTATCGAATTTTTGGGTGGAATACAATACTTCCCCTACTTACTATATGTAGTAGAGAAAGTAAAAAAAAAAAAAAGAACTCTTAAATCGTGTAATTTTATTTGACAATAAAGTGTCTAGTTACGGTGATTTGAAAGCAGCACGTTATGCTCAGAAAAACGCAGTAGCCTACTTTCCTGGCAATGAATTAAACATTGAAGCACTACCTGTTACAATAACAAACAGGCGGCACCAACCTCCATTCACAAAATGTTAAAGAAACTTTGAAAACAGTCGGAAGGCCGTTCTTGCCTCGCAGGCGGCGTTATGTTTTTGTCCCAACACCGCATTGGCACGGAAAGAGGGGATTCCCAGCTGCTGTGTTAAAACTTTTCCCTGGGAAGGCGACGCAGTTTCAAATTGCGTCGTGTCGGATTTCTCGGCTGATGCAGTTAGGTCTGTTCTGTGGACCGTGCCGTGATGGATGACATAAACTCATATCTAATTTAAAAACAACAGCATCAAAACTTTCCCTCAACTTTTTTCGGAGAGCAGAAGTTGGCTAGCAAGTAACTTTGTCAAGCTCGCAGCGATAGTTTGTTTTCTTTGTATCGCCTGTAATTCTACACAGCACTTGGCTTTTCAAACAATAGCTAAACAGTAATTATATCTGTAAAAGTTTGTTTTATGTGACAAAAGCTGCAATAATTCTTTTCTAACTCCAGTAGCAAATATTTCTATTCCTTCTGCAATAGAAAATCACATAAACACGACCTTCTTTCAGATGTGCACTATTGCAAAAAGTATTGTTCTTGCCATGTAATTAGTGTTGAGAGCTTGTAATTGGGAACAAATGTGGCAAAGGTAAGCATAGTTTTAATTGCAAAATATAATATATAACAAAGTTAAGCACTAATTTGTTACTTTCTGTGCCACTTACTCCTGTAACTATGAACGGCTAAACTCAGAAATGAAAATTTCAAAAAAGAAAAAAAAATTACTACTTGAATCAGACATTAAGCATACCAGAGAAATATTTTCAAGAAATGTTTACATGAACATTTACATGAACATTTGTCGTTCGTTTTCTAAAAGATGGTACCAGCGATTTTTATTTAAATCCATGTGCTTAAAATATTTGTATTTTGAATAGCCCATAAAGGCTATTTTTTACATCTCATAAAATATAAGAGACGAAAGCATAGTGCGCATACAATGAAGAGCTCATTGAAATATAAAATTTTTAATAACTTTGTAACACTAGCCTTGACCGAAATGTTGATTATTAATCTCGTGATATTATATCTTAAAGTTTTCCCTTATTAAACATATAAACTATCACACAATTCTTAATTTCCGGAAGTGTTCATTAGTAACAAAAATTAGCATGGATACATGTAGAGTTGTTTTCTGTATCTTGCGTGTAACCAAATCCATATTGCTTCATTTGAGATTATTTCTGATCATTTATTGTTAGTAACGTAACGTGAATAGAAGAATCGCTTATTGTATAACTAATGTAATAAATAAAGGGTTATGTTAACTTGTAATTGGTAGAGAAAGTCGTGATCTAGTTTTTCATTATAAATCAATTTAAGCTTAAATAAATACAACCTATATCAGTCTCCATAAAATATTGCTCTGAGCTTAAATTTGTTTTAATGGGTATTCTTTAGTTTTTGGCAGTAATTCCATGACTTTGGATGTTAAACAAGACGAAAGAGAATAAGGAACGAAACAAAAAGACAAGAATAGCGTATATACAATATGTACGAAATAATTATTTTCTTAGAAATGAATGGCTGCAACACACACACACACACCAATACCAATAGAGAGGCATCCAAGAAAAGTGTTAAATTGCAGACCACAAAATTGGAGAAGCATAGACTGACCAGCAGTTGACAGTCACAACTGCTTCAAATTAATGGAAAACAATTCCTCCTACGGTACCGATACAAATGGAGCGATTAAGTTGTTTTTGTTTACTAATTCTGGGCACACGCATGTGAAGACTTCTGAGAGCAATACTTTATGAAATATACAAATACTAGTCAAAATTGTTTCAATTAGTTTATTTAGCAGCAGCTTCTAGTGTTAAATGTGGTTTAGTTTGTAATAAGTATTTCAATCTTTTTATGTATTTATCCAGTTTTTCCATTATTTTTAAATGCTGACGATGTTTTACGTTACCAGGCCAATCCATGCAGTGGGTATTGACAGTTTAGATCCCTGCAAAGTATTCAGATAGCTCTTTAACACATCTGTAGATCTGAATGGGTCATATTCCTAAATTTAATAAACAGTAAAATAAGCACAAATCCAACTGATCTTAGTCTATAACTTTTTACTACCGAACCATTTGAGAAGCGTCTCGCAGATTGTATTATGTTCCTTGGGGATCAAATTGAGTTTAGCATCATTTCTTATAGTATTTGAATCAAATGCTTTTTTAACGATCCCTACAATTCGTATCGCGATATTGTTTCAGATTGTACCTATAGCCCGGAGAATTGCTTTCTGTTGGTAGCGCTGATGAGCACATTTATTGTTGGGCAGTATTATTGTGCCATACGCTCATACCACCTCAAGATAGATAAAAATGACAATTACAATTTTATAGTAAGTGAATATCTACTTATATTTCAATAAAAACTACCCATTGTATTCACCTAAATTATTTACATGAATATAAGTTTGAAACAATTTCCTTTTATTTTTACAGTTTTGATCCATACTTTTTCACGTGTTACGTACTGGTTCCATATTGTTTTCTCTTGCATGAAACATGTTCAGTTTTGGATGTAATATGATTCGCAACGACACTTTACGTATAGATTCACACCCTTTGATACATTAAGAGGTTTTTAAAGGATAAAAATTTAACACTGGTGGAATGTGTAAACAGTTGGCATTAATGTCGCCCATGTAACCAAGTAATATTTAGCGGCATTTGGAGAATGGTAAGGCTTTTTAAACCTGATGCGGTTGCCAAATTTTCTCAGCCAGGCAACTGCTAAAGAAACGTAGGCATTTTCTTACAGTTGAGATGCTTCCGACCATAGGTGAGGCCAGGTAGGCGAATGCTGGCAAGAATCAAGTTCCCCGAATTTCCTGTCCCTCCATTTCACCTCAATTCTCAATTCATTTCACCTTTCATCGGCTTTGCCACTTTCAGGACTGTACGTGTCGGCGGGAGGTCTCGGCGTGTGCCTGGCAGGAGATGCTCTGTGGAAACCTTCGACTCCGAAATGGGGTCGGGTTCCGGGCAGCAGTGCTCATCCGGGGAATATAAATCTGTAACTGGTAGGGACCCTGCCCTCTGCCTGTCGTGCCCCCTTGGTCCGGCCACCTTGTGTCTTCTCATCTCATCCCTCCCTCCCGGGGCATAGGTACAAAAGTCGACGTGCTAAGTTCCCCTCCGCGTTGAATCCTCATCCTAAATGAGCCAGAATTACGATACAAATATAGGGAATGGCATTCTCTTAGCATGACATATTTTGGTACTATATAGAAATCGATATTATTCTGATTAAATATTGGAATCAGTATTGAAGTAGACAGACATAGGGTTAGTTGTTACTCCTTAGGGTTTAAATACCTGATTTTACATTGTTTTATTTTTCTGGTAATTAACTGTTGAGTGATTTGAGAGATATATTAGAAATGTTATACAAAATATCTTATGTAAAAATATTTAATATGGGAAATAGTTACTGAAGCGTAAGTTCCATACCTTTTTTGGCCTGAACCTAATAGTGCCCACTTAGCGCTGAACAAATTATATAAATCCTTTTAGGTAATTAATAAATTATATAGTAAATAATTAATAATAATAAAGAATAAGAATATCCTTAAGGTGTGCCCTATGTCCTTTGGACCTTACCAACAAACAAACTTTCTTTCGGTACGAGTTTTAAGAGGTAGGAATACCTCGTTGCTGAAATGTATGTTAAACCTTGCTGGGGTCTAAACGCAGTTTAAACAATAATTAGCTGAAAAATGCATTTAAGATGTTTCGAAAACGTTTTTAAAAAAATAGAATTTTATACTTAACCTAAGTGATAGTTTAAATAAAGTTAAATGATACGTGTTTGAAAACTAGCATATGGAATTTAAATAATATCACTGAACTCCTACACTTGGATTGGTCCTGTAACGTTATATTTATCTGTCATAAGTGTACATGATTGTGACAACGTTGCAGAGACGAGGCGATGTGGCCCACGAGAGTTCCGGTGTTCAGCGGGAATATGCATCTCGAAAGCTTGGGTGTGCGACCGACAGTTCGACTGCCCTGATAGCTCGGACGAGAAGAACTGCAGTAAGTGTTGGTCCATGTTCCCGTATCTTTAGACCTTACTTGACGGTGCTTGTTGTTTCTTTCAGAGGTGAAGGTGTGCGGTCCAGACGAGTTCACCTGCCGCAACAAGTCGGGGGAGTGCGTGCCGCTCACTTGGATGTGCGACGATAACCCAGACTGTTCCGATGGATCCGACGAGAAGGCGTGCAGTAAGCGAAAACCTAGCTCGTTATGATTGCTTGGATAGGTCAGGAAGCGAGTAACATGGTGGCCAAGCAAACCAGATATCTTAGGTATTGAAATGTAGATGCTTAAATTTCTTTATTTAAATCAGACTCTTGCAGTGATAACGTACGGCACCAATGATTCACCAACCAGAATCGATACATTTAAAGCATAATGCTCAAAAGCTAATGAGTTTTTTTCTCCTACATTCATTTTTTATTCCTATAAGCTCTGCTTTCGATTCGACTAGGAATCTAGGAAGCTTATTCTCATACATGTTTCTTCATTTACAAACTATAAGAATGGCGAGATTTAGTGATCTGAAAATTCAAAATATAAAGGAAGCTGTACAAGATCTAATGTCGCATGATATAAAAAGAAACAAAAAGGTAGTGTGGAATCAGTTTTAAATCACTCCACTGATTAAACTAAACCCACAAAAATGCACCGTTCTTGTACTGTAATTATCTTGCCGAATCCCCTGCGTGCTAATAATTTTTCTTGCGTAATTTAATTGAGCCTTAAAACTCTCCTTGTTGGCATTAAATAATTATTTCGACCTTTGGTCTTCAAATAATTATCATGACAACAAGCATTCGTTAACCTCAATTAATTCACCGAAAACTATCAGCACTCGTATATTACTAAAGAAAGTATGATTTAGAATGAGGCAATAGGAACCGTAACGGATCTGATGATTATGATCATTCGGGAGACAGCGCTGAGATGAAGGTTTTAAGGAGCAGCTGTGATCTTGAAATAGCAGCGGATATTAGCCCCAAAAGGGCGTCCATAAATAAAACTTCTTTTTGTGTGTGTGGAGATTAGGTCCTAGTATCGTTAACATTCCAGCACCATTTGGAGCACGGTTCCTGGTATCCTTCAAGGCCGTTCCCGTGACGACCGAGAAGAAACAGCCACGCCACCTGTCGCCACCCCACTAAACAGATCGTATGCGTTAATCCCTATGAAGGTTCGTGGGTTAGAAAAGGAAATGTCATGACCAAGCATAGGAATTTATAAGTATTAAAACCAGGACGGAAAGGAAAATGAAGTTGAACGTTACGGGTTTACGCAGGTAAAAATTACCCATCCCTCGTACAGTCTATTGGCATTTGCAGACAGCAATCACCAGACCGTGTTTACCTGCCCGTCAGTGACTCATGGCCGCTGTTGTTTACATTCATTGTATTGATATAATGGTGTGAATGATAGACAGTAACGGAAGGTTCACGAATCGCCTCACAACTAAGGGAACTGCATACGTAGATCGGCTCTTGGCATTCGAACTGAGGATCTCCCAAACACTCATCTAATACATTATAACAGAGCTATTTTTTCAATCACCGAATGATGTAAGCTTGTTAAATCTCATTGCTATAGTACAAGTTTAGACCAAGCAATGCGCTTTCACTTCGTTTCCCATAAAACTTCTTACAAGTCCAAGTAAATTTATTAAATTAGACTGCATGTTTCAAAAGCAAGCATATATCGTAGTAACGCATCTGGAGATAAAACACACAACTGAAAAGATTCTGGTCATTGTGCTGCTCGCTTCCATCGCCTATGATAATCATTTATTGCAACAATTGAGTCAGATCATCCCTTGATTTACTCAACAAAATTTTTGTTGACGTTAATATAAAAATATTTGATTACATTGTGATGTTTCACTGACTCACTTGTTTGCAATTTGTAACTAACCTTACTAAACTGCTTTGCTGCTGCTGCTGCTGCTGTTACTACTAACTGTACTAACTATTTTTATTTGACATCCACAGAAAGATATGTTCATCATCACGTTGTTATAGAAAAGTGCTGAGTATTTCACATAATTTTCTTCCTGCATTGTTGTAACATTAAAAGAGTTTATAAAGATAACCTTCCCTACATTCGACATCGAAGTTCGGATTGTTTCATCTCGTTGGAGTGCTTCGTATTCCTGAAAGTTGGCAACGCCTGGGGAAAGAAAAGCCTTTGCGTTGGAAATTCTTTTGAAAGTGTAGAAATAAAGAGGGAGCTTTGATTTTGGTGTGCGGAGAAATTGCTTGGTTCTGGAGTTAATTAAAAGTGCCCCGAAAGTTGGCACGGGACTATGCATTAACTGAATATTGTATTGCGGTTTGAAATGGACGTGGGGCCTATTTTATACCCAAGGGTAAAGCCCCCTCTCACCGACGGTTATGTTTGAGTCTGACTGCACCCAAGGGCCACAGCAAGTTTTGTAGGGGGAAAGGAACCCCAAAAAGCAGCAACTGCCACCTAGGGACCAGAGGGTCTCAACTTGTGATCTCCGCCGGATCCCTTATGTTACTTGTGGCTAATGCTTGAAACTTTTGTATCAAGGCGTACATCGCAAATATTATAACAGAACTGGCGCTCTTCAAGTTACAGTTGTTGGATTACAGCGTTTGTAGCTGTAATATTAAATCTTGCGTGCGGATGTTTTAGTATCAAATGCTTGTTCACAAACCTTTGTAAAGTGCAGTTCTTTATATATAACTATTTGCTCCGCATTGCTCGTCAAATGATTCAATTATACATAAGGAAATTTAGCTAAAACTTAAATGACTCGCTCTTCTCATTTGGAATATGGGGCATGTTAGGAAACGTCTAATTTTTTAGTTACAGCTCAGTTTATACCGTATGATCCACAAGCTATCCTGCTTTTGCGAGGGAAGGCGTAATACCCATCATGCAATGGCAATCCCTCACCAGAACAATTAGATTTCAAGTACAAGGCTGTTGATCACGTTTGGTTACAATGTAATTGGGTTGGTATGATGTAATAGTTTATTTATTCCGATTGTTCTATACTACATGACAGTCTTATCCTTCAACTCAATTTGCTTGACCAGCATCGAGAGGATACAACATTCTCCAGGGATACATCAGCACGTCCGGGATTCAATGCAACAGTAGGGTGCTGCATCTGTACGTCCATGCTATGTACAGCACTTCGTTTAAGAAACATCTTCGTGTGGTTTGCCCTTTTTATTTCATAAATCCACCGCATTATGGAATATAAGCAGATATGTATAGGCAGCATTGCAATGAGGGAACAAAGTGTTCTTGGACCCATATTTGTATATATTTGGAGCGGATCGTTAATACTTTTCCTTTAAAATATACATACTCCCTGTATGTATTTCTTTTTTTTAAATTGTAGAACGTTGTTTTGTGCTCGAATAAGTTTTATTAGCTGCTAAATAACTTGTAGAATCTACTTCTTTTCGTAAATATAAATTATAAGGTATATAATCATATCAGAATCTTTGGGGGAAAATATTTGCTTAAATAATCATAAAACTGACCGCGAAAAGGCACGAGAAGGTACGTTTTCCCATTTTGATCTCCATACTAGACTATTGTAAATAAAATACGTTGTAACCATAAGGATTATAGATAGTATTTATTTTTAACGCTACACCTGTTGAATTTATTCCACCGTGATCTGTGGATGTCAGATAAGCATGTAGCCCCTACTATAGCATGTCATGGTAAATATAACAATATGTGGTGTTGCACGAGTTATAATCAAAGAGGTCTTCCTGAAGATTGCAGCTCATGAAACAGGTGAGTTTTTTTTCGCCTTATTTTACACCAGAGGATAAACTGTTAGGGATTTTGAGATTAAGTTTAATTAAAGTTGGTACTCAACTCACAAACTGCGGCTTTTGATCTCCCGACCAAGAAATTAAAGTTCAAGTCTGCGGGTAATTCGGTTGAAGTTAAGAAGCCGCATATTGGCTTAATCCTCAGATAGAGAGGTTATCTATGCACTCGTTTTATAAGCTACATTATCGTACAATATATATGCAGATTCAAAATGATGTGCTCACAGTGTCTTCGTTTTATTGTTGAACACCACGATTGACAACATCAAGTTAATATCAAATACACTATGAGCCTTTAGTGGAATGCTTCTTAACACTTCTTTTGCAGAAAATTAAGTTAATAAAGGAGTATCTTTCAATAGGTAATGACTTTCTTTAATAATAATAAGAACACCTTTATAAATGCAGTTCATGATACCTTTTTACGATCTCTATCACGTACATAGTAGGTAGAGAAGGTATTGCATTCCACCCAAGGAATGGATACCGAGATTTCACAGGAAATGCATGTTTCGAGAACCCTTGAACACAAAAAAATAGTTTTAGATAAAGGCCCGTGAGAGAGAGAGAGAGAGAAACAAACTTGCTATTTAGTTTAATACCTTCCAAAGATGGGACACAAAGATCTTCAGAAAAACTCCCTCCAACCCAAACTACTCTTTACATGGAACATTTTTCGAAATTTTTGATTTTCTAAAAAATGGCTGTAACGATTTTGATTAAAATAACCATACGTTTAATATATTTATATAACAAATAAGTTGTATATCTTGAATTTTCTGGAAATAGCCTGTGAAGTCCACGTCGTTCGAAAGGAATTTTGTATAATCTTGTAAACGTTAAGCGATAGACGATAATTACTACACTCAAATTATAGATCTCTCTAAATCACACAATTTATTTCAAATAACTTTTGCCATCAACCATTGCAGAGTTGTTCGTCATTATTGGTTCGATTTTTCAGAACTTAGCCATTCTTTTAAAATCCTGTCGATTTTCAGATGTTTCTCACGATGTTATGGAAACAGTAAGGCCAGCGTATGGTGTCCAGTTCTAAAACATTTGACTATGGCTATTCCCTATAATGAAATGTGTAATGCAGCTATTTCCGGAAAGGTTTATCTTGATTAAAATGAAGTAGGTAGGAAAATAAACCTTGATAAGGATAAATTGTAAACCCACTAATAAGCGTAAGAGGGTAGAGGAAGTCATGTGAATGTAACACATCAGATTTTACTTTCTCTACTACGTATAGTTAGTAGGGGAAGTATTGCAAAAATTCGATACCGAGATTTCACCGGAAATACATGTTTTGAGGTGCCCTGAATCCAAATAAAGCATTTTTGCAAACATGTCCGTGTGTGTGTCTACCTGTTTGTCTGTGAACAGCATAACTCAAAAACGAAAAATCGGATAAATACTAAACTTGGTATTTGAGTTTAGTATCTTCCAAGGATACGACACGACGATTTTCAAGAAAATCCCACACCTCAGACTAACCTTTACTGGAACAAAAAAAGTGATTTTCTCAAAAATGGCTTTAACGATTTTGATTAAAGTATATGTTTAATATATTTTTATGGCAAATGAAATGGCTAGGAAATGCTCCAAAATTCTTCTTCAGTCTGAATGACGTTCGCATAACTGGTAAACCGCAAGAGATGGACAAAATTTTACTACACAAAAAATGTAGATCTAATTAAAACACACAATTTTTTAACTGTTTTTGCCAAGTGAACCATTTCCGAGATATTTCCTGTTATTCGTTTGAATTTTCCAACATTTATGCTTTTTTTCAAATGTAATATTAGTTTTTTTATGCCCTGGACATGCAAAGAGAATGGAATGCTCCACAAAGCAACCAGCGCTTAAAAGATTAAACTATCGCTTGAAGCCTACCATATTCCCCTTGCACCTGCAAGAAAATTAGCAATAAGATAGTTTCTGCAAATGTTTATCACGATTAACATGATCTAGATGGAGAATAACCGTTTGTAAAAATAGTTCGTACAAGAGTAGAGAAAATCATGTGAGTAACACATCCGATTTTTTAACTTTGTTTTAATGATCAGTATCAACAGAAACATATTTTGGTACTGATACTTGCATGATTGTATTAGATAGCACACGCTATGTCTACAAATTTGAATTTCTAACCATATTCAATTTTCACAAAAGGGATACAGTTTATTAGCTTAAAAATGTTACTGATTTAATGTTGCGGTTTAATATATAATTTTGTTACCATTTTCTCGAATTTTTCAACTGCAGAAGAACTTTACACTTAGGTGAACACGTGGCTATGTAGGGAATCCAATGTTAGTGTATTTTAAATCTCATTTTGGAAAACAATTATGCTTCTGAGTTTCGACCATTTCGTTTCTAAATAACGGTTCCAAAATAGCTCGACTACGAGCATTTTCACGAGTGTTTATTACTTGCACATAACCGTAACAGAAAGGTACTATTCGTTCACTGTTCACTGTTACTTCCCTCATTCGAGTTCTTTCGCATCAAGTCGTTATTCTTCGTAAATTTCAAGAGTATTGGAAGACGGTCCTTCCCTTTCCGTCTTTTCTCTCTCTTACTCTATATTCAACCATGCACGCGCGAATCCATAACGTATGCATCATATCTAAACACTAATGATAATTACTATTTTCTTAACTCCTGAAGGAATACAGGTCCATCAACATTGTAGTAACCGTCTTGTATCACGTCGTGTATATCGCAAAAACCCAGTAAGGTAATTGAATCATATTCGCCGGCGTTGCTCAATTGGAACTCGGAAACGCTTAAGTTAGCATGGTTCCAAGGTCTCAAAGCATATGCATATGCATATGCATATTTGGAATTATTATATTGCAATTTAACGTACTCTGCAAGATCAGAACATTACTTTTGGAATCGGCTGTAAAACTACTAGAATGATCACGTTATTGCCAATTGGAGGCCTGCTATTTTGGTCCTCTGTATAACTGGAACTGCGTCCTCTTTACTTTTCCAAAATAACAGTTACGGTATTTTGTTCCTGCCTCTCACTCAAAGTATTATTTTAAAGAAGTTTTGTATAAACTTAATTCGTAACTCTTTGTTAAACATTTTCGAGGCAATACGATAGAAAAGTGAACCCAGAGTTCAGAATTGCAACTTTGTGTAATCTCCACTTAATAAAAGGCGGAACAAGAAAGTATTTTCCTGTTAACACAAAATAATTACAAGAGTGTCGTCTTTCATTACAAGTTTTAATGTTATAATATTTTTGTAAACCAGGATGCATTTTTTTCGTATTATTTTTATTCTCAATAGAATTTTATACTCGTTGAATTGGACGGGGGACTGATTAGTGATTTGTTGGATATTTGCAGATTATTGTTATTTATTAACATTTAATAATTACTGATACTGCCACTGAGTTTTCAGGCTTCCACTTTTAATGCTCTAAAAACCTTCAGTAAAGTTTTAATACAGTTTTAGTAGTACACTAAATTTGACTTAAAGATGTTAGCTTTTAAGTTGGTAAGATTTTTAGTAATTAATGCCAAAGTTTTGCTGTGTAATTAATTTGATACAATATAACACTGATAATTTTATTGTGAAATCGTAAATTAATACAGTTTCAGAGAAACATTAGTAGAAAATTAACTTTGCTTGTATTTTTTTAATTTAGTGAATATTTTGTTTGCAACTTCTTTTTATTTTTGAACAATAGAATTTGTGTCAGTTTATTTCTAACTAACACAAGAATATCTCTCTTCATATTTGTAGCTTTCTCGTTAATTACATACTGAAACACAGATGAACACCCAATGTGTGCAATACAACAACGGCCCTTGTGCTGAAATCACAAAGAAATCAACACTTTTTTATTACCCGTTGCCTTAACCCTAAAATTGAAATAAGAACCTTGTTTCGCAGCATTTTGAAGTTCGGCATAGGTGTTCTGCATATCATTTTAATTTTCGTCATCGAGGAGAAGGCTCTTCTATCATTAGGTTCTCACCCCTCGTGGACAAGCTCCGATGCCTGCGACTCATACCTGTTAAAATCAACTTCATAACTTTCGGTGTGTGTACATTGCTCGGATGTAGTCGGGGAGGGGAAGATTATTTTCATTTTGTTGCGATCTCTTTTCGATCTCTGTCTCTCTTCCCTCCCTCCCTCCCTTCCTGGGAGAAGAGGCCCCGAAATGGAACGGAAACAAAAGATATTTGCAAACTTTCTTCCTCTCCTCCCTACTCATTTGTTTTGTGTCGCATAGAAAATAACGGCAGTTGCTGCAGTGGAAATGTTTTTACTTCTATCGATATAAAAACAGAGGGAGGGAATAAAATCTGCAACGTAACTTTTCCATAACTTCATATCTAATAACTTATATTGAATATTAAAAAAAATGTAGTAGCCCAGATCCCATTCGCTTTTTTAACTGAGAGAATTTTTTTTTCTACGACTGCTCTCTTTCTAATCCAGAAAGACCCTACTTCCTTTTGTCTTATCCTTTTTCCTTCTCATTCCTTGTTTCTTTTTTCTTTTTCCCTCTGGGAGTAACGCTTGTTATATGAGTACAGGGCCTAAAAATGGCGCCGTGATAACCTTTAGATCTGCATGGCTATATTTCATGCGGAAATCCAAGATAAATCATAAAGTGTGACGGCCGGGATTTTAGTTGCGCTACCCCGTTCTTAACTTTTCACCAGCCTATGCAGAAACATATTTACCACAATAAATTCTCTTTCAAAAGCGTCGTAACCAGCGGTTTACAATATTTTTTGAATCGCCGAACTTTCTTTTTTATACTGTCGAAATCAAACTGAACTTCCACAGAAGCCGAAACTTATTTTATGGATCGACTCGCAAAATGGCTATTGTTGTTATAAACGTATCACAGCACAATTGGCAACATTGTATAGTTAAACAGCGAGAAATTAAAAGCTGTTGAAAACAATATATGGAAAGCAAACTGCGTTGTTTAAATTTCTAAATAGTATAGTCCCACTGAAAAAGTAATTTTATAAAAACAAAAAGGTATATCTGCTATTGTAAAATAGCCCTCGTAGAAACGGCACATGAACAATAGAATTCCTGGAAAAAATAAAATGCATACATACGAAACCTGCTGAGCTAGAAAATCGCAACTTGAATTACTTACCAAAAATGTATAAGGACCGGAAGCGATATGCCACATAATAACAGTTTTTGTTCTGTAACATCAAGAATCTAGATTTTTATGGAAAAAAGGAGGTACAAGTGGTAAAATTAAAGGTGCATAATAAACTAAGGATGAAGTACTTAAGTGCGTTTCACTAAGAAACGGATGCAACAAACGGCGTGACAGTAAAAGAAAGCGCGGTTCACAAGCCGTCATATTTTACAGTGAGAATTGAGCTCTTAACACTAACTCAACTACTGATACGTATGGTTGTGTACCGTACTCTAAGGTGACGTCCAATTCTCATTTAAATCGATTGCATTTTAGTCTTTCAGCTGTTCTGTGGTTATTCGTTAACTAAGTATTTAGAAACCATGTGTTACCATTTCATTCATGCTAGAAATTTTGGAGAGACGGAGTATAAATTCCATTCTCTGTTTTTATTTCATCCGGGAGTGTATATCTTCCGTATTTAATAAAATTGCGTCAGCTTTACTCGGTTTATAGTTTATGCACTATGTAACATTATTTATTTATTTCCTTCTTTGCAAAAGACATAAAAGTCTTTACTGGTAACACTATGGAAATTTGAGGTTAAGATCGAGATTTTTTCTTCTATTTTTAGTTCTGTCTTCTCTGTAGAGCACCTGTTAGTACAGATTCTTCCCATGAATCAACTCGCAAACCGCTACTTACATGAAACTTAAAGTTTATATTTAAGGTTTGGAAGAAAATTGCTCGATGCATTTAAAATTCCATTGAAATCGTTACAAAAATAGTCGTAGCTTACATGGAAAGCATCCTCAACATGTAGCTATTAGCTTAATTGTTATTCATAATGACAATAATACATTTCACCAATGCCACAGCATTATTTAAGCCATGACACAAATGCAAATGAAATGAACGTTATGCATATATATATATATATATATATATATATATATATATATATATTTATTAATCTTGTTTCAATAGTGTAGATACTTGCGGTGCGACCAAAAAACTGTTTTTCCACTTAATGATGATAAAGGGGTGAGAAAGGGATCAGCTTAATGTAGTTATAATTTCAGTTAATTTACAGATTAATACTAATTTTGATCATACAAGTAACACAGTATGTAAATAATACAAAACTGTAATGTTGACAAAGATCTGAATATGTACGACATCAAAAAAGCATAACTTAATTTTAATTTCAAATAAAATGTCATTCATCTAAAATAATCCTTATGTTGAGATCTTCCTAATTTTTATTTAAAGTGTTTTGGCAACGCTGTTTATCACACAGTTGGATTAGTAGTAATCCCAATGTTGCAAAAGCTTGTTAACACACGGAGCTCTCTATCAGCAAGTAAAAGAACCAACACCTATTCAGACAGCGAACAAGGTCTTTGTTGCATCCAATAACAAGGGAAGGAATCCTTAACCTAGAGGAAAGTGTATAAATTCACGAAAACGAGAATATATCTGTAGGAATACCATTACAAAAGCAGCCGTTCAATTTCCTTTGTTCCTTTAATTTAAAAAAAAAGTAAAAAAAAAAAAATCTCTCGGCACCGCAGTGGGAACTCTTATCTTTAATCTTGGTTCTGAAAGTGGAGGATGGGCCCACAAAACGTGAGGGGTTTTTAGGTAGTTGTGTGCACAGAACTGCTCTTTAATTAACAAACGTTCAAAACGTGCCAGGGTTCGCCAAGCAGGAAGGGCGGCCACACGGTCTAATTTCTATCCCCTTTCCCTGCCAAAGGGGGGTTAGAAAATCTTTCAACTTGGAGCACCATTCGCGCGACACACAGGGCGCATTAATCTCAGGTAGGTTCTTTTGATCCCTGAAAACCTAAAGGGTGCTGTATTAAAAGACAACAAAACCTTTAACCTGTTACTCTTTTCTATTTCTTTTCTTTTCTTTTCTTTACCAGTAGGAAAAAGGTAGCAAGCATTTCATGAAAAAAAATATTGAGTATGAATTTACGTAGTTTCTTTGGTTAAACCTACGTTGTTGTGATTCATTTACAGTGCATTTTCACTTTCTCTAACTCATAACTATGCTAAGTAAAGAAAGCCTTGCACTCCACCCAGATTTTACTGAAAATACATATTTTGAGGTTCCCTGAATCTAAAAGAAAGCACATTTAGAAAAACATTGTTTGGTGTCTGGCAAAGATTTTCAAGAAAGTCCGTCCCCCAACTCTAAACAATCTTTTACATGGAATATAGTTTGTCATTTTTATTTTCTAAAAAATTGCTTTAATGATATTGCTAAAAAATAACTGTGTTGTGATATATTTTCATGACAAATAAAATGCATGTATTGAATTGTCTGTAAATAGATTTTAAAGTCCTCTTCATTTCGGTGAACTTTATGTAGCTTATAAACCCTAAGGGGTGGACAAAAACTTGCTGCAGAAAAGTTGTAGGGTTCAAAAATATTGTGACGCAGTGGCTATAGCCCAAGGTTATCGGGAGGTCGGCGCCGAGCAGTCCAAGTAAACAGCAATAACGCCGCTTGCCTGCGTAAACACCGGGCGCGCTGGAGATAGCTAGAACTTTCTGGAAGCTTTATCTCTCCCTCCTCCAGAAAGTGTGTCGAAATAGTTCTAGAAGGTTCGAGAACCTTCAGTGGAATATTCCACTGCCTGTATAAGCGAGCGCTCTTGCAGGCAGTCAGTCAGTACCAGGTGAGAAGTCAGGCAGTCGCGAAACGAGGGGAGTTGATGTTAGCTGAGTGCTGATAGTCGCGAGTTGAAAAGGAGTCGAGTGCGAGAGTTAAGTTGAGTCAGTCAGTGTGCGAGCGAGATAAGCGACTGTGATTCTCCGAGCGAGTTGGTGAACGGCTTCTGTGACGGCTGCCGCAGAGCGACGATTGGGAGGACTTGTGTTTGACTCGCGATTGAACTGTCCGGCGTGAAAAGGCTGCGTCACAAAGGAAGACAAGTGACGGAGAACTGAACTGCTTCACCTTAGTGAACTCCCTGTGAAGGTGAACTACATAAAACGAAACAGTGACACTGAGAGAAGAGACAGTTGAAAAACTGGACGAAGTCACAATATACAAGGTCTTTCTAAAAAAAAAAAATATACTCGTAGCATTATGTATTTCTGAAATACTTAATCCATTTTTTTAATTTCCTCAGGTTTAACTAAGACGCGGCATATATGGAAACAGATTATATTCCGAATGGGCGCATTGGTATCAATTTGAATTGTAATGTAAACAAGTGTTTTGTCTTCGCATCTTGCATGTAACCAAGTCAAATATTTTGAAATTATCCCTAGTCATTCATTTATCATGATTAGCTTAACAGTAACCTATTTTGAAATATTGAGAGACATAGAAGGAATATTATTTACTGGAACAGATTCTTTTTCTTAATATGCACCTTTCCTATTGTGTTCCAAACCTCTAAAGGTGAAGTAGTATCAGAACTGGCTACACATCCGCCTTTCAATTCAAATTCTCTCGCCCTACTGATCGGGAACAGTCACATTTTCTGCATTTTTGTACCACGATCAGCCCGAGTACATGTCCCTGTGCCTTTATTCACGTTTACGCAATATAGATCACGGAGAAGAAAAATGTAGGACCAGAATGACGTTGAATAAGGACAAGTGTAAGACTACATGCCATTTGACTGCCCCGAAAAAGTAAAAATATAGGTGAAATATTTGCAAAATTAAAAAATCTGATGTCACATTCACATGAATTTCTCTAGCTATTTTCTTTTATTTTTATATATCTTGACCACACTATTCTTTAAAAAAAAAGACATTTTTCTATCCACTTCATGTCAATCGAGATAAACCTTTGCAGAATTAGTTCCATTACAAGCATCGTTGAAAGTACAAGGGGGACAGAGGAAACCGAATCGATAGTCATTAGCTTAAAAGCTAGTTGCTGTATGTTGGCCTAGAAATCACATACTCTTTCCATGTAATCGCGAGAAACAACTGAATAGCGACAGCACCTTAAAAATCAAGCACTGAAAAAAATTCAAGCCAATAATAAGATATATCACCAAATTGGTGAAATGTTATTTGAAATAAATTGTGTGTTTTAAAGAAATTTATATCATAGTACGATTTTGTCTATCTCTTATGACTTATTAGTTATACAAAGGTACATCAAATTCTTTCAGAATGAAGAGGATTTCATAGGCTATTCCCAGAAAGTTCAATATATACATTTTATTTGACATAAATATCTTAAAGATTTTTATCAAAAATCGTTCCAGAGCGGAAGTTTCGAAAAATTTTCTATGTAAAGGGTAGTTTGGGCTAAGGGATTTTCTTCAAAATCTTCGTGTCGCATCTTTGGACGATGCTGAACCTAAATAGAAGTTTGGTATTATCGTACATTTCGTTTATGCATTTTGCTGTTCACACATATATCTACACGCGCGCGCGGCCCTTTCTAAAAACGCCATTTTTGGGTTCAGGGGTCCTCAAAGCATTATTTCCAGTAAAATCTCGACATCAAATTTTTGGGTGGAATATAGTACTTCCTCTACTGTCTGTTGTTCAGCGAAGTTTTAGCTAGGGGATGGGGTATCCTTCCAAGAAGGTAGAGACTGCTGGAAGGAGGTGGTGTTTACTTTGGCGTAAAGATGCGCGACAGAGGAAAGACTGTTGGCTGTTTTATACTGTACACGTCACGCGCGGCACGAGTTCATTGTGCTGTGTACCCCTCCCTCCAGCTAAAGCTTTACCTGACAGATAAGTCACCCCACCTCGTAGCTAAAACGTTGCTGGACGGACAGTAAAATCAATAATATGGCAAATGTTGAAAACCGCCAGAATATGTAAACTGCAATGTTGTTTACTTTACTGCTAGAATTTTTAAAGCGGAGGGGTATGCTTTGTAGAGTCACTGTGTGCTTTTTAACGTTTTAAGCAAAGAGTGGATTAAGTACAGAGGTGAACTGACAAATCTTGTGGAATATTTGTCTCTGGGTTGGTTGTAGTAATGTACTACATAGGTACATGCATAACATAATAATGTACATCCAGTGTCATGTATTCTGGTTAGTAGTTTTTGCACCGTTGCTGGAGCAGAATCATTACATTGGTTAACAAGTTGTAAGTTGCAGCCGGGATATCAGAGCGTTATTTATTGATTTGGCCTGCTACTGGTATCTGGTCTCTGAACACTGATTCTGGCACTAAAAAAAGAAAGCCACAAAGGAGCAAATGAAGTGTGTACTTGGCAGCGGCATTGCAGAGGCTAGCGCCGCATATTGTATCTTGGTAATTACACCGTACAGGTATAATTTTCTGCAGTGTGAGTCCGCCACACACACTTTAACCACACCACGTATTCCCAGTCTTGCAACCTCTATCATGCCAAATTACTCCACCTCTGGCTGCCCTCGCATTTCAATAGCCAGTTGATTGCATAGCAAGCCGCAGTTCGCAGAGAATTCGCTCCTGCAGGACTTGAATACAAAGAGCAAGAGTTCGCGACCACGGGAATGCCCTGAAAATATTTTCCTTCCCATTCGACTGCGCAAAATGTTTTCCTTGTTTTGTAACTGAAGAATGTTGCATGTGGACTTATTAGAACAGGAAACGTCTGTTGCATCACATGACTCTATCCACTCTTGTTTATCTTTTACACTGTTCCTACAAAAGCTTATTTTTCCATCTACTTCATGTGAATGGAGATAAACCTTTGCAGAAGGTCCAATACACGTTTCGTTGAAGATACAAGGGTTATGTAGGAAACACAATCGACAGTCAGATGTTTAAAAGTTAGTTGCCTAGAAATACCATAGTCTTTCCATGGCATCGCGAGAAACACATGAATAGCGATAGCACTTTAATTTGTTTTTTCTTAGTTCCATTTATATCCCGCCTTTAATTACATTGGTCTTATCGGCGGAATTTGGAATTTGTCTATTGGCAATGGTGTTAACTCGTGTAACAACAGAATTAAACTGTAATCTTAAAATAACAAAAATTTTTGTGCATCTTACACTAAAATGTAGAAAAGTATGTTTAAATCGAAAATCTGTTTTATTCTAGCTTGGATTATTTATTTTAACATTAATTTATATTAACTCTTGTCGTTGGGTTTCTTGCACTTTTGATTTTAATCATTAGATCATATACGCACATTCACACTCTCATTCATACTTCCAGACTCTGGAGAGGATAAGGAATAATCTTGGCTGGAGAAAAATTCCCACCCCGCAGCCGGTAGTCGAACCCGGGACCCCTCGCACAATAGGTGTTCTACCAACTGAGCTACGGTGCCAGCAATATTTAAAATGCTCTTTCAAATAAATGAGAAAGTTCTGAAACACTCAATCCAGTACCGTATACCTGGGAAATTGCTAATGCCACAAAAAGTTGCTGGTCTGTTATGGTTTATCAAAAAATTCAAGATACACATTTTGTCATGTAAATATCTTGAACATAATGGCATTTTAATCATAATCGATACAGCCCTTTTTGAGAAAGGGTTTCATGTAAAGGGTTGTTTTGGGTGCGGAAATTTTCTTGAAAATCTTCGTGTCGCATCTTTGGAAGATGCTGAACCTATACCAAGTTTGGTATTTATCGAACAATACGTTTTTCTGTTATGCTGTTCACACACACATACACACTTGTGGAGGACGATGGAGTTTTTCGGGCGTAAAAAACCTTAGCATAGCTTCCTCCAGAAGGGAAGTAAATCCAGTGGTCTCGTGTTGTAGATTTACGACACGTAAAAGAACCTCAAGCCTGAGAGAAGTCTCTGAGCAAAATTTCCGGTCTTTCACGCCCAATATAAAATGTGGCGCTAAAGATCATAGGTTAAAGAGCGTCCACAGATAAAACTAAAATTAATTTAACACATACACATGGAAATTTTTCTAAAGATGCTTTTTGGATGCCGGGACAACTAAAATCACGTATTTCTGTTGAAATCTCGATATCGAATTTTTGGGTGGAATGCAATACCTTCTCTACCTACTAGGTACGTGGTAGAGAAGGTGAAAATTGAGATTCTGTAATTAAAGATGAAAGTTCAGAGAATCACTGTTGGATTTTCCTGAATGTGAAGTTAAGAAGATACTCTCTTGTTCAGTGTCTGTAAAGTGAACATATAACATTTTAAAGAATGGTTTGTACATAGCAAAATGGCTTGATAGTAACATTGAAGTTGCATCCGGAAAAAAATTGCCCTTAAATTCTGGTTCTTCCAACGATTAGGGTTTTTCGTGGTTTGCATTAGCCGCACAGGTGAATACTGGTGTAGTATGCTCTTTTCATGGCCCCAAAGTTTACTGGTAGGGGAAAAAAACGGCACGGAAGAAAAATCTTGGTGCAGACTAAGACCATCCTCAGCAGCAAACGAACTCTTGGCATCTGCTCTTCACAGCCCTTCTGAGAGTGAAGAAAATTACTCTTAAAAAGATCTGATGTTACCTTCACATAACTTTCTGTAATGATTATAGTTTCTTTTTTGTATATGTTTTAGAAATTATTCTTACAAAAGCTTATTTTTCTACTTATTTTTGTTAATCGCGATAAACATTTGCAGAAATGATTTCGTTGCCAATTCGTTGTCGGTACAATGGGGACACATGAAGTCGTAGTCAAATATTTAAAAAGCGGGTTGCTATACACTCTCTGCATGGCATCAGGAGAAACAAAGAATGCTGACTCAGCACTTAAACGTGTGTTTTTACTCGATTTATATTCTTCGCGTGATAAGTTATTCCTTATAGTATACACAACTGCACAAAATTAATTCAGACTAAAAGAGGACCTCATAGACTATTTGTATAAAATGCAAATTCAAGCTAACTATTATTAATCGTGCAAACATTTATATCTGTAGCTGTAATATTTTAATCAAAATCATTAGAGCCACTTTTGGTAAAATAAAAAATAACGAAACATTTTCCATTCAAAGAGTTGTTCGTGGTATGGGATTTTCTTGATAATCGTCTTGTGATGTCCTTGGATGAAGCGAATTGTTGTTTACGAAACGCAGGATCAGGTTACCTCAAAAATATATTTCCTGTAAAATGTCGGTATATATTTTTTCAGTGAAAAAAATACCTCTGCCTTGTACAAGTAGCTGGTAGGGAATAATAATGTTGTTTAAAACTTGCTTATTTAGACAACTCTAAGTAGAGAAGACATTAACATAGGTTTGAAGCACTTTTTGCAGCATTTTAGACACTTCAATTATTTCTTTTAGAGTGATAGACAGAAAAACATACAAATGGGCGTCAAATAGCTTTCTAGCACCTTTTAGACAGTAACTGTGCGATTCGTATACACCTGCAATTATTTTCTACGTCTATTCTAAAGGAACTAACAGGCATTTACCTTAAATTTCGAGATCTACTTATAATCCAGTGGAATATGTCATTTACTAATTCTTAAACAGCTAACGTCTATCTATTGCACAATTATTGGTTTACCCACTAGCCAATATTGTCAATACTTTTGTGTTTGCACTCTTGCAAGGGCCCATTTCAGGTACAACCACCGCTTTGGATGTTTTTTGAAAATAAAATACATCTCTAATACGCACAAACACGTTCTTTTTGGAGAGACGGCTGCCAGACGCCATAGACCGCAGTTTCCAGGTCCTTCACCTTCCTCAACTCGGTTTCCCCGAAATAATAACGTGGTGAAAAAAGAAAACGCTTGAACAGCTATTATATTGACCCCGAACTTTCCCACTGTAGTCAAGAAAACCGTTTGGTGAAAATCGTTGGCTTTCAAACAAACCAAATACGTTATGTGTATGCTTCATTAAACATCTGTAATTTCATTTTCTAGAGGTTCATTTAAAGTTTATTAATACTGATATTTGCAGTCGAAATTAAAATCCTTTAAACATTGTCATTTATGCACCCGTTTCTTAGTGTTAAATCTCTTTTTTCATCTACGTTTTTACTTGAACTGATATAAAGATCATTGGAAAAAGCACATCATATCTATTAAAAATCTGATGTTTTACACTCACATGACTTTCTCTACTCTTGTACAAACTATTTTTATAAACGCTTATTCCCCATATGCTTCATGTTAATCGAGATGTAAATCTTATTGCTAATTTTCTTGTAGGTGCAAGGGGAATTGGTAGGCTTTAAGCGATAGTCAAATATTTTAAGAGCTGGCTGCTATGTGGAGTATTCCATTCTTTTTGCATTACCAGGACAAAAAAATGAATAACGAATTCCCATTTGGGAAAAAGTATAAGGATTGGAAAATTTAAGGGAATAACAAGCAATATCTCAAAAATGGTTCACTCAACAACAAAAAATGTATATGACTTAAACTGTGTATTTTAACGCGATCTAAATTTTTTGTGTAGGAAACTTTTGTCTATCTCTTATGGTTTACCAGTTATGCAAAAGTCGTTCACAATGAAGAATACTTTTGGAGACATTCCCAGAAAATTCGAGATATACATTTCATTTGTCATGAAAATATCTTAAACATATGATATTTTAATGAAAATCGTTAGAGCCATTTTTGAGAAAATAAAACGTGTTCCGTGTAATTTGTTCTGCTGTTCACAGATATAGGGACACACATACACGCGGATATTTTTCTAAAAAGCCTTTATTTATTCAGAGACCTCAAAACGTGTATTTACAGTGAAATCTCAGTACCTAATTTTCGGGTGGAATGTAATATTTCGTATACTTACTATAGGTAAGCAGTAGAGCATTTAAAAAGATACAAAGGAAATGCGTATTTTATCATTTAAATGCAAAGTAGTTTTCTTCACATTTATCTTAAAAGGAGTGTTAGATACCCACAGCCACTATTGAGAAACACAGAGGTTTATGATTGACCAACAGACATGGTTTGGGCAACTTTGCAATATATCTGCTTTAACTTCCGATGGTCCATTTTGTATTCTACCAACTACAATAAAAACAAATCGTATCGCGTTTTTGAAATTCACCTTTAGAACGAGAGTTCAAATCTCTGGGCTACATTTTCAGCCAGTGAACCGAATCTGAGTGAGGCACGGATAGATACCGAAAGGCTTTTCGCTGCCCAGTCCCTTTGAAGAATGACAGGTAATCAAAGAGGCATGCTCTTCTTTACCACCACCTAAGGGCACAACCCCTCATTAACAACCCCATGCATAGTCCATGAACCATCCCTCGCCGTTAGCGCGATTTTTCGGACCAATTTTTCTTTCCTTTCACGTCAGGAAGATTTTTTTAATCCCCCATTTTTTTTTAATATTCATAACTCGTCTTCAGCATCTGTTGCCCGAGTCCATTTTGAATTCAGAATCGTAATTCCCTTTCCACGAGGAAATTTATCGCAAGGCCGATGATTTTTTTTTAACGGGCTTAGGAGCCTTGCATCAGCAACGTCGCTCATTTTCCGGCACAAAAATTCACGCAGACTTGCAGATTTATTTTTAAAAAATATTCTCAAGTGAAATGATTTACACCACTGAGTTAATCTCTCTCTCTCTCTCTCTCTCTCTCTCTCTCTCTCTCATAGACGTTTTATTTTTGGGTAGAGAATTCCGTGAATTGTTTTACAGCGTTTGTATGCTGCCATCTGTCATTGGCTCATTTGAGGAACACTAATCAAAATTTTAGACTGAAGCTTTAATAACCCATCAGTCAACCAACCAACCAACCAATCAATCAATCAATCAATTCTTCAGTCATGCGTTCTATCCAAGAGGAAGCTCTTCACCCTAAACCGTGCTTCTTCCATGCTTCTATATTTTCCACGTTCCTCTTCAACTCCACATAGGACCAATCTATTTAATATCTCCCTCGAATGTTCCTCCCGTTCACCTTTCCTTCCAATGCATCGTGCAGTTTCTTTTCGCCCAAATTATCAGCCAATTTCTTTTCATCTTCCTGATTAGTTTCACTATTCATTCTTCACCCACTCTTGCAAAAACAACTTTGTTACTTTCTCTTGTTTATCCCTTGTACTCCACACCAACATTTTTTTCTCCACAGTTCGGCGCAAAGTTACAGTTTCCGCACTATACTCTGCCACGCTCCACGCAAAGCGCTTCACTGTCTTCCGCAGTTGTTTCTTCAAGGGCTCACAAAAATTATTCTTTTTTGTATACCAGCATTGTAGATCATTGTTGTTATTCCTCGGAATCGTCCATAATATATAACGTATTTGGTGGCACCTGTAGCAGAAAATTACCATAGCAACAATTACAGACAGTGCGTTTCATAAGTCCCGCATATTTTTTGCTACAGCTAAAAGGAAATATTTTTTCAAAGAACGCTCGGACACGTCAAACAGTATATTTTAAAACCACTTTTCCACAGAAACAAACCATTCTTAATAACATTGTTGTGCAAGTTATGACGTCATCGGAAACATTTTTAGGTGATATCCTATATTTGTATACCATCTCAAAGATGTTATTATTGTGTGTGATTTTACAAGTTATCAATTGTTTTATATAAAAAACGTTTCTATGGTACCTAAATAAATAGTTGAATTTCCTGGTGTTAATGATGCAGTTTATTTTTAGAAATTAACACAAAATAGCAATTTTTTAAGTGAAAGTGAGAGAATTGAGATTTTAATGGTGATTGGATATGGTCACAGGAAACGTTTACAAAAGACAGCAAAATAAAAGACAATCAGATATGCTTATAGCATTATGATTTGCATTTGTAACTGATTTATTTTAATGTTATGGATGTTATTGTTCAGTTGTCACATATAAATGAAGAATCTAGTGTTTGTTCCTCTAAGTTGGTTTTTAAATTATATAAAATCCAATAGGAATAAAGAGGACTTCAAAACCTATTCACAAAATAATTAAAGATTTACATTTTATTTCTAGTGTATATATCTCGGACAGATCCTATTTTGTTGACAATAGTTTGAGACTGAACAGAAAAAAAAAATAACAAAGCGTTTTCAAGTAAATGATAGCTAACGATTGGGGACTTTCTTGAAAGTCTTGTGTCATACTTAAAGCATATCTAACCTCGATTATAAAATGTGGTGTCTATCCATTCGTGTAAGTTTTGCTCAAACTTTATTATTTGTGTTAATTGGATTAAAAAGATGGTGTTTGATTTAAAATATAAAGAGATTTTTAAGGGTTTTGTTATCGTCAGTCTTTCTAGTTGCATATGGAGTTTGCATTATTTGAATATATGCAGCGAATATAATATAAAGGACCATCCCTAAGTACTTGTTTCGTGTTTAAACTTTGAAATCACGTTTTCTCTAAACAATATTTTTCAGCATCGTACAATATTGAAAATGCTTGCAAAATATCCACGTAGTTTCTCTGGAATTTTCACTATTATTACATCAGTGGCATTTTGTTAATTAAAAGTAACAAAATTTGATGCTACTTAAAGTAATGCCTAAGCAATTGGTTATTTGATATTTTACAGACAAACTAATAATAATTATTATTTCTTAAACATCCCAACTGAGATTGTTTATATGGTTCTTAAAAACCTAGAATTATGTTTCAAGTCCGAAACGTCTACTGGTGCATGTCGATAAGTGTTTTGATAATATTCAAAATTTTGCCGGAAAGGTTAATAAGAAACTTAATTTTTGTAAACGATTAACGTAGAGCTATCAAAGTCTGCATCTGACATTTATTCGTATTCCTTTTTCATGGAGAGGTCAATAGTTGAGCTTCGTAGGTGTGTGCGCGCGCGCGCGTGCGTGTGTGTGTGTGTGTGTGTGTGTGTGTGTGTGGGTTTTTTTTATTATTCACTGCAAATGGATATTACCCGGTGGCAGAGTTAAATATGCAAAATAATATTACAAGAATAAGTGCACGAACAATAATAATACAATGAACAATAAACAATAATGTGAATAACTTTCTATCAACAATCATATTATTGTAGCTACCGGTGTAACATAACAGCTAAAAGTTTTGAAATCGTTAATTTCTTTGCTATTCATTAATTACCTATCCAGTCAATATAGACAATAAGTTTAACATTAATGTTCACAACAAATTTATAAAATTTCAAACATATATCTAAGTAATTAATTATCCAACATTTATTCTATTCAGATTTTTCCTAAATTTCCTCACGGACAGACATGAAAGACTGCTACAGGCAATTCGTTCCATTCTTCAATGGTTCTGCTAACAAAGAAGAATTTTCCTACGTCGGTTCTGTGCCTTCTTCCCTTAATTTTAAACAAATTATCGCTTCTTCCGTAATATTTCGGGTTCTCCTATCCTTCACTAACGCATTTAAACCAGCATAAGCTTTAAATAATATGCATAACCAATGCCTCTTACGCCGAACTTTTAAAGGCCCCTATTTAATCTCTTCCCCTTTTGTAGGCCCAAAATATTTACATATTTTTATGAATTTAATAGCCCTTCCCTGTATTACTTTCTCTACTACGTATAGTAAGTAGGGGAAGTATTGTATTCCACCCAAAATTTCGATACCGAGATTTCACCGGAAATACATGTTTTGAGACCCCCTGAATCCAAAAAAAGCATTTTTGGAAACATGTCCGTGTGTGTGTCTGTGTGTGTGTCTGTGTGTCTGTGAACAGCATAACTCAGAAACGAACAGTCGGATAAACACCAAACTTGGTATTTGGGTTCAGTATCTTCCAAGGATGCGACACGAAGGTTTTCAAGAAAATCCCCCCACCCCAGAGTACCCTTTACATGGAAGATTTCTCTAAAATTTTAATTTTCTCAAAAATGGCTCTAACGATTTTGATTAAAATATCATATGTTTAAGATATTTTTATGGCAAATACAATGTATATCTTGAATTTTCTGGGAATGTCTCCAAAAGTATTCTTTATTGTGAACGACTTTTGCATAACTGGTAAACCATAAGAGATAGACAAAATAGTACTACACAAAAAATGTAGATCGCGTTAAAATACACAATTTATGTCATATACATTTTTTTTGTTGAGTGAACCATTTTCGAGATATTGCTTGTTATTCCCTTAAATTTTTCAATATTTATTTTCTCAAATGGGAATTTGTTATTCATTTTTACTTTCTCTACTACGTATAGTAAGTAGGGGAAGTATTGCATTCCACCCAAAAATTCGATACCGAGATTTCACCGGAAATACATGTTTTGAGATCTCCTGAATCCAAAAAAAGCATTTTTGGAAACATGTCCGTGTGTGTGTCTGTGTGTCTGTGTGTGTGTGTCTGTGTGTGTGTCTGTGTGTCTGTGAACAGCATAACTCAAAAACGAACAGTCGGATAAACACCAAACTTGGTATTTAGGTTCAGTATCTTCCAGAGATGCGAAGGTTTTCAAGAAAATCCCCCCACCCCAGACTACCCTTTACATGGAAGATTTTTCGAAAATTGTAATTTTCTCAAAAATGGCTCTAACGATTTTGATTAAAATATCATATGTTTAAGATAATGTCATGAGAAATGAAATGTATATCTCGAATTTTCTGGGAATGTCTCCAAAAGTATTCTTCATTGTGAACGACTTTTGCATAACTGGTAAACCATAAGAGATAGACAAAATTTTACTACACAAAAAATGTAGATCTCGTTAAAATACACAACTTATGTCATATACATTTCTTTTGTTGAGTGAACCGTTTTCGAGATATTGCTTGTTATTCCCTTAAATTTTCCAATACTTATACTTTTTCTCAAATTCGCTATTCATTTTTACTTTCTCTACTACGTATAGTAAGTAGGGGAAGTATTGCATTCCACCCAAAAATTCGATACCGAGATTTCACCGGAAATACATGTTTTGAGACCCCCTGAATCCAAAAAAAGCATTTTTGGAAACATGTCCGTGTGTGTGTCTGTGTGTGTGTGTGTGTGTCTGTGTGTGTGTGAACAGCATAACTCAAAAACGAACAGTCGGATAAACACCAAACTTGGTATTTAGGTTCAGTATCTTCCAGAGATGCGACACGAAGGTTTTCAAGAAAATCCCCCCACCCCAGACTACCCTTTACATGGAACATTTTTCGAAAATTTTAATTTTCTCAAAAATGGCTCTAACGATTTTTTTTAAAATATCATATGTTTAAGATAATGCCATGAGAAATGAAATGTATATCTCGAATTTTCTGGGAATGTCTCCAAAAGTATTCTTCATTGTGAACGACTTTTGCATAACTGGTAAACCATAAGAGATAGACAAAATTTTACTACACAAAAAATGTTGATCTCGTTAAAATACACAACTTATGTTATATACATTTCTTTTGTTGAGTGAACCGTTTTCGAGATATTGCTTGTTATTCCCTTAAATTTTCCAATACTTATACTTTTTCTCAAATTCGTTATTCATTTTTTTATGTCCTGGACTTGCAAAGAGAATGGAATTCGACACATAGCAACCAGCGTTAAAATATTTGACCATCGCTTAAAAGCTACCATATTCCCCTTGCATCTACAAGAAAATTAGCAATAAGATTGACATCTCGATATCTCGATTAACATAAAGCATATGGAGAATAGGCGTTTGTAAAAATAGATTGTACAAGAGTAGAGAAAGTCATGTGAGTGTAACACATCAGATTTTTTTATGTCCTGGACTTGCAAAGAGAATGGAATGCGCCACATAGCAACCAGCGTTAAAATATTTGACCATCGCTTAAAAGCTACCATATTCCCCTTGCATCTACAAGAAAATTAGCAATAAGATTGACATCTCGATATCTCGATTAATATAAAGCATATGGAGAATAGGCGTTTGTAAAAATAGATTGTATAAGAGTAGAGAAAGTCATGTGAGTGTAACACATCAGATTTTTTTTGTCTTGGATATGCAAAGAGTTATAATCTGTGGCAAAGGGAATGGTGCTGCACCTAGCAACCAGCTATTAAGAGATATGTATGTGCTTAAAGGCTACTGTATTTCTATATTGCCCTTGTAAATATATTTTCCCCTACATCTACAAGAAAATTAGCAATAAGATAGAGTCTACAAATGTTTATCTCGATTAGCATGAACTAGATGGAGAATAAGCGTTTGTAAAAATACTTTGTACAAGAGTAGAGAAAGTCATGTGAGTGTAACATATCAGATTTTTTTTTCTAATGAATCAATTTGATTAATTCTTTACGGGTCCCAACATATTCCACAACTGGACGCACTAAAGACTTATAGGCGCTTTGCGCTTCCCTTTTTCAGTATCGTCATTATGAAATGTAATGTTTTCCTCGCTTTCCTAGATGCAGAATTTACCTGGTCGTCCCATCAACGTTACTCGCAAAGTACACACAGGTTATGATGAACCTGAGAATTTAGAACTTTCACATATGCATTGCCTTAAACTAGGCACTCACGGTGTCTAGTTATTCAGACTAAGGCCACTATGTATAGGCCAATGGCATATAGCAATAATTTATTTGTGGAAACTAAATTCGGAAAGTATTGGTGAAAAATATTCTGTAATCAGCGATTCCTCCCAGTGTTAAAGTACCTTCGTTGCCATTGCCACATATTTATGACAACGAAAACAAAAAAGTTCATGTCCTTGTATCTCTTTAGCAGAGAGAGTTTGAAAAAGAAATGTTACAGAATGACGGCCTTCAAATACGAGCGTAGCCACCAGCTTTACAACTTCATATCATATGCTATGTGCCACTTTTTAATGGCCTCAGAAAAGGCCTCTCCATGGGATGTGATGGACCCCCCCCCCATCCAGTAATTATCTCCATTCGATTATATGGAAAACTAAAATGGAAACTCGATCTGTGCGCCGGTGTTTTATTTTTCTTTTCGATAATGATCGATAATTTGGGAGGTCAAGTTTCGGTGAGAAAAATAACTGTATTACAGAACCTGAAAATTACAAGCGAATGCGTTGGTTTCTTCGCCCCAGGCAAGCTAGATGCAGCTTTCTGTGCCTTCCATATTGGCATTCCTTTTTTGGGTGGTTAGGAAGCCTTGCAAATATTTAATTTGAGTTTTTCAGTCATTTATGGAGACTAAAACGTCCACTGTACCACTGAAGCCTTTCTTAAAGGTTTCAGTCAATTTAGCTGAGCAAAGTTTGCCTTAGAAACATTGAACTATTTAAAATTTCATTTCGTATATAAACTGTAGCATACTATGCAAATTTTTCCACACAATAACATAGTTTAACAAAATTCTTTATACGTTTTTATTTGTTTTTTTAAGTTTAAAAGATAATAAAAAGTAAATAAACCCCAAACCCTTCACAATGCAGAACATTCATCAAACAATTTTAGTTGCCCACTTTTTGAAGTGACCATATTTTAAGAGAAATTGGATGAAAATTTCGTTGTATGGAATATGACGGTATTGAGAGCAAGAGCTGAGGGCATAACTTCCAGAAAATCCATTTTTAAACACTTTTGATTAAAAGTTCCTTATTACTGCCTATAAGCCAATTTCGCTATGTACAAAGTAAAAGTGAACTAGGCTTTCGATCGCTTTCAGGTCTGCAATCCAAATGTCTATTCTTTCACAATATAGAGATGAATTCTTTTCGCTAAGTTTAAGTGATGGATTATAATCGCATGAGAAAAGAAACAAGTATTGTTCTGCCAAAGTTGGGTCTCTTTCAGAAAGACAAATTCCTTTCGTCATCTTTAAGTTTTATTCTGAGCACAGTTTAGCAAGGTTCCAGTAAATATTTAAAGCACGCAGTGAAAGTTTTGGTACATTTGCATTGGCAAGCAACCAATAGAGATCGTATATTAAAATAAGTTAAGCGATAGGAAGGTATGAAGAAATAGCAAATAGGAATAAAGTAGTCGCATAGGAAAACCAAGTGAGGAAACTTCAGTGGTATTCACAAGAGAAATTGGTTAGACAAAGTGTAAAATAACAAAGCGGAGGTTAACTAGCGGAGAATGTTTGAGCTGAACTTAAGTATATCAGTCATGTACGACTGCAGAGCTCACTGATGATGTATTTATATCCTCTCATCAATATGCATACGAGTCCAAAAAAGGTTAGCGAGGAACAACGAAAAGTACACTGATGTCTCCCACCGCCGCTCAAATATATTTTGGGTCGTACCAGTTTTATAGTTTATTCAAATAATAAAACAAAATACGTGATTAAACAATACTTTCAGTAATTAATTATGAGTAATTTTTTTTTCCTGTGAGATACGAAAGATAAATACACCCCTGATACTATGAAAACATACCCACATCTCCAAAATCCTGAGTTAAAGTGTTACTACTTGGGTCCATTCTATCTCCAATATGTTTAATATACTAATTTTAACTTAACTTATGCACACGTTAAACAGCTTTCCAACCAGCTCACGTACTTGCGAGTTGACATTTATATTTAGCAGTCTGAGAAGAATTTTTGT
Organism: Deroplatys truncata; assembly: GCA_030765065.1. Taxonomy (NCBI): domain Eukaryota; kingdom Metazoa; phylum Arthropoda; class Insecta; order Mantodea; family Mantidae; genus Deroplatys; species Deroplatys truncata. The sequence continues at coordinate 101,843,396 of CM060975.1, forward strand.
CGACACACTTCAAATTTGAATTAGGAAGTATTTCAAAGAGGTTTCTCTTGAAGTTAAGTTTTTTTTTTTTGGAAGAGGGCAGAGAAATAAAGGAGAATAAATTAATTCCCAGACCTATCAATGCTCCTATTCATGAATTAGTACGTATTGAAATTAACCTCTAATTAATGTTTTGAAAAGAGGATTTTTGTTGAATTATTGAGCAATAGAAAGGAGAGATTAACTCTATAGATGAGGTATGAGCCGGTTAGCTAGCTTAAGTTAGCTTATTTTTGTACGTTTTGCTGTAAGGTAATACACATGTTTGATATTTTAGCATTACAATTTGATTCTTTTAAATGTAGTGGATATAATGCTATTAGCAAAAGTAATAAAATTACATTATTTATCCTATCATGATAACCCTTTTAAATCAGATAATGTGGCGTATTATTAATTTTATTATAATTACCAGACGCACTGTTGTACCGTATTTTTGCTACCAGAGTAGCATTATTGGGTCTCCTTGGTTATATTTCGGCTTGACGGTCTTTTCTTTTGGAGTGGACCACGCCAAAGGGAAAGATCTGTTTGAAATTGTCTGTTATGACGTCAGCCCTGGCTGACTGTGGCTAGACACGTTGGTAGAGGCAAGTTAGCGTGACTCCAGAGTAAGTGGTCGTTGGAACCAGTCGTGTGTGGCCGGTCTACGGTCTTTGGCATCTCCCTCTATCCTGTTTCCTTTGTTAACTATGTAGAGAAGCCAAACGCAATGTGCGTTTTGTAATCTTCAATTTAATATAAAAACCCACGCCTTCCTCTTAAAATTACACAAAAAGGTCCCGGTCTTTTTGCTGCCAGCGAGTTGTGACCCCCATATGCGGTTGGGGTGACCTAAATTAATCATTTTTCTAGTAACCTTTTCGGCCTTCACCCCAACATGTAACAGTATTCTACTGCTTATAATTGCTCATTTTTTATAATTTAAAGAAATGTTAAATAGATTGGACTATTAACAAAATATAAAGTGAATTAGTTGATTTGGGTTACAATAAGTAAATTTTTAGGTCAGAATATAATAAGAAGGGTAGCTTATGTAGAAATCCTATACTGCTGCACCCGTGGTGTTGAATTGTTAAGAATTTAAAGAAAATACTCCACTCATTCCAAGTTTGGTTGAAACTCGCACAGAATTAAGGGTGGTTTATATGAAGAGCTTCGGAGAAATTTACGGTTATTGCCCAAACCAGCACTATTAGCATTGCTCCCACCATAACACGACCATGTGTGCAGTTACGATCTTGTTCACTTCTGAGTTCGATTCACTGTTGAATTGTGGGCTTGAAATATTTGACACTTGTTGACGAGCAATGTTGACCTTCAGTTCCGCAGTCTACTCGTGTACCATTCAAGGAAAGGGAGATAAAAAGCTTTCAGGGTCTTTTTAATGCGAAAATAACCTCGTTATATTTGCTTGATCACTGCCGAGCATGTAAAAATGACAAGTGCTGAGGGACTTTTCATCACAGTTGATAAATTGCCTTTCCGTGGACCTTACTTTATTAAAAAGTCGATATGGACGACTAATCCTGCAATCAAATGAAGATAAAGTTGACTCTGATGGAATGCCATTTTGACATACAGAGCCCAGTAAAAAACAAAAACCAACCCGGTCAGGCAGAATCTCCAGTTGAAAAGGATGTAGTATATATATCAACATAATCAAATTGAAGAGGACGAGGAGGACATTCGGGCTTGCAGGATCAATATCAATCACTCAAGCTACTCTCTCGATGTTCCCGTATCCCATTTCGCATAGGACCCGCCGCCCTGTGGTGAAATTCGGAAGCACGCACTGGACAGTAATCGATCTGCCGATATTTCGACTGTCGAATCTTGGCGACAAGATACTGCCTTTAGCGTCGGGGATACTAATTTGAATTGAAAGTAGGGTTGCTTTTGTGAACTCGAGGGTTATGCGTTCGATTCTGGTTACATTGACGTTGAATCTCTTATGAAAGGAAATGAGAATTGTATTCCTATTTGTTACCTTTTCTTGTTACTCAAGAATTGCCTGCTTTGCTGGGGATCCCGGGCTCGACTCTAACCAAGATTATTTCGTACCCTCCCCAGAGTAGGTATACATGTGTGAATAAGATATATATATATATATATATATATATATATCTTTAATGTAAAAATTCCGAAGAAAAACCAGAACTATGTACGAGTTGTTCCAAGGTAAAAGGCCGCCAATATGACCGTTGCAGTTAAACGCGGGGTATAAATGGAACAAAATAGAATATTAGCTTTTCATTTCCGTGTCTTGCTGTATCTTTATGTTTACGTAATTCCGGTTTGCGACGCTCCTTTGGCACCCATATCATATTTTCGTCATTCTAATCTCGTTTTAGGTTTCATTTTCAAATGTTCTGTGAGCAGACTCTACTACTAGTAGATCTCCCCTGCATCCATTGCTGGCTGTAAGATCTTAATCTTAGTAGGTGAGCAACTTTTCCTCCGCTTTCTTAGTTTTCGTTCTTCAGTAGTTTTTGAACAACTGTGTTGTTCTCGTAGAAAAAATTTAAAATGCGAATTAAATCAACACCTTTTAAAGGATTATATTTTGAAAATACATGTGAATACTGATTTAAGCGAAGATATTTTCATGGCCGTGATAATTAGCATATACATAAAATTTATTAACAAATTCAGTTTCACCCAATTAGAGGCTCCATAAACAAAGCGTACCAAACAGAAAAAGGATATAAATACATAAATGAAATTATAAATAATACAAATAACTTAGCAAGTTGAACTCTATCGAAAATAAGTAATCAGTGAGGTTTTACAACCCACGACGAATAATGTGTTATATCATTAAATAAGTTGATAATTCTGGGTTTTCTATAGAATTTGAAATATTCGTTTATATTGCGTGTGCCCGTATTAGATGGGGATTTAAGATTACAAGATTTGTCCCTTTGATGCAATTGGTCTTCAGATCATTGCTTATGACGTACTCCTGGAAACATGTCATACTGAATAACAAGAATGGTGGTTATATGTTTTCTTTAAAACATATTTTCTATATTAACTATCATTCACGCAAAAACAATAATCTCATTTCAGTTCAAAATGTTAAATTGTAAAATACGTGAGATATGTATGCCTAAAGAAAAATCGCGTGAAATAAATTAACGAATGCAATGCATAAAGTGATTCTGGCAAACCGACGCTTTAGCAATGTGTAGTTATAGTATTGTGTTAATTTCCCCCCCCCCCTGCTGCTAATGCCTTTTACTAGGGATGTACAGCGCGGGAACAAAATCACTACCTTTCCATGGGGAATTGAAATCGATTTGAGTCCAATTCCATACTGAATACGATCCGCGTTTCCATGTTAAATTCAATACGTATTGAGATCGATTTGCATACACAAAGTTCGATAATAAAATAATTCAAGCTTTTATGTTGGTCAACCTGGATTTACGTTGCCGAAACTTTAATTTGTTTTTCTACATATTTTAAGTGAGTTTTGGGGTTGGTGAATGTTTTTGAGAAGAATAAATTGCGAATTATGGAAGCGATAAAAGTGGCTTTGGTGTGTGTTTTATTACACATGTGATTAATGATTTCCGCTAATAAAAACAAAATGACGAGCGTGCAGCGTGTTAAGAGTATAGTAGATGATAGTATTCAAAACTATTTCAATACGGTAGGTGTTTCCATGCAACAAATTTCGATCCGATCCTACTAAGAGGATCGGATCCAAGGTTCAAAACGATCTCAATACGATCCAGATCCGCGTTTCCATGCAGTATTTAATACGGAAAGAGTACTCAAATTGATTTGAATTCCCCATGGAAACGTAGTAAGTGTTATGAATATCAGCAATTTTACCTTAAAGCAAAACTCGTACGGTAGTTATCATTTTGGTCACTTCATTCTTGAAGAGAGCTGGGTTTATAGAAAGGGGGGCAGATAGCTCCTTCCTGGCTCCATGTCCTGTTGCCGTTTTCAAAATGCTTTAATGTTCTCTCACTTTCGAAATGTTTTCTTCTAGCGTAGACGCTTTCAAATCATTTACACTTCGTAAATTGCACTACAATAGTATAGTAATTTTATTAAGTAGCTAATTTAGCTTCCGTTTGAATTTTCTAAGCACAGTAAGCTTTTTCAACGTTGTCGTAAAAAGAATTCCTATCGCAGTTATTTTTTTCTACAGATTAAGAGTGTAATAGATACTTCTTAATTGAATGCCTTAATATAACATAATAATAATAATAATAATAATAATAATAATAATAATAATAATAATAATAATAATAATAATATATTTATCCAATTTCTTGAGCACACTGAAAAATAAGATGATTTATAACGAGTCATAGGAATTTCTAAGTATTAAAACCAGGAGGAAAGGGAGTTTAACTGTTACTGGCCTTTACGCACTGACGTCGCAGGTTACAGTACTCCTCAGAACGTGTTTACCTGCCCGTCAGTGAACCATTGCCGCTGTTTTTTACGTTCTTTGTACTGCCAATAATATGAGTGTAGATAGCTTGAAACCAACTGCTTAAGAATTCCTATGCCTGTTTATAACTTTGGTTTACCTGTCTGTAGATATATCCTAATACTAAAATATTGTCCTTGAACTAATTTGATTGGGAACTGGTGAGCTACATTGGTGCTTTGGGGCTTATGGTTAAGGTCAAAGACCCGCTACCGATGAAGGAAGGTACGTATTCTTTAATGTTTTCATTTCAGCATCGACGAAGAAGTCTTGTGGCCCAGTCAAATTTGTTGTAATATTACATTGATTTATGTTGTATTTGTATGCGTATTTGTGCTGTATGTGCCTGATTTAATGCATTGTTGTATTGTTTGAGAACTAGATGTGCTTTTGTTAACTTTTTTAGTGTGTTTAGGTTATAAAATATATTTTACCTCTAACAGCGTAGACCGCAGTACAAAACGTGACGCAAAGGTGTCTCTTACCACTTCATATATCCGATAATGCATCTGTTTCCTTTCCATTAAACTCGTTGCTTGTTTGAATGCCTTTCTAATAGATATCCACTGAAAAAAGCACGTTTTTATGTCTCATAAACAGTCCTTTTACAGATGTTCAAAATGCTACACATAGAATCATTAAATAATATAGTTATTATTACCATAAAATGACTTCTGGCTTGGTTAATGGCGCCATATATGCTGACAGTCGGTGAGATGTGTAGCATTGATTTTAATTTTCATAATAATTACACCGAACGTGCCATATAAAAGGCTGTGGAATGAAATTATTATTATCATTGTTCATCAAACTATAAAACCAAGCGCAGATTTATACGGCAAAGCTGCTTTTATCAGACGTGCCTCTGCAGTATTATGATGTTTCTAAAACCAAAAGCATTTCCTTGTTTAAAAAAGCGTCCTTGGATGGCTCTTTAAAAATCCAAAAATCTTACAAAATTATTATTTCTTTTATTTCATTTTAAATTATAGCATAAAAAGGACAATTCAATTTCCAGGCTACGTAATTCCAGAGGTTTTTTTTTCTCTCGGTAGTATGTTTTAAATCAAGTTTTTTTTCTTAGTGTGATTAACGCCCATTCTTACTGCATACGGCATCACAGGCGATGGACACTTATAGTACATGAAATTAAATGATAACTGGGGAAGGTAATATTTCAGGCCTAAGTTTAGCGTACCTCCTACATTTGCCATAAATGTGGACTGAAAAAAAAAACCTTTAGGGAGGACGGCTCTGGCGGGATTTAAACCGCCGAACTCCCGTTCACGAGTTCTGGCCTTAACGACCTCAAATTACACTGAATTTTATTTATGGACGCTCTTTAACTGCAATGGTCCTTAGTGTTCTATTCTATAGTGGGCGTGAAAGACCGGAAATTTCGCCCAGAGACCTGTTTATCAGGCTTGGGGTTATTTTACGTGCCGTAAATCTACAACACGGGACCCACCGGCTTTGCTTCCCTTCCGAAGGAAGCCATGCTTTTATGCCCGAAAATATCCATCGCCCTCCACCAGGTTTGATCCGGCGACCTCTGGAACTAGAGGCTAGCATTGTATCTCTAGACCACGGAGGACAACTTTAACAACCTCAGCTACCCATGTTGGTGTCATATTTTTATACCTAATTGTATGTGGCAGGTTTCTGTTTTACCAAAACGTTTAACGTTTCTATATTGAAACTAAATGAATAACAAATCATGTCTTCTTTCTGGTTATAAATTATTAGTTTGTGTATACACGCACTTAATAAGCCATAGACGTATGCGCTCAGCGCAATGCATTGTCAACGAGCAAAATGATTTAAGCTAAGTTGTGCTCGAAAGCTCTTTTACTGTTCTTTCCATGAGTGCAGCAGTAATATTAGTAGAGACAGGTAAAATATGAAAAGTTAATCAAAATATGGAAACATAAAGAAAAAATCCAAAATATATTTTTAAAGCCAAAATATCTTACAATTTAAGGGTTTGTAGTAGTTCCACTTCATTAATTTAAAGAAATAGGCTTTGTAGATTGATGTCCATATTTAATACCTAACAAATATCAAATGAAGTGCAAGAAATTACATGGAGTTTATAGATTTGAATAATTGTGAAGCCCTTAATCTTAGTAAAACAGAAACAGAAGTTACTGGTTGCTTTGTTATTGCGTAATACTAAATTTCGTATGGCACTAAAAGCACCGGTTCGCGCAAACAAAAACTCTTAAAGAACAAAGGGGTTTAATTTCGCATTGACGTCACATTGAGGAAATGCTACATTTTCTCAACCGTACCTGACTTGTTGGAAAAGGTTATGTAGGCTTTTCCAAATACATTTCCTGGAAAGAGTGGCTTGGGTTTTCTAAATGTTGTTTCTAACGCTCCCCATATGGCTTACGACCTTTGGGCGATACCTCATTCCACCAAGCGATGACTGGACCCATTTCTCAGGTGGAGGCACACAGCGGGCGGAATCTGTTGCCTCCGATGGTATGATGAGGATGTGGTGGAATGAGAGGTCCTACAGCTTTTACCGTGAATTCTAAACCACTTTAGGCCTTGAGAATGCTTCACATGAGCAAGTCAGAGATGAAGGCGTAAATAGAGCCGATTTATAATAGGGCCACCTCAGAGCTGGGAATCGAACCGGATCCTCAGTACGAGAGCCGGAAACGAAACCACTGCGCTATCCCGGCGCTCCGGGTGTTCTAAATATGTTCAAGAAAACTGCCCGAATGGAATATCTGAAAATCCCGATTCATTGCTAACCGAAATTATGTTAAAAGCGAAAAATTGTAAATTTTACAAAATATGAAGATTTTGCCAAAATATTCTTCTTCTGCCTTTCAAGGATTAGGCCTATCGACCTGTTCTGGCCTCAATTCCATCTTTTAACTGGCCTTCCTATGTACCTCTTTCCTATAGGTTTGTATTGTAAGGCTATCTTTGGAATCCTTCTTTCTAAATGCTCTTTCCATTTTTGTTTTTGTTCCTCTAATTTATCCTTCACTGCAAAAATATTCAGTTCTTGTCTAAGTACTTCATTAGGGATCCTGTCCAATTTAGTGCAACCTTTAACTGTTCGTAAAATTTTCATTTCTGCAGCCTGAACATGACTACCATGGTTTCTCCTCATCACCCAGGATTCACTGCCATATAATAGAATAGGTAAAGCCATCACCTTATAAAATTTAATTTTTGTTTCTCTTCGTGTGATTTTTAATATTCTGCTTATAGTACCGCAGATACTCTGATATTTCTGTAATTTGATGTGTGTATCCTTATCCTGCTTAAAAGTAATATAACTTCCTAAATAGTTGAAATGCTGAACTTGATCCAAGACCGGATTTTCAATTGCTGTTTTACATCTTACTGGGTATTTACCATGGAATGCCATTGTCTTCGTTTTATTTATTGATATCTTAAATTTATACTCCTTTCCAATTATATTTAAAACAAGGGATGATTTTTGTAGTTCATTTTCAGAATTTGCAATTAATATAATATCGTCAGCATATAATAGTATGTTAATGTATTTATTCTTGATTATATATATTCCTTTCGGTGCTCTTTCTCTCCATTTTCGGATAGCGTCATCTATATAGATATTAAAAAAGAGTGGGCGATAAAACACACCCTTGTCTTACACCGCCAAAATGTTATAAAATATAAAATTTTTGTCACGTTCATTGGATTCTACACACTGCAAAGCGTAACCAAAATGATTAGTAAGCATTGTTTAGAATATGAAATTTCAGTTTTGCCTGTCTCTACATATCACTCATTGCTAAAACATGTTCAAGGACGTATCAAAAAAGTGCTATTGCTAAAAGCAGCTTTGCTGTATTGACCTGCGCGCGACCAGATGTGAATGTGCACTCTCGGTTCGCAGCTCTACCCCTTAAGTTAATCACTTTGGATGAATGTTGACGATCTGACTCCTTTGCGTCACATTGTGAGTGTGTTGGTGTTGGCGGGTTACTAACACACGGTTCGCATAGCAGCGTAATGGTGTTACCGTTTACTTGTGCATGGCCAGACGAGACCTGTCGCTCGGACGAGTTCACCTGCGCCAACGGCAAGTGTATCCAGAAGAGATGGGTGTGCGACAGGGACGACGACTGTGGCGATGGTTCCGACGAGAAAGACTGCCCCGAAACCACATGCGCACCGGATACGGAATTCAACTGTTCGGAGAACTACTGCATCACCTCCAGATGGCGCTGTGACGGAGACCTGGACTGTCCTGACGGCTCCGATGAGCAGGTACTAAAATTCAAATAAAATTATTTCAGGGATTTGTTTGGGTTGTAAGAATTGTTTCTTAGTCTATACACACTAGGCAAAGAAAAAAACCTTAATAAAACTATTGGTCATCTCTGGAGATCGTATCATTACTTGCCCTTTCTGTGACTCTTGGCCACAGAGGACTGGAGGGTTAATTGTCCGTAACAATAATGGCATTTAGTTTACTTTTCTCTCAGGTGAAGAGCATATAGATCATTTAGGTTATTGCTTATTAATTTCATTCATATTGACTGTTTCATCTACTGTATGGTTTTTCCTATGGTTAAAAAAACTTTAAATTTACATAAAAAAATACATTAATTGTAGGATAGTCCATTATGCTATTGCACAAGTAATGCAGTTTCTCACGAAATTATTTGTGTTATTGCTTATCAATTTCACCACTTATTTAGTTATTAATTCGGACGATATTACCTTGCTTCTTATTTTTGTAGTGAATCAGGTCTAAAGACAAGAACAGTAATTAAAAAGCAGGCAGTCGTATCCCACGCGTAGATATAGACACAAGCTACTTCCACCCTTTCACTGCTTGTAGAGGAAAATAACCATACAAGTAGCTTATCCTTAACCACTCTGGTAAGTCTACACGCCTGTAATTCAGATCAACGCTGTCTCACTTTTGTAGTACTCCCAACAGGTGGTTGCACACCCGTAGGTAACACTGATCTCACATCAGCCGCATTATAGTATCATTCTCTTATAGTAAATGCTGTCCTCGAAAACTAGGATATGTTAGAAGATATTGTTGGCGACGAAGATCGACATAGAAATTGTCAAGCTATTATGATTTTGTTGTGGAGACTAAGGCAATTCCTTAGACGTAAAGTGAAATCGTTTGTAAATACGTGGGTCGGGGTGACGATGCAGTGAATGTGCCACCAAAGGGCGACAATATGACGGTTTACATCTCACAACATGAAATGCATGTCGCTCTTCAGCTGTACTGTAGGCCATAGCCTATTTGTCTTCAAGCATGCACTGTAAATTCTCTTGCAGTTTCACAGTTGGAATACGTATCTGTTTCATATGTGAAGTAATGAAAGGAGGCGAAGTTTACGCGTACGTTAAGCAAGCCCCGGTTTTCAAAGCATTCTACGCGAACCACATGTTCGGCGCTAAGTGCAATCCTAGCGGCGCTTAAAGTTTCGAAACAGCAAGTTAGAAGCGTAGAATGTTCATAACCGCTCGTCTCCCACCAAGATGACCCAGGTTCGATCCTAGGGGCCCGCATGTGGGATTTGTGGTGCACGAAGCGGCGTCTGGGCGGGTTTTCTCCGTGTTCCCCCGCCATTAATTTCACCGACTGCTCCATCACCACCTTCATTTCATACCATCATATTTCCTCACTCTCATACCTGGCTACGAGCCGATCTCCCGTTAATTCTCTGATTCAATGTCTGTCTGCTCCTCCATAGGCATTGACCCTAGGCGCGGTTGCAAGTCCTAGGGGGTGTAAGCCCTACATAATAGGAAGGTAAACCGACTAAGAAAGAATGTTTATGAGAAGGTGTGGGAGCTTAAATCCGTGTACACAGAAGCGTTACCCGGGGTAATAAATTTCCTCTTTTTCCGAAAAATTGCAAAATAGAGTATTGGTACCTACCTACTTAATTGTTCCTGTGTTTACTTGTTCTGTAATGCCCTGATCTCTGAAAGGACATTTAGTATTAATTTTGTTTGTTTCAAAACCCCTTTTAGAACATCTCATTCAATTTCATGTTCTGGAAACTGCAGTGCATGCCTCGTAGCTTCGGACGTCCTCCATTTCTGGCCGCAACAGTGGGACCCAACAATGTGGCAAATAGCAAGCAGCAATGCCAATTATCAGCATAGCACACAATATGTGAATCCATAGAAGAGTATTTTAATCCCAAACCTCCTAAACTTGCCATTTAAGTTTTACATCAGCAGTGTCATTTTTCACGTTTAATAGACCTAAATTTGTTTCCAAATAAAATGGGCTAAATTGCAACTGAAAGAGTTCAGAAACAGACTTTTTAAATTATAGAAAGGGTCCCGGAAAGCTCTGGAGAAATGTATAAACCATTTCACGTCAAGGGAAATAAACCCAAGGCCTCAGGACGTATACATGAGATTAATTAAGCCCGCGGGAAACACATTGTTGTAATATAACTATTTTCATATGCAGCAATTGCATATACACGAGCCACTCAACAAAAGGTTACATATCCCAAAGGCAGCATTAACAATTTTCCGAAGCCGCTAAACTTCTCTGTTATTATGGAATGTGACACGTGGCTGAAGGCTATTGGCTGGCAGTAATTTACCTAACGGCTAAGCAGTGTCATGCAACATTTCTCTTTGTAACGCTAATTGATGTGCACATATGAAAATGTAATACATTTGCCTACATTCGATCTAAAACAATGGCATTTGTGTAATGGTGGACGTAATAGCGCTAAGAAATTTGCATTCCGAAACAGTGAAATTAAATAAGTTTCTTCTGATGTAACTGAAAGCTGAGAGCATAATTTAGTTTTGCATGAAGCCCATTACCGTGTTTGTGCGGCAGTAGTGAAGAGGGAAGGTGAAAATGAAGATAAAAGTATATTGGTCACTTCATTTTGTGACTTTGAGTGTCATTGGAGTCCTCTCTCTTTCTCTCCCTCCCTCCCCCTCTCTCTCTCTCTCCAACTTCGTGTGTTGGGGTGGTCGTACGGCGACACAGTGTTACTAGAATAGAAGTTCCTTGGACAGCAGACAAACCAAAAGCGGGGGGGGGGGTGCATGTCCCCTTCAGTGGCAGCCCTGAAGTATATCTTTATATATAGGTATGAGATATATATATATATATATAAATAAAATATATTTTCTTGCCAATGCAAAAAAAGAAAAGAATATTGAAGACAGAAAAAAAATCCCCTTTTGAATGTGACAACGTAATACCAAGAAAGAATATGAATAGAAAGCAGCCAGTCTACTAGGGACGTAAGAAGGACTTGGGATTAAAAAGAGAGAGAGAGAGAAAAAAAAGTTTTGTATCTTTTCTTGTTAAAGTATCTGCTTCCAGCAGGGATAAAGCGTGAAAATCTGCATTACCAGTGTGCACTTGTCGGTCCACTTATTTCAGTTTTGAGGATTTTGTAATTTATTTTAGTTAATTGATTCGTTGTTCAAAATATTTTCTTTAAAAGTATTCTAGACAATAAAAGTGGATAGAGAGTTGGGGATCCCGCCGGGTTCAGGATGTAATATCTAAAGACGTTAGGGACCCCGCCTGCATCCTAGCCTGCCACTGGGATCATCTGGTCCTTCGCTTCACCCCTTCCTCCTGGAGGTTTCCAGAAGTACAATAAGTCTTCATGAGCGCTTTCATTGCTTCGTCAAAGGCACTGAACGTGAAACTTCCCTCTCTTCTATTTCCACTGATTTAGTCGTATTAACCCGGAGTCCAAAGCCGGCAAGTGGTAGTCTGCAATGGCAATATGCAATTGTCATGCGTAACATACACGTGAAATAAACTTTTCATAGTTCATCGTGCATCCAATTATAGTTAACGCCTAGCTGAGCAGAGTACACCGATTTTCATGCCCATGGTAAATAATGCAAGTAACCATTCTATCAGCGACCAGTAGGTTAGCCAGCAGGCAGGTAGCAAGCGACTGAACTATCTTCGTCTTGTACCCCTCAATGCGAAAGCTTTGTTGGCTGCTTTCTGCTAGCTAATGGATAATAAAGTATGGCTTATATTTATACTTCCTAAACGATTATATTACAAAAATAATATTTCACCTGTTTCTATACCAAAATGCTTATTTTTTCTGACATTAATAGGTTTCCCTGTAATCGGAAATTAAATCAGATAAATTTCAACAACCATAGAATAGCATGGAAGTTATTAAGTGATGTAATTATATGCCGCTTGCATGTGTGACCAAACATTTCACGAAATATTAAATAAAAGTAATTAAGCAGGTATGTGCGGAATGAAATGCCTTGCTCCGCGTCATGTTGACCTTCCACAAAGCATAAATTAATTAATGAAAATGGCCTGGAATTAGTACCTAAAAGCAATTATAAACAAACAGCGCTAAATGAAAAGCGAATTGAATACCAGAGCACAACCTTTTAGGGCATTTAGGTTTTTATATAATGTATTCTGACCTCAGTGTGATCAACTACAGTCTATCAGTCTCGAAAAATCGAAGGATTGGACATGCTTACCACATGCCATCCTGGATGCTTCCTTCAGCCCACGATGTCCCTTGTGGATGAAGGCAGAGAGCTGTTTGCGTAGGTCAAGTCCCACCTTACTCTCAAAACAGACCATAAAACACTTCTAAACAGCTGTTAATAGCTTCCATTTTATGAACGAAGAAAGTTGTGATCCGTTATACCCCTATATAAAATTTTCCACATGTTGCTTCATTATAAAGTTTCCTATTTTCCAATACTTGGAACCTGGAATATGCTCATACTATGTAAATACATCTGTAGTCATTATCATTAGAACTATCACGTCTCCAAGTCATAAATTTAGTCACAACGCAGACCAGGGCCAAGATAATTAGACACTGAAGTTGCGAAACGCTTCCATTTGCGCTACTGTTTTCCTTGGCACCTGAATTATAAACTGTCATGTGACTTTGTATTAAGAGGTTTGAATGAAAAAATTCCACTGCTTTTTCCACGAACCACGTGGGCAAGTGCACACGGCATTGCAAAGCTCCACTTATCAACTTTGGACTCCTTGTTAATATGACTGAAACAGCGAAGTTTCCTTTCGATGTCTTTGGCCAAGTTGAATAATCACTTTTCGAACTATGGATAATAGATTTTGAGGTTTTAATCATTTTTTCCTTTCTTTTCGTGTGAATAACTTAAAAAAATCCAGTACTTCTTGTAACAGTAGTCGACTACCTGTTTTAATTTTGTATAAGTTAGCCATTTTCTTTTCTTTTCATTCCTTTGTTCTTACAATCCTTTGCGATGTGCCTTTTGTGTTTTGTTAAGTGTTTGAGTGGATAGGATGGAAGAGAAGGTATTATTGCCTTAACTTCTATAAGGGTAAACATATAATAAAATAATAGCCTGGGCTTGATGAATGTTAGAAACTGTTAATACCATTTGCAAGTCAGTAAAGTACGTTTCTATGTACTGTAGTAGAATAGTTTTACCTCTGCAGTATAATTTAGTAAGCTAAAAGAATTGCGTGCTCGTCACTAAAGAGCAACATCAGAGCCCTCTGGTTTCATTTGCACCCTCGGCATGTTAGTGACACTCTCTTGTAATTTGTTGTGACAGGGATGTTCGGATCGGCCGACACACACGTCGCACTGTCTACCCCGAGAGTTCGAATGCGAGGACCGCATCACGTGCATTCACCAGAGTTGGGTGTGCGACGGCGACCGCGACTGTCCGGGCGGTAGCGACGAGAGTGTGACGAGATGTCACAACGTTACGTGTCGTCCGGATCAGTTCCAGTGCCGCAACAGGGCCTGCATACCCGGACATCTCCACTGTTCCGGTCACCCAGAGTGTCCTGACGGCAGTGACGAGGAAAACTGCAGTAAGTATGAAAACAAGCTGTGTGTCTAGAAAGTATGAGATGCTCTCCTATTTTAGTTGGTATCTTCGGAGCACAGGTACAACTTGTAAGATTAAGTGTACACTTTCAGGTCCCATTTGAATATTGTGATGATTGCTGAGTGTAATGAGCAGTTTGAGGAATGAAAGTAGATAAGAGTAGAAATGCTAAAGAATAAGTAAATCAAGTACAATAAAAGTTATTAAGATTTCAAAACAAATTTTAAAGAAATGTTCCCCAAAGCAACTTCTATTTGAAGAATATGTTATTAACATTGTTTATACGACTTTAATGACACAACAGGATGTATCTGTTAGAACAGATGGATAAATGTACATGGAACTTTTAGTAACCTTTCCTCCACAGTGAGAAACTGCCATATATTCTGTATTACCCTCTATGTGAAAATAGTGGCACTGGTAACATAATTATTTTTTTAATTGCTAACATTTTTTGTAGTTTCTGCTGAAATATTTCGATTCTATGCTTCCTATTTCCTAACCTCACTGACTGTAATTACTAACTAGATTATGTAAACACTGCGGGACATGACTGATGCCCATATAGAGGAATGACAAGAAGGGTACCACATACCTGAAGAATAAATTGTGACATTCAAGCCAACTGTTGGTTGCTATAGCTCGTAAAATAATGTTTCTTATTGTCATTGAATATTTACTATTGGCATTTGCACATCGTACTATTCTATGAATCGCAGTAAATTTGTTGTTTTTTTACCAAATTTTATTGGCAAGGACATGGAAAAAAGTTGGGAAAATAACAGATAGATGAAGTGCAAAAGTTTGATTATAGGTATAAAATACAGGTATCCCAGAATGATTGCTCCAATTGAATAATCTAATAGAAATGGTTTCATTACAAACCTTGAAACAAAATTGAATGAGAAAAAAAATACATATTTACAATTAACAAAGAAGAAATTGGTATGGATAAGGGCAGGTTTATGGAAAGTAGAAGCATTAGGAGACATGTTGTTAGTTAACTAGGAAATGGTTTTGCATAAGGTACAGAGTGTATAATATTTTAGTGTAATGGAATAGAGGTAAAATATTAATATGAAATGGAAAAATATGAACAAAAGAGCTGCAACTAAGGGAATGGTAAAAAGTTGTTGCAACAAACTCACTTTCTATACAAAGTCAAAATCGGGTTGCTATTGACAATTGATACAAAATGTGAGAAACTGGTAATATAAATTCCATATTATTTGAGTCAGTTATAAATGTATAAATTGTTGGAAATGAATAAACAAGCAAGCAAGTGTTTTTAATTCAGTTTTTATTGAGTACAAACAATTTGTGTGTTGTCACAGCGTCACCTGTACCAAAGTGTGACCCAAAGACTCAGTTTGAATGTGGTGGTGGAATGTGTATCCCCCTGGAGAAGGTCTGCAACAATCAGCCAGACTGTCCAAACTGGGAGGATGAGCCTCGTGACAAATGTGGCCAGGACGAATGTCGTGTAAATAATGGTGGCTGTTCACAGAAATGTGTTGACACACCTGGTGGCTACTACTGCGACTGTTTACCAGGATACAAACTCATGGACAACAAAACTTGTGATGGTAAGGCATTGCAATGTTAAATAGCAAATATAAAATAGGAATACTAAGAGCTTGAGGATCTGTCATGGATCAGAGCATTGAGCAGTAGTATTGTGCGTGTTAAGCTCAAGAGATAAAGAAAATTCTCACTTGATTATTCCATTGTCATTGTTTTTGTCACCCTTATTAAAAAATGTAAAATAAAAGCTGTGCTCCTATTTATAGAGAGATGCAGCTATTCAGATACACTTCTTAGTCATTGACAGACCAGAGAGAGAGAGGGAGAGAAATCTTTCCAATGATTTTTATACCCAGAAATTGATCCTAGGTAATCCCAAGAGAGGTTATGAGTTTATCTGATAAAATTCGTAAAACTTGAATGGGATTTGTTAAGACTGTTCCATGAATAAAATGTAACAAATTAAATATAAATAACTGCTTTCTTACTTGCAATGTTTAAAATCAAATCCCCATTGTGTCAGCTGTCAGATCAAGGCATACAAATGAATGAACAATGAAATGTGTTACAGAATACAAACCAATGCTCTCAACAGTGGGAATGAGAACATACTTAACCTCAAAATAAGTTAAAATCAGAACATAAGAAAGACACATGTTTTTTAAAGAATATGATTTATTTGTAAATTGACATTATTTAAATGTGCATTGATTAAAAATACAATTGGATGATATAGCCTTGTAATCAGCATTCCATTTAAAAACTTGACACTGAGGTTTCAACAGAAATATGCATTTTGAGGTCCCCAAATCAAAGAAAAGCATTTTTAGGAGGTCCATGTGTAACTGTATCTGTCTGTGAAGAGTATAACTCAGAAACGAAGTCATTTGAATACCAAACTTGGCATTTAAGGTTAGCATCATTCAAGGCTGTGACATGAAAATTTTCAAAATCTTCCACACCCCAAACTATCTCTTATATGGAAAATGTTTCATTTTGTTTACTTTGTCAAAAATTGTTCAAACATTTTTGATTAAAATACCTTATGTTTAAGAGTAGCCAAAATCTTACTACAGAAAAAATGGAGATCTCGTTAATGCACACAATTTATGTCAAATGTTTTCGTGTTGTTAAGCATTCCAATATATTCTATGTTTGTTTGTTTATTTATTTATTTATTTAAGTGCTAAGTTCATGCATGGTTATGGACTGATCCTAATCCTAGTTAATATTCTATGTTATTGTTTTGAATTTTTAAATACTTATGTTTTACTCAAGTGGTAAATCGCTATTTGTTTTTTCTGTAGCCATTTAAGGAGCATGGAACTTTAAAGCCATCACATAGTGACCTACTTTTTAAACATCAGACTATTGATTTAAACTACTGTATCCTTCTTACATCTATAATGAATTCGTGAATTTGTAATGAAAGTTTATCTTGATTAACAAAAAGTAGACAGAATAATAAAACTTTGTGAGAATAGTTTGTAGAAGGGCAAACTTGTGTCTTCTTTTCTTGACCAAAGTATTAAAGCAGTTGACACATTTTGTTTTTTGTTATTTTCTAGATATTGATGAATGTGATACTCCTGGTGCTTGCTCACAAATATGTATCAATGAGAAGGGCACATATAAATGTCAATGTGTAGAAGGTTACCTCAGAGATCCCCGTGATCATACTCGGTGCAAGGCAATGGAGGGACATGCATCACTACTGTTTGCTCGTCGTCATGATATTCGTAAAATATCATTGGATCATCATGAAATGACTGCCATTGTAAATGATACCAAGAGTGCTACTGCCCTGGACTTTGTATTCCGAACTGGAATGATCTTCTGGAGTGATATATCAGATCAGAAGATCTACAAGTGAGTTCATTCCTGGTTTAGAAAAATGTTTTCAAGTGTTAACACAAAATAATATTTATTTTCATTTCATTACTCATGATTAAAATGTGGTTTAGAACAGAAAGTAGATCAAGGTTTACATTATGCAGCTCTTAAGAGTGAAAATTTATATTATGAATACCTACAGAGAATCTTGCCAGTTTTAACATATTTACAGAAGTTTTAAAAAAATAAAAGTACTGGCAATGTATGCAATATAGACAAGCAAGTTGATCCACATTAAAATAAAGAACATGTATCGTCAAATTAATTGACAGTCGTATCCCTATGCCACCTTTCAAGCTGATATGAGAGATTGGAGGCTGTCAGCCAGATGTTTTATTAAAAGCTGAAGCGAGCTATACTTTTAGTACCATTTGTAACTACTGGAACTGTATCTTCTGCTCTTTTTGGCACTATTTGGTGCCCTTAACCTTGCTAGGTTTATGGTGGTGAAGTCAATTCAAAGGGGGTACCTATAATCATTGTTACATTGTCACCTTAGTTCAAATTATTATTTCTTTAAGTAACCATAGTAGTTATAAAACATTAGCAGTACTTTCATACATAATAAAGTTGAAACTTTTATCAAATTTAATGCATGCTTTTTTTTTCTCCTTCCAGAACTTTTAGTGTTAAGAGATTAGGGTGATAGGTGTGTATATATATAAAGAGGACTCTTTTGATACGTAACTGTCACAGAAATTTTTCATCAAATCTGTTTACGAGATCAGTGAATACTAATAAATTAAATTAAATCTCTTCCTATAGTATAACATGCACCTTATGTATACAGGGCGCCCATTGATGAAGGAAGTGAAAGGACTGTGGTGATCCGTGATGAACTGACAACTTCTGATGGCCTGGCAGTAGACTGGATCTACAATCACATCTACTGGACTGACACTGGCAAGAATACTATTGAGCTTGCAAATTTTGAGGGCAACATGAGGAAGGTATTGATCCAGGACAGCCTTGAGGAACCTCGTGCTATTGCTGTCAATCCTTTAGAAGGGTTAGTAGCTTTTATTCAGCATTGTCCTTGGATTTTTCTTTCATAAATTTTGCATTTCATCAGTATTGGTATTCCATTGTCAGCCATCGAAAAAGAATTACTGAATCAGGGAATCATCATTAGTTTATCTAAAGTAATATGTACTTAATTTGTACAAGTAATGAATAGGTCCTTTGCAGAAAGAAAATGAGAGAAACAAGAGAGATTAGCATTGGCAAAAGGGAAAGCACAATGATGGCTGTTAGAGGATGCTTGTATAAAATATCAGAGATGGAGGTGAAATGGTTGGTAAGGGTATATAACTCAGTGATTGAAGTTCAAGTGTTATATGGTGTTGAAATATGGGGACTTGAAAATGGGTGGGAAGTTGTGGACTTTGTAAACAGGATAGCAAGGAACTTCTGGGGTTGCCAATAGCAACAGTTAATGAGGGTCAAATTGAAATGGGAAGAGTAGCAAGGAAAGAACTGATTATAGAGAGAATTTTGAAATACTGGTACAGGATCCTGAATTTATATGATAATCTATTAAAATAATGTTTAAAATACCAAGAAACAAGTCTACAAAGTCTGGGTTGGATAAATAATTTAAGAAATAACTTGCGAAGTAATACTTGAGAATATAAGAAGAAGAAAAAGAATAAGAGATTTTGTAAAGGTGCAATAAGAAGAAATGAAAATATTCTGACACTAAAATGTTTAGCCAATTAACTGTGTTTCAATGAAAAACAGTTAGGAAAAAGAGAGGTATATAGAAAACACCAATAAAGAAGAAAGAGAGCAGATAGCATGACTCAAATTATTTTCACCTTTTGATTGTATCAAGCATATTCTTATCCACATCCACAGTTTTTGTCCACAATGAAAGAAGAATAGTGTGAACCTCAATAAAACTGAATATTAGATAATTTGAGTCAAATAAAAGTAACAACACAAATTGATGATATCAGCAATAATAATAATAATAATAATAATAATAATAATAATAATAATAATAATAATAATAATAATAATAATATAAAACAAAACAGGTCTCGTATCTTGAGGTCTCCAGCAGACTTCTTTGAGGCAGGAATCAAGAATAGTATGAACCCTTGAATGAAGTAGAAATTATTCATTCATTCATTCATTCATTCATTCATTCATTCATTCATTCATTCATTCATTCATTCTAACCAAGGTAACTGGCAGCCACCCAGATTGTCCTTGCTTTAAAGTATTGCTTATTTCTGTAATCTTCAACTTTTTCATTTGAACTTACTGTAAAAAAATTCAGGTGGTTTACAGGAAGTTAAAAATTCAGGAAAATTTTACTTTTTCAGGAAGTCCTAACTTTAAGTAATCTAAGGCACTTATTGTAGAGGTTTAGTTCAGTTGTCAAATACAGGAAATTAAAACATTGCAGGATAGAGCACATTTATTGTATAAAATAAAACAAAAGCGGCTTGCATAAAAATGAATTATTACATTTATATAAACTTTATTGCAGCTGGATGTTCTGGACTGACTGGGGCACTGAACCCAAGATTGAGAGAGCAGGAATGGATGGTTCTCACCGAGAAGCGATAGTGAAGTATGAAGTTAAATGGCCCAATGGACTGACTCTGGATCTAGTGAGGCGGCGAGTGTACTGGGTAGATGCTAAGCTAAATGTGATCTCCAGCTGTAACTACGATGGTTCAGAAAGAAGAGTAGTCTTATACTCACCAGATGCTCTCCAGCATCCGTTCTCCATCACAACTTTCGAAGACTGGGTTTATTGGACTGATTGGGAAAAGCAGGCTGTCTACAGAGCAAACAAGTACACTGGCAAAGATATTGCTCCCATCACTGCCACACACATGGTTAGTCAGCTTCACTAAATTGTTCATTAGTATTATCATTTCATGCATTTTAATTTGCAAGTACTATTTAGATGACAGATTTGATGTAGCACACATTCAAAACTTAATGTATAAGCAAAGCTCTGCTGTTTTGACATCAGTGCACTTTACACCTCAGAAGAGACTAGCCATAATTTTGTGCTTAATGGATTGCCTTCTGTATATAGTTCTCAAATTTTACAAACAAAAAGCAGGATACCTTTTTTCCAAACTGCTTTTATAACAGAGAAAACACACTTTACAGCTTCACACATGCTTTGCATAGAGGAAGGAGCACAGGAGCAGAAAAGCAAGTAAAATTAAATTATAGTTTGTAGTTGCATAGCAGTGCTCGGAGCATTGAGATTCTCTACTGTGTCCTTAGAGAAGTGGCTTGCAGAAAACAATTGTAATAAATTATCATAAATAAATACACAATGTGTATTTTCATCCAATATCATCATACTTTGCACTTCAGAATTATATGTACATAAGAATTACAGTCTGTTGCAATCTTGTTATAGTGACACTATTTGCGTGTTGAAGTTAATTTACATTTTACTTGCGGAAATCTTAAAATATTATTAAGTTCAGTTGCTCTCGTATTATCCCTTGAACTCCTTTATAATAATCCAATTGTTTTTAAATGAATAGATGCTGAATTATACCGTTTAACAAAATGGCTTATTTCTCAGAATGTGTCTGCCGAGGCAAACTCCCAAAATTAATATTTTTTTGCTGTACTATCACCTCACATAACAATTCATGTATGAAGTGATAGCATTTGTTTAAAGTTTGTCTGAATCTAAATATTTTAATTACAAGATTTGCTACAGGTTTCTGTAGTTGCTGTGCATACAATTACGATGCTTCTGCTTTTGCATGAATATTGATATTGTTTAGCCAAATGATCATAATATTATAATTGCATACTATTGTTGTTCATTGTCATCTGAGTGTTTATGAACATTCTCTCCATGTTTTTGCAACCATTACTTATCTTGCTTCTTTAACATGGGCAATGTAAATACAAATAAACTACACTTAAAACACAATGACAAATACATGCTAGAATATGCTAATACTAATTACTTTCCTTTTAAATACCATTTTAACCACTCATTTGTTTGCTATTGATGAAATTAAAATCTAACAAACAACATTGTTTCGCTCTAGTTAGGGCTTGTATTAAATAGAAGTATTGTCTCAGAGAATACGTTATGGTACAAAAGAATTCAACTATCCCCTCCATATCTCTCTTTATTCCTGCTTATTTCTTCCTTTTCCTCATATCAGATGACTTGACTCTGATCTGTATCGTCCCTCTAAAATCAGAATGTTTGGGATCTCTGTCTATATTGTTTCATTTTTTTTGACAAATGAGAATCTATAATGTGTAGTAATTTATTAGTGTTATACAAATTAGGTTTGTCTCTCTTCACAGGGACTTTGAAATGAATTAAGCAAATATCAATTATGCTTTTCCCACAGTAACACGGTGGATCACTGTAATTCTCTTCTTGAGTGATGATCACTCAAACTCAGAATTTTGGTCTCTTTGGTATTTGCTTGGGACAGAACCTACCTCATATGCCTGGAACATGTAATTAAATCAGTCCATTCATGTGTAATGATTTGGTTTTTCTAAACAGATACTTTTGTCAAAATGCATTGCACTGAATTTCTTCTCAAGAAGAAAAGAGAGACCTCAGGAAACTGCCGATCCTCAATCAGTGTTTTAAAATTTAATTTTGATAGTTTTTCCATGTCTTATCATCATTATCATCATCATCTGCATGGTTTAGTCCATCACTGAACTGTTCCATCCTCACAGTCAATGAAGAAAATCCTGGTGTCACCATCTCGGATATGGGCATCCTATTCTTCTTTTCCATCATGGATTGTACTGTTAAAATCTTTCTTGGTATACTTGACTGTTCTTTCCGTTTGTTTCTATTTTCTATAATTTTGTCCTTTAATCTAAAAGTATTTAACTCTTCCCTAATTTTTGTGCTTCTCTTTTTGTCCATTCTACTATACCCCCTGACAGCTCTTAGGAATCTCATTTCAGCTGCTTCTATTGCATTTTCCTGTTATTTTGTCAATGTTTAAACCTCAGAACCATATAGAAATGTTGGTATTGTCATCACTTTATAAAACTTCAACTGTATCTCTTTCCTATTCTGTCCTATCTGTTTAATTTTTATCTCTTTAACAGCCTGTCTACGAGAAGAAACTCTAAATACACTGGATCTAGTAGGAATGATGGTTGAGCATTGGGCTGGTAACCCAATCATGTAAAAATATATTTACTCACAATCCTCAAATGAAGAAATAAGATTATTGAACAAGTAAACACATTTAATTATTGAGGATATAATATTACACTGAGAAAAAACAGACAATTTTTCCTCATAGCTGTAAATATCTTGAATTGTTTGTGTTTACATATGGAGGTTGTCATATGTCCTCCAAGCAACATAGTACAATATATGGCCTATAAAGGAGAAGAGATTAAAATTGTGACTATTACTCAACAATGGTAGAAACTAAGAACTTTTGTTTGAAAATTACCTGAAGCTCAGCAATGTTACTGTATCAAGAAAGTAACCAGAGAATATTTTCTTGAGCGAAAATGTTAAAAATAATTTTGAAAATTCAAAATGGTTAGTTAATTTAATTCTTTTTTCTTTCAAACACAATAGCTGCAGAATCCAATGGTGATCCACGTATATCATCCATACAGACAGCCAGATGGACAAAACCACTGTCAGGCAGTTAATGGACACTGTTCTCACCTTTGTCTGCCAGCTCCTCAAATCAACTCAAGGTCTCCAAAGATCTCGTGTGCCTGTCCAGATGGACTAAGGTTACTCTCTGATGGCCTCATGTGTGGAGAGGAAGGTATGTACTCCAGACATTTTCATGACTAGTGAATGTTATTCTCCAATAGATACAGCAGAGCAAATTTCTATTCTCCCTTTTTTTTTTTTAATTTCTACTTTTTAGAGGTTAGGTTAGCACACAATTAACTCATATGTATGATCTAAATAATCTTAGCAGAGAAAAAAAAATTATTTCCATAGAGGGTTTACATAAGCATGGTTTAGCATTTGTAGTACTCAATGGAAGAAGGTTGTAGCATAGAACTAAAATCTATTAAATTTAAACAGGGGATGGTGGTTGGAACTGTGTAGTCCGAAGATAATGTAAAACTTAAGATTTGATTTTATATAGACATTTCTTTACATAGATTTATTAACATTAGGAAGTTTGTACATTTATTATCTTAAGGAAAAAAAATCACATCTTTTGTTTTAAACGGATTGTGTTTTGGTTCATAGTTCATTTCTTATTTTTGTTTTTCATAATGGTTCTCTTCTTTATTTCTTTTTATATTTTAACTTTGCTATCAAGGAAAATTTATCACACTGAGATTTCAGATCATGAAGGTGATCTTTGAGATGCAAATACATAAAAAATTATGAGAGACTTGCAAAACATTCTTTCCTAATTTGGCAGAAAGAAAATATTTATTACTAACTCACTCCTTAAGAGTCCACATATGCTCTGAATTAGACAGAGATAAGTCTGTATAGACTTGCCTCCTAAAGAAGAGTCAAAGGTAGTCAATTCTCATACATGTTCAGACTTATTTATTTGCCAGGAGGCCAATAGAGATAGTTGAATACATGCACAGCCACCGCCTCCATGTTCATAATTATAAAACCAGTGTATATGCATTTTCAATCCAATCTTGTTTTCTTTTGTTATGCCTAAAAGCTCTCGTAAAGCAACAATACTTAATCTCCTTACTTCCAGCATATTTTTTAATGAACTCGTGTATACTAAAACACTGCCAAAGCAAGACATGATTGCTTGCAATATTGCAGTTGGAAAGCCTTAAGCTAAACTCAAGCAGTGCCATAAATGGGAATGCCTTTCAGCTGACTTTGTCAGCCAGTTTTGCAGCTAGGTCAATTAAGTTATTGCAGAAGGAAATATTTACAAAGAAGGTACCAGCATCTTTTAGGTTTCCTGCCTTTTCTGATTCAGTATTAATATCCCTGTTCACATTCCCATTCCATTTAGAGTTTAACAAATAGAAAAAACATTTACTGCTTATTTTCAATGTACTTTCATGATGTTTAAAATGCAATAGATCAAATTATTTCTGCCTAACCAGGGCCTATGGGATAGGATACTTGGGGTACATGTAAAAAATAATTTTGTAATTACATTCACCTAAAATGGTTTAGAAGATCTCAAACATAGTTCTGAAAAGGACTCCTTGTAAGACAAAAATAAGAAATGAATAATGGCATTACTGAAAATATAAAAGTAGTTTGAATACCGCTAAACTCAGTTTCACTTTATTGCATAAGGGGGGAGGGAAACATTGTTTGGTCACCCAACTTTGTTGATCATTTCATAATCTTTACACAATTATTCACCTCTAATAACTTCATTTTAAGACCAATTTATTGTAATGTTTGTGACATTTAAATGCAAATATGTGACATTTACAAATTGCATTCTTTTTAACAAAACAAAACACACAAAAATATAGGATTGGGCTTCAAAAACCCGTCATGCCATAATTAGTGTTTAAATGCTATTTTTGGCTGGTTAATAGCTTAACATGTTCAAAATAAACAACATTTGACTTGTCAAATTTATTAATAAAGTTCTGTCATTTGGTAAAATTTATACATATGATTAATATTGTAACATAGCTAAGATGGAAAGCATCAAAGAATATGGTAACAAATTATTAAAACTAAAAAGAATTGAAACGAAAGTATTTGTAACAACTGGAGATGCAATCAGATATGTATCTAAAATTATATTTCCCGGTTCTTGTTAAAATACATTATAAGTGTTTTGGGCTATAAAGTTATAAAAGAAAGTAGAAATCCACATTTTATTAAGATTATGTATTTAGTTTCTTACATTTAATTTTTGACTTCCAAGTTTAATTTTTGGATTGACCCATAACTATTTTTTCCTGTAATTATATCCATATATCTTCCGTGAAAACTTTACAGAAGAAAATTTAAAATGGAGTTAATTCATTGGGTCCATAATGCTTTATGCTTAATATAAGTATTTTAAAGATTTAAAAATTTAATCCATGAAACCCTGCACAAGAGATTCACATATTCCGAGTTAACATATGATGTGATTTTTTTTATTTCTTTTTATTTCTATGTATTACTTATCTTTAGACCTGGTGAAAGGTACACACTTTATTACAAAGAGCATGATTGTGTGTTCAGCAGCATCTTCGCTCAGTTGAATTGTAGAGGAAGTTGAATATTTTATTGTTTCCCCTTCTTGGCCGTGTTTTCAGTCAAGACAACAACAACAGTCGCTCCAGCAACCAGAGCACCACCAAGTTCTACAAGATATTCTCCCAAACCCCATTACCCAAGTGAGTACTTGCGTGAAACCATCCTAATTCCTTTCCATAAACAACCTCACTACCAACCAGTTCACTAATTAACTTACAGCACGCAAAACAAATAGTCAGCTTTTGGATTGTTATTATAAAATGTGTTTAGATAATATAGAATACAGAACTACACTACATGCTTCAATTTATTGAGTTGTAGTTTTTATGAAAGAAATATATTTCCATTTGCTGGGTTTGAACCTGCAGTCTCAGGAACTGGAGAAATTAGGCTAAATCAACTTAAATCAGTATGCTATGATATATTGAAGATTATATTCAACATATAAACTCACATTACCTTAAATCCTTTTGTTATTGCTTTTTCAGTGTGCCAGAGTTATAAATATATTTATCAATAGTGAAACCTGCACACAATATATTACTTTACAGCAAACACCACAAATTTCTCTTATGAATAATAGAACAGATGTCACTTTTAAAAAAACAAAACCCTTATTACTAACAAAACCAAAGCCAACACTTAATGTAACAATATATAAAGTGCTGCCATTGTTCAAATATTAAGATAATATAAAGTAAGCTACCTACTGTAAACAGCAGACATACAATAACCTAATAAATATCCAGCAGTACAATGATATCATACGTATAATTAATTTGCACTAAGTAATTTATTAGAAAATAGACTCATTTAAATTTTATTCACACAATAATATGTGATTAGATATATATACTATTGTCTTGACTTCCTGCAGTATGATTATGACAATACTATTACAAAGTGCAGGAGTATACTGTAAACATTATGCACAGTATCTAACATTAGATGAAACGTCAAACCACTATGATGGAGAATTAACAGCTATAAAAGCAGCATTACAGAACATTTTATATAGATCATACATAAAACAAAAAATAGTCATCTTATCAGACTCAAAATCAGCCATAGATGGAATAGTAAATTACAATAATAAAACAACAAGAAATATTAAAGAAATAAGAAGCCTAATTAAAGCATTTGAAACTAGAAATCATGTCACTCTACAATGGATCCCAGCTCATGTTGAACTTTTGGATAATGAACATACGGATCAATTAGCAAAGAAAGGTGCAACACAACAAATAAAACCTGTAGCACAAATAGAAATAAATAAACATTAAATAACATTAAACAACATTTCAAAAGACAGCAGAGACTTGATGAAGAGGATAAATTAAAAGATAAAGATTATAAGAATATTAAAGATAGAGTTGATACACAAAAAATGCCAAGGAAGACTGCAGTGGCCTTACTTAGGATGGCAACTGGCCACAATTGCATCGCAGAACACCTCTACAAGATAGATTGCCTACCTACACCCAAGTGCACTCTCTGTGAAGAAGATGTCATCCTGAACAAACAGCATCTCACCAAATGCAAAGGCCTTAAAAGTGATAACTTACAGACTTTATATTGGGAAGCCAGAGGGAAAATGATGCAAATCAATTAATCCCCAATGCCATTGCTGAACAACAACAAAAACAACATACTATCACAAAACAGACCAGAATATGGTGTTAAATATGAAAGTAAAAGCTAAGAAAACAAACTTATTTGGAAGTAGTCAACATAAAGTCATTCCTTAACTTTTTTTAGAAACTTTAATTACCCACTTTTAAGCTGAGAAATTTGAACAGATTTGGAAAATACATCACCATACCCAGGTCTCAAATAATGCATTTGGCTTTATGTATTGATGGTCTTCTGCTGAGCTAATCTAATAAGACCCCCGAATGGGTATTGAATTTCTCTCAAATGGTTCACATATCCCAGGAAATCCCAAGACAATATCAGTTACTTCAAAGTACCATACTTTTAACAGTGACTTGCAATGCAGCACTTACTTTTTAATTACAGACTTCTGTTTTACCATATTATAAGCCTAATTTACATATTTAACAATGGTAGCTTTTAAAGTTAGAAAGTTGAAAGATTTGAGCTTGTTGAAAACACTGTGACTTGGACCATTTTTAAACTACTACATTAATTTTACTAGGATTCAAATAGTCATCCATTATTCTGTATAATTTTCCTAGGTCATCACTAAACTAATGAACTATCCCAAAGTATCTTAAATGAGTGCAAAAGAAATTGCACAGTCCAAAAGCTTGCTAATTTGTTTTCACACTTAATATTTTACTGCATGGCTTAAATTAGAAGTTAGTTTATGCATGTTTATCATAATTTTTGTAAGCCTGTATGAATTATTTAATTTTGCTAGCATGAATCTGCTATTACATAACAGTTGGCTCGAATGTTAATATTAATATTGTATGGCATTAATTTAGTGGCCAGAAGAATTATAATTTTTAATTTTGTCACCGGCATAGAAACAGTTTAATTCCATCTCTTGCATATCTTTCCAATCACCCATTGTTGTTAAAGTATGAGGAAAAATACTCTGTGTGCATTTGCTTCACTGCCACTCTATAAGATAACTCTTTAAACAATATAAATGATTTCTTTTGAATTGAAAACTTAAAAATTGGCATTTGCCTTCAAATAAGATGGTCTTTTAAAATAAAGATGTGCAGGTTGGTCACTTTTAATGCCTTCTTAAACTATCACTGCAGAATAAAAGGAAGATTATTCATTTAACGTGAAACATTACTGGTTATTTCCAGCAGTCAGTCTCAGATGTATTTCTGTGAATTTCGTTCTGAAGCAATAATAAGCTATCTTATTTTGCAGTGATTTTTTTCACTGTCAGTGATGTTTTATGGCATTGCATGTTATATTCCAAAGAGTTGTGTTGTGATAAAATGTAAGCAATTCACTTAATTTATGTAAGTATACCTTGTCAGCTGAACTGATGCTGTTCTTATAATTTTACTCTAAATCCATAACTAATAATTACTTAGTGTTTGAAGTGGTTGAATAATGTACAGCCTCAAGATTAAGGTTGCCAAGCACAATGGAACAGATGGCAACTGTTTGTGGATGAAAGAATTTATACTTATATTAATTGATAAACCTTATATTCTGGACAAGTGACTACACTTTGTACATGATCCATCACCTTTTTAGCATACAGCACATTTTTGGTAGTCTCATTGGTATACAGTTAGTTGCCATGCTTTTATCAATTTTAAGTGACAAATCTCGCTTATGGAATGTGATCTTCTGAAAGTTTGTGTGATGTTTCAGTTGCCCTGTGTGACCATTGTTACACTTTTGTGGTTTAATCTTTGTTTAGATTAATCTCATCTGCATCTGCAAAAAAAAAAGATAATGACCTATATCTACTAAACTATTTGTTACATTGCTGTACAACTTTCCCACCACTGTAAGGTCAGCTCTTGAATTCAAAATTTGTCTTCTTTAGAATGAAGCCCTTCACTTGTAATAAAATATACAAAATAATTATTGTACACACAGTCTATAAACAGATGACAAATAAATGCTATGGCCATTGCTCCTTGTCAATAGTAGTAAAGCAAATCGCCAAAAGAAAATTTTTAAAAGCAAAACAATAAAATGTACATGTGATTACTAGACAGATTTATATTATGAAATAAAAATTCACTAAAGTGTGCATTCAATTACACCTAAAATATAAAAAATTATTCACTGGGATACATTTTAAATGACTTCACTGTCAAATGCATTACATTAGAAATAAATCTGTGTTATGTTCACATGACTTTCTCTACCCTCTATCGCTTATCACTGGGTATACAGATTATTCTTACGAAAGTTTATTTTCCTGTCTACTTCATTTTAATCAAGATAAACCTTTCCGGAAATAGCTGCATTATAGATACAAAGGGAATAGTGATAGACAAATGTTTTAGAACAGGATGCTATATGCTGCCCGTAGAATTCCATATGATTTCAATGACATTGCAAGAAACAGCTGAAAATCAACAGGACTTTAAAAGAATGGCTAAGTATTGATCAACTCAACCATTAATAACAGATATCTTGGAAATGGGTGATGCCACAAAAAAAGTTATTTTAAATAAATTGTATGTTTTAAGAGATCTACATTTCTTGCATAGTACGTTTTTGTCTATCACTTAACGTTTACCGGGTATAAATGCTTATGCAAAATTTCTTCTGAATGAAGTGGGCTTCAAAGGCTATTCCCAGATAGTTCAAGATACACATTTTATTTTTCATGTAAATATCTTTAATATATGTGTTTTAATAAAAATTGCTATAGCCATTTTTTAGAAAATAAAAAATTTCGAAAAATCTTCCATTTAAAGAGTAGTTTGGGGTGGGGTAGGTTTTCTTGAAAATCTTTGTCACAGAAAGGTACTGAAGTTAAATATCAAGTTTGGTGTTCATTTGATTCTTTGTTTCTTAGTTATGATGTTCACAAACGCACACAAGGACCTTTCCTAAAACTGCTTGTTTTTGCATTTTGTATTACCTTCTCTACCTACTATGTATGGTTAGAGAAAGTAAAAATGCTTTTTTTTTAGGTTCAGGGGGACTCAAAATGTATATTTCTGTAAAATCTTGGTATCTAATTTTTGGGTGGAATGCAGTATCTTCTCTACCTACTAGGTAGATAGGTACGTGGTAGAGAAAGTAACAACACCTCTTAAAGTAAACAATAAATTTAAATAGAAGTAAACTGCAGGACTCCTTTCCAAATTTTCTCTTCTGAAGTAGCAATGAGTCTGTACACTGAAAAGGAACTTGTAAGGAGCAAATTTAAAAAGCAGAAACTCTTGAAAGTTCCCTGATGTTTAACTCGGAGTCCCTTTGCTCCTACTATACACATATCCACTCGTCCAGTGCTTCGCTGGCAAGCAAATGTGAACATATTTCCAAAATCCCAACCATCTATAAAGTCATTAGGTGTGCTTGTTATCTACCTCTCTGTGAAACCAGGTACTTATATCTTTCATTAAACAAAGAGTAAGGCAAGAGTCCAAAGTTTGATGTTCAATACAGTCATTCTGTTGCCAGTATTCCAACTGATATAAGCTGTGCATTTCTTCACCATATTTTCATAAAATCCTTTCTGACTTCAAGAAATTTGCTAATTTTAAATTTGTATGAGAAATAGAAAAATACCAAGATGTGCCATATGTCAACTCAAGTAATATATGCATTTTTTCTAAAACTCCCAAATATACAAAATAAAATTGGTCTTATTGGTTATAATTCTCTTGAAACACAAAGATATAACGTGTTTTTTTAACTGTATTTTGAAATTGGTGAAATAAATGCTCCAATGAGCCCAGAGCAATTGGCATTTATACGTGCAAGTTCATCTACTGTAATTCTGCCGATCTCTTGCACAATACTGTCTTATAACTTACAGATTGTGTGTGGATTGTGTTTGTATACCTTATTTTTTAGATTTCCCCATAAATAGAAATTGTAGACCAGCAAATCAGGGGACTTAGAGGTTCATAATCCCCTACTAATAACCCTGTTCTTGAATATTTTCTACATGAAATTTAATACTTTGGCTGCTGTATGAGAAGTTGCTGAATCCTGCTGAAAATAAGCACTCTGACACTCGACTCTCTGAACTTAACTGTTCAAAAAATGGTTAGAGTATTTTTGCTCTGTATATCTCACTATTGATTGTATCAAAATATATAGATCTATAATAATCTTATGTGCACTAACAGTGCACCATACACCACCTTTTCATCATGTAAATGAGTTTCATGAATGACATGAGGATTTTCATATTCCAGTACCCATTGTTCTGTGTTATAACATGGTCATGTAAGTGAAACTATGCTTCATCTGTGAATATAATAAACTTAGGATCCACAATATCATCAGCAACAGTTTGTAAAAACCAGTTACTAAAATTCAAATGACTTACATTATCTGCAGACTTAAACTCATGCACTATTGTCTCTCTACAAGGCTTAAATTTAAAATGCTGTGATTTTCGAAATACCTGTTTGTTGTGATAGGCAGTGGAGAGATTTTCAAGGAGAATGTTATAACCTTTTGTCTATCTCAAGTTTTTCCTCTGAAAGTACACTTAGGTTTCTCTTTCCACATTTATTCTAAACTGACTCTGTTTCTGTAAACATTTTTATGAGATTTAATATAGTGATCCTACTTGGAATGGGAACACCAGGAAACTTTGTTATAAAATGCCATCACTGTTTCCCAGAATTCCTCTTTCTAATGTAACACTATAGAAGATAAATCCTTTGTTGTGATTTAAACTTTTGTGGTGCCATATTAAGTAACAACTAACACATACACCAATAACAACATAATGCTAACACAGCTTATAGGCAACTGAGCTACAGAGAGATAAAGAGTGTTGCAACTCTAACCTGCTCATCCGTTAGCTCTAATCTCACCTGCCAGCAAATGCAGTGCTGACACTGGGACTGCTGCTGCCTAGTGCCATAAAGAATCCCAAGAAATGCTCCATAGAATACTAAGCCTTATGTTGATCACCAAGATATGCATTACCTCCACAAAACATTTTCAATGACCAACTCAGATTTAAGTTCTCTACCATTTCTGACAGTATCAAGCCTTACTTTTTTTGAGTCTTACTTTTTCTTATTTTGATCTGGTCATCTAGGATTCCCACATAGTTCAAAGTGTTGGCAACCTTACTCAAAAGGTATTTTTAAACTCTATTTACTCTAACAAAGTGGTCTGTATGAATAATAAGACAAGAAACACTATGGAAGTTAAAAGTACTAAGAACAATACTTGCTAAGATCAAAATATGAGTGATATATTTATAGCATTGTTACATAATGAGTGCTTGCCTTTTATCACAAACACAACTATTGACGCTGATAAGATATGGAGAGCATGCTAGAGTGTGTTGTTTTGCAGCATTGTCCCCTAACAGTGGGATGCACACTAATGGAAGTCATGACCAAGGCAGTACAGATCACACAGCAACGCATGCCAACACTTCTCATCCAGGTAATGTGGGTTTCATGTCACGTAATTCTTATTAACTCATATAACACCCATTTTACTAAAAAAATTAAGCATTTTAGTGGTGATAACTGTTAAGTTAAGTCATTGCAGATGCTTGGAATTTTATAAACCACTGCAAAGCCCTCTGGAATGGCAAATAGAATGAATTAAGTGAAAGTTAAATGAGTCTGGATGCCTAAGTTACACTGTGCTCACATTTTCAGAGTAAGGGAAACTCTTGAATAAGTTCTCATTAGGACAATATGTTCTGGGAAATGAGCCTGAGCTGAAAATCACGCAGATTTTCTGCCATTTTCACCCTACCATCATTCCTTGCTATATGGGATGTTTTGAAACTCCCCAGTAAAAATCTTGGCATTTGTAATGGAATTCTTGAACACCCTGTAGATTCCTGCTATTATGCAAGTACAGAAATTTAACTTTCTTTAACTTAGCCTGGCTGCAGTTTTCTTTCTCCTCTAAAATGTTTAGCAGTATGCACAAATATACACCATGTGATTGATTTGTACAGTACTGCAAAATTATTATTGGTTTATCAGAACTACACAGGTTCCCAAATATGTTTTGTCCCATCAACATATCTTAAGAAAAGAATAAAAAACAAGTTTAAGTGTACGCCTCCTTTGGTGTTGTATGGAGATAAACACAAAATATCTACTGTATAAAATTCCAAGCCTGCATAATGCCCATAAATAGGCAGAACACGATCTCATCTGAGAAGGTATTTGAAGCTACTTGTAAGTTATTTAATTATTAGATGTTAACTTGAAAGCAGTTGCATATGCTTCATTTGTTTCTGTGTTTGTTGTGACTTTGATTTTACCAATGTATTTGGCTTTTGATGTGTATGTTTTGCTTTAATGTCTTTATTGCATAGATGTGTTTGTTTTTCAATGCTAATACCATCTGCTCATCACATTTACAGCTTTGCTTCCATCATAGGAGTACATCTGCATGTTTATATGCTCAGCCATTAGCAGCTGTTTACTTTCCACATCTGTTTCATAAATTGTCTCTCTCGAAACAAAGTACATTCCCAAGAAAGACATTTGCACACTACATAAAATGAGTGCATGAACAGCTGATAAATAAGAATTCAAAAGTAATACAAATCTAGAGAAAGTTCAGGGTATAAGTTTTAAAAGCGTTACATTAGAAGTATACATCTTCCTAAAACTGTTGTTTTCTTTTTATGTGGGAGGAAATTAAATTGATATATAAACTGCACATGGAAAAATCTTGGTAATTAAAATAAAAAATTAGTTTGCATCCTAAGCTTATTAATGTTTAATATATCAAAACAATGATGTAGAAAATTGTCAGGTTTATGATCCCCATTTAAACCTAAGTTCTTAGGTTTTAATATGACTTTGAGTAAGGCTTTTATCATGGTTAGTTAAATAATAATACTAACTAAAACTGTTTCATTATGATACTAATTCTTTAATTGATTCTTGAATGTTGTGGATTCTATCAGAACTTGAGAAAAACTAAAAGACATAGAGAAATCAAACTCTCGTTTTCACCCAATATAAACTTTATCTATTAATATTGCTAACAAAGGACATTGCATTGCTCTTTTCAGTTTCAAAAGTGAGTCTTTACATGTCCATAAAGTGAAATGCATGTTTCTATGTTCATGCTAAATAAAAGGCACTTTGTTGTTTATGTGCATAAGTTATTTAAATAAACAAAATGTAAATACATTTTTACATATAAGAAATTACACAAAAAACTTCATTAATTCATGTTTCTAACTAAATCCACTTATCAAGAAATAACTAGCTTTGTTATTAGTTGTATATTACACAACCTTCAGATATAATGAAATTTATAATGGTTTAATCTTAAAAATTACATTGAAATAACCTGTATGTTACATATTAACTGTACACATTGTCAAATGAATCTGAACATCATTAAAAACAGTCTTCCTGCAGCTCTTAAACCTCACAGCACTTGTGTGCCCTACCCCTCCATTTAAAGTTGGCTGGCAACTATTTCTTGGAATTTTACTAAAAAAGTAAAACTAGATCTTTGGCAAATTCATAGCATAGGTGAATGCTTGCCTCAAGGTCTTTAGTAAAGCACATAAGCTTTCAAAGATTGTTTGGCATGATGAATGAAAGTGGCTGAAGACGAGAGAAACAATTAGCTCCTGAAATAACTTGGCATTAACCAGGGAACTTAATTGCAGCTGGCAAGGAAACATGCAGGCTGAGTTATTAGAGTCGAGAGTACTGTTCAAAAGACATCCAAGAGTTATAATTTCTGGAGACTCCTCCCCCAAGAAGCTATAAAATCAGATTATTATAATTAAGAACAATACACATTCAGAAAATATTTTCCTTCAAGGTGCTTCATATGTAATATGTTGATTAGGTTCACCTTAGCCTTATTTTTGCCTGCAAGTGTGTTGTGTTTCAAGTAGCATGAAAGCTGTACCATAATCTTGCTTCTTGTAATTGTCTCTGCCAATTTAATAAAACTCTCCTTATAAACTCCTTTTTCCACTCCAAATTTGCTTCCTATCCTTTCACTAAACATACTAATTCTTCAATGTATTCAGCTGCAGCAGTATCCAATTAAAAATGTGCTCTACAATATGTATTTCTTCTCAGGTTTTCTCAAAATGTTTACCTAACCGTAAGAAAGCTGCAGAAACTTCACAACAATACTTTTCAGTGTATTGCTTTGCTTTCTGAACTAATACTTGTAAGATCACTATTCACATTTCTTTGTAACAATGCACTGCTTTAATAACACTTCTGTATTTGTTACTAAAAAGAATGTGTTCTTTATAATTGTGATATTTCTATGTATAAAATTTTCTTTCTTCTGTGTGTCGCAAAGAATTTTTTGATAGGGTAAAAAAACTGTTTATAAATCACTGATGGGCATAGAGTTTTGGAAAGAAAGCTTCTCTCCAATTATATAAAGAGCTGAACAATAAACAAGATGATAATGGAAAACAACACTCAGTTTCAAATTTTATAGTAGCAACAGAGGCTGAAAGTTGCTTAAATTTAAAATTTTTGGAATTTCTTTGCAGTTAGTGCTTTGTGCATTTATTCTGCTACCTATGGTTTTCTTGAATTTTATGGGACTGAAAACATACATTTCGGGTGAAATTGCAATGTCAATTTTTTGGGGGTAGATTACAATAATTACTCTATTTAAAAAAAAAAAAAGGGAGGTGAGCTATTATTATAAGAAAATACTTGATACAATAAGGAGAGTTGATCCTAAGGAAGAAGAAAATGTTGGTAACCAGAAAGAACTCAAGGACTATCCTTTCAGAGTTTTGACAAGAAATTAAACTGTTTGTTAGAGATGCTTGAAATGTCTGTTTTCTGGTCAGCCTCATTGCTCCTACATTTCAGAATCTTGGATGCTACCCAAAGAATTAAAGAAAGAGAAGAAAATGTTTGATGCCCATGCTGTTGTTATTTCTTCAGTTATTTTTAGAGTGCCCCACCTCTCTTGCATTTAGCTGACGTGGACTTTGTGGTTAACATATTGTACTCCAGGGAAGGGAAGTGTCAGTGAAAGTGGGTTTACGAGTGTAAGATAGGGAAGCTGAAAAATGATAGGGAGAAATTTTTATAGTGGTAAGCAGCTGTAACACAGATGTCTGTATCTGGAATCACAGATTCTGTAATTCCATTAATATTTCTGATGTATGGAATCGCAATAGTAATAATAATACTATTTAAGAACACAGAGCATTATATCTTTCACGTTTCCTTTTAGCACATTAACACCATCAGTTGTTCTGTTATAGCAGTTTGGGTACCTCTTACTTTTATCTGCTTGATAAAAAAGCTCTTTTATGAAGTTACAGTTTTGTATTTATTGCGAGTTGAAACCATGCATCAGTCTTTCAACATGTGTAACTTTCATATTCACTTCCTATTTATGCCTCTTCTTTATATGTGCACTGCCTATTAACTTCTTCAATATTTTTCTTGGTTTTTTGATGCAGTGTGTATGCAAAAATGTTTTATTTCTTGTTATTCTTCTTCTTGTTGCCTACTCTATTATGATGTGGTATATTCTTTGAAGGGATTGCTTATACAATTCATACTATTAAGAACAAAAGTAGAAGGAAAAATTTTAAAATGGCTTCAGAAATAGATATAATATGCATTTTTAACTCCTTTGTTAGTTTGCTGGTAGTAATGCAGGCTTGTTCAAACTTTTGGATTAAGCATTGTTACTCATCCAATTCTAGAACATGTATTCCTCTAACTTAATTGTTAACAATATTACTGCCTTTAAACAAAATATTATAAACTCTCAATTATGTAATGCACATTGCTTTTTAACACCATAATCTTTTTTAACCTCTCTAACATACTGTATGTAAGATTTTGCAAAATTGCTGCATTTTACTTTATCTCTGCCAAAATGTTTAGATTAGTATCACAATTCATCTGTGAACTTGGAATATCATATATGCTTTTATCAATTTTATAGTAAAAGAGACATATTTTTACTTACACTTTTTGAATGAAACATGCCTAGATATGATATGTTAAAAACATTATTCTTTATGTATTATTAATTTCTTACTTTTGTCATTGCATACAAACTGTGCAAGTCTACAAATCCTTCTTTTAGTTTTGTTGTAAAATCATTAGAATAAAGATTAGCAAGGGCTTTTAGAATTCTTTGAGAAGACTGTTATTGGCTGAAATGTACTGTTAAGGGAACCCTGCAAAATGTTTAAAACATTATTCCTCATGGCTTACAAGAATATTTTCTCATTGTTTCTATGTGCACTTTGTTGAAAGTAGTAGCAATTAATTTTTAGCAACCTTAATGTGGCCACCATGATATTTCTTTTAATAGACAACATAATGCAAAACAAAAAGTTTAACATGTTCAGTCTCATCATTTGACCATGCCTTAACCTAAATTTAACCTTGGTTGGCACTGAGTCATATCTTTTAAACATTTTAGATAGTGAATGTAACTCGTACATTACAAAATTTCCAAAATTAATACACTGATCTAAAAGCTGTGTGTTATTGTCATATTTACATTGGATATGGAAAAACAAAGGAATGTTGAAATCAGGTTATGAAATAATTAAGATTGTTTCTGTCTAA
This sequence comes from Deroplatys truncata, assembly GCA_030765065.1. Classification (NCBI taxonomy): domain Eukaryota; kingdom Metazoa; phylum Arthropoda; class Insecta; order Mantodea; family Mantidae; genus Deroplatys; species Deroplatys truncata. The sequence goes on from CM060975.1 coordinate 101,881,500, forward strand.
TAATGCACACTTGACAGTTTTGATCAGTGAACAACAGAGTAACAATGTAATAGCTGCATTAAACTAACAGCCCGATCATTTATCAAGGTCAAAATGATTTACTACTTTAGCCGGTGAGCCTTACAAGCTGACAGATAATCTTCAAATCTAAATTACAGTCTAGACAGTTGAACGCAAAGTGTTTATCATGATTATTAATTTTATATCATTCATGCCAAATTGAGCAAATTATTGTAATGCTTATATTCTAATGCTTAATATTCTACCCTGAATTAGGGAAACCACTTGGGTTTATTTACTTTCTTATGTTATTTAAATGTTTCGAAAAATAATAGGGTTTATCTAACTCTGTAGATATGTAGGATGTTCAAGGTATGGTGTCTGTTTCCGATATGATGATCCAATTTTTGTGCCAGGTATCACTGAGCAGCCTATTTTTGTAACTCATTTTGTTCATTTCCGTCATGGATTTAAAGAGTATAAGAGTATATTCATATTTTTGTTTTAAAGGCAGTTTAGAACTTTTTCTAGAAGGTCAACAGTTTTGTTACAAAGAAATCTATAATAGTATGAAACAATTGTTGCACTTGCTTTTCATGAAATTTCTGGGGACAACCTGAAATGTTGAGCATCTAGTTCCTTAGTTTGTTTTATCCATTTGAATAAGATGTTCACAAGAAGGAACACAATTCCTATGCATTGTGGAAAATACTGATTTTTTATTTTTCACCTTTTTATGGTTTTATTTCTTTTTATGTACCTGTTAAAATAACAGTAAAGAGTTTCAATTTAGTATGTTTAGCATTACTTTGCATACAGAACATACAGAGATATGCTACTTGCCAAATTAATATACACATGGACTTCATATTCTAAAATTCATTTTTTTCAATTACTGCTCTCTATTTCAAAATAGTTTCTTAAAAACAACTATTAAGAAATCTTAAATATTTTGCCATACATTTCACTCACCTGTTTCAAAAGAGTATATAGCTCTTAGTATAGTAGATAAGTGAAATTTTGGAAAAAATGGTTTTATATTTCAAAGTGGAGTAAAACTACACAAAGATAATTTTTTTAAACCTTTATTGGTTCAAATATTTAGAATTTTTATCAAAAGCTTAGTTTTGATTAAATAAACACACTGTACAATTTGTATGGTTTGGGTTTTTTAGATTTTCTGTAAGTAGGAGATCTTTAAATAATTTTAATAGGTAAACATCATTCTTAATTCATATTCCCCGTAACTTCTTTATAAAGTGTAATATTAAAAATTAATCTTCAAAGGAGCAAATACAATTGTAGTACAGCAAGAATGTTTCCATTAATTTGCAATATTTTGTAATATGATACTGAAAAATATTACTCTACCATTACATTATATATTTAATACAATTTACGTAAGTATGACAAATACTACTAATATTACTCAAATGTTAAAGTCCTTTACATAGCAAATGTTATATTAAAATCTCTTCACAATAAGTTTAAATATATTGTGAATATGCTTATATTTCTTTGTAAAAGAATGTAAAACACAAGTATGAACATTTTATTTGTTTTAAGTTCAGTTTCTTGTACATAAGATATTTAAGCATAATCCGTTTAGTGAAGAAATGCTACAGAAATTCCCATCCAATGCTGCACTTAAAGATAAGGATAAGACTTCTTGGAACTAGATGCTGATTGAGTGTCTTTTATTCTGAAAACACTGATAGTTTTCCTCATAAGCCTTTTGGAGAGGAACTGACCTTTACACTGCAAGTTATGATAAGCAAGTTTCTGTTCCTGGTCTGAGTCAGAGGAGAAAGTGTGACTTGATACCTTATCATGTAGTAGCAACACTAGTTTGGGACACATACACACAAGGCAGCTCATCTTCTGTCCTTGTCTTTCTGTTCTGCCTCAGGCCATCATGTGTATGTGCCTCTCCATTGTTTGCTTTAACTGCTGTGTCAGTGAGTCTGAGAGAGTGAGTGAGTGAGTGCCTGACGTGCAACAAGTTAAATTGATACCTTTTCTGTAAGGAAGACTTCTCAACTATAATGAACCACAATCTGGTGCAAAATGTTAGCAAAGGTAACTGCAAAAGTACTTGACTTATCTGTAGGAGATAACAGATTATATAACAGTAATTCCAGTGAAATGAGTAACATCTTTATTGACATCCAGATGAAATACAGCTTATATAACTGCATTATCATAATCTAGAGAAGTTTGTATTGTTTTACAGTTTTCACTCATTCCTGGATCATGGTTACATCTTCTTATCATTCTCATATAATAAAATTGCTCTTAATATACACTAATGTTATGATAATTAAGTTATTTACAGAGCTTTCGTTTCATCCCTAGCCTTTTAAATTTGTGAATTACTTTTCTTCGCAACTGAAATACTTTTAAATATTTTTTAAATATTTCTACAGAAAAGTAATCTTATATTTATACTTCTATGAATAGTGGTTTTAAATCTTCAAAGTGACAATATTTTCTTTTCTGTGAAAAATGTAATTATATAGCCGGTGCTCTAAATATATCTAGAAAACATTTTAAAAATTCCTTTTAAAGTTGCAGTACTTTCAGAAAGAAATAAAGTATTCCAAGAGAGTTATCTATTTCCAATGTCCACTGTACATTTAAATGACTGGAAGAAAAATATTTTTCTGAATATTGTACTGTGAATTCAAATTTATTCTTGTAATTATAAAGATAATAATTTATCTTCGAAAATTAGCCATAACAATGATTAAATTTGGTACTTTTGTCATTAAATTAATGGAAGCAGACAAAATATGCAAGATCATAGTTTGATGCAACTTGTCTGTGAATTAGAAGGTAAATTATCTCATGTTTACTTTCTCTAGCACCCGCTTATTAGAGGGTGTAGAGGAAGTATTACATTCCACCAAGAAGTTAGAGATTTCAACAAAAATAATTTTTTTTTTGTGTTCTGAATAAATAAATAAATAAATAAGTAAATAATAACAAATAAAAAGAGCATTTAGAAAAAAGATGTGTATGTGTCTAAGAGAGAGAGAGAACAACATGACTCAAAACTGAAATAATTGGATGGATACCAAACTTGGTATTTAAGTTCAGCATCTTCCAAGGATGTGACGCAAAGATTTTCAAGTAGATTCCCCCAACTCAACTACCCTTTACATAGAAAATTGTTCATTATTTTGTATTTTTTCAACAATGGCTGTAACAAATTATTGTGATTAAAATACCATATGTGTTAGATAATTATATGACTAATAAATAATTGCACACCTTGAATTTTATCAGAATAGCCTTGAGGTACTCTTCATTTGGAATGAATTTTGTGTACTGATAAACCATAAGAGATAGGCAAAAGCTTGCACACAAAAATTGTAGAGCTGTTTAAAATATACAATTTTTTTTCAAATAACATTTTATGTGGCATCAGCCATTTTCAAGATATTCATTGTTATTGGTTTAAATTTTTCAGTGCTTTGTCATTATTTGAAGTGGTCACCATTCAAGTACTTTCTGGCGATGTAATAAAACAGAGTATGGAATTTAAATGCTAGTATATAAAGATCTGCTATCGCTTCAGCTTCTGTATCTCCTTTATACTTACAGCGAAATGTATAATGAAACCATTTCTGCAAATGTTTATCTCAACTGAATGAGATACAAAAATAAGACTAGTAAGACTAGTTTGTAAAAGAGGGATAAAAATAAAAATAGAGGCTAGAGAAAGTCATGTGAGTATAACACTAAGATTTTTAAGACAGATATACTGTGTACTGAGTTTAATTGTAGGCTGTTATCTGCAGTGTCCTAAAGACATGTTTAGCAAAGATGCATAATTAAAATCCAGTTTGTTTGAGGCAGGATGCTCAATAATATCATACAGTATTACAGGAAGCTTGTGGTAAGGAGAGAATGCCAAATCATACTGTGGCTAAGTGGGCAAAGGCATCTCACATCATAGGAAAGATGTGTACCAGAAACATGGAGATAACAAAACACAATCAGCCAGTGGCATAGCCAGAAAAATGTTATGGGGGTTATGTATAGGGAACCATTTTTTAAACAGTTTATATCAATTCAAATAATAAATATGAATTAATCCTGAGTTGAAATATTTAAACAAATTGATTTTATATTCACAAATTAAGGTCCAGTAATTGTAATTAAAATTAGGATAGGATGTTTTGCATATTCCAAGCAGGAAATGTGTTGTGACATGAGAATTAAGTGTTTTATATTACCACTGCAGGCCATTTTATTTCACTACAAAATGGGATTTCTAGTTATGTTCTAAACTAAGTTATGTTCTATGTTGCTGTCACCTTTGGTGAAATTGTCCAAGACATGCGGCATAAATATAGCACTACGAGTGAAATGATTAAGAAGCATCTCATTCCCACCAACCTAGAAAGATGCTATCACTTAAATGGTACTATTTTGCTATTCATTTTTAGATTGTTTAGCAAGCAAGGCTGCAATTTCAAACCCCTAAAACCCCTCCCTAGCTTGCCTCTGCAATCTGGAAGTAGTATTCATCAGAGAATGTTGTAATACCCTTACTGAAAGAACACTGTAATATATTCTACCTTTCTGCCACAAACTTCCTGTAATGCTCTTTTAAGTTCTAGAACACTCTTGCATCTAGCAACCTGAATTTTAACAAAGGATCTTCACTGACATTTACTATGCATTTCTATAAGATACTACAGATAACAGTCTACTATTAAAATCAATGTGTACATATAAATGAGAGTATTTATTTCTAATTCATAAATAAAACACATACGCTACTCTTTTACATTTATCAGCACCAAATACAGTCATTGTTCCCATTCGTTTTCAAATGAGCCATGATTCCTTTGCAAAATTTTTTTTACATAAGTTATATTTTATACAGGGGATCTTTAAGTCTTTTCATAGTGATGGAATAAGTATTTGTGGTGCTACTGTTTGGAATGAATTTTGAGAAACCAGTAGAAAGAGAAAACAAATAAATAAAAACCATAATGAATTTGCCCACTCACAGGAGATGTTGAAAATATTCCATATATCTGTTGGGAAATTTAATGTCCTACCGGCATGTTGCCATGGTAGCTCAGTGGTTAGAGCAACCAGACGGAGACTGGGAGATCCATGGCATTGAATTTTTCAGTCATCTGATTCTACCTTTCCACTGTGATTAAAGTTCTTTTTTCACTGTATTAGTGTAATTTATTATTTCCAATTTTCATCCATTATTTTTGGATTATCTTTACATACCGCTTGACTTTGCAGCAGCCCAAAAGAAATAATCAGGGTCTTCTACCATTTCTTGCAGCATCATGTACAGAACCAGTCTCACGAAATTTATTAATTAAACTGTAAACAATATCCTGAATCACAATCTGGAATTTGTAAACAGCTGAATAAATTTTTGTTTCACTTTTTCTGTATATTTACCTTCTCTAAAAAAAACATTCTTCACTAAAACATATTCTGTTCAGTCGAAAACATTTTCAACTTAAAACATGTTTGCACTCTGGTAGAGAGTCTGATACTGACCATCATCAACCCTAATTAAAATAGTGATGATGCTTCAGTCAGGGAATGTGACCATTGTGTCCTTGACAGGCACTAAACAATAGCTTGCTACTAACCATTTTGGGAATGTACAGAAGGCTTGCATTACTGTGGAGGGACTAAAGGATCATACTGTATTATTCAGTTGAACAGTTATCTGTATTTATGTAGTCTAGAAGAACCTGCCAGCCGTTGTTTCAGAGAAAAACATAAAGCCTGCTTTACTTAAAAATTAGCAATTTTTTTAAAGCGAAACTTTACCATGTTCATAGTTTCCTTCTTTTTCCAAAGTTGGCAATTACTCATTTAGTGGCAATACCCATAGTAATCAAACACAATAATTAAGGATTTTGTGACACAAAACCATGTAACGTTTAATAATTAATAGATAAATGCAGTTTAACTATATAACTAGTCATGTTTAATATTTGAAAAAACTTTTAACACTTTTTCTCATATTATATGTTAGGTATCTTATTAAGCAATGAATATTTAAAATGCACAGAACACCTTAAAATGTTTAAAAAATGGAACAATAAATAATCTATTATAATATATTGATTAATGCATTTAAACAATGTTTGTAACAATTTTTAGATCTGTAGTCATTAATATCAGCTTTCTAAAAGGTGTTTGTCATGCAGCTGCTATTTGTAGAACTCATACCTTAATAGAATTTACCAAAACTCTCATTTCCAGATCCTTGTAGGGAAAAATACTGTAAAACAGGGTCATAACTTTTCACATTAGTTTCTCCCATGGATTAATGGAAATGATGGGGGGAGGGGATCTGTTGTACTAGGTGGTTTAATAATGCATCTAGAAATGAAAGTTTTTAGTTAAATTCTTATTGCTTAACACAGAATAATAGAATCCAAATGTGTATTACGACTGCTCATATAACCATTGAGCAACAGAGATTCAATGTCAATGGAAACACTGAAGCTTATTTCTGTGTGGCCTAAACATGTTAAATGTTCCATACACAAACAGTTTTTTATAATCTGAACAACTCTCAAAATTAGTGTATGATGTATATGCAAAATAACAAATGTTTGATGGCCTTCATCTTTGTAACTTGTTGTGACTAACCAAAACATTGTTGTCACTGAAATAAGCATTGTGCTCAAGAAGAATTTGGTATCAAAGTTAATATTTCTTCTGAAGTTTGTTATAGTGGTTTTCTTCTTCAGTACAAACTGCTCAAGTCTGTAAGACGATGAATAATGTTGTAAGCTGAGTTTTCTTTGTTTCTCTTTTTTAATAGTAGTGTTTAAACCCTGCTCTTACTTCATATAGCATCATAAGCAGTGACACTAGTGATATATGAAATGAAATGATAATTGGAAAAGGAAATATGCGAAGGATATGTTCCAGGTCTGAGTTTAAGGTATCTCCCCGGCATTTGCTAATTGTGAGGGCTAAGAAAAACTTAAAAATCCTCAGTCTGTGATCCTGGGGGATTTGAACCGCAGACCTTTTGTTCACGAGTCCATGCACAATTGTTACACTAATTGTTAACCCTTAATAGTGACATAAAACCCAGGCTTTGTCACTGGTTTTCTGTTAAAATTAAATCACATATGCATTCACACACTCAATCATGCAATTAAACTCTAGGAAGGAAAGAAAATATTCCTAGCTAAAAAAAAATCCTCAGACTCGGCCAGAAATAGAAGCCATGGATTTGAAGGTTGATTCTCCCAGAAAGCTCAAAATCTTTCATGTAGGGATTCATTATAGTAGTATAAAATACACTATGATTCATTTAATTCTTCCATATTAAAACAGCTAAATGCAACAGGGAAATTTTTCAGCTTGATGGAAACCTCTTTCCACAATAGAGACATTTAATGTGCTTAAGAATTCATGGAGACAGTAAACTATTGAAATTCATGATACAAAAACTTCCCTTTTCTTATATTCATCGTGGGGTAATTCCTCGTACAGCAGAGAAATATTTAAAATTCAGAAAAGGTTGGTAAGACTTGTGGGGAAAAAAAAAATCAAGTAGCTGTAGGCCACTATTTCAAAAAACAGGGATCTTGCCCGTACTATTATGTACATATATGAGGTTATTACTCCACATTAAGACAAAGCTACATGAATTTCAAACCAAGTTGCTTGTATACTCGCACCAGACCCAGAATAAGGACTACTGTCAGTTCTCTCTCACTGCACTAGCTTATACAAAGAAAGCTTCAAGTTCTAAATGAATAATGCTGTATAACAAGCTGCCACAATCAATTAAACTGGTTATACCTTTGAAGTCATTTAAGCAAAAATTAAATAAATTCATGCATGAACACTGTTTCTGTAGCATACAGGAATACTTGGGAAACCAATAACTGTTAGCTTTCGTTTGTCATTAGATGTAACATATTTAAAATTCATCTCATGCGATATACAGGGTGGACCATTTAAGTTGAGACTGCACAATATCTCCAAAACTAAGCGTTGTAGAAAGAAATATCTTTAATAAAAGTTGCTTGGTGTGTGTGTGTGGGTGTGGGTGCGTGCATGTGCGTGTGTGTGTGGAAGTATCTAAAGTTACTTTAGCAAAGGAGATAAAATAAGCTTCCTTCCCACTTTAATTAAGCAGCTGAGTGTGATATGTTTTATCTGATCTACAATGAAATTGCAAAACTTGAATTACATGTTTGTACAACATAGTAAATGCAGCATTTTTGTGTGTACTAAGAGAATATTTTTAATTTCAGTGATCACCATAATGAATGCCACAACAAAGAATCACATGGAGCCAGCAATAGAAGAGGATGATGGATTGGTAGCTGGCATTGTTATAGCTGTAGTTACCGTTGTACTCATTCTGGCAGCACTTGTAAGTATCAAGGCAACAAGTGGTGCATTTCAAACCTAATGGCTATAGAACTGCTAGATTACCATACTTGCACAGATAGTGTCTTCTGTATTTAGTTCATCATCAGATTGTTAGCTTTATTCACTCCTACAACTATTAAAACATAAAAGACATTAAATTGTTTAAAAAGAAGCTTAGGTAATTCTTATTATTTAACTCATGTTATTCAGTTGCAGTTCTTAGATATGTAATTATGTATGATTATGATCGCTAAAGTACCTAACTGGTTCTTAGTTTCTCTATTTTTGATCCTTTAGTTGCTAGGAATATTGAGTTCAATTGTCATTTTCGTTTATTTAAGTATTTATGTATTTGTTTTCATATGGATGAAGGCATGAAAATTTAATTTTTTTTAAATGGTGAATAAAGAAAAAACACTACACTACTATATAGTAGAATAATGTTACAGCATTAATAAACTGAAACTTTATTGATGCATCTAGTATCATGCACATGATGTAACCAAACTAGAAATGAATAAGTAAGAAATATTTGCCATTTGACTGCAACACAACAGTGAGCAGTGCTCATTAGTTGATAGCACTGAAAGTTATGTGCAAGGGAAAAGGTTGAATAAAAAACAAAACTATAAAACAGGCACTTCTTTGCCCTAGCAACTTGTCAGTATTTAGATATTTCTTTTAAAATGTTTGAGGACTGTCAGATAATTAATCATGTTCAATTTACACATAATAAATTAAAAAAATACAAATTATTTAACTGGTTGTAATAAGTTAATACAAAATTGCTTAATATATTTCCTTACTAAATGCATAACATTTTAAAAATCTGATGTACAATTACATAACTTTCTCCACCTATTGCAAATTTGAGGGCATACCTTTGCATTAAAGCATTGATTAAAAAGTGATTCTTCTATCCATGTTGTGTCTAGAAATAATTTAAAATCAAGTGCTTAGTTACATATAATATGCAGAAACCATGTTCAAATATTTATCAGAAGTATAGAAGAATAAATTCAGAAATCATAGCAATGACCTCTTGCAAAGGAAAAGAAAAATCAGAAACTTTCAAACATTTCTGCCAAATGATACAGTTATATTTGGGGAATGTAATCATACAGCACAAAATATTTCAAAAATGGATGCTGTTACAAAAGACTATTTGACACAAATTGTATATTTTTCCAGTAAGTTTTTGTCTCTTTATGATTCCCTATTACACAAATTATAACAGAATGAAGAAAACTTCATAGACTATTCACAGAAAATTCAAAATATGCTTAATAACAATGAATATCTTAAATATATGGTATATTAATAAAACTTTATACAGCCATTTTTGAAAAAAATGAAAAATACAGAAAATTTTTCCATGTAAAGGGTAGCTTGGGATAGGAATTATAAGACAGTCCTTCTGGTGTAATCTCAGTGCCAACTTTGGGTGGAATACAAATTCCTCTACCTGCTATAGGGGGAAAAAAACTGCCAATGTAGTACAGTTAGCTTACATGCTTAAACTTTTCTTATCAAAAGTAAGATAAAATATTTAAAATTTAAATTAATGGTTACTTGACAAAAGTGTTATGAAATATCTAAGAAAAACATCCTGTAGCTAATTAATAATTTAATTTATTTAATTGGGCTATTCTGAATGTTTCCATGCTCGTTACATCAATGTTATAACCATTACAAGCTCATTAACTTTGTACAGTTTTTACTTTCTCTACCACATAATAGTAAAAAAATCTATACCAAGATTTTACTGGAAATACATATTTTGAGGCCCCCTGAATCCAAAACAGCAGTTTTAGTAAATATCCGTGTGTCAGTGAAAGGCATAACTCAAAAAGAAAATGTCCAATAAATAACCAAACTTGGTATTTAAGTTCAGTATCTTTCAAAGATATGACATGAAGATTTCAAAGAAAATCCCTCCACTATAAACTACCGTTTACATGGAATATTTTTCAAAATTTTGGATTTTCTCTGATGATTTTGATTAGGATGCCATATGTTTAAGGTGTTTACATGTCAAATAAACTGTATATCTTGAATTTTCTGGGAATGAGAGCTCTTTATCCTGAAGAAATTTTGTTTATCTGGAAAACCATGAGATAGACAAAAAGTTAAAAAACAAAACAATGTGGATCTTTTTAAAACACAACATTTATTTCAAATAACTTTTTCTGTGGTATCAGACATTTCCGAGATAACTGATGTTATTGGTTTGAATTTTCAATGCTTACTTCAATGACAAATACTTGTCATTTATTTAAAGTACTGTCAGTTGCAATTTTAATGTCATGGAAAGAGATGGAATTTCTAGGCCAACATACAGCGAGCTGGCTTTGAAACATCTAAACATCTTACTATTCATGTGGTTTCCTCTATCCCTTTTAGCTTTAATGAAACTTTTTCTGCAAGTGTTTATCTTGATTGACATGAAGTAGACAAACAAGCTTTTGTAAGTATAGTTTGTAGACGCTATATCATACGAGGGTTGATCAATAAAGACTGAGACTGATTTTTTTTCACAGATATTTATTACTGCATTTCAATGTTGACATGATCTTTTTCAAAGTAGTCCCCTCCTAACTGAATGCACTTTTTATAGTGTCTCTGCCAGTCCTCGAACACATGGTGCAGGCCATTCTTTGTCAGGTCTTTGAGAATCGCCTCACTTTTCTTTAGCACTGCTTCAGTGCTCTCAAATCGAATGCCCCAGCGCTTTGCCTTTAATAATGGGAATAAAAATAAATCACAGGGAGTAAGACCGGGGTTTAAGACGGATGCGGCACATAGGTAATGTTGAATTTAGCCAAAAATTCCTGGACTTGATTTGCGACGTGAGGTCGCGCATTGTCGTGATGAAGTCACCACCCATTCCAATGATGTTCTGGACGTTTCCTTGTAATGTGCTTCCTCAGTGTAGCCAATACTGACGTGTAGTAGCTGCTGTAACAGTAGTGTGGGGGGGGGACTGCATGCTGGTAAATCATTCCAGGCCCACACCAGGCCCACCTTGCTTAGCACAGAGGACTCGCCCTTCTTTGAAGTCCTTGAACCACCTAAACACCGTTGCATGAGGTAGCGCATCTTCACTGTATGCTTGCTTCAGCTTTTCAAAAGTTTCAAGGCTGTATGATTTAAACGAAAATAAAATTTTATTGCGTTGTATTGGTCCTCTCGCGTCACATCCATTTTGTGGTATGCAAAATTCAAGTAGGGTCAACAATATACAGCATTACTACCAACCTACCGTTATGAGAGTGCTGTCGCTTATAGACATTATACATGAAAAAAAATCAGTCTCAGTCTTTATTGATCAGCCCTCGTAATAAAGGATAGTAGGCAGAGAAAGTCATGTGACTGTAACACATTGGATTTTTTAATTGAATAGGTTACTTAGAGGTATAGGTACTATGCAGTAATTAATTTTGACCCTCATTGTGTTACAGATTGCATTCGTTGTCTATCGACATTACTTGCACAGGAATGTGACGAGTATGAACTTTGATAACCCAGTGTATCGCAAGACGACAGAGGACCAGTTTTCACTGGAGAAGAATCAATATCAGCCACAAAGGATCTATCCTGCCACTGTAGGAGAGGAGGTGAGGGCTCTTGCAATGGACAGTTGCATTCTAAGATAATTCCATGAAGCACACTAATTCCCCATCACATTTCAGCCACATGCCAGCCAGCTCACCTCTATTCTTAGATCCTTGAAGATACAAACAAGCCTTAATTTCATCTTTTGTTTCCTATAAAGGAAATATTTTCTAAATGTTTCATGTTTAGCAGTATCCTTGTTTTCTTTGCATATCTTTTAAACAGGACTGTTGAAACTGATGAAGCAGTTTTCTTAAAATGCTAAATATATCTCAAAATTGTAACATTAATGCTGCAGTTGTGATATAACTATGCATAAATTTCCATCCGGAATTTCACTGGAATTGAAATTGGAGTTACAAGAATATTCAAGCATAGGTCCATCAAAAGTAATTTTATATTTTGTATAGTAGTTGGCATTATATCTTATGATAATTTTCATTTTTCATCCCTCCACCATTGTACCCTTGCATACCATTTTTTAGAAAATTTACCTTGAAACTTGCTTGCTCATGAGCAAGTAATTTGGGTTTACAAACTCCCTTGGTTATGGGCTTATATGAAATAAGAAAATAGCGTAGTTGGAGCTCCGAAATAAACTTAACCTAGGAAAGTTTAAACATACAACAGTTAGTATTTACTGCTATTTATGCAGATCATTTTATTCACATGTTTTTGCCCTTAAAAAGACACTGAACCTCTCAGAATTCAAAATATAAAAGATAGAAATTATGAGAGAGAGAGAGAGAGAGAGAGAGAGAGAGAGAGAGAGAGAGAGAGAAAAAAGGAAAGATACATAAAAAATATAATAATTTTGAATGAAGCTACAAATTTTAGTTATGTTTTAACGAGCTGCATTTTCCCATTTATGAAAAATTTGGTGAAAATGGAATAGGCTTCACAGCTATTGTAATGTAAACTCTTAACTTCCTTCTATATTCAATATTACATTCAACAAGCACAATTGAAATACTAATGTACCTGTATTAATTAGTTTAGAAGTACCTCAACTGAACCAATCTTTAAACAAAACCTTTGTATTCCTATTCCATATGATCAAATCAGAGGAGTTCTCACTTTTGTCCTGAAATAATATCACTACTCCTTGTCTTGTAAACCTCTGTGTGATTGCCACTTCATGTGGCAACCATGCTCCCCCCCCCTTTTAAAATAGTGTTAATGCCCATTTTTATTACATATGGCACCATAGGTGCTGACACTGGTGATACATAAAATGAAATGGTAATTGGGAATTAAATCTGTGAAGGAAACATACTAGGCCTAAGTTAAGGGTACCTCCCCAAGTTTTTCCAGTTATGAAGACTGAGGAAAATTGGAGGGTGAAAAAAAAAATCTTGGTCAAGGAGGATGGTCCTGTCAGGAACTCCCCATGACTCCCTTGCTGTCTTTTAACCACTGTATGGAAGTTCCTGAACTGCTTGGAATGAGCACAAGAGGCAGGGTTGCCAAATATAATCTTTTGTGTATTTGCACATTACATCCAATATACCAAAATTACAATGTTTTAATCAAAACCATTTTTGAGAAAACAAAAAAAGGCACAGATTTTTTTCTACATAAAGCATTATTCAGTATGGGGGAATTGCACCAAAATCTCTACTTACACGTATAAAAGATGACCAACTTAAATATGAAATTTCGTATTATCTGATTTGCATTTCGAGTTATGTTCATAGACGTACTGGCAAACCTTTCTCCAAAAAGTGCTTAATTTTTACATTCAGGAGTCTTAAAACATTGATTCTGGTTAAGCCTGATATTAAATGATTGTATCTAATGTGATATTTCCTTGGCATTATGCAATTGCAGAGAAATTACTAAAAAATATTATTACATTAATTTTATTATGTTTCTAGTTTATTCAATCTTTTCATGCTTCATTATAAGTAGAGCAATGCTTAGTTACTATTTAAAACCTTAGATAAATTAGGGAATATGTAACAGATGTGCAACATATGCTTGTAACTTCAATATATTAACATTTTATGTAGGTATGCATGCCAGATACTATAATTGATTTATTTTTCCTCTACGTGAGCTGGCCATGTGCTCAGCTGCTATCACACACAAGATGCACACAATTAAACACTAGCACACATACACTGTTGCCAAAATGTTGTACCTTAGAAGGCTATAGCCCCTCTTAATATTAGCTATGCAACTATGTGCCAAAATTACTATGTTTAGTAATGAAAGTGAATTATTTGTTTTTATAAATACCTTTCTGTAACATTTCATTTAGTGGAAGAGTAATATTTTAATTTATATATATATATAGTACTATTATTAGATTAACAAGGGAGGTTTGTGGTGGTGTTATAGAGATTGGCGACCAAATTTACAGCACAGAAAGACAATATGCCCAAAGCAACATGTGTAAATATGAGTTGTAGAGATGGAGTGGTATATATCACTTAGTCATAATTTTATAGAGTTTTGCATTTTAGCAGATGAAAAATCTTTTTTTGTGAGTGCCAGATAAGGATATTTTTATTCAAAGAAAATATGAAAGGTGCCCAAGCACAGTACATTAACACAATGCACGTGTATCATTATATGTGTGTCTTGACAGTGCGTATTGACTTGATCTCAGATGCAACTTGAATGAATAAATAAATTGATGAATATTTATTTTGGCTCATAATAGTATTAGTATTTATTTATTTATTTATTTATTTATTTATTTATTTATTTATTTATTTATTTATTTATTTATTTATTTATTTATTTATTTATTTATTTAGTGTGCTAAGAGATTTATAATTTGATTGTCTACTGAACTTTGACCCTGACCACTCATTCTGTAGACAATCACTACAGTTTATCTACATTTACAATTTCCCGTCAATAAATTATCTTGCTTCAGTTTTTCATGTCCCATTTCCACTTGTTTTTCACTTGTCACTTATTGATTACTTTACCATCACACATTCACCATAGTTTTCCATTCAAAGTAAGATACACTACCTCTTACTTTTCTCTATCCACTGTCCAAAGCTATTTATTTTTACTTTACACAAAAACTGTCCAATGCTCCTAACATCCTTGCACATCATTTCGATTATAAGCATATTTCTATCCCCCTTCAACCACTTCTTTTTAAAAAGTTATCTTCTCCAATTTTCTGTTCCTTGGCACTTAAATACTATGTGTTCAATGTCTTCATTACACCATATATCGGACATTGGTTTTGAGGAATACCCTGTCTTAACCCTCTTAGCCTCCATGCTCCGATTCTTACCCATGCAATAGATTCTCTCTCTTCTTTATTTACTACGTCTATATATTTTTCCCTACCCCATGTATTTTTCATTGGCCTATAACAAACCAATGAGCTCTTTTCGGCAATCTCACTGAACATGTTTTGTATTTCTATATCTTCCAGTCTTTTCCTTGCCTTTTTCCAAAAAATGTTCACGTTATTTTCTCCACTTCTCCACAGGTCTCCTAACCCATGTTCCGTAAATTACTTACCCATCCATCATTCATTAAACTATTCTCTTGGTATTTTATACATTGTCTTAACACATTACTTTTTCCTAAATTTAAAATTCTAAACCAAAATTTCAAAGCTCTTTCAATTATCTTCCCCCTTAGTCACCACCCTGCCCATCTCTAATTGCGCTACCTATCTTACAATTGCCTTTGGTAACCCTATTATTTCTCTACAAAACATCCTGTGCACCTCATCTATACTTTTCCATCCTCTATCTAATCCTCATATTTCTATGCCATATATCATTTTTGCCTCCACAACCATCTCATAAACTTTTTCCAGCCATTTAACATTTATATTAGGTACTCTATATTTGCAGCTTCTAATTGCTGCCATCGCCCCTTTACTTTTTGCCAATGCAAACTTCTTTTGTTTCTCCCATTTATTACCTCCATCTATTTTTACTCCTAAATAAATACCGTCACACACCACCCTGTAATCTTTATTCTCTCTCTTCCACTTTTCATATTTGCTTAATTTTCCCCCTTTTTGAATACCACAAACTGTGTTTTCTCTTGATTCACTTTTAACCTCCATTCTTTACAATATACATCAATTGCTTGTAATGATTGTTTTAAACCACTTACTGTAATAGATCCTACCGCTAGGTCATTTGCAAAAAGAAGTCCTGGGATTTGGATGTTGTTAATTACTGGTGCACAGTTATTATTCCTTCCAATTACTAGTAAGACATCATCTATGTATAAATTAAATAAAACTGGGCTTAACTTACATCCTTGCCTGAGGCCTTTCTTTTGTTGAATTTCTCTTGTTACATAGCCTGTCTCCACCCTTACACAGAAGGTGTTCTCAAAATACAATACTTTAGGAATATTCACCAATTGCTGACTTACTCCCTTACACATAATTTATGCCACAGAAGTTGTAACTCAATTCGGTCATAAGCTTTCTCTAAGTCTACAAAAGCCATATACAATTTACCCCTTTTTTCTTTTAAATATTTGTCTGCTAATGTCTTTATAATAAATAAATTGTCAGTTGTTCTCCTTCCCTTGCAAAAGCCCATCTGGAATTCCGAAAGGATATTATATTCTTCAACCCAAATTTGTAGTCTAGCTGGCCAAAATGCCCACAAAAAGTTTTCCTATATTTGATAATAATGCAATACCTCTGTAGTTATTAGGTTTATCGACATTGCCCTTGCCTTTATATATAGGATGAATGATAGCTTCCTTCCATCGTTTAGGTAAATAACCCTTTCTAATAATTACATTAAATAAATCTAATAAAATTTTCACTCTTCCTGTTTCAGTACACCACTCCTTAAGAAACAGTAATATATACTTATATACTATTAATATCATTTGTTATATATTATGAACCTATATTCTTAAAATTATTACACAAATTATATAACCCTAAGTAATTCCGCAATAGCACTTACAGGTTGGTTTTATGTTCCTAACATTTAATTTAGCTATCTTCAACAGTTTGTGATAAAATGGACTATTTATCTCCAAAAATGTCATTCAAAGAGAAAGCTGTGCTAACAAAAATAGAGAAAATAACAAACCCACATTATTTTCAAACAAAGAAACCACATGGCTTGAGCAGCAGAAGCTGTCATACTTAACATTAGTACCAATTTGTAGAGCAAAACTTCCCCTAAAAGATGGGCTAAACTTTTCCACTCTATTCCAAAAAATCTTTTTCTGTCAAATAGTGCAAAATTCACAGCACAAAATGGCAGATGCAGTATCATTTTTTAAAATATATTTAAAATGAAATTGTGTTTAAAATTATAAAATACATATAAAATTAAAGAGGAAATTCCAATTATTAAGATTTCATAAAAAACTTAAAATGTTTTCTTTTTGTCAATTTTAGTCATTTAGTCTCCCTTTAACATGAAATTTGAACTGCTGTGAGGACACAGCATGCTTCACATGAAATTTTCAGAGATGTAGGGGTTGTGCAGCATCTGAAAAATCTGCGCTTAGATATACTGAGTCACCTTATCCACTAGAATACTAGATCTCCATAGATAACATGATGTGAAATGGCTTCTTTTTTTCTGGGGGGGGCCCCTACAACAACAACAACAACAACAATAATAATAATAATAATAATCTTTATTAAATTATAGGTTTTTTTACAAGTTTCAAACCTCATCAAAATTATAACATATTTACAAATTTACTATCAATTCATCAGTCCTAAACAAGTATTTTTTTTATTAAGAATTTTTTTTAACTTCCTTTGAAGTCTGTTACCACTTAATAGTTTTAATTAATTTGGTAGCTTGTATAAAATGTTGTTCATTGTGAGAGAATCTTTCTCTGTAGCTTTTTTTGTTTATGTTTTGTCCATAATAGTTATTTGCATTCTTGTACTATACTTATGTCTATGTATCTTTTATCTGTGTGGCACTCTTCTCTTAGTTACTACAAATATAATTACTTTGTATACATACAACAAAATTAACAAAATTAGTTAATAGGATAAAACTATGTTGGGTAACACTCAGCTGTATGGACCCTGGTCTCATTTGAACAATAATTTCATCAATTTCATTCCTATCTCTGCATATGATGTTTTAAGATAATTAAATTCTCTCTTAATCAAACAAACAAAAGCACAACTACTTCGTTGTAGTGTGTTGTGAGAGAACAAAGTTACAAACACAGTAAGTTCTCAAAACAAAAACTTTAACAAGGACGCTTGAAGGATACAAACATAATGCAGTAAAATGAATAGGCAGTATATTATGGAATGAACACATTGTGTCTCAGGATTCTTAGAGAGCAGCTGTGCCATGTATTACACAATTTGAGATGGCATACTCTCCAAATTTTTGGCTCTTTTTTGAAGTTTGCAAGCTAATATAAAACTTGTTTACACATGCTACTTTGGAACCCATTGTCATTCAATCCTGTTAAGTTTTGTTGGGATTCTTGTGAACAACTCCACAACCCTCCAATAAAAGAAGCTGTGAAATAACAAATCAAACATCATCTTTTCAACTGCGATGTTCCTATGGCTTATGAAATCACTTGTGAAGGAATGGAAATGCGGGACCATATTCCCAGAGTTTTAGGTACAATCTTTTGGCAACATAAACAAGATACACCAATTCCGCCCAAAACAGGAAGAAACAGAATGTATTTTTAACCAACATTCTGAAAAGAGAAACCTATATAGTTGTATGGAATATCAAGAATACTGATTGAATGTTTGCAAAATCTTAATTCTTTATGAAACTGAAAATGTTGCTTATTATAGCATAAGCTACAAGTGGAAATTGAGTCTAATGCCATTGCAAAACTGTGATTGTTGTGAATTTTATTTTGTTTTCATAACTACCACATATAAAATATTTTTATTAAGCCAAATCAAATAACAGATGCCAGATTTTGTTGAATGCCCCTTCAATGATGCATGTAAAAATTGCTTTTATCATAATCAAGTTGCTAAAACAAGCTATTTGAATTACGGCATTATTTTGTATAAAACTGCATGTTTGCCATTAGTAGGTAAGGATATATATACATCACTCTTTCAGTGATAACATTATTTTGAGCATATTTATTCTTCCAATTGCATTCTGGCAAATTTTGTAAAGCCCAGTTTTGAAGACTATGATATTAGTACCATCTACACAAATATTCTATATGATAACCTACTGCAAATTTTGGTTGCAATAATTTATGTTGACAAAGAAAATAAATAAGCAAATAAAATCTCTGTTTTCTGGAATAGTTTTCTTAGAACTCGATCAAGCCTTTAAAAAAAAAAAAAAAGAGAGGCATATTTTTATGATTAAATTTTTATTTATACCTGTTTTTGTTAATAATTCAATTTTTACTGAAAGAAGAAACCAAAAGCCTAATTATGGAAACATTTTATAAGTGTTCAATTTAACCTAAAACTGCCAGTACTAGATATACATTATGCAGAACATCCCTTTCCTGTTGCTTTTTGGTTTTAAATATATTTTACAGTTTTCTCAGAAGTTTGCCTGACCATATTTGCATGTATAAATTATATCATACTTTCAGTATGTAATTATGCTTAGAAACTTTTAAGTATTTGGTTGAGAAAACCACATTTCTGGGCTCAGAGGACTTGCCACAGTGCACCGCAAGATATGTGAACAATGCTACTATCAGTGCATATCCCAGAAGGTATTTGCTTTAAATACTTAAGCAGAATTAGGTTTCAAAAACTGCAGAATTTCATTCAACTAATAACAGAGGTTAGTTTAGTTGTGTATTTATTAGCCCTCTTGAATATCTATTACTGCATTTTGTGCAGTAGTGTTTGATTAACAGGGTTGCCAACAGTTACTTCTGTAGGAAAGAAATGTTAAGAGTTATTACTAAAATGCATTTCTTATTACTGGAGTATAAAAGAAAAGTTAATTCTGACAGTAGAGAGGAACTATCGTATTATTTAAGCATGCTCATAAAATGAAAGTTTGTCAAACAAACATGTTAGAACACTGGTATATAAAGTTGATAGTTTGCTACTGAATTAGAAATACATCATTTCAAAAATGTTACAAAATTTAATAAAGAAAAGACAGACAAATGGACACCCATCTGCAGTTCAACCAGTAAGCATGTTTCAAATAAAGAATAAATGAAGCTAGTACCACAGAAATGACATCATAAAAATATCTAAATTATATCAGCAAGAATTACTTAAGTTCCACTTGGTTTTTAACAAATGTTTGACACTCGGAACTATATTTTAAAGTACTTTAGAAATATAGGTAGGTTTAATCAAGTACTTTTTAGATATTTGTATCTCTCTTATATGGGGGATCTATATAATTGTTTTAATTTTTTAAAGTGGCAAGTAGTGAGCAAAATTACTCTGGACTGTTAAAATAACATTAAAAATGGGCAAGATCACATAGTGAGAATTACGTATAATGTGACGCAAAAAACATCACCATATGTCGCCAAATCATTTTGTTGATTTTGTTTCTACAAATAGAAACCTTAATGTTAAAGATTAAAACAGCTAGTCATTTATACTTGAAAAACTATATTTTCATAACATTCCAAACAATAACATCTGCTTGTATCTATCCTGAGAAAATAGCCGTGAAAGTTCAAGAAGAGAAAAAGAAAAAAATAGGATACACAAGCTATATTCTTCAAATTCATGTTTACATAAGGCATTTTAAATGATATTTTGAGTGTAAAGCATGTTCCTATTATGACTGAAACTTATTTTTATTATATGTTTAGACAAAATTATTAAGTGACTGAAAACAAAAAATGCATTTGCTTGCACAGAAACTTTTCTTAATGTGAGTGCGTTTAAATAATATGAATTCTGAAGCTGCATAATTTTGGTTTGACTTGGTATTATTAAGTACTGTAGATTTTGTAGTTTTATGCCTCTAGCTTGCTTTTTAATTCTCTCTTGTACTATTTGAAGCCACCATTGTTTTCTCCCTTTATCTGTTTTTGCTTGGTTTGGTTAAATTGCTAGAATTGATGCTACATTTAACAAGTCTTTCTTTTCTGTTACAATTATTTGCTCAGCTCACAAATGGAGCATTCATTTGGAATGTCTAAAATTACTAAAAAAAAATTTTATGTTATCCATAGGATCAAAATTTTAAAATAAGTATTAAAAACCACCGAATGTAATACTAAACTTTAAGTATTCTGTTAGGCTAAAGCAATGGTATCAATTGTTATATTTGCACAAAAAGTAAATTCTGTTTCAAGTACATACATTAATACCAAATACAAATGATTGTTAAAATCATTTTAAAAAGCAGCACCTCATTTTACTAAAATACAGTACAACCCTCTTAATACATTATTCAAAGTCAGCAGCCTAAATACAGGAATTGATTAATAAAACAGCTTTGACACAATTTTTATAGAATATTTTATTGCTCAACAACTACAGTGAGAAGTGCAAATACAAGCTCCTTTGGTCGTGCATTATAATCTGTTTTTTTCTGGACTAGCTGGGACTGAAAGTCATCCAGATTAATGAGAATCTAGATAATTATAAAATCAACCAAAATATAGTGTTCAAATTATGCACAATTTAATATTTTTACTATAATAATTGATTGGAGAAATGGGAAAACACTGAAGTGATTTGTTGTGATGAAGTATTTGCCCATCACTGCTCAAGGACAGGATGCAGACAGGGTAATAAAATGTGACACATTTGACAACTGACCATTAGCAAAGCAGGCAGTAAACTTCTTGTAATATTCTTCTGAATTTAAACTTGCCTTAAGGGGAGATTAAAAGCCCTGTCCAATGTAAAGTCCACTAAATTCACGACATATTATATCAGACATATTTAAAATATCATGAAATTTTTATAGGATGTAAATATATGCCTTCTAAGTTCACTGATTCTGTTATCCAATAAGTTTGTTTATTAAGGAAGATAGGATTTTTTTTCTTAATTATACTATACATTTATTACAATTTATCAGCAATTATTTGTTTAAAAAATAACCAAGCATCTTATTACCACCAAAGTAGAACTACAACAGCGTTCAGAGGTTGTTTTTATCATCCTAAAATTTTATATGTTTATCTTCAATGGTTTCTGAGAACTGGGTCATTTATACCGAAAATATTATCACAGAAAAAGCTGTTCAAAGCAAAAATGAAGAAAATAAACTTGCATATATTTGAAAAGAAAGAAACCACACTGCTTGAGCACACAGAGGCTTCCATATTTAACAGTAGTACCATTTTGTAATTAAAACTTTCCCTAAAAGATGGGCTAAAGTTTGCTTCTCTACTCCAAAGTGTATAGGGGTTATGATTTTTTTCTATAAAATGATGCAGAATTCATAGCACATAATGAGAGATGCAGTACCATTTTTAAAAATATATCTTAAATATAAGTGCATATTGTAAAGAAATTTACTTTCCCCCATAATATCAAGCAACTTTTATTAAAGGCATTTCTTTCTTTCTATAACACTTATTTCGGAGATATTGTACATCTTACTTAAATGCTCCACCCTGTCCGATTTATAAGACTGCATAGAAAAACAAAAATGTCATTTTTTGGGCAATGTCAAATTTTGAAGGAAAACTGTCGCCAGAGAAAAACTATTCACACTTAAAGACAAGGACTTTACAAAAATAAATAAACCTGAAGTAAAATAAATCAACTAAAATAAGTTGAGTGGGAGTTACAAGTTGCAAGTTTCTGGAGATGTGAATGTTAAAATGTGTCTCTTACTAATCGCTCACAACTACCATAGCTTTAAAAGCATTGCAATTTTCACAATGTATGTCAAATTTGACTCATTTTTAATAAAAAAAAATTGCAAATGGGATTAAAAGGTTCAATACTCTCAGGAGTGTAAAGATGTAGCTGACTCATTACTATATTCTTTTAAATCCCTTTAAATTCAGAAACATCACAAATGAAAGCTTGCCACATTTTATTGTGGGGAAAAAAGTATTGTTTTGTTGGCAGCCCTGATGATCATCAAGTTTTATTTTGTACAGCTCCTAAATCACTAATCCAAAGACTGATCCCATCCACCCAGCAAAAAAAACGTAACAGTTGTGCCAAAACAGAAAGAACCAAAAATATGCCAACCCTCTACTTTGTCTCATGTTAATAATAGGTACTCTAAGATGAACATTTCTGTAGAAAAATGTTGTTTTACTATCAAATGCTTTTTACCTCTGTTGCCAATTGTTTACATGCCTCTCATAATGCTGTAAAGCAGGGAATTTATGAACCTACGGTGAGTGGTATGTTGACTCTATAACTTTGTTGTAGCAATTGTTCAGAAATTATCTGGAAACTGCAATACCATATTCAGTACTGAATTTGCATACATTATATCAATAATAGGCATTTCCTTTCTCTGACTGTTGAAGTCTACTGATCTATTTCAAAGCAAATGTAGCATTGTTGTTTTTTGTTTATGCATGGTGCAGGTAAAATATGTCAAATTATAGGAGCTTACTCCTCTTATATAGCTGATGACAACATTTAATATGCACTTGGATTTGTAGATACTTCATTCCCCATTATACTCAACCCCTTATGATTCTCCTTATGTAAAGTAATGTACAGACTCTCTTGTTATTGTGTGGAAATGGTATCATAGCAATTGTATAACAACTACCCCACACCAGGAACAATCAGGTCACAGGTACTGTTTGAATCTAAGTTCTGTAGAGCTGTTTATTTAGAGTAATGGAAACTTATAGGAAATATAAGCTTTCCTTCATTAAATATTCTTTGATAAAATGTATATATATATATATTAAATGAAAGGAGAGCATAATAAAAAATATCTTCACAGTTATTGTTTGAAAATAAAGGAAATTTGGATCATTTCTAAACACATTGCTCTGCATGTCTTTCTCATATGCTCTTCCTTATGGTGCTGTTCTTTTGAAACATTCTGTAAGACAAAATGCACAGAGAATGAAAGAAAGAGAGGAAATGAATGAGAGAGTTCACATTTCTGTTCACTTCTTGGTTTTAGGCTTTTCTTTTGACATCTATAGCAGACAATGAGGGACCGTTCTAGGCCGATGGTTCCATCCTAGCTGGCCATTCTCAAAGTTAAGCGGCATTGAATTTGGTCAGTACTTGGATGGTGATCACTCCTGCAACTTTAACATATTAAATGGTTGTGGGCCATTTGTATTTCAAAATTTACATTAAACCATAAGTCTTGTTTGTTGAGTTTGCCACTAACCACTGTTTGATCACCAGAATAACAAGAGTCAGAAATGAGAAATTGGAACTAATTTACCATGCTACAGGGCTGCCAGTATTTATCTAGAATAATTAAAGATCGGCTAAATAGAAAATTTTGTATTTTAAACAGCTGTCATGCCTAAGAGCATAGCAACAAGAACTTTTGGGATTTATAAAGCATAGATTGTTACTAGTACAGGAAACATTTTTCTAAAATTTCATATTCAATGAATCGCTTAAAATTTTATTCAATTTAGTTTCATATTAAATATGTGCTAATATATTTTGCATTTTAGATTTTTTTGTTCTTCTTCATGTGCTTTTCAAAGTGGAAGACAAAATATAGATATTTTTAATAAAAGTTTTGTAATTCGAGACTTTGGAAAGTCCAAGCCATTATTCAACCACATTTTGAAACTTTACAGTGGTCGGAAAATTAAGTCAAATTTGAAAAGTTTGTTACCATAGCCAATATTTTAAACATGGATTTTCAGCATACTGGATCCTTCCCTACCACTGAGCTACCATAAAAATTCCTTCAAATGCATATTGAACTTCCCTTGGCCACTTTGATATATTATACGTTAAACTACCTAACTGGCAGTCAGTCAGGCAAATGGAAGGGAGAAGTTCATGCAAAATCTAAAACTCAAATAATTGAATATCACTGTATTACCCTGTAAAAGTACAAAATGCAGTACATACTGCATTAAACTTTTACTTACTTAGAAACATTTTTACAGCTCTTGTGAACTATTAAGTTTCAGTTACAAACTTTTTTTAAAGAAATAACTCCATTAGATAAAAATGCTATTGGCTCATTTAATGTGGTGTATTCTTGTGAATATTACCTACAGTTTACATTCCAGTACCTTAGCCAACTTAACACATGAATAAATTCTAACTTTAGTTTTATTGATACAACTACCTTCATCATTTACTGCAGCTCTTGTGCTCTCTGTTTATTATTAAGGAAGATTAAAAGGCCAAAATACAAAAAGCAATCACTTTAGCCCTTGCTGAACTAAATAAATAACCGCTAGAGTTTCTTTACCCCTTATTTATTGCACACTGCCTACAGCTTAAACATTGTGTGATTTTGAAAGAAAGCAAATAAAAAATTAATAAACAGATAGTTTTCAAACTAAATAATTCCTGCAATGATCGAGCATTTATGTATTTTTATTGTAATTCATATATTTTGCGCTTTACTCAATTTTGGACTAGGAGACATCTAATAATGTTTCAAAATTTGTAACATTAGGCAGCAGAAGGAACAACAACAATACCATTGAATGTACAGATGTTGTAAAGTTGATGTAGAGTCATATCACTCTTGTAATTCTGGTATATTTGCTTGGTTGTGTTTTGAGTTTTAGGACATGTCTTTATTCATAACAAAAAAATGATGCAGAAAATAGTTTCCATATTTATTTTGTTGCCTGAACAGCTTTAAAAAGTCCTAAACAAAATATTAGCTCAGATATTTATCACTGTTTATTTTTGGGTAACTGCAGTTCTGCTCTCTGGACAGCAAATTTCAGCTGCTTGCATGCTGCTTTTTTGGGGCATTGTATGAGCTTGACAGATTTTATTTTACTGAATGTTTTCCAATTTTATTGAGTGACCATTTACTACTCTGTTTTGCCAACATTTGGAGTGAAGAAAATGTATTTTCTTAGTTAAAAGATAAAAGTACTGCTTCTTATAACTTTTTTTTAATATAAGCTTTATATTTTCTTTCACTGCCTATGCTTCCAATAGGCATTGGTCTTGAACTTCATACATATTTTGCTAAAATAGCTTAAAATTATAATGTGTTTGGTCTGTATTTGAAACGTTAACTTCAAAACAGTGAATCTTTTCATATCTTCATACAATTCCTTAATGGATGTGTCAAATAATAATTTCTCTAAATCTTGAACTATAAACTTTGTCAGAAAATTAAACAGGTCTATAAATTTAAACATTTATGAGTGCTATTGTTCTTTTGAAATCTGATTCTTAATATTGCATTTTAACTGATTTTAAAAATTACTTCAATTTTTCTCCAAGCTTTTTTATAAATGACACTGATAAATTTTCTTCATAATATGTGTCTGGTGTAGAAATTACTCAAGACACAATGTACTTGTGATTATAATACATATGCTTGTTCAGTTTATGTACAGGGTAACTCTAAATGAATGATCCTATTTAGTGTATTAATTACTAAGAAACTGTTTTACTAATGTAACAAGGGTATCAAAACTAATGTGAAAATCATATCTGGATGGTTGTCAAGTTCTTACTCATATGTGCATGTCTATGGACTTATAACAGAATGGCAGGCTTTGTGGCATTATATAAGGCTTAGCCAATAAGGACAAGTAACCTGAGTGGCAAATATGTTGCAACAGACTGTTGGCAGTTTGTAGGTAGCTTGGCCAATCCAATGGTGAGACAGATGTTCATTCAAGTAGCACCAAAGGTTTATTGTAACAATTGGGCAGTGCTCCATTTTGTTTGAGCAGGTAGTCATAACATGTGTATATTTAAGGGGGAACCAACCCCTGAAGTTTCTTCTTCCCTGGTATAACAGCAGTAAAAATAAGTTGACAAGGAAAATCAATTGCAAACATTTTAACTAAAAATCCTTTATTTTTTGAAGGGTAATTTTTTTAAAGCAATCTGGCATCATGGGAAGCTTCAAACATATTACTTCTTTGATTCTCAAGATGTTAACCATTTTGCCAGTTTCCACTGCTTCTGCAGAAAGAACGTTTTCCATACAAAGGCAATTAAAGACATACTTGAGTAGCCAAGGCACAGCTAGGAAGGGGTATTGAGGGTTAAAACCACTTCCTTGCTTAAAAAAACAAACAAACAAACAAAATTAAAACTCAGTGGCGTAGTGTGCTTTTCAAGGTTGGGACACACTGCAGTTCACATAGGGAGGCAATAAAATAATCCAAGGAACAAACAAAACAAAATAAATAACAATACTACCACCACCACCACCACCACTACTACTACTACTGCTGCTGCTGATAATAATAATAATAATAATAATAATAATAATAATAATAATAATAATAATAATAATAATAATAATAATAATAATAATAATAATAATAATAATAATAATAATAATAGTAGTAGTAGTTAAGCTGCTATATCAGTCTACTGTGCATGTACTAACCTGTGTAAGAAACGATGACACATTTGGAGAACTCCAACCACAAGGAAGGAAGCAGTTATATGTTCTTGTAAACAAGTGCAATGCACTTGCCTTTTCTTTCCACAAATAAATATATAACTCATTCTACAAACATCTACTGGATAGTTCTCCAAGCAGTGTTTTTTTTTTCAATTGCTAAAGTGTTCAGATACAACAGTTAAGTGTTGGGCATTGAATTCCTTAAATAATTCTTCACTCTTTTAAGAGTACTCATGCTTCACTCACCGCTTGCTGTAGTTGTGGATAGGGTCAAAGTCAAACACAGTAACTTTGTTGCTTCCTCATAAACTGAATCTAAATCATTGTTAACAATGTATGAGGGCAGAATTGATAAGTCCTTGATTTTGACGAAAGATAGTGTTCTAATCACAGGTTTCTTGTTTGCACCCAAGTCTTACATCTATTCTGGGTATAATCTTAGAAATTCGCCATTTGTTTCTTAGAAGATTGTTGAGAGTGTCTAAAATAAGAGATGTGTGTTGCTTCATAGATAATGGAGAAAAATGAATTTTGTGTTCTGATAAAGCACTACTTTTTGCATGGTAAGACGGTGAAGAAAATGGAAGAAAAGCTGAACAAGTATTATGGGGACACTGCTCCATCACATGGCATGGTTCACAAGTGGTTCACAGAATTTTGATGTGGCTGTTCGAGCATAAGAGATGCTGTGCGCACAGAACGGCCGGTTGAGGTCACAACAGAAGAAGTGGTGAACAAAGTTCACAATATTGTGTTGGAAGACTGCCGAGTGAAAATCCGTGAGATAGCCAAGATGGTAAACATCTCGAGTGAATGGGCGTATAACATTCTGCACAAATTTTTGGGTATGAGAAATCTGTCAGCAAGATGGGTGCTGCGACTGCTCACAGTTGAGTACAAGCAGAATTGTGTGATCATTTCACATGTTCCAGTGCAACCCAAATGAGTTTTTGTGGCATTATACCACATCAAACTTGGATCCATTACTATCAACCTGAAACCAAACAACAATCAAAGCAGTGGATTTCCTTTAGCAAACCTACTCCAAAGAAAGCGAAAATCATTCCCTCGGCAGGAAAAATCATGGCAGCTGTCTTTTGGTATTCATAAGGGGTGATGGACATCTACTCCTGAAAAAGGGTTCATGTTATGCCCCAATGCTAGATCAGTTTCACAGGGACTTGTTAAAGAAACGACCCCCGGTTCTCTTTCACCAGGATAATGCACCTGCATACAAGTCAGCCATTGTGATCGCAAAATTTGTGGAATTGGGCTATAAACTGCTACCTCACCCACCATATTCTCCAGACTTATCCCCCAAGCAACTTCTTCCTCTTTGCAAACCTGAAAAATTGCCTCACTGGGAAAAACATTCACATCCAGTGAACACACATGGCAGAAACAACCTCATGTTTTGCAGACTTCAAAAAATCATAGTTTTTGGAGGGGTTAAAAAAATTGAAGAAACATTGGACAACGTATATTGAATTGAAAGGAGACTGTGTTGAGAAATAAAATTGATTTTTTGGAAAAAATTGTTATTTTCTTTAAAAAGTCACTTACTTATCAATCCACCTTTGTATTTTAAGAGCTTCTGTACAAATGTGTTCTTTCTCACCAGCTTAAAGGTTACACGGTTCATTTTCAAGTTGTTCTTGGTTAAAAAAGGGATATTGTTCCAATAACTGAAGCAGTTTCAGCTTTGGGAATCTTTTTTGGTAATGCAGGAAACACTTTTCATTCAACAATTCAGCAAATTGAATTTGGGGAAAATCTTGAATCTTCTTTCCATCTGAACAATTTGTGAATCTAGTATCTTGTCTTCTGGTTGTCACAGAATGTTAAATTGGCATTCAAACTCAAGCTGCATTAATGCATTTGTCAACAAAGGTTTCTCTTCTTAACTGCTGAATGTTTCTCAACACAGTTCTTATTTCACTATGGCAAGCAGTTATGCTGACAGCAGCTTTTGACTGGATCAACATTAAAGAGATGATCAACATAAACAAAGCATGCTCAGTGTAAGAAAAGCAAGTACAGAAACACAGGATCATCCATCCATTTTTTCAATCCCATAGCACAATTAGACTCCTACTGATAGTCTATAGCGTCAATAATGTCATTAAAAATGCTGTATAGTTCTGAGAAATGATTTGATATTGTTGAAACTGCCTTGGAACGAAGTTCCAGTGATATTCCTTGCATGTGGCAATTAAAATCCTTTTTCAGTTAACAATACAGTTTGTTTTAATGACTGGCTGAAAATAAGAATGAAATGCAGTAAGTTCGCTTACAAATATATAACCTTGCATATGTTTTTAGAGGCATATAATAGTAGCAAATTTAATTAATATGCGTAACAATGAATGGACAAAACTGCTTCACCAATTTTTGTAGTCATCTTTCTCTGCCAGCCATTACTGAAGTGCCTTCATATGTTTGACTAACCACCTTTCCTTCCACATTCTATTCTTTCATTACTGCACAAATAATTTTTGACAAACCTTCAGCAGTTTTATCTTCAGATAGGTTGTAAAATCCAATGAATCTTTCTTCAATATAGTATCTGAATGTTATACTCATTTGACTCTTGCATGACACATCTAACATTTCATCAGCTTGAATTGAATGAAACTGCAGTCCTGAATTTCATCTTTTATTTTTTTTGGTAATTCCAGAGTTATCATTTTCTATTAGATCACTCTGAATATCTGGAGAAGTTCCTTTAAAAGCTGAAGATGAGATAAATCATCTCGGATTAACTGCTCCCCTTGAGCTAGAAATCCAATAATTCCAGATAGTTACCTCTGTTGCTGGAGAATTTGTCTTCTCAGTGGCCGCGAAAGGCTAGTTCTTATTTACAAAGAAACACAATTGCTTGAATAAGATGCCAATACTCTCCTGTTGGTTGCAACTTGTTCATTATGTTTCATTGCTGCGAGGAGTGACTTCAGAAATGGCGTACTTAATTCAGCTTTTGCCTAGTAACAGAAAGGATTCTTTGTTTTGCAGGTGATGTTTTGTTATTTTATTTTTTTGCATTTTCCTGTCAAAGTTCTTTATTTTACAAATGCCCTCATTGCACCATTCCTTTTCACCACCACACAAAAGGCATATATAACAGCAGAATTTATTACTAACAGCACTCGCAGCGAGCCACTAATACCTCTCGTACCAGCCAGTCTGAAATGTGTGTTTTTGTTTTGTTTCATTTAAAACTAAACTGAGTGCAGGAATAGGTCTTTTTTCCTTTAATTCCCATTTTTTTCGCAGGTTAATGAGGAAAATGTTTCTAATATTCTGCAAGGAATGGCTTGCTGGCTCACTTATGTTAGTGACACAACAGATATATGCACTAAAATGACATCATTAAAGAATTACTTTCAACACAAACACCACTTTACTTCACACACATTTAAAAGTCAGCATAGAAACAGCTGAGACTAGTCTCAGTATGCTACAAGTGCAATGCATTGCTGGTAGAGGGGCAAAAGGGGAGTCAAGAGTGTTGCAATATGCATACAGCTAGCCGCGGGAGGGGAGGGGAGTCTCAAGTTTGGACTACAACTGATTTTTGGTGCATTTAGAGGTTATGTTTAGATTGATGTTTACATTATCATATATTGATATTGCATTTTTTAAGCATCTATTGACAGGGGAGAGTCTTCCCTCACACTACGCCACTGGTAAAACTTAATAGCAAAAATAGCTTCATTAAATTAATAGCATCTTTTGGTTGGCAGGAATGAGATGCTTCGTAATTGTATCACTGGTAGAGTTATGTATACACCGCATGTCTTAAACAATATCACCAAAGGTTACAGCAACAAAAACTGTACTTTAAATGACGTGGGTTCAACCATGTTAGGATATGGCAGCATGTTTTCATTCTGGTGCTAAATTTGAGTACAGCATCTCCCAGTTTAGAACATAGCTAGAAATCTTATTTTGTAGTGAAATAAAATGGACTGCAGCAGTAATATAAAATACTTCACAGTAGACATTAATTCTCATGTCACAACACGTTTGCCTCTTAGAATATGCAAAACACCTATCCAAATTGTAATTCCAATTGCTGCACCTTAACTGTGAATATAAAATCAATTTATTTAAAGTATTTCAACTCAGGATTAATTCATATTTATCATTTGAATTGATACAAATTGTACATCCATGTACATCCATGTACATAACCCCCTCTTAATATTTTTCTGGCTAAGTTTAGAAGCACAACGTCTCAATCATGATTTACTGTCAATTCACAATGATATATATGTGTCTGATGAAGTTGTAGACAACTTTGCTAGTGCTCCAAAAAGACTAGCTGCTTGATTTTGTAATGTGAATATGTTTTTACTTTCAGATTGTTTTTAAGCTTTTAAATTAAAAATATGTTAACACTTGTAAAAAATGTAAAATTCGCATTGTGAGAATCAGTGATATTTATACAGACACGCCACACAGAAAGTAGAAATTTCTGCCTCAGAACCCAAAGAGTGTACTTGCTTGAAATAATAACTCTTGACATTTGTACGCTTGACAGTTCCAAATTTTTAATTCTATGCATGTTAGTCACTTTTGCACATCCCCCCTAAAATAAAGATGAATTGAGTTATTGAAATCTTCATCTGAATGTGGTACAATTTGTTTTATCTAGCTCCAACACATCTTGACACATGTTGGAGCTAGATAAAGTATGTCTTTCTGTTTGCCATTGTGTCAATTTGTAACAAGAGTGTTCTTGACAAAGAATAACAATTTAGAGGTATGCAGCAAAGGTAGACATAAACTTGGAGAGCTTTCCGCTTATAGATGCCTCACAAGTTTTACAATTATAAGCAGTTTCTTAATAATAAATATGCAAAGTAGTTTTGCTGATTAAGAAATGAATTGCACCAGAATCTTCATTAAAAAATTATTTTGTGCTTTCATGTCTGTATGGAATGCTTGGGTAGTAATCTGTCATTACTGGTGTATTTCAGGTTTCTGTAATAGGGAGCTACTATTTGAACAATGTTTGTTAAATTGTGATGCAGTACAGGAAAATTGTCCCTTGAACAAATTCTCCACTACAGCACTTTTGCACTTTTAGTATCATGTTTTAGTTCAGTGTTGCTGAAAGTAACCTTTCTTCAACTCACCCAGTAACAATGATGTTGTCAGCATTAAATTTTAGCAAGCACCTTTTCCTATTATCAGGAATTTAAAACGGCATCAAACAACTCTCTTAACTATTTTGTATTAGATTTCCCAAATGTTTTAATAACTGCTGTAAGTGTTAAGTTTAAAGCTTGATTATAACAGAGTTACCATATTTTTGTATGGAAATTGTGCTGCACAAAATATTATTTTCAGTTTATGCAATATTTACTGATTAGTTATTGTTAATAGTTCATTTATATGGATTTTATATGTGACCATGATCATAAATAATTGTAACTGTAATCTGCTCTCTAGTGGATGGATTGTTGCTTACTACAGTTATTTTTAGATTTCAATATTTTAAGTATTACAGTTTGATTCTGTTATGTGTAGATTAGCAAAATTGATAAAATCATACATTTATCCCATCACAAAATGTTTCATATCTTTATATTTTGTTCAGAGTAATCATTGTTGCAAGACTAAAGAAAACTTGCAAAACCCAATTCTTTTATTCTGAAAAGAAAATTTGCCCAGTGTAAAAGATAATGTTACAGTAATTTTAGATTATAATTACAGCCACAGATAAAAGTTGAGAAAAGCTGTTATTTTAGACATTATAAATTTGTGCACAAAATCCAATCTAAAGTTTATTTACTCATTAGATTAATAAATATTATAGTTAATATTAAATTTCTTCAGAATATTTAAAAAAGAAATGTATACCTGTCTTATGCAAAAGCATACTCTCCAATTAAATACCTGCATTTAACTGAAAACTGAAGATGAATGTCCAGGTTTTGTTCTTCTCTTGAACTTTGGTATACATTTTCTGGAAAGGAGTAAAGATTTCCCTATTAGAAGGAATGTAAAATAGAGAAATTATTTTAGAGACTAATGTAATACTCCCTTGGCCATATTCTATTTATTGAAACATTAGTATGGACATAAATTGGTGGTTTCAAATATCAATGAAATGCAGTGTGATATCATACAAAAAAAACTCGGAACATTCAATTTGGTATGAAATCGTCTAAAATTTAAACAGCAAAATAAATGTAGACCAGTATTATTTGTGTGTAAGAAATAAATTAATCTCACTCCTTTCTTCTTCTTCTTCTTCTTCTTCTTCTTCTTCTTCTTCTTCTTCTTCTTCTTCTTCTTCTTCTTCTTCTTCTTCTTCTTCCTCTTTTTTTTCTTTCTTAATTCTAGAAATGTGTTCTTTTTAATAGATTTTTTTGTTGCAAACATTTCTAACTGTGCTTCTTTTCTTTACAGGCCCATGAGCCGCTAACAAGTCCCGGTACTAATGATTATGTATAAAACTGGATGGAAGTCTAGCAGTGCCAACTTAAATTAATGAACCTTCCCAACACAATCACTGAAGCGGATATATGGGAGGGGTATTAAAATTCTGACTCTCCATTGGGAAACCATTGTGGCCATATTGTTATCGTGATATTGTGATGAGTGTATTTGGGGTTATGAGGGCAAAACAGAGTTGGACTGTAGAGCTTTCCTCTGCTGGCTGTGCAAAATGTGCGAGTAGAACTTGCGTGTATTTTTATTTTTTTTTCCCCCCTTTGTTTCTTTCGAATGTTGTGGCCAGTGCAAGCATGCTCGTGCTCTCATTGCCCTCCTGCCCTGCACCGAAGTTGAGAAAAACTGAAGAATCATGTGCTCAAGAGGAATCAGTGCCAAAAGATGTTTATTGTTTGTCATTTAGATGAATTTCTCCTCTAACATCAACCAAGAAAGAAAATTTGAGATAGCATTGCTAATGAGTTAAACAGTGTTTCTTGTTTTACTTTAGAATGTTCTTTGCCTGAATAGCATTTCATGTTTGTCAGTCTTTTTGTCTTAGTTACTGTTTGGTTAGTTTGTTGAAAGAGGTCTTTGCAGGAATCATGGTTAGTGATGTGTAACTTGAATGAACTTGCCTGAAGAAGGAATGTGATAAGGAAGTTTGGTGTCCAGTACAAGAGTGTATCTGTTGGAACTACTTTTAGAAGGCACTGAAAAGTTAATACAAGACTTGTTCAGGCTTATTTATGGATCTTATTTCTTCTACTCGAGTCAAATCGACACGTAGGAGATTTGTACAAAAGAAATGAAATTTGAGGCTTGGAGAAAATTCATAATAGAATAATCATCTCAATTATAATATAAAAGAATGTTTAATGCTATTTAAATGTTTTGTAAATATGTGAATCACAACACTTTAAGAGAAAAAGTTTGTTCGCAGATTCTTGCCTATGTGAGGTTTGTGCACGAAGCAAGAAGATGAGATAATGTGTCAAATTAATGTTTTTACTTTACCCATTTATGCTCATGTAGATGGAAGTGTACCATATATAACTCTTTAAGTGTCCCCTCCAAATCCTGTGTATCCTTCCTGAAATATACATTTATGTCCTCGATACTTCCCTGAACCTTTACGAAATCCTAATTTTCAGCGTCTCAAATTAGTTCCAAATATTACTTAAATATTAAAGTTTCCACTAAGTGTGCAAGTTGTGATACATTGTAAATGAGTGAATGCACCTTGAGAAATGCAATTGTTTGTTTGATCATGAATGTGAGAGCAAGTGAGTGAATGTTTGCAAAAGACTTGGAAGCTTTTTTAGTACCTAAAACCAGATGATCTACTATTGTATTAGTGTAAACAAACAGAGGTGCTTTGATAGAGAAAGTGTATAATCCAACCCAAGTCTTCTTGTCTTGAACTGCCCCCTGTTCGTTCATTTGCTCATAATTAATTCAAGTCAAAAAACAATTTTTTTTGTTCTTTTTTATGTAAAGTTGTAAATATAATATTCAAGAAAAAATTATGTATTCTATAAAATGCTTTAATTTTAAATGTTATTTGGAATAGTTGAATATAGTAAATTACATAAATGTAATATCGTGTATTATTTCATATTACCCATTACCTGTTTGGCTATTCATATCCTTTTAGTAAATCTTACATGCAATGCAGAAGACAAACCATGAATAATACTAAATTACATATATGGTATAGAATATGTTGTATTATTTCATATTACCCATTTCCTATTTATAACATCCTTTGTTCTTCCATACAATGCAGAAAATAAGCTATGAATAATAGTGCATTACATAAATTTAACATGGTGTATTATTTTGTTTTATCCATTTTCTATATATCTTATAGTTTGTTCTTGTGTAAAATGCAAGAAATAAACTATAATCAGTTTCTGTTAAGTAATAAAATATAATATTTATTATGCTACTTAGTATTAACAAATTATACATATTAAATTATAATAATGAATATGACACAGTTAACTTTCTGGAAGCCAAAAGGATATGGACTCCTTAAAAGTTACTTTCTAAAAATATGGACACCATCTAGCTCAATGGTTTTGTTCATAACTCTCATACTGAGGGTCTGTGGTTTGCTGAAGATTAAGTTTACTTTCACCTCTGACTAGTTCAAGTGAAGTACCCCCAGGCCCAATATGGTTCAGAGTGCACAGTAAACGTCATTTGTCTTCCTGCCATTAGGAGTAATCGCCAGTCCCCATTGGATGCCTCCAGCTAATGCAGTGAAACCAGTTCAACATGGAAGTGACACAACCTTTTTCTTTTTTTGTCCATTTTGGTGAGGGTTTGGTATTCATATATTCCAGATTTTTACTTTCTCTACTACGTATAGTAAGTAGGGGAAATATTGTATTCCACCCAAAAATTCGATACCGAGATTTCACCGGAAATATATGTTTTGAGACCCCCTGAATCCAAAAAAAGCAGTCAGATAAACACCAAACTTGGTATTTAGGTTCAGTATCTTCCAGAGATGCGACACAAAGGTTTTCAAGAAAATCCCCTCCATCTCAGATTATCCTTTACATGGAACATTTTTCCAAAATTTCATTTTCTCAAAAATGGCTCTAAGGATTTTGATTAAAATATCATATGTTTAAGATATTTTCATGACAAATGAAATGTATATCTCGAAGTTTCTGGGAATGTCTCCAAAAGTATTCTTCATTGTGAACGACAATTGCATAACTGGTAAACCATAAGAGATAGGCAGAATTTTACTACACAAAATATGTAGATCGCATTAAAATACACAATTTCTGTCATATACATTTTTTTGTTGAGTGAATCATCTTCGAGATATTGCTTGTTATTCCCTTAAATTTTCCAATACTCTTTCTCAAATGGGAATTCGTTATTCATTTTGTTTATGTCCTGGACATACAAAGAGAATGGAATGCGCCACATAGCAACCAGTTCTTAAAAGATTTAACTATCGCTTAAATACTACCATATTCCCCTTGCACCTTCAAGAAAATTAGCAATATGATTAACATCTCGATTAACCTAAGCATATGGAAAATAAGCGTTTGTAAAAATAGTTTGTACAAGAGTAGAGAAAGTCATGTGAGTGTAACACATCAATTTTTTTTTTCTATGCATAGTTTAATTGCAAACACTAAGCCAATAGTTCCAGTGTCTGCATTTTATTAAAAAGCACTCATTTTAGTATGTGTAGATATATTCAATGCATAATTTAATACATATTGTGTATCTTACATTATTTCGGACACACTGCCCTTTCACAACAGTAATCAAGAAATTTTACACTATACATTTGAGTCTCGTGCTTGCACTAATGCATGCATCACCGCACTCAACTATGAAGCTTAACACTATAAACATATTTGAGAAAGTACCACATTTTTACATAATATCCTTTATTACAAAACACACAGCTTTTCTCACAATACACCATTCCAAGAAACGGACAACACTGAAGGAAAAATACACATTTGTGCTTTCTTTTGTTCTTGATGTGGTCTCAGCTCAGGTTGTACATATACAAAGAAAGCTCATTTACCTTAATGACCTATATTTGCAGCGTCCCTGGAATATCACAAAACAGATGCATTTTAATACTGCACATTTCCATTTTAAGCAGTTGCAGATGGTTTTGGTTTTGTACACAAAGTTATGACTTTCACCAAGACTGAAACGTTTTGCATCAGCAATAAATGGTTTATCAACCTTATGTGTTTAAAAAAACTCTCTAACTACAAACTTATGTTTAGTTTTTCCAATGTAAAATCCAGTTTATTTTATATATATTTGATCTTTTACTCTTTGAATTACTCTCTTAGAAATTCCTGGAAAATAACTAATTTATTATTTTATTTACTACTAATCTACCGAGCGAGAAGGCTCCATGGTAGCATGTGGAGGTCGCATTCAGAATGTCCTGAATTCCCATCAACAGCCCATTCTGACCTTGGGTTTTTCATGGTTTTCCCTAGTCAGCAGACGAATGCTGGGGTTTCTCACCTACCATGATTTCGTTTCTATTATTTCCCTTTCATTTTGTTTCCTTAATTAATTCATATAATATGTATGGCACTCGCCCTTCATAGAGCGGCCGAACACATAAGGGCTAATTTCAAAGATGTCGACTGCTTCATATCCAACGTCAAAAAATGGTTTTTGAAAGCTCCTTCAAGGATACACAGATTTAAAGCAATAGCACCTAATATACCCTACCACCGCAGCCTATTATTACGCGTTGGGCAGTTGGTTGGACGCAGCTACTTATTATGCAGAACACTATCCCAAAGTCATAGACGTAATAAATACGCTTGATTCAGAGGAATGTAGCGCTGTGGCTATTATAAAACCTCTGATTTCAGAACAGTTAATGGAGTCGTTCCTATACATTAAAAAACATTTTGAAGATATATCTAGAACCATAATACATCTGCAGGTGTCGGATATAGAAATGCCTAGGGCTCTTCAGTTCGTAACTGCACTGCTTCAAAAACTGAATGAGTCAAAATCAGAGTCTGTTATTGCAGGTGTGAACGCCAAATTGAAAAAGTCCTGGAGAAAAACTCTGGTTTTGCAGATATGTGTGCCATTAAGGATGTTTTATTGGATTCAAACAATGAATACAAATCCACGAAAGTTGATTCGTGTGATATCCCATTCTTTCGTTATGCGCCTGTCACGTCATGCGACATAGAACGTAGTTTTTCTAGCTATAAACTGATTTTAAGTGAAAATAGATGTTTTTTATTTGATACATTGCGAATGCACCTTGTAATTCGCTGCAATGACATGTAAAGAAGTATATTGCATTCATCTGCATTGTTTGGGTTATTACTTTATGTATTTATTTTAAGTATTTATGTATATGGTGCAATGAAGTTGTGAAGAAATCTATTTTGTGATATGTATATTGTTTGCACGTTATTTTTTTTTTGTCATGGAAAATAACTATTTCAGAATGTTAAAATATGTACAATCGTGCAAAACTGTTATGTTAGGCAATTAGTTTGCGTACTCGATACGCACTGGAAAATGTGAACGTTCGTGTGCTCCTAACTTCATGCGTCTCGGAACCCTGAGCCGAGGCCTGCTTATAAAAGATACTTTAACTGAAGATGCGTAGAAAACTTTCGTCAACATATTCTACTAATTACAAACCAATTTTATCACCACCAACAAAAATATTACCAAAATAAAAAGTAAAAAATTATTTGTTTAAGCACAATTACCTAACTTTGTTTTTTGAATACGTTCATTTTGAACACGAATGCACACCACACTTGTATTTCTAAATCGCATCCACAACTAAAACCAACTACTAAGTAACCGGAAAGAGCATTATTGTTTGATGAGCATGCATTTGTACCTGTGCTGGGGCACAAAATTGGTGCTCGTGATTGGTCAGTAAAACACATCACAGAAAAATATTATTTGAAAAATTGCGCTGTGATTCGTCGAAATAATTGTATAGGCTGACTTTTTTTTTCAGAAAATAGGGAATATGGTGTTTTAGAAATTAGTCAGTGAACACGTGCAACAAAATGCACTCGTAGGCAATTTCGTACATTTTATGACACCTATTCTTGCTGTTTTAAGTGGACAGGGACTCGGTCACATCGTCTCCAAAACTTTTAAGAAGTCCAACAGAAAGATAAAAGAAAGCAAAACCCAATAATCTTCGCTTTGCCTTAAGGTAATATACCACCATAAATCCCTACCATGTGGAAATTCAAGTATAACATGGACAAAAGGCCAATGACCCCTTTGCATGCCTATGTAAGTGCTCTTTTAAAATCCGAAAATAGAAAAAAAAATCTTTGCCATTTTAAGGGAAACAAACACTCGGCCCATGCTAATAGGATAACTAACTATTGACGCGCTCGCATGCAATGCATGCCAGCTACACACCTTTCATTGACTAACCGGGGTGCTATGCGGGACCCGACTAAAATGCACGAAATTACTAATAGCTATCAAATACTAACACGTGGTGGGTTTTTTTTAGTGGGTATTCCGCGCTTTGAGCGGCGCCCACATATCCCCCCAGCCATTGCACACCGGCTGGGGGTCGAATGCAGTAATGCATTTTCCCCCCACGGAAAAAAAAGCTAATTGGAATATCATTGTAATTATATAAGATTGTGATGGATTGTAAACGCTCTCGGGCTTTAAGCCAGGCGAGGTGATGTTGGCACATCACCTGTTGTTGGTGTGGTATTGTTGATGTACTAACATCACCTCCACTGGCTTGAAGCCCGAGGACGTATAGGGTATGTTCGTCCCCAGGAAAGCTTCAGCTCTTATTTCATTGTGATGGTATTCAGCTGAAAGTGTAATGCGCAATAAAATTGCATTATTTTAACACTTCAAATTAAGGATTTTCTATATAGCTTAGTACTCTGATCACTGTGGTCATCTATAACTGAAATTATTTATAGCTGTTTAAAGTATGAAAATATACACAACATATATTGTAATTATAAAAATCTGATTT
Source organism: Deroplatys truncata (assembly GCA_030765065.1). Taxonomy (NCBI): domain Eukaryota; kingdom Metazoa; phylum Arthropoda; class Insecta; order Mantodea; family Mantidae; genus Deroplatys; species Deroplatys truncata. The sequence goes on from CM060975.1 coordinate 101,921,889, forward strand.
GTTACATTCACATGACTTTCTTTGCTCACTCTTCTACAAACTATTCATAAAGAAGCTCATTCTTCTATCTACTTGTTAATAGAAATGAACTTTCATAAAAACACAGTACTGTTTTTGCTTTTACTACAAATTTAGCTTTAGGCATAAGGAGGATTCAGTAGGCTAAAGCGATAGTCAAATTCTTCTAAAGCGTGTCGCGATGTGATGGCTTTGAAATTCCATGCTCTTTGCTTCCCCCCCGGGAAGCCGAATAGTCACTTACCACTTAAAAAAGGTTTAAGTATTTGAACATTCAAACAAATAACACAGAATATCTGAGAAATGGTTGATGCTACAACAATATTTGGCATACGTTGTGTGCTTTTAACGAGTTCTAAGCTTTTTGTGTAGGAAATCTAAGTTAGATCCTCTTTCATATCGTCCTATAAGGCTTTTAACAACACTTTCCAAAGCATTCAACTGTTTATTACTTCCCCATCAGATTGGTCCTCTACAACCATCATCCCAGATACAGAGTTTGGATTTAGACCTAATCGTTCTTTTCCTCAGCAGCTACTCTGAGTTGTAGAGTGATACTTGACACTTATGAAGAGAGATCAGTTTGTTTTGGCCTATTCTTGGAGACAGGTAAAGCATTTGATAAAGTATGGCATGCTGGACTCTTGCATAAAATAAAACCTTCTGTTAGTGATACTATATTCTTATTAATTAAATCTTATCTGTCTGAAGAAATGTTGCCTGTAAAATGCAATGAGACCCCCAAGGTGGAGTACTTGCTCCATTCCTATACCTGGTCTTTAGCTCTAATTTTCCAAAACATGACAACGTGCTATTTTCACAGTTCGCAGACAATGTAACTATCCTTAGTAAAGGTCCAGATGTCACAGTAGCTGAAGAATTACGAGCTTACACAAACAAAGTTGAAGAGTGGTGCAAAAACTGGAGAGTGAAAATAATAAAAAACATCGAAACTAGTGACATTCACCTATAAAAGAAATACTGCCAACTGTGCAATACTACTTGGTGTCACAGTCTAAAACGGTGAAATATCTTGGAGTAACTCTTGATGCAAAATTAAAGTAGAATGAATTTCGTCAAGAAACTTAAGACAGAAAATTCATCATTTAAAATTCCTGATACCGCATACTTCTTTACCATTATCTTCAATGCTGATCTACTTTTCACTGAGACCTGTCTGGATATATGATTGCTCAATCTGGGGCTCTGCATCCAAAACTCTAATCAACAGAATACAAACTATACAGAATCTGGTCCTTTGCCTAATAGCGAATACACCTTAGTACATTCGCAATTCAACACTTCATAAAGATGATCTTACGTTGACTGTAGATATCACCCTCAATCCTGCTACACACCCTTCACTTCTTTCAGTGAACATGAAAATAAAACACTAACACATACCTTAACACATGCCATAGGAGCAAGCACAAAGAAGAGTGAAACAAATACAACATACAGCCCTTCTAATATGAAATTTCATTTCATTGTGTACCCACTGAGGACAGTCGTTGGGCTGCAACCTCACCACGTTTGCGATTCCTTGTGAATAATTGTATATTTAAGAGTAAAACTAAATACTGCAATGTATAAAACGTTTTCAATAAACTGTAAAACACAAAATAGTTTTACCAAGCTATATGAATATTTAGGATTTGAGTTAGCCTACAGGTCTCCACTTCTGTTTAATGATGTATCACTCCAGAAAAGGCACGTCATCTTTGAAGGCAGGGCAAGAAGAAGGTTCAATCTCATTGAAGTGAGATACTTGCTTGAAGTTGGATTCCTGATACATACTGTAAGTTGGTCAAGCAATTCAACCGTGTAATAATTTTCTATGGACAAACTACGTTTGTAGTATTTGATGAATACCTGGACCAGGTACCGTATAAAAAAAGAGAGGAGGAGAGGAGAGCAGCGAACAAAACCTTGTGTTACATTCAGTTTGATGCTAACACGAGATGTTGTTTTCCTAACGGAAACTTCTTAGGTAACAGGAGAAATAATGCTAACCCATTGAAAGTGGTGATGTCAGATATGGAGAGAAGGGACTTGTTTACCTTTACTGCGGAAGACGACACTGACATGCCGTGTGTGCGAGCTCGAAGGTGTGTGTTTGTTGTCTCTGACACAAATTTTTGATTTCATATTAGTGGCTCTTGCTCTACAAAACAAGAAAATGAACATTTGCATACCAATAAATAGTAAAGAGAGGACCAAAATATTTTACAGCATTGAGTCACTGGTTGATCAGTAAAGCAAAAAGAGGTCTTCCTTTTGCACATGCAGTCACTGGTTGTAACACCACATAATGCTTGTATGAAATAGGGAAAGATGTTTTGAAATCGTCAAAAGAATCAGTGAATCGGGACAAGCGTTAATGTATCTAAACTGCTGACCGTGAGTAAGCCTTATTCTCAGTTTAATGGAATGAGTCGGTATGACAAATGAAGCCTTATATTTCAAATGGTTGACACAAATCTTCTTGAATGTTAAGAGATCTAATTTCGACCTCTAGCATTGCTAAATTGCCTCCAACAACAGAGATATGTGAGCAAGCATCTACTCAGGGTATACCTACAAGTACAGACATGGCTCGGAAATAGTTAGCTATCAACTGAATGGGGATGGTAGCTGGATCTAGTACTAGAAGATGAGGGGTAAAGGAGAGTTTTGCAAACTATCACAATGTTTAAGGCTTTTGCATCAAGCAACATTTTCCTGCAAATCAGGATGTGGGTATTGAAAAGCTGTATTCTGAACCAGATGATAAAACATGAGCGTACACGCGGCTTTCGTAAATATCCAGCCAGATTCAAGAGACACGTTTGGGTGGTTGACGTCACTCAGTCAGTCCTAGGGTGTGTTTGGCATTAAATAGTAACGAACCCACGTAGATTTGTTACTGATTGTATCAGTTTTAAGTGTTATTTGTGGGTATTACAGTATAACACTTTAGTGAAACTTGCCCTTGGAATATCAGGGAATGTTACGCTGCAGTGTTAATTACGTCTGAGGTGTGATAATGGAGTAACATTCTGAAGCGAAAACAAGTTTTGTTTGGTTATGGTACGTACATTTACGCCAACAACTGGAGAATGAATACTGTTACAATGCAGCGTGTTTAATTAGTGCCAACGATCCCTCTAACGTCAGGTAACGTGTATCATTCCATTTTATATTCCAGTGTATTGCGTAAAGGGAAAATTAGCCTATAACCGTCTTTAGGTAAAGTTAACATTCAACTCTAACCCTTTCAGACCCGAATTTTTATTGGGAGTCTAAAAAATTATTCAAGGAGTCAAAGTGCTTAAATAGGTTCAGAAAAGAAAAAAATACAATTGGTCAAAAAATCTTTTTTAATGAATAGTTATACACTACCTAATCAAAAATATCCGGACACCTGACTGAAAATGACGTACAAGTTCGTGGCGACCTCCATCGGTAATGCTGGAAGTCAGTATGGTGTTGGCCCACCCTTAGCCTTGATGACAGCATTCACTCTCGCAGGCATACTTTCAATCAAGTGCTGGAAGGTTTCTTGGGGAATAGCAGCCCATTCTTCACGGAGTGCGGAATTGAGGAGAGGTATTGATGTAATAAAATTGGGTATATTTACACATGCCTATTCTAATACATCATTGAACCAATACATCAATCTCAGTCACTCTCATCACTCTGTAGTTCTTCCAGTTCAGAAACATCTCCAGACAAGAGCAGTTCCAAAATTTTATTAGCATCCCTCTTAGGATGAAAATACTCTAGAAATTATCAAAAGGAAGCAGTTTAAAATTATAGAGTTAATAATTGCTAGAATTTATACAGAATATGTCTGCATATGTTAGTATGAATACCTACAAAATAAGTTATAAACCCAAATGTGGAGGCTTATTCTAAAAGATAGGTTATGTTTACATGTGAGAAAAGTTACCCTCCATACCACATGTCCATTGGGATAGACATGAAAAAATAGGTACGTGTACAAAGTCCCTATCATGCAACACACATAATTTATTGGCTTTAAATTATAGCTTGCACATTCCACATTGAATTTACACTCTCAATTACACCACCATAAACGACAAAATATACAACATTCCCAAAAGGTACACCTACCTTGATAAGCCTTCCAATCAGCTGACATTTTGTCTTCTTCAATTCTTCTAGTAGCCTCTTTCACCACCAGACAAAGAAGTGTTGGCAAAGAGATAATAAGATTACATTGATCTCTTAAGACAGTCTCAAGATTAAACAACTGCTGTAGTAAACCGAAATTCAGTGATAAAATTGATGTCAATTGAAATGGACACAGGGTCTGAAAGGGTTGTCATATGTTTTGCCCGTTTTAACATGGGACGAATGTGTTATGTGGCTTTATGACCCAATAAAGAGAGACCTGTAGCGACATTTATTTTCCCTCATGATGCGAAAAAGACGAGAAAAATGGTTGCGTGCTATACACAGGGATAATTTGGTGCTAAGTCAACTCATGTGTGCATTAAGCAGTTTAGTGAAAGCTATATAGTAATTCGGGAAGACAGTGCAAAACGACCGGATGGTTGTGTCTTAACTCTTCCCAGAACAAGATCGAAATTAACGGATTATGCCACCCCTACAATATTTCCTAAACAATCTTATCACTAGGGCCCGGATTTTGATGAAATGTCATGATTTTCTGAGTAGTCGGAGACGATGCGGATTAATAATTAAGTACATTATTCAATAAATATATTAAATTTTACGTTTTATAGGTCATTAAAATGCATTTTTTTCCACTTCTTTCAGAAAGTCATTTTTTTAAATGTTAGGTAGGTATATGTATTTTTTGGACATTTTATTTACTTTTTGTACCTACTTTTATTTGTCACTTTTTTAAAAATAATGTATGGTTAAATGTTCATTCTTGTAGCTTTTTGCCTGAGAAACCACACTGCGTTGCTTCAATGTAATGTAAAATCACGTACTTTGATTCGGGACTTCGCCTTCATCTCGGGAATCTTTCTATTTGTAATCTTTCCACAGATTAATAGTGGTCTCAGGAGAGTAGTGTTTGTGTATGGTTGTGTTGATTTTCGAGTAGTGCAAAATGCCAAATCAAAAATTGTCTACTGCTAGCCTTTTAAGACAGTATGTAACAGAATTCGGCGAAGAAGTATTTTCTAGCGATTGGAGTATTTTATTCTGCAAAGTCTGCGAAATTAAAGTCACTGCAGACAAACGTTTCACAGTGCAACAACACATCGGGCGAGAAATATTTGCAGGGTCTTAAACATGTGAACAAAAGAAAAGTGTCTTAATTACTGTTAAAAAAACTGCTTCCACGTGATCTTTGTTTTTTAAAGAATTATATGAAGTGCTTGCCAGTAAATAATATTCCGCTAGGAAAATTAAACAATTCTAAACTACGTGATTTCTTTAAATGCATACAGGTCATAAGATTCCAGACGAATCAACATTGCGTAAAAACTATTTAATAAAATGTTATGAAGACACATTAAACCATATACGTGAATCTGTGAATGGAAAGAAATTTTATGTATCAATTGACGAGACTACGATTCAGAGTGACAAAACGTGGCAATTACGCTGGTAATGTAGCGATAGGGATCCTAGAAACAAACATTTGTGGACAGATTTTTCTTTTGACATCAGAAGTTTTAGAGGTAGTTAATCACTCTCAGACATACGATTTGTTTGATAAATCCATGCATTTATTGTGGCCTAATGGAATACATGAGAGCGTGCTCCTTCCTAACATGGTAAAAGTAGCGAACTCTATCAAATCTTTTTACAGTAAGCTGTAATAGTACATGTTACCTGTCTGGCCCATGCCTTTCATAAGAGTCGCAGAAGAGATCAGATCCAAATTTTCAGAAGTAGATAGACTAATTTCCACAGTAAAGAAAGTATTTGTCAAAGCTCCGTCTCGAACTAAATGTTTCAAAGACAAGGCCCCTGGTGTAGCATTATCCCCAGAACCAATTTTGACACGCTGGGTCACGTGGTTGAGAGCATGCATATACTATTGTGACAATTTTCAAACAGTGAGAGATATAGTAAATAGCTTTGATAGGGCAGATGCTAAGACAATTGGGAGTGTACCGGGCCTGTTTTCTGATACTGAGATCGACAGTAAATTGGCTTGCATTAAATCAAATTTTGGATTTTTGCCAGAGACCATAACTCATTTAGAAAACAGTTGTATGTCATTGGACAAGTCAATACAGTTAGTCAATTGTGCTGAAAATTGTATAAACATGGAAAGTTTGGGGAAGCAGACAGAAATTGAAATGTGTGTTAGATAAAAATAAAGGGTTTCAGATAGTACGTCAAATAGTCTCTATTTTGTCAGGTGAAGAATTCAGAATGGCTACTTTTGAAGATGATTTAACAGGTAGTGACATAGTGTTTTTCAAATATGCTCCCATTACATCTGTGGAAGCAGAAAGAAGTTTCTCCAAGTATAAAACAGTATTAGTTGACAACCGCCGATCCTTCACTTTTGAAAACTTTAGGAGGACTATGGTGGTGTATTGCAATGCTAACTAAGGTATGTTTAGTTAACTTTCCATGTTAGTTTAACAGAAATGAAAATTAGTAGTGATAAAGATTAATTTAGTAATTATTTTTAATACTAAGAAAAGGAATTGTTTTAGAATATTTACCCCAATCAATAACGATTATTGTCTTAGAGCATTTCTGATTATTAATCACAACAAAATTACAATAAAAGTAATTTTAATTGGGTATTTTTTTGCAGTTTTAGTTCACCTTAAGAGGATTTTAAGGGAATGTTATAGGTCAATTTTTAAACATTTTAAGGCCATAAAAATCCGGGCCCTACTGCCAGTTGCTGCACAAAGAAAATTGCCAGAGGAAAGGAGGCATCAAATATTGCAGCAGGATGAAGACAGGTTTAATGCCTGGACGCTAATGGATGAAATAGTGAACTATGAACAGTTATTAGGTAAGTTGAATGTTGTAAATTTACTACAGTTTTCTAGTAGAGTTAATGCAGACAATATTTTGCTTTATGAACACAAAAGATGCTCCATTTGTCGTTGTGTCTGAAATGTTGCAAAGATTTAAATGTGCAGCCTTACTAAATGAGTTCAAAATACCCTCTGAAAAATATAGGTGTATTTTAGGGGATCGCTTGTGTACAGCTTATTCAGCGCTAGAAAGCCTACTAAGCCATTTGAATGACTTTAAAAATTCTTCTGCTTCCCTTATAGATAGCAAACTAAAGTGGTAGTGGTAAACGGCGGTCAGGAACCTTGCGCCACAGTAGTGGCAGCGTGCGGCGAAGGTGCAAATTTAGACAAGGTGTCCAAACTAGCAGCAGCGTAAGCAGGGGGAGGGTAGGTGCCCTGGCTAGTGCCAACCAGTAATACTTGTCAAGGGGTAGGCATCCCAGCCAGGTAGTTCGCCTCATCCCAGAATTCAAGCCTGGCCTGCGTTGATGGTCCCCTTAGCGTGTGAACTCTCGTGGCCTTCGATATTTTAATCGCCAGAGGTGTTACCCGGCGCGAAAAAGGAGCACGTCTGAGAGCTGCCGGTAAACTCCCAGCACTACCCTGATAAAGCGCGGTAGCGTGGGAGGTTGCGCCTGGCAGAGGAGGTGGCTCAAGTTGATCATCTGGAGACTGCGATGTGGGCGGTTTCGCGAGGCAGTGGCGGCATTGGCGTTTACAGATGCTTCCTTCTCCGGAGATGCGTGGCGATCTTCTTTCTCTTGCCTCCCATGTTCACTCTGCGAAGGAACTCCCCTCGCTGTCGCACGCAAGCTCACATATAGCTACCGGAGTGTTCGAGAATTTTCGCTCCAAGCAGCTAAAGCTGACCTCCATTTAATCTAGCCAATAGCTGATTGGCTCTGAAATGCCAATCCACCAGCCAATGAAAGCTGAGATTTTTAAAATCATTCCCACCAGGGCCCTAACAGACCGTGGAGGAGCAACATGCTTCCTCCTTTCTATATCTAACCATCCAAAACAAGAAAAGCCACCCTGAACACACTTTCCGAAAGAAAATACCTGCGGTTAAACCCTGCAGAGGATGGGCACGCAACAAAATCACTCAGGCTAAACTTTAGCCTGCCAGCAACACTGAGTGAATTTTAGCTACGCTGGGGGAAACGGGATGAACTCTAGAAACTCCCATTCAGGGCGGGAAGAGAGAAGAAAATGTCCAGAAATCTCTACTTGCGTCTCGATGCCTTTCTAGAAATTCCGTTGGCCTAGGGCGCCTCCCTCTTATATCAACAATCATGCACCGCTAACAATGAAGGACCGCGTGCCATCCTTGAAGCGGAAGGCCCGATTTCGTCACAATATCGTTTTTCGACCACATAGCATGGAGAGGTGTGAAGCTTTTTAAGCCCTTCCGTATATCATTTATTTCCTGAGTGAAGTCTCGTAACACCCAATGTTTCAAATTGATAGCGACTTCGACTCTGCATTTCTTCTGTATGGAATAGTACTATTTCACTAATACTACCCACAGAATTTCCTTGCCCTTCGTGGTCTGAAGGTACCATGCTAGCCTCTAGTTTACACCCGGCGGAGGGCGATGGATTTTTTCGGGCGTAAAAATCCTTAGCATGGCTTCCTTCGGAAGGGAAGTAAAGCCGGGGTCCCGTGTCGTAGATTTACGATACGGAAAAGTACCTCAAGCCCGATAAAGAGGCCTCTGGGTAAAATTTCGTGTTTCGCTCCCAATATAGAATGGGACGCTAAGAACCGTAGCAGTTAAAGAGCTTTCATAAATAAAACTCAATTTCATATAACAGGATTTCCTCACAACCAACTTACAGAATTACTGTATTTCTTATTACACAAATGCCTATATTTCACTGGCGGTATGTTTATCTGTAGCTCCTGTAGGTTAATTTACATTTTGAGCAGGAATTTCACCACAATTAATGCACTTTGTTTATTAAATACAAATTCCTACACACCATTTCTTTGGTAAAATAAAACTCGGGATTCAAATTTATATTTTACGGATTTCTTTAAATTTCTGTTTAGTGACAAACTGCTCCATGTGCATGGGAATTATAATCATTACCCTTGGCCAACTTACCTCCTCTGCACAGAGACCCTCTTGTAATCCGTATCCTAAGAGCACAATTAATAATATACGAGGGGACTTCATAAAGTAACAAGCCAAGTAACTTTTATTGAAAGCTGCACTACACTGCAAAGTGTCACAGATACGCGGCACTATTTTTCAACATAGTCAGCGAGTCTCTCTAAACAACGGTCTACCAATCGTTCAGTTACTCGACGGTATAAATCCGCTCCTTGGTCAAGGAACCATTCGAGAACCGCTGTACGAACTTCATCACTGGCAAATCTCTTTCCGCTTGCTGAACAAATGTAAATCGCATGGTGTAGGATCTGGACTGTATGGCGTATGTTTCTACACCTCTCATCGTAAACGTTGAAGCAAAAGCTTGCTTGTGTTCCGCGCGCCGTTGCATTGTCGTGCAGGAGAACCATACCTTTGCTTAATTTTCCGCGCCTCTTGTTCTTTATGGCATTGAGCAGCAACGTCGGTGTTTCACAGTAAGAATCGGCATCAATGGATGTGCCATTTTTCAAAAACTTTGTGTACACCACTCCTTCACAGTCGAAGAAAACGGCCATGACTTTCCCTGCTGAGGTGCAACTTTCAATTTCTGCTGCACAGGCCAGGAGACGTGTCTCAATTCCATAGACGCTCTTTCTTTGAGTTTTGAAACGAAGGACACAGTCTCGTCGCCCGTAATAATGTGGCGTAGGAAAAAAATGCCTTCCACGGAATAACGCTGAATGAAGGCCAGAGAAGCCATAAACCTTGCGTCTTTGCGAGCAGCTGTCATTGATGGCAAAACTAAGCGTGTGCATAATTTCCGACACTGCAGACGATCTGGGACGATGGAATGAGCACTGCCTATTGAGATGCACATCTACTGTGCAGTGTCCACGGTAGTCACACTATGATCGCTGAGAATCATTTCATCGATTGCCTGGACATTGTCAACTGTGGTTGATGATGGCCTTTCTTCCCGATCAGCTCACCACGTCTGTGCGGCTTTAGTCAAATTGTTGGCACCATTTCACTATGGCTGGACCGCCAGGATTTCAATTTTTATTTAAGGACACTCTTTAACTGCTATGGTCCTTAGCGTCCATTCTATATTGGACGTAAAAGACCGGTAATTTTGTTCAGAGGCCCCTCTATCAAGCCTGAGGTTCTTTTACGTGCAGTATATCTACGACACGGGGCAACTGGCTTTAGTTCCCTTCCGAAGGAATCAATGCTGAGGATTTTTACGCCCGAAAAAATCCATCGCCCTCCGCCGGATTTGAACCCGCGACCTCGGGAACTGAGGCTGGCATGGTATCCGCTACACCACAGAGCACGACTCCAGAATTTCATGGTGATACTCTGTGCAGTTTCGACGTTTTGTCCAAAGGAATCGTACTGTCCTGCATACTTCAACGTTGGAGTATGTTTCCAGTTGAAGCGCCATTTCAGTCGCACACTGGGATGTACTACTTATCAGTATTGTATCTGCAGGAAGCCCAGAACATGTGTAATTTTTTGAAGTCCCCTTGTAATACCCATAACAAAAGTTTTAAAACTAAAGATTTTAGAGGGTTTCATATACAGGTCACCCAATTTCATTACAATTTATTGACTATCGGAGGATATTTTCTGGCACTTTATTGTGAATGCAGATTTTTTGACTTCCAACCCAAAGGGATGAACGAGGCTTATAATCATTCAAAATTGAGTTGTTATAGGGGAAGGGCGAGTTGCATATCATATACCATTTTTATATGACTCTGACAGAACTTAGTACATCTGAGTTTTAGAATCTGGCAAAAATAAACTACCCTACAACTTTCGAAATTCTACCTATTTGCATACAAAACGTTTCTATACATTATTCTGTAAATGAGACGAAGACAGGTCTGTTTTCTTGCTGTAGCAAATTAACAAAAGAACTGTGATTTGAACCCTCCAGAAAAATCAAGAATACATAAACTGTAAAGACAGCAGTTTCTCTGACACGCGCATAACTGACAATTTGTAGCGTCAGTCGTTTAGAGTAAAGTAACCAGCTAGCACTAAGATGTGCCCAGAAACAATATACTCCACTAAGTCAACTGGTGGGATTTCAAAATTTATCAGATGTCTTTGTGCTTCCATATTAAAATCTTTTCCCATGTTGAGAGTTTGTGGTGACCTGACACATTATTTAGCAATTTCAGATTTGGGCCTAGGTTATGGTTTTCAGATTAAGCTGAACTGACATACTGTTACAATATCAACCCTACAAATGAAAAGTATAATTTGGACATCTGTGTTACTAAATTCTTCTGAACATCAATTAATTAATAAATTAAATATTGAGATTTTACGAAAACACATGTTTTGAGGTGCAATAAATTAAACAAAAGTACTTTTAGAAAAAGGGGTGTTGTGTGTGCATATGCGCAACACTTTTATTCTCTTGTAAACTACATTAACAATTTTTATCAAAATACAATATATTTACTATATTTTCATGAAAAATAAAATGTAAAACTTAAATTTTGTGCAAATAGCCTATGAGTCTTTTTGATTCAGAATGAATTTTGTATAACTGGCAAATCATAAAAGATATACAAAAACTTACTGCACAAAAAGTGTAGATCTCTTTGAAACCCACAAGTTATGTCAAAAAATTTGTTTTGTAGCATTAACATTTATGAGATATTCAATGTTATGGTTTGAATTTTCAAATACTTTCAAAGCCTGCATGCAGTGACCTGCTTTTTAAATATTTGACTATTGTTTCTGCCTCCTGTATTCTCCTTGTGCCTAAATCAAAATCTGTAATTAAACTTTTGCAACTCTGTTCCCTGTCTGAGTGGTAAACATTTAGTTTGTATTGGCCGGTAGTAGGCACTTTGTATCTGTGTTCATATGGGAGAACTGCCAACATCTGAACAAAAAACACAGATCTTTATCAAATGACTGATTTAGGACCCTAAGCTGCAAAGTATAGCCCAGGGTTGAGCACCCTAAGCTGCAAAGCGTAGCCCGTTGAGGGCTCTAAGCTACAAAGTATAGCCCATGATTGAGAGCCCTAAGTTGAAAAATGTAGCCTTTGGCCTTCAATTTGCAATCGCAGAGCAACTACAGGACATAGCTGAAGGACCTGTGAGGCTAAACCCCAATGAAGAATTATGAATACGGTAGGTAATGAAATTGCCTACCTCTTAATGTGTGTCATATAGGCATTTTCACTCTCTAAATCAACCTTTTTCTGCATTTCAGTTATTGGCTATTTAAGGAACCAATTATCAGTTTTTCTAAGAATATTTTATAGAACAGATATATAAAAATAAAACTGATAGTGAGTAGAGACACCTACGTGAATATAACACATCATAATTTCTTCTTTTGATTCCTTTCAAACACTCACTGGCTAGGAAGCTCTGAATGTGTCTAGACTCAGAAACCTTCAAGCAAAGTCCTCATAAATGAGTCTAAGCAAGTCAACATTGTTTTGGACTGCTATCTCATCTACAGAAAGAGTTGAAAAACTACGAACCAACTGTGCGGTGTGTTCCCTGTCCGTGTCCTCGGCGTTCGTTACCATCTACCGCTATCATAGAAAGGCGCGGGTGAAACCATACAACATTTTTAAAACTACTTTTAAAGGTTTTACTTATCAACTTTATGAAAGGAGATGCTGAAACTGGCCACTGTCATTGTCCATATACTTTTGACACCTCTTTAGGAAGCTATCCATCACTCACCATAGTTTGTTGAGAAATGCTGGCAATTTCCTGGCAGATATTTTGCTTTAATTCTTCCAGGTTGTGTGGGTTTGTCTTGTACAACTTGTTTTTAGTTACCCCAGAGATAGAAATCACAGGGGGTTAGGTTGGGGGACCGAGGGGCCACAAATCTTTAATAGTAATTCTGTCCTCAAACACACTTTTAATTGTTCTCATCGATACATTGGCCATATGAGCTGTTACAGAGTCTTGTTGAAAAAAGGCAAAATCATGCTCCCTGTCTGTTAAGTCTCTAAAAAAAAGGGGGGTGCAAAATTGTATTCACATATGTACGGGCGTCAACTATTGACTCGGAAAAAAAATGGCCCTATAACACTTTCTCCACTCATGGCGAATCATACATCAATTTTTTTGTCATGAAGGGGTACTTCATGAACAATATTAGGTTTGTCAGAGCTCCAATAATGATTATTTTTGTACACACACATCCATGAAGGTGGAACCAAGCCTCGTCCGTGAAAAATATTAAATATGGGTCTATTTCGCCATTGTGTACACTATTGAGACTCCACTCACAAAATGTTTGCCTAATTACAGGATCACCTGGTTGAAGAGCATGTGCCAATTATTTTATATGGTTTTAACTTCAGCAATTTGGTAGCTCTTTGCACAGAGCCATAAGAAATACCTGCCTGTTGTGAAAGATGCCTAAGTCATTTTTGGGGGGAATTCTCCAAACGATGACTGATGTAGTCTAATATTTCTTTGGTATGAACCATATGCTATCTTTTAGATTTCTTAGCCTGAACACTTCCTATGGCCTGAAATTTATTATAAAGTTCATGGATTGTTGTACGGCCTGGAACTTTTACACTTGGAAATCTTTCTGTAAATCATACTTTCACTTGGTGAGCTGACTGAGTTAACACATACAAATTGTAAATAAATATACGCTGTGCAGTAGAAAACATATACCAAGCCATAATATGCTTTGTGACTAAATACAGGACAAAATTATAAATAACTCGTAATAACTGAACATCACATCACCAACTTAATACTGCACTTCACACTGCAGAGCAAACCCATGTCACAAGCGTGACCTTGTTTATAGCACAAGTGCGTTATGTTTCCACATGCCCAATGGAAAAACACTGCAGAGCCGGTTCGTAGTTTCTTGGCTCTGTTATAAATGGACTGCATGCCCATGCTTATTGTAAACCATAGTTGAAAGGGAGTAGAGGAACATTAAAGGCACGACTCGATGGTTATGCTTCTCACTTGAATTTGTTCAACTTATACATTATGATCACAAATATCCAGATTCCAGCTGTAACATAAGCACTGATATTACTTATAATTTTTACAATAGCTGCTAAGATTACAAACAAATTTACTAAGTCCAATGGCAAGATTTTTCTTTAACATAAGTCTGCATCCTGAAACATAAGCCTCAGGTTTCACCTTTTTTCATTATGGAATGATTGACCATTTAATGTGACGTACAATGTTTGTTCAACAATTTTATACTGCAGAATATTTACAGAAAACTTGCATGAAAACTGATATGATTGATTTCTTCTTGGTATGTATGTTGCAAAAAGTATAGTAGCTATTATACTGTCCAATTAAATACATATTTCTTATGGAAATTAAGTCAAATATTATGAAGAGTAGTTTTTGCTCACAACTATGCACAATACTGATCTTGAAAGCTTATTCAAGCTGTGATAATTAAGACAAACAAAATGTAATTAATAAATGTTATTGTTGAGCTATAAATTCTTCATCTTTAAGCTTTAAGCTTTACTTACTAAAAAGAAACATACATGCATAAATAAACAATGAATATGGTCATTGATTACAAATTATTTTTCAGATACAAGCAGTTTCTCTACATCAGGGTTTGCCAAACTTCAGCCTGGGGGCCAAACCCAGCCCATGAGCTGCTTTGTTTGGCCCGCCAACAAACTTCAAAAGATATAAATAAAAAGAAACGTTGCACTGTGTTAGATTAATTTGTTCACAAATTTTGAACAGTTAAATAAAATTAGGTTTTCAGATTTTTAAATGATATACAGCATAATGAGCTACTGAAGAACAATACAAGGAAGTTAATTGGGTTGATTTTTACAACTATATGCCACGACACATTTCTTTGTTTGAAAGAGTTTGCATGAGGACTAATATCAGTGTTTGCATCAATGTATATCTGTGAGGACATTTTCAAAAATTATATCTTAAATTAAAATATAAGTGTGCTATGACTAATGAACATTTAGAGTCCATTTTGATGATTGGCAGCACAAAAATAGAATCATAAATGCCTGCAAATTGTTGTAACACAGAAAAGTCGGTTTCATTCTTCTCATTGAATATGAATTGCTATTAGCATAAAAATACTTCATGTAACAGGTGTTAATATATATAGGGTTATTCAAAAAGAAGGAACAGACTTTAAATATTTATTTCTAATGAATAACAATAGATAGCGACACATACAACACATCATTGAACAGAGGAAATTTCAAAGCTTTAAGACCACCTATTAGATCCATTCAGTGCCTACAACAGCGCTGTGTTTATTTACGAGAAAATGGCAATTCCATAGGTAAAGTCATTTTGTGTGCTGCATTATGCAAAGAGTGAATCCATTGTTTCATTGCAGCGTGCATTTTGTTGTAGGTTCAACGAGCCGCCTCGTCATAAAAAATGTTACAATTCATACAATAAATTCGTAGATGGTTGTGTATGCAAACGGAAAAGCACTGGTCATCCTCGCATAACAAATGCTGCTCATTTTGAACACACAAAATAAAATTTTGAACTTTTCTCTATTCAGTGATATATCGCATGTATTGTCATCTAATGCCATTCATTAGAAATAAATACTTAAGTCTGTTCCTTCTTTTTGAATAACCCTATATTATCTATGAGTTACATTCTCATAAGACTATGAATGAAAGACTGATCATTTAAGTATTTAATTACATTGGTTATTAATCTTTAAGTGTAGACTTTAGTTCAATAAAACACTGTTTGAAAACTAATCTGATTTGTGCACCTTGTGCCTGTGAGTTTATTTTTCCAATCTTAAACTCATGTGTCTTTGCCCTCAATTTATTCGCTGATGGTTTATGTGGCCCCTGTTATACAAAGTTTGGCAACCCCTACTGTACATATTTGTATACTGCTAAGTTTAGGTGATGAAATGGCTGTATAGTTCTGCAGCTTGAACATAAATGCATTACATTTTTGTTAAAAACTTGCATAAAAATACTTGCAAGCCTTCTGTTAAGTACTCATTTATGAATTATGTGACTTTTGTGCTTTCATCTGTCTTTACAATATTAAAAAATGCCATTTCCATTTACCTTTTAATGTTAAAGTACCTCTCATTTTTATTAATAGTACTGAAATAATACTGATAATTGGTAATATTCATTTAATTCATATGCTTCTAGAGAATATTTAATAGTGTTCACACATCCAATTTTTTAATATAAAATTTTGCTTTTTAATATACATATACAGAGTGAGCCAAAAGACTCCGAACCACCTGCGCAGTGTTTTTCCTGTCTGTGTCCTGGGCACTATCACAGAAAGGCGCAGATGAAACCATGCAACATTTTTAAAACTACTTTAAAGGCTTTACTTACTAACTTTATGAAAGGAAATGCTGTAACTGGCCACTGTCGTTGTCCATACATTTTTGACACCTCTTTAGGAAACTATCCATCATGGCATTTCTGGGGGGAAATTTTCCAAACGATGACCAATGTCGTCTAATGTTTCTTCTGTAAGAACCGAACGTCGTCTTTTAGATTTCTTAGCCTGAACACTTCCTGTGGCTTGAAATTTACTGTAAAGTTCATGGATTGTTGAACGGACTGGAACTTTTACACCTGGAAATCTTTCTGCAAATCGTACTTTCACTTGGCGAGCTTACCGAGTTAACACATACGAATTAAAAATAAATCCACACAGTGCAGTATAAAATATATGCTGAGCCATAATATAGAAAGATATTATGGACAAAATAATAAATAACTCGTAATAACTGAACTACATCACATCACCGTCAATTCAATACTGCACTTCACGCTGCAAAGCTAAACCACAGCGTGACTTTGTTCATAGCAGCAGTACGTTATCATGTTTTTATCATATTTCCACACGTCCAGTGGAAAAGCACTGCGCAGCCGGCAATATTGTTCATAAAATACCCCTCCGGGATAACATAAAACAAAGTGTACAAGACAAACCCACGCACCCTGGAAGAATTAAAATAAAATATCCGCCAGAAAATTTCTCAGCGTGAACTACGGCGAGTGATGGATAGTCTCCTAAAGAGGTGGCAAAAATGTATGGACGACGGTGGCCAGTTTCAGCATCTCCTTTCATAAAGTTGATAAGTAAAGCCTTTAAAAGTAGTTTTAAAAATGTTGTATGCTTTCATGCGCGCCTTTCTATGATAGCAGCAGATGGCGAGTACCGAAAACGTGAATGTGAACAGGAAAAGCACTGCGCAGGTGGTTTGGAGTCTTTTGGCTCACTCTGTATATAGTCAACTGAAAAATTCAATGCCACAGCCAGGTCTAAAAAGTACACATAATTTCAATTAATTATATATATATTATAATAATAATAATAATAATAATAATAATAATAAGTAAAACATCAAACGTTGTATTAATGGTAACAATATGTGTACTACTCATTCCAGTAAATTATTTTATATGTGGAGAGAAAGGTGGAAATAGAATTATCTGGCTTTCAAACAATGTCACTGAATAAGAAATAATTATCCTCCACCTTTCTTTTTAAATTTCTCTAAACATGTTTCTAATTTAAACCAACAAACTTTGTGAACAAACAGAAAATCATTTTTACACTTCTATTAAGGAACCTCATGGGAGTAGTTTTGTTTCACTGCAAAACTAGAATATATATCTGCTAATTCAGTACAGCAGCTGAATTGCCTAATTGTTTTAAAGGGCACAATAGAGCATCTCACTGATATGCTTTTTTATGTTTCAGCACTTGCTGTGGGGATAATTAATACTTCATTTATTTAACACTATTAACAAGTGTCTGTATGTCAGCAGGAGACTTTTTATAAGCCAGCGATCTACTTACATTAGGCTGTTGCATTTAAGCTAAGCACACTTAAAGGAGGACTGAACTAAATTTTTAAAGACTTCTAACAATAAAATATAAACAATTCTGAGCACATTGTTGGAAACTGCATCATTCTACGGCTTCTTGTTTTCATTCTGGAAGCATTTGCGGTGACATATGAGGCTAGGATCATGCCATGCTGTTCATTGTCACTTGCATTAGTTAACCTTGTGTTGCATTTAATTCCTGTTATTTTTTTACTGTAGGATGGTTTTTCTTTCCCAGTATTCTGTGAGGTGTAACCATGCAGTGCTTATGGTTGTGCAAATAATTCAAGTGCAAACAGAAATATTAGTTATTACTCATTCCCTGATAGAGATAAGAATAGACATGTGTACAACAAATGGGTTGCTGCTCTGAAATGCAAAAACTTTGTGCCAACCAAAAATGCTAGAGTATGTGGAATTAATTTCAAAGAAAGTGATCTTAGTTAGATGGATGATATAAAAATAAGAATAAAGAACGAGAAATTCAAAAGATAAATTAGAAATTTAAAGCTTCCTTAAAAGAAAGCAAGTGCTACAGCTAGTCGTATAAGCAATTCTCAGCAAGAAAGTGAAGCTACACTAGTTAGAGCATTTATACATGGAGTATTGATGCTGAAATACAGTGCGAGTTGGGAACTGAAACTTTTAGTGCTATAAACGGCGCTAATGTGAACCAAAGTTTGATTGATGAGGAAGGCGAATCTTCAACAGCAAATGATGAAGATTATAAAGCGAATGAATATTTGAATGTATAAATGCTCTCCTTGCACTATTCAGTATTGTCACACATGTGGTGGGCCTGACACTGAAAGAATATCTAACACTCGAAGGGCATAATGCAAATTATAGTTCATTGTATGAACAGGCACACTTACGACTGGTGCTCTGGAAGCAAAAGTGGAAGCCTGAAAAGTAATATGTATGCATAGCTACAGGCATGTATCTTTGCAGAATGACATTAAACTGTTTCTTGGCATTCTCAAAAGCAATAAACTATTATTTTTTTCTGGATCATGTTTTTATAGACTTGATAAGAAAAATCTGTTTTCCCTTCTGCACACAAAGCCTGGTTTAAAGAAAAAGAAAATTTGGCTATTGTATGAATGATTTTAGTTTATGTGGGGATGGATAGTATGATTCCCCAGGATTTTCTGCTAAATATGTGATATATTCTATAATGAATTTGGCAACAAATAAAATATTAGACTTCATAACTGTACAGAGAGGAACTGTAAGTGATGATATTGAGAAAGCTACTTGCAAAAAACCTTGCATGAAATTGTTCCTGACAGACTCATACAGGTATTAGAAGTTTCCACATAAGTACCATGAATTTGATGTATGACTTTTAAATCCCTTATGAAAATGTTTAATAAGATTCCAAAATCATCTGTCTCTCATGAATGGAAACATTCTATTGATAATCATCTGTGGTGGGCATCTGCTACTTGTGTAAGTGACAGTGTACTCCTAAAGGAAAAGTTCATGTCAATTCTAAATTACATTCCTAATGTCCATAATTGGGTAGGTTTTGATAAATTTCATTCAAGTGCTCATGATGTGTTGAGCAAAGAAAAGTTAAAAACACTATGGCTATGTAAGAATTCCATAGAATACAATGACTTGTGCAGAATCATAAATAATGGAAGATTTTAAAATGACATTATGCAGAAAGCCTTGAAACCTATCACAACGAGTGCTTGAAGTATGTCCCATAACAAACACATTTTTTATTTCTAGGTATGTATGTCATATCAATGATAGCTGCTCTAGATCATTTTCATCAAGGGAAAAAAGTAGTGAGCAGTTCTATGCAATATTTTGAATTGGCTGGAGACTGGGTGTATAAAATAAGTATGAGGGAATAAAAACTTATGACTAGAGACAAAATCTTGTAATACAGTGAGTGAAGTAAATGAACACAAGTTTCAATAAGAGTATTTTGTACCAGAAATTACTGAACATGGTGACATTCCTTGTAATATTTGCTCACTCCAGAAAATTAAACCTAATAACCAGGAAATGGAAGGGTGGTGTTTTTCTCGGTTTGGATTACCTTTGCGAGAAAATGGCCCAAAAAAAAACTAATAAAATATGTAAATAATGAGCAAGTTCAAAGAAGTGTAATTTTAAAGTATGAATATTCAAGCCACTATAGTGACTACACATTCCTGTTTAAACTTAATGATGCTATGACTGATCGGCTGCTCCAGTAGGAGATACTTGCTTCAAGAATGCTAGCTAGCTGTATGACGCCACCACAATGAGCTGCCAGTGTGGAAAATACTTGCTGATCCTGAACGGCAAGTTATGCATCGTTCCGGCTTTCACCATTATTATGCACAACCCAAGATCTTGTAGAATATTAAATAAAATAGACATGTGAATTTTTAGTTCAGTCCTTTAAATGCCATTGGGATTAACCTGCAAACTGGGCACAAAAAGTCAGCATGCAACAGAAGGATGACAAGAGGATATTAGTGACAGTAAATGAAGAACATGTTTTTACTTTTCCAATTAGTTTTTTTACATTTTATGATCAATAAATACCAGTAATATTAATAATTTAGTAATTTGTCAATTCACTTTTACAGTATTAATTAACTCCATTTGCATATGATCATTCCAATTTAATGATTAAAAACCTTGGTGTAGCGAGTTCCAGGAGTTCCTAAACAGTTTTAAATATCTTTATCCATCCAATCACAAAGTTTGTGTTAGTCTAATCTACAGACATTGCTTACAGTAGAATCTCTTAACCAGCAACAATAAGAATTTACAAATTTTGGATGAAAGTTTCTTCTGGACAACTGAATGAAAATATATATTTTGGAACTAACCTGTTCATGTATTGTGATGCTATTTGTGCAAACTGCTACATGTGAGCCTGACCGACCAGGATTCTTGATCTACCAGTGATAAGTAAATATAAAAACGTTTGCACCTTTTTTAAAAAATCAAAAGCACATACACTAAAGCGTATATTAAACAAAACAAAATTGAAACAGCTTTAAAAATTACAGTAGGCCTACATATTACAGCTTAAACGGTATTGTGAAATTATTTGTATGGCAATGTAATTTAACTTCAGATGTCCACCAGCTTTATAAGTGTCATTCTGTTGTATAAAATTATACCTTACAATTTAATGTGCAGTTAGATGAGCTTTGCTTGGCAAATCTGATCAAAGTCTGCAGTCCTTTGTCATTTTCCATGTAAAACCGTCCTGCTCTCCAAGTATTTGATATCTTTCATTCACCCCCTCCATATCATCTTCCTCCTTTCACAGAATATGCTGAATTCTATGTCACAATTATGCTAACTTAATATTCAATTTTCAACAAAATAAAAACTTTCAAAATTTCAGGAAAAATCCTTAAACATTGTGGAATCATGACCTAATTGTGGTTTTTGCCCCTCTGACCATTTAAATGCCCTAACACAATGTTTAAATGGGCATACATAGATGTGAACAAATAACATTTGAAATTTCAATACTTGATTTCCTTATGTTTCTGACATTTTTAAAATACTCTCCATGATGCAATTTTCTTCAGTTTATTTTTTTTGGGGGGCCCCCAACTTCAGTATATGTTCTTTGAAGATTCACAGAGATCTAAAGAGTATTTTCTTGATATCATATATGGCTTCAGATTTAAGGTTTTATTAATTTAATATACAACTGATTTTTAGAAAATTATTAAATGCTTCAACACTTGAGAGCATTTCACATGAATCGTTTTCATTTCTTTTTTCTTTTTTTTTGGGGGGGGGGGCAAAGTAAGAATCTTTGCCCCTTTCAAAATTAATTTACTTTATAATTATATTCATTGAATTTATGATAAAAATGTCAGCTAAATTGATTGACATTTTTAGAGATTAGGAATTTCAATACCAATTACCCCTAGGGCATGAGAGAGAGAGGGGGAGAGAGAAGGCAGGGGAGGGGCATCTCTCAAAAAAGAGCTGCTGGGGCTATTATGTGGCATATACAGTTTGCAGTTGAATGCAAGCTGGCTGACAAGGGGAGCCAAAAAGTCTTCATCTTATCTGTTTCTGCCCATTTTTCACAATCTATTTGTTGGTTACATGGATGCTCAAGAGACTTACTGCTGCAGTAAATAAAACATTTTGCTATTACTCCATTCTCATTAAACTGCTAATCAATACATTTAGACAAGCCTATATCTTACAATACATGCCAGACAATTCTCTTTATGAATGTCTGTAAATAAGATAAGGCAAGTTCACAATAGCCTAAGAACGTAACCAAAATGGAAATGAGAACAGGAAGCAATGCAGCATACAAGGTTTTGGCTCACAGCAGCTCGGTAACAAGAGCAGAAACGCATATCAATGATCATATTGATCACAAAGAGAAAAGTCAATTTTCCGCATTGGGATTTCATTTGTTTTTAACTGACCAATGATATTTTTTGAACAAGTTAAATTAGATGGAGAGCTCGCTGCACTGGACCTTTGTTGCAAAAAGTGAGTGGTTGTACATAGTGATCACCATATTGAAAGATATGGCCAGATGAAAGCCATATTTATATTGATGGCAACATCAACAAACAAAAACTCCTTTTTTTAGGATTTCAACGGACTGATGTCTGCAGGTTATGTTGTTTTGTGTGTCTTACAGCAGCCCTTGTCCATCAGCATATTCAAAACTCTTCAGAAGCATTATGAACAATAAGTGGCATGTGATGGCACACATTCTGTATCAATGCCATTAACTAGCACTTCAGTGTTGTTTTATTTGCTGCATATTGTATATTTTGTATAAAAATCACTGGATAAAACATTCTGTGAATTAAGACAAAATGGGAATTTCAAAAAGAATTTTACTGTGTGCAATGCTCCAATAAGGCAACAATTTTATCAATAATATGAAAGCCAAACACAACTGGTTCACTCATTAGCAAGAAAAGTGAATGATTGCCAATAATTTCAGGTTTTCCTTCTACATAGTTGGTAACTTAGCTTGCCAAATAAATGTGGTTGCTGGATCAAAGAGAACATCAGGAATGAAATTAACAACATTCGTGAGGATACACCTTGGAATATACCACTGAAGATAGTGCGACAGGTAAAGTCATGTGTGGATTCAATTGGAAAACATTCCAAAACAAAATTATCACACAGTTAACTGTTCCATACCGAACTGACAGCATCTGTGTTCCATTTTAGACAGTAGTTATCACTACTTAAAATAGTAAACATTCATGTAATTCATCCTATGCAACATTTGCCACAATGCTCATCTACTGCACATTTTAATGCATCAAAGGTCAACATTTCAAACTTCAAAGGTGTCGCTGTTTAGATATTCCCAATTGCAAGAGATTTTACTATAAAATGTCACGCAATAAACTATGAAATTGCTGACCAAGAAAGTTACAAAAGAATCCAGTTATAGCCTTATAACAATTGTTACAGTACTCTAATTTTAGATAAACATACAAAGATGACTAGCACTTTAAAAAACTCAAGGGTTCACAGCACTAAATTTAAATATCCTAACTATAAAACTAATCTAATTGTGATGCTTTAATGGTAAACATTCTATAAAATAAATTACATATCACATCAGGTATAAGCTCTTTGAAACTGGTAACAATTGTGGACACTATTCTAGTTTCAAAATAGCACTGGAGAACAGGTTCCTACTTAACAATATGACTACTGAAATGCATAACATTCCCAATAATTTTTCAACTTCGCCAAAAGCTATGGCACGTTTTTCTTATATTGTGATGCAATTTTATACTGCCTTGCATTGTGCATAATTTCTATGTTTCTCAAACATATTTAAGACATTCCTTCAATACAGTAAGCATTTCTTCCAGCATTTCATAAGGTGAACCACAATCGTAAGTTATTTTCTTTAAGAAAATCTGAACATATACATTTTGAATGCAATGTGATGGAATGATGTTTTTTTTTCACTAATCATTTTGTGCTTAGAAGGGAAACATGCTTGGCATGTTGTCTTAAATGTTACCCTAAAGAATGCAATTGTTCTTAAACTACATCTCAACATTGTTGAAACCTCCTGGCCAATAACAGCAGACAAAATGAGGTGAATAAAAACAAGCCTTTTGGTAGAAACTTTAACATGGTTTGCTCCTTATCTGAAACAAGCACAATACATTTCTGTATAATTAATTGGATTTGCAAGTTCAAATACAGTAGAATTAGAATTTAGAGCAAAATTCCAAAGATGAAATTCCAATTATCAGTATTTAAATCCAGATGAATTGGTTCCTATACCACTTTCTCACCCTAAGAATATTTTCTGTGATATTATTTTAGTTGCTGATTTAGCAAAATATTCTGCCTTTACTGTATGCCATAAAAAATACTAGTCTAAAACAATCTAGAAAACAACAGATTTTATTTCGCTAAGCACACTGTTAAATTTGCTTCATGTTCTATCACGTTATGATTAATTTTTTTTTAAACTGTGTAATGGTTTACTTCATGATGTACACATTCAGATCCATAATTACAATGAGAAAACATAGGAGTTCAACAAGTTTGTGCTCAATTGCGTAGCCAGAAAAATATTAAGGTGGGGGTGGTCATGTATAGGGATCCAATTTTTAAACAATTTGTACCAACTCAAATGATAAATATGAATTAGATAATCTTGAGTTGAAATATTTAAATAAATCAATTTTATATTCACAGATTAACTGCAGTAATTGGAATTAAAATTAGGATAGGATATTTTGGCAAAGGTGTTGTAACATGAGTATTAATGACCACTGTGAAGTACATATTTTATATTACTGCTGGAGACCATTTTATTCCACTAGAAAATAGGGTTTCTAGTTATGTTCTACACTGGGAGATATTGCAGCACTCATTTGGAAACCACTCCTATTCAGCACACAGGAATGAAAACATGCCCCCCATATCTTAACATGGTTGTATCCACGCCATCTAAAATATAGTTGCTATTGCCTTTGGCGATATTATCCAAGAATGGAGTGTAAATATAGCACTACCAGTGATATGATTAGGAACTATCTTGTTGCTGCCAGTCTAAAAAGATGCAATTACTTTAATGAAGCTCTTTTTGCTATAAATTTTTACGTTTCTTTTAGCAAGTGGGAGATTCCAACCCCGAAGATCCCTCCCTGGCAATGCTTCTGTATGTGCGCGTAATCTAGTTCCCACAAAGGAAAGAGGATGTGATAGCAAACTTTGGTTTGCCAATTAGGGTAACATCAGTTGTTTTCCGTTGTCTAGAATACCACCTGCTATTTTTCTTTTGACTTTCAACTTCCAAATTAAATTTTATAATGCATTATTTAGTTAACACATGCATCATATATAAATAAACTGGATCACTTATTCTGTGATGTTACTTTGCAAACACCAAAAAAGTTATCTTTACAAAACATTATCCTTTAGGAATTAGATATATTCTCCTTTACGAGTGAATAATCATGGAACAGAGGGGACACCTCGCACCTTGACCCAATGCAAATCTTTTGTGCTTACCACCCTCAGGAGGAACAGATGAGGAAAGAACCACAGGAAGCTATAGGCCGCCCAGCCACCAGCCTACACACACACATACAGAGGTGCCTAACAATTCCAGGCTTGATGACCTGGTCACACCAGTGAGCTGCTAAGAGGAGTCTTCCCTCTAGCAGAACCTGGGAGAACTCAACCCACATGAGGTGGTTCAGAGAAGGCTGCTGTCTGACAGGACTAAGAACAACTTTCCAATCTGCACCATCCGTCTGAAACTGATCAACACTGCACAGCCCCTAAGTCTACCTGAAACATAATTGGGAAGCATAGGAAATGAGGAAAAGGAAACTCAAGGTAGAAGAGAAACTACCCTAGCATTCATCTTGCCAACCAGGTAAAACCACAAAAAACCCTGTGGTCTGCCCTAGGAATCAAACCCAGGACCTACTGAATGTGAACCTTGCAAGTTACCGCAGAGCCATCTCGCTTGCTATATTCTCCTTTAAAGGTACTGAAATGCAAAGTGATCAAATATGATGTTTTCTATCATAGGTGCGTGCTTCAAGATAAGATATTTTGCAAGAAGAGTATGTAGTGTTGATGACATAATTCATGTCAATAGAGAGGCATACCAAGAAATTGATAGAAATAAAGAACTGAATAGCAAAATGTGCTTCAAGTGCCAAATCGAGACTACTGCAGTGTGTAAATGTTGAAGACCAACAGTTGAAATATTCACGAGAGTGATCTAATGTTATGTATTGCTTTATAAATCTATTCATATTAATATTACATTAAAATTCCTTTGGGCACTTCATATTCCATTATCTTATATCCACTGTGCACCTACTTCTACCCACCCTATATAATTTATTTGGTACTTAAAGCATTTAAACGTTTGAAAACATAATTTAAACTGAAAACAACCATTTTAAATTTGGTTTGCAATAGTGATGGGACAATACTACTATTTCTCGATACCAATACTGATTTTTGAGCATCAATACTCACTTTATAAAAAGACTGTAAAGGCCATAGCTTGTTTACTCAATTATGTTCTTATTAGTAGTTTTCTGTGTACAAATGCATGTGTTCAATTTTGTATTGTATGCTAATTCCGAAATTATTCCTTCTTCAATTGGCAGCAACGTTTTTATCTTGATAATTTCACAGGTTATACACCCCCCATTGCTAGTTCAAGGCTAGTAATAATAATAATAATAATAATAATAATAATAATAATAATAATAATAATATTATTATTATTATTATTATTTATATTTCTTTGCTTCCCTTTATATGTAACTATATTTTGTGCTGAAAAGGATTTTTCTACCACAGAAAAACAAATACTAGCAATTCTTCATTCTGCAATCTTGAAAATATAAACTAATATATATTTTTCATGAAATGCAAACAACTAAAAATAATAAATATTTCCATGTGCTGTATTATCTCACATCTTAAGTTCTAATTTATTTCTGCTGGATTCCCAGATTTTGCTCACCGGAGTAGTAAATGTAATGGCTGAGAGTGAGTCAACAATCCAGGCTATTGCAGAAACATGATTTAGTGCCTCAGCTTCATTCACAACTCAGTTAATGCTGTACGTTACATGAGTACCTCTACTGCTTCCCCCATGTTTTTGCATGTTTTCATTTAGACACAAGAGTCTATGGAATGTTGCATTCTTTTACCCACAGGAAAATCAGTCAAGGTCTATCAAGAGTCCAGCAACTCTTTGGGGACACGTGTAAGGCAATACCGTGAAGTCTCAACTCCTTTCATTCCTTATCTAACATAAACTTAAGCTTAACAACTTTCAATAATGCAAAACTAAAACATTTAAAAGTATCAAATGATTAGCTCAAAGTATTACACATACTTCAATATCACTGAGTATCAAGGGTATCGAAGGTATTAAGGTCCCATTCCTAGTTTCCTACATGCCATTTATTCAAAATCTTGGCATTTAATGTGTACCTTTGGAAACTTACCTTTGGAGGTAAACACAATTATTCTCTCTGGCCTCAAAATTAGAACTAATTTACCAATCAGGAGATGACTCAGGATGCAACTAATGAGCATTCTGTGAAATTTATAAAATTTATACTTCTCAAGCTAAATTTCAATTGAGATCATGTCAAAACTAAATTTTCCTAAACATATGTGCCCTTTTCTCAAAAATTGTGAAAGCTACAAAGCTTAAACTTTCCATATTTGTACAATGAAACCTCCCCAAATCAGACACTGAATAAGCAGGGATCCTGTTTATTTTAGAAAAAAGTTTCGGTACCTGTGGAGAACATATACGTTGTTTAATTTTTCCTGAATACAGAAACTGCTCAATGTGGAAACAGAAACCATTTGCAACTGTTGAAAATGGAAAATACAGTATTAAAACATATTTGTTTTGAGGTATGCTGTGCTTTCAAGGAAACTGCAATTAATGTTTTGTGTATTTTAATTTGGGACATGCTGTACATCCAAGGAAGCTGCAAATGTAGTTCATTAAGGTAAATGAGACTTTGTAAACATATCTGAGTCAAGGATGAAAGAAAGGGTTTACAGTTGCAAATGTGTGTTTTTCCTTCAGTGCTCTGTTCTTAGCTGTACATTTTGTGATAAAGTATGTTGTGTAAAAATGTGGTGCCTTTGTTAAAGGATAAAGTAAAAATGATCAAACTAAAAGAAAGAGACCAATAAGGGTGGTCTAGGTTGTTAGTTGAACTTATGAACAGGAACTCTGCAGTTCTAATCCCACCAGGACCATCTTCCTTGACTGATATTCTTTCCAGGTTTTCCTCATTCCTCATAATTGGTAAATGGCAGGGAGCAGGGCCGTATTTAGAGGGGGGGTTTCTAGTGTTCAACCCCCCCCCCTGAAACTTCTGACAGTTTTATTTATTTAAATTCATAGCAAACCAATTTGGGAAAATGTCGTTAGATAACAGTAAGTCTATTGCTAGTATTTTGAAGCAGTCTCCATGTTTTGTGCTGTAAGGTGGAATATCTTTATTCTGGTGAGTTTTTCTTGTCTATATAATGTCTCCAAGCAATTTTCTTATCCATGTAACATCTATATACTACGGAGTAGGTACATGGTAACTGTGTGGTGTACTGTTAAGTTTAGATCTACTTGTGGAAACCCCCCCCCCCAAATTTTTTTCTGGGTACGGGTACGGCAGGGAGCTACCTTAAACGTAGGCCTGGAATGTTGTCTCTCCAAATTTCCTTTCCCAATTATTTTATTTCATGTATAATCAGTATCCACCACCTGTGGTGCGTATGTAGTAAGAATGCCCGTTAAATACTACTACTAAAGGAAAAACAGAAATGCACTGTGAAAGAATGAATGCTATACTTCAAATGTGGCAAAACACAAAATCCACAAAAGTTTAAAAAATAAAGAATGCACGAGTGAATGGCTTGTTTAGTCCTAAGACAAAGAGACTCAAATATTTAGTGTAAAATTTGCTAATTAGTGTTGCGATGAATGTGTTAGCAAAAGGATAGAAACTGAAATAATATAACATGCACATAATATGTATAGATTATGCAATGGGTATGAAATTTCATGTGTACTAAGGTGTATGCTTTTTAATAAAATATAATATTGAAACTATTGGCATGGTGTTTGCCATTAATCTTAAAACTATGCATAGTAAAATAAAATAATATCTGAATGATATAGAAACGTTACAAAACAAAAAGGATCACGTCATTTCTATCTTGAACAGGTTTCACTATACATAAGATACAATGTTAACACACTGAACTAGAGCTGTCAGCATTGTTTTGTTACAAGATCATGCAGAGAGTATGCAATACTAAGGCCAGCATATAATGACCTGCTTTTTAAACAATTGCCTGTGTCCTATAGTGTTTTCATTTTTGCCAGTCCACTCAAAAACATTTTTTTACTGCTTTGCAACCATCCCCCAACTCCACTCAGATCTCCTTTTGCAGTAACAATAGTATTGTTGTGGAAGAAGTGTTTTATTGTAACTGGTCTCCAGCTTTGAGGAAGGGAGAGATTGGAGGGGAAGCTATAGAAAGATATATATGAGTGAGAATGAGGATTCTGTGTGACACCTTGACTAGGCTGATCTGAATGAAACTACTATGGCCTCTTGTATAGTCCCATGTTGTTGCAACTCCTGTATATTGAAACACAGGAGTTGCAACATGTAAAATGCTTAACAGCAAGTACAAAAACAAGGTGTTTTAACATTTTGTAGAGGAGCTATGAAAATAAATTACAGTAATTGGAGAATGTTCTGTGATAAGATTCTTTTTTTATACCCATTGGACATGTGTTCTTCCTGAATTAATGACCAAAATTCATTTCCATACGTTCAGGCCAACCTCTGCAAGCTGTTCATTTGCAAAATTTATTTCACACCAGCAAATATAAAATTGGCTGAAGATATGCAATATTATCAAACTGGGCAATATAGGGCTACTTTTGAATGCAAAATGCTCTCATTAAGAAAACTTAAAAATTTACAAAACAAATTTGTAAGTATGACATTGACGGGTAGAATGCTACATTTAAAAGCTTGTTTCTCTTATGAGTTTAATGATTTTACTTTTACTTCATGATTCTCAAGGAGAAAATCTACTTTATCTGTGTAAACAGAGTTAGTTAAAACTTTCACACTATGTATATATCCTTTAATATGAATATCATGAATATGGTTTATTTACAAGTTGGCATGTGGAAGGAATTAAATAATAAGGGCAAGAAATGATTTCAGTTTGTATTATTTTTGGTTTTACTGTAAGTGACATGACCTCTATTTTAAATGTAACATATATTTTGTGTTTTTCAAAAAACTGGAACATACACACAGTAAAGCAATCATCAAAAATAAAGAAACAGTCAGTCCATGTTTGGCGGCAGAGGATGTGGGTGAGGATCCAAAGAACACATCCTGCATGTAAAGTGTGATTAAGTGAAGCAAAAGTATAACTGTCAATTCACTTGTTCTTCAGTTTTACTCTTAAACTTGTTTTCAAAAATAAAGCGTTCAAGTTTCATCTAAAACATCTAATAAGATAATTTTATTTTACAACTTATATATGGGATTCCCTAAACAGTTGAGTAGGGGAATCCTCAATTTTGTATTGTTTTTGCAAACATAATTCTGTTTATTTTAAATGCAACACATACTCCTAAATATACTTGATCATATCAACAGCTGGCACTGTATTTTTAAACACTTATGTGCAAACATTTAGGGTGCTGCATTTAAAATAAGGGAGTTGAGGTTAATATTTAGTCAATTTACTCTATATACCCTTTATTTTACTTTTTCTATTACTATACGCATTTATTTGCAAAAATAACCCTTCCTGCTCAATATTTTGTATAAATATACTTTTCTATCTCTCGTTCTCATACCCTAGGAATGAAAAGTACAAAACACTTATTATAAATATGTTTAATAATTACTGTTTCACATTGGCTATGTGTGGGCTAAGTTTGGAAAGTTGAATCAGATCTCAAAAATTCAATACCTTGGCCAGAGCTCTAACCACAAATTTTTGGCTTTTCATGCTGTGGATCTACTGCCAAGCATGCTGTGATAAGACAGCTAAACATGCACTGAAAAATATCTAATCCAACTTTCCAACTTGTTACATTTAACCGACCTCTGTTTACTTTTCAGATATAAAGAAACAAAGTGTTTCATATGACAGAAGTTTAAGACTAGGTAATACTTGAGATTAAACATGCCACACTTGTATAAACAAGGACAGTCCCAGAATTACCCGACCTGATGTATATATAGCAGTTGTTGTTTCAAACAAATGGCTATGGTAGAAAGTACCACCATTATAAAGCTTAAGTTTGATGATGCTACGTTGTTTAGAAATTGTTTGGCAGCCATTAATTGTGAACACACTTGGCAAATTTGTAAACATGGATAAAACTGGCCATCGTTATGTGATACAATACTTTCATTTGAAAGGTCTTAGTCCAAACAATATT
This sequence comes from Deroplatys truncata, assembly GCA_030765065.1. Taxonomy (NCBI): domain Eukaryota; kingdom Metazoa; phylum Arthropoda; class Insecta; order Mantodea; family Mantidae; genus Deroplatys; species Deroplatys truncata. Next base: position 101,953,346 of record CM060975.1, read on the forward strand.
AAAGCTGAGTTAGATTCTACTCTTGGAAAGTCTGCTCCTTCGTCTACAACAGTAAAATATTGGGTGACAGAGTTTAAGCGAGGGCATACAAGCTGCCAAGATGAACATCGCAGTGGTCGACCAAATGAGGTGACCACACCAGAAATTGTGAAGAAAATCCACAAAATGGTATTGAATGACTGTCGACTTAAAGTGCGCGAGCTAACAGACATCGTAGGATTTTAAAAAGTGCTGTACATTGCATACTAACTGAAAATTTAGACATGAGAAAGCTGTGCGCAAGATGGGTGCCACGTTTACTCACAATGGAACAAAAGCAGCATCGTGAGGATGTTTCAATTGAGTTTTTGGCGATGTTTCGCTGCAATAAAGCAGAGTTTTTGCATTGATTCATAACCATGGATGAAACATGGGTACATTACTTCACATCTGAGATGAATGAACAGTCAAAACAGTGCAGAATTGACTCCAAAGAAAGTGAAGATAGTTCCATCTGCAAGCAAGTTCATGGAGTCAGTTTTTTGGGATGTGCATGGGATAATTTTCAATGATTAACTTCAAAAAGGAAAAGCAATCAATGGCAAGTATTATGCAAACTTATTACAGCATTTGAATGATGAAATCAAGCAAAAACGGCCGCATTTAGTAAAAAAGAAAGTTCTGTTTCATCAAGACAATGCACCAGTTCACACATCCATTATTGCCATGGCCAAAATCAATGAGCTAAAGTTCGAACTGCTTCCTCATGCGCCCTATATGCCAGACTTAGCCCACTCTGATTATTTTCTGTTTCCAAAGTTGAAGAAATGGCTGGTGGTAAAAGATTTGCCAACAATGAAAGGTGGAGTTTGCAGTTGATGGCTATTTTGCAGAACTCAACGGTTCTCACTATAAACAGGGTATTGAAGCTGTTGAACATGGCTGGGAAAAGTGTATCGAGCTGAAAGGAGACTATGTAGAGAAATAAAGATGTTTTTTTCTAAAATTTTTGTGTTTTCTTTGTCAGGTCAGGTACTTCTGGGACAGCCCTCATATTTGCTTGCATCCTTCTTATTTTAAATGTAGTCAAGTCAATTAGACTGGTTTCATTTAGACAGCTGAAATTAATAAAACTTACATCTTAGGTGCCTACTGAAGACACAAGAAGATACTAAAATGCTGAAAACTATAGGGAAAAAAAAGCACCAATATATCTTATCATGCTTATGACTAAAATTAGCAAAACACATATGAAACACAAAACACAATATGACAATGGAAATTCTATGAAATAATAGCTGACTGGATTAATTACAGATAGAAGCAAATATCCAATGCCCTCCTCTGATGTGTGGGTGTAGAGCGTCTGCCTTACATTAAAGAACTCTCAAGTTCAAATCTTGGTTAAGGCAAGTTACTGGGATAAGGTTTTCTGTAGGGTTTTAGCTTATCCTCAGAAGGCAAATGTCACGTAACTCTAACCTCTCTGGGCATCAGGTTCATATGAGCATCATTTCACCCATTTCATTCATCACCTATATTACATACCTGATTAAAGGATATTAAACAAACACATATACACAACATCTCTCTAACACACACAACACACAAAAAATAAATCCAACACAATTACTTCTGAAATGCTTAATGACACAACTCCCAATTTGTTTTGCCATTCCTTTCTATGATCTTTTGTTTTACGGCTACATCAGAGCACATTGGGCAATGTTTGTGATTGAGGTCCTATTATGCTTATTTGGGTACCAGGTAATTCTGGTATAAAGGGAAATGAAAAAATAAAAAAGAAAAAGATAAACTGACAAAAAAGAGTGTATGACTCTCTTATGGAGAATCCCTCCAAGGAGTCAGGACAATCCTTGCACAGTGGACTACCTAGAGCTCTAGTATAACCCAACAGGTAAGCAAGTATAATAGTATAGGCAAGCTGAACAGCTTATTAAGGAACCACTTAGCCCCAGATTTGCTTCTAGCTGAATGCAAATGCATCAAGTTATTTGCTTTCCTACTGTGCACAACACTCTTTGCAGATAACTGCATACTATCAGGATCTCACAGGACTTAAGCTGCAGGAAGTGTGAGGATGAAGAGGCTGGAACCTCCTCACATAAATTATGTATACCTCTTTTTTCGAGAGCTGGGGTCAGACAGGTTAGTGGCCAGACTCTGAACTACTGCAATACTGCCAATATGTGTTCACCTGACATGTTTTACATCAGGATGTGAAAATTATGAAACAAACTATACCATACAGATTTTGGTCTCAAGTAATTTTTAATCATAGTTACAAAAACAATAGTTCAACAACAATATCTTGTTGGTACACGTTCCTGATGTATGTTTGCATTTTCAGCTTGAATATTTAGTTTATTGTTGACAGTTGAAAAAGTTATACGTGTTTTTGAGTACTCGGCGAATTTTTGCTTTTGAAAAAGATGGATCAAAGAATTTGCATTAAGTTTGCTTGAAAACCTGAATAAAGTGCAGCACCACATTTGAAATGTTGACTGTGGCTTTTGGCAAATGTACTATGAGTAAGACAAGAGTTTAAGAGTGGTATAAATGTTTTAAAGAAGCCAAGAAGATGACCGCCCTGGACATCCTAGTACATCAATTACTGACGACAATGTGGAAGAAATAAAGAAAATGGTTCTGGAAAATCGCTGAATCATCATCATCATCAGAGAGGCTGCCGATGTCAGCATATCCTTTGGCTCATACCAAGCAATTTTTTCGGATGTTGAGGTGCATGAAACGTGTAGCAGCAAAGTTTGCTCCGAAATTGTTGAATTTCGACTAAAAACGATGTCGCATAGACATCGCTCAGGAACTGTTGAATGAAGTCGAAAACGATCCAGAACTTCTAAAAAAGGTTATAACAGGTGACAAAACATGGGTATATGGGTATGACATTGAAACTAACTAATCGTCCCAATGGAAACTGCCTGAAGAGCCAAGACCAAAAAAAATTCGACAAGTTCTTCTCACTGTTTTCTTAGATTACAATGGAATAGTGGCTCAGGAGTTCCTGCCTTATAGTCGTATGGTCAATAAGGAATACTACCTGGAAGTTATGCGCCGTTTGTGTCAAGCAATCATGAGAGAAAACAACCAGAATTGTGGCAAATCCTCTCGTGGAAATTGCATCACATAATGCACCCGCTCACACTTCAATGCTTGTTCGTAACTTTCTGGCAAAAAACAAAACCGTTATTCTGCCTCAGCCACCGTATTCGCCAGACATGGCCTCCTGCAACTTCTTTCTATTCCCAAGGCTGAAGAGAACCATGAAAGCAGGGCATTTTGCCACCACTGATGAGATAAAAACAGAACCTCTGAAGGAGCTGAAATCATAACAAAAAGTGAGTTCCAGAAGTGCTTCCAAGATTGGAAAAAGTGCTGGCACATGTGTATTATATCTGAGGAGAGATTACTTTGAAGGGAACAAAGTTGATGATGATTAAATAAAAATTCTTTAAGTAAAAAAAAAATTCCCGTTACTTTTTGATCACACCTCGTATACTTCTGCTAGATGCCACCATATGTTTTCATTTGTTTACAAAAATGGAGTGCTAGCAACCACCTCATAATTTGCTGGCCGTAAAACATTACACTCAACTAATAAAGCAGACAGGAAACAGAAATGAGGCTTTATTACACGTGAATAAATGTCACACAGCAAAAACAAGACACTGTAACTGCAACCTGAAGCCAGAACTGTTAACATGGAGATTGAATACAAGCAATGAATGAGCATGTGTTAATGTGGTGTTGGTAATGCCGACAATTAGGCGGCTGTCACCATAGTAATGGGCCTGTCAGGCTCACTTATTTTTCCCAACTGCAGTACCTGTGTCAGATCCCGAGTTTCAGAAATAGAGGTACAGATATGCAGCTCATGCACAATCAAGGTACATTGCTCTGGTATATTTCCTTTTAGAGACAGAGGTTATTTAGAGAGCCAACATTAGAGATATACATTCGTTTTTAAGAATTGCAAACTGGAGTAAGCTAGGAGGGGGCACAATGAGCAGGGCCAATTTTTGGACTTATTCATTTCTCATCTTTCTAACCATAGTCTTTTGCTTTATTTCACTATCAGTTAACAATTCTTTATTCTGTGGCTCTTTGCATGAATCATTTCGGGATTTCTGCACTGTTTTGTTAACTGACTATAGTCCCATTAAAGAACTTATACTATATAATTGAAGAAATCATAGCATTAGAATTATGCCTTTACATTTACATATACATTTAATAACTGTTTATGTAAACATATTTCTATAATATGTCAGCATATTAAAGTTTAAATGGCACTTGAGTAGCAGCAGTATTGTAAATTGTACCTGCAAGCAACAGCAATTCAGGTGTTTTACAATGATTTCTGAAAGTATTCTAGTAGTTTTATGGATGAAGGAAATGCATGCAGTTTGTTTACACTTACTCTTTCAGAATTCTATTGATGAATGCCCAAGGAAAGCATTTCTGACTTCACAACTAAATTAACATTCATGCTGGCACTAACTCTTTTCAAGAAGGAGACTGTATCTCATGAGCAATCCTGTTTGTAATCATGCATTCTAATGCATCACACATCAGTCACTGCATGCACTAGATTAAGATCCATCAAGAAAGGCAATTTTTGTGAACACAACTTTGCAGAGTGTAAATTCTCACTGTTTCTCATTATTAAAAATCCAAATTTGTTAGTAAAAACTTATTCTGATCATGCATCATATTTCAGGACAGCTGATGAAGGTTATGATTAGAGCTCGCCATTTGCCTATTTTCTTTCTTTGTTTACAATTGTAGGCTTTGTATTTAAACATGTGTGAAGCTTACTGAAATAAAATGTTAATTTATAGTGCCTATAATTCTCAATTTTCATAATGCGTGTTTTATCATAGCTTCTTTTGTTCTTTTTTTCCTTTCTTTTTTGTAATGAGCAGTTTTTACTTTTTCTACTACGTGTAGTAAGTAGGGGAAGCAAAATTTGATTGAGATTTCACCGGAAATACAAGTTTTGAGGCCCCCTGAATAAAATTTTTTTTTAGAAAAAGTGTGTGTGCATATGTGTGTCTGTGAACAGCGCAACACAAAAATGAAAAGTCGGATAAATACTATGCTTGGTATTTAGGCTCAGTATATTTCAAAGATACATTTTTCAAAAATTTTGATTTTCTCATAAATGGCTCTAACGATTGTGAATATAATATCATATAGTTAAGACACTTTCATGACAAATGAATTTTCTGGGAATCTCCCCAAAAGTTCCTCTTCATTCTGAATGGCTTTTACATAACTGGTAAACCGTAAGAGATAATTTTTTTTTTCCTAAACAAAAAATGTAGATCTTGTTAAAAGACACAATTTATCATGTATATTTCTTTAGTCGAGTGAACCATTTCCGAGATATTCCTTGTTATTTGTTTTAATTTCCCAATACTTATACATTTTCTTAAATGGGAATTTGTTATTCGTTTTTTTTTATGTCCTGGACATGCAAAGACAATGAAATGTTCCACATAGCAACCAACTTTTAAAAGATTTGACTATCGTTTAAAGCCTACCATATTCCCCTTGCATCTACAAGAAAATTAGCAATAAGTTTCTGCAAATATTTGTCTTGATTAACATAAAGTATATGGAAAATAAGTGTTTGTAAAAACAGTTTGTATAATAGTAGAGAAAGTCATGTGAATGTAACACATCAGATTTTTTATTAATATGGTGTTAACCTTAGTATTGTAGTTAATATTTTGTGCTCTGAGCCAATGAGCAATTGTTGAACATCCATTGCCTGAGGAGTTTGTAATACCAATACTTCTTTTCTAGTGTCAGCAGCTGCATTGTTTTATATGATAATAAAATAGTGACTACTTAGCATAATGAAGTGTAAGGTCAACTACATAAAACTATTGGTTTAGACTGGGAAATAGACCATTCTAGTATTAATTTATTGCTTGGCTCATTAATATGATTATTTTCTATTTCCCATGTGGGCGAAAATGCCATATTGATTTAAACACACTAGACTTATTTTATTACACATGCATCAATAGCCTCTTTTAACTTAATACATAACAGATTCAATAATAATTACAAACCAATGTGGGAGTGTAAAATATATTCAAGAGACAAGTTACTTAAAAACTGATAGTGGGATTTGCCATAAAAATACTGTAGTGTAAATTTAAAGAAATAATGTTTACAGTTCACAGTCCATTAAGAGAATAGTGGAATTTAGTAAATTTAGTATATGGGGATTCTCCCATGGACTGGCTCACCTTGGGAGTTTTTACATGAGCTACCCTACCTAGAGTAGGAGACCATTGCCTTAAAGGGATGTAAGGTTATCTTATCTAATATATGGGGTATGGTTATTTGCTGTCTGATATTTCTATACTGATCTGTCATGTCAAAATGTGGTTTAAACTGATAAATGAAAACATGATTGTGCCTACTTTACAGCTTATCGTTATGGACAGTTATGCCTATTTTGAACTTGTAGCATCTATTTGCCTGCCTATCTTAAAACTTAAGTGCCTATTGTGCCAAACTCTAGTTATAATGAACTTGACATATCAATAGCTCAGTTCATTAGTGGTAGTAACTAAAAAGTGTTGTTATTTTGAATCATTGTCATGGAAGCAATTAGTTTTCACACATTTTTTCAAATTGATACTACTTTGGTTATTGTATGCAACTTTATGTTTTTATTGTATTATAATAATATTTGTATTATTTAAATTTGACGAAGCCGATATTTCTGTATTAGAAACCATGGTGAATAAAGTCATGCGATTATCGTTATTACTATTCGCTAGTCAATATCAGAAATCAGAATATACAGTGCATTCAGAGCAGTGGCATAGCAACCGCCCCTGCAATGACGGGGAACCCCAAGTGAGAGGGGCCCCAAAGGCTCTCAAGATACCGTTTTTTCGCATGTTTAGGCTGTGCATGCAGCACCCTATTTTAAGACTGCAAATTCAGGGGAAAAATAGTTTTCTGGAATTTCAGGAGTAAGTATTGAGAAATATGACATCGCAAATTCTCTAATCCTGCATGGCCAAAATAATGGTACTGCAAGGGACAATAGGATGTAAGGGGTGGTTAGAATTATTTTCTTCATTGTCACTCGAATTTATTGGTCAACAGGCAATACCAAATTCAAACAATTTTCCTCGGCCTCCCTCATGTCAGCTGCTACATCAATAATATTGTGAAAAAGGCCTTATTTTGACTGTGAAAATTAATTATATGTACTGGTAAAGATTTTAATTTCAGAAGCCAAGTACTCTTCTTTATTGGTATTATGTCGATTGAGCGTGTGTACTAGTCAGTCACAATATAAGTGCGTGCGGTGGGAAGAGGAACTAAACGGTTATGGAACAACTGGGCGGGCATGAGAAGGACAGTCAGGTAAAGAAAACATCCACAGTTCTGAGTTGCACTTACTAACGAGGCTGAGGTCTGCAAATGTATACTGCTTTCATTGTGCAACTGTACATTCCTCTATTGCCTTGCTCCCCCCCATCCCCTCTCATCCCTAGCCTTGTTGCTACATTGTCAACAAAAACAGTTGCATCCTCCTCATATCATGGCCGACTAATAACTTAGTGGAGCAACTAAAGGAAAACAAAAAACAAACCAAAGAAAGGGATGCCTTGGTAACTAAACTCCGAAAAAAATTTTCACATTTTTCACTGATAAAAAGGAAATGCAGAAAATTTTTCGTTCAATTGCAGAAAAACTTGTGGTGAGCTGTCCGAATGATATTTCACCGCAATTTTCTCACCAACTACTCATGGTCCACAATGTACTTCAGAGCAATATCAAAGCTATTGAAAGTCTACCAGTGAAACAGTTAACAGATCTAATCTTTATAAAAGAAAATTACATAATTATTTCTAGTGTCCCTGATGTCCGAGTGGTGTTGAAATTATTTCTACCTCTCCTTGTGACAGTGGCTTCAGCAGTAAGGACTTTCTCAAAATTAAAATTAATTAATCACCATGTGCGTAGTCGATGATGCAGGAGCATTTGTCTCCCTTAGTATGATAAGCATTGAAGTGGAAAGAGCATTTGTTCTGGGTCTCTACTTGATTCTGCAGGGGTGCCCAGAATAGTCCGCTACGCCACTGATTCAAAGTATAGTGACCCAACATCCTATATTTTCCAGGCATGTCCTACTTTGGGTGTCTGGTAAAAGTTCCCGAATTGAAAGATTTTATTTAAATGCATAACATTTTATAGTATTTGTACCACGAAGATTCTGCACTGCATACCTGATATCATGGCAGATTCGTGCCTTTGAGTTAATTAGTAACCATTATACCCACTTGCCTAATAACTATAAACATGTTTTGAAGGTCAATCGTCTCCATTTTCAACCTCTAATGAACTGCTGATTCTTGTTGATGTGAATTTTTAATTTTGAAATTCCACTAAAAGTTTTTTTAGCAATTCCTGGAACTACAACAAGAGGGCTACAACTCTCTATCAACAATAAGAAGCCAGCAGTCGAACAGAAGTTGAAGATGGAAATGATTGATCTTTGAAGCAAGTTCCTAGTTATTAGTATAAGTGGTGTAAAATGGGCACTAATCAGCTGAAAAACAGTATTACATTACATCATTTTAATCTACTAAAAATAAGTATATTCATATGTGTAATACTGATATATTGTAAAAAGGGGGTCATAGCACAGCACAGTCAGATCCATTGTTGCAACTGACTGCTCATTGATTCTGGTTTGGTAAAACATGACAAAACATTCTAGAATTGTTAAAAGGAAGCTACCCTAAATGTTCTATATGAAAAGGCATCTCTGTGAATAATGACTGGTCAACTGCTAGGTCAGTCAGACACTTAAGTTACAATCCAAGAGGTACAACAGAGCAAGCAAACAAGTGAACTGGCAGCAATCATAAGATAGAACCCCACTTAACCAAACCAAGGGGACAGAACTGTTTTGGATAATCGATGGCAACGATTTTAAGCAGCCAGAGAAAATAATAGCATTACAAATACATGTAATACTATTTAATAAAACACTACTAGTGTATTATAATATGCATTAAAATATTTACAAAAACTATTTTACAAAACAGTAATTCTTTTCTGAACTTTCTTCTTGCAATGATTGCAAGAATTTTATATCATGCCATTGTTTGATAAGCATTATATTTGTTGGTATTGATTTGCTGCTTTATTCCGCAAAATGAAAGACAACCTAAAAATAAAAAGTTTTTGTGTTATTGATAGTGCTGTAATTCAATATTAAGATCTAAATATGAATTTGTAGTGGTTCTTGCCTGTAATGCTTTGAATCCCTCATCCACTGTCACTCTGTCGCTAAGGGCTTAGAGTTTTTGTTTGACTGATCACACTTCAGTTGTTTGTTTTCGCTGACATCTTAAACATAAACACATCAACCAACACTAACAGTAAAATAATATGGGCCTCTGCATTAAATGGTACAATATTTCTTGAAATGTGGGGTAGGAGATGAGGGTTACCTGCACATAATGCCAAATACCTGTAGAGAAATTTAGGGCTGTGGCAAAAAAACATTCCAGTTATCACGGCAATGATCCTCGCGTGAATTTGAACATTTTGTATTTTTTCATTCATTCTTTCTTTCTTACATTTTTTCTCGCCTCTGCCATTTCGGTTAAGCAAGCTTTTACTGTATGCTTCTATGACAGAATCCAGAGAGCATTAGAAATGGAGCACCGTGGTCTTCAGCCCTGCGGAATTATGCAAAAGGGGTCAAATGAGCAATCAAGTATTACATGATGCAAGAAGTATCTCTTCTTCTTAATCAATTATACTGATAACATTCTTTGAGTGATTTAGATATTTATAAAATTATATCGAAATGATGATACCAAGGGAAGGCCTCCATGATAAGTCCAAAGTGCATTGCTTATGTGCAGGCCTACACTTTAACTTTCGCACTGGAATAATTACAGCTGACAGCCCATTAAATTAAATTAAGTTTTATTTATGGATGTTTTTAACTACTATGGTTCTTTACGTCCCATTCTATATTGGGCATGAAAGACTGGTGACAGGCCATGGATTAGAGCAAAACAAATATAGTGGCAATGGCAATGAACAATATTTTAGAATGGTAATTGAATTCATGTTCTTTGTAATAAATATTTTCTCCTAAATTGTTAACTCTATTGGCTCTTTTGTATACTTAAATCATTTATCTTTTAATTAGAGCTAAGGAACATTTCAGACAATTAAAATATAAATAGTCAGAAAAATCAGTAGGGCTGCTAATTTCTGGATTAAAAATTATTTAAATCCCACTCCTATGCTCTTAAAAAAATTAACAAAGTAACAGTGCTGACTGCTTGGGAGCAAATCCACATTTGGAAAAGCAAAGACAGAGTTTTCAATTTTGAAATTCCAAAAAAAAAGTTGTTTCAGCAAGTTCCTGGAACCACTGCATCACCTACATCATCAAGTCAGCAGTCGGATATAGGTTGAAAATGGTGTATAAAGGTCACTACTTGACTCAAATTCTTCCAAAATTTATCTTCTAGTTAAGAGGGAGGGTATCTGAAGGCATAGATCTGTTGGTGGGTGATGACTGAGAATAGTGAAGGAGAGGAGATCAGAGGTTAGGGGTGTAATGTGAGTGATAATTAGGGAATGGGGATTGTCTGGGAATTATTGACAACCCTCCAAGGAACTCAAAGATTTATAACCCAGAGTTCTTACAACAGCTAGAAGGGGATTAAACGGAATAAAAATGATTACCCAATAATTGAGGTGGTGTTAACGGGGGACTTTAATGTGAGGATTGGAAAGTTGGAAATAAGGGGTGTTAAACATGTGAGGGGGTATTGGAGGGAGAAGAGAACAATGAGTGTTGGTCAAGACATAGTAAAGATAAAGTTGTGAATGAAGAAGGTTAAAATTAGTGAGTTTTGTGAGAACAATGAGGTGATAATTTTGAATGGGTGTTGGGGGGATGATGTATCAGGTGGATTTACTTTTTCAAGTACATTGGGGCAAAGTGTAGTAGATTACGTAATCTGTAGTAGAGAAGTGTAATCTAGAGTGTCTAAGAGGTATGATAAATAAAAATAACGGAGTTTTTTAATTTCGCGAGCTTTATACATCCAATGTTCAAAACTTTTGTTTTATCTTGTTGATACACATGTTCCTGATGTATATTTGCATTTTCAGCTGTTTTAAATATTTAGTTTATTGTTTACATTCGAAAAAGTTATTAGTGTTTTTGAGTGCTTGACAAATTTTTATTTTCGAAAAAAGATAGATCAAAGAATTTGCATTAAATTTTGCTTGAAAAATGGACTAAAGTGCAGCACCGCATTCAAAATGTTGACTGTGGCGTTTGGTGAATCTACTATGAGTAAGACAAGAGTTTGAATGGTATAAACATATTAAAGAGGGTCGAGAAGACTTAACACAGTGAATGCCCTGGATGCCCAAGCATTTCAATTACTGACGACAATGAGGATGAAGTAAAGAAAATGGTTCTGGAAAATTGCTGAATCACCGTCAGAGAGGTTACTGCTGATGTCGGCATATCCTTTGGCTAATGCTAAGCAATTTTTTTCAGATGTTTTGGGCATGAAATGTGTAGCAGAATGGTTTGTTCTGAAATTGCTGAAGTTTGACCAAAAACGTTGGGTATGACACTGAAACTAAGGTTCAATCATCCCAATGGAAACTGCCTGAAGAGCCAAAACCGAAAAAAATTTGACAAGTTTGATCACATGTGAAGGTTCTTCTTACTGTTTTCTTTGATTATAATGGAATAGTGTATCAGGAGTTCCTGCCTTATGGTCGTACGGTCAATAAGGAATACTACCTGGAAGTTATGCACCATTTGAGTGAAGCAATCCAAAGAAAACGACCAGAATTGTGGCAAAACCACTCGTGGAAATTGCATCACTATAATGAACCCACTCACACCTCAATGCTTGTTCATGACTTTTTGTCAAAAAACAAAGTTATACTGCCTCAGCCACCGCATTCGACGGATATGGTCCCCTGCAACTTCTTTCTATTCCTGAGGCTGAAAAGAACCATGAAAGGATGACGTTTTGCCACCATTAATGAGATAAAAATACAATTGCTGAAGGAGCTGAACACCATAACGAAAAGTGAGTTCCAGAAGTGCTTCCAAGATTGGAAAAAGTGCTGGCACAAATGTGTTATATCTGAGGGGGATTACTTTGAAGGATACAAAGTCTTTAAGAAAAACAAAAATTCGTGTTACTTTTTGATCACACCTCATAAGTTTAGTGTTAAATTTGGCTGGTACTAATGCACATTTCCCATTGGAATTATTCTGGAGACTGGAAAATGATGTTAGTGAAGTGAATATAAGGAGGGATGAATGTATACAGAGAGTAAAAACCAAGTGATCTCCAGAGAGGTGAGCATTTTGGTGACATTTTGGATTCAACAGTGGGTAAATTGTGCATATATGGTATAGAGTTAATATGCCGAGAGGGAAAAGTGGAGGTAGCAATTGAGCTCTGTGAATTTGTATTAAAATGAGCAGGCAGAGATATGAAAATAAGTAATATGAGGGTGAAAAGATTAGGTGATAATTTGTTTGAAGATGGATGTAGGGGGATGAAAGGGCTGGTATGGAGTGCAATGATTGGGTGGAAGGAGGGCAAGGAAGGTCATGCTAAATTTGAAGGAGAGGTACAGGTTGTTGCCTGAACAAAAGAAGCAGGAGTGGGGGAGAGCACGGGCCATAGAGATAGAGGAGAGGAGTACAACAAGCATGGAAAATGATTAGACTGTGCACTAAGAATAGACAAGTGAACACGGTTATCAGTTAAAATGAATGGGTTGTATATTTTCAAAGTTTGTTTGAAAGGGAGGGGAATGATATAAGGGGATGAAGGATGGAAGTACATAATACTTGAGGAGGAATTGGATAGGCCATTTGATACACAGGAAGTACTGAAGCGACTTAAGAGAAATAAAGCAGCTAGAATTGATGTGTTACCCACAGAATTTTTGAAAATGTGTTAGGATTGAAGAGATTGGGGGGATTTAACAAGGTTACTGAACTTAATAAAGGACAGGGGGAGGGTGTCTAAGAACTGGAGGACAGCAATTATAATGCCCATTTATAAAAATAAAGGTAGCAAGGCGAATCTAAGTAATTATAGAGGGATATCGTTATTGTCAAATGTGCGCAAAATTTTTAAGGCATGTTGGCAGAAAGAATATAGGAGTGGGTAGAAATAAATAACAGGTTTTTGCCATTTCATGCTGAGTTTAGGAGGGGTAGGAGCACAGTCAATATCATCCTGGTGATTGATGTACTGATAGGTAAATATTTAACAAGGAAAAGGGGAAAACTGTATGCCATTTTTGATTTGGAGAAGGCATACGATAGAGTGATAAGAGAAGCACTTTGGTACAAACTACAGAGTAAAGGCATAGGTAAAAGAATGGCTGAATTGTTGAAAGTGTTATATCAGAACAACACATTTTGTGGGAAGGAATGAAGTGACAAAAGAAGTGGTGCAAGACAGAGGCCTAAGACAGGAATGTAAACTCAGTCCAGTATTGTTTAATTTATTTATCAATGACATACTGGAAGAGAGAAAATCAGTGATGGTCCATATGCCAGTGATTAACAACATAGACATTTCGGGCCTATTGTTTGCAGAAGACTTGATGGTGGGATCAATAATAGTAAGGGGTTTAAAACTGCAATCAAATGATACTGCAATAAGTGGGGGTTGAAGATGAATCAGAATAAAACAAAAATTATGGGGTTCAAGAAAGGGTCGAAATTAAGTAAGCAAGAAAAGTGGTGAGGGCAGAGAAATTCATATTGTTAGGGAATTTTCATACTTAAGGAGTGAAGTTATCTAGCACAGGAAGGTGGTAAAGGCAGATGAGAAGTGCAGCGGTTAAGGGCAGATTGGCTATGAGTGTGGTAAGGAGATGTTTGTATACAGCACCAACAATGATCGTAGTAATTTGAGAGAATTTATGGTGCACCGGTAGAGTCTAGGTGAATATATGGAGCAGAAATTTGGGGGATTGAGGAAGGATGGGAAAAATTGGATCTGGTGCTGAGAGAATTTTGCAAGACAATTTTAGATGTTCCACAATGTACAGTTAATGTGGGAGCAATGGCAGAATTAGGGAGGGTTAGTGTTAGAGGTCAGATAATGGAAAGTGTATTCAAGTACTTACTTCGCATTCAGCATTTGCCAGCGCTTTCTTATATTCTGTAAGTATGTTTATGGTTCCAAGGGAATACAGTGGTAAGTATGTTTATGGTTCCAAGGGAATATGGTGGTAAGTAATTTATGGTTGGGGAAGATTAAAGAGCAATTGATCGTGAATGGTTTAGGAGATGCATAGTCCAGGATTGATAACCCTAATAGGGGGTTTTGGAGAGAAGTAATAAAAAGATTTGAGGATATGGATAGACAGAATTTGTGAGCAGCTCAGAGGGAAAACATCATTGCAATGGTACAATGAGGTGAAGGCAAATGTAGGAAAGGAAGTGTATTTTGGTCTGTAATAGAAATGGGAAAGCATGGATTGCTTGGTTTCGATTCCGGATTTGGAAACTGAAAGGTTTGAATGGGGGGTGATGCAGGAATTGTGCCTGATTTTTGGGGAGGAGGAGAATGAATTGCACATAAAGTTTAAATGTAAGGGGACTGATGAATGGAGATTGGAGATGATCCAAAAGGCGTGAGGTAGAGATAAAGACTTTCAGGATCAAGGGCAGTTAAGAGATATAGGAGAATTCCTATCGAAGGTGTTAAGAGTGAAATAGATAAGGAAAGTAGAAAAGGAGTGAATTAAGGGATCAATTGTGAACAATCTTTGTGTAGAGTTCTTCTAGTAAATGAGTGACACATCAAATGGATTATGGTGGTACACATGGCGAGGGTCAAAAGTGGTAGCCATCAATTATTGACCTTAGTATTGTAATAAAATAAAAATATTAAAATTATAACCAAAGGAGGGAAGATGACTGTAAAATTGCTAACGCCAGAGGCACACTCCCAATCTGATTGTAATTATCTTGGCTCTCAATAAATATGTTTACATATACATCTTCTAGTTGAACTGATGAACAAAGATTATCTGTGGCAACTGATGTTTCAATTCCATTTGTGTTTCATATTTCCAAAATACATACTCCAGTACTATAAAATACGAGGGCTGATCAACAAAGACTGAGACTGATTTTTTCCTGTAGCTTCCGTGATAGTTTCGTATCTGTAACATAAATATTTGAAAAGAGCGGGTTTTTATGTATAATGTTGGTAGGCGGCAGCACTCTCGTATTGGTAGGTTGGTAGTAATGCTCTATTTTGTAGACCCTATGTGCATTTCGCATACCAGACAATGGAGGTGACGCGAGAGGAGCAGTACAGTGTAATCAAATTCTGTTTTCGTTTAAACCATACAGCCACCGAAACTTATGAAAAGCTGAAGCAAGCATACAGTGAAGATGCACTACCTCGTGCAACAGTGTTTAGGTGGTTCAAGGACTTCAAAGGCCGACTTGTCAGTGTTAAGCAACGTGGGCCTGGTGTTTCGGCTTCTGCTGTGACTGAAGTCAACATCAACACAGCTGCTGTGATTGTCCGAGAGGATTGGCGTATAACATTACGTAACCTCAGTGAAGTGTTGAGAATTTCATATGGCAGTGAGTTTACAATTATGCACGACCATCTCCATATGACCCGAGTTTGTGCTCGTTGGGTGCCACGTCTGTTGACTCCCAAACAAAAGGCTGTACGAATGGAGACAAGCCGTGAGGTGCTGCGTCTTTTTGCTGATGGAGGGGATGCATTTTTTAAATCGATTATCACCGGTGATGAGTCATGGCTGCATCATTATGATCCTGAAGGAAAACAAACCAGCACAGTGTGGAAATCGCCAGGTTCTCCAACACCAAAAAAGGCAAAAGTTGTTCCATCTGCAGGGAAAGTGATGGTGATCACATTTTTTGACTGTGATGGAATGATTTACCAGCATGCAGTTCCCCCTCACACTACTGTTACAGCAGCATACTACACGTCAGTATTGGCTACACTGAGGAAGCACATTGCAAAGAAACGACCAGAGCTTTCTCAGACTGGGTGGCAACTTCATCATGACAATGCACAGCCTCACGTCGCAAATCAAGTCATGCAGTTTCTGGCTCGATTCAACATTACCTGTGTTCCACATCCACCTTATGGCCTCGATCTTGCACCCTGTGACTTTTTTTTATTCCCATCACTAAAGGCAAAGCTTAGGGGTATTCGATTTGAGAACTCTGAAGCAGTGCTCAAGAAAAGTGAGGCGATTCTCAAGGACCTGACAAAGAATGGTCTGCAGCACGTGTTCAAGGACTGGCAGAGACGTATAAAAAGTGCATTGAAGTAGGAGGGGACTACTTTGAAAAAGATCATGTAAACATTGAATTGGAGTAATAAACATCTGTGAAAAAAATCAGTCTCAGTCTTTGTTGATCAGCCCTCGTACTTTGTTAATTATATTAAGGTGGAATTCATAATCACTTTTATAATCTAGTTATTGCCATCTAGTCCTCCAAATACTAAACACACATTACATATTATAACAAGTGAATATTTAAATGAGCTAAACTCTTATTTATCTCAATACTATGAGAAAACTTTGCAATAAAATAATTTGAACTCTATATCGATCTAGCCACATTTTTTGATTTTGCTAAAAATGTGTTTGTGTGTGAATTTTGAGAGGACAATGAACAACTGACACTCTATGGACTAAATAGCATATTCATACATACATTTGTGTCTAAAATTCTAATATGTGCAATAAGCTGTGCATTAAGTCACATTACCAGCAGACTGCATTAAAGGGGGAAAGCTGCTATGCTCAAAGCACACTTGCGGCAACGGAACAGCCAACAGGCATGTATTCAACTTACCAAAACAATTAGAGATAAGAAAATGAGGCAACGGTTGAGATGTCCAATGAAACTGTGTGCCAAATGGGCCTTAAAAAAATAATTACATTATTTTGAAACCAATATCATTTGCAGTCCATACTAATTTCACATTGACAATAGGTTATTTTGTTTACACAATTAAGCAAACCCTCCAATTTTATATGATGAATCTGTAACAAGTATTTCTGGTTTAATATTTTAAACATGCATTAATATGTGCAATATAGTTCAAAGCTAAGTATTTAATTGCATCATTATTTTGACCTTGGTTGTGTTTAGTATGCATAGCAATTAGATTTAAATTAAATTTAAAGTCCTAAATAATTACCTACTGTTCATTAGTTAATGGAAACCTCCTCAAATAATAAACTGATAATGCATTTAACACTTCAAAATAAATATTTAAAATAAACTGACACATTTTCTACCATGCACCTAAAGGTAAAGTAACTACAATTTACAAATAAATCAATTTAATTACAGTAAAAACATCCTTTATAGACTTCACACTTACATAGACTTATCGATTTGTTTTGGAAAGTCCTAACAGAATTCTTACAGACCACAATACAATTTTAATTCACTTACACTTGAAAGATCAAATCTGAAGCCATTTACACATTTAAACTCTACTGCCAATTTTCATTTCTTAGATACTTAAAATCTGTTCCTGAATTCAAGACTTTGAAACAGACTGCGCTTTCTAACTGGAAACTAACCGTCGACTTCTGATGGCTTACAATAACAAAGTAATAATTATGGAGTATAATGAGATTTGTTCACTTCAATTTATGCTTCACAGCCATCAGATCATTATTGCTCCTGGTTAATTAATTGAAGTGTAACAACATGTATAAGGAAAAGAAATTGCATTATAACTTTTAAAAAACTTGCTGTTTGAAAACAATAAAACACAGTGAAGAGCATGTGTAAGTAGCTAAAGAACTGAGAATTTCTATATCTGTCTTAAATTCCATTGCTATGAAAGCAGCAGATATTGAAGTGCAAATTTGTTTGGAACAAAAGAGTAAATGAACATACATTAAGAACACGAGTACTCGTAAAAATGCCTGATACAGTGGTGATAGTATTCCTAATAATGGGCCAATGTTGTGCAAACAAACTAATGTGTAGGTGGTAGGACCGAATATTGAAGATTTCTGTATTGCTTTTGGTTGGTAATATAAACTTAGAGTAGGCACAGCACTAGTAGCTTTAGCATGTGTTTTAAAAGTGTTGAAATGAGACTGTGCTGGACTGGAAGGCACAACCTACGCTGTGGCTTCAAGCATAAAAGGCAATCTATGATGACAGACCTTTCTTTAATATGTAGTGTATTATGATTGTTGTAATAATAGGTTTGCATAATTTTGTTTCATGTTATTTCCCCCAATCCCTAGTATATAGCATTCACTTTTTACTTTCTCTACTACTTATCTATAGTAAACAGAGGAAGTATTTCGGTTCTACCCAAAAATTTCATATCAAGATTTTAACAGAAATACATGTTTTGAAGTTCCCTGAATAGGAAGAAGAAGAATTTTAGAAAAGTGTGTGTGTGTGCTCTCTCTCTCCCTCTCTCTTCCAAAGATGCAAACAAGTTTTCAATAAAATCCACCATCCCAAATTATATTTTACATGGAAAACTTTTTGTCAATTTGGTTTTCTCAAAAATTGCTAACAATTTTTATTAAAATACCATATGCTTAACACACTTTCAAGACAAATAAAATATACATCTAGAATTCTCTGGAAACAGCCTGTGAAGTGTTCTTCATTCTGAATAGCTTTTGTTTACGAGATACAAAAATCTTACTAAATAAAAAATGTAGATCTCGTCAAATGACACAACTTATGCAAAATAAAAACTGCTATAGCACTAATAATTTCCGAGATATTCTTTATCATTCATTTGAATTTTTCAATACTTCTACTTTTTTCAAGTGGTAAGTCGCCATTCAGTTTTTTTGTGTTCATCCTAGGAGCATAGAATTTTAAAGCCATCATGTAGTGATTCACCTTTTAAAATCTATCACTTTAGCCTACTGAATCCTTCTTATACCTACAACGAATGAATATATACAAATGTGTAATGCATGTTTATCTCAATTTACAATAGGTAGTAGAATATAGTTTGTAGAAGAGTGAGTACAGAAAGTCATGTGAAAGGTGCCTGAAGGATGTATAAAGAATATTTTACTGTATATGAAACAAAACTAAAACATAACACATCAGTCGAACAAAACTTTTTTATAACTAAGAACATTATAGCCTATAATATGGAGTATAAATGTTTAAGAGGTTCAGGTTTAGGAATATTATAGGCTACAGTTAGAAAACAGTTTTTAATATCAAATAATTATTTGTCTTTAAGTGGGTTGCAGGTGCTCACTTAAACTCCGGACCTGCCTTATAAATTCCAAGCTCCCCTTTGAGCAAAAAATATTACCTACTTCCACAGTTTTATTGCAACCAGTCTTTTTTCCCCTGATAAAGGGTTTTCAGTTTACCTTGTTTCTCTGGTTTCCTGCAAATTGTTAAGGTTATCATACACTTAGCCTCTTTTGCCAAGATGCTTACATCTTTTGTTTCTGGATTTTAAAATACGAATCAAAGTTTACTTCATATACTGGGTGAATAACTTTAAACTAACACCATAAATAGTTTAAAAATGACAGTTGCCACTGAGTTGCGGTTTCACAGAACTGGGTTTTGAGCAACGGCTCATAAATGCAAGAACTCTTAGTATTATCAGCAGAGCCAAGTTCTTTTGTTATTAACAGTAAATGTGAAAAATGTTTTACAACTTCAACTAGAAGTATCTATGTGTTTCACAATAAATGTAGGCAATTTAAACCAGTAATTTGTTTGTGAATTTTCACAAGTTTCTCATTTTCTCATGAAAGTGCAATAAACACAAAATTTGACATATACAGGGTTGTTAATACAACTAGTAGTCGGCAGGGCATGGTAGGTTATGCAAGAAAGAGACCAAATTATTAAATGTAAAATGTTTATTGAGCGCATTACTTAAAAAAACACAAACAACAATAACAATATAACACTTATAAGCAATATTGAAAATGTTCTCTCTCAGCATCAATACATCAATGACATCTGCATATGAATTCCTGTCCACTACCATTAGCTCCCGAGGACTAATTGCAGCAATTTGTTGTGTGTTATTTGCTTTTAGATCCTCAATTGTATGGGGATTATTCTGATATACCTTGTTCTTTTATTTTCCTCATAAATAAAACTCAGTCATTTTTTCCGCAGGACTCAACTACTGCACACACTGCTTATGAAACACTTGATTTGGTTGCTGAGATTTTTGAAGACAGAATTATCAGTGCTGGGATGTGGCCCGCTCATATCCCTGATCTGATGCCTTGTGCTTTTTATTTATGGGGAAACTTAATGAACAAGTTGTATAATAATAATCCCCATACAATTGAGGATCTAATAGCAAATATCACCCAACAAATTGCTGCAATTACGCCTCAGGAGCAAATGGAAGTGAACAGGAATTTCATATGCAGATGTCATTGATGCATTGCTGCTGAGGGACATTTTCAACATTGCTTATAACACAGATTAGTGTTTTGTTGTTGTTTGTTTTTCAGTAATGTGTTTCAGCAGAGATGATAAGTGGTGGTTAGAAGGGAGCGAAATTGAAGTTATAAACAAATTTGATTACTTGGGGTAAGGTTAAATAGCAATGGTAAGTGGACAGAGCAAAGAATAAATGCAATAGATAAGGATAAGTTAGCTATCAACAGAACGTGTTTGAAGAAAATACCAAATAAGAGAGTAAACTGCCTTGAGAGAATATATGTGGCCACAGTGGAATCAAGAATGCTGCAAGGGATAGAAATTTGGGGGACAGAAAAAGGGTGGGAATGCACAGATCAGATTCACAGAACCTTTTGTACAATGATATTGGGGTTACCGAGAGCAGCTCCAAACGGGGTAGCCCTAGTTGAATTAGCAAGAGTTGGCAGGAAAGATTAGTGATAAAATATATAATGAAATATTGGAGTAGGATCTAAGCACTGGAGGAAGGAAGTATTGTCAAAGACTGTTTAAAGGCACAAGAAAAAGCAAAAAGGGAAAGAAGCTGGTTATTCCGATTTAGAGATACTGAGGGAAACTGGAATGGGCAAGTTAATTTGCAGACAAGTGGACCAAGTTTGTGGAATAAGGTGAAATTTAGAGTAGACGACATACAGAAACAGGAAATATATGGTAGTTTAAGGGATAAGAGTACTCTGATATACTATAGGAGTTTTAAGAAATATTGGGGAAGGAAAAAATACATTGATGTTTGTGATAAAATGGAAAGGGAGGGCCTGGCATGAGCAAGAGCAGGAACAATGTTGTTGAGGGGTTTAAAAGCAGACAAACATTTGTGCCCACTTTGTGGTAATGCAGATAAAAATTTGCATTGTATAACGGAATGTACAGAAACCAAGGTCTGGAGGGAGGAAATATGGAATAGAAAATGGGATAAATTACAGATAGAGATACTGTCCTTAAAACTTTTTGGAAACAACAGAAAAGAATTTCTAAAACAACTAGGCAAATATGTATACAGGAAAGGTAAGAGAGAAATGATGGAGGAAAGTCATTAAAGAAAGAGGATTTTAATAACTGATTTTAATAACAAGAGAATTTACCATAGCTTGCAGTAAATACTTAAGAAAGTTCATGAGAAATGATAGAGAATTGTCAGTTAGTGAAAGAAGGATAAAATTAAGTTAGGGAGGGAATGGGATTAGTTATTTTGATTAGTTAAACAGGATTCTATACACCAACATTCAGGGTGTTAGTGTGTATAAGGTCCAAAGGAACAAACAACTCTTAAGGATAGAAATTAGATGAAGGTGTCTAATGAAAAAGTTTATTGTATAAATGTAACCAGATATTGTATGTGATTAATGACAATAAATTTAAAAAAAAAATTAATTTCATTCATTCATTCATTCATTCATTCACTCAGTAATATGTTCACTAAACATTTAACATCCAATGATTTGGTGTGTGTTTCTCGCATAGCCTACTGCACTCTGCCAGCCATTCACTGGCCACGAGTTGTATTAACCCTGTATAAAGCATATTGACATATTACATAACTTACATGTAATAAAGGTAATAAAAGCGTTCCATTTTGTTTTTGAACCATCAAAAATTAATTGCAAAATTTGATATCAAACTCAGTTTGGTAAAGATTATGTTTAAGCATCTACCTGAATTTCAAAGTGAAAGTAATGTGTATATTGAATTCTGCAACTATGTCATAAATTTGTATCAGGATAATAATGCAACTGATGTAGTGCATGCTCTGTTGACATTTAAAGCTTATAGATTTTATGAGATACCTGTTCCTAGTCTTATGACTGCCATCAGATGCTGACAGTGAAAGATTCTTTTTGCACTATAATTTAATAGTTACTGAGAAGATCTTCAATGGCTTGAAAACATAATTTGTTGTATGTTGCAATTTGGTATCGTGGAATAAACAAGTTGGCTAAATAATATTTAATTTAATATTACCAAACAATATCCTTTCAAAATAACTTGCATCTCTGATAAATCTTACACAAACTACTGGTGGTGGTAATAATTCAAGTTTGCGGATAATACAATAGTTTTCTATTGTGAAGACAAGTTAATCTTTTTTGTCCAAATGAATTTCAAAGTTGGTTATCATATGAACCACGCAAACGTTTTGTTTTTATTTTTGTTATGAAACTATCGCAAAATTTTGTTGTAAAAATTAAATTAAATTGAGTTTTATTTATGGACGCTCTTTAATTGCTGTGGTCCTTAGCATCTCATTCTATATTGGGCATGAAAGAGCGGTAATTTTGCTCAGAGGCATCATTATCAGGCTTGAGGTTCTTTTACATGCCGCAAATCTATTACACGGGACCACTGGCTTTACTTCCCTTCCGAAGAAAGCCATGCTAAGGATTTTTATGCCCGAAAAAATCCATCGCCCTCCACCACCTCGGGAACTGGAGGCTAGTATGGTAACCACTACACCATGGAACACACAAAATTTTGTATATTATTAACATGAAACTGTGAAAATTTAAAAACGAAACATGAATTCTTTAAAAACTTATCACCAATAACACCTGCCCCTGATTATCAGAAATAATATTTTAAGTATATAATTATGTCCTTTTTTTAAATGCAACTATATAAATTGATTTCAAGGAAATAAAAATAAGATAAGATTAAAAAGTGAATGGCATTTTTTTTTAAACGTTCTATCCAAATAGTTAATTAGGTATTGTCATATGAACTTTTTAAATACCCATGCACCTTATTTATCTAGGCCAGGTGGTACTGGAGGTAATCTGGATTAATGAAAATCTGGAAATATGGATACATTGTATTAAATGAACACAAACTATTAATCTATATAAACATTTATTTTGGCACTAAGAATAAGAAAAAAGCATTTTGGCACTTAAATAATTCTGTATTTACTTTTATTTTCTGGAATAATGTGCAAGTTTCTTTTGTTTCAAATTTGTGTTGTGTTTGAGAAGCAGAAAAGCAAAGTAAGCAAAAAAGTAAGTCTGGGTAAACTAGAAACTGGATTGATGAGGGCCGGATAAATGAAGTTGTTGTGTAGAGAGTTATATGCTTTTTATTTTCTCCACTGCTTATCTATAGTATACATTGCACTCTATAGGAGTTGCACTCTATGCTATATGCATTCCACCCAAAAATTTGGTATGGAGATTTCACTGGAAATATAAGTTTAAAAAATGAATAAAAAAAAGCACTTTTAAAAAATATAGCAAAGCATGTGCATGCACATGTCGCTCTCAAAATGCATAGACCATTTTTGCACCCAGCACATTAGTGAACTTGCTTTTTAAAATCAGCATAAAGTCAGGTATGATTACTTACATTTGCACAATATTAGTTATAATGAATACGTGCAAGCAGCACAATATTTTCAGTTTTGGAGCAATTTTTAAATGAACATGAACGGTTAAAGCACTGAAACTTCTTGATATTCATCCTGGAAGTTGAAGGAAAGTCCTGAATAAAAATCTCAGTTAGACAGCTTGAAATTGAACGCAGGTCCACAATGAGAAAGATATTGTTACCCCTACATACCAGGGATTCTATTTACACGCACGCACTCTCTCTATGCTAAAAATGCGTTTTTTGGGTTCAGGCGTCCTCAAAACATTATTTCAGCGAAATCTCTACATCTAATTTTTGGGTGGAAATCAATACTTCCCCTATTTACTATATAGACCTTTCTTTTTAAAAAAAAAAAAATGCATTGCTTTGGATTCAAGGGACCTCAAAACATGTATTTCTGGTGAAATCTTGGTATCAAATTTTTGGGTGGAATGCAATACCTACTAACTATGTACATGGTGGAGAAAGTAAAATATAGGTGTGTGTATGTGTGCAAGTTCCCCCCTCCCTATTTTCTAAAATTAGACGGGAAATGCACTGATGATAATGGATGGACGCCTGTCAACAAGTCTTCTGGAGGAGGGATTCTTGTATGCACACATTTATCCAAGGCATAACAAATACTATTTGGCTGGTCACTCCATTTTTACTTTCTCTACTACGTATAGTAAGTAGGGGAAGTATTGTATTCCACCCAAAAATTCGATACCGAGATTTCACCGGAAATATATGTTTTGAGGCCCCCTGAATCCAAAAAAAGCATTTTTGAAAACATGTCGGTGTGTGTGTGTGTGTCTGTCTGTCTGTGAACAGCATAACTCAGAAATGAACAGTCGGATAAACACCAAACTTGGTATTTAGGTTCAGTATCTTCCAGAAATGCGACACAAAGGTTTTCAAGAAAATCCCCCACCCCAGATTACCCTTTACATAGAAAATTTTTTGAAAATTTTAATTTTCTCAAAAATGGCTCTAACGATTTTGATTAACGTATCATATGTTTAAGACATTTTTATGGCAAATAAAATGTATATCTTGAGTTTTTTGGGAATGTCTCCAAAAGTATTCTTCATTGTGAATGACTTTTGCATAACTGGTAAACCATAAGAGATCAGACAAAATTTTACTACACAAAAAATGTAGATCGCATTAAAATACACAATTTATGTCATATACATTTCTTTTGTTGAGTGAACCATTTTCGAGATATTGCTTGTTATTCCCTTAAATTTTTCAATACTTATACTTTTTCCCAAATGGGAATTCGTTATTCATTTTTTTTGTCCTGGTAATGCAAAGAGAATGGAATACACCACATAGCAACCAGCTCTTAAAATATTTGACTATCGCTTAAAGCCTACCAATTCCCCTTGCATCTACAAGAAAATTAGCAATAAGATTAACATCTCGATATCTCGATTAACATGAAGCATATGGAGAATAAGCGTTTGTAAAAATAGTTTGTACAAGAGTAGAGAAAGTCATGTGAGTGTAACACATCAGTTTTTTTGTGTTACATTTCAGGCAAATTTTATTTAACACAACTGACATGTATGCTACTTTGATTGGTATAATGAATATCTGAACTATAATGAAAAGCTGACCTGTTTTGCAAGTGGAATCCTGTTCTATGCCATGAAAACAGCACCACTGCACATCTCATTTATGAAATATTTGCAGTGGTAATTAAAGATCTTCACTTATCATATTGAATAATTGTATATTATTTCTGCAGACATAATTTAAGGATTTCAGTAGGCATACTGAGGTGATTATTGGCTAATGCTATTGCAAATGTAAATGTATGAGAAAGAGGGTGCAAGATGTTTATGATCTTATTAATAGCCAGTTTGAGGCTTCTTTTACAGGTAGTCTGTGAGCAAGGTATATAGAGTAAATGTTAAACACCCTGTAAAGAAAAATCTGCTACATGCATTACATTATTTTGGAGAGACTCGAACAAGAATTACTGACAGATTAAATGCAACATATTAAAACTAACTTTTGTACAAAACCAATGTTTTTAAATCCAGTTGCATATTTTAATTTGTGCTTGATATGATTAATGAATACGACATTCTTCAGTACATAATAGGATATTATTTAATTTTAAGCTTATATTGGTTTACAAGAACAGCTAATACTATAGAGCAATGTTTCTTGGCCGGCCTGGATCGCATGTATGCATGCTAATATTACAGTGGGGGTTTTCCACTCTAAAAATTTTGTGTTGCACTCTCATGAGTAATAGTAACATGCACTATGAGTGCTAACCTTGTTATAAGTGGTGTCCATCTGCATTGAGATATTCCTGGCATTCCTTACACTATACTCCCGCCGCTGTAACGTTGCACTTGACAACTAGCGTTTAAGTTGGTACACTCGCAAAAAAGAGATGAAAAGCTTTAGCCGTTTGACTTCCTAAAGCCAATCACAAGGCAGCATTCTGGATGTCGATGACAAAACGGAACCGGAGCTAGAATCGGCTCTGTTGCCAGATGTAACTATTCCCCACCACGTGCTTCAGTTTGTGAATCTCTAGCACGAGCGTTGAGTTGTTCTTTGCAAGCTACATATTGTTATTTATATTTATGGTTATTGTTTCATAGCTTTGTTATTGTTTGTTTATACATATATATATACTTCATTCATATTATTTATTTAAACAAAACTTAAGTGCGACAGTGTCTGAAAAACGATGCCAATCGCCGAGTGATGATTCACGAAGTGAAATCCTTTGCGCCGAGGTGTGCCACTTAATAGTCAGGCATTGGAACTATTAAGGAGAACCCAGGAATTCTTTGAACAGGAAAAGGAGTACGTGAAGCTTCATGGCAATCCCTCTATTCCTGCTGATAAAGCCGTACTACGAACTGCAGCAGCTCTTGGACTAAGCACGAGAAATGTTATTCACAAGGGAGTGAAACTCCAAGAGAAAGAGGACAAAATTCCTGAACCATCTGGAACGAAACAGGTATTTCTATCAACTCCAGGGAGGAAAAGAAAGCAGCCTCGTCCAATCACAAATCTTGATGCTTTCCAATTAGACGCCATACGTAGACACACTTATGCCTTTTATCATAGAAAGGAGTATCCGACCATACCAAAACTTCTTATATCGCTTATTTTCAATTAACAATAATAATACGAAATAGCTATTATTCATTGACATTCTCTACTTAAGTACACTTTTGTATCCGGCTTAGAACGATAGAAAGGAGAACAATCAGCTGTTGTTTACTAGCCACTCTGGCAACATCGCAACCACAATGTAGCCAACCTTACGCGAAGCCACACTAACTGTCAAGTGCAAAGATACAGCAGCGGGGGTATAGTCTGCATGATATCGGATGACTGAAAACTAATAAGTGATTCTGACTCACTTTTTTATGCTAATTTCAGAACTGTGTTTAGTTTTTTTTCTATCACGTACAGTTTTTTTCAGAATTTCACTTCAAAAATATAGAGATATAAAGTTATTGCTTCTGCCACTACACATAAAATTGGGCTTGATGAAGCAATTTGTAAGGGCTCTACCGCAGGATGGACCCTGCTTCAAGTACCTTTCCAAGAAATTTCCCTTCATTACACAAGACAAATTAAAGGCTGGAATTTTTGTTGGTCCTCAAATAAATAAATTGATGAAGGATGAAGATTTTGAGAAGACAATGAATGAGAGAGAAATAGAAGCATGGACCGCCTTCCGATCAGTTACTGAAAACTTCTTAGGCAATAACAAAGATCGTAATTACAAGGCCATTGTCGAAACAATGTTGGAAAATTTCAAGAAGATGGGTTGTAACATGAGTGTAAAGGTGCATTTTCTGCATTCACATATCGATTACTTTCCAGAAAAGTTGAGACATTATAGTGAAGAGCAGGGTGAGCGTTTTCACCAAGATATTAAGGAAATGGAGAGGAGGTACCAGGGGAGATGGAATGAAACTATGATGGCCGACTACTGTTGGATGTTGAGGAGGGACAGTCATCTTCAAGGATCTGCAAGGAAGTCAAAGAAGAGAAAGTTTGAAAAAAATTAAATGCAACACTTTGGCTTCTTGTTTTGTTAAAATGCAGTCATGAAATAAGTTAGGGGAGTTCTTGAGAGTATTCTTAAAATGTTTCTTGAATAAACCTTTTCCTTGTGTGAAATGATATTTGAATACTTTTCTTAGCTCATTAGTAAAATTGTCAAAACATTACTTATTTTGTGTAAAAACCTGATGTGATAGAAAAAAACGGAAGTTATTTCTGGAATCAGCATGCACCAGTTTCATCAATTTTTTCCTTCATTAAAACATGTCTTTTTTTCACTTCTCAGGTTTAGTGATTCCATTATCCTAAACTTACTAACCAGACATCTGCAGTATCTCTATTTGGAACTGGAATAACAGCAAATATCTCCAAAGTGTCTACACACCTGTCTGCATGATTCAGCTTTTATGTATATATCGTACATAAAATTTTTTTGTTAAAGTGTTGGGTTTTTCACTAGGAATTTCAATGGACTAATAAGACAAGAACAAAAACAATAATAAGAATTATCTATAATAATTCATTACACAACACAGATATTTGAATAAGCTTTCACTTTCAAGATAAACAATGAACAAATTGTACTCTTTAGAGCATAAACAGAAGGCTGCAACTGGTAGTTGACACTCACAGCTGATAATGCATAGCCTTAAGTGGGTCATTCACTACTAGTGAATGTGGGAACATACCAAGCTCACTAGGTGAAAGCAAATCACACATACATGCGATCGTGGTGGGCCACAAAACAAACACCCGGTATAAAAATGAGACCCAAGAGGACGAGGTAGTAGAAATAATGTCGCAGGTTACTTCTATTATAAGTTTATAACATACCTTTTTGGTTTTCCTCAATCTTTTCTTCATCAGTAACCCATCCCATACTTCTTTCAATAGCCATCTTCCAACGGGAGTGCCTCATATCTCGTTCTGTGAATAAGAGCAATGACTTAATTATTTGCATAGAATAGAATCTTTATTGTCACATAACGCTTTGAGACGGTAATTTGTATCACAAATTACTCAGATGTAAATAAGGATTGTAATATGAATATGTATTTTTATGTGACATTGATTTCAGAGGTTTATTAATTGTAAATATTATTGGTAAATAATAATATACGGCTCTACTGAAACTGTTAACAATAACACAATACTGCAGCAAAGGAATGAGTTGTTTATCGTTACCGGGAACCGGGAAGTTACGTAATGTTTCGCGCCTTTCCGTTTAGAAGCTTCTAGAACATTCCCTAAAAGTAATATGTATTCGTGGTTTTCATTGGATATTCAAATAGACGCTAATGTTGGCGCGTTTTATTAGCCAATAGCATTTCATTTATAATCTTTAGGTGTATCTTGAGGCAAGCCTATAAATAAGCCAGGGCGAGGTAGCGGGTCCCCCAGTGTTCAACAAGATTCTCAACACATAACACGTCAGCCCGCAGTTCAACAAGATTCTTAGTACACTACACGTCGACCCCCAGTTCAACGGAATTCTCAGTACACTATACATCGCCAGTCAGTCCTTCATTTCGTCAAGTTACGCGCAGCAGAAGTACGAGAAATCTTATAAAGTATTATACAGTTAAATACACAAAGTTGAAGTACGTGAGTTAAAAGTGATAAGAAGTTATTACAAACAGTTTCAGTATGGCGAGTATCAAGATAAATATGTGAAAGTGTTCGTGAACGTGTTCTGCAATAAAAATTATAAAACCAATTTCTTCGTCAATATCATTTATAGACAAAAGATTCCTTTCCGCTTCACACCCTGCAAGAGATACAAGTTCTACCAAGAAAAGATGATAGCTAGCCGGTGGACATTTAAAACTGATACAAATTGCTACGCCAGATGGAGTTAAACGAACCAAATAAGGAGTGACGTCACACAAGATGGCAACGCGTTAAGTAAAGCAGCACAACATATGATATACAAGTTCTCATTTCTTACACTATAAATATTACGTAAGAAACATTTTCCGTCGCATAATTGGCTCCACAACGTGGGGCTCGACAACAAAAAGACATTACGTAAAGCAAGTTCTCTCGCAATTATGCGTGAAGTAAACACACATGCATAAACATCACAAGCATCAACATTATTTGTAATACCGTCGCAAATTACAGTGTGAGCCCAAGTTCATAAGCTGGTGACTCCTCAAAAGTTACTTAAAAATTAAGTTGAAAATTGTTGAAATATGTTAATATTTCTAAAAAATAAAAAAAGTAGCTTAATTTTAATATGTACAAGTTTAACGAATTGTATACATGCTATTATTTGTACAATATATTGGAACTTACAAATAAGTATTCTAGTCTATTGCTGATATTGTGTCATCCATAAATTCTTGAATGAAATACATTTTATGTAGTAACATTTCTTTAACTCTTTTTTGTGAACAATTTTAGGGTCTTTATATCTTTAATTGGTTGTGGCAATTTGTTGTATACTTTTATGCCCATGTAGTACAGGGTTTTTTTCATAGTGTGTTAGTCTGTGCATAGAAAATTTGATACTAGTTTCTCTCCTGGTATTGTAGTGATGTCGGTTTTGTTCTTCCATGAAATTGTCATAATTTGTTATGAAATAGAGATAAGCTGAAGGCATAGTTAAGATTTTTAAATAATGGTTTGCACGAGTCTCTGAAGTCAGCTTGTAACATAATGCATATTATTTTTTTCTGAATTTTGAAAACTGTTTCCCATCCAGGTGCATTTCCCCAAAATATTATACCGTAGGTTAAGATTGATTGGAAGTAACTATAATAGACTGCTTTTTTTGTTTCTATATTCATTATATGTGTCAAGACACACATTAAAACAGGCCGAGTTCATTTTCTTAGTTACGTATTTGATATGAATGTTCAATTTTCATCTATGTGTATTCCTAATATTTTGCTGCAGCTTTTAGTCATTCATTTACCAACTTATGTCCTGAATTTACATTAAACAGTAGTTTTAAATTATAGAATACTAGTTACTTTCTCTACTACGTATAGTAAGTAGGGAAAGTATTGCATTCCACCAAAAAATTTGATACCGAAATTTCACTGGAAATACATGTTTTGAGACTCCCTGAATCCAAAAAAAGCATTTTTGGAAACATGTCCGTGTGTGTGTGTCTGTCTGTGAACAGCATAACTCAGAAACGAACAGTTGGATAAACACCAAACTTGGTATTTAGGTTCAGTATCTTCCAGAGATGCGACACAAAGGTGTTCAAGAAAATCCCCCACCCCAGATTACCCTTTACATGGAACATTTTTCGAAAATTTTAATTTTCTCAAAAACGGCTCTAACGATTTTGATTAAAATATCATATGTTTAAGATATTTTCATGACAAATGAAATGTATATCTTGAATTTTCTGGGAATGTCTCCAAAAGTATTCTTCATTGTGAACGACTTTTGCATAACTGGTAAACCATAAGAGATAGACAAAATTTTACTACACAAAAAATGTAGATCGCATTAAAATACACAATTTATGCCTATACATTCTTTTTTGTTGAGAACCATTTTCGAGATATTGCTTGTTATTCCCTTAAATTTTCCAATACTTATACTTTTTCTCAAATTTGTTATTCATTTTTTTTTGTCCTGGTAATGCAAAGAGAATGGAATACTCCACATAGTAACCAGCTCTTAAAATATTTGACTATAACTTAAAGCCTACCAATTCCCCTTGCATCTACAAGAAAATTAGCAATAAGATTAACATCTGGATATCTCGATTAACATGAAGCATATGGGGAATAAACATTTGTAAAAAAAGTGTAAATAGTACATATTCAAAGAATGAAAATCTTCATGTGACGATGTCGGCAAACAACAGCTAGAACGGGACGCGGAGACGATAGCATCACTACACATGGTGATAAATCTACTAAATAGGGATCTGCTAAAAGCACAAAGTGAAATACAAGCATTGAAGATAGAAAATGAGGAACTAAGGAATAAAAAACTTGGAAATAATAGTGATTATGCCACTGTTACAGGCGTGGTGCATCGTGATTTGAAAAATCACAAGACCATGTGGTGAAAACTACAAGTCTAAACAGGTCTGAAATTTTGGAAAATACGCTTTTACACAGAAAAGAAAAGATAGAGACAAGAAATCGCTTCTCAGTATTATCCCTTGATGACAGAGATGCTGAAATTTGTGGCTCGCAAATGAAGAAAAGTGTAAAAGAAAACTTTGGAGCACACAGTAGTTCATCCAGACGGAAGCCAGAAATTGCAATTTTTGAAGACAGCCATGCTAGGGGTATTGCTGCTGAAGTAAAAACAATCACGACAAATATCAGGTAATTGGTTACGTGAAGCCTAATGTAAAATGTCGGTATGTTACCTCGAGTGAGTGCTTGAAATATGAATGTGACCCTAGTGAAACGAAAGTGATAATAGCAGGTGCAAATGATGTATATTACAATGAGTCAGTGAATGTTGCTGGTGAAATATACAAAGTGATGGAAAATCAAAAAACTTTGATGTTATGTTGTGAACATACCTAGATGACATGACTTATCATATGACTCATGTGTTAATATAGCTATAAGGAAAACCAACAGGAAACTCAAGCTATTGTGTTCCAGTTATCCAAATGTAACTCTTATTGATGTTGGCAACCTAAATAGGGAGTATCACACCAAACATGGACTACATTTAAACCACAAAGGTAAACAACAAATTGCATTAGAAATCGTACAAATGGTACAAAGCATCTTAAATAAAAAAAGAAATTGTGTAACTATGAATGCCGTAGGTGAGAACATAGGTACTCTGAACTGACTAGTAAGTTGTGAAATTGCAGATAAAGTGATAGAAAAAAAAGGATAGGAATAGTACAACTTTTAGAATATTACATAAAAACACACAATACATAGCTAGCAAGATAAATACTAGAGGTTTTGCTCAATGAAGTAAATCCTCACTTAGCTATTTTTACAGAACATGGACAAAACTATGAGCAATCACAATTAGCCCAATTTCCAAATTATAAGCAAGTTGATATGTTCTGTCGAGAAGAACAAGAAGCGGAGGAGTAGTTATGTTTGTAAAAAAAGAAATAGTATTCACTAAAATAAAAACCCTGAATAAACTTTGTAAAGAAATGACATTTGAAATAATAGGTTCACAGTTTCACATAGATAACTCTAAAATAATGATTTTTGGTATATATAGATCACCAAACCCAAACCTAGTAGATTTCTTCTTTCATTTAGAAGAATTTCTAATGACAATTCTCAAACAAGACCTTAAAATTATAATCATGGGCGATCTCAATGTAGAAAGCATAAACAAAGATCTCATAGACATACTAGATAGTTTTAATCTTATAGATATTCTGATAGGCCCTACACGAATCACAAAACAATCAAGTAGAGCAATTGACCATATAATAACAAACCTAGAACAGTGCAAATTCACTACAATAAATAATGATTTCCACATTTCAGATCATACTACTCAAATTATTGATATACATAACTGTCATGTTGAAACTATGCAATCCCAATATAAGTATGTTAGATGTACTAGTGCCTCAGAATTGCTTAAGCTTAAGGAAAGACTAGAACTGGAAAAGTGGCATGAGGTATATTTGGAAACATCCACAAATGAAAAATGGAAATCATTCTTTAATATACTTGGGAATCATTTTGATGAAGTGTGTCCTAAAGTTAAAAAGCGTGGAAATACTTTAACTATCCAAAAGATAAAACTTCCTCTGGAAGTAATTGCTATTTGTGAAAAAAATGAAAGATAACTATGAATTTCTAAAACCCACTAAGTTGGAGATTTACAAGTCCCTCTATGTAAAGTACAAAAGGCAATACAACCTGGCATTAAAAAACTTAGCAAAATAACAGAAGGAGAATAGAAAATGCATGTAACATTACTAAAGAATTCTGAAAAATGTTGAATGAAAAGAGATGGTTAGTTTGGAGTAATACTCAAAAAAAAACGTTTTTCTGAGGACCATATCTGTTGTTTGAAGACTCTGATCCAATATTATTTTGTAAATACTAGATTATGCAAATGAGAGGCATTTGATTATACTCGATCATGGAAATATTTACAAGAACCTACCTCAGCATGAAAACAGTCCTAGCCTTAAAACTAATTGGAGTGCATAGCTAGCTGTCGAAGAGAGAGGATGTATCAGTAGTCAGCTCCTGAAGCGAAGGAAAAAGGAATAAGAGAAAATGGGAGTAAGCATTGAAGTATACAGGGGAATAATTGGAGCTTTCAATAATACAAAGTGAAGCAAGAATAAAATGAAACAAGGCTTAAAAGAGATGGTAAACATATTTCTTCCACTTCGTGTAATAGCCACTTTATCGATAATTGGCAGTCAAAATTAACGCCAGACCTAATGGGAATCAGGCTGTCATAAAGGAAATTTTTGGATAGAATAAAGAAAATGGATGAGAAAATTGGTACTAAATTGAATGGAGTGGAGAAAGAACTAGTGGAAATTAAGGAAGAAATACGAAATGAGGTGCAAGATATGAGAGAAGAGGTACAGAACGTTAAAAGGAGAGTATAGTTTCTGGAAGAGAGATGTAGAAGATTCAACCTAGTCATTGCTGGAGTGAAGGAAAGGAGGGGTGTATGGCCTGCACAAGAGGTCAAGGAAATTTTGGAATGAAGACTGGAAATGGCATTGACAGGTTGGGACATTGCCGAAACCTTCAGAGTGGAAAAGCAAAGAGGAACAAGATTTATAGTGGTGCGATTTACACCTGTGCAGTTTGTGTATGAAGTGTTGAAGACGAAGTTGTTAAAAGGAACAAAATCTGATAATTCGTACTTTGTTACTCTTTGGTGTCTCTGAAGCCACTCTAGTCCGATATACAGTAGAATCTCGTTAGTACGTTTTTGCAGGGACCTAAGGATTTGGACATCATAGGCGGGAAAACGTGTTAACGAAAATGCAAAATCTGCAATTTAAGAACATAGGTAATAAAAATCTAATAATTACTACGTCTCCATGGGCAATTTAAATCAATTTTGAGTACAATTTCATACTGAATACGATCCATGTTAAATTCAATATGTTTAAATGGATTTGGATAGACAAAGCCTGAGAATAAATAATTCAAGCTTTTATTTTGGTCAACTTGGATTTTTTAGGTTATGAATGTTTTTGAGAAAATAAATTGCGAATTATGGAAGCGGCAATAGTGGTTTTGCTGTGTGTTTTATTACACACGTGATAACAATTTCTGCTAAAAAAGAAAAAATTATGAGCGTGCATCGTATTACGAGTACAACAGACGATATTATCTTTGATGTATACAAGACGATTTGAATACGGAGGTGTTTCCATGCAACAAATTTCGTTCCGGTCCTCTTCTGATCCTATTTTCCAAGAGAAAAGTTTTGTTTTAGTATTTTTCCCTTCTTTAAAAGCAGTTTCAATCAATTCAGGTTTGCTAACAATCGTGTTTAAGGTTGACGGAGGAATGTTTAACTTCCGCACAATATCGACATGTTTTATATTTGGATTGTGATTACATCAAAGATTTTCAGTTTTTCACTGTTGGTTATTTACCTACTACACTTTCTTTTTTTCATTGTAAATGAAAAGTTAAAATACAATCTACGGTTGTTTGGTCATCACTCAACAATAGAAACTATCGTTAGCATTTACCGCATTTACCACGCCAAGGTAAAGCATTCTCTATCCCGCCCACAGAAATCGTGTCACACAAATATTTAAATGCATGTATGTGATTGGCTGCCGATATCCACCCCGTGACCAAGGATTGACCAAAGTAGCAAATGAGGACGTCAAACTATGAACGTGTTAAACGCCTACTCCCACTGTACCGATCAAGGATTGGCCAAAACAGCGAATGAGGACGTCAAAATTCAAACGTAGTAAGCGGGACCGGGAAAACACACTAAGCAAACATTATTTATTATATTTGGTGATTTGGTACTGGGACTTTTATAATTCAACGTAATACACGGGAAAACGTGTTAATGAGGAACGTGCTAACGAGATTCCACTGTATTTTATACCACTTCACACGTACCAAAATATTCAATTTAAAAAGTTACTTACAAAAGATTCGGATTGTAAAATTTAGACAAGTCCAAAAAAGCGTGGACATTAATGCTTCCCTAGACCCAAAGCTAATGGTCTTTCCTCTTTCCACGACTCTCATTGAAACTTGACTCCTCTCTCTTTTTAGTACTTGTCTCTCGTTCAAGGTAGCCTGCAGAGAAGACGTGACGTGACATCATGTCACGTTAACTCTTCCACACCCAGCACGATCAATACATGCTGAGAGCATGCCATCTGTTGAATCTTAAGTATCCGACGTAAACACAAGCAATGTATACTAGGCTGCGTCGTTTCTACCAGGGACAGAGGAAGTTTATCTTTAGCCAGTAATACTATTGTTGACTTTTTTACACTTTGGCCAGACACAATGAAACTACTATGAGAGAGAGCCATCCTGGCTCACATCAACAGAGTTAAAGCTATCATTAAGGGGACTGTCTGCTACTTACCTACCTTACATTCTTCACTCTCTTAATCTTGTAGGTGTTCATGATCCCATACCAGAGGTTTCATACTGTTTGTAATATTTTTAAATTGTGCAAATCAGTTGTGTAATTTTTTTGTGCCGGTCCTGGGACAAGGCGTATACTTATTCAGAAAACAGGAAAATAACTTCACAAACTTTCAGAAGCTTGGAGCTCAAGAGTAGATGCTGTGAAACCTTTAGCTGAAAGATTGCCACAGATAATATCAGCTCTTGATTGTGTTAAGACAAACTGTAACCTAACCAAATAAGGTTTGTTTGATTATTTCACTAAATTTAAGAATATTGTTCTCCCAATTTGCGCAGATAGCCTTGAAAAGTTCAATTTTGTGTTATTTTACAAAGCCAGGATATAATTTACTGCAGGAAAAGCAAAATATAAACTTATACGACATGCAGACACTGAATGCTTCTTGGTCCACTTTCCTTGAAAAAGCTAAATGAATTGCAGCTGAATTACAAACTGGTGCAGAATTTGAGGAACATAAAAGAAAAAAGGAAAAGAAGTGTATTCTGATGAAGATGGATACCATAGTATAGTGGAGAATGATGGTGATGATGATGAACATTTCAAGAACAAAATTGTAATAGTCTCGCTGAAATATTACATGCCAATTAAATGTTTATTTTAATGAAGTTCAAGATATGCACCAAACCTTTGACCTGACTCTTGACATGACAAGAGAAATATCAGAAGGTGATTTGGATAGTTTCACCAGGAATCTCACTTCAAAAGGTCTGAGCAACAAACTGAAAGATGAACTAAAACGCTTCTAGTATATTTTTAAGGTGACGTTTCCAAAACTTGTCAATAAGCCTGGAAACCGAAGATTTCCACTTGCTCTCTTGAATTTCATTTATAAATTCAAGCTTCAATCAGTATTTCTAGAACTGTGTATTTCTCCAAGATTATTTTGTATGCTGCTTCTGGTGAGTGAAGTTTTAGTGAACTGTCTCTCATAAAGAACCATTTTGGATACACTTTGGGGGAAAAGAAACTGAATCATTTATCTATCTTGTCAATAGAACATCCATTAGCATTAGACTTAAACTTCTCAGATGTTATAGATGATTTTGTGACTGCCTGCCAAAGTTAGAAATTTAAAGATGCTATAATGCTAACAACATGGAAGATATGCTACATCCAAACCTTTCTTTAAAATGGACCATGCAACAAATCTTCAGGATACTCACTTAAGACATCAGTACTTGACATTAATATTAATAAATAATTATTATTCAGAGATATTATTTTTATTTGTTAAAAAAATGCACAAATTACTACACTACATACTACAGTATATCAATACTGTTGTACTTTACTATTTTGTACAATAATTATGTTGGAACAGATGAAGTTGGGATTTTGGAGGGGGGGGGGGTAATTTATCGGGCAGACCTACTGTTGATGGTATTCAGTAGATGTATTCCAACATATATGCTAGACATAACATGCTGTTATATTTTATTTAAAGGTGAGTCGGAATTGTTACACTAACATCACTTAAGTTTACTCACTTAACATGTTTCGGGAAACCGTTGTTCCCATCCTCAGAAGGTTAATTAACCTTCGGGAACAACGGTTTCCCGAAACATGTTAAGTGAGTAAACTTAAGTGATGTTAGTGTAACAATTCCGACTCACCTTTAAATAAATTCAATACACATCACTGTTTCTAGCTTCTTTTCATTACAATATCAATGCTGTTATATGTTTGGAAAATGTAAAATAAACTTACCACTACTTATGAAAGGACTGTAATATAAAACCAGAAGCTGCAAGAGTTACGTGTACAAACCCCTTAGGTTTTCTTATTTGGGTAATCACCAATAAAATATGCATTGAAGTAAACTTTAAGCATCATATACTATTTAATATACAGATTGCTGAAAGCAATAATTACCATCTTCAGTGATTGTAGGAAGAAACGTATCGCTCACAACTGGCTGCATATTTCTTAGGTCCCACACATTGATTCCTTCAGCACTTCCAGCAGCCATGGCTGCTCCCAGTGCCGTTGTCTCTGTCATCAATGGACGTACTGTGTACAAATACAAACAGACACTAATCACAAAATGAGTCTGGCGTCTAAATAAATATTTGTTTAGTTCCACTTATGACAGATTTGCTTTCTTGCAAATGAATGGTGTATGAAGATTAGGTCTGTGACATTGGAGCAAGTAATATTGTTGGTAAGAAATCTACTATCTCTTCTAATAAAACAATTATTTTTCCTGAAACATTTATCACGTGCCTTAAAGTTTAAAAACTAAGGGAATATTCATCAAAATGCATACAGTTTATAATATTGGATATGGTGATAAACTTTATTGTCCATGGGAAAATTACACCAAAGAAAAGGGGGGGGGAATTGACTGGTACAGGTATGTCAGAAATCAAGTTGCTAGGGGACAATAGGGTGTGTTGCCCATTACACCACCACAAATGTTCATGTCCAGCTGATATTTACCTTACACTTCAACTTATATTACAGGTCAATGTGACATGCGATACATTTTACATATGTATTGTTTCAAAAGTATACAGGGACTATGCTTTTGTATTTTTTAATCACCTTGTTATTATGTTTCCGTTCAAAATTATGCATTTGCACATTAAACTTGCATAATTTGCTTCATTAAATTATTAGTACTAAACGATAAAATGACATGAGAGAGAGGGAGGAGAGAGAGAAAGAAGGGAGTCAGTGATTTCCTTAAGATGGATATTTTATGAAGTAATTGAAATTTTATTGCTTACATTTTGAAAAAGTAATTTGCAATTGCAACAGTAAAATATTTCTTCCAATTACTCCTTTTTTTATATGCTACTCCCACAACTGCTGAAGTTCATGGCAATTTATTTATTTTATTTAATCAAGCTAAATTGATATAAGACATGTCAAATTTTTACAACAGATATTCGCAGATACCCACACAAAATTATACACATCGACTTCGTTCGCACGCACGCACGCGCGAGGTGAGTTTTGAATATGTTTAATCTAATGAAAAGCAAAAATTAAGTTATCAGCTTCCCAAGTATTCCAGTACGCTATGGAAACAGTGCTCATGCATATATTTATTTAAATTTTGCTTAAAAGACTTCAAAGATGTAATGTTTGAGTGTGGCAGTTTGTTGTACAGCATTATTCCTTGAAGCTTTCTCGTATAATCTTGTATGGTGAGAAATAATGGACAGTTTGTCCTTATTCTGCATGTAGTGCGAGTGTACAAGCAAATTGGTTTGAAGTTCATGTATCTTTGCCTTAAGATGGAATAACGCCCCATATATGTACATGATGGGAAGGGCAAGACACCCTTTTTTTTTTAATTAGTGGTATACAGCTGCTTGTTCATGATTTGTTCCCCCTAAGTCTTAAAACCCTTTTCTGAATTTTAAATATTTCTTTGGTGAATGATGAATTTCCCCAAAAAATAATGCTATATAAGAGAAGGGAGTAAAGTATGAGTAGTAAAAGCTTTTAAGCACCTTTTGCTTAAGCACATTTTACAGCATTAATTTCAAAACAACACTTGCTAAGTTTTTGGAGAGAGAGAGAGAGAGAGAGAGAGAGAGAGAGAGCAAGAGAGGGGGGGGAGAGGGAGAGATCAAGCTTTCATACTCATTAATGGTTTATCCCCAAGTTTTAGTAGTTGGTTATCCAAAACCTTATTATTCATAAGGAGAAATAGTACTGTCATTGCTTTGTCTTCACTACCATTTATTATCTTCAATCAATATCAACAACTTGCTGAATGAATTTCTAAGATTCTTTGTAGGTTGTTGAAGCAACTACCTTTGAGAAATAAACTTGTATCATAATATACAGGATTATATCAGCATTGGGTGCATAATCAACTAAGTCTTGATGGCTAACCGGCAGAATATCTTACCCGCCATTTTTTTCAGAAATGCATTTTTTATTGTAATGAATACAGAAAACCTAGATGCACATCCTGGCAAAATACTACAAGTGACACGTTAAGTTATACAGAAAACAAGATTTACATTTTATCTTAACTGTTTAAAATATTATTTTAGTGAGCAACAAATCATCTTAACACTTGCCCAATTCCAACTTATTATCGTATTTTGTATTCCCAAGTGCTCATAAGATAAAAATTCTCGCTCTTAAATGAAACTGATGATTGCTAAGATATTTTTTTCGGTTCCTATTCTTTGCAAAGGGAGATAAAATAAATTTTTTACTTTATTTCAATACAGGATTTTGTAATAATTATACATATTATGGTGAATAATAATTACAGTGTAATACTGCTTAAATACAATGGAATTATGAAAAGTGATAAAAGCTTTACAACAATTAATTTGTTTTGTTATGGTCAGCGAGTGTCTCTTACATGATAAGATAAAAATAGCAAGACATATCTTGTCCAGCAAAACATCGTAAGAGCCATATTATTG
This sequence comes from Deroplatys truncata, assembly GCA_030765065.1. Classification (NCBI taxonomy): domain Eukaryota; kingdom Metazoa; phylum Arthropoda; class Insecta; order Mantodea; family Mantidae; genus Deroplatys; species Deroplatys truncata. Next base: position 101,994,299 of record CM060975.1, read on the forward strand.
AAACAGTGCATATTTTATAAGTTATACATGGCGAATCTATTTTCTACTGCTATAAACATTATTATTTCCCAATTTCCAATTCATATTACAGACAAAAGCAGTTTTTGTCTCTCCTGAAAAATTTGTGACTTGGTGGATAAGATGTTTTAACAAATAGCCATTGATATACAGAGAACACCAAATCTGGGACACCAAATCTGACAGCCTCTTCTTTGGAAAGCTTAGCACTTGTACAATATGTATTTCACTATTTGTTTAGAAATATGTCTATTTCATATTTAAGATCAATTTTACTATATTTCATAGTTTCAGTTGAATGAAGTCATAAACTGGGAAATGAGCAAAACAATTTTGTGGATATTATTAATGTAAAATATCTGATGTTGAATTCACATGATTTCTCTACTCACTCCTCTACAAACTATTTTTACAGAAGCTTAAACCTTCTATTTATTTCTCATTAATAAAGATAAACTTTCATTACACATCTACAAATTTTATTGTAGGTAAAAGAATACTGTAGGCTAAATGATATTCAGATTTTTTAAAAAGTGGATGGCTGGTGATGGCTTTGAAATGCCATGTTCCTTGCATTATTACAAGAAAAAATGAATAGTGACTTACCTGAAAAAATCTGATGTGTTACACTCACATGACTTTCTCTACTCTTGTACAAACTATTTTTACAAACGCTTATTCTCCATCTACTTCATGTTAATCGAGATAAACATTTGCAGACTCTATCTTATTGCTAATTTTCTTGTAGATGTAAGGGGAATATATATTTACAAGGGCAATATAGAAATACAGTAGCCTTTAAGCATATATATATATCTTAATAGCTGGTTGCTAGGTGCAGCACCATTCCCTTTGCCACAGATTAATACTCTTTGCATATCAAAGACAACAAAATGAATAACGAATTCCCATTTAAGAAAATAAGTATTGAAAAATTTAAGAGAATAACAAGCAATATCTCGAAAATGGTTCACTCAACAAACAAAATGTATATGACATAAATTGTGTATTTTAACGCGATGTACATTTTTTGTGTAGTAAAAATTTCTCTATCTCTTATGGTTTACCGGTTATGCAAAAGTCGTTTACAATGAAGAACACTTTTGGAGACATTCCCAGAAAATTCAAGATATACGTTTTATTTGTCATGAAAATATCATAAACATATGATATTTTAATCAAAATCGTTAGAGCCGTTTTTGAGAAAATTAAAATTTTCGAAAAATCTTCCATGTAAAGGGTATCCTGGGGTGGGGGGGATTTTCTTGAAAACCTTCGTGTCGCATCCCTGGAAGATACTGAACCTAAATACCAAGTTTGGTGTTTATCTGACTGTTCGTTTCTGAGTTATGCTGTTCACAGACAGACACACACATGGACATGTTTCCAAAAATGCTTTTTTTGGATTCAGGGGAGTCTCAAAACATGTATTTCTGATGAAATCTCGGTATCGAATTTTTGGGTGGAATACAATACTTCCCCTACTTACTATACGTAGTAGAGAAAGTAAAGTGTAAGTATTGGAAAATTTGAGTCAGTAACACAGAATATTTCCAAAATGATTAATGTCACAAACTTTTATTTAACATAAATTCTGTGCTTTAAAAAAAAAAGCATTTTGTGTGGAGTAAGATTTTGTCTCTCTCTTATGGTTTATCAATTATACAAGAGTTATTCAGAATGAAGAGTGCTTCAGGCTATATGCAGAGAATTTAAGATAAACATTTTATTTTCACACAAGTACTTTAAACATAATACGGTATTTTAATCAAAATTGTTAAGAGCCATTTTTGAGAACATAGTAAATAATGAAATTTCTTTCCATGCAGAGGGTAGTTTAGAGTAGGGGATTTATTTGAAAAAATATCTCTCTCCCCCTCTCTCCCTCTCCCTCTTACATGCACATGTCTAACAATTATGTCTTAATAATTCTTATGAATTAGTCCAAACCAATCTCTCTTCTCACTCCATCTCTGTTCACACGGACTTTTTCTACATTTTTGTTTTTTAGAGGGGGGAGTTTTAAAGTCTCAAAACATGCATTTCTGGTGAAATCTCAGTATCAAATTTTTGGGTGGAATTCAATTCTTTCTCTACTTACTGGAATTTGGTTGGATATAAAAAGGATTTTACCTTCTTTTTAATGATAAATATCACACTTTAATATCTAGATTTTATAGGTAAGTTATGTGTAACAAAATGTGTAAATAAAATAATTGTTTACTGTGCCACCAGAATACAGTTCAATGAATATTTCATGTAAACGATTTAAACATGGTTTCTGAACTAAACAAGAATACTGCTGATCTTTGTTTGATATGTCAAATTATATCTCTTCTTACACATATTTTATAGTAAATAAAAATTTACATAAAAATGTGTTTGTGGAACAGAATTTTACAGAGAGAATTTTACAGAATTTTACCTCTGCATGACACTGTATTTAGCTTGTATACACATACTTTCTTTTGACAAAGCCTTGTAAAATTTTTACAAATGGTGAATAAAGCTGAATCCATATAAACATCAACACCTTTCACCATAATGAATTATGTCTTAACAAATCACTCTCATGGTTTATTATGATAATCCCGAATTATTGTTCACATGGTCAGAAGAAAGTGTGTTATGTTTTTCAGAATAATAAAACCCACCTTATTTCCTTAAGAGCACCACTGCCAGGAAATTCATAAACATAGGCCAAAGCTTTTGTCCAATTTGAATGTCTTGCTACTCTGCACAGGTAGTTTAGCAATCAGCTGGCTGGGTGCACATAAGGAATGATAAATTGAGTAAGCTCAAAGAGAATTAGCACAGTGCACAAGCATTTATCCTATTTAGTTGACATGGATACCAACCTACTGGTGTACCACAGAGATCAGCCTGTAACTGCATTAGATAGTTGTTTGCTGTCATTCCACCGTCTACAAGCAGCTTTGTCAATGGAATACCACAGTCCTTGTTCATTGCATCCAGTATGTCTCTTGTTTGGAAACAAATGCTTTGCAAGGTAGCTCTAACCAACATTGCACTAGTGGTCTCTGCTGTAATACCACAAATGACTCTGTAACAATTTGTAAGAAAATTACACAAGAGTAAATATTTTGCACTCTTGGTAAGGCAAAGTAATGAAATGTATATAGTTAACTCCTTTAGTTTAGTAGTCAATCAATGCATTTAAAGACAGATTTAAGTTTACTAAAATCAATTGTGTCTAAAAGCTGAAACAATATTTAATACCTATGCAAAACCTCTTAACCAAAAATGATAATTACTAAAGGTAATTAGTGAGGGTAAAGTAACATCTATCTAACCTTTTTAATAGAAAGTAAATTAATTAATATTAATTAATGGCTGTCCTTGTAGCTCAGTTGGTAAAGCATTTGCTTACTGTGCAAAACGTCTTAGGTTTGATACCTGGCTGGGAGTGAGAAGTTTTCTCTAGCCAAGATTACCTATCCTCTCCAGAGTCTGGAAGTATGAATGAGAGTGAATGTGTGAGTGATCTAATGAACAAAACTCAAAAACTCAAAGAAATCTAGAAATCCAATGACAAGTGCATACAAGTTAACATCACTGCTGATAAGGCAATATGTTCCAAAGGTGAAAGGCCGCCAATATGACCATTGCAGTTAAAGGTGGAGTATAAATGGAACAAAAAAAAAAATTAATGCCTTTTCCTCTGAGAAATAAATCGGGCATTTATCAAGTGGATTATATAGTTGCAGTAAATTTTACATAGGATAAAACAAAATGGAATCTAAAAGCCAAGCTAAAAAACACTCAAATATCAACTACAAAAAAATGAACAAGTCTGCAATAGCATCACATTTTTGGAATAGTGGCCAGAACACTCAAAGTAGTATCACTTTGCTCAAAGCTGTAGACCAACTCTATGAATTAAGCATATGGAAGAAGATTTTCATTGTGAAAAATAGCAACTGGGTAATGAACTTCGAAATCCCTAAAGAGAGGGATCTAATTAGCTGCTTCTTCCGACCGTCACAAGAGAGTAGTCCAGCAGCAGAAGAGGATAGTGTGGCAGTCGGAACCTAGCTGAGGATAAGGTAACTACCCCAAAAACATGTTTCTATACTTAAATAAAGTAAACATGTAATTTTAGTGAAGTTTGTGTATTTAAACCTCACTAGAATAAATGAATTTATTTATATCCGCTTCTATGATATACAATTAATAGATAAGCAAGTTTTCACCACAATAAATACAACCATAAGCAAGCTCTTTTCATTTACATAAACAGATTGTCTATACTTAAGTTGCCTCCTTAACAGGTTAGTTCATATAGAACAGTGAATGGAGCAAATGGGTGAAATGATGCCCAAATAAGCCTTGGGTCCATAGAGCTTAGTTACTTCACATTTGTCATCTGAGAATAAGGAAAGGAATAAAAAAACAAAAACAAACAAACAACTACGCTTTAATTCAATCTAATCAAGATTTGAACTTGGAACATTATGAATGTGAGGCACATGTGCTACCCCCACACCAGAGAAGTGGGCTATATTTCATTTTAAATTTTTGTCATGTCGTAATTTGTGCACAGCTTACAGGACTTAAAATGAGTGGTTTAAAGATTAAATAGTAGGGGAGAAGTGATACAGTAGGCTTGTATCACAGATTTGGAGTTTTGGCTAAGATGACGCATTTCTTAAACGTCACTAGAACAAAAGAATTACTTACATGAAATCTGCACAGAAAAGCATGACATGATTAATAGTTTGTGAATAAATGCTGCAATATACTGAAGTACAATCAGAGTAAATGAAAGTCTGGATGTCATATAAAATAGTCAGACTAGTAAGAAAGGCTAAAAAACTTACTGAAGCCTGTCAGGTTTAAAACTAAAATAAAATTTGCTAAACATAATCAAATTTAAACCAAATACATGTTTGTAATAACAACTGAAGTTTCATTGCCATACTGACATTACCAATTTCACCAACAACCTATCTTTTCCTTCCATCACCACATAATCTAGATAACTGTAGTAGGTGGCACAAACCACTAGAAATTCAAATTGCTTACACTACTATACAAAGTGTATCTTTATTGGTGTCATATATTTGGGGGATGTGTTCCTGACATCAAAACAGTAAAAAACGTTCATATGAACATGGGTCTGAAAATCATTTATTTCAGAGTTACAACACAAAATCAAAAGTTACAAAAATTGCTAGCAGTGGCTTCCTCTTGCTTCGATGCATGCAGTAAGCCTGCGTTCCATGCTCTGGCGTACTTTGTTGAAAATTCCTGGTGTGTTTCATATTTGGTCAAATTCAGTTTGGATACGTCCTCTCAATGTTAACATCAGGTACAGGAGTCTCATAAACCAAGGACTTCAAATGTCTCCAGACGAAGAAATCCATTGGATTCAAATCATGCGATCAAGCAGGCCATGCAATGGGTCTCCCTTGACCAATCCATCTTTACGGAAATTGATTATTCAAAAACTTACGAACTATCATACTGAAATAAGCTGGAGCACCATCATGTAAAAACATTTGTTGGATGATGTTCAGAGGCACATTATTAGTTAAGTGATGCAACTAATTTCTGAGAAACTGGAGATAGGTTTGTCCATTCAGATGCGGAGGGAAGAAGTAGGGACCAATAAGGCGATCATGAATGATTCCACCCCAAATGTTGAGAGAGAACCTCTGTTGATGGTTGTCCTGTCGTACTTCATTAGGATTTTCAAATGCCCAGTTATGAGTGTTATGAAAATTGAAGATGCTGTCGCGTGTGAAACCAGCCTCATCCATGAATAAGATACAGGCTAGGAAATTGATGAACACAGCACACTGTTGTAACATGCATGGACAGAAACGTCTTCTTAGCTCAAAGTCTGCCTCATTTAATCTTTGCACACATTGAAGGTGATATGGGTACAGAAGATTTTCATGCAGAATTCTCCAGATAGTCATATAGCTAACTCTTTCCCTTACAGCCACGTCTCGTGCCTTGTGATGGGTCTGCATCCACAGCTGCACATGGTAACGTCCTGTCAGGGTACCTTTCTGCATAAAGTTTACATGCTCGTGCTGCATTGCCATCTGCAAGGACATATGTGTAGTGCATATCCATCTGTTCACTCATGGAATACATCTTCTTTGACCTATAACAACAAAACGGTTGATTTTCAGATCCGTGTACGTATGAACTTTTTTTACTGTTTTGATGTCAGGAACACGTCCCCCAAATTATGACACCAATAAAGATATATCCTGTATAATACAAAACAATATGAAAAATAGCATCCGAATGTGGCATGCCCATCTGATGATTTAATGTAGGTAACAGCTTCACATAATGGTGCCCAACATGGGGCCAAAACTGCCACATTATGATACCAGGGGCGGTACTGCTTCAAAGCAATACCATGCATTTTGACTTCAATCTATGATTCTAATTTACATGCGGTGAATTCACATTTGCAAATGTAATGGTCAAAGTGTGATTGATTATGTCTGGTTAATTTACCTAGTCTGATAAAGTATTTATTCCCTTTTAAATTTTATTCCTTTTGAGCCAATTTTGCCTCCAACCAAACAGTTATTCCTCAGAGACAATATGATACTGTGCAGCATCCTTATTCTCGTGTCGCTATGCATTGACCAAGACAGCAAGTTGGAGGTTGCTGGGTCACATTATTGGCTTATGGTTTTGCCAATCATGGGGCGGCAGCATTGAAAAGGTGAGTATTACTCACCTCCTCCTGGGATGCCAGCCGATTACAGCCAATGGACAAGATAGTAGACATTGGGAAACTGGGAGAGTGGTAGCGCGTGGTCCGGAGAACTTCAGCCTAAGAGTGCATTATGTTTCAGCCTTTGTCTACACTTATATTTCAACATGTTTGGTGAGTAAATGTCAAAATTCAATTTATACAAACATTTAATAGTGCAGAGAAAACTTGAACAAATAGAACATTTTAAATAGATATTTTAATTGTAAAAGAAATTAGTCTGTGAAATGGGGAAAGAAACTTTATAAATTGTCAAATTTGAAATCTTATACTAATGTTACTATATGTGAATTTATTAATACAAGTAGCAAACAAAGAATAATCATAATGAAAGAGTGGTATGTGATTTATGCTAAATAGTGCCATGAATTATGCCAGCAGACTTTATTATGCATGGCAGTTGCTAAAATGTTCCTGGAAATTGTGCATTTAAAATCACTATAAACCAAACACTAAATTTGTAACGCCAGGAATAAATGCAAGGAAAGGAAACTGTTAATTTTAAAATTCTTTTCCAAGAATATTTTCCTGTTTATGCAAGTTAGATCCTGATCCTCTTTCCAGTATGCTCCATTTCCACAATACAGTAAAACCCTGTAATCATGCTCTTCAAGGGAGTGTGGCCCTAAACACCTAATAATTGGGACAGTGTTATGCATGGGATATGATTTATTAGGTATGAAAAAGCAATTTTGACACCATTTAATATGAAATACAGCTTAGCATCAATCCCATCCCATACAGCAGAGACAAAATTCATAGGATCCAGCAAGGTGATGCGATTTTCATCTCTATTTTCAATGCACTGCAAATGTCGAAGAACAACTCGCTTTTGATAAAATCATTTTAGCACTTTTATTACCTCTTGACCATTGGTTGAAGCTTACAGGTTGTGTTGGGCGGCAGAAATGCAAGTTCTACATTCTTCAGATTCACATTTTTTGGATGAGCAGGACAGTTATCAATGAAAAGCAGACTTTTTTTATTGATTTTCATAACTTCTTGGTCAAAAGTCTTTCAGGCACATGACAAACCAGTCACCAGTCAACCTGGCATGTGACTGGTTCTTGTATTGACAGGGTAGTCTTTTAGTGTTTTTAAAACATTGGGTATGAGTGATTTTTCCTACCATTTACAGTGGCAGTTTTTCTGAGCCATCAGAATTTGTAACAACGAGTACAGTGACTCTCTCCTTGCTTAATTTGCCATCGTGACATTTCTCCCCTTTCAATACATATGAGTCGTCGGGCATTAGTTTAAAGAATACACCAAATTCATCCACATTAAACATATCGTGCAGCACATAATTACTGATGAGCTGGGGAAGCACTTTACTTTTTTGGTCATTCACATCACTGTCACTAACCAATTCTGTTGCACCAATGATTTGCCAATACACTATGCCATGTTCTTTGCTTGAATCTGTCAAGCCAACCATTGGAAGCAGAAAAATCTATGTCCATTTTGCTTGCAATTTCTCGTGCTTTCCCCTGTATGATTGGGCCACTTAAAGGTAATGAAGCATCATGGGACTGCTGAATCCATTCAATAAGAATTTCTTTGATGTCATATTTACCTCTTCCTACTTTCTTCCGTTTACAACCACCACTTGCTGCAATGGTAATAGCATCCCTATTTTATATTATTATTCATAGACTGAATGAGGTAATTCCTAGAGATTCTGCAAAATCATACTCCTGTAGAATTTGTAATTTCTCACTTATAGAGAAACATTTACGCTTTGCCATTTTGTACTACTGTGTGACAACTCGCTATACACTGCATAAAATTCAGAGAAAGACTAAAAGGATAAAACAAAATTGACAGGGAGCCTTTGGAAAGTGTAAATTCCATTCACGAAAAGGTACCGTTATATGCACAATAGTGCTGACTGGAGGGTATTTCCAGGTAAAATGCTTGGACTGCAGTTGCAATGACTGCTAAGCACACTCATACAAACTAATTTCTCACCATACTTTTAAAACATTGAACATTTGAAAAATTATATCAATATTTTTATTAATTTTTTATCCGAAAAAATGCTAATAGCAGGATTTGGAAGCGTTAAAAGGGGTAAAAATCATGCAGTATTAATATGGAATATCCAGGCACTTTACAAATAGTGTAATGAACGGGATAGAGTTAAGATCGGGAGTGTGATCACAGGGTTTTACTGTGTATATATAAATAAAAAAAATGAAGCTGACAAAATCAAGAGATTTTGAAACATGTCCTGCTGTTGATTTATTGTAAAAGTGAAGATTGGTCACCAATAGTTATATTAATCTGTTGTATCTGTTAAAATTTCCATATAAAGGAAAGTTCACACTATATTCAAGAAAAATCAAGATAAATATTTTATTTCTCATGTCAATATATTAAACATGTAATATTTTAATCAAAATTGCTAGAGGCATTTATGAGAAAATATAAAAATAACAAAAAATTTTCCATATGAAGGGTAGTACGAGGTCTGGAAATTTTCTTGAACATTTTTGTGTTACATCCTTGGAAGTTGTTGAGCTTAATACCAAGTTTGATATTTTGACCTTTGTTTTTGAGTTATGTCAGTCACAGAAAGGCAAGCAAAACTGGACCTTTTCTTAAAATAAATTCTTTCTTTGGATTCACGTGTGTTTCTGGTGAAATCTCAATATCAAATTTTTGAAAAGGAAAAAGGTGTATTTAATAAAAGTTCATTGGTTTATTGAAAACCAAAATGTGAGCAAATTTTAAATTTCTTTTAAAACTCTTAAGTTGTACTCTCGATGCCCCATAAGGTGCCTTGGAGAAATATTGCCCATATCACAGTTTGGAGGCCCTTTCCATCAATATTCGTAAGGCAAAGCATTTGGCTTTATCTATTCATTTAAGAGAAATTTGCCCTGTAACACTTTATATGGACCACCCTATATAATTTCAAGTATATAAGTAAAAAAGTAAAAAAATAAACTACATGAAACTGAAGTTACATGCGCTGCTATCACATTTCAAAATATTTAGTATAAAATACATGGTTAAACATACTAACCCTCTAGAGTCTTTCCTCCAATATGGTGCATATAATCCAGAAAATGCTGGTATAAAATACACTTCTCCTTCTTTTGTTTCAGACTGGGCCACTATGTGTGATTCTGCCACATCTTTTATAACATTCAAATTTTCTCGTAACCATCCCATGGCTGCTCCACATATTGCCACCGAGCCTTCTAGTGCATAAACAGGAGTGGCAGATTTTCCTAGCCTGTAGGCAACTGTGGTAAGTAGACCATGAGAGGAGTGAACTATCTGCAAAAATGAAATGTATGAAAAGGTCTAAGCAGAAAAAATTCAAAAGTTAAGATTTCAAGGAATATACTACAGGAAAGTGGAAGGGATCTACATATACAATAAAATCATAACCAAAATGTTTTTGTAATGTTTTATTTTGAATAAATATTCTATATTATTTGCTATTTTGAAGTAAAAAATTTGATTTTTAATTATTTGTTTTCTTTCTTTCTACGATGCATGAATGATAAAACAAATTGTTATGACTGATATACAAGGTATGTTAAAGTGTCGAACCTTATTTTTTCCCACATAAACCAATGAAGCATGAGAGCTTTCCTTAGGTGGAGATGTGGAGGAGACATTCGTGTGCAGTTGCAAATTTTTTTCCTGTCCGCAGAAAGCGTCACATCACTGGCAGTTGGCCTACAAGAATGTAGTAAGCGATCATTGGATTTCAGTTTTTGTAAAATAACGTAACAACTTTAATGGAGATATTGCATCAAATTTTGCCAAAAGCTTGAAATACCCAAATGGAAACCATTCGCATGATTCAACAATCTTTCGGGGATGATGCCATGAGCACCTCACAGATAATGGAGTGGTACAACTGCTTCAAACATGGCTGTACATCAGTGGACAGTAAACCAAGTTCAGGAAGGCCCTCAACAAGTCAAAATGACAATGTCATTGAGCATGTGCAGACTCTGGTCTTGCAGGACCGTCGTATCACAATCCAAGAACTTGCGAATGAGATAGGGGTAAGCGTTGGATTGGTACATTCAATTTTGACCGAGGATATGGGCATGAGGAGAGTGTCTGTGAAATTCATATCGAAGCGTTAACAATGGAGCAGACACAATGGCATCTGGACATTGCACAGGATGTGCTGACCAATGCAAACAGTGATCCCAATTTTCTGAACACTGTGATCATAGACAATGAGATATGGGTTTATGGCTATGGCGCAGAAACCAAGTTGTAGTCGTCACAGTGGTAACATCCATCATCCCCGAAGCCATAAAAAAGCACGGCAGGTACACAACAAACTCGAGGTCATGTTGACAGTTTTCAACTCCCATGGTGTGGTGCATCATGAGTACGCACACAAGGCCAAACCATCACAAAGGATTACTACCAGTAGGTCCTTCATCACCTGCATGATGTTGTGCGGTGCAAATACCAGATATGTGGGCAGCAAAAATTTGGCAGTTCCATCATAACGTATCCACTCATTCTGCGCATTTGATTCAGGCTTTCTTTGCCAAATACAACATTCTTGTAGTTCGTCACGTGCCCTACTCATCCGGCATGTGACTTTTGGCTATTTCCCAAGCTTAAAACGCCATTGAAAGGACCCAATTTGAGTCGAAAGAATGCGGAATGCAACGGCCTGGCTGCTCGCCATTCCATTTAAAATTTGTGTTTTATTTATGGACGCTCTTTAACTACAATGGTTCTTAGCGTCCCATTCTATATTGGGCGTGAAACATCTGTAATTTTGCTCAGAGGCCTCTTTATCAGGCTTGAGGTTCTTTTACGTGCCGTAAATCTACGACACGGGACCACCGGCTTTACTTCCCTTCCGAAGGAAGCCGTGCTAACGATTTTTACGCCCGAAAAAATCCATCGCCCTCCGCCGGGTTTGAACCCGCGACCTTGGGAACTAGAGGCTAGCACGGTACCACTAGTCCACGGAGGACGACTCGCCATTCCAGAAATGTTTCTAACAATGGTGGGAGTGCTGGGAGAAATGTGTGCATCACCAAGGAGACTTCTTTGAAGGGGATTTTAGTGTTTTGGGCCTCCAAATCGATAAATGCATTTTTGCCGACCAAAGGTTCATTATTTTTTTAACACACTTCATATAACACACCTTATGAGCCACTTAGAGAATAAGTTATATGGCATATTAATTACTTGACCCAAGGGTGAGAGGAGGGTTTTAATGGACAAAAAGTCATAAAAACAAAAAATCTATCATTTATTCATTTTATTTATGATGTAAGACTAGGGTTGCCATATGCCACGGATTTCATGGGCTGACCAAGATTTTATGGTAAATGAAAACGTCCAGGCCAAAAAGACAAAATGCTGTGCTTTTGACTATACTTGAATTCAACTTCAACAAATTTAATGTTTTGCTTTGGGGGAGAGGATGATAGTTTTGAGAATTTGTTGTCACATAAAAAGTGTTGCCTTCACTCATAATTGCATTTCTAGTGAGCAGTATTTAGATGTGCTAAAACATGTGGGATGTCGTTTATCCATTCCTGGTCATAGCAGTTATATAGAGAGAGTTTTCCCTCGTGAGGCTCAGTGAACAGAAGGAATGAATAGGTTAACAGCAAAATCTGTTGATACAATGCTGCAAATATAATAAAATATGAAAAATATAAGTTGTGAGTTTCATAAACTTATTGTGAACAATACCAAGTTGCTTTAATGTTAATACTGAATACGTTTTAATACATTTTTTATAATATGTGATTACTTGTGATAAAATACAATAAAGCAATCCTTCCAAAACTCTGGATTATTGATTAAATGTACATTTTTCGTACATTAGGGTTCCTTATTCCTCAAACTTTCATTTCTTAAATTGATTAAACTAACAAAAAGTGATAATGGCAATGCTATGTAAAACCGTTAAACAGAACTTAACATACCAATGGAAGTGAACTAAGTAAGTGCTAGCAAGCTTAGTTATTCATGTGAGCATGATGATGTTTGGTTTCACTGACCATGACAATACATTCATCAGTATTTTCTGTATCATCAATGCTAATTGCATCAAACTGACTCTGACAATTCTTAACATAAGTTTGTGAAGATTGGAAACAGAAATGGCAGCAACGTCTCTCTTTATTGGCTACAGTTGTACCTTTGAAAACAAAGGAGAGGTATAGCACATATGCTTTCGTTAATACCCATGCGAGGCATTAAATAAAGTATCATTGGACAGTCATACCTAGCAGAATGCCCCAATTAACCTTCCTGTCGCGAAAAGCATTTTCAGTTGACTAGTGTCAAATATAAAACTGTGGTGAACACATCCTGACAACTGTGTACAATACTCATAATTAGTAAACCTGCATTACAAACTGGCTGGATTTTCAGTGAAAAGCATGATTTTGTGCACTAGGTCCACCAGGTGATAAAATGGATGCATGTGTATAGCTGATTCGCAGTTGTGCCTACAACACCAGGGAAACTTGCTATGCATAAAATTCCTGAATAACAACAGTAGCCATTTCACCTTAATAATACTCATATAGCATGAACTTAGAGAAGCAATAATTTATTCAAATACTTTATTCATGTATTTGCAAACTACAGAGTTTGAAACTGTGTTGCAACACTATTAACCATATGGAATGGCAGCATGATGAAATATTTGAGGGTTAGTAGCATAGGGTATATCAATCCTGATTCAGTTTCCTCCAATACTTTTGGCACTATCTAGTTTTATAACTATATTGACACAGAATTCCCATCAATTTTCTCGAACTGGTTATTCCTAATGCAATTTACTCGTTCATGTTCTGAATCCATATTTTCTATAAATGCAACACGCAACATTCCAAAGTCAGAAATATTCATTGCTCACTTATTGAAATGGAAAATAACTGCAATATCATTTCAGAAGAGCCAAAGTACCTACATAGCCTTAAAAAACATATTGATGAACCACCAATGACTTGAAGAGATAAAAACAGCTGCTCAAAAGTTGTCAGGAACTTGGAAAATCAAAATGATGATGCACCTCAGTGAAATGAAATTTCCAGTTTTAACAAATTGTCACTAGCTTGACAACGGCTGGTGAAATTAAGCATGAGTTTTTTATAATGGTTTAACATTTTGCAACATTTTATGGCATTCTGAATAGTAAATTTTACAACGAAAATAATTTCATTTCACTTCACTTGTGCTTAGAATAGTAATTGAAAAGCTTTTTGGTTATTTCATAGCTGAATTCTGGCTCTTTTGTTTGGCAACAATGCTTTGAAACCATTAAAAAACAAGATTGTTTACTATAAACTTGAATCAAAATTCATTATTGTTTTAAATAGATGGACATGTGAGCATAATAAAATAAGAGTAAAGTACTGCAGAAGTAAATGTCACGAGTGCACCATCATGTAGTATATTACTATGGGATTAAATAGAGCACAAATAAGGTTAGAATTTACTCATACGACCTGTATGGAGTAACTAACCTGTTGAACTAGAATACAATATATTTAAAGAAAGATATTTTGACATGTTCATGGAAGATGAAGATCTCGATGAAGAAAACAATGGGAATGTGACAGTGGTATGTGAGATCCATATGAGACTTATACAGAGCAAGAGAGAATGAGTTCAAGGAACCCTTTGGTATTAGGAAAGAATCTTTTACATCCGCTTGGAGACCATTTACAACAAAACTGACAGGAATCAGCTGTGCAATCCAAACTGCAATTATTGTTAGTGTTTCGTACCAAAACATTTCAGATAGTAAAGCTGGGATTGCGATGTAACTTAAGAGTTTGGCAATATCAAACTTTTCCTTCCTGTTACTTCAAGTTTGATGTCACATGGTAATTAGAACCAACTGGGGTGAAGCACTAGCACAAAGTAATAAAAAAAGCTACCAATATGTCACTTCCATTACGTTAAGTGCATCCTAATTAGACCTTTAGTTTGCCAGCATTTCTTATCTTCATGCCATGCTAGGTAAGGTTCATTGTAATACCAGCATTACAAGTGACCTTATAAACGTTCACTGTGCAACTGCTGGTCCTATCTTGTTGTTAGAGCACTTTTGAGGTTAAGAGCAAGGTATGTACATAAATAAATATATATCAGTGTTCAGAAAATAAAAGGCAATTCTTCTTCACTTTTGCAGATTTCCTATATATTGTGGGTGCAACTGATATGTTCCTATGTTGTGCCTATCACTGAATATGGTGAACTTTTCCAAAATTGGAGAGGATATTTCTCCAACACGCAAGTGATCTGCAATGCAAATATGAAAATAGGAAACATTGTTTCTGGAATTTTAAGCTGTTCATCACTACATTTCCCATATCTCGTCCGTCACGACTTTCCAGGTATTTCTCTTCCAAAATCTTTATATATTTTTTCACTCATATTGTTTAAATGAATTTTCCTTTATTTCTACCAACAAACATTTTTCTCTTTCGCTTATGTCCCCCCCTTTTCCTATTGCACATAACCTTATCCATGATCACGTAAAGTAAATTGCATAAACAAAACAAAATACTCCAGGAGTAACGAGCTCTTACTCCGCGGTCATAACTAAAAGAGAAAATTGTAATTGAGCCCTCCAATGTTACTTCAGGAGTAAATTGCTCTTGTAGTAACCTACTTCCGTAATATGGACTTCTTTAGTAAATGTTACTTCCAAATCAATTTACTCCAGCATGGTGCATGCTGCCGTTAATGTATAAAGTGAGTGGAAACAGATATTTGTAAGACAGGAAAGAGAGCAATAATGATATCTAGTGACATCCTCAATAATTCTTACAACAGGCTAGCATCTAAATTTCTACACTTTATGGGCACAGCCCATAAAATTTAAGTTTACATGCATGGAAACAGTTCTGTTACAGAAAGCTTATGATTCAAAATATGATAATAAAGGTTACATAACAAAAGGTTTATAAGCATTATTTTTATGACAAGTTTTATCATTTACAGAATTTAAATAAAATGAATATTTAAAAGCTATAGCAAGTTTTCTATTTTATTAGAATATATAAACTGATTACCATGAGAAACCATAAGCAATTGCATAAGGAAGTTGCATACTGTTAAACCTTTTACTTATGTCTTAACGTTTATTCAAAGACCAGAAAAAGCAGTTTTATTATTGGTTTTCAAGACATCATATGACACGTATTTTGTAGAGAGAAGAGAGGGAGCAAAAGAGAGGAAAAACAACAACAAAATATCCAGATTAAAGGGTCGAATAAACAAGGTTCTTCTGTACTGCATTCCATTGCCTAACTTTCACTTATTTTGCACTCCTCTTCCCACAGCTAGGTCTCAAGTTATACCCAAAAATAAATAAAAATACAATATCACTTACAGATATACCAGTGTTATACAGTAAGAAACAGCCAGTACCATATGTGTTCTTGGCTTGACCCTTCTTAAAGCACATCTGTCCAACCAAAGCAGACTGCTGATCTCCAAGACACTGAAACGTAAAATCATTATCACTTTTATCATTGAAAGATAATTATTTCTTACTCACTTTGTCCTTTGCTTTGTGTATATAACTAGAAGATAATTGCAGCTAAATAGCTATATTGTTTAATATTTACACCAATGCAATGATTTGAGTCATAAACAAGGAGCATTGAAGCAAAATACACTCAGCTGTACTGGACAAGCACTTTTGATGATTATTTCCTACATTTCGACACTGGTAAACCAACCTGCATAATTTATCTGTTTCAAAAGCACTCCTTATTTCAAAACGACTTCAAAAGATAGTGCTTGATTTTAAAAATGCTGAGTCCATTAATGCAGATTAAACAAACTGTGCTCTTTAAGAGATGAATATTTACATAGCAGTCTGTATGCAAGTCCCAATAACTGTGTTGTTCTCTGAAACATGCATGTATGGAGTCAAACAATGTCATGCACCAGCCTTGTCAGCATGTCACTGATACTGAATGAAAACAACAAATCTATTCAATTAGATATGAGTTAGTGAGTTGTGCTAAGGAAAATGATGGATAGTCTGACTTAATTACTGTGTAACCTCATTAAAAATTTTCTGCAGGGAACAAGAATATTAAATGTGGAAATGTACTACTGAATATTCCATTTAAAACTAACGAAAATTACAGAACCAGTTATTTAAAAGAAATCTGCCGCCAGCCATCTAAAACATGGCAGGATGTCGGCAAAACACAGCACTGATTTTAATTTGCCAATCTGTTCCTCATGACCTTGGCAGCAAACATCAACTGCCAAAACTACTTATAGGATAAAATTTTACAGTACGCTTACCCATTTCATAGCCCTGTAGTTGCAAACCGTGTTAGGCCTAACTGTATTTTAGTTAATAATGAATGAATGAATGGATTTATTGTACAATTTGTTCTACATGTTTACAATACATACAATGTATATTCATTTATACCCCTACATCTATTGTACAATTTGTCTGGTGCTTGTTTTCTTATTGGGCCACTCAGATTGCTTGGCTCCCTGGTCTTTTTGCTCACTAGATGGGCCTTGCTTCTCTTACTTTTCTATACCATTTTCTTCCCTTTATAACTGGCGCAAAACTTCTGGAATTGTGACCTTGATTGCCACCCCAGCTGCCAAGCTTAGGAATGGTTTATGTTTAGCTTAATCAACGAAAGCGATATAATACCTTTGCTTACTTACAGTGCGTAACACATAAAGTCTGCATAGAAAGTGTCCGCATCTTGTAATTTCAAAGAGATCAGTACGTAAATAGTGCTTATTTTATATTTGTGATATTTATAACCATGGCTCCTACGTTTTCAAAGTTAAATGGTAAGGTATTACGTATTCAAAACAGGGAAATAATTGCAAATGTCCTCGACTTCATCAAGCAAGAAGCAGAGATGAAGGAAGAAAATATATGTTTACCCGAGTTCCACAAAAGCCTTAAGAGAGTGAAAGAAAGAGTAGCCAAAGCAACTGTTGTTTCACTGAGTTCCGTTTCCAGATTTCTCAAAGCTAAGTAAAACCATATGGATGAAAGAGTACCATTTGACACACCTGTGAAGAAACATAAGGTCCTTAAACGTATTACAGAAATAGACGATTTCGACAAACGCATCATTCGGCGCACGATTCACAATTTCTATGTGGAAGAAAAAACTGTGCCAACAATAAGCAGATTGCTCATCAAACTGAAAGATGTCATAAATATTCAAGGTGGTGCTACAATTCTCAAATCCCGGCTATGGCACTGAATTTTGCAGTCTGATACTAACTTTCCAAATGACTATAATTTTATATGTACTTATATCAGCATAAATTTTCAAGATGATGCTACAAATCTCAGAAAAATTATAAAAGATTTAGGGTTTAAGTGGAAGAAAACGAAACCAAATAGAGTTCTAATAGAAAAGCACGACATACGATCCCACCTGGAAGAGTACCTTACTCAGAGGTACAAATTATAGAGTCAAACTATAGTGTATGAAGATGAGTCGTACATACACAGCAGTCATACAACATCTAAAAGTTGAAGTGACCACAGCGAATTAGGTTTTCAGGCACCTGTTGCCAAAGGACAAATACTTATTATCGTTCATGGTGTTCGTTCCAAATGCCCTTCTTATAAAAGTCGCAACAAAAAACAGGAGATTTTCATCAAGAAATGAATACAGAAAATTACATGAAGTGGATCAACACCATGTTGATACTTAATATGCCTGCTGGGTCTATTCTGGTTATCGACAATGCTTCACAATGTGGTAACACTCAACTTGACAAACAACCTACCTCAAATTCCTTGAAAGAAGAAATAAAAACCTGGTTGCTTAGGCATAATATAGCTTTTGATGAAAGCACGAGTAAAACAAATATAACTTTGTTAAAGCCAAAAAATCCCTTCAGAAGTCATAACTCATAATACTTGGCCATATATTAATACATCGCCATAATGTACTTATACTGCCACGTATCACCCAGATCTAAACCCAATCGAATTAATCTGGGCTGATGTCAAAAACTGGGTGGCCTGCAGAAATATCACTTTTAAACTAAAAGATGTGGAGCAGTTATGTTGCCAGCGATTTGCAGAAATTGGAAGGCCAGAATGGGAAAATGTATATCGACATGTTGAATAAATTGAGAATCATTAATTCAAAAAATACGGAATTGCAGAAAATCAATTAGAAAAAATTCTCATCCAGGATAGTGGTGCAGAAAGTAGTGACAGCAGTGATGGCGGCAATGATGTGAGTGATTCCGCAGAAGAGGAAGGGCTGTCAGGTGTGGAAGAACTGGAGACAGATGGTTGACAGTGTTTTTATATTAAGGGCATTTTACAGCGGTGGATTTAAATATACTGTATATAACTATAAGTTTATCGTGTAGTGCAGTGCATAACCGGTGTGCGGATATTTGACAATGACTGTCCCACGCACTCCTGCAGCATGCAGACGACCGGTCACCACCTGATCTGGTATGTAACTCGCTTCATAGCTGTCATTAAGATTTTCATGTGTCTAGAACTGTTGCGCCAGTTATACCTTCCTTATTATTCTCTCAAGTCCTTGGTTTTGTTTCTTAGAGCCTTTTCTTGAGTCAGTCATCTTTATGATTTTTACCCAATTCCCCATTTTTCACACTTTCTAAAATTTCATTTATTGCTTTTGTAACCCTATCAACGATATGGTGCCTACCATAAAATCGTCTGCATATAATGAACCTGAACCTAGAATCTCCTTATCTCCTATTACTGGATAATGCTAATTTCTTATTTTTACTCCTAATATATCATCTATGAATAGGTTACTAATATGAACTCAGTTTACATTCTTGTCTTACTCCTATTTTCTTTTTTTGAGTATCAATTTACTTCCTTTTGCTATTTTTCTTTGTTTTATCCTGATACGTAAATTTCTCCATTGCTTTTCTGAGTCTAGTGCGTCTGGATACCGGGTTGACACTTTCCTCCCCTTGTAGCATTACCCTCCCTTCTCTCAAATCTATTATTTTATACCCTCCCCCTTCTTGCAATTTCTTCCGCTTCACTGACCGTTCTCACTCTTATTACTTCCCCACTTCTCACTCGTGTCACTTCCTCCTCCGCATACGTATTTCTTGCTGCACTGTTAATCATCTGTTCTCTCGGCTTCTCCCCGCTTCTTCTTCTTGCCCCGCCTCTGCAACCAATGTTAGCTCCTCCTCCTCCCCCTCCCTAGCTGCTGCTTCTTCCTCCCTATTTTCTTCTGTACTCCTTTCATGGCTGTTTCCCTCCTTCGCATATGCATTTCTTACTGCAGTCATCTGTTCTCTCAGCTTCTCCGCACTTCTCCTCCTTTGCATCTCTTCCAGCCCCACCGCTGCTACCAATGTTAGCTCCTCTTCCCCCTCCATGGCTGCTGGATCTTCCTCTCTATTTTCTTCTGTTCTCCTTTCATGATTATTTCTTGCGTCTGTCGATTGTATTTTAGTTGGCGCACATAAACATTTTAATCTCTTAAAACACATTTATTTAGATGTAACAAATTAATGATAAACATTTTAACTCTTGACATGACAGTAACTATTCAAATGATTCAGTATAACAAAAGAAACACAATGTATCACTAACTGCACACTTTACAGAGTTTAAAAAACAGATTCATAATCATTTGTTTCAACTTTTCTGTCTAAGGTCATACAAAGTTGAGTATGGCTTTGCATGATCATTACATTTTCATCCACTACAAAGCTTGAAATAAAGCCTCTAACAAAGTCCATAACCTCCAATGTCTAAAGTTAGGTATGGATATCTTCTTCTCTTATCATCAGCTTCTTCTCCTGCCCTTTCCCTAATATGCTCTTCTAAAATGTCACTGATTGTCAGTCTGGCAAATTTCAACTTGCTGTCGCTCTGAACATAACTGTCAAAGTTTTCAAGTTCATCAGTGTCTCCAATATTTTCCCCCTCATTTCCTGCATGTAATTATGCCCTGTGGAAGCAGTTGCCAATTGTGGTTTCATTTACAAAGCCCCAAGAACATTTTAAAAAATGCATTGCATTGAGGATGGTAATCTTCTTGTATGTACCACTAATACTGGCCAATTGCTTTTACACCAATAATTTCCTGCACTACTTCTTTACCAATAAATGATATCCTGGTTGAGAGGTTAAAGCCAACTCATACAATTTGCAGGAAGGAAAACCACCTTTACATTCCTCGTTGGAACATTCACTGGATGTGCAGTGGAACGTATTAATAAGGTTTCACTGCATCATTATCATCAGCACTATAGCCCTATGTGAGCCTTGGCCTCCTTCAAAATCAGCCTTCATTCTATCCTATTTCTTGCTTTCTCACTTCATCTTGTCGCCTTCATAATTTTTAGGCCCAGCAGAACACTATTAAACCACCTTATCCTGGACTTTCCTCTTCTCCTTGTTGAATATATCTTGCTTCCATCATTCTTTTAAGAATACTTTCTTCCATGCGCCATACATTGTAGCCTTCTTGTTTTAATAAATGTTAATATATATTTTCTTTTTATTAAATAACCAATTTCAGAGTTATCTGATTCTCCAGGACCATATGTTTTCTGTATTATTTTCCTTTCAAACTTTCTCAGCATTTCTTGATCTGCCATGGTCATTGTCCAAGTTTCAGCTACATATGTGACCACTGTTCTAATTAGTGTTTTATTACATGCACATTTTTGTTATTCTCATCAGCTTACTTTTCATTAATTTTAAATTTGCAAAATATCCTTTATTCCCTGCTGTGATTCTATCTACATTAGTGCTACTTATTTTGCCTTCATTGTCAATTATGTTCCCCAGATATTTAAATTGGGATTTTCCTTCAAACACTTTTTGTGTCATTTCAGGTTCTTTAATGTCCTCCTTGTTTCCAAGGCTAATGTGACCATACGAGGGCAGATTGATAAGTCCATGACTTTGACGAGAGAGAGCATTCTACTCGCAGGTTTCTTGTTTGCACCCAAGTTTTACATCTATTCTGGGTATAATTGCAGAAATTCATCATCATTTGTTTCTTAGAACATTGTTGAGAGCGTCTAAAGTAAGCAGATGTGGGTTGCTTCGTAGAAAATGGAGAAAAGTGAATTTCATGTTCTGGTAAAGCACTACTTTTTATGTGGTAAGATGGTGAACAAAATGGAAGAAAAGCTGAACAAGTATTATGGGGACTCTGCTCCATCACATGGCATGGTTCACAGAATTTCAGTTTGGCCATTCGAGCACAAGAGATGCCATGTGCACAGGACAGCGGGTTGAGGTTACAACAGAAGAAATGGTGAACCAAGTTCATAATATTATGTTGGAAGACCACCGAGTGAAAATCCATGAGATAGCCAAGGCCATAAACATCTCGAGTGAATGGGTGTATAACATTCTGCATGAATTTGTGGGTATGAGAAAGCTGTCAACAAGATGGGTGCTGCAACTGCTCACAATTGAGAACAAGTGGAATTATGTGACCATTTCACAGGGATGTTTGAACATGTTCCAGCAAAACCCAAATGAGTTTTGCAGCATTATATCATGGTTGATGAAACTTGGATCCATTACTATCAACCTGAAACCAAACAACAATCAAAGCAGTGGATTTCCTTAGGCAAACCTGCTCCAAAGAAAGCGAAAACCATTTTGTCAGCAGGAAAAATCATGGCAGCTGTCTTTTGGAATTCACAAGGGGTGATAAACATCCACTACCTGGAAAAGAGTACAACAATCACAGGTTCATATTATGCCACAATCGGGATCAGTTTCAAAATGAATTGTTAAAGAAATGACTTCATTTGGTGAAGAAAAAGGTTCTTTCACCAGGATAATGCACCTACACACAAGTCAGCCATTGCCATCACAAAATTTGTGGAATTGAGCTACGAACTGTTACCTCACCCACCATATTCTCTGAGTGACTTCTTCCTCTTCACAAACTTGAAAAATTGGCCACTGGGAAGAAATTCACATCCAGTGAACTCATCATGGCAGAAACAACCTCAAAGTTTTTAGACTTTGAAAAATCACATTTTTTCGAAGTGTTAAAAACATTGGAGAAATGTTGGACAACATGTATTGAATTGAAAGGAGACTATGTTGAGAAATAAAATTGATTTTTTGGAAAAAATTATTTTCTTTTAAAGATCACTGACTTATCAATCTGCCCTTGTATATTTAGTTTTCTCTACATTTACTTTTAATCTTTATGCTAGTATCTGACTTGACTTACTAACTACTGTACCTCTTTGGTCCAGATCTTTTATAACATAGTACAGGAAGGGCTACAATAAACAAAGTAGTATATAATCCATCCCCTTGCTTCACTCCTCTGTTAAATTCAAAACATTCAATTATTCTATTATCAATCCTGACTTTTGCTTTAGTATTTCGCACAGCCAATTTTACTAATCTTATCAGTTTTTGAGGGATTTACATATGGGCCATTATCTCAATCAGTTTATATCTATTAATGCTATCAAATGCTTGTTTGAAGTCTATAAACAGTATATGTAAATCAAAACCCTGCTCGTAAAATTTTTGTCATCTGTCAATGAATAGTTGGTCTGTTGTACTCTTATTAGGGCAAAATCTATACTGATATTCATCTATTATAGTTTCTAATGGTTTAAGTCTAAATTTGATTATATTTGGTAATACTTTATAGGCTACATTTAACAATGTAATACCTCTGTAACTTCTAGTCAAATTTATCTCCTTTTTACTTTCTCTACTACGTACAGTAAGTAGGGGAAGTATTGTATTCCACCCAAAAATTTGATACCGAGATTTCACTGGAAATACATGTTTTAAGATCCCCTGAATCTAAAAAAAGCATTTTTGGAAACATGTCCGTGTGTGTGTGTCTGTGTGTGTGTGTGAACAGCATAACTCAGAAACGAAAAGTCGGATGAACACCAAACTCGGTATTTAGGTTCAGTATCTTCCAGAGATGAGACACGAAGGTTTTCAAGAAAATCCCCCACCCCAGACTACCCTTTACATGGAACATTTTTCGAAAATTTTAATTTTCTCAAAAATGGCTCTAACGATTTTGATTAAAATATCATATGTTCAAGATATTTTCATGACAAATGAAATGTATATCTCAAATTTTCTGGGAATGTCTCTAAGAGTATTCTTCATTGTGAACATTTGCATAACTGGTAAACCATAAGAGATAGACAAAATTTTACTACACAAAAAATGTAGATCGTGATAAAATAGACAATTTATGTCATACACATTTTTTTTGTTGAGTGAACCATTTTCGAGATATTGCTTGTTATTCCCTTAAATTTTTCAATACTTATTTTCTCAAATGGGAATTCGTTATTCATTTTTTGTCTTGTATATGCAAAGAGTATTAATCTAAGGCAAAGAGAATGGTGATGCACATAGCAACCAGCTATTAAGAGATATGTATATGCTTAAAGGCTACTGTATTTCTATATTGCACTTGCGAATACAAAACAAGGGGAACATAGTACGCCTTAAGTGATAGTCAAATATTTTTAGAACAGGTCGCTATGTGTAAAATGTAATTCTCTTTGCATGTCAAAAGATCGTTTCTGCAAATGTTTATCTCGATTAATATGAAATAGATGGAGAATTAGACTTTGTAAAAATAGTTTGTACAAGAGTAGAGAAAGTCATGTGAGTGTAACACATCAGATTTTTTTAAAAATTACTCTAATTATTCTAGTTCGTTGGCATTATTTCCTTTTCCCATATTGATACAATTAGTTTAAGAATTTCTTGTGTTATCAACTGTTCTCCATATTTAAGGAGCTCTGCAACTATGCCATCCTCTCGAGGGGCCTTATTATTCCTCATTCCTCCAATACTTTCCTAAATTTATCTAATGTTGGTGGCTGAACAATATATCTGAACTCCTTCATCCTGTTCTTGTATTCCATTCCGTTTCTTTTCTTCAATATCTCTTATATTTTGTACCATTTCTTTAAAATATTCTGCCCACCTCTTCACTATCTACCTTCCTACCCTTAGGATTCTACCATATTTCGCTCTACATCCATTCATTCTAGGTTGAAATCCTTCCCTCATTCTATCCGCTGCCTTATAGAACTTCCTACTTTCATTCTGCTTACTCAGTTGGTCTATTTCTTCCATCCTTAACCTCATCCACCTTTTCTTCTTTTTCTTAATTATTCCATTAGCTTTCCATCTCAATTTTCAGTATTTTTCACAATTGGCCCTGGTTTCCTTTTGTATCATTAGTTGTCTAGCTCTATCCTTCTCCTGTATGATATTAACACATTCTTCATCAAACCATTTCTCGTTCCTGGTTCCCTTCTTGTTCCTAATAGCTTTCCTTATTACGCCATCTTCCTCTATGTTACCAGTTTTCCCATTCTGTAGTTTAACTGTTAAACTATCTTGATATCTCTTTACAATGTTTCACTGTATAACACAATGAAAAAAGGAACAGTCAACAGTAGTTGACAGAGAGATGAGAGAGAGAATGCAATAAATAAGGAGTAAAGAAGTAAAATGAGGTGAATTATCCCTGTAATTTAAATTTGTTTATGTTCTCCTAAACTAAATAAAGTCAACAAAATACCTGTAACCATCACTTGCTATGACTTTCTGTATTTTCTTTTTTCCTCTCATATTATTTTCAATTGTGGCATATAAATTTTATACTTGTTGCTTTATTTACCATACACCTAGTAAGTAGAGGAAGTATTGCATTCACCCAAAATTTTGATTTTGAGATTTCAAAGGAAATACATAATTTGAGGGCACTAGGTAGGGAGGGAAAGTTCAAGATATACATAATATTTGCACTGCAAACACCTTAATTGCACAGTATTTTAATCAAAATTGTTAGTCATTTTAAGAAAATAAAAAATGCAAAGAGTAATTTGGTTTTGGGGGCATTTTCTTAAAAATCTTTGTGGTGAACTTAAATACCAAATTTGACGTTTATCCAACATTACGTTTTTTAGCTTTGCTGTTCACAGACATATAGACACACACATGGACCTTTTTCTAAAAATGCTTTATTTGGATTCAGGAGATCTCAAAACATGTAATTAAATTTGAGTGAACTGTAATACTACATCTGATTATTATAGGTAAGTAGTATAGAAAACAAAAAGGAAAAAAAAAATTTTTTTAAGAAATTGGGATTGAGGCAGTATTTTAATACCTGAATAATTTCAATTGTATTTTTATAATAAGTAAATTCAATAACAGCCCGCCTTGAAACAATATATATGTAATAATTATTTTTAAATGTATGTAACAGTCATTGCATATGCTTATTTTTATTGTAAAACATGTTTAATAATGTTATGTGAATACATTACATACTTTAATAATGCAAGAGCTGTGAGAATAATAAGTTTTAAGTTGCTAACAATGAGGTAATAATGAGGTAACCTTGTAGCAATAATGAGTTAGAGTCTTTGAAAATTACTAGTCATGATTATAGCAAAGATAATGTGAATTCAGTAACAGTTTAAAATTAGCCAATCAATAACAAGGAAAAAGTTTAAGTAAAATGCAAATATTCTATTGGACTAGAATTAGCCAATCAGAGACTTGAAATACCGAAACTTACAGGTTTAACGATTGAAATAATGTTCAGTTGCTGGCAAACCTTGGTAGTGACCAGATGGAAGATGTGTTCTCTACAGAAATATTACGTAAAGTGTAGTGCTTTATTAAATTGTGCAAAGGATAAATAAAAGAAGTGAATTTTAAAACTTAAAAATCTGTGTATGTCTACAATTCTTGCTGTACCGCACCCTGACTAAGATATATGTGACTCTAAAAACAAGACTGATGCAGCTGAGGCAAACATAAACATAAATAATATATAGAAGCAGTTTTAATAACAAAGTTAAATATTATAATGTAAAACTTGGAGTGTAACAACAAAAACACATCTTTAAATCAGCTTCTCATACGTAGCAGCATATTACGTAATAACAGTAACTATTATGTAATCAACAAATTCAAACCAACGCCCAAAGCGTGTTGCAAACTTCTTAAACAAAGTAAACTCCAAGAACAATACTTCTTCAAGTTAGGCTTCCAATGCATGAAGCTTAATAAAATACGTAAAAAAAAATAAATTACGTAAACATCATCCTTCAAGTTGGCGCCCATACATGGGGCATATTAACTACTTCAAGTTGGCGCACATAAGATGGACAGTTAAACTAAATAAATAAACATCTACAAAAACATTGTAAACAATACATCTACTTCAAATTGACATCCAAACGTGGGACAAATACTGTTACAAACAACGTAAGCAAAACACCTACTTCAGGATGCATAAATTATTTACTTATTTATTGTGGCACAGCTAAGGCAATTTGGTCTTCTTTTCCGCTCAACTACATGGGCAAAATTAAATTAAATTGAGCGTGTGTATGAAAAATATATGTGAACTATTGTGTGCATATGTATATAATATATACACACTCTTTGGCTTAATTGCTTCAAAATGCACTTAGTCCAAAATACTTTTAATGAGAACAATAATATTAAAATATTAAATCAAAAATTATGTTTGTGATAACCATATGTAGAAGAATGAACTTTTAACTATACTAAGCATGAAGATATTTACTAAGCATTTGCAAGTTTAGGATATACCAGCTCTTATCTTCTGAAGAACTATTTAAGGACTGAGTGTGTTTTGATTCAGTACTCCTTGAATTTGTTAAAAGTGAAAAATCAGAAGCATGAAAGCATGATTACCCCTGAAAATGGTACTCCTTGAAGAGATCCTTCACTCATATAACCATAAATCTCGGAAGAGCTCCTGATTTCTGGCAGCATGTCTATTGGAATATCAAAAAACCTGCAGCACAGGAAATAAAGAAATGTCATATTTTATTTCTGCAAAGTATATATTTTTATTCCTCAAAGCAATTCTATATTACAGGTATTTTGCCAGTGAATCTAAAATATTTTCTTGGAAGAAAATGGTGCAAAATTCAACTGCTTCTTTTTTATGCCCAGTCCCCAGGCCAGCATCCAGCCCACAACCCAATACCCAATTAGAGTTAAGAATAAATAAGAGGCAATTAAGATTGCAATAATGATGTGGGTTGAGTGTATATTTTCAATAAAAAGTTATTTAACATAAGAGTTAAAGTTATTCAATTTGCTATATTTTCATATAAATTTATGGGATAAGTATAACTTATGTAGTAGGTACGGATAAAAATAATTGGTAAAGAAGTAATTACTAATAAAATTTTATTTCAGTAAAAAAAAATATTTCATTTGACGCTAATCTGGTAACATAAATAAATATAACTAATAGTCCTCTTAAAATAAATTAAAAGTAGCACATAAGAGAATAAAAATCTTAATAATATGAATCCTCTAATTGAACATATAGACATTGCTTGAAGAAAAAGCATTAATCCTATGGATAAAGGATGATTTAAAAATAGTAAAATGATTCTGAGGGCTAAACTAATTCTTAATAATAAATATAAAATGCCAAAGGATAGGTTATAATAAAATGTTAAGGCAGTATTTTTAACACAAATGATTTCAGCCTAATTGTATAATATAAAATATAATAACAGCCCGCCTTAAAGCAATATATGTATACTACAATATATAAAAAGTGTATATTACAGCCATTGTATATGTTTATATTATTGTGTACATGTATAATAATGTTATGTGAATGTATTACATAATTTAATAATTATGGAGCTGTGAGAATAGAAGCTGAAAGTTGCAAACAATGAGATAACATTGAGGCAATAATAAATTAAAAAGCTTAATAATGCTACTAGTAATTCTTGGAGCAATAATAATGTAATATTTATAACAGTTTATAAATAGCAAGAACCGGAAAAGCTGAAAGTTAAATAAAAGTATACTATTGGAGTAAACTTAGCCAATCAGAGATGTGAAATAGAAAAATTTACAAATTTAAGCGTAAACGCCAGTCGCTAGAAGGCAACGTACCTGAGCAGTTTGTTCGCTCGGTACGCATTCAGTGTGAGACATACAAAATTCATTATGGTGAGAATATTATAAAGTTTGTGTGTTAAAAAGTGCAAGTATTTAATAAATAATCTCACAGCTCTCTATATCAGTGAAGTGTTATTTAATCGTGTAAAGGATTAATAAAAGGAGTGAAGTAAAAATTATAATTTGTGTAAGGCTACATTCTTTAGCCGCATCACCCCCTGTTAAGAGATGCATGTTTCTACAAATTAATATTCACGCAGTCGAGGGAAACATAAATATAAATAATATTTAAAGAAACATAAAAATACAAATTTGATTCCTAAACGTTGGGGCGAAGGCCACCGGAAAGTAAACTTGGGACGAATGCCACCGGAAACTTTGTACCGTACATGGTTGCAACTACTTCAAGTTCGGCTCCCCAACAGTCGAACTACAATACAACTACTTCAAACTGGCTTTACATACATGTAGCTACAACCTCCTTCAGAATGGCACCTAAATGTGGGGCTACAATCTATCTTCAATGTTAGTTTTGGAAATTAATGCTAAGATTTTCTTTCTTTTGAAGTTTTAAAAGTTAATTCTTATTTTTGGTTTATAAGACCAATGTTTTATTATAAAGTATTAAAACATTTAATGTTAATAATATTTTTTTATTTTTTTTTGTGGTTTTTGGGTTTTTCCTCAAAACAAAAACATTTGTTTAAATAACTTTATTAAGTTTAGAATTTATGTTTTGATTTTATTTATTGTTTTGTATGTTTATTTGATTATAATAAGAGGTAAATTATATATAACAATGATTTTTTTTGTCATTTGAGGTTTGTGAAGGTGTTTTGGGATTATCAATCTTAGTTTCAATAATTTGAACTCTTGGAAATTATTCTTTTAATTCATTTGGTTTATTACAATGTTAAGATATATACATGTGTAATTTTTTTAACCCCATCATGTTTTATAAATAAAAGTTGATGGTTAATTCAGAATTTATTATGTCTTATATCATTGATATTTTTAATTAATGCAGATTTTTGTTTGTTTGTTAAAGAGGATTAAGATATATTTTTGGATATGATTATTTATGATACGGTTTAGTTAGATTATAATTTGGAATTTGTGTTTTAATAATTTTAGCTAATTATTCTGTAATTTAACATAAATTTTACAATAATTTAGTTTTGTTTGTAATGTAATGCAATTATTAATATTAATTTGTACATTTTGTAGAATACATATAATTTCATTTCATTTTTTGAAGGAAGTTTAATTTCAACATTGTTTTTAAATTTTTGGATGAGGTTATCAACCTGAGCGATTAGAAGCTGAAATTTCTTTACTATTTTATGCTTTAATTTGCTTCATTGCTATTATTATTGGGTAGAGTGTATCTTTGCAATAATTTAAATTATTTAGATTTTTCATTAATTTTTGAAAATGGTTTTATAAATTTTTATTTTTATCTTTATCTCAGAATAATTTTGGCATTTCTAGTTAAGATACCCATATATAAAAACATAATAAATCCTAATATTTCAATTATAATTCCAAAGGCTGCTACAATGGGTCAAAGATTGTATGTGGCTAAGTGATACGGATGATTAGCATGTAATGACATTAATAATTTACTTCTCTAGAATAAAAGTGTTCTTAGTACTGCAAAAACATAGGATTGGAAAATAGCTACTGCAGTTCTAAGGTTAAAAGTAAGATTTGTGTTAAAATGAAAAAAGTGAATGGATTATGATTCTTTCTGTATTATCCAGTAGGATTATTAAAAGCTGACCAGCAATTATATTTGCTGCTAATCGAATGGTAAGAGTTTCAGGATAGATTATATTACTAATTGTTTCAAAGCAAACTGTAAATGGTATTACAGCTCTAGGTGTACCTTGTGGTACTAAATGAGCAAATGTGTGTTTAGAATTATTAATTCACTCAAAAATTATTAATCTTAGCCATAAGGGTAATGCAAAAGATAAAGTTATAACTATGTGACTTGTTCTAGTGAAAATATAAGGAAATAATCCTATATAATTGTTATATAAAATAATTGAAAATGTATCCTTTTCTATTTTTCCCAATAAGTAGTTTAAATTCTTCATGACGTTCATTAATAATTAAGTTTCATATTATTTTACGAGAAGGGATTGACCATAATGAGGTTGGAATTAATAAAAATCCAATAAGGGTTCTTGATAATTTATTGATAAATTTATGAAATTTGATGAGGGATCAAAACCTGAGTTTATAGTAGTTTTCATTTTCAAGTTAAGGTCTTTAATAGTGTTTTAATTGAAATTGAATATATAGTTTTATGAAAAGACGTGTAAAAATGTATTACATTAAACAGAATTAGTAGAATTCAGAAGAATGGAAAAAAGTATCAATCAATTTAAAGGTATTATTTGAGGTGTAAAGATGTATTAATAATTTTAGTTTGACATACCAATGTTATATTTTAACTAACTTATCCCTTCTATGAATATGGCCTGGCCCGGGCCGGCTTAGCCCAGCCGACCCGTTTTTAATTTGGTTTTGATTTCTTTTTGTGTTGGGGTTTTGTTTTGGATTTTTTTCTTTTGTGTTTTTATTGTTTTTTACTTTGGGTGTTTTTGGTATATTTTTGTTTAGAGTTTTTTTGTGTATTTTTTGTTTTCGAAGCTTTTTGGTGTTTTTGTTTTTTGGTGTTTTGGATTTCTTTTTTTGTGTGTTTTTGTGTCTTTTTGTTTTGGGGTTTTGGTTTTTATTGTTTGGGGTGTTTTTTGCTGGTTTTTTGTTTTGATGTTTTTGTTATTTGGCGTTTTTTGCTTTGGGGTTTTGGCTTTGTGTTTTTGATGAATGGGTGTGCCCTCTTGAAAATAGGAAAGTGCAAATTTTCATACTGAAGTCAGGCACCTTTTAAGGGGGCAAAGGAGAGGTAAAGAGATTAGGCACCTAGTATAAGTTATAAAATTATTTCTGACATTTTACTGTCCTTGAAAAAGTTTGAGAAATGCTGATATACACCATTAATTTTTTAGCCACTTCATCCTAATCATAACTATCTGTACCAAAATTTTTACTTGGCTAATTCTATGGTAATCAAGAAGTTTGTAGCATTTTAATGGTAGAAGTAATGCCATTTAATAGTAAAGATCAAACTCTACTTTTTCATGAGTAAAAAGTTTTAGAATGTAAAATTCTACTGTGAATAAAAAGTAGTTTATATAGCCAACTCTGAGTTTATAAGTAACAAAAGTATGTATACTGAAAATCTAAGGCTAAAATTTGATGAAATTTAAATGTACAACAGCAAACCTTTTGGAAATTCCAAATACTACAATAAAAATTACTAGTCCTTCACTTAATTTCAGTCTTAAACTTTATATTTATACATTTTACCCTTAGTAAACTTTGGTCTGCCTTCATGATGTAACATTTACATAAAATCAAACAAAAATGAGCAGACGCTCACAGTTAGTTTACGTAAAATCCAAGATAAACATTTAATTCACCATCTCAGACATAAATTAAAGCATATGCATCCACCTGCACAGTGTCGGATCCCACTGTAGAGACTTAATATTCATCAGCATTGTTCTGGATGCATTTGTGACATCTGTCATGTAGAGTCCACCATCCTTGCCACCGGTAAGGTTCTGTTAAGAAAAATAATCATACTTAACGACTTATTGACATGTCTTGTATTAACATACTATGTACATGCATCGTGATTTAAAAGGATCAAGAAATTAAACTAGCATTTAAACAAGAAGCAACTTGAAACATTTCACTTATAGCAGAAAAATGTGAGAACAGCATTGCCAGATTGTATCAGAAAATTAGTAAGCAGTACAAAAGTGTGTGCTTTGATGTACAATAATGGTAACAAGCTATGCCTCAAAGTTCAGCTTGTAGGCAAAGGGAAAGGAGGGTGGTAGAACCTTTCTGGCTAGAGCAATAACAGAGGGGAGGTTGCCATGGAAACCACAAAGAAACATGCCCCTCCAATAACTGTCACAAATCCCTTCTTGTTTAAAAAATACTGTAAACAACTGAATATGATAAACAAACTGGGAGTTGTACACAGTAAAGTGAAATGATGACTTAAGTAACATTGAGTCGAAATTAACACTTATGTTTCACTAACTTATTTCACACATGTCTGCATCATCGGCTACCTTCAACTACTGGAATGATTAGATGTGTTCCCTCTAGAATCTTGGGTTGTATTCAGCACCGATTTCAAAATTCATTAGCATTGACTCATCTTGAAAAATATGAGTCAATGCTCACGAATTTTGAAATCCCCACCCACTCCATAGATTCAACAGAAGTCCAGTAGGAGAGCCTAAGATTCCAGAGGGAACACATCTAATCATTCTAGCAGTTGAAGGTAGCTGATAATGCAGACATCTGTGAAGCATGTTCTACATGTAAGTAAAAGTTTAGTAAGGCATTAAGTGTTAATTTCGACTCAATGTTACTTAGTATGTAAACAATTGAATTCAACTTTCCAATCTAATTATTTGTTCAAAATAACTTTAATTTAATTAAAACGAGATGACAGTTTAGATACTGATGGAGAAGATTAAAATCAGTATCACTTGCACTCTGTGTATCACTGATGTATATGTCATTCATTCCCTTTTTACTTTCTCTACTACGTATAGTAAGTAGGGGAAGTATTGCATTCCACCCAAAAATTCGATACCGAGATTTCACCGGAAATACACGTTTTGAGACCTCCTGAATCCAAAAAAAGCATTTTTGGAAACATGTCCGTGTGTGTGTCTGTGTGTGTGTGTGTGTCTGTGTGTGTGTGTGTGTGTCTGTGTGTGTGTGTGTGTGTGTGTCTGTGAACAGCATAACTCAAAAACGAACAATCGGATAAGCACCAAACTTGGTATTTAGGTTCAGTATCTTCCAGAGATGCGACACGAAGGTTTTCAAGAAAATCCCCCCACCCCAGACTACCCTTTACATGGAACATTTTTCGAAAAGTTTAATTTTCTCAAAAATGGCTCTAACGATTTTGATGAAAATATCATATGTTTAGGGTAATGTCATGACAAATGAAATGTATATCTCGAATTTTCTGGGAATGTCTCCAAAAGTATTCTTCATTGTGAACGACTTTTGCATAACTGGTAAACCATAAGAGATAGACAAAATTTTACTACACAAAAAATGTAGATCGCGTTAAAATACACAACTTATGTCATATACATTTCTTTTGTTGAGTGAACCGTTTTCGAGATATTGCTTGTTATTTCCTTAAATTTTCCAATACTTATACTTTTTCTCAAATTCGTTATTCATTTTTTTTTATGTCCTGGACATGTAAAGAGAATGGAATTCGTCACATAGCAACCAGCGTTAAAATATTTGACTATCGCTTAAAAGCTACCATATTTTCCTTGCATCTACATGAAAATTACCAATAAGATTGACATCTCGATATCTCGATTAACATGAAGCATATGAAGAATAGGCGTTTGTAAAATTAGGTTGTACAAGAGTAGAGAAAGTTATGTGAGTGTAACACATCAGATTTTTACTTTCTCTACTACATATAGTAAGGAGGAAAAGTGTTGCATTCCACCCAAAAATTTGCACCAAGATTTCACCAAAAAACATGTTTTGAGGTGACCTGAATCCAAATAAAGCATTTTTGGAATCTCTCTCTGTGCGTGTGCGTGCGCACATGTGCATGCATGTGAGAGAGAGAGAGAGAGAGAGAGAGAGAGAGAGAGAGAGAGAGAGAGAGAGAGAGAGAGAGAGAGAGAACAGCATAACTCAAAAACGAAAATCGGATGAATAACCAAACTTGGTATTTGAGTTTAGTATCTTCCAAGGATGCAACACAAGATTTTCAAGAAAATTCCCCCACCCCAGACTACCCTTTATTGGAATATTTTTCGAAAATTTTGATTTTCTCAAAAATGGCTAACGATTTTGATTAAAATATCACATGTTTAAGATATTTTTATGGCAAATGAAATGTATATCTTGAATTTTCTGGGAATGTCCCCAAAAGTCCTCTTCATTCTGAACAACTTTCACATATTGACTAATTTTGAAGATTTAGAAGCTAGTAACAGTGATGTGTCATAATTTAAGATAAAGAGAGTTGAGGGTTGTTACACTACATCACTAAAATATTCTTACTTGAACGCGTTTCGGGAGACGGCTTGTTCCCATCGTCAGCATGTTCTCAACTGATGTTTCCGGTCATCGTCTGGGGGATGTGTGTGGCTAGTGGTGTTCTCTGGTGCTGGGCTGATGAACCTCCGAAGGCTGCTGGGTGGCGGCAGTTCGAAGTTCATTAGGTGATTCCTGTGTTTGACAATATGTATTTTTTCCCAGATGTCCAATTCATTGCTGCTGTTGATCGGTTTTAAGAGTTTTATGTTCAGAGTGATATCATGGTTTGAAGACCAAAAATGATGTGCTACTGCTGATTTATCTGGCTGCTTTTGGTAAATGCATCTCATATGCTCTTCATATCACCCTGTCTCCACAGAATAACCACAATATACAGAAACTACTATGCAACAGAACAAAGGATCCTATCCCCAACGATAAATCAGCTGGTATATATCAAATTGATTGTAATGAATGTAACCTGGTATAGATAGGAAGAACCAAAAGAAATCTTGAAATAAGACTTAAAGAGCATATGAGATGCATTTACCAAAAGCAGCCAGATAAATCAGCAGTAGCACATCATTTTTGGTCTTCAAACCATGATATCACTCCGAACATAAAACTCTTAAAACCGATCAACAGCAGCAATGAATTGGACATCTGGGAAAAAATACATATTGTCAAACACAGGAATCATCTAATGAATTTCGAACTGCCGCCACCCAGCAGCCTTTGGAGGTTCATCAGCCCAGCACCAGAGAACACCACTAGCCACACACATCCCCCAGACGATGACCAGAAACATCAGTTGAGAACATGCTGACGATGGGAACAAGCCGTCTCCCGAAACGCGTTCAAGTAAGAATATTTTAGTGATGTAGTGCAACAACCCTCAACTCTCTTTATCTTAAACTTTCACATAACTGGTAAACCATAAGAGATAGACAACATTTTTTCAGTGAACCATTTCCGAGACATTCCTTGTTATTTGTTTGAATTTTCTAATATCTATACTTTTTCTCAAATGGGAATTCATTATTTGTTTTTTTTTGTCCTGGACATGCAAAGAGAATGAAATGCTTCACATAGCAACCAGCTCTTAAAAGATTTGACTATCACTTAAAACCTACCATATTCCCCTTGCACCTACAAGAAAATTAGCAATAGTTTCTGCAAATTTTTATCTTGATTAACATGAAGTAGATGGAGAATAAGCATTTGTGAAAATAGTTTGTACAAGAGTAGAGAAAGTCATGTGAGTGCAACACATCAGACATTTTAAAATTACATTTAAATAATTTAGCTACCTATTCAGTACTAATAGCCAAATAAATCACAAAATTATGCTATCCTCACCCAGAGCAACCAGGTGTCCACTGTACCAAAGTAGCATCGCTTCTCATCCATGGCCTGCTTCACCTCTGGAACATTGTCCAACAACCAACGTATTTTGACAGCACTGAAGTAAGTGCTCACGGGGAGACCACATAGGTATTTCAAGCAATCTTGATTTTGATCTTTGACGTTTGCTAGGACCTGATCCACAGTTGAGGCTGTGCGAACATCTAACCATACTGTGGATAACAGAAATAAATCAATTAGTTGTTTATTTAAACACTTGTAGAGCAAACATTCAAGATGAATGCTTAAGTTTTACATTACAAATTGCCATTATCAATTTTAGTCAGTCTTAATTTATACCCATCTCTACATTAAAAAGACTACTTAAAAATGAATGTTTCACAAGATGATGTAATTTGCTTATTAAGGCTGGTTGAAAATAATCTGAGAACGGAAACCAAAATGGAAACCTGCTTCTTGGTTCATGGAGACAAGAACAGAAATGCATCTCAATAACCATATTGACAACAAAATGGAAAGTTGATTTTCCACATTGGGACATCATTTGTCCTTAACTGAACAATGACCTTTTTTCACCTGCTTTCAATTCAGCCAATACAATACAGGTTAGGCAACATCAAAATTTGAAAGAATAAACATTTTCTAAATGCAGATCAATTACTTTTTCAAATTCCTCTAGTCATACCAAGTGTCATTCCTTTATTAATAACTTACATTAAAGTTATTTGTTGTTCTTTGTTAATTTCTATGAGATTTTGCTGTTTTTACCAGTTTTTTCTTTTGAAGTTCATTTTCTCAGCTTGTGCATAGAGAGCTCTAGCAAATAGTTCACGTCACAGTCACTTTGAATGATTTCTACAGCGAAAAGCATTATGTGCATTACATATGCAAAATATGGATCTAATACGCCATCCCCAGGAATGAAAGAGAAAATTAAAGCTTGACCAAGTCTTATTGCTATTCCCGGGACCAAGGAAAGCTTCCTGTTAATTGTGAACAGTTGAACATGTACATTATAAAGCATGTATGCTAACATTGTCAAGTTTAGGGACGGAGTTATAGCATTACAGGAGTTTCAAAAACGTATAAGTCACAAGCTGCTTTTTGTTATTTTCACTGTCATTTTGTCATCCTCCGTGGTGTAGTAGTTACCATGCTAACCTCTAGTTCACGAGGTTGCAGGTTCAAACCTGGCGGAGGGCGATGGACTTTTTTGGGGCATAAAAATCATTAGCATGGCTTCCTTCAGAAGGGAAGTAAAGCTGGTGGTCCCATGTCATAGATTCAAGCCACATAAATGAACCTCAAGCCTGATAAAGAAGCTTTTGAGCAAAATTACCAGTCTTTCACGTCCAATATAGAATGGGACACTAAGGCTACAGCAGTTAAAGAGCCCCCCCCCCAAAAAAATCACTTCCTGAATTTCTTTGATAACATTTGCTTTCATGACACATCTGGATCATGGTTTGCCATGTAAAACCCTATTTTTAGTTATCTCATATCAAAATAATAATGCAACCGAAGATAAGCCAAACATGGTGGTCAAAGGCATTTTAAAATTAATCGATTGCTGCAAAAATGGCTCCAATGAGACCAAGCTAATGTGTACTGTGAAAGACATTGCTCCATGCAACCAAAAATAACTAATTTAAAGTTTCTTGTCAATAAGTCCTAACACATGAGACGTAATGAAAACAAACATACTAAAGAAATTTAGGATACGACAGCATTCTGGCGCAAGAAATTATCAAAATATATTGTGCCAGTTTCAATTATGTCTGCATATAAATGGTAGCCGAGTTAAAATTACAGCTTAAGTAATGAATGGGACAACCTGTATCAGTTATCTGAAAAGAAGTAGATAACGTTTCAGAATGTTCTATATAGTATGTAGTCTCCTTGAAAAATTGTCCTACCCACAGGTCATAAGTATAATTTATATAAATAATGATACTTCTATTCCGTTTACATAAATCATAATAAGTATCTGTCTAAAAATAGTTTCAATATGGACTTCATTACATGTCAAATGTGGACACAGCCCTTAAATATTTATATCACTTGTGGATTTTTGTTAATAATGAACTCGTGCAAAACAAAATGGTAAATAGTTGGACACCAATGTATATTTGAACCTATGAAAGCTTACACTTTCTGTGAGTTTTTGGAAACTTTAATGCCACAAAACTTAATGCATACCTTGTAACTGATGTTCATTTGCATGTATATATATATACACAGGTCAATCTGACCTAGCAATTTATACACCTTCCTAAGCAGATGATGTACCTTAGGTTCAACTTTGTTGTCAATACCTTTTGCATACTTAGATAGACGAAGATCCACACTCAGTAAAACAGATACTCTGAACCAAAGTTCATTTCAAAAACATAGTCCCTTCTACTGAAAACTGCAACAGCTTCCTAGCCCCATATCGGTCCACAATTTGAGCTTATAGTTGCTTACCAATTGCATTATAAAGAGGTTTTCCAGTATTGCAATCCCAAACCACTACTGTTTCCCTCTGGTTGGTAACTCCAATGGCCACAATGTCTGCAGGGTCAATATCCAGCTTCTTCAGATTGTCAACTGTGCATTCTATACAAGACCTCACAGCCTCCAGGATTTCTATGGGATCTTGCTCCACCCAGCCTTCATGAGGACATTTGTGCTGGATTTCTATCTGATGATAGGTGAGAAGCTCTGATGTTTCTGCAGCAAACACCTATACATGATGTGTACACAGATTAAAAAGTTGTAAAGAACAGTCGTAATAGCACAACCCTGTGATGAAAATAGTTCTTAAAAAACTCTTGTGCATCACACAAGTTCACATAATTCCTTGTACATTAGTGTTCATATCAAAATGCTTCTTCTATTCATTTTGTTATTTACAATGCTTTTCTGACTAGAAATAATACCAAATTAAGCAATATGGATTTGGCTGCATGACATTTGGCTGGGAGACAAAACACAATTGTTTGCATATTTGTAAGTCAGTTTTTGTTATTAATGTACCTGGGAAAAAATGGTATGATATACAAAATGCTGGATTGCTCAATATAGAATGCAGATTTTGCAACAGCTTTTGGACATTTTGTGTTACTTTGGTCTTCATTGAAAACATTGGTAATCTGCATTACATTGGTCTTAAAAGCCAACATTTGAAATTCCAACATAGCTGAAAACACGATTGAGAGCCCTCAGCCTCAAAACATAGCCAAGGGATGTTTTTTAGATGCAGAGGAGTGTAGCAGTTATGGCTGAAGATTGCAACTGTGAAGCGACGACAGGTCGTAGCCGAGGGATCTGCTAATCTAAAACTCGAATGATTCACTTTGGCAGCAATTCCTTCCAAAAGTCACCAAAAATGACTATATAAGAAGGGCCACTTAACAGTTACTTTTGTTAACGTTTTCAGTGAAGACTAAAGTAATGCAGAAAAGCCCTGCTTTTTTATTACAAAGTAATTTTCTGTTTGTTATGCACTATATTGTCACTTGTATCCCAAAAACTCTCATGTGTGATGTGCAGAGAATACTTATGAACCATTTTATACACAGGAGTGCTGCAATATGTTTGTACTATAAATATATTATAAATATTGCACTTTAAGGTACTTTTCATTGTTGTTCAGGGTCACATTCAGCATTGTATTCCACTCAGGAAATGAAAGAAACCATACTTTATGTTGTGACCTCATAGGATAACAGACCCATCAATTAAATGAATTAAAATTTACCTTCATGACACTTAACCAATTAAGATCCAAACTTGCATCGCATTTGTAACCACGTGATTATAGTACAGTGAAAGTCACTTGTACCACTAGTTGTCAGGGCATTGTATACTTATTAAGCATGGTGTTATTTTGTTTATGAATTCTGTTGAGAAATTTATGGACATGCTACTCGTTTAGCTTCAGTGTAGGTTTACTTTCTATTATGTACTTCTTTAAAAACAGCACTAATACAGTTCACAGTTGACCAATATCTGTTTGAACTTAAATTTATATTCATACATGCTAATGGCTTGGCCACAGAGACAACTCTAGAATCTGGTAGGAGTTTCGGGCACAAGAAGAAAACACTGGAGTAAGAAAAAGTCTACAGAAATGGATTCTGCGTACAAGTAGAAAGCTCTTGTACCTGGCCACCCTTCGTGCACAACAGTTTTAAATAAAAATATTTTGTTTGATAACAGCGCTTTCAATTGCCAAAAGCACATCAGCGCCACCAGTGTGCCGGAATTTCGCCCAGCAGTTGTTTTACATGCTGATAAATCTAAGAACATGGGGCTGTCGCTTATAAGCACATTTATAAAACCATCGAACTGGGCCGGGTTTGAACTCGAGACTTGAATCAGAAGGCCAGCGTTTAACCAACTGAGCCACCAAGATCGACGTACTAAACGAACAGGATACGAGCGTAGGCCGTTAGACCGTTGCGAGCAGGATTCTGTGGTTTCGAGAGTAGTTGGAAGTGTCAGTGTGGTGCTATAGGTACTTACCAGAAACCGTGCGCTGCTTGTGCCTTCATCCACTGCACCCACCAAAGGACCAAATTTTCCACTCTTGCTTTCCGACATATTACTTCACTGCCAACAAAAACATTAATCTCAGGACATTGTTCCGTATCCGGGTAAGAGCTAAGAAACATTACGAAACTTACGGAATCGGTGTTCTTTTTTATAAGTAGACTCGATTGTGTGGTGTGCTGACTTCTCAGAGTATGTAAAAGTTGTTAATTTATCCATAATATTGGACCCTTCTTGGTGACTTCTTAGCCAGTCAGACATCTTGTAAGTGCCAACGTGATAAAACAAATTGTGGTTAACGGTCCGTAAGTTTCCTAAGCTCCTACCCGGATAAGGAACAATAAATCAACACAATTTATGCTGTGACCTCATAGGATAACCGACACAAATTACATGAATTAAAATTTACCTTCATGATGACACTTAACCTAAAAATTTCCAAGCTTGCATAGCATTTGTAACCACAGTGACAATCACTTGCTTTATTTAATCAGAGCATATTAAATAACATCAAATTTAAAATTTATTTGGAAAATGCATGCAGTAATACTGAAAGTCTGTCATTTTTCACTTGTAAAAATCTTAAAGGTTATGCTCAAGCGAGCAGCTCAGTATCTCTGCGAGCGATATGTGCACACTCTATTGATAGCAATTATAGTTGGTTTTGGAACTGGGGAAACAAAAGAGATATGGTTATCTCCAGAGAATATTAGGCACAAATACTCTCTAAGAGTTACCCAAGAGTATATAAATAAATTACAATTAATTAATATCGTAATAATATCAACCAATTTATTCTTCACTAAAAGAATGAAATCCAAAACCAAAGACTTACATATTGCAAATGTGTATTTTGAACAATGTGCAAATACAACATGAAAAAATTTAAAGAAGACGTTAAACGTCCTCTTGTCTGATGAACATTCTATATCGCCTAAATCTTAAGCGGTACCTAGTCCAAAGTCTAAGTATTTTACTATATTTGAAAACAAGTCATGACAACCGTTCGTTTCGTACTAAAGCTCACGTTATATATATATATGACAGCTTAATATAAGACTGGCATCTATTGACCCTGATTTCATTGCTATGGGGGGGGGGCCCAACATACTGAAGGAAATTAGGCCCGGTTTGAACTAAAGGGGCTAATAGCTCTTTAACAATCGAATTATTAAATAACTGATTCATTCTTTAACAGAGGTTTCCACTTATGCGTTATGTATTCCCATACTTTTTGAGGAAATAATGTAACTATTCTACTTATAGATAAACTCAAAGTTTGCAATTGCTGAGCTCAGGAGAATTCATGAAAACTTCTATGACAATTCATTCGTAAAGTTTAAGAAATGTATCAGAAAGGTTTTCCGTAATGTAATACGTAAACATTTCCTGACAGATTTTGTAAGCACATAAGCATAAATTAAAATAAATAAAATAAAATTAATTAGAGTTAGTGATCGACCTACAGAAGATTTTTAAAACTTTGTGACAACAATGCTTTGAATAAAGTCATGGAATACTGAACAGCGTCACGAAACTTCATAAAGTTTTGTAATGTCCATATGTGGATAATGAGCTGCAAAAAACATGGCATATTCTGAAAAGCAGGCAGAAAAGGTAATATCAAACGATGTCATCAAATGTAAGAAAAAATGGACGAGTGAAGGTAAGGCATAGCAGTCTTTTATTTTATAAAGTAAGTGGGACTTTTCAACTGGGGAAATCTAGTGGTTTGAGTGTAAGAATGTAAGGATAAGCTAAAGCCTAATTTAGGAACGTATTTACCATTCGATATATTGGTAGCTCTATATTTTAAAGGGCCGCCACAGCATTTAAGTAACAACCGATGCTTAAAAGAAACATTCACAATTATTTATGGCCACATTGCACGCTGATTAAATGGAGAACAGTTATTAAGAACAAGGAGTTGGGAAGCTTAGAAAATCGCGTAACTATCTCTAAAATGACGCATTTTTCTATCTCAAGAGACTGTATTCTGTCTAGCAGAGGCATAGCTAGGGGGGCGGGGGTTGGAAGCCCTCCTTGCTAAGAACATATAAAAATGATAGCAAAAATAGCCTCCTTAAAATAATATAATCTTTCTAGGTTGGTGGAAACGCCACATCCTGGTAGCGCTATATTTACGCCGCATGTTTTAAACAGTATCGCCAAAGGTGACAGAAAGAGAAACTGTACTTTAGATGCCGTTGTTATAACCATGTTAAGATATCGAGAGCATGTTTTCGTTCCAGTGATCATTAATTCTCATGTCACAATCCTCTTGTCGTTTAGAATACACAAAATATCCTATCCTAATTTAATTCCATTTGCTGCATCTTAATTTGTGTGTATAAAATCGACTTATTTAAATGTTTCAACTCAGGATGAATTCATATTTATCATTTGAATTTATACAAATTGCTTTAAAAATGGATCCTTATACAGAACACCCCTTTAATATTTTTCTGGCTGCGCTACTGCTGTCTAGCATGATCTTGAATTGGAAAGAATATGAAGAAAGCTGTATGTTTTGTGATTTCATACATAGTACATACCACCACATACTTAGGTTTGCTAGATGTCCCATGGACGGAATTTCCCGTATTTGGCACATCACAATTAAAATCAGCAACGTCAATTTTGCGGGGGGGGGGACACTGCGATCCTTGTGAGGCAAAACGTGGTCCATAAACCCATTCCTCTTTCTCCCCTGCAAACTCTTGAGGCGACAGCAATGTGTGTTGAATTAGGAGGCAGGGAGGTTATTTTAACCTCTATTTACCACCCACCTGTTCGGCTGTCCACCTGTTGATTACCAATCCCTACTAGCCCCTCACCCTTGCGTGATTTTGGAGGGAACTTTAATGCCAAAATCAGCGTTGGCATTCAGACCCCCGTGCAAATCCAAGAGGCAACGCATTAATTTCCACGATAGATAGAGATCCCCACCTCAGATTACTGGGACCCTGGCAACCCACATACCATCTTCAAGGTCGAGGACTACCATCTGTCATCGACTTTGCGATTATCAAACACTGCCCTATCATCTCAGGCTCACATCACTCACGGCACTCCATTCCGACCACAAACCTGTGTTGGTGGAGATCAACACACGGGTTGCCAGCAACGATCTTTCTGGTCACACCAGAGAAATTGATTGTAATTGCGTTAAGGGTTGCCTCAATGTATCAATCCCACCAAACCCCAGGATAATAGATATTCTCCCTGGAGAGGGCAGTCAAATCCTTCACAACCACAGGGTTGCGAACAATTCAGAACCTCACCATCCTCCTCATCATCCCAAAGTCCTACTCCTGGACCTAGAACTCCTCGTCCGCCACTCCTGGGCAGCCTGAAGGCTATACTATCGCCACCGGACGCCCCAGAACCGAGAGCTTCTGAGACATCTTCGCCGAGAGGTCCGTTACTGAATTGCTTGCGCACAGGGTGCAAGCGTGGGAGGCCACGATGGCCCGTCAGAACCTCGAGGGTTGGTGACGTCTGGCGGATAGCTAAAAACCTCCGCCCCAACGCAATCAATACACCTCCCCGCTTCAAGGTAACATAGACCTTGTCTACGAACCCTAGCCAAAACAAATGTGCTCGCTAAC
Source organism: Deroplatys truncata (assembly GCA_030765065.1). Classification (NCBI taxonomy): domain Eukaryota; kingdom Metazoa; phylum Arthropoda; class Insecta; order Mantodea; family Mantidae; genus Deroplatys; species Deroplatys truncata. Next base: position 102,038,682 of record CM060975.1, read on the forward strand.
TATCTTGAGGACACCTGAAGGCCCAGAGACGTCCCTCAGGCGACTGACTTTACTGCCCGTGGAGGTAGATCGCTATTTGCGACTACTCCCTGATGGAGCGGAGAATCCCCTTCCAATCATCCGCCCAAGTGAAGTCCAAGGCGCACTACGGCGTCTCGACATTAAAAAGAATTGCGGACAGGACGGGCTGACCCCCACCATGCTCCGCAATCTTCCTTTCAGAGCCGTACTTTTCCTTACCAAAGTATTCAATATATGTATCACCCTGGGGCACTTTCCGCGCGAGTGAAAGTTGACCAAGGTGGTGTGCATTCTGAAACCTGGTAAGGACCCGGCTCTTCCCTTCAGCTACCGTTCCATCATCCTCCTACCCACCCTCTCGAAATTTTTACTTATACTACACCGCTTGTCACCGCTACTGGTCGACATTCAAGCCATCCCAACCCATCAGTTTGGATATCGTCCTGGGCACTCGACCACCCAGCAGCTGCTGCGGGTGGTAGAGGCTGCTGCCCTGGGATTCCAGAACAGCGCCTTCACTCCTGCGATATCTCTGGACGTGGAGAAGGCCTTCTCAACAACCTGGCATGAGGTGCTCCTCTATAAACTGATCCAGCTTAGCCTACATAAACAGATAATCCACATTGTACACAGTTTCCTACACCAACGCTCCTTCACTTTAGTAGTTAGTTGAGGGGAAACATCAACACAAAAACCCATACAAGGCGGAGTTCCCGAAGGCTCTGTACTATCTCCCACACTGTTTAGTCTGTACATGGCAGGCTTCCAGTGGTGCAGGGCGTCAATATGGCCCAGTTTGCTGATGACGTCCTGCTTAACACTACCAACAGACACCCTATACAAAACACCTTCCCCTCGTCCAGCACTGGTGCAGGCAGTGGCGGATGTCCGTGAACCCGAGCAAAAGCCAAGTTGTCCTGTTTACCAGAAGACGAACTACCGCAGCAGCCTGCCAACATTCACCTCTCAGGGCCAAAGGATAGAGTGGAGAACGTCTGTTCGCTACTTAGGCGTCACTCTCGATAAGGGCCTAACTTTTCGTGAACACGTGTGCGTGGAACAATGAACAGGGCTAAGGGGGCGGTAGTCGCCTTATACCCGGTTCTGGCTCCCACTATGCCGGTTCGCTTAAAGTTATGCCTTTATGAAGCACTTATTCTGTCTCGATGTTCTATGCCTGCAAGGTGTGGGGCATGGCAGCAGATTCTTGGCTTCTCTGGTTGCAGCGGATACAGAATAGGGCACTTCGGTCCATCTATTCTGTCTGTAGTCGCTTTCCAGTCTGACTGTTGCACGATACCTTGGCCCTCCCATATGTGGAGGATGTGATTAGGCGCCGGGTTCAAAATTTGTATGGCAGATTGGCCCGTCATGAGAACGCCCTTGTCAGATCCCTGGGGTACTGCTTAGCTCAAGAATGTTGCTACCAAACTCCGGGTTCCCCGCATGGCTTGTGAGCACCCCCAGAAACGAAGGCATTAAACCTGCCAACAGTATAATGTTGTCACTAAGTACTCCCTCCTCCCCATAGGAGTGGTCACTCAAAATTCAAATCATAATCCATTTAAGGAACAACAGACACCACTGGAGCAGAGGATGGCACTGCTCCTGAAATGGGAGCCGCTGAGGAGCTTATGAAAACATAGTGCTACCTCCTATCATGCCAACAACCTCAAAACCAAACCCATCACCCTACACTAGTCCTATCATCCCTGGGGTAAAGCCCTTCCAAGAGGTACACAGCAACATCACTTAGGCTCACCACGAGCCTACCGGACTGAAGTTGAGTTGCTCTATTGTGCTCTCAGCAATCAAGTTTTATGGTTTTATGCTTTGTCTGTAAAACTGCAAAATAGAAATGCTTTGCCATTTGTTGTGTATACATACAAGGATTTGGCACTTTAGCTTTAAATAATTGCTTTGGGGTGTGTGAGGGACTTCGTAGTGTATAATGTCTATTCTTACTGCAACTTCCACTGCAGGAGGTGGAAACTGATGATAATGAAATCATAATTGGGAAGGAAACGTACCAGACTTAAGTTTAGCATACCTCCCATGCATTTGCCAGTTATTTCTGTACTCTCATTTTCATACAACACAAGTGTTTGTACCTAATACTGCCATCATAAGAGGCAAGCTGTTTGTGGCTGAGTTTGTTCAATTTATACTTTATTGACAATACTGTCAGGTCAAAATGAATGATTCCAGTACACGCAAAACACAGTATATTTCGAGTAGGCATGTTTTATTTGTTTGATTCCCATTTGTTGATAAGAATAATAGCTTTGTTGAATGTTGACTGCTATCGGTTTTCTGCGAATATAGCACGTAAAAATCCTTAGCATGGCTTTATTCGGAAGGGAAGTAAAAGCCGATGGTTCTGTATCGTAGATTTAAGGCACGTAAAAGAACCTCAAACCTGATAAGAGGCCTCTGAGCATGGTATTCCTTGACCATGAAGGACGGCATATGCAGAGAGAATGGAAGAAAAGGAGTGTCGATATACATTCTGGGATTGTTCCCAAAAGTCCTATCCTGCTGCCTAGTCCTATGCTGTAATTCTAACTTACGAGGGCAGTCCCAAAAGTACCTGACCTGACGTATAAATAGCGGTTGTTGTTTCAAACAAATGATTATGGTAGAAAGTGCCAACCTTATAAATTCTTTGGCAGCCATCAATAGTAAACGCTCTCAGCGAATTTGTAAACATGGATAAAACTGGTCATCATTATTTCATAAAATACTTTCGTTTGAAAGATCTTAGTCCAACTAATATTAAAGCTGAACTATATTCCACTCTGGGGGAACGTTTACAATAGTAAAATATTGGGTGGCAGAGTTAAAATGAGGCCGTACGAGCTGCCAAGATGAACATCGCAGTGGTCGACCAAATGAGGTGACCACGCCAGAAATTGTGAAGAAATACTACAAAATGGATTGGATGACCATCGACTGAGAGTGCACAAGGTAGCAAACATAATAGGCATTTCAAAAAGTGCTGTACATACATACTGACTGAAAATTTAGACATGAGAAAGCTGTGCGAAAGATGGGTGCCGCGTTTACTCACAATGGAAAAAAAGGAGCATGTGAGGATGTTTCAGTCAAGTGGGTGATGTTTCACTGCAATAAAGCCAAGTTTTGCGTCGATCCATCGCTTCACACCTGAGACAAAAGAACAGTCAAAACAGTGGATTGAAAGGGGAGAATCGGCTCCAAAGAAGGCGAAGACAATTCCATCTGCAGGCAAGGCCTTGGCGTCAATTTTTTGGGATGTGCATGGGATAATTTTCATTGTTTATCTTCAAAAAGGAAAAGCAATCAATGGCGAGTATTATGCAAACTTATTGCAGCATTTGAATGATGAAATCAAGCAAAAACAGCCGCTGTTCTGTTTCATCAAGACAAAGCACCAGTTCACACATCCATAATTGTCATGGCCAAAATCAATAAATTTGAATTGCTTCTTCATGCACCCTATTCGTCAGATTTATCTGTCTCTGATTATTTTGTTTCCAAAGTTGAAGAAATGGTTTGGTGGCAAAAGATTTGCCAACAATGAAGAGGTGGAGTTTGTAGTTGATGGCTATCTTGCAGAACTCAACGATTCTCACTATAAACAGGGTGTTGAAACTATTGAACATCGCTGGGAAAAGTGTATCGAGCTGAAAGGAGACTATGTAGAGAAATAAAGATATTTTGTCCCAAAATTTTTGTGTTTTCTTTGTTAGGTCAGGTACTTCTGGAACAGCCCTCGTACCAGAGCATAGAGACCTGCAGGGGAAGGAAATTCTTAGATTCAGCCTGGCTTGGTCTGGTCCGAGAATAGGTTATACTGTGCCACCTGGCTCAGGCCCGAATGTTCAATTTTGTTTTATGTAAAATTATTTTGTAGTTTATAATTATAATCCATGAAATACTGCTGCTTGCGGTGTGAAGGGACTGGAATGTTTTCCCTGCTGGAGGTCTGGTGAGGAATGCACTCATATCTTTGGCACCAATTGAGGAGCCACTTTACAGAATTAATGGCGGCTGAGATCCTGAAATTCAAATGCAGCAAGCAAAATGTTGAAGGCATACTGCATTATTGACCACATGTCTCCCCTATTACTGCACTCTGCTCAGTAGTACTACTACTACTGCTATGGATATATGCATGCTGCGAGAATTGTATTATTTCAGTCATCTCAATTTCATAGACCAAAAAATGTGATAAATTATTTTTTTTTATCTTTATTTTCAAGAACGAGCCCAACAAACATTTTTCAAGTTAAGCCCGAACTAGGGAGTTTCTTCCACATCTAGATGAGAATCATGTGATTTTATCTACTCAATGCCTATAGACGAAGACGGCCTTACCCGTCCATTTATATACTAAATTTTAAATATCTAACAGAGAAAGACAAAATACACATTCCAACCCTTTCATACTGTGTCTTCCTCACAGGTTCAGTGATCTCACAGAGTGATTCACTCTGCTGTAACACTGAAATACCATCTCACTCAATCATTCTTCATTTTTTCCACTTCTTTCATTTTTACTTTCTCTACTAGTTCCCTATATATAGTAAGTAGAGATACTAATGTATTCCAAATAAAAACTTGATTAACGACATCACTGGAAATACACGTTTTGAGATACCCTGAATCCAAAAAAGTATTGTACAAATGGTCTGCACCTGTGCAAGTATGTGTATGTGTTAATGACATAACAACAGAAATGAAATATCAGATAAATAACCAAACTTGGTGGTACTTATATTTAACATCTTCCAAGGATGTGAAACAAAGGTTTACAAGAAAATCTACCCACACCCAAATTACCTTTTACATGAAAAGTTAAACATAACTTTTTTATTTTTTCAAAACTGGTTATTTTGGTAAAAATTTAATATATTTATATGACCAATAAAATGTATTTCTTGAATTTTCTGTGAATATACTGTGGAATCTTCATTCTGAATGAATTTTGTACAATTTTGTACAACTAGTAAACCACAAAGGACAAAAACTCCCTGCAAAAAAAAAGAAGAAAAAAAAACCCAAGAAAAAAAAAACAAGAAAGAAAGAGAGAGAGAGAGAGAAATAAAGAAAAAGAAAGAAGGAAAGAAATGTAGATCTCATTAAAGCATACAAATTATATGAAACAAATGTTTTTTATGGCATTAACAATTTCCGAGTTATTTGTTACTGATTTAAGTTTTCAAATACTTTATACTTTCTTGAAGTTGCTTTTCTTTTGTTTCCTGTAGTCATGCAAAAACAGGATGGAATTTAAATGCCAGTTTATAGTGACCCGCTTTTTAAAGATTTGACTATTGCTTGAGCCTCCTGTATATCTGTTGTGCCTACAATGAAATAAATAACAAAACCATTTCTGCAAAGTTGATCTTGATAAACATAAAATAGATAGAAAAGTAAGTGTTTGTGAGAATAGTTTTAGAAGAATACATAGAGAAGGTCATGTGAATTATACTTCTATGTTCATTTTAGGGATCTAAGAGTTGAGAAGTGACTGAGAGTATTGATAAATCAAATGTAGTTTATCACTGTGTTTTTCCAATGATACTTTCATTCCAACATTCATATTTTCCTTACTCTTAAGAGGGTAATGAATGATCCTATTTAAAGAAAAATTCTACCCCATTGTTGGAAATTGAACCCAGAGATCTCTGGGTAAAATCAACATTCTGACCACCAGCAGAGCAGTCTCACTTCAATTTAATACTACACAGAATATTATTCCTTCCATATTATAAAATATCTGATGCATTGCATTTACATAACTTTCTCTACTCTTCTATAAACTAATATTATAAAAGTTTATTCTTCTGTCTGCTCCTTATATATATATATATATATATATATATATATATATATATATATATATATATATATAAGCCTCCATTACTCATTTACACATTTTGTTGTAGGTATAAGAAGAATACATTAAGCTAAAGTGATACCTAGTGAAATCTTTTCAAAGCCAGTCGCTATGTAATGGCTTTGAAATTATGTTCTCTTTGCATGAACATGAAAAAGAAAGAAAGAAAAAAAGAATAATAGTGATTTGCAGTTAAGAGAAGTATAAAGTATCTGAAAATTCAGATTAAACTAATAATAGCTTGGAAATGGTTAATGGCACAAAAAAATTTATTTACATAAACTGTGTGCTTTGAGGAGATCTAGATTTCTTGTGTAGTAAGATTTTTCTATCTCTTACAGTTTACCAATTACAAAAGCATTTCAGAATAAAGAGAATTTCAGAGGCTATTCTCAGAAAATTCAAGATATACATTTTATTTGTCATGAAAGCAGTTTAAACGCATGGTATTTTAATCAAAATCGTTGGAGCCTATTTAAGAAATAGTAAGTAAGTAAATTTTATTACTGTCAATAGGTTCATACAGAACATATGAGATTGTCACGAGCTAATTACAGCATTTACAATGATTAACATTACAATATTTACAATGATTAAGGAGTATATAGATTTACAGTTCATCAATATTATACAAACATTTGTGAACAAGATGCTTCTTTAGATTTCATTTAAAACAATTCTTTTTACAGGACTTAATTTCTAGAGGAAGCTTATTATAAAGTATACTACCTACAATATAAGCATCAGTATTGACTTTCTTTTTATTCACAGCTACTCTATGAAAATCCATATTATGTCTGGTGTAATGCTGATGTACGTCACAATTTGTTAGTATTCTTTAGAGCTATTTACAGTTAAGAGTATTGCTTGATAAGCATATAATGAAACAAGAGTTAGAATGTTTTCCTTAATAAATACATTTCTACATGTTTCTAATCTTTAAATATTGAACATAATTCTTATACATTTTTTCTGCAATATAAATATTCTATTCAAATGTACCTGTGCAGCTTCACCCCAAACTTCCAAGCAGTAGCTGAGTTGTGGAAAAATAAGCCCATAATACATAATTTTCATAGCATCATCATTTACATACCTTCTCATAAATCTAAATATATATATATATTAACTTTATTACAAACATTAATTAACTTGTTCTGACCAGGATAGCCTATTGTCAATTTTCAAACCTAGCAAGGGATGGAATATGGTCAGAGTAAGCCTATCTTTGGGAAATTCTTTTACTTCATCTCTACCACCTAGACTAAATATCAGGACCTTGGATTTTTCTTCATTTACTTTTAGTTTATTAGATTCAAAATAGCGTATTAATGAATGGTACTAGATTTGACGGTATTAGCCAAAGAATTTAAGTTTTCATTCCAACAGAGTGCTGTGGTATCATCTGCATAGCTGATTGTAGTGAAATTAATGCCTTTAGGGATATCATTTATATAAATAATAAACAGTAAAGGACCCAAAATAGAACCCTGAGGCACTCCATGTTTTATCTGTAAGAAAGTCAATTTTACTGTATTTAGGCTGCAACCACTAATATAGTTTATTTTCGAGCATTGTAATCTCCCCGTTATATAAGATGCAATTAATTTGTGAGGTAGGCCTTTAATGCCATACAATTCAAGCTTATTTAATAAAATATCATGCCTTACACAGCCAAAAGCCTTAGACAAGTCCACCATTAGACTGACTACTTTTGTATTCTGATTTATTTTTACCATTAAGTCATGGATGAATCTAATTATAGCTGTTGAGGTAGAGAAGGATTTGTGGAATCCATGTTGAGTTGGTGTAATAATATTATTTTTCTGTAGAAAGTTTTCCAGTCTTATTAATATTATTTTCTCAAATAGTTTATCTATACTTGAAATTAAACTTATAGGTCCATAGTTGTTGACATCATTTTTATTGCCCTTTTTATGAATGGGCTTAATGACACCTATTTTAAGGATATCGGGAAAAACACCTGCTTCAATGCTGGCATTTATTTAATTAGTAAGTAGCTTTGTCAGTAATTTTTTGCACTGTTTTAATATTTTAGAGGATATGCCATCCCATCCACTGGAAAGTTTGCCAGCCATTGTATTCAGGATTTTTATAACTTCCTTTTCTAAGGTGGGGTACATAAAAAGCAATTTATCATTAGCTACGATATTGAGCTTGGATGGTTCGCTGATGTTTTTAGTTAATTCATTAGCACAGCTCTTAAAAACTTCATTCATATGGTTACTAACCACAAGAAGATTAGAAACAACTTTACCAATAATAACTTAAAAAATAGCAAAAAAATTTCCATGTAAATGGTAGCTCGGTGGGGAATATTCTTGAAGATCTTCGTGTCGCATTATTGGAAGATGCTGAACTAAAATACCAAATTTTGTATTTGACAGACTTTTTGTTTTTGAGTTATGTGGCACACACACACGCACGCACGCACGCCCCCACGCGCACGCACACACGCACGCACACGCACACACGTACGCACACACACACACACACACACACACACACACACACAGACCTTTTTCTAAAACTTTTTAGAGTTCAGAGTATTTCAAAACGTGCATTTCTAGTGAAATCTTGACATCAAATTTTTGGGAGTATACAATACTTCCTCTATTACTGTAAGTATGTAGTAGAGATAGTAAAAAGCTGCTACATTTACATGATTATCATTTGTTTTTGTACAGCTTCTACAGCACTATTTTTGCAAAATCTTATCTTCTATCTACTTCAAGTTAATCGAGATAAATGTTTGCATAAATAATTTCTATATGCATTTCATTATAGTTACAAAGGGGATAACAATAGTCAAACGTTTAAAAGCTCATCCCCATACACTGGTCTTGAAATTCAGTGTTCTTTACATCACAAGAAACACCTGAGGGTTGGCAGTACTTCAAACACTGAAATAAAGTATTGAAAAGTTCAAACCAATAATAACTGATATCTCAAAAATCCTGATGCCACAAAAGAAGTTATCTTAAATAAATGATGTGTTTCAAGAGATCTAAATTTGTTGCATAGTATGTTTTATCTATCTCGTAGGATTTACTACTTTTACAAAGTCCCTTCAGAATGAGATAATCTCACAGACTACTCCCAGAAAATTCAAGTTATACAGTTTATCTGTCATATAAATATTTTAAATGTATGGCATTTTAATAAAACTGTTAGATCCAATTCTGAGAAACTCAAACATTTTGAAAACAATTTCCATGTAAATTGGAAAATCTTTGTGTCCTATTGAACCTAAAACCAAATTTGGTATTTATCTGACATTTTAGTTTTGAGTTATGCTCTTTCTCTCTCTTACTCAGATGCATGTGCGCACATCCACACACACACACAAACATTTTTTTTCTTCTTCTTTTATTCAGGGAGCCTTAAAACATGTATTTCTGCTTAAATCTTAATATCCAATTTTTGGCTGGAATACCATGCTTCTTCCTCTACCTTCTAAGAACATAATAAAGAAAGTAAAAAGTATTTGGCATCATGATATTGTCGCAGTAATCTCTCGTGTTATCTTTTTTTTTTTTTTTTGCTGAGCGCCTGTTATTGTTTTACTATTTTGAATTTTGGGTTCTTTGTCCTCCAGCTAGCTATTATTACTCAAGTCGAGCAAATATCTCTGACCAAGGCGTGTAAACGGAAAGGAGTTGTTACTAAAAGATAACACTGATAAAATAATTTGTTTTCACGCTTTTATTGCCGTCACACTTAATCAATAGTTCACATCTGTAATCTTTATACACGCCTGACTGAAACTGTTACATTTCCAAATATAATTACTGTCGTACGCTTACTTCACATTTACGACGCGAGAGATTCTGTAGAATTGCGTAATGTGTACCTCATGAATGTTTCCTTAGAACTGCCTTACGTGTAACTCGCGAGAGAGATTTCTTAGAACTGGCGATACTTTTTTTTTTTTTTTTGGGGGATCAAGGTGAAGGTAAGGATGGGTCGAATGGAAGTAGCGGGGTCCCGCTGATGCACCCCCGTTAGTATAGGTAGTGGGTTGCTGCTGCGGTAAGGCAGGAGCAGGTAAAAGCTAGGTTCCCAGCCTCCAGACATTGCCGAAGCCTGACTGGAGGGTGGGGGATAGAAAGGAGAAACTTTATTTATTAATCTCAGATACTGTGCACATACGTGCTTGGGAGGACATTGGTTTGTGTTCGTTAGTGGTGGTTGCTGCTCACTCTGGACCGGTGTCTGGGGTAATATTCCTGTTCGTTATTTCTGATATAGTTCTCGAAGAAGTGGAGGTTTCGTCGCGCGCGCTCTCTCCGAGGAGAGGACGGCGCGGAGTCGTCTGGTGCAGGTGATGATGATTGACGTGATGTGGAGCCCGATGAGTATTCCTGGTTGTCTAGTCGGTCGTGGAGTGACTGGAGTAGCGTGTGTAGCTGGCTAAACCTGGAGTTGAAGGCTGTGAGTTGTTGCTGAAGATTCTGGATGTTGGCGTCGATGCTGTCGAGGCGGCGGAGAGGGATTACTGCGTTGTCTTCTGCGGTGGTGCGGACTGCTTCAGCGACGTCCCCAAGATGGCTGCCTATCGCCAGGACCTCGGAGTGCAGGTCCTGGACGGCCTCCTGAAGGCGCTGCTCTGATGTCCGATGGTGCGGTGTGGGCTGTCCCTGTGGAGTTGGTGCTGCCGTGTGCTGGGGAAGTGGCCCAGTGTCTTGGGCTAACTGTGGTGGTGCTGTTTCGGCTGGCGGAGTGGCCCTCGGCGGTCGAGGGTATCTCGGGCACTGTGCCTGTCCCGTGTAGTGCCCGGAGCCATTACACGTGGCACAGTACCGGCGTCGACGGCGTAGATCATGGCCTCGACACTCTGACGTGAGGCTGGGAGAGCCGCAGTAGTGGCAGCGAGGTGATGGTGCGGTGCAGAGATGCGCAGAGTGACCGTAGGAGCAGCAGCGGCGACATGGCTGATGGCTTTCTGCTCGGCTAGCCTCGAGTCGGAGAACCGGCCCTAACAAGGGCAGGCCCGACCTCAGGGCTGCTTCGCAGTCGGCCGTGTCGGCCATGGCCAGTCGGACGAGAGATGTCGGGTCCCGGGACGAAGTGATGCGACTGGCCTTCTGGGCTGAAGAGAAATGTTGTCGTGCGGCGGCGAGGATAAATCTGGTTGGCAGGTCCCGGGGTACTCCGTAGACCACTACGCTGCTTCTGTTCGGATGCGCTGTGTGAGAATGTGGCGGTGCAGTTGGTGTCAGTGGAGGTGGCTGCGTCTGGGGTTGTTGTCCTGTGTTGGCTCCTTGTGGAGGTGACGTCATCTCGGGTGCTGGTACTCTTCGTGTTGGCTGTGTTGAGGCGACCGAGGCGAAGGAGGGCCTGGCCGCCGATGGTGATGCAGAAATGCCGGCAGAAGTCCCTGATGCGGCCGGCATTGGTGTAGCAATCTTGCAGGCGGATGCCGGTGGAGCGGCCTGCATTTCGGCGGTGGCAGCCTTGCTTTTGGCTCAAGAATTTATACTCCCTCACCCCGATATGCCTAAACATTATAATAGAGCTGCTATTGGTTACTAAATCGCGCCAACATTAGCGTCTGTTTTATAAACCAATCATAATTACTAAAACGTATGCTCTAGGGAAGATATTCCCTCCATTTCTAAAGAAAAGCGCGCTACCCTGACGTCATTTGTTTGTCTCATCTAATTGATAAACAACTCACCCCATCGCTTCATTGTTACCCAATCCTATTGTCAGTTTCAGTGAGGCCGTGTAAATTTATTTCCTAACAATGCTTATAGCTAACAAAAATCTAAAATCATTGTCATACAATAATGTTAATTTACACTACAATCACTCTGGCATTCACAGGGTTGTGATATAAAATACTGCCTCAATATACATGACAAATGATTTGTATCTTGGTAGCAACAAAGATTGTAAAATCCTGTACATTTAAAGGAAAGGAAATTTGTGAATCACAAATCCTTTTTATGTGCAGCATTTGTGGATGATTTGAAATAACTGTATTCATTATATGGATGGACGGAGTTAATCACATGGTAGCTAAATTATGCAGTGGTATGATTGCAGAAATGTAGATAAATTTACTGGATGGTGCCATACCATACCAAAGGATACCTGACAGGTGATGAAAGGTATTCCATGTACTACATCAATCTGGTATTTGACTTGTCCGGGATAAACTTAGTCTGACAAAAGCCTAGCCCACATTCTTCAAAATAGGGCAAGCTGATTAGAATGCTTTGTCATGTATTTAAAATTTCATCCTTCTATCACTTATAGTTAATAAAGAAAAAAATGGACATTTAGTACAAAAATGTAGTTTTAAGAAAACACTGTTTAAAGGGGAAAAATCTAAAAACCTTATATTGCATATTATGTACAAATTAAAATCCATGTGCACATTAATCACATCCTCCTCCATGCCTTTCTGTTCCAGTCTACTTCTCCTCATGTTTGAATCTGGCTGCATCAGACATATTTCTGCCTTAGCAGATGCAATCTGTGTCACTGTGATCTTTCCATTTTTCACACCTAAATGTACTCTCACTCTGCCTATGTATCTCATATTAAATGTAATGACATGAAGCCCATCTCCATGGTACAGGGATAGCATGTCTGCCTCACATTCACAAAGTCCTGAGTTTGAATCTCGGTTAGAGTGAGTTACCTAGATAAGGTTTCTTTCAAGGTTTTCTCTTGTCTGTAAAATATGAATATTGAGTAATTCTAAGCTCTAAGGACCCCAGCCTTGTCCGAGCATCATTTCACCTATTTCATTCATTCATCATCTGATATGACCTACCAGGTTAAAGGATGTTAGTCTTCAAGAAAAAGAGAGAAAAAAACCATCCTGAATCCCCAATTCTGTTGCTTTTCTTCCCAAAAAAGTATTTTTTGGCACTTGTGTCCATATGATAATGTTGAAAGACTCATTCACATTTTGAGGTTTTCCATGCAAACATTTAACCAGGGGATGTGATTGGGCAAGATCATTACAAATAGACTTAACAGCCAAACTCACAGCATGCCAGCTTTCTAGTGGTAATGGTTCCAAAGTTATGAATTATTTTCTGAAATGGTGTAGAGAGCTCACTCATTTTTAAATGCCTAGCACAGTAATATCTTTGAAAATATATTAAAATACTTTAAATTGGTCAACAAACATAAATAATGTATTTAAAAATTCTGATATATTGCATTCACATAGCTTTCTCTACCATCTATCATTTATTAGTGGTATACAAATTATTCTTATGAAAGCTTATTTGTCTATCTATTTCACAATCTGCTATGCCACACTTGCGAGCGTCTTGGGATCCTGCCCTCATGGAAAAGTATTACATAACTCTTGCCATCGCAGAATTTGCTCTACGATTGCCAACAAACTGTGATTGAACAACTATAAAGCCTTCAAAGTGGTCTACATTCTGGAAACTGAAACTAACAGTAGCACAAGACAAATTGAAATTATTGCAATTCCAGAAGACAACAAAATAGGATATATCATTGATCCCATTGTTAGGTTTGAAAAGCTTAAAGGGCAACCAGAAGAAGTTGACAAAGAGAAATGGGATATCTATACACTTCACAATCCCATATTTCAAGGCAAAATATGATCTTAGTAACATCGAGTAATCGGCCTGAAGTTCGGAGCTCAAGGCACCATACGTGTACAGTTTTTAATACCTGGAAAAAGTTTGGATTGAAGAAAGACAAAATAAAGAAATTACTATATCTGCAATAATGTTGCAGATGTAGCAATTGCCCTTCTTCGAAACCATCCGTATAATAATCATTTTTAGCATTTTTACAGTTTATATTCCACTGCTATTAATTTACTATATATTATTTTATAATATTGCATTTAACAGTCCTTTTGCAGCTTTTAGTTTTCTTTTTGTGCCTCCTTAATGCGGTGGTAGAGCAGCAGCTTACCAAGTGGGATACCCGAGTTTGATTCCTGGCACCGGCGTGGGGATTTTCTCCCACTGGGAAACCTGGTCCAAAGTGCACTTATTAGGTCCCTAAGGGGCCAATTAAAGAATTACTTATTTAAAAAGTAGCAGCTCCAGATTAAGGAGGTTGCATATACCGACTGGGAAGGGTGCAGGGCGCTGACCACATCCCACCCTCACTCCTGACGCCTGTTGTGGGCACAGGGGTGGGGGATGCAGTAACCAGGTGGCAGGCCTTGCCCTGGTGATGGGCTGTTGCACCATGGAGTTTAGTTTCTTTTTTTCTTTTTCTTTTTGACTATCATATTAAATGAAAAAAAAATGGAACTGTCAATATTGCAATCTTATCTTTATAGTAGTGTTTCATATTTATTAATGTTTCTGATGTAGAGAATTTATTTCTGCTCTTTGATGGCAGCCCATAAATATGGGCAGTTGTTATTGCTGTTGTTTCAATTTCAATAAATAAATAGATTGAGATAAACCTTTGCGGAATAACTATACTACGCATTTTGTTATAGATACAAAGGGAACAGCAATAGTCAAATTTTTAAGAACTGGACGATATATGCTGGCTTTAAAATGCTATACTATTTCCATAAAGCGTGAGAAACAACTGAAAATTGATAGGACTTAGAAAGAATGAAATCAGATCGAACCATTAGTAATGGATATCTCGTAAATGGCTGAGGCCACAATACAAGTTATTTGAAATAAATTGTGTGTTTTAAAGATATTTACATTGTTGGTTATTACGTTTTTTTCTATTGCAAGAGAAACCCAGTTGCTTTGTACAGGAGTGTCATAGGATAAGGTTTTGTAATCATAAGTTGTCAACTTAATGTTTACCAGTTATACACAATTATACAAAATTGCTTCCGAGTGAAGAGGAAACATTTGTCATGTAAATATTTTTTCAGAAAATCAAACATTTTGAAAAATGTTCATGTAAAGGGTAGTATGGGGTGGGAGACTTTCTTGAAAATCTGAACTTCAGTACCAAGTTTGGTATTTAGCTGAATTTTTGTTTTTGAGTTATACTGTTTGCTGACCACACACACACACACACATACACACGTGTGGGGATATTTTCTAAAATTCCTATTTTTGGATTCAAGTGGCCTCAAAACATGTATTTCTGGTGGAATCTCAGTATCAATTTTTGATGGAATGCAGTACCTTCTCTAGTTGCTATGTATGTGGTAGAGAAAGTAATAAGCAGAAGATTTCAAATATTAATATGAAAGTGAAAACAAAAACTGCAACATTTTGACTAAAATCATCAGTTTATCTCCCCTTAAGAACATAACTGCATTAGGGGTAAGTCATGCAGCATAGAATATTTGGCAACAGATGGTGTCCAGACCCACAATGTATGAAAAAATAATAAAAATTAAATTTGGTTTTATTTATGGACGCTCTTTAACTGCTGTGGTCCTTAGCATCCCATTCTATATTGGGCATGAAAGACCAGAAATGTTGCTCAGAGGCTTCTTTATCAGGCTTGAGGTTTTTTATATGCCATAAATCTATAATATGGCACTTCCCTTCCAAAGGAAGCTGAGCTAAGGATTTTTATGCCCGAAAAAATTAATTGCCCTCTGCTGGGTTTGAACCCATGACCTCAGGAACTAGAGGCTAGCATGGTAGCCACTACGCCACAGAGGATGATTCATTGTCATGAATCTGAGGTGTATCAAGGCCAAAGGAAAATTGGTACTCTATTTTGGTCCCCAAATTTTTAAACACCAATTTTGCAGCAACTCCTAACTTTCTGAGTGGATGAATGTGAGACAGAATATTTTTCTCTTTTGGAGTTAGCATTTCACACTGAAAATCTGAGCTGTATTTATGTTGAAATTTGAAGATATGCCTGAATTTGGGTATCACTGAGCATGCTTCCTAAAACCATGTGCTTCCTTTCTTTCCCATAGGTTTCCACAATTTGCCACAAAACATTCTGGTGAAGATATTTTCTTACTGCACAGAGAAGGAGATAGCAAGCAGCCTATGCCGTGTCTGTGTGAATTGGTTAGTAGCATCTCGTGATTCTTCACTATGGAAAAGGCTTGAGTTCCGAGGCAAGCATATCCAAATATCCAGCGTATGCCGCACACTTCACCGTGCTCCACATTTGCAGACTGTGTCCTTCATTCATGTGCCAGAAGTTGTTGTAGCCATTAGGCAAATAAGCAGGTAGTGTATTCATGTTGTAGTATGGTTTCCCAGTATAAAGCTGTTTTACCCAAATTTATGAAACATATATATTGAGGGTAGGCAATGTAAACCTCATAAATCAATTATTATAAATTTTACATTTTTATGTATTTTTAAAAATACATAAAAATATTAGAGAGACAGTGGCTGCAGCTTTTCCTAAATAGTGCAATATAGTTATTATTGTCTACTGAATAAGTGATCAGGGTCAAAATGCAGTAGACAATCAAATTTGTAAAACTCTTAGCACAATAAATACTATACTATTATGACTTACTGCTATAATGACAGTTTTTTGTGCAATAAAAAAAAACCATAATATTATCAATATTATCTAACCCTCATTTGTTAACAGTGAGTTCTAATGGATCACAGATATGAATTGAACTGTAATATAGTTCTGGTGGTTTTAAGAACTAAGAACCAATGTATTCTTGTTTTACAAGCTTAAGTATGAGTTTTGTTCTTTCACTCATCAGAAAGCAAAGTATCTACTACAGAATCTATGTAGTTGAGAAGAGAAATAAAACATTGTTATCACCTAAGATGGAATGGTGACACCAATAGCAAAGAGAGTCCTTTCTATGAGGTTATTAATTTAATTTAAGTTATTAATGAAGTTTATATAAGTTAAAACAATAGTTGTCTAAATCCAGAAAATTTCATATGTCACCTTGAGGACATATTGCAATTTAACATCAGTTTTAGCACTAATATTTAGAATATGTTTTACCAAGCAAGATGGCTCCCATGGGACTCAATTTTGGGAGGTACCCGGTTCAATTCTTGTCGGATCAGTCATTCTGATCAAAGATTTTCTCATGGTTTCCCTGGGTAGGCAAATAGTGAGGTGGTTCCTCCTCTACCATGAATTTTCAGTCCATCATTCCCTATCATCTGTTTCACGGTTGAAGAACCAGATGACAGCATTTGGTTAGTTGCAGCTGGGTGACGGAGGTGTGCTTTGGAAAGGTTTCTTCCTGGTATCCGTTGGACTGCTGATGGACACACCTTCAGGAGCGACATCCCTAGGCTCTAGGAGCCCCCAGGGGTCTTGGGGCTTGTGGGCAGGTCTGACCAGTGTCGAATGTGTTCAGTCTAGAATCAATAGGGATCCCGTCCATAGTTGCACACATTGTCTCCTGGATCTGGTCACCCTTCAGGTCTCCCCCTCATCCCTCCCTCCCAGGAGCCACATTAGAAGCACAAAGAGCCACCCTGACCTACGTGCAGTCCTCTGTCCCAGTTTTGAGGGGCCCTTCGTGGTATGTACTCCATCTCCTACAATTTCCTTTAGGCGTTATATCATAGATTTTTCCTATGACCATCGCATACATACCTTTACATAGAAATCAATGTAGTAATGAAGGCCCAACAGTAACACATTCAAATAGAAAGCTCTACACTATCACAGAATGCTCACAATGGGTCTTGCTAGATAAAAGGGGTTTTCAGTTAAAAGGAAAGAGCTCAGGAGATTTTTCATTTATACCAGTAGAGGGCAGTGTAGTGCAATGTGAAGTTTGTATTCTCCATAGATTATGCTCAGATTTTTTTCTGCATTGCCTGATAGAATTACATGGTGTAGTTATGAGGTTTTCATTACCTAGCATCAATATATTTGTACACTGATCTGAAGTAGTAGTCTTATGTATGTACTCAATGATTTTGCAGGTGCAACAAGGAAGTAAAGAAGGTAGCCATCAGATTCTGCACAAGTATGGACAGATGTATACCAGAGGCAAGCCTGCGGAATCTTATCATGTGTTGCCCACAACTAGAAGTACTAGATCTCAAGGGAACACAATTTCGAGCTCAATGGTAAGTTTACATACTAATTACTGCATATCTTTTGCATGTACAGAATTGTTGGGGAATGCTAATTTATGCTCTGATACAAATATATGGTGATGAATTTCACTCATCTAATATGGAGAGCTGTTAAGAACCATGATTCAATTTTTGTCTCACCAAAATTTTGTGCAAAATACAACCTCTTTAAGATTTACAGCTAATTGATGGAGATGGTGTTTACTGTAATAGTTAACTAGAAACAAGTAATTTCAAGCAAAAAATAAATAAAAATAATCATGGAAATGTGCTTATCAGTTCTTTTTTGGCTGTTTTAATGTTGGTATTTAACACTACATCACAGTCTGAGTATCTAAATTGGTCTCGTACTGATGCTCTCAGATGTAATATATTGGGGGATTGCTTAACAAAACATAAAGAAAATTGAAGTGTTCATGTCACTGCCACAAAATTATTTTGTACTTTACATAAATCCATGAGTTAAGAATGTAAGCTTTTGCAACTCTCTGTCCCCGCTTTAAAAGATTTGGCATTTGAGAATAAACATCTTCTTATCACTTTTCTCCATTCTTGCTTGTTAAAATATAGATCATCCTCAGTTTCCCAATCCATCACTGCCCCTCTAATTTCTTGAATCCACATACTATGCAGTCTTCCTTTTCTCCTCCTTAGAGGTGGTGTCCACTCCATAAATGGCTATATAGCATGGATGTTAATGCCATCTTCCCTTATCTATTAAATGAATGGAGCAAGTTCTCTGTGTGTCCAACTACTTGGTTTGAGCTTTATACTCTGTCCCAATCACAAACAGAATAATTGCACTTCTGATAGTATTAAGTGATCTTATCATTTCATTTCTTACAATTATTAAGTTATACCAGGTTGGACTATAAACTCAGTCACAACTTTGAAAAGTAACTTAAACAAACAGAAATAAATACAATTTTATATGATTTAATCAAACTATTTTAACTATATTTTACACCAAAGATTCACTCAAAATGTCCACCTTTACATTCAAAGTTACAATTTACAACTTTTATTACATCTACTTTCATGCTTCTACTTTATTGTACATACCTGGTACACCACTTTGTGTTGCACAGCCAGTGTAGCTCCCTGGCCTTCAACACTGCTGTGCAATCTTCAATCAATTACTTCTCTTTGCTGAAGCTTCATTACAATTTATTTCATTTTATCTTACCTCCTCTGCCTCTCTCTTCTTCTCTTTGACTTTCCTCATGCTTTCTCTTTCACCTTTATTAAAATTCCCCTACTTTCTTATTTCTTTCTTCCTGCTTGCTAGTTAGTATTTTCAGTGTGACTAATCACTCCCCATATTATTAAATTTCTTATCCCAGATTTTCTCTGTCCATTTTTTAAAACTTTTTTGTTTTCTATACTTCCCAATATCTCCTGCCTTTCAATATTTTCCACCCTTTCCCTCACTTAGATCCAAAAACCTGGATGTTCCTTTCCCCTTGTAACCATATATCTTTCATTCCTATTTCTTCCAATGCTTTCTTCAACCCTGCTCCTCAACTGTTCTCATTTTTTATACTCTCCTGTTGTACCATACAGCTTCTTAATATATCTCCTCCTTTCCTTGTCAAGCATTTAGACCAAAATTGTCATTCTCTCTAGCACTATACCTTTCCTTCTGGTTTTCCCTAATTCTAGTAAAATGACTTCCCCCGGGGACTGATTGCGGAAAACCTAATAGTTCTTTACAAAATAACCTGTAACTTTGGCCCACCTTAATTATTAAACCTGATTTCTCCCCCCCCCCTCCCAAAATTTCCACCCCATACAACCTTCTTGCTTTCCATAGCCATATATTTTCTCTACAACCATTTTGTGGACATTTCTAATTTAAATTTACATTTTCTTACATTTATCATAGCCGCTTTGTTTTTTGCCACTATCTTTCTACTGTGAACCTCCCAATTTCCATTACTACTTAGTCTCAACTCTAAGTAATTGAATTCCTGGACCACTTCCAGTTCCATTGCTCGACTTTCCTTAATTTCATATCTTCTTTAAAAAATATAATTTTGAATTTATTTATATTCACGTTTATTCCCCAGTCTTCCCAGAAGTTTTGTATCTCATTTATTGCTCTCTGTAAACCTATCCTGCTATGGCTCCTCCCATTACATCATCTGCATATAACAGTCCTGGTATGTCTTTGTTTGCTATAGCTGGGCAACGCCAATTACTTTTTCCTATTCTTTCAATCATATTATCTATAAAAAAGTTAAATAGAATGGGACTTAATGTACACCCTTGTCTTAAACCTAACTTTTGTTCTGTTTCTTCCATAATCCCTTCTCCTCCTATCCTCACACAAAACTTTACACCTTTGTATATTTTATCTACTTTCCCTATGAATTTTTCACTTACCCCTTTCATTATTAGTGCTTCTCTATTTACTGTATCAAAATCTTTTTCAAAGTCTGAAAAATACATGCAGATTCTTCCTTTTTTCTTGCTTAAATATTTGTCCACCAATGATTTTATTATAAATAACATACCTACCTATAATGTTATAGTTCCTTTTATACAATTTTAAAAATTAATCATTTGATATGCCACATTATACATACAGTATGAACTGTACTTAACTTGCCTTTTTGGTGGGGTAGAGTACATTGATTAACAAACTTAAATATATAAATTGAGTTAAAATTGATTAAAAACTGTAGTATATGTGTTTACGTTACCTACGTTAATTTACTTCAATATTTTTATATTCCCCAAAATGTTCATGGTGGTGCAACTTGCACCATGATTTCCCCCCATAGGCGGCCCTGACTGCAGTTGCTCCTAATAATAATAATAATAATAATAATAATAATAATAATAATAATAATAATAATAATAATAATAATATTATTATTATTATTATTATTATTATTATTATTATTATTATTATTATTATTATTATTATTATTATTATTATGCAACCGAGAAAGGATTGGTTTTGTGGATGCTTGTTGTTGTGTACATAATTAAGTACATTGTGTCAAGGCAAGAATGATAAGATGAGTCAATTAAATTGTAGTTGAGATTATGGATGGTATGGAGAAACTGGGGGAATTTCTGCACTTGTGTAGTTACCTACTTCTGCTACAGTGACTCTAATTTCTGCCATAGTGTGCTATCACCTAGGGTACTGACGTAAAGTTGTAGTGATAGTGGAAACAGAGTGCGGGAAAAGCTTTGCATGCTAGTGCACTTTTTCAACTGTGCATGACCCATATGTGTTTGGTTCAATAAGGTAATTACATCATACCAGTTGCACATGTGCAGAAGCTCCTTATAACGTGCACAAGCCAAGATGTGCTAAGGACCCTGTTACCATACGTTTCATCGAGTTTAGAGGAGTAGTACGGTAGATTTAAACATCAACTTTTAAATTAACACACATACATTATGTTTAATAGCATTCAAAGAAAAAATAACCAATAAATCTGCAAGATATCAAATGTTAGGATGTTCATGTGCTCTTATGCAGCAGCCACCACTGATTTCTAGTATCTGTGGTATTATTTCCTTAGTTTTGAAGATGTCCCAGAATTTATAATCCATTGTAATCTGGATGACATGATTGAAATTCACTCGCCACCTCATGTTGTAGATGCAGAAAAAGGGGATGATTATTGCAGCAGAATTATGATTTTTGTTCAAAACAATTGGTCTTAACAATACATTATTGTTTTAAAAATAATTTTATTGCATTAAGACATTATGCTTCACATACTAAGAAACAAAAAGTCAACCTGGCAGCAAATATTTAGAAAAGCATTTAGAAAGTACATTGAATACTAAAGGCTTTAGAAATACCTTTCTATACATGGAAGCTTCCTAAATCCTTAGTGGACTGATATCAAGGTCATTTCAGTTTTATCAACAGATACTTTGCATTAAAACTTCTCAGAATAATGGCAATAACGAAAGTGATGAT
Source organism: Deroplatys truncata (assembly GCA_030765065.1). Lineage (NCBI taxonomy): Eukaryota > Metazoa > Arthropoda > Insecta > Mantodea > Mantidae > Deroplatys > Deroplatys truncata. Next base: position 102,060,544 of record CM060975.1, read on the forward strand.
GCTGAAATGTTTTTTTAAAACCAATGTCTGGCATAGGATGATAAGACTTAAGGTGTCTTTAGTGAAGGCATAATACATGTTATAAAACTAAGAAACAATTTGATTTATGTGACAATGCTCCAGAAATCATATATTTTTCTAATGTAAAGCATTCATAAAATTTGTAATATAGGACCCACTTTTAGAGCTTTTAAAATTAAAGATACTCTTTTATTGAGATTGACATGTCATTTTGTAGTAGCATGTCTGATGCTATTTTAGATACTAAAAATACAATAAAGAAAATTAGTAACAATATTATTCTTGTGTTACATTCACATGATTTCTCTATCCATTCATTAACAAACTATTATTGCAAAAGCTTATTCTTCTATTTACTTCATGTTAATCAAGATAAACATTTGCACAAAAGGTTTTATTGCATATTTCCTTGTAGGTAAGAGATGATTAGGGGAATACAGTAGGCTTAATTTGACAGTCAAATCTTTTAAGAAAGGTTCACTATGCGGAGGCTTTCAAATTCTGTTCCCTTTGCATAACCATAGAAAAAATATGAATATTTTCCACTTGAGAAAATTCAAACAAATAACAAAGAATATCTCAGAAATGGTTAATACCATAAAAAAATTTATTTGGCATAAATTGTATCTTTTAATGAAATCTATACTTTTGTATATGAATTTGTCTATCTCTTATGGTTTACCAATTACACAAAAGTCATTCAGACTGAAGAGGACTTCATGGGCTATTTGCAGAAATTTCAAGACACACATTTTATTTGTCATGAAAATATCTTAAAAATTTGGTATTCTAATCCAAATCATTAGACCGTTTTTAAGAAAATAAAAAAAATAACAAAAAATTAACCATGTAAAGGATAGTTTGGATTGGAGAGATTTTTCTTGAAAGTCTTTGTCACATTTTTGGGCAATACAGAACTTAAATATTAAGTTTAGTACTATCAGACTCTTTGTTTTTAAGTTATGTTACACATGCATGGTTGCATGCACGCGCGCACACACACACACACACACACACCACACACAGACCTTTTCATAAAAGGTTTTTTGGGTTCAATGGCCTCAAAACATGTGTTCCTGTGAAATCTGTATTGAATTTTTGGGTGGAATATAATACTTCCACTACTTACTGTAAGTACGTAGAGAAAGTAAAAAATCTGATGTGTTACACTCACATGACTTTCTCTACTCTTGTACAAACTATTTGTACAAACGCTTATTTTCCATATGCTTCATCTTAATCGAGATGTTAATCTTATTGCTAATTTTCTTGTAGATGCAAGGGGAATATGGTAGACTTTAAGCGATAGTCAAATATTTTAAGCGCTGGTTGCTATGTGGCGCATTTCATTCTCTTTGCATGTGCAGGACATAAAAAAAAATCTGATGTGTTACACTCATATGACTTTCTCTACTCTTGTACAAACTATTTTTACAAACGCTTATTCTCCATATGCTTCATGTTAATCGAGATAAACATTTGCAGAGTCTTATTGCTAATTTTCTTGTAGATGTAAGGGGAATATATATTTACAAGGGCAATATAGAAAAACAGTAGCCTTTAAGCACATACATATCTCTTAATAACTGGTTGCTAGGTGCAGCACAATTCCCTTTCCCACAGATTAATACTCTTTGCATATCCAAGACAAAAAAATGAATAACGAATTCCCATTTGAGAAAATAAGTATTGAAAAATTTAAGGGAATAACAAGTAATATCTCGAAAATGGTTCTATCAACAAAAAAACATGTATATGACATAAATTGTGTACTTTAACGCGATCTACATTTTTTGTGTAGTAAAATTTTGTCTATCTCTTATGGTTTACCAGTTATGCAAAAGTCATTCACAATAAAGAACACTTTTGGAGACATTCCCAGGAAATTCAAGATATACATTTTATTTGTCATGAAAATATCTTAATCATATGATATTTTAATCAAAATCGTTAGAGCCATTTTTAAGAAAATTAAAATTTTCGAAAAAACTTCCATGTAAAGGGTACTCTGGGGTGGGGGGATTTTCTTGAAAACCTTCGTGTCACATCCTTGGAAGATACTGAACCCAAATACGAAGTTTGGTGTTTATCCGACTGTTCGTTTCTGAGTTATGCTGTTCACAGACAGACACACACATGGACATGTTTCCAAAAATGCTTTTTTTGGATTCAGGGGGTCTCAAAACATGTATTTCCGGGAAATCTAGGTATCGAATTTTTGGGTGGAATACAATACTTCCCCTACTTACTATACGTAGTAGAGAAAGTAAAAATATTGCATTAATGAAAGCATATGAGAGCTATTCAATTTTGCATCTGTTACATGTCCATATTATAACAGGCATATTTATCAGCTTCAGCTAGAAGTTCAGATACAGCATTTTAACTGTTTATAGAAGATAATCGCTTTAATAATTACAATCTTCTTTCTTTTTACTTAGGAAATCCAGTGTTTAACGTTCTAATATGTTGATAGATATGGATTAGTTTCAGGATTTCAGAGCAAAACCTATGATAGTTTTAGAATCTGATACTCTCAAGTTCAAAATAAATAAAGCTAATTCTTGTTCCAGGTTGTATCATGAACTCCACAAATTAAAAAATCTTCATCACCTGAATCTTGGTATGAATAAGTATCTTCGTTTTCAAGACCTGCTTGTAGTAGTATACAACTGCCGCAAACTGACTGAACTATCATTATTCCAATGGGGCTCTCAAGGAACTGAGCTAGGGATCACTGATCAGGATGCAGTGCTCATTTTTGATTTGTTGCACAAGCAATTAACTTCCCTTAAGTTTGACATGCAAGATCTTGGTCCACCAGCATTTAAGTTAAGTTTAACAATAATGTATTGCACGTAGATATTAGTATTAATATAGATATTGCTTTTATCTTTATGCTTTCAGACACTGCACTTAGAAAGTATTTGTTATTAATTGTATAATTATGACAACCGCTATAGGAGTTCTACCATATCCACACTCTTAATAAAATAGGTACTTAAACTATACTCCAAAGATTATAATTTAATGATGATGAAATTTGCTCTATTTGTCAAAATAGCTGTTTTATGAATATCACATGAATAAGCTTAACGCCCATTTTCTGAAAGTTTAAGAGTTAATCATTTTTTGGCACTAACATCTTCTTAGAATTATAGCAGGAATAAAACAAGACATAACTAGCTTATCACTTAGGGTGAATCTGTATGACAATTTCCTCTGTTTAGTAAAAAAAATGGCTTTTTAAATTTTGAACAAACAAACCAATCTTTCAATCCTATTTTATCCCAGGTTTCAAGGACCTAGGTCTAAGAATATTGTAATTCACTGACAAGAAGAGTTTGTTAAGTTTTCTAACAGAATTTTGCTGCATTCAAAACCTTTCACTCCCATAAATTTCATACTATTAGCTTGAAAATCTACAAACAGTGATTAATGAAACTAAGCAGCTAGACTTTTAACATACTGCATATTTGTTGTATATAAAAATAAAATATATAACAGCAGCATAAATACAAATATGTAATGTGGAATATATTTATCCTGTTTTTATTTATTTCATTAACAATACATCAGGTTTTATTAACATTTTGCTTGGCACATATAGATTGAGATTAATTGTGAAAAAGTGTTTATTTTTTAAGCAAATAATAAACTTTATATGGTTCCAAATATGTTCAAGAAAATGTTTATGCTGAAAATGAAGTTATGTGGCCATTTTTCTTTAAAGAGCATGTGTTATTGGAGAGTGATGACAAACTTTTGTCTCAGCTAAAAGCAAAGGATTATAAAATGTATTGAGTTGAATTTTATTTATACATCCTATTTTACATAAATTTATTACAATATGCTTCTTAGTTACCAGCTTAACGTATGTACAAATAGTCTGGGACTGCCTCTGTAGTCTGGTGGTTAGCATACTAGCTTGAAAATCCAGATGTTCCAAGTTTGTTTCCCGGAGAATAGTAATTTTTCTTCAGCCAAGATTATTCCCCATCCTCCCTAGAGTTGGGAAATATGAGCGAGAGAGTAAATGTGTGTATGAATGTAATGTTTATAAAGAAAACCTAAAGATTAACCCAAACAGTCAAGTGAACATCATTGCTGATGAGCAATTATTCCAAAGGCAAAGCTGCTGATATGACCTCAGTTGTTAAAGGCAGCATATAAATGGAAAGAAAGAAAACAAAACAAAAATGTCAGGCAATCTATGCACCATATGTGCTACTCAGTTTGACCTACATCCCATCCTTATCACACCTCTGAATAGCCTTAGACGACTTTAGTTTCCCCTGTACTTACTCTTCTCCCTTTCCCCTTTGTCATTCTTCCATCTCTTACTTTTCTAATCCATTTTTATTTTGCTTTCCTTAAAAACACATCCATGTTTCTATTTTTCTTCTTTTCCTGTGAGCATTTTTAGAGCTACTGTTTTTCCATTCATTTTCCCCCCATATACTTTTTGTCTCCATATCATTAGTTCTTTACATTCTTTCACGTAATGCTCTGTACTTTCTCTTCCATCACATAATTCTTGTTTCCTTTCCTCTTAATCCACTCAAGTACATTGACCCCATTCTCATCCATGCTAATCTTTCCTTTTCTTGTCTACTACAAAGGTCAATGTACCTTTCTCTTACTCTCTTTTTATTAACCTGCACAACCGTAGTGAGTTTTTGTCTTCTAAGCTTCCCCAGATTCCTTGTCTCTCTATGTCTTCCATATTTCTTACTGTCTTCCAAAAGCATTGATGTTCCTTTCCCCTAATTTCCATATATATGCCATTCTCTTCTCCATAATTTTTTCCACCCCTCCCCACCAACTACTTTTGTTTGTCATACTCCTTTGTTGGTTCATTTATATCTTTAATCAAGGTTAGAATCTTGGTTAGGGTAAGTTACCTGGATAAGGCTTCTTCTGGGATTTTCCCTTATCCTGAGAAGACAAATGTCAGGTAAGTCTAAGCTCTAAGGACCCCAGACTCATTTGGTCATCATTTCACCCACTTCATTCATCATCTGATGTTAAACTTCAAGGAAAGTGAAAAACAAATTAGTCAACATTTCCATTTGTAATTACATATCCTTATTCCTGTCATTGTCACTTTCCCCTTAGCTACCACCTTCCTGCTATGAGCTTTCTGTTTTCCAGTGCTCCTAAATAATCAAATTCTTTGATGACAAACTTTTCTCTCCCCCCCCCCCCCAGATAGTATACAAAATGTATGAAAACATACCTACATCATTTAATTTAATATACTCATTTTTTAATGGGTTAATAACACTGCAGACACATTTGCATTAGAATCTTGCAAAAACTGAAACTAATTCCCCAATAAAGCTGAACATTTAATTGAGTAAAATTCAATTAAATCCAAATTAAGTATTCTTTTGCAACCTTTTCTAAAGTTCTAAACATAAAGGATGTGTATCCACTAAAGATTTACATTGTGACATTTAAATCTATTATCGGATGTGATCTTTGGTCAAAAATGCAGTATGTTCCTCACAACTCTGTCCATTTGGCAGTAATTAGGGTGAAACTTATCTTCATTCACATTCTACACATACCTACAGTTATATCAAGCCACAGCTGCCTTGTAAAACATCAAATATAAGGAAGGTTTTTGCTGAATGTAACATTACACTATTTGTATATGACTTTGTACTTCTATAAACATGGTTTACTTAACAATGTAAGCATTATTATATAGGGTTATTACAAAAGAAATAAAAACTAACAGTGTGTTATAACTCCATAACCATTATTGATATAATGAATCTGTTTGCACTGCAGTGTACAGGAAGTCTTGAAGATTAGTTTGTGAACTCATAAATGTTCAATGTATGATACCTGCGTCACATGACACACATTAAGACAATAATCAAGTTCATCCCAAACACAATGTAACATATTTGCATTGACACTTGCCACGATTGTTCTGATACGTTCCTTCATGTCATCTAAACCACGTGGAAGAGGAGGAACAAAAACTCTATCTTTGACAAATTCTGAAAGCAAAGAGTCACACGACATGAGATCGGGAGTCCTCAGTGGCCAACGTAGCAAAGCATTATTGTTGTCATCTGTAGCACAGCTAATTCAAAGCTGTGGTAGAATTTCATCCAAGTAAAGTCTAACATCTGTGTGCCGGTGAGGCGGTGCTCTATCTTGTTGGAAGATAAAGGTTTCCCTTTCCATTTCTTCATACAGTTGAGGCATCAACCAAAGCTGTAACATATCGAGATATGTAGGGCCTGTTACTGTTTTTTCTACAAAAAAGAAGAGGCCATACACCTTAGTGTGGGCTACCACACAAAACACATTAATTTTGGGATAGTCCTGCACATGTTCCACCTCAGCCCTCGGTTTTTCAGTTCCCCAAATTCGAACACTTTGTTTATTCACTTTTCCACTATGCAGAAATCTTGACGTTTGACTTTGTTTGTCTTCATGCAGCTGCTGCAAGAACTGCAACCTGTAAGGAGTCAGTTATAGTCGCTTTCGCAGAATTTTCCATATTGGTTGTGGAATTTGCAACTCCAAGCTTTCCCTTGTTGTTGATTTCTGTGGGCTTCTTGTGAAAACACCACGAACATGTTCAACATCCTCTTCTGATGCGCATGGTCTTTCCGGGCTCTTTCCTTTGTGCACGCAGTCTGTTGTCTCAATCTTTCTGTGGCAATCATAGATCGATTGTCTAATCGGTTGTGGTTTCCGGAAACGTGTTCTGAAATGCTGTTGTACAACAGTTACTTAATTTGTTTTAGCAAGTTCTAGCACACAATATGCTTTTTCCACAGGATTCACCATTTCTGCATCTGCCAAAACAAAGACTTACATGGTTACCAACTACAAAACCACCAATGTAAACTTCCAGAGTTTCCCAACGTAACACTGCAAAATTTATGTTGATATCACACTTAGTTTTTGTTTCATAGGACTTCAAAGTTGTCTACTTTTGTAATAACCCTGTATTTTAATGCCTAAAGTAACAATTGTCTCTATATAAGAGTATTGGAAACTGAATAACAATCTAACAATGTGTTTTTAAAAATAGAAGCTTTAGGCAATTAAGAAAACATTTATTTTACATTATTTATAATGAAGGTCAGCAGTGTCGCTACTTGGTTAAAAGTCACTTTGGGTTTAATTGCAATGATCTCATTTGAGTTACCTAAGATAAAACAGTGCTTGAGGAGACATTCTCTATGAACTCATTTACCATACCATACCACCAAATGCTGATTACTGTTATGGGCATGGCAGCTGCTGCATAGCACATGAGGCAGTATTTTTAACACTTAAATGATTTCAGTCAAATTATATAATATGTAAATTCAATAACAGCCTGCCTTGAAGCAATATGTGTATGTAATAATTTGTAAAATGTATGTAACAGTCATTGCATATGCTTATATTATTGTATCCATGTGTAATAATGTTATGTGAATATATTATGTCATTTAATAATGTAAGAGCTATGAGAAATAGGTCAAAAGTTGCTAACAATGAGGTAACAATGAGGTAACCTTGAGGCAATAATGAGTAAGGAAGTTTAAATGCTACTAGTCATTATTACAGCAGCAATAATGTAATTTTAGTGACAGTTTATAAAATAGCCAATCAACAACCAGAAAAAGCTTTAGTTAAATGAAGGTATTCTATTGAACTAGGATTAGCCAATCAGAGACTTGAAATACAGAAATTTAAAGTTTAGACGGTTGAAATCAATTCGGTTGCCTCCAAACAGTGCTCATAACCAGACGTGTTGCCTCCAAACAGTGCTCATAACCAGACACGAGATGTGACCTCGAGAAATTAATTACGTATTCGTGTGAGACGAAAATAATATGTGTTAAAAAGTGCAAGTATTAAATAAAAGAATCTCACAGCTCTTGATAGCAGTGAAGTGCTATTTAATTTGTGTCAAGGATTAATAAAAAGGAGTGAATTAAAACTTAAAATCTGTGTAAGCCTACATTCTTAGTCGCATCACGCCCTGCCAAGACTTCCATGTCTCTAACAATAATACTGATGCAGCCGAGGCAAACATAAAAGTTTAATTACAAAGTTAATATTTTTTTAAACTTGGGGCAAAGGCTACCTGAAAGTACATTTGGGGCGAAGGCTACCGGAAACTGTTTACTATACGTGCGGTTGCAACTACTACAAGTTCGGATCCGCAACAGTTGAACTATAATACAACAAAATACCTTCTTCAAATTGACGCCAAAGCGTGGTGCAAACAACGTAAAAGACAATAACTTCTTCAAATAGGCTTCCATACATGAAGCTAACAAAACATCTACTTCTCACACAAGAGTGCATGAACACCCTAGCTTTTGATGCCTTGCAAATTTATTAGTTTCTTTGAATACTACTTAACATTATATATGTATGTGGTAATTTAAATTTTTAAAGTGTTTAAATCTACCATGCTACTTCTCTAAACTCAGTAAAACATGACAAGAGGGTAGCTAGCACAACTACTTTCTCAGTTGCACATGTGCAACTGGTATGAGTAACTACTTATGGAACAAAATACATAAGGGTCGTGCACTAGTGTGCGAACAGAACAGTGCTCTATATACTACCATACTATCACCACAATTTTATGTCAGTGCCACTATTGTAGGTAGTAGCACACTATGCAGATGTAGGTAAAGTGCACAAGCGCAGAAATTTCTTCCACTTTCCCCATACCATCCATACTCAAAACTACTTATTTAATTTATAGGTTATTTTGTTCTTGCCCTAAAATGCTGTACTTAATTTTGTACATAACAACAAACATCTACAGAAATAACCCTTCTTTCCTTCAGACAAATTTAGTGGCAGTGGTGGTAGTAGTGATAATAGCAGTGGTGGGGGTGGCGGTGGTGGTGATGGTTTTGGGAGTGGCTGCAGGTGTATCAATTTGATCATAATCATAACTATTACGCAGCATTTTCAGGGCTAACTAAATCTAAAATTTTGCAAACACCCAAAAAATATACTAATGAGCCGCTACCAGTTATGGGTAACCTCAATGTCACACTGATGCATAGCTAAATATTCTAAACTGAACAGTATGGACAGAAAATGGGCTATGCTATACTCTGTCTCTGTAGTGTAGAACTCCTGCACAGAATTCACAATTTTCAGCAATTACTTAAGCTAGTTATTTTCTTTCTTAATTGTGATATAGAATATTAGAATGCTGAGACTCACACTATCAAGAACTAACTGTATTAATGTATCAATCACATTCCTGGTTTCAGGCCATTTTGGAGTGTAGGGAATTGAAACGCCTAGCACTAAACAATGCACACCAAATGCCAGATCAAGTTTCCTGCTCCCTGGCCATTCAACTTCCATATATTAAAATGTTAACTTTCCGGGAAGCCAACAATTTCTCTACAGATAACTTCCGTATCTTGCTTTCTACACCAACACTTCATCTGACCAAATTTGATGCAGCTGGATGTTGGCATATGGATGATAAATGTCTTGAAGCTCTTGCCTTTACTTGCTATGAAACTCTTCAGCGTCTGTCAGTTAAATGTTGTAAGCTTATTACAGAGGATGGTATTGGGTAAGATATTTTAGTTAACTTAAAATAGTACAGTAACATATATGAGGAAAAATTGTACAAAAATTTACAAAAGATATTAATGAAAGAATGATAGAAAAATATTATAATATGCTGTTCTTAAAACCTTTAAGCTCAGGGTGCTGCTATGCTATTTTAAAAACTCAGATTTGATACTGAAGCTGTAATACGCACTTAGAATACAGTAGGTTTATTACCTGATTGTAATTATCTGATCTGATACATTCTGGTCTATAAATTTTTACTTTCTCTACCACGTACGCAATAAATAGGTAGAGAAGGTACTGCATTCCACCCAAAATTCAATATCGAGATTTCACAAGAAATGCATATTTTGAGGCCGCTAAATAAAAGATTTAGAAAATGCGTGCGTGTGCGTGTGTGTAGCGTAACTCAAAAGCAAAAAGTCTGATAAATGCCAAACTTGGTATTTAATTTCAGTATCTTCCAAAGATGTGACATGAAGATTTTCAAGAAATTGTTTACTTTTTCCAAAAAATTCCATACTCTTTCTACTCAATCAGAAAAGCAACTGGAAATTGACAGGATATTAAAAGAATGACAAAATATTGAAAAATATAGCATCCAGTTCTTAAACATTTGACTATTGCTGTTACCCTTTTATCTATAATGAAATGTGAAATGCAGCTATTTCTACAAAAGTTTATCTCAATTAAAAGGAAGTGGACAGAAAAATAGGCTTCTATAAGAGTAGTTTGTGTATCCACTAATAAAGGTTAGAGGGTAGAGAAAGTCATGTGAGTGTAACACACATTGTTTCAAGAACTGAAAATAAAATTACTTTATATATTTTTGGTTTTCTAGTTAAACCACATATTTGGCTAAAGGACTGAATTATTCATGTTTCAGGCCTTTATACATGTCCAGTTTCAATGCACTTCAGTGTTTTGACAAAAATGTGCACTTTAACCTGAAAACCAGGAATAATTTGAGGGATTATGGATATGTTCCTCCAAAATTTGCTTTAAGGTATACATTTTAGAATTTAAGTCCTGAGGCCAGCTTTCAAATACATAATAGAATGTCTGAAATGGGCAAGAGTAACCAGGATGTTTAGAATAATCTCTACATTAAAATTAATCTCTGTCTTTCTCTACTACTCATCTAAAAAAGTACTACACTTCACATAAAAATGTAATACAAAGATTTAATTGGAAATACATCTTGTGACTCTCCATATACAAAAGTCTTTGTGAGAACAACATAAATAAAAGACTTGAAGGTGGATTAAGTATAAAATATTATATTTAAGTCGGATATGTATTAAAAATGCAAAGCCAAAATCTCATAAAATTTTCCAATAGAGTTAGCATGCCTCCCAAAAAGGTGGCAATGTTATGAATTTTAGCTTCAAGACACTTTTGATATCTTAACTTTGAATTGACCTTGCAACTTAGAAAGCAGTTTTACAAACCCTATGCTCAGAGCACCACTGATTATGGGATCATTCTAAATTATGAGATGATTTATTTTTTGTTAATATTAAGAAATTCAGAACATTTGCAAAAAATTAAAAATTAAGGCAGGGCATTTTACTTAAAGTTAACAATCAGGGCAATCCCATAGTTTCAGGATGTTTTTTTTTTCAGATTTTCAAATTTTATATTTAAACCCTGAATTTTATTTGGCACTTACTTGCTTTTGGCATTTGATAAAAACCTGATAGACAACTGATGCAATATTAGAATTTTATTTGGAAATAAAAACATAAAACTACCAATCCTATCAAATTGGTAATGGGTACTCAAAGAAACTTTTAGCACAAGAGGTGGCACTATGATTTGGACATGCTGCTACCCATATGAATGTCCACTTGTTTCTCACATACTGCAGTGATATAATGCATATTGTAGATTGGTGACTTGCATATGAGAGGCATTTTCACCACCTATGCTGTAGTCTATTATGTATGTACAATTATGGAATAACAAACTAATGCTACTATTTTCCTGCATTGCAGTCTTGACACAGTAATGCCCATTTGCTATTAAATATGGTACTCTCACTACAATTTGATTAAATGTTCTTAATTATGACACTAATGGTTTGCAGGTATATTCTGCATAACTGTCCAAATCTCAATTACCTTAATGCTGCACATATTGGAGAAATGGGTCTGGAGCTTCTGAACAAGATTCCAAGCCATCTTCCTAAACTTAAAGTGCTTATAATGGACCAGAAGGCTGAACAACAATACAGACTGTTATTCCATATTGCCTCTCGTTTTCCACAACTGAAGATCCTCCAGAGCACTTCAGAGTTCTTGAAAGCTGAGCATCCCTACAGTCCTCTATATTAATTGAATGTTTGCCAATAAATTCTATGAATATTCTGCTTCAAATGAAAGTTATTCTGTGGTCCTAAAGGTGGGTTTCCACTGCCTCAACAATCAACAAAACATACTGATTCAACATGTCGGCAGTAAACGAATGTCTCCATTGACCAACAAGTCTTGCGTAACATGCTAATTCAACATGTCTTGGCTATACAAAACTGTTTTCTGCCAGCAGTAGAAAACCTGCAAAAAATTGAAATCTTCTTTCGATATTCTTAGAATAATCTTGAAACCGAATTTACCCTCAACTTTCAGTTCAGATAAGATGCTATTTACATTATTTCTACTGCTTATAAAAGGGCATACCCATAACTTTCTTATTTATTCTTGCGCCTCTTTCACCAAGAATACATTGTGACAACAAAGACTAAATCTTCATAATCAGAATCCATTTGATTATTGATAATAACAGATGCAATGTGTTTAGACTTTGCCTCATTTGTTAATGCAGTGGAGACAGAATGTTGGTGGGAATTCCAACTACACATATGACTCAACAGGTTTTTAAAGTTGTGCATATTTAGCATTGAGTGTTGTGTGTTGATTATTGAGGCAGTGAAAACCCGCCTTAAGAGAGACAAGCTCTAATAATAAATGCTTTTCAGGAGAAGTGGGGGGGGATTGTATCAACCTGTGGTGACATATTTTTAACTGTTTCTACAGCTGAAAATATTGAAAGAAATCTGTATATATTTGCAGATAATGCTGCCTGTAACTCATCTATGTTTCTCAATTTAAAAAAAATAAAATGGCTTCTTCACATCTTCATTTTCCAAAGCCTGTTAACTTAAACCTATGATATATTAATTTTTTTAAAACTAAACAAATATTAACTACTTAGTGCTCATGAAAGACATATTTCGTAATAGAATTTTCTTCCATTTCCATTAACCATAGTTGCATAAATAATGGCAATGTTTAATGGAAAAACAAATATACCAAAAATCCTTGCTGTTTTTCTCAAAGCATGAAAATGTTGAATTACCAAAAGTTTGTGAAGTATATTTGAAGCAATTTGATGTTAGTGACTGCTGTTCAATCATTCTGGCCAAATGTTGATTAAATTGTTAATTAATGCTCCAAATGAATTTATCATTTTTATTTTCTCTACTACGTATAGTAAGTAGGGGAAGTATTCGTTCCATCCAAAAATTTTATACCAAGATATCACCGGAAATACATGTTTTGAGGTGCCCTGAATCCAAACGAAGCATTTTGGGAAACATGTCCGTGTGTGTGTCTGCGAACAGCATAACTCAAAAAACGAAAAGTCAGATAAATACCAAACTTGGTATTTAGGTTCAATATCTTCCAAAGATGTGATATGAAGATTTTCAACAAAATATCCCCACCGCAAACTACCGTTTGCATGGAACATTTTTCGAAAATTTTGATTTTGTAAAAATGGCTCTACGATTTTGATTAAAACACCATATATTAAAGATATTTACATTCATTCATTCATTCATTATCTGTTTACCCTCCTCTTATGTAGGACTTACACCCCCCAGGACTTACAGGCAAGTGCCTGGGGTCAGAGGCCCGTTGAGGAGCAGACACTCATGGATCAGACAGAACATCCAGGATGGGGGAACATCCCATACCAGGCCCGATGCCTGGTATGGGATGAAGGAAGTAGATGAAACGAAATGTGAGTGAAATGGATGAAAGGAAAGGTGATGATGGAGCAGTTGGTGGAATGAATGGCGGGGGAAACCGGAGAACTCGGAGAAAACCTGCCCAGACGCTGCTTCATCCACCACAAATCCCACATGCAGGTCCCTGGGATTGAACCCGGGCCGCCTCGGTGGGCGGTGAGCAGTCTAAACCACTCGGCAACGGCGCCGCCAAAGATATTTACATGACAAAAATTACATCTTGAATTTTTGGGAAATTTTCATTTGCAAGGAAGTTTGCACAATCTTGTATAACTGGTAAATGTCAAGCGATAGACGAAAAGGTACTGCACAAAAAATGTAGAGCTCTTTAAAACACAATTTATTTCAAACAGGTTTTTTTGTGGCATAAGCCATTTCTGAGATATCCATTATTAAAGGTTTGAATTGTTCAATACTTGTCATTATTTCGAAGTACCATCAATTTTCAGTTATTTTATTTTTTGTGATTGTAGGGAAACAGTATGGCATTTTAAGGCCAGCATATAGCATCTAGTTGACTAACATTTGACTATTGCTGTTCTCTTTATATTTATAATGAAATGTGTAATGTAGACATTTTTGCTAAGGTTTATTTGGATTAAATACAGTAGATAGAAAAATTAGCTTTAGTAAGAATAGTTTGTACACCCACTAATAAAGATAGAGGGTAGAGAAAGTGATGTGAATGTATAACATCAGATTTTTTTTAATACACATTGAAAATGAATATTATTTTCAAGTCCAAGCCATGTGATTGTTAGTCTTTTCTTTTTACTTTCTCACTTGCATGTAGTAAGTAGGTAGCGGAAGTATTCTATTCCAAATAAAAATTTTATGTTGAGATTTTATTGGAAATATGTGTTTTTGAGGTACATTGAATGAAAAAGGTTGTTTGGAATAAGGTTTGTTTGTCTGTGAGAGCATAACTAAAAACAAAGTCAGATGAATACCACTGATTGAAAACAAAGGTTTTAAAGAAAATTCCAGCAGTCAGAACTACAATTTAGAAAGAAAAATTTTCATTACTTAATATTTTCTCAAAAATGATTCTTTAACAGTTTTGATTACAATATATATTATGTTTAATATATTTGCATGACTAATAAAATTATATATTGAATATACTGGGAATGGTCTATGAAGTCTTCTTTCTGAATGCATTTTGTACGCCTTTATACTGCTGGTAAATCATAGAGATAACTCTAAACACAGAAAATCTAGACCTCCTTAAAACATACACTTTGTCAAATTTTTCATGGATTGACCATTTTCCAGATAATCGTTGCTGTCACTACAATTTTTCAATACTTTATAATACATTTCTTGAAGTGCTAAATGAATAATTCTTCTGTTTTTTTTCTTTCTTTTCTTTTTATTATTATTAGTTCCATTTATACCCTGCCTTTAACTCATTGGTGGCCTTTCCTTTGGAACTTATTACGTATTGGCAATGGTGTTACTCGTGTAACTCTTGTCGTTGGGTTTTTCTTGTACTTTGGTTTTTTATCATTAGATCATACACACATTCACACTCTCATTCATACTTCCAGACTCTGGGGAGGATAAGGAATAATCTTGGCTAGAGAAAAATTCCCACCCCCCAGCCGGGAATCGAACCCGGATCCCTAGCACAACACGCAGGTACTCTACCGACTGAGCTGCGGGGCCAGCCTTTCTGTTTCTAGTGATGTCATGTAAGGATAAAATTTCAACACCAGCATAAAACAACTTTTTAAAGATTTGGCTTCACTCTGGCCTTCTGTATCCCCCTTATACCTGCAACAAAATGTGTAATGAAGTCATTACTGCAAATGTTATTTTAATTTAACCTGAAGTAGGTAAAAACATAAGCCTCTGTAGGAATAGTTTGCTGAAGAGAGAGAAAAATAAATGATAGTGGATAGAGAAAGTAATGTGAATGGCTCTTCTTATTTTCTTAATACTAGATACATTGTGATTACAGGACACACATGAGTTTTCATTGGAAGAGTTTTACATTTTTGATAAAAGAAACCTAATAAATTTAAAAATCTGCAATGTAAGCTGACAGAGAAAAGACATACAAGTTAAAACATATTAACAATAGTATTTCAGGTGAAAAAGAACAGAGATACAGCACATATTAGGAGTGAAGTGGCAAGTGTCAGGAAAACAAGCTGGGCCTAGCAAAATAAACCTTGATCGCTGTAAATAAATACAAGAGTAAAATTGGTGTTTTACGGCAGAGATTATTTTAAATATAAATTTTTACTCCTAAAACATCTCAATAAAATTAGTGAAATGATTGATGAAATTAACTAAAAGTAGCACAGGAAATACGAAAATAAACCACTGAAGATATTTGGGAAAAAATTTCACTCAAAAAGTGCTTCCAATTAATTATCACTTTATGTTATACTATGTGGTTTTTTAAGTATCTTCACTCTTGTGAAATCCAGATACATTTCTTAACTTTCTGGCAGGTACGCTTAATTCTGTCACGTGTTGTAAAGTTTACAGCATGGATATTTTTAAGTAATAACAAGTTCGGTAATGTATTGAAGGACACAGTTACATAAATTGTTGTAGGATGCTTACCAATAATTTTAGTTATTTGAGTTCTTAATGAGTCTATTTTGATGTCACTTATTCTGAGAAGTGTTCACATTTACACATTTTAGGATTTCATCAATAATGTCAAGGTCAATTACTTTCAGTAAAGCATTAACTTATCAGCGATATTTGTCACACTCCTCTTTGGACTTGGAAGAATTTTCACAAGGTTTTACTCCTTGTTTTGAACTTTTGGCACGCTTTTATACCATCGTTTATCTTTGTCTCTTTCAGTAAAAAGCTCCTGCACATCTTCTAGCTAGTCGGGATCTTCCCATCCAATTCTTCCTATTGGTTCACTATTGTGGTTTTCTGATTCAGTGTTATCACTCAAAACTGCATTACTTTCCTCCCGCTCTGTAAAATCTGCATTATCAATTTCTACAAACACTTTACGAATTTCTTCATCCAATAAACCCTTTAAACTGAAAATAAATAAGACAAATAGCAAATAAATACATGCGCCCACATAGCTAGATTTACAAATTAAGAGTACAACTATTTGGAAAACCATAGATTGAGTGCAGTTTACTTGTTATTACGCTTACCTCTGCATAGTGCTGACTCCTAGAATCAAGCACGTATGCATCACAGGAACATGCATGTTGGTTACTTTTTATGATATTCAACACCTTGTTACTTAGAATGCCTTAAGCCAAATAAGAACATTAAACAAAGAAACAGTAACAGTTATCACACTGTCGAGTAAGCATCAGCTGAAATCACTCGTATCCCTGGATACTCTCAGACAGGTATACTTTGCACTATTTAGACACACATACACTACGGAATACATTTATGGGGACATTCAACCAAGGTCCATAAGATTCTTTTATTACAGAAAAAGACACTACGAATACTTTAAAGTAAAAATAGCAAAGAACCTGTAGGCCACTGTTTACTAAATTAAAGGTTATGACTTATGACTGTGTACAATCTATTTATATACAGAGCTTCATTATTTTGACACAAGAGATAAGCATAAATTAGACTATCTGAGATGCAGATTAACTTTTAGCTCAAACTCTTGTTTTTATAATGGTATTAATATGTTTAACAAACCACCAGATGCAGCAAGAGTTGTCCCAATTAATACACTAAAGGTTTGCACTGGTTTCAACTGCAAGGTTTGCTACATACCAGATAGATTCCTTACAGTGGATGAGCAGCTTTATCCAACCAAAAGTGTCCATTTATTCAATACATGGCCAATAAGCCTGATAAGTTTGATATAAAATAATGGACGCTCAGAGATGTGAACTCAAAGTATCTCTGCAATGCCATCCCATATCTGGGGAAGGATAATCAGTGACCTCAGAATGAATCTGTACCAGAGCATGTTGTGATGTCTTTACTAGATCCTTTCCTGAAAAAGGACCAAACATCACCACTGACAACTACTTTACTTCACTGTCACTAGCTAAAAGACACAAGGAGTTGGGTACAAGCATCGTAGGAACTGTGAACACATCACATAAGAAATTCCAGTGCTCCACTTTATTATACCATTCTCATGAAAATGAAGGATAGTACTTTGATAACCAGCTACAAAGGAAAGCCACAGAAGAATATTATAATGAGCACACTTCACAGTTCCTGCACAATATCTGATGGTTGCAAGAAACACCACAAAACATTGAGTGTTCTACAAGACTAAATTTGGATTTTTGTATGGAAAATTGGAATCAGGACCTTAGTCTGATATGCCGAGTTGATTTTCATATTTTATGTATAAGACAAATGGTTACTGTACCTTGCTATTACCATGAAACCATTGGGAAAATTTTCACTGGTTTCCTTATACCAACTTTCAATTTTTTTTCTCTCCTTGATTACGAGATAGCCCAGGGTTTATTGCAGTTACTTAGATAAATACATGCCTCACCTAAAAAGGCAACAAACATCCACTTTTCACCAGCTAGTATCGTTCATACAGCTTTCTCCTGTTAGTGGCACATTCTGCAATGTGTTTAGGCAACAGCTTATATCCCCGGCTCTTATGACACTTTTCTAGATTCAAATCCTGGTTGATTATGGTGTTCACAGTAGTAACAGAGATCCCTAATTACAGCACAATGGCCCTCTGAGAGTTGCAGGATTTGGTCCAGAGGCATGGGCCTTCACCTTCCAAATTATCTCCTGGGTGCGACTGGATTTCCCTGTTTCTTGCCCTCTGGAATAAGTCCTGATGTGGCCTTACCTTTTTACTTTCTCTACTACGTATAGTAAATAGGGGAAGTATTGTATTCCACCCAAAAATTTGATACCAAGATTTCACAGGAAATACATGTTTTGAGACACCCTGAATCCAAAAAAAGCATATTTGGAAACATGTGCGTGTGTGTGTCGGTGAACAGCATAACTCAGAAACGAAGTTGGATAAACACCAAACTTGGTATTTAGGTTCAGTATCTTCCAGAGATGCGACATGAAGGTTTTCAAGAAAATCCCCCACCCTAGATTACCCTTTACATGTAACATTTTTCGAAAATTTTAATTTTCTCAAAAATGGCTGTAACGATTTTGATTAAAATATATATTTAAGATATTTTCATGACAAATGAAATGTATATCTCGAATTTTCTGGGAATGTCTCCAAAAGTATTCTTCATTGTAACGACTTTTGCATAACTGGTAAACCATAAGAGATAGACAAAATTTTAGTACACAAAAAATGTAGATCGCGTTAAAATACACAATTTATATCCTATACATTTTTTTGTGGGTGAACCATTTTCGAGATATTGCTTGTTATTCCCTTAAATTTTCCAATACTTATACTTTTTCTCAAATTCGTTATTCATTTTTTTTACTTTCTCTACTATGTATAGTAAGTAGGGGAAGTATTGTATTCCACCCAAAAATTCGATACCGAGATTTCACCGGAAATATACGTTTTGAGACCCCCTGAATCAAAAAAAAAAAAGCATTTTTGGAAACATGTCCATGTCGAGATATTGCTTGTTATTCCCTTAAATTTTTCAATACTTTTTCTCAAATGGGAATTCGTTATTCATTTTTTTTATGTCCTGGACATACACAGAGAATGGAATGCTCCACATAGCAACCAGCTCTTAAAAGATTTGACTATCACTTAAACACTACCATATTCCCCTTGCACCTACAACAAAATTAGCAATAAGATTAATATCTCGATTAACATGAAGCATATGGAGAATAAGCGTTTGTAAAAATAGTTTGTACAAGAGTAGAGAAAGTCATCAGATTTTTTTTGTTCCTGGTAATGCAAAAAGAATGGAATACACCACATAGCAACCAGCTCTTAAAATATTTGACTATCGCTTAAAGCCTAGCAATTCCCCTTGCATCTACAAGAAAATTAGCAATAAGATTAACATGAACAATATGGAGAATAAGCATTTGTAAAAATAGTTTGTACAAGAGTAGAGAAAGTCATGTGAGTGTAACACATCAGATTTTTTATTGAGTGTACATGAGATCACTTTCTTGGATATGGCAAAACCACGCCTCTTGCACTGCTTATTAATCTTAGAATACAAGTATTTTGAATTGGAAAGGGCAATAATGTACCCTTATCAAAATGGTTCTATTTTTGATGCAATTTGATGCAGCAAGAACAAGAGCACACTCATACTGCTGAACTTTCATTCATTGCCATTATGTTTCAGCATGGAGCTATTGTTAACATAAATCATGAACAAACCTCTGTATTCCTAGATTGTCGTGATGTTCACCATTGTCAAAAATCCAATTTCGCAGAGATATGAGATGCAGAATGGAATAAGCATCTGGCAGACACCAGATCGGGTATTCTGTTCTTGCTAGCCAGAATTGGTCCACATCCACCTTCTGGAAAGTCAGGTTTAAATTTTAGTCTGAAGAAAGGTCAATTAAATTTATCCTGTAACTTTGCACTTAATTTTGAAGATTTAGCAGCTGTTCCATTAAATGGTTGATCTATCCATTTCAGGCCAAAATTATCAGTTGAGGGAATGTAGTCTTGTAGATGATTCATAAGTTATTGCAAGTGCATTATAATTAAGTCTGATAATAATTTTAAATTGATTGCTTCGTCACCAAATTTTGACATTGAATCAATAAGCGCAGATAGAGATCAGAAATTAACAAATTCTCTATTTTCAGTACGTTTAATCCATATTTTAATTCTTCTATTGAAGGCATTGCTTTATCTTCTGCATATTGAATGCTTTTGTTCCTCCCTTGCAAACCACAATTTAGCTCGTTGAGGTGAGTAAATGTGTTGGCCAAGCAGGCTAGTTGCGACAACCAATATGGATTTACTAACAGTTTGGTAAACTCAGGATTGGCTGATTCAAAAAGTAAAAGGGCTTCAGATCTCAGCTCAGACAATCTGGTCAACACTTAGCTGCACAAAAGCCAATAGAATTTGGTATGCAAGAGGAGTAATTTGCATAATGCTCCTATTTCTTCACAAAGTGAAGCAAATAGTTGGGTTTGTAGTGGTCGACTTTTAAAGAAGTTAACCATTTTAGTAGCAATGTTAAGAACTTTTTATAATTGATGTGGCATTTTTTTATGGCCAAAGCATGTCAGTGGAGGAAACAATGTATTCATTTAGCATAATGTTAAATTGGAAGTGTTTAACAAGACCACTGTGTTTACCATTACAGATTTTGCCCCATTTAATATAGCAATACATTTTTTCCACTCAATTTCAAAATTTTGTGTAGCATCAATAAAAGTGTCATTTTGAACACTTGCCACTAGTGTGATCAGCTGAAGGTTTGAAAAACACAATATCCTCTTCTATTGACCCTTCTGAATCATATCTTACAAAACATAAAAACTGTTTACAGCGCTCCACATCAGACTCTTCAAATTGAACTGATTCTGAGGGAAGTGGTAATGTTTCGCAAAAGTGTGTGACTACATGTTTTAGCTACTGTTAATGAAACAAGATAAGACACAAGGAGGGATTTCTGATTAACATTACTTGCCTGTGTAATTGTTATCTTCTGATTGTTGAGAATGTCCTGCTTCCTCCGAAAGAAGTCTATAGATTTCTTCTTCAGAGATGGAAGTATTGCAATAAGATGCCTAATGACTTTAGAAAGTTTCATACTCTGCTGATAATACTTCACAGCATATAACACATTGTGGTCGGTCACCTATCACCGAGAAACCAAATTGTAAATAGCTTTCAAAATATTTACATTGCACTTTCTTTGCATCTTGAGGAGAACTGTTGCAGGCAACTCCCGTACATTTCTTTAAGATTATCCATTATCACATCTGTTCTTATTAAGAATACATAACTCTGCATTATGATTATTTTGACCAGTTATACAGCAATACAATGGGTAGTGTGACTAAATTATTGTATAAACTGTCACATTGTTGAACTGTGAGCAAGAACTTGCAAATTAATGATCATTAAGCAGCAAAGTGAATGGAGGGGTCGTCGAACTGTCACATTGTTGAACTGTGCAGGAGAACTTACAAACTAATGATTATTAATCAGCAAAGTGAATGGAGGTAGTCACAAGTAATTTCATTATAGAAAAGGGGGTCGTGTGTGCAAGAAGTTTGGGAACTGCTGGTTTAGCTGTCAGTATGCTAAGTGCTAACGATGACTGGCAATAGCAACCCATATGGTCATGGAAGGTTACGCTTTCAAGTGGTTTTTCATTCTGTTCTACGACTAGCATAAATTATTTTATCTGCAATAATACTCTTCAATTTAATATAATGAAAAGAAAAAAATATTACTTTTTAATGTTTTAACTTTCCCTAATAAGGGGCAGCTGTGTAACAAATTGTAAGTATTTTAAACCAGAGAATAGAATCAAACCATAAGAAAAAACTTGGGAAAAGAGAAGTTATATAGATATACATAAATTACATTTTGTATAGGTGGTTCTTCTCAATGAAAATTTCCCTTAGGGCTGCAAGAGCTATTATGACATCAATAATATATACCACTCAGTCAACAGATGAGCTGTGTTATTAACTTCATTTTTATAAAGAAGTTTTTCAATGTTTGGTGTTATGTTTTGAGCTGAATGTATTCATGGAATATGTTTAAGGTTCAGATCTGATAGTCTGTTTCTGTTGCTGGACTTTTGTACTTTCATCACTGGAAGAGCTATTCACACAAAGTATGTCAATCCAAACATGCTCAACAACCTTCCAGCTGACTATGAAGATGTGGAATATTACCGTGAAACTGTGATATAAGTCTGATAGATTTTTCTTTGTAATCAATTTGTTCTTTTGCTCCCTACCTACGTATGCAACCTAAGTCATACAGTGGACTGGAACACACACACCTATGCCAATGCAGGGTGCCAGCTGCCTGTTTCCCAGCATCTGCACATGGATGGTATAGAGGTACTAGCAGTGAGACTTGACT
The DNA here is from genome assembly GCA_030765065.1 of Deroplatys truncata. Taxonomy (NCBI): domain Eukaryota; kingdom Metazoa; phylum Arthropoda; class Insecta; order Mantodea; family Mantidae; genus Deroplatys; species Deroplatys truncata. Next base: position 102,083,145 of record CM060975.1, read on the forward strand.
CTGCTACAGTGAAATACATATCTTCACTCTGCCTTTTGGTGAAAGTAATATAAACCATTGCAGTAAGTTAGAAAATTCATATATTTTGAAGATTTTGCGGCATGGAATGTTTTACATCATAATGGTCCGATTGGATGCTCTGATTTGGGAAATAATAATAGTTTTTGTGTGTCACGAACAGATTTTGAACAATTCTGTTTCAATACAAAATTGAAAGTTCAGTACGCTGGTATTAACATCACTGCATATCTGACTTGATTAGAATATGTTAACATACTAAATCATATGATGTTATGTTGTACCACTGTTTGTGTCTTCTTTACAGGAAATGTTGAACCTATCTCATAAACATTAATTGCCTAAGATATCAACAGGAACCTATCTTAGAATCTTCAGTATACAGTTTTAAACTTCTTCTCAGGGATCTCTTTTGAAGCCGTATTGTTTTGTGGGAAAAAATGGCAAGTTAAGTGGTATGTCTAGGAGCAGTTAGCTAGCGGTGGAGAGTGGGGGAAGTGAGCGTTATTCTGTGTGTGTTGTGTGGTGAGCGTCACTTTAGGTCGGTCTGATGTGGAAGGTTGTATGTGAATTGAGAATGTAACCGCGCGTGTGTAGCATCTCCCCTCAAATTTCTTCCTTTTTAATTTTTGTGTGTGATGAGGGGCACCGGGTTTATACTGAATAAACCACAGGTAATGTGATTAATGTGAAAATTCTGTGTATTTGTTATAGCTATCCCACACCTGCTATGGAACATGTAGTTTAAGATTCTGGTCCCCTTGTTGCCTCTGCAGCTATGCCTCCCAATGTATATGCTGGGGCAACTAAAATTTAATATCTAGCTGCAAACCTTTTGGCCTCACCCCGGTATATAACAATATGTGTATAAAAGCTGTGTACAAAATCTAAGACAGTGGTACAAGGGAGTTTGTTCATCTAAGCCCTTTGGTATGGCACAAACAACAAAACCATTTTAATGACTTATCTTTATCTGTGTAATATATCTAGATTCAATAGGAAAAACAAGGCAAGCACTATATATCCAAACTTGCCATTAGCAATTAGGCATGTGCCTCATGGATCTGATGTTCCTGTTCCAACACGACCTACGGCATTACCAGAGAGTAGTACTGATACTTGAGTGTAGATGATGATTTAAATCAGTCCCCAGACTAAGAAGATGGCATTCCAAATCCATTGAGTCAGTCACAATTAAATGATTTGGCCTTACCAAAGAAAAAATCTGATGTGTTACACTCACATGACTTTCTCTACTCTTGTACAAGCTATTTTTACAAATGCTTATTCTCCATATGCTTTATGTTAATCTTATTGCTAATTTTCTTGTAGATGCAAGGGGAATTGGTAGGCTTTAAGCGAGTCTAATATTTTAAGAGCTGGTTGCTATGTGGGGTATTCCATTCTCTTTGCATTACCAGGACAAAAGAAAGAAAGAAAAAAAAAAGAGAATAACTAATTCAATTCCCATTTGAAAATTTAAGGGAATAACCAGCAATATCTCGAAAATGGTTCACTCAACAAAAAAAAATGTATATGACATAAATTGTGTATTTTAATGCGATCTATATATGTTGTGTAGTAAAATTTTGTCTATCTCTTATGGTTTACCAGTTATGCAAATGTTGTTCTCAATGAAGAATACTTTTGGAGACATTTGCAGAAAATTTAAGATGTACATTTCATTTGTCATGAAAATATCTAAACATATGATATTTTAATCAAAATCGTTAAGAGCCATTTTTGAGAAAATTAAAATATTTGAAAAATGTTCCACGTAAAAGGTAATCTGGAGTGGGGGGATTTTCTTGAAAACCTTCGTGTTGCATCTCTGGAAGATACTGAACCTAAATACCAAGTTTGGTGTTTAGCCAACTGTTCGTTTCTGAGTTATGCTGTTCACAGACCACACACGGATATGTTTCCAAAAATGCTTTTTTTGGATTCAGGGGGTCTCAAAACATGTATTTCCGATGAAATCTCGATATGGAATTTTTGGGTGGAATACAATACTTCCCCTACTTACTATACGTAGTAGAGAAAGTAAAAAGTAAGCTTTTAGGTTCAAGGCTGAAAGAAAACAATATTTTAGAACCTGGAACAACTTTCTACTGATATAGACATTGAGAATTCCAGAAATATTTGTAAAAGAAGGGGAACTAGTGCATTGTTGTGATATCCCTAACTTGATAGGTCATCTTAGAACAGCTTATGAAGCAAAAGATTCGCATCTATTCATTGACTCAAGCAAGAGAAGTCTGAAAGGTGTTCCGCTGTGCAATGGCAATATGTTTGCTCAGTGCCAGTAGCTCAGCTTATGAAGCAAAAGATTCGCATCTATTCATTGACTCAAGCAAGAGAAGTCTGAAAGGTGTTCCGCTGTGCAATGGCAATATGTTTGCTCAGTGCCAGTAGCTCACTTTACATCCCTTTAAGAAATACCCAAAATTTGTATACTGTCCTAGAAAAATTAAATATAATGAACACAAGTGGTACATGTGCTGTGATCTTTTATTAGTGTGCAATATTTTATTGGGCCAACAAGCAAGGCACACGAAATTCCAGTGCTTTTTATGTGAATGGGACTCTAGAGCCAGAGAAAGACACTGGAATGAAACTAATTGGCCAAAAAAGAAAAGATTTAGTGCCAGAGACAAAAAATGTAATAAATTGCCCACTGACGACTCACAAAAGGTTTTGCTATCCCCTTTACATATCAAATCAGGGATAATGAAGCAATTTGTCAAGGCTTTGGACAAACGTGGCCCATGTTTCAACATCTTATTCAGAAATTTCCAAAGTTGTCTCGAGTCAAAAGTTAAAGGAGGCATTTTTTATGGTCCACAGATTCCCAAACACATGAAATGAAATTGAGTTTTATTTATGAACGCTCTTTAACTGCTGTGGTCCTTAGCGTCCCATTCTATATTGGGCGTGAAAGAGTGGTAATTTGGCCCAGAGGCCTCTTTATCAGGCTTGAAGTTCTTTTGCGTGCCATAAATCTACAACACAGGACCTCCGGCTTTACTTCCCTTCCAAAGAAAGCCATGCTAAGGATTGTTATACCTGAAAAAATCCATCACCCTCCAATGGGTTTGAACCCGCGACCTCAGGAACTAGATGCTAGCATGGTAACCACTACACCATGGAGGACAACACAAACACATGAAGGATGTTTATTTCAGAAATACGACATAGAGCTTCAAGCTTGGGACTCATTCATTGAAGTACTAAACAAGTTTTTGGGTAATGTTAAAGAAGACCAATATGAGCATATTGTTTAAACCATGCTCGAAAATTTAAAGGCGGATTCAATATGAGCTTAAAATTGCATTTTCATCTTGAATTTTTTCCTGAAAACTTGGGTGCACTAATTGAAGAACAGGGAGAGAGATTCCACGGACATAAAGGAGATGGAAACAAGGTACCAGGGTCGATGGGACGTCTCCATACTGGCCAACTACTGTTGGTGTTTAATTAGAGACAACCCTTGTCAGGACCACAAACGCAAGTCAACTCAGCATTCGTTTTCAACCAAGTGGAGGAGATAATAAAATCATAAGGTATGTTTGAAATTTCCTAGTTCAATGTAAACTGTTGCATCTGTAGAATTGAGATTGTTTCTTAGTTTGAATGATTTCACGCATTTTAAATCATACTTAAAGACTAGAAATAAACTCAAATATTACATATTTCCTTTCTGCATGCCAAAAAATGTATGTGATACAAAAAAATGGAAAGGAGATTTGAATTCAGCATACCAAAATTAGGATTAGACACCTCCATATCATCAGAGTAATATGACACATTTACTGAAGTCCAGAGAGGATCAATTAGTGCCCTTTGTGGGGTAACCTAAAGCACCACCCCCCCTAGAGTCCAGAGGTGGTGAGCGCTCACCCTGATAATGTCCTTCACAATTAAGTTGCAAAGGAGGAAGGTCCACCAAGATCTCCAAGGTAGACTATGGAGTAGTGCACACCATCCATTATAATACATACCAATCTTTGCAGCTACTGCCATCACAAGAGGAACAGGCCACCAAACCAGCGCCACATAAAATATTGAAGGTCTTATATCCTAAGGTGTATAGCCATTTGATCACTTTGGTTCTCAGACCTCCCGCAGGCCCACAAAACATTGTAGGCATTCTTTACTTTATAATCGACATACGTTTTCCAGCTCAGCCCAGCATCCAGAATAACCCCCTAGATAATTAACGGCTCTGAAATGCTTCAACTTCTTCCCAAACCTCGCAGCCTTCTCTTCCTTGTAGAGATCATTATTTCAGTTTTGTCCGGATTAACAGACAAATCCATTTTGTTTACACCATTCCTCTAGAGCATGTAGGGAACTGTCTGAGCTCTAAGACAGTACTTGGGAATTTTCCACTTCAAGGCATGAATCCTTCCCGTTGAGTCTGTTCAGCATATCATTTACCACTAGACACTACAGTGTATGAAAAAATTCCTTGTGGGCAGCCCTGGGACACTATTGTCCTCAAGGACTCACTCGCCAGGGTCTCCATTGCCTGACGGCCTTCCAAGAAGGTTATAATCCAGTTTACAATTACTGGGCTGACTCCTCTACGCTTCCTAATGGTGCCTACAGTAATAATTGAAGCCACCTTCAATGTCCAGAAAAACTCCAAGGCCAGTTATCCACAATCTGGCCACTTCTTGTCTCATCAAGAGCTGATAGAGCACTGTTTCCATGGATTTACCCTGCCAGTAGACATACTTACGAGGGATCAGCAATTATGCCACTGGATGTTTCTTTGTTGCCACATCTTACTGGATTCTACCACCTACAAACATGGTGTTCCATGAACATTATAAAATCTGTCAGAATCATGTTGCATCTGACTGCCAGGAGCTGAGTTAGCATGGATCAGCAGTTATACTATTGGACATGCTTCTTTTTCGAAACATCTTACTGGATTTTGCCAGCTACAAACATACCACTGATGAATGTGTGGGAAAATTATAAAATCTATTAGAATCATGTTGCATCTAAACACGCCAGGAGCTGGAGTTAGGACATAGGAATTCCCTAAACATATTTGTACCTTCTAACAAGTATTAGATAGCCTAGATAAGAAAATATCGCTAATGGAAGTTTGGGAGAAAACTAAAAGGTTTAAAAACAATAAGGCATCAGGGATTGATGGTCTAGCAGGGGAATTTTGGAAAAAATGGATTGAGAATAGAGATAGGCCTGAGATACTGATTAAACTGATGAATATTATATTTGAAGGAGGAAAGGTACCACATAACTGGAGGGCAAGTATACTTGTACCCATTTATAGAGGGAAAGGAAGTGTCAAAGATCCAATTAATTATAGGGGTATTAGTTTGCTGTCAGTCTTAAGAAAGATCTATTCAGGAATTTTAGCAACTAGATTGAGAAATGGGCAGAGGAAGAAAATAAATTATCAATATTTCAGAGGGGATTCAGAAAAGGTAGGAGAACAGTGGACAATAGTTTGATTATAAAATGTATTATAGATAAATGCTTATTAAAAGAGGTAGCATATATATGGCATTTATAGACGTAGAGAAGGAAACTGAGAAAGGTCTAAGCTCAAAATTCATTAGAGCAGTACAGAAAATATATATATGAATAATAAGTTTTATATTAGGCTGAATGGTGACGAAATTATGGGAAAAATTGATTGATAGTAATCTGGGGTTAAGACAAGATTGCAAACTTAGCCCTATACTGTTTAACTTATTTATTGACAATATCTTAGAAGAGTTGAATAAGGATAATTTATATTTACCCACAGTAAATAGAGAAACTCCAGGATTACTATTTGCAGATGATTTAGTGATAGGTTCTATTTCAGTAGGAAATGGGGTATTTTGTAAGAAATGGGGTTTAAGAATAAATTTTAAAAAATCAAAGATTTAAAAAGAGCTATAAATTGGAGGAAAAGTGGTATTTGGAAGGGGAAGAGTTGCAAATAGTAAACAAGTTTGATTATTTGGGAGTGAGAATAAGTAGTAATGGGAGATGGAATGATCACAAAATAAGTGCCTTAGCTAAGGGAAGATAAGCAATGACTGCTATAAGAATATGCTTAAAGAAAATACCAGATATGCAAATTAAATGGTTGGAAAGGGTTTACAAAGCTGTAGTTGAAGCAAAAATGGTCTATGGATCAGAGATTTGGGGAAGTGACAAAGGGTGGGAAATGATAAAGTACATAGATCGTTCTGTAAATGTATGTTAGGTTTATCTATTTCATCACCTAATGGAACAGCAATGTTGGAGTTGGGAAGAGTAGGTAGTAAGGGCATGATAGAAAGGATACTTAAATATTGGCATAGATTGAAATCATTCGACGAGCATATCTTGAGGCAATGTTTAATAATACAAGAAAAATCCATGATGGGATGAACTGGGCTCAAGGAATAAGGAGAATTTTACAGGAAATAGAAATGGGTAACTTATGGGAGGAGAGAGAGGGATTAGTTAAAGGTTTCTGGAAAGAAGTGAGGAACAGAGTAGAAGATATAGAGAAACAAGAATTATTTCCAAGTCTGGAAGGAAAGAAAAGTTTGGAACTATATAGACAATTAAAGGTGGACTGGGGAAGGGAGAAGTATGTGGATGTAGGTAATACGTTAGTGAGAGAAGGGTGAGCCTGGTCCAGATTAAGTGCATATAGACTAAGGGGAGATAGGAAGGCAGAAAATTTGAATAGGTGTCCTCTTTGTGGAGAGGCAGATAATGATTTGCATTATATAATTGAATGTGAAGAAACCAAGTTGTGGAGAGATCAGTTTTTACCTAAAGAATGGGAGAATGTTAACAAAAAAGTATTAAAATTAGGATAATGAAAATACAAAAGGAGAGGGATATAAAAAGAATAGAATGGGGAGAGTAAGAGAAAAATGATTTAGAAAAATAAAGCAATATGAATTTATGACCCACCATGCATAAATAACCAGTGTTAAAATGCACGATGGACCAAAGAAAGAAAAAATAGCAACTCAAAGTAATGTATTAAAGATTGTAAGAATTTTGTATAGCATTATGAAATAAATATACATACATATACAGGATAGAAGTGAAAGTCGTGCAGACTGGGGGGGGGGGGGGGGGGAGGTGGGAGTGTGGATGTAGATGAACAAAACCTCCAACACTTCTTTGTAATTAAGCACACCGTTTTCAAGATGAAAAAAAAATGCTTTTATCTAAAAATTTATCACCACCTTGCAAGATTATTGTTGATTAAAGGTTCTAGTTTGAAACTATATTCATAGAAAATTGAATAAACAACTTTCTCCTTTGGCGTATTTCAACAGAATGAACGGTTTTTGTGTAAATTAAATTTAAAAGGTCCATAATTTGTTACCTTAGTTCTGCTAGAACTGGCAACATTGCATCAGTTGCACTTACTTTCTTCTGATATCGGTGCAATTATTTTTATGTCAAAGCCACAAGTTAAAATCAGAACAATTATAGGATGCATGGATAAAAAAAACAAAAACAAACAGAAAATCTTGTTACAGAACAACATACACTATGCCGCGGTTTTCAACTCCGAATATCTGGACATTATCTTAATTTACGGAGAAACGGAGTGCAATTCTCGATCTGCTCAATGGCTCTATGCTGAAAGATTTCCTAACAGGATCGTGCCAAGTGCAGGAACATTTGTTGCCATTTGCCAGCGGGTCCGTGATACAGAGTGTAATTCCAAGTTGTAATTGAGGGTGACGACGGCCTGATGAAATTATCAACATGTAAGAGTGTGTTAAATCTGGTTGATGAAAATCCTGATCGGAGCAGTTGCAATATTGCTTGCACAGTGAGGGTGTCACACTCAACTGTATTTAGAACTTTTAAAGAACAATTATTGCGCTCATATCACATCCAGCGAGTACAATGTTTATCATCAAATGACTTTCATCCACGTGTTGCGGTATCCGAGTGGCTGCTTCGTCAGTTTGCACAAAATCCAGGATTTATAACAAATGTGTTGATGTATGCCGAGCGGCATTAAGAACATTCATAGCACACACACGTGGGCAGTGGAGAACCCGAGAACTATACAACGGAATTTTCAACATAGATTCTCGATTAACGTTTGGGCTGGCATAATTGAAGATGATCTTATTGGGCCATTTGTCCTTCCACTGCACTTGATTGGTATAGGGTATCAGCAGTGTTTCAAGTACCAATTGCCTAAACTGTTGGAGGACATCCCACTGGAGATGAAGATGTGGTTCATGACATTGCACCACCACACATCACTCTTGCAGTCCGTCGTCACTTGACGAAGACCTTTCCCAAACCGTTGGATCAGTCGATTTGGACCTGTGGCTTGGCCTGCCAGATCTTCAGACTTGAATCCCCTGGATTTTTATTTCTGGGAGACATGAAAAACAAAGTGTTCAGGGAATAGAAACTGCGGACGAGCTGCACCAGTGCATTTTCTTAGCAACTGAGTAAATTAGAAACCCAGGGATCTTTGCCATGGTGCTTCAAAACTGGTTAAGAAGGTGTGAAGTCTGTCTACAAGCAAATGGTGGACATATGGAACACTTCCTGTTATTTCAAATTTACATCCTGGAGGCAAGTTCAGATATTTTAAATTAATCCCAATGTTTTCGCATACTTTTAAATTTAGCGATTAAGGTTATGGTCATTATTTGTTTCTAAAGCTACCGAATTTTTTGTTTTTTTATTTAGGCTTAAAGATTTTATTTTAAGGGCTTAAATAAGTAAATAATAGTAGTCCAAGACTGTGGAATTCATTATGCACGAAGAGCAGTGTAAATTTTGTTTACCTACATTTTTTTTAATTATTTTGATATGACATACATACTCGTGCACACAAATCTATCAGTAACGTTAGTGATTTAAGTTTCACCAACTTGAGTTTTTTTTTTTTTTTGCATTCATAAGCTTATTGTTACATCATACTGGAGTAATTGTTAGTGAAATTGCTTCTAAAAAATCTGCAACGTTATACAGATTCCTTTCTTTTAGACCAATAATTACGAGATGTACATGCTGGCATGAAGCACATTAGTCTCATTTTAAAACGGGTATATTAAAAATTAAATAGAAGCGTACACTTCCTGGTTGGCCAAAACTATAAACAATTGCAAATAAATTTCTTTTAAGCATATTGCAGTGGAGCGTAAATTCACATTATAAATTGTGCTTTCCTAAACGTTTAACAATCATTAGTACCACATTGTTAAATTCAACACAGAACATCATTAATAATGCAAGAGGTGTTTCACATAAGAGTGCCATAACCTTCGGAATCCTTATTTTCATTTCAAGTAAAGCATTGCATTTTCGCATAAATATCACTGCAGTATGGCATTGCATAATAATTAAAATGTACCTTTTAAACTACATTCATAGGCATCTGTACACAAACCTTAAAACAATTCCACATGAGTTTGTCATCTTACCATGGCATAAGCCTAACAAACAGAATAGCCCAGATATTCAGGCCTTTAAACATATCAAATTACGTGAGAATGTAGAATTCGAGGTAATACTTACATATGATGCAGCAAACAATAACCCAACTTTTTCCCAGTATTTTTGTGGCAGTTCACATGCCAGTGACAAACCATCTGAATTTGATGCATAGCCGTTATTTAAATGGTTTTATAGTGTTGGAATAGTTCAAGACACCACCCGTAGAAGCCGACTACTCAAGTTGCCAAATACTCCTACTATTAAACACGATTATATAGTTAATGGTACATTTAATTCCAAAAAAAGTGCTGGGAGATTTTTGTTCATCTACATTCACTCTCCCACCTCCCCCAGTCTGCAGGACTACTTCACTTCCACCCTGTATATTACATAAGCAGCTTGTTAAGTATACATTTTGGATGTTCACAAAATTTTAATCAGACAGCCCTACAAAATGTAAAATACCATCTGCTGTATAACAGTCAAGGTTGTGAATAAATTGATGAAACTAGAGTCACTCCTAAAAACACTATATTGTCGTGGTGAAATAAACCATTATTTTTTAAAGTTTATTGTTGTATGCATAGTTTAAGTACATTGTGTTAGGGTAAGAATGACGGTGTAAATTAAATTGTAGTCGAGATTATGGATAGTGGGGAAACTGTGAAAGTTTACCTGCTTGTGCACGTTACCTACTTCAGCTTAAGTTATTCTAACTCATGCCATAGTGTGCTACCACCTAGTGTCATTGACATAAAATTATAGTGGCAGTACGAGATCAATGCAGGAAAAGCTTTGTGCACTTCACCTTTGCACGACTCATATGTATTTGGCACCACATAAGATAACTGCATCATGCAATTGCACATATGCAGAAGCTGCTTAAAACCTGCACAAGTCAAGGCGGGCTAGTGACTGTTGCCAGGTCTCCTTTAGTTTAAAGGAGCAGTGGAGAAGATTTAAATGGCATATATTTTAAATTAGCACTGCACATTACATTTATAGCATTCAATGAAAAACCAACCAATAAATCTGCAAGGTGCCAAAAAGCTAGGATTTTCACATGCTCTAGAGAAGCAGCCAAGGTGTGTGTATTATATATTACATGCCTGCTGCATGCTGTCAGTGGATTAGTAGCACTAGGCTAGTCACTTAAGTATCATCAGCTTATATATAAACTTTATTAAACTTCATGTAACCTTAGAAGACATAACAAATGTTTTTGTTTGCTCAGCACCTATACCTTTGCACTCATCCAGTCAACACACTACTCCTCTCTTGTTGCCAGCAACCACAAAATCAGCATGCCTAGGACTAGCTGCAATGCATGTGTTCCGTTTGCCACATTAAAAGTGGCACATTGGGCATTTGCTGGTAAGCAACTTCTGTGTAACCATTCTTGTTAAAAAGAACATGTTAGTATGTTTATTGCTTTTGTGCATTATGAGTTAAACATTGAAGGTGTGCCTGTGAAATGTCACACCGATTAAAACAATTTGTGCATTTTACACTATTTAGTAAACATAAAGGGATACAAGTCCTCTGCATCTCACATCAACTGGATCGTCATCTGCCTGCTAACAGTCACAATGTTGCGTTTTGGATAATTTCTTAAGTACTGGTACGCTGTTCGGAGCTTTGGGTATTCAGCAAAAGCAAGACAATAGTAAAGGGCAGGCCTACGCCGGATGTTTTTACAAGTACACAAATTGGATACTAAAATTCTTCAAAATGGTTAACTGCATGTAAATCAAAAAATAACTTATTTTGCTGACCTTTTATTATTATTTTTTTTTAAAACAACAGAGTATGGAATAGTGTACATTCCTCCAATATCCATGATTTTCACAAAGCAAAGATTTGACAGAATGCACAATTTAATCAATGTAACTTGCCTACTGCAAAGCAAGAACTACCTTGTCATCCTCCATGGTCTAGGGGTACCATGCTAGCCCCTAGTTCCCACGGTTGTGGCTTCAAACCAGCTGAAGGCAATGGATTTTTTTTTTTGGGCATAAAAATCCTTTGCCAGTGGATCAATGTCTTAGATTTTGCCGCATGTCTACAACACAGGACCACTGATTTTACTTCTCTTATGAAGGATTGCCTGCTAAGAATTTGTATGACAAACAAAATCCATTACCTGCAACTGTTTGAACCTGCAACCTTGGAAACTACAAAGTTATATAAGCTTCTTTTAAGCTTGCTTAGAGAAGAGAGAAGTTCTTTTAATTATGACCATTGGAATCTTTAATAGCTGGAATATCAAAATCTCTGAAAGATTTGTATGGTGCTTTTGCTGTTCAATAGTTGTTTCCAGCTACACGATTCTCAGATTTCCAGTTTTGCAATTAAAAGGATTGTTAATGCACAAAAGCATATACTGTTGACAGGGGGGAAAAAAAAAAACACACATTTCCCATATATCATAACAATAACACTCACTTCAGCCACAGAGCCCTTTAATCTCTTCACAAATTCACCAAGCAGATAATGTACATCAGATTACAGGTTTGTAAGAAGTAAAGCTTTACATTTTTAAATGTTGTAGCAATAAACTAAAGCAAATTGTACATCAGCACCTTTCTCTAATGTGACTCCATTATCAGCGAATTCAGTATTGACCAGAATTTTACATTCACTGTGGTTCAAAACCTTACAATGAAAGGAAAGCATTTAAGTATATGCAAAAATAGAAAGTTACCCACATTTAAGAAGTTTTTAAACAACACATTAGGATAAATAGAGATTTAAAATAGAACAGAAACTCCAGGAACATTTAACACAAATAAATACACACCCTCATTCAGTAGAAAGAATTTAATACATACTTAGCATGTGACAAAAAAAGTTCTACAGAACATATGAGATACATTTTTTTTTCTTTCTTTTCATAACTTTTTTTTTGGTTGTTTTTTTTTTAAATGAGCATGGCTTCCGCAATTCTGCTTCCACACACACCTCTCCACCTTACCATTAAAATCAAGAAATTACATTTTGACTTACCAAATACAGATACAGTGACGAGAATCAAATTGCATATTATCCGGAACAGTTATTAAATATTACAAGGCTGACAGCCACCTATTCAAATTCACAATAAAGGATTTTCTTATTACCATTTTTTTTAAAAAAAAATTCTGCCTTAATTGTTTTCACTCAATAATACAATACCATACAGTGCCAAACACTTTGTCTGATGAGACTAGATGGCTGTACACTCAGGCTGACAAAGTGTTTCCCAAGCTCAACTGAGCAAGCCACAGAAGTACAGGGTTAGTCCCTTCCCCCCTATGCTGCTTACTGCCTATCCGTAGCCCGTAATTTTTCCTCCACTGCCTCTTGGGATGCCTCGGACAAATCCGTAGCCTGCAAATGATTCATACATATATCAGAGGAAGCCAGTTTCAACATTTGCATATCACCCTGAAATAAATCTGTAGTGCAGCATACAAGGCATACACCATCTTGTGTAAAATGACATCTTAGTCTGCTGCAGTATAAGGCACCATTCACAATGAAACTTTAAGACATGCGCATAACGTAAACATAGAAGTCTGTTTCATGCTATCTAAATGCAAGCATTTTCCGTCACTGGTTTTGATTCACCAACTACCTTTCTGTTTAAGATCATGGTCAAAAATCGTTAGAATGTCTGCAAAAATACAGCAGAACAAATTATGAGTTGAAAGCACCTAGTTGGGATTTTAACGGCCTTAACTGCAGCTAGCTCTTGTTCATTTTGATGCATGTACCTAACCTTTTGTGTGTACTGTCAGGGTTATTTTGCAGGCCACCATATTTACTCAGCTGTTTCACGCTTCAGTGATTGGTTGCTGTTTATGTTTCCATTTGTTGGCGTGAACATATAACTAAGTTTATATATAAGTTTTAAACCGCTATGTTAATGCTTCATTTGCATTGTGAATGGTCCTCAAAGTCTTTCTCCAATCTTAATTTCAATGCTCCACCTTAAGTGAAAATTCCCACCAGAGCTGCTTGCAAAACCTATGCTAGACTGATTAAATTCAACAATGTCGAAACAATGGTACAAACAAAAACAAATAACCAGAAAGATAGTAATTTAAACTTTATGATAAAAATATGTAAGGTTCATGCACAAGTGAAATATAATTAACCTCACTCTGCCAAGAAAGGACTGGATTCATTTATTAGCTGGAGGCACCCTGCAGGTAGTGTAAATTATCTCTGATGGTAAAATCAAACAAGGGGATATACAGCTTTTACCTTAGACCTAGGGGCTACTTCAAACAATTTACGTGAATATTGAGCAAATATTAAAAACAATACAACTCATAAAAATTAAATTATAAATCACTGTAAAATTCTACTTACAAAAGTTTGGTAATTTATACCTCGCAAGGTTCAACATAATCTGCTGCTGTTGAGAAACAGTTGAAATTCTTTTTTAAGTCATTCTTCATTTCAAACAGCATGCTCTTTGTAACCCTTTTATTCCATTGCAGAGAAGTGTATTATTTCACTATTAAGTGACTATTTTGGGCACCTAAATGGAATGGATTATTCATTTGCTAACCAATTTTAGCTTTTGAGCAAAAAATGTTAATGAAATCTAGAGTGCCATACTCATTGGTCTCTTCCAATAAGAACGTGATGCATAGTGGTAAACTGCAATCACTCACAGCATTAAAAACATTAAGACCTTTTATTAAAACTATACTTAATTACAAATTATATTCTTAAGTAATGTATTATTTCCTGCAAGCAACCTTTAATTTCTGTCAAAACAGCCTTCTGTAGATACTTATTCTTGTATAAATTAAGGTGTGATGCAGTAATTTGTATCACAAATTACTTAAATGTAAATAATGATTGTAATATGAATATGCATTTTTATGTGACATTGATTTCAGATGTTTATTAATTGTAATTATTATTGGGAAATAATAAGTTTATACGGCCTTACTGAAACTGTCAATAATAGCGCAATAATGCAAAGAGGGGGGTGAGCTGTTTATCATTATTGGAAACGAGGAAGTTACGTAATGTTGGCGCGTTTTTCGGTAGAAACTTCTGGAATATTTTCTCCCTAAAGCATATGTATTCATAATTTTCATTGGATATTAAAATAGACGCTAATGTTGGCGCGTTTTATTAGCCAATAGTAACTCAGTTATAATCTTTAGGCATATTGGGGAGTGGGTGTATAAAAAGCCAAGTCAGAGGTAGATCGCGGGCAGTTCATCGAAAATCTCAATACATTACACGTCGTCTTCAGTTGCTCAGTTCATCAAAATTCTTTGTGCACTACACGTCGTCTTCAGTTCGTCAAAATATTTGTATGAGATACGTCGGCTATAGATTCACAAGTTACGAAAATCTAAAGTATTATAAAGTTAATTATACACAAAGTTGAAGTACGCGAATTAAGAGTGATTAGTAATGAAGTTATTAAAACAGTTTCAGTTTGGCGAGTGTTAAGATCAATGTATAAATGTGATAGTTAACGTGTTCGACAATAAATGTGCAAAACAAATTTCTTCATCAGTGTTATATTTGGATAAAAGATTCCTTTCCGTTTACACAACCCTAATCAAGAGACATGTTCGACTGAGAAATAATAGCTAGCCGGAGGACAGTAAACAAAACTTAAAATTCTTTCAAACACTAATACTACCACAAATTGCTAACACTAGATGGAGCTACAAACCGAACAAATGAATGACGTCACAAGATGGCTAACACACAACAAACATTATAAGTAATACCGTTACAAATTGGCTACCACAACGTGGGGCTACAATAAATAAATAAATAACATAACATTAATGCTGTTACAGGTGTGACAGAATTTCAGCATAGTATGACTGATTGAAATTAGGAATAGTGTTAGTCTGACTCCGACACACATTTTTTGAAGCAGTTCTAGAGCTTCAATATGTTTTTGCACAGATTACTCAGATTTTCTTACCTGGATGTACTTCTGAACACCAACAAGCGATTTTTTGAGGGCATCAAAGCTGGAGGAGTACAACATCTTCTTCTTAACCTTGGCAGTGTCTGGGCACCAAGACATCAGGAAAAGTTTCTGCTTCTTAGATGCCTGCATAAAGAGGATTTTTGTTCAAACTTCTTTAACTACAGATATGAGCGAGTATTTTAAATGACTGGGCTAGGAAAGTCATTGATGTTAATAGTTTTAAGATTACCTCAAGCTAATAAAACTGAAAAATCTGCAACAATGGCAAGTTCTTGCTGCTGGCCTACTAAAGTGAAATTGTTCCAGATTAAAAGAAGCTGGTTTGTACAATACGATTGCTAGAATGCAAATAGCAGCCCGAGTATGGGAAACAAAAGATCACAACACTGCCAAATTTAAATCAGGAGCACGTTCATATGTATTTATATAGATGGTGGTTCCCTTGTTAACTGTATCTTAATGAAACCCCCAGTAACTGGTGCAACAGCCCAATTGGAACAATGGCCATGATCTACCACATGACTGCTGTATCTTTCATCTCCATCTGACACTACAAATCATGGGCAGAGTACAGTAATGAAATAACATTTAGTTAACATTTTGCCTCTCCCTGCCACTTTAATGCAGTTTACAAGACTAGTAATGAATGAAACATTTGCTAAAGTTTCTAACCACTAAACAGGATAGAAAATATATGGCAACCATGTGCTCTAGAAATGGTTGCTGTGGAATGCTAAGGAAATTGTTCCAAGGGGGGGGGGTGATATTGCTTTCTGATGCTTAATGTAACCGTGCTGACTATCCTATCTTTAGGCAATTAAATTTTGTAGAAGACAAGATGGTCTGCAGAAATTAAGTTTTAAGCTAATTAAGAGCTTCTGTAGCTTAAAGCGTTTATAGTGTTTTCAGTCAAAGTTTAACAGAAAATGTTCAAACATCCATTAGGAAATGGAAATATGGAGTATATTTAATTAGGAACACTTTAATATTTGCCTTCAACCACTTTATGTTCACGAATTTGTACTTCTACCAAAAAAATCTGAAAATGTAAGCTCAACTGAACAGACAACTTATCTGATACTTTTGAAGGATTACACTGTAAATGGCAAAGCCTGCATTTGCAAAACTTTGGGGGGAAAAATAAGATAACAGCAATTTTCAAAGTTATAATTAACTACCATTATACTATGAATTTCATCCAAGAGATCCTCAATTACATTCATGATATAAAACAATGGTTATTACAAAGAATATTTTTTGTAGTTCATTTTGTAATATTTGAAGAAACTTACCATGTTATTGGACTCTTGGATGCTCTAGCAATTAAATTAAATATTAATTTTAGACCATTTTCTAATCAACACGACCTCTGCAATGCAGTAGTCATAATTGCACATTGCTAGTTTTAGTCATTGTGTAATCTTATGCAACATGTCCATAAATTTGACAATGTTATACTCTGTGCCCTCAGCACCCTTTGTGCATCATTTCATTCAGTCTTATGATCTAAATCAAATGACAAAAGTAATCTTTATCAAACTGCTACTTCTGCTTAGTACTACTCGTGGCCTGCAAGCTAATACGGATCTTAGGAAGAGTGACTTTTACTATTAGAGAACCCTGAGCTCAAATTTTCACTAACTGCAGTAGTGATTCACATGCTGCTGTTCATTTTAAATTCAAACATGTTACCTATGTATGTTTCATTTTAAATTCAACCTCTCCCCCACAGTACCTATGTATATTTACAATGCCAACCAATCTTCTGAATTAAATGAGCAGATAGCAGGGAGAGGGAGGTTAAAAAAAAAAAAAAATCAACTAATTCTGGAATGTTTCAGGTAAAACCGAGACGGGAACCAGACAGTCTAATGCTCAACACTTTCCACACAAAGCTTCTATGTATCTTTTATGTTCCCACCAATTTAACTATGTGAATGAAGCTCACATTTCTTCAATGATGCAATTGTAGGTTTTCCTAATGCAACACATATCCTGTCTGTTCTCCATTAATGTAGCATTCATTAATTCTTCCCATAGTTTGCAAAGTTTATATTTTGTGTGTGTGTGTGTGTGTGTGTGTGTGTGTGAGAGAGAGAGAGAGAGAGAGAGAGAGAGAGAGAGAGAGAGAGAGAGAGAGAGAGAAATGAGTAAGTAAGTGGCCTCTTTAGAAGCATGAACAGTGTTTTAAGAGCCCCTCTAACTGGGATTTCATCCAAGTCCAATGATCCTGATAAAACTATGTCCTTGATATTTGCCCTTCTTATATCTTCAGATTCCAAGAAAAAGGAGCCTAATGATACATATGTATGCGTGGCTAAACCTTTGCCCTTGCATAGTATAGTGCTTTTCCTTCACAACGGTTACCGCACGGCTGCTGCAGCTCGGACTCCTGCCAGAACAATTATATCTCTGCAACTGCCTCATGTTTTCATTGTTACAATTACTATGATAACCACACATCTTATGACATATTATAAATATTATCTATCTGCATTTTCTGCATCTTCTCAGGAAATTTTCATTCACACTTAAAGGGTTCAACATATGAAATTCAATATCCCATATACTGTATGAACTAAAAGAAAGCATCAGGCAAGAAGTCCACACAATTTAAGATACTGCACTCTGGAGTGCTAATGAAAATTTCCTGAGATGTAAGAAATGTGAGGATAAGAGGACATCTCTTATGACAAGGTATGTGCTTATTTTCATTACAATTTTAACTAGATGAAATGAAGTGGTTGCGAGGATATGTTTTGGTGGGAGTCTGAGCTGCAGCAGCCTGCATGCAAGCCGCCATGTGGTGGCTACAGTGTGAAGGAAATGCACTGTATATGCTGGGAGGTTTAATTTTCCCTTCCATGCTTAATTGTGTGCAACTGCTTACACAGTGTGTTGTGGCCCGCAACATAATATATAAATACTAGTGCAATTCATACATACATGACAACTTCTTGAGATTGAAAGCTGCGAAACTTTCCCAGTGCAGCAGAGGGTAATAATTTTGTGGTAGACAAAATTTGATACGGTAATTTGTATCACAAATTACTCAAATGTAAATAACGATTGTAATATGAATATGTATTTTTATGTGACATTGATTTCAGAGGTTTATTAATTGTAATTATTATTGGTAAATAATAATATACGGCTTTACTGAAACTGTCAACAATAACGCAATAATGCAGTAATGGGGTGAGTTGTTTATCATTACCGGGAACAAGGAAGTTACGTAATATTTCGCGCGGTTTCGATAGAAGCTTCTAGAACATTTCCTAAAGTAATATGTATTAGTGGTTTTCATTGGATATTAAAATAGACGCTAATGTTGGCGCGTTTTATTAGCCAATAGCAGTTCATTTATAATCTTTAGGCGTATCTTAAGGCAAGCGTATAAATAAGCCAGGTTCGAGGTAGAGTGTCCCCCAGTTCAACAGGATTCTCAGTACTCTACACATCGGCCTCTCAGTTCATCAAAATTTCGTGTACGCTACACATCGTCAGCCAGTCCTTCATTTCGTCAAGTTACACGAGAATTATTATAAAGTATTATACATTTAAAAAAATACACAAAGTTGAAGTACTCGAGTTAAAAGTGATAAGTAAGAAGTTATTACAAACAGTTTCAGTTTGGCAAGTATCCAGATAAATATGTAAAAAGTGTTAGTGAATGTGTTCGGCAATAAAAGTTATAAAACCAATTTCTTCGTCAGTATAATTTCTGGATAAAAGATTCCTTTCCGATTCACACCCTGCAAGAGTTAAATGTCGACCTAAATAGCTAGCCGGAGAACATTTAAAGTGAATTATTTCAAAACTGATGCAAATTGCTACGCCAGAGGGAGCTACGAACCAGACAAAGGAGTGACGTCACAAGATGGCAACGCGTTAAGTAAACACACATACATAAACATCACAAGCATCAACATTATTTGTAATACCGTTGCAAAATTGGCTTCCAAACGCGGAGCTACAATTAATATTAAATGAATACAACATTAATACCGCATCATATTGGCTTCCAAACGTGGTGCTATAATAATGCATTACACATATGTAACATTAATACCGCATCATATTGGCACCCAGAACGTGGGGCGCGATAACCAGGAAAGGAAGGCGAAGTGACCAGGAAAGGAAAACGATGACCAGGAATGAATCAACATAACCAGGAAGGGACGAAAGCAGCAGTAAAATGATCTACAAGACGCAGATTCCAGAAACAAAAGGAACGACAGACTACATGGATAATTGGACATCGTAATTCCGAGACTACAAGGCAACAGGGTAATTCAACAACAAAAACATCGAGACGACGTAGATTCATCACAACACAACGCAGAAGCGACATACAAATCTAGGAGAATGGGGCAGAACGCTGGACATCAAAGTAACAGCAACGGACAGCATCAATAAGGTTAGAGTATCTTAATTTTTTTTAGAAAAAAAAAAAAAAAAAGGTAAATAAATGTACCTTAGGAGTGGTAGGATAAAAAAAACAATGGCTACCAATAATACAGAAGAAATAATTATGGAGGGAGATAATGTAACAGTTAGTTGTAATTCAATACAGGTTACAGGAAATAGCCCAGAATTTTTAGGATTTGAAGATGAAAATGTTAGTGTAGAAAGTGAGAATAGAATAGCAGGAAATGTTAATCTTGATACTATTATGATTATGGAAATGCTGAGAAATATGAGAGCAGATATGAAAAAGACTAATGAGAAAATAGATAAAAACAGGGAAGATATGCAAAAGAGTCATAGGGAATTGAGAGAAGATATTGATAGGAGTTTAGAACAAAAACTAACTCAGAATAATGAAAAATTAGAACAAAAACTAACTCAGAACATGGAAATGAATAATGAGAAATTAGAAAAGAAAATAGATCAAAACAGGGAAGATATGCAAAAGAGTCATAGGGAATTAAGGGAAAATATTGGTAAAAGCTTAGAACAAAACAGGGAAGAGATTGAAAAGAAATTCATGGAGCTAGATAGTAGTATGATTAGAATGAAAAATGAAAATCAAGAAATGATAGCAAATGAAATAGGTGAAATTTCAAAGAAAATGCTAGACATGAGCAGGGAAAGAGATAACAAAGAAAGTGAGGTTAATACTAAAAGTGAGGTTAATGTAGAATGTACAGAGTTAGGAAGTCAAATGAGTAGTATTACAAGTGAGCTAAGAGAGATAAAAGAGGTTAGGAATGTAGATGTAAATCAGGCGCAGGTTAATTTCAGAGGGGAAATATCAGAAATACAGAAAGAATCAGAAATGCAAGGAAATAAATTGTACCAAGATGTTCAAAATGAAAACTCCAGTCCAGTACAGTTTAGTACAGATTTGTCAGAGTATTCTCAGATTAAAATGATAGAAGAATTGAAAATGAAAGTTGTTAAAAGATGTGTTGTTCAAGAAACTGTAGATTGTTCTCAAATGTTATCAGGGAACGAAATGTCATATGAATACAAGAGGTTATTCATGAACAAAAATTTGAAGGTTAGGTTACAGCTACGAGTAATATTTAGCCACACACAATTTGATCCAGGAGGGTATATAGCAATGTGATGTAAAGTAAATGCTGGATAGTTAAAGATGACTTGCAGAGAAATGTATTGGAACGTAAGAGGGTTAACTATTTATATATGTCATTTGAAAAGAGAAAGAAATTAAAAAAAAAAAAAACAGAGAAATGTTTAAATTTTTAGTAACTGTAACAACATTTAAAAATTAAGAATGCAAAGATTGAAACTTAATATGATATTAAATTAAAAGTACGTAAATACAATTCCAAGAGTATTGTTAAAATAATAATAAATTAAAAAAAAAAATAAATAAATAAATAAATACTTATGTAGCAAACAGAAAAGGTGAAACATTGCCTAGATTTAAGAGATGTAAATATTTGTGTAGAGGGTGAATATTTTGGTAAATATGTGTAATAATTACAAAAAATCTTAAATGTATAAATTTTTGTCAACAATGTAAGAGAGTAAACAATTTTGAAACAGTAATTAAATAATTTAGGGTAAAGTATTTGCTATAAAAAAGTTTGTGATGTCAGATTGATATCTAAATTAATTAAACCAAAGCCAGTAAGTAGTGGCGAGATAATAGAGGAAAAACATGTCATGTGTTAAATGCGTGTGAAGTGTAAAGTGAAAGTGATAGCGTGTGTTCCAAGATTTAGGAGACTAAAAACACAATTTTAAAATTTCTAAACAAGTTATAAATATTTATAATTATGTTTCTAGTGGGGCATATGATACGGTAATTTGTATCACAAATTACTCAAATGTAAATAACGATTGTAATATGAATATGTATTTTTATGTGACATTGATTTCAGAGGTTTATTAATTGTAATTATTATTGGTAAATAATAATATACGGCTTTACTGAAACTGTCAACAATAACGCAATAATGCAGTAATGGGGTGAGTTGTTTATCATTACCGGGAACAAGGAAGTTACGTAATATTTCGCGCGGTTTCGATAGAAGCTTCTAGAACATTTCCTAAAGTAATATGTATTAGTGGTTTTCATTGGATATTAAAATAGACGCTAATGTTGGCGCATTTTATTAGCCAATAGCAGTTCATTTATAATCTTTAGGCGTATCTTAAGGCAAGCGTATAAATAAGCCAGGTTCGAGGTAGAGTGTCCCCCAGTTCAACAGGATTCTCAGTACTCTACACATTGGCCTCTCAGTTCATCAAAATTTCGTGTACACTACACATCGTCAGCCAGTCCTTCATTTCGTCAAGTTACACGAGAATTATTATAAAGTATTATACATTTAAAAAAATACACAAAGTTGAAGTACTCGAGTTAAAAGTGATAAGTAAGAAGTTATTACAAACAGTTTCAGTTTGGCAAGTATCCAGATAAATATGTAAAAAGTGTTAGTGAATGTGTTCGGCAATAAAAGTTATAAAACCAATTTCTTCGTCAGTATAATTTCTGGATAAAAGATTCCTTTCCGATTCACACCCTGCAAGAGTTAAATGTCGACCTAAATAGCTAGCCGGAGAACATTTAAAGTGAATTATTTCAAAACTGATGCAAATTGCTACGCCAGAGGGAGCTACGAACCAGACAAAGGAGTGACGTCACAAGATGGCAACGCGTTAAGTAAACACACATACATAAACATCACAAGCATCAACATTATTTGTACTACCGTTGCAAATTGGCATCCAAACGTGGTGCTATAATAATGGCAAAACATGTAACATAATTACCGTCGCATAATTGGATCCACAACGTGGGGCTCGACAACAAAAAGACATTACGTAAAGCAAGTTCTCTCGCAAATACGCGTGAAGTAAAAACACATATTTGCTCTCGCAAATTGGCTTCCAAACACGGAGCTACAATTAATGTTAAATAATTACAACATTAACACCGCATCAAATTTTGAATATGTAAACATGTTCAGTGCAGTAAATGCAGAAACTTCCAAGTAAATTAAATGGGAATTCAGTTTTATAAGAATCCTCAAAGACCTGGTAGTAGTACTACTACTATGCCACACACGCTGAAATTCTTCCATGTAACACAATCAAATATTAAATGCTAGCAAACATGACCACCTCCTAAGCTATACACATATTTCTAGTTCATATTTTTACTTACCATGAACAATAATCATAACATGTCCCAAAATATGTGAACTTATATGCTGCAGATATAGAACACAAGATAATTTACTAGATAAGAGTTGACTTTACACTTCTCATCATCCATTACTGCATCCAATTATGTACTACTGTTAATACTAGAGGTCACTAATGATTCAATAAAATTTTAAATCTCTCAAACAGAGCAAGCATGCATTGCATTTTGTTGCACCTTAGTGAAGAGGGAGCATCATGAAGGATAGACAAACAGATAAGCTCTGGCCTATCAGAACTGATGTTACCAGCGCTGTACTTCAGGCTATAAGCTAAGTTTAGCAAGAAGTCTTACATTATTATCATAAAAATAATCACAATATAATGCAATACAAATTAATGTTTTTAACATCTATGGTGAAAATCTGCAACATTTGAATCAGACCAAAAAACCTAAAACGAACATCCATTGTCATTAAGTTGTAAAAAGTCCCTAATCCCATAAATGTTATGGGTAAACAAAGTTGGCAAGTATGGATTATTTTTTTCTTTCAATAAAGAGTAACCTTACAATTATAGAATTCTAGGCTCTTGTTACAGGTGAAAATTTCATGTTGCTTCTTTAACATGGTAATAATTCAAGCTTTAGATATATACGAGAGAGATTCAGTTTGCAATTATACCTGACAGGCTGTGTTGTGATGGCATCAGACAATCTGAGCTGAATGATGAACAAGAAACCACTCCAAACACAGAGGCCATTAATGGGAACGTGTGGCTTCTGTGTCTGGTTGCTTGCAGGTAATCAGCTATGTGCTGATGGGTCAACATGAAAGCACTCTCTGAATGTAGTTTGGTACAAAAAAATGCATGCTTTTGGTTTTCTATAGAGTTTTATTTAATGCTGGCAGAATCAGTTGTGTTCCACACCTACCTGGTTGTGCTAACGCTTTATTAGCGTGAATAAAGTGAGATCTGAAAAAGGGGGCCATTTTACCTGTGTGGCTGGAAGACACTTGTCAGATATTTGTGTCTCCTATTGGTTTGATGTTAAAAGTGTGGCACTCAAACCTCAACCAATTAACAGAGGTCACTTTTCGGCTCAGGAGCGAAGGAAAGGGGTGGGGTAAGACAAGCATTATGTGGAATGGTTGGATGAAATTGCCTGTCAGCTCAAATCAATTTGATATCCCCCTGTGATTTATTGATAAAAATGTGAGTCAGCTGTCCTACAGGCATGTTGCTATGATAGCTCAGTTGGTCAGAGCAACCGAACGGCAACTGGTAGATCCACAGCTCAAATCCTGGCCATGGCATCGAATTCTTCGGTAATTTAATTCTACCTTTCCAACCTTATCCTACACATGGCTTATGTGGAAGAACAATTAATTCCATTGACTATATTCTTTATTATATAAATGTAATTTAAAAGGATATGGATAACAAACTGAAAATTATTTGCCTTTATTGATTACGATTGATGCTGCAAGGGCTGTGAAGCTATATGGAGTATTTCCAACAACAACAGCATCAAACTGATGAAGAAATACCATGAATGGGGTTACTAGACATGCAAACCAAGTACTGTAATTGTAAATACATAATGCATTCTGCATTCACCAGAAGCACCAAAAACATATCGCAACAGGATATAAAGCAAAACTAAAAGACATGTAGAAGGGAGGAGTAATAATTTAGTTTACTTTGAATGACTCATTTAATAAATTAGGGCATTATGGGGGTGGTTACTACTACCACTACTACTCTCTTCTGCTAATAATTGTTTGCAAAGCAGCAAGGGCAATAGACATTGATTTTGAAATATGAAATATCAGAAAAATAAAAACTTGGCAAGGAATTTTCGCATTACTTAAAAAGGGCTGGTGACAAGCTTCTTTGCATTCCTTTTATTGCAAAACTCTGACAAAATTTAAGATAACATTAATTCCAAATGAATTATGGAAAAGTAGAATCAGAATAAAAAATTCAATGCCATGGTTGAGATTCGAATGACCAATCTTCAGCTTACCTTGCTGCTATCTGAGCTATGATGTAAATGTTATTTCACGAAACCTTCCATGCGAGACTCAAATTTTCCTGGTAAAATACAAAGCATTCTCACATTCTTGAGGTAACACACCCCAAAACCGAGATACCTTTTCATTTTTGGTTCTACCTTTCCAGCCTATGGAAGAACAATTAATAAAACTGAATTAATTATGTTTACTCCACAAATCGAAGCTGCCTTTGATTCTAGACACTGGTGCACATCCTGCCATTGTGAAAAAATACTACTTAATACCTACCAATCAACTTGGCTTTCTAGAATCAGGTAAGGGGTGGGGGTGGAGACATGAATGTGGGAGGAGCTACTTTACTAATTCCTACCAACTTAACATACAGCTCATTATATCAGCACATTTTTTCTCTCCCCCCTTACCCGGATTGTACAATACTTACCTCTAGCAAATGAAGTTCCATTTCCTCTGACCACATAGTTTGTCTTCAGAGTTTAATGGAATTCCATGGCAGATGTCATGTTAATTCTTCCTCTGTGTACAGATTTGATCCACACACACTTATCTTTCAACTTTCCCCACAGATAAACTCCAAAGAGGCAAGGTTACGAGTATAGGCTAGCCATGACTTTTTATGTGGAGAAAGTTAAAAAGTAGTGTACAGATCAAAGCCATACACTGAGGAAGTATTGAAACAAAACATTTGCTATGAAGTGCCCTTAATTTTTTAAGGAAGATGAACTGTGCAAAATCAATAGAAATTTTATATGCAGATAACAGAATGGCATACAAGCATATATACAATATTTCCAACAATTTCTGCAAGAGGTAAGTACTGTACATTTCACAATATGCTTTCTTTCATGTCGGAACACTCACCCAGTCACTTTTGGCAAGCAGGTGGGGTGCAACAGGCATGGCTACTGGTTAGAGACCTGAAATACTCAAGTGTTTACCCAAATTTGCCCCTAAATAATATTTTGTTAATGCCATTGCATTTAATGCTGTGTTAGTACTGTTCAACTGAATGAAGTACAAATATTCCAATCATTTCCAAAGGTGTTTACTAATACATATGTTCAAGCTACATCTTTCAGTTGTATCATAAATAGTCACCAGCATACAGCAGAAGGCCTAATTACTGTAGGTTATATTTTATTATCCAACTTACCGCACATTTTCACAAAAGCCACAATAGTAATTAATAACTAATAATAAATACATCCAGTCTGCACAAAAGCAGATATCAGAGGCAATTTTGATTCCCCCCTCCCACTATAAACAGTTTCATATAGAGAAACATTCTTAATATTTACCTCGGAGGTTCCTTGGCATTGGTGTGTGTACTCAAAATCGAAGAGACCATATCGACATTCTCCAGTCCCTCCTTTTTGAAGATCTTCTAGAAACTGGTCATAGGAAGCATTACGATCACCTGAACATAAAATTCAGATACATGGTGCCTGAAAACAGTATACCTTAATATCCTATTTATATGATGATTTGCTACTGGATAGAGTTATTAAAACAAGTCATGATGTAATGGCAAATTACATGAATTAAGTGTACAATAAGGCTGTAGTCTTCTCCAACCTGCTTAAAAAGCATCCATTTGCAGTCATAATATTTTGGAATTGCAGATGGAAGCTCTTCAGAATGCATATGGTTGCAGTCCAAAAGGCATGAAATGCACACTAGTTATAATTCATTTTCAATGCACACTTTGCTGAAACCTACCTATAACTTCAACGTCTATCTGCTTCTCATCTCTAATGAAGAAAACAACATAACGATGTTTCTTATCCTTTTTAATTTCTTCATATGTTGTTTTACATGAATCTGATACTGTCACCCCAGAAGCCTGCAACATTCAGTGAAATTGTGATTTAGAAAACATATCTCATGAATCTAATCTTAAATCATGCTAATCAACCAAACAGTTTAATTGGCTACTACAAGGACCATACCAAAAGTTATGAGTAAACCAAGAGATTTTATTTTTGAAGCAACAAATACATCATATTTTGCAGTCCACCATGTTTAAGTTTTGTTGCAATTCCTATCACAGACACTAGGTCTTCTTTAATAGCATCATCCACTACTTAATTGCTGCTTATGCCAGGGGCTATTTGTGGACTGCTATTACAAGGCTGATCTTCAAAGCCTTGTCTCACCATATTTACATGTTACTATCTTCTAACATTGTTTGGACCCATGTACACATCTCCATATGCATGTCTGGCAAATTTTTGTTGCGGAGGCTGCCTCAAAATGAGAAATTCAATCATTACACACTGATGAAGTCACAACTTGCTAATGATGCTATCTGTAGTCTATGTATTAAAATGCCCTTGAATTTTAGTAATTAAGTTGTGATTTACAAAAGAGCACTGCTAATAACTTTTAGTATGCCCCCTTATAATTACATAGCTGAATGCATAAATTTTCAGATAATCATAAACAGGGCAAATGTGAACTGTGTCTCAACCTTCTATTTTTATAAATTTGTATAATTTTTTTTCTGTCTTTCTTAATGGTTGTTTCCAAATGTGGTTTACTGTTGATTTAAGCATGAGAAATTAACTTTCCTTTAAAGGTAAGAGATTATCTTATTTTGTTGCAGCAAATTGTGAAGGTTATGACAGCATTCGTGACATGTTTACTTAACCATATATTAAATGTCCTCAATGTGAGAAGAAAACTGTGCAAATGGTTACATCTTTTTTTGCAGAGAACTTCTATACAGAATTTTACATGATATTCTATATAACTTCAAATACTTCCTTTTAAATACTCTGT
This sequence comes from Deroplatys truncata, assembly GCA_030765065.1. NCBI lineage: Eukaryota > Metazoa > Arthropoda > Insecta > Mantodea > Mantidae > Deroplatys > Deroplatys truncata. The sequence continues at coordinate 102,111,018 of CM060975.1, forward strand.
AATTTAAATATTTCTCCAGCAATTAAGTTTTCCATTTAAAGCTACAGATTCTTTTGACAAGGATTAACAAAGTTATCCAATGCTAGGCTGGATATTAATATGGCATTAAAACAATACAGAAAAGCAGAGAGAAGTATGCAGACCAGTCCTGACACGTTAGAAACACCCCATATTTATTTAGGGTGAGCAAGACCTATGCCACAAATAAAATGTCCTTTTTAGTTTTTCTGCCATTTGGGCAGCTGAAGGAGAGCGAATATACATTATTCCACCCAAAAATCCGTATGGAGATATCACAAATATAAATCTTGAGTTCCCCTTAATCCAAAAGATGCCTTTCGATAAAATGTACACATGCAGGTAGCTTGATTATTTTTCATAGTAATTAAAAGATTTTCATAGAATTTCCCAACCACAAATAACTGTTTATGGGAAAAAGTTTCCATGTTTATTATTCTCAACGATTGCTGATGATTTTGATTAAAATTACTGCCAGGCAAACATTTTTATCACTGTGTTGTTAATAGTGTAGAACACACAGGGATGAGAGCTTAGGTCTAAATGGGTAAATAAAGCTGTTACCCATAAAACGCTATTTTTCAATTTCAGCCACTTGTCATGCGGTCATTTACGCTCAACTTTATCGCATTGATACCGTATAACAGTATTAAAATAGGGCATTCAAATGCTAAAAACAATTGCATCATTGTTAAAAACGGGTAATATCAAATTACGAAAAGCAACTTGAAGTCTTTAAGCAAGCGAGTTTATGAACCGGAGAGACTAAGGATTCATTAGTTACGGGCCGGAAAACAAACTTAGCACGCGAGAGCTATCCCGGTCGGTTTCCTGTCTCCATCCGTTTCCGTCTGACAGGGCTGACCATATCGGGAAACAACGTACGTGCAACGCTAGTCTGTCATCCACATATTTTGGATATTTCAAAATAATCAAACTCATGTCAGCATCAGACGAATGTTTTCGGATAACTGAGCTGTCAAACGTTTACGAGTAACTTTGGCGACGAGTTCTGTGCATCCCTGATCTCAGCACATCAAGCAGTTCACATATAACCGCTGATAATCATCGCAGTCGTGGGTTTTTCTGGGTTCAATGTAGCGTTTTCATTTCAAATGTCCAGGTAGACTACACTGGTACAATCTTATTTAGATCAGCAGAACCTCTGCGGATGTCCTTAAATTGCTGTTCTGTGCTGCACTGAATGCTATGGAAAATTTCCGATCAAGTTTTAGCTTTTTTATGACGGGATTACGATGACCTTAACGTAACGTTTACTTCCCGTTAAGTTTTATGTCGCTGATAATTAAAACAATCTGTTTTAAGCAGCAGCATGAAGTAATAGAATCAACTACCAATCGAATCATTCCCGCTACGTTAAATGCATCCTAATTAGACCTTATGTTCAGCAGCATTTTCCTAACTTCGTTACGTACCGTCACGTTCAGTACAAGTTCATCGTAATCCCGGCACTGATTTCCCTATTTACTAGTAAGAAGAGTAAGTACTGGATTCTTCTCAAAAACTTAATGCCAAGATTTTAGCAATAATTCACGTTTTGAGGCTCGCTGAACCTCTCATCCAAAGCATTTTTTAGAAAAACGTCCGCGCGCGCATGCATGCGTCTGTCCGAACACGTAACCAAAAACTGTAAAGTCTGTTCAATGCTGAACTTTGTGTTTAAACTCAGGTCTTCCAAGGATGCGATATAAAGATTTTAAAGTAAATTCCCCACAACAAACTATCCTTTACGTGGAAAATTGATTTCAATTAAAATATATTTTGAAGACATCTGCGTAATAAAATATACATCTTGAATTTTCTGGGAATAGCCTGTGAAGTTCTCTTCGTTCTATATTACTTGTATAATTGGTAAACCGTAATGCCGGGACGTAACGTGAATGACTCTCGATTGGTAGTTGGTTTTATTACTTCATACTACTACTGCTTCACGCCGATTGGTCATAATTACTAGTGACGTCTTAACAGCTTAACCGGAAGGAAAACTTCGACATTGTCAAGCTCTTAAGTTACGTCGCGTTAAGTCGACCCTAAATAGCCCTCTATTTAAAATAATGTTAGACTTTCACATAACCTCAAGTTAAGTTCATCGTAAATCCCGGTATGTGAGGGAGAGGAAATATTACTACACAAAAAATTTAGATCTCGCTAAAGCGCACAATTTATATCAAACAGGTCTTTTTAGGGTGGGGCGCGTTGAGTATTTCCGAGATATTCTCTGCCATTGATTTAAATTTTCGAATACTTTCAACTTTTTTCAAGCGGTAATCTTTTTTTCTCGTAGTCATGCAAAATTTCGAATTTCAAAACCAACAAACAGCAACCCGGTTATAAAATATCTGACTATAAGTTTAGCCTATCCTTCTTATACCTACAACCGAATACAAAAATGCGTACTAAAACAAGTAGTAGATAAACACAATTGTGAAACGAGTTAACATCAGTGCCGACGAGCAATAGTTCCAAAGGTCAAAGGCGGCATATAAATAAAACAAATAAAATAAAGTAGATAGAACAAACTTTTGTAAGATATTTGTAGAAGAGTAGAGAAAATCATATAAATGCAATCTTTCTTTTCATAAGTAATTCAGAACATTTTGGATCCTTTGCCCTCCTTTCTTCACACTACTGTTAGGTAGAGGGGAGAACCCGGCATGTTGCCTTAGTCACCGTCTCTGAGAAATGACGTCACTTGATTTCAGTAATTACTCTCGAGAAAACGTTACATGCAAGTCATGTGATGAACATTAGCTATGCGGGAGCTATAGAACTTCTCGAACTCACCGTGCCTGAGCCAATCGATGCAGTCTTTCGGTGAAACAGATCATTTTCCAAGAACTGTCTATCCTAGCAGACGATTTAAAAAACAGTACGTTAACTGCCTACACTGCTTTGTTAGGTCGCAATTGTTAAGAAAAGTTTAGCTGTGAGCAATATTCTGACCTTAAGGCAACGAATCTATGAAAATAAAATTTAAAAAAAATTCAGTTTTCGGATTGCTTTGATTTTGTTTAACCTATACTAAGAACATAAAAAATACCTACCGAGTGGACACAACGTTTCAACGAGCTGTCAAACCGTTAAAATATCAGGGGCGGCTCTAGAAGGGAGTAAAACTGAGTTTTATTTACGGACGCTCTTTAACTGCTATGGTCCTTAGCGGCCCATTCTATATTGGGCGCGAAAGACCGGAAATTTTGCTAAGTGGCCTCTTTATCAGGCTTGAGGTTCTTTTATGTGCTTAAATCTACGACACAGTACCAGCGGCTTTACTTCCCTCCCGAAGAAAGCCATTCTAAGGATTTTTTACGCCCGAAAAAAGTCCATCGCCCTCCGCCGGGTTTGAACACGCGACCTCGGGAAGTAGAGGCTAGCATGGTACCAATAGATCACGGAGGACGGCTAGACGAGAGTGGCAAGTTAGCGCTTCCCCACAAATATTGTAACCACTGGTCCATTTAATAAACTATATTTCTTTATAAAGATTCTCCTGAACCCTTAAAAAGTACTTGTTTGTTATCTGCAAGGGACTTGACTTATACGTCCATCTGAACAGACTATATTAGCGAAGCCTCTTCTACTGGTGATAAGGAACCTCGAGGGGCAGGTGCGGAGGAGGAAATTTGGAGGTGCAGCTTCGTTAACACAATATGACGTGTGTACACTTAGTAGATATGACGTATAAACAGCACCTCCGCCCAAGACAGTGCTGGCATTTAACGTGTTGGAAGAATCTCAGTTGGAACAGCCACGTACAACGTAAGATTTGTGTATTATTGTGTAAACAGCACCATAACTTATTGCGAGTGAAATGAATTCTATAAGTAATTTGCAGCACTCTAGGTCATTATGGGGAGAAAATCTAAAAAAGGCTTGGAAGTCCAACACCTGCCCTCAAGCTTGATCAATTTCATCGAAAGGTAGGACCTTCAATACAATTTTCAAAACTAGTATGTTTTGAAAAAAAAAACATGACTGGTTATGCAGTAGTGATGTAAATAATGCTCTGTTTTGTTTCCCCTGTGCCCTATTCGGAGAAGTGGACCAGACAGGTATGACTGATGACATGACACTTAAACAAAAGAGTTGAGCACGAAGTATCATCAGCCCATGCGACCAATGTACTTTGACCCTTATGGGAACTGTAAATACTGCTGCTCAACTAGATGGCGGTTATAGATGAAATATTGAACTTCATAACCAGAAAGTTGCCAACAATAGATATGTGCTTAATAATATTAATTGCATCAGATTCTGTGGGGCTTTCGAATTAGCACTGAGAGGTCAAAACGAAACAGATTCGTCCTCAAATCCAAGTATTTTTTGTGGCCTAATCAGTTTCAGTGCAGAACTGGACAAAGCTACGAAGACTCGTCTTGAATCGGCTTCTCTACTTTGAATAGAATAAAAACATTTCAGCGCAACACGTTGACCTTGCTATACTTTCAATGGAACGAGGAACATCTCATTATGCAGGTAGACGATTTCAATCTAAGGGTGATTGAAAAATGTGCTACCAGAAAGGATAATAATGTGAGTTTATGTTTCTAAATGAAATATCACGGTTAATTCGCAAAAACCGTTTAGTATTTTACTTATTTTTCCAATCTCAATTATGGGATTTCAGTATGATTGTCATTAATACATGCAACCCCCATATATTTACTCACAGGTCGCCACTGTTAGATATACAGGTTATGAAAAATATTTCATAACTACTGCACAACAGTTTTTAAATCCGTAATTGCTGAAGTCCTCTTGAAAATTTGAAGCTAAGACAAACTGTGACATAAGGAGCATTTTGTATAGTGAAAAATGGAAGAAAAAAGGAAAAAAACACAGTTTCAAGTTCAATGCGGTGCTTTACCTACATGGTACAGGTCCAATAAAATAACCATTTATGGCTTTAAAACTCATATTAAAAACGGAAACATGATAGAAATGTAATAAAAAATCTGATGTGTTACACTCACATGACTTTCTCTACTCTTGTACAAACTATTTATACAAACGCTTATTCTCCATATGCTTCATGTTAATCGAGATAAACATTTGCAGACTCTATCTTATTGCTAATTTTCTTGTAGATGTAAGAGGAATATATATTTACAAGGGCAATATACAAATACAGTAGCCTTTAAGCACATACATATCTCTTATTAGCTGGTTGCTAGGTGCAGCACCATTCGCTTTGCCACAGATTAATATTCTTTGCATATCGAAGACAAAAAAATGAATAACGAATTCCCGTTTGAGAAAAGTATTGAAAAATTTAAGGGAATAACAAGTAATATTTCGAAAATGGTTCACTCAACAAAAAAATGTATATGATATAAATTGTGTATTTTAACGCGTACTACATTTTTTGTGTAGTAAAATTTTGTCTCTCTTATGGTTTACCAGTTATGCAAAAGTCGTTCACAATGAAGAATACTTTTGGAGACATTCCCAGAAAATTCGAGATATACATTTTATTTCTCATGACAATATCTTAAACATATATTTTAATCAAAATCGTTAGCCATTTTTGAGAAAATTAAAATTTTCGAAAAATGTTCCATGTAAAGGGTAGTCTGGGGTTCGGGGATTTTCTTGAAAACCTTTGTGTCGCATCTCTGGAAGATACTAAACCTAGATACCAAGTTTGGTGTTTATCGGACTGTTCGTTTTTGAGTTATGCTGTTCACAGACACACACACGGACATGTTTCCAAAAATGCTTTTTTTGGATTCAGGGGGTCTCAAAACATGTATTTCCGGTGAAATCTCGATATCGAATTTTTGGGTGGAATGCACCTACTTCCCCTACTTACTATACGTAGTAGAGAAAGTAAAAATATACACTACCTTAAATCAGAACCCCAATGAGCCAAGTATATGCTACCTGCAAACACGCAAATCTTTTACGAATAAACAATCTTGGACCTCACAGATGTTTTAAAACTATAAAGCAAACTGAAGCAAAATCCTATTATTTAAAGAGGGGGAAACACCGACAAGCACCGGCGCCTAAAATAAGGAGACAATTTGGCGCCAGAGTTGAGCGGGTCGATGGCTGCAATGCGGAGTGAAGGTTGAACTCGTGGGGCATTTATCTTCCGACGAAAAGCATGTGAATATACCCCACGACGCTTAGCGCAGCATTCTTCAAGAATGGTTATTGCAACATGATTCAGAACAAGGTTTCGCGAAAAGCACAAGGCCGTTATGCTTAGAAGCGTTAAGCAGCCCAGCCCTACCGTTAAATTTAGAGATTCAGTATTCAAATACTTTCACTCGTATGATGGAAGCTGCCAGAATCTGACGCTAACCGTAAGCGGCAAAGGTGCAATGCTAGAAGATTCAAAATTCTCTCTTCGACATACACAATTTGAATTTAAAATTTATAACAGCTGCCCACTAAATTCCAATACCTGAGTAAGTACACGGTAGTGTGTTCAGAGCCCAATTATCTTTACAAGATACATCCACCTTTTTCGATATTTAAAGCTGAGCCCTTCGCATTACCTGACATATGCTAACCACTGCAACACAGAGGAAACATTAAGCAATCCTGATTCAATATTTCAACTATTGTACATGATCTCCCACCCCTTAAGCCATGCTTCAAGTGTCTAACGTACCTTACATTGAAAAAATCTAAAATTACTTCTCAAAAATTCTTCAATATTATAGAACAATAATAGGCGTAGGTTGGTGCGAAACGATATGTATTTCGAACGGGAGTACTAATAAATGGTTTCGTATATACTAGTTATCGGAGTGCTGATACGCAATTTTTACGAGGCCCCTACTACTCGCCAAACAAAGTTCAAGCTTCCAAAATATTTTTAGTAATTTTTTTTTCTTTCTAAACGTTCATTTATCTGCTTCTAAAAAGCTACAGCGAATAGGATGAAGAGAGCACGCTTTAAAAGTTATGGGGGACACGGAACGCGCCATTTCTGAAACACATGAACGTTCATTTGGACCTCCTACGTCTTTCTAACTGCTGACATTTCTGGCCCTACGCCTAGCCAGTTTAAACGTATTTTCAGCCTCGTGATCCGTTTTTACCACAAGAACGTGTTTGAACATTTCACCAGTAGCTGATTCTCCACTCGGGCAAATTTGTCCGCGCATATTAAAATGCGCAACCTCAATATTTGGTTCTTAATTACTTTTACAATACAGAAATTTCACCTTAAAAATTTTAAAATGTGTAGTATCTACTATGCACTCTCTCGCCATATTCGGAGTTTTTAGAACAAGTTTTACTTTCTCTAGCACCTGCCTAGTAGGTAGAAGCGTTGCTGCATTCTGTCAAAAAATTCGGTGTCGAGATGTTACCGGAAATACACGATTTCAGGTGCCTTGAATGTTTAGGGAGGGGAGGTCCAAGTGCGCGCGTGTATGAACAGCATAACACGAAAGTCCGGTATATACCAAACTTCATATTTAAGCTCAACATCCCTCAAAGACGCGACACGAAGATATTTGCTCACCCCTTCCAAAAATGTGAAACGACTTATAATGCATTAAAATATAATTTCCTGCAATAGCCGTGAAATCCTCTTCAATTTTGTATTAACTGGTAAACCATAAAAGTTAACTTGCATGAAAAATATAAATGTCAAAATATTTTTTTTGGGGGGGGGGGTTAAGTTCCTGAAGCATTCGTTATTGCTTATGGTTTTCCAATTAGTTATGGTTTTTTTTGAAGTGCTGTCGCCATTTGCTTCTCGCGATGGCATGAAAAAAAAACAAGAAAATTTTTAGCCTCGCTTCAGCCTGTATCCTACTTCCAAAGAAATATCCAGTGAAACTATTTTTGTAAACGTTTATTTCTATTAACACGAAGCAGATAGAAAAATAAACTTTTACAGGAATCATTTGTAGAGAAATACAAAAATAAAGATTGCTTGAGAAAGTCCTGTGATTAACTTTCGATTTTTTAACAACTTACTGCGAGTGGAGTTCACTGTCCTCTAAAGCAGCAAAAAGCTGATAAGTCACAGTGTAATTTATGCTTAAGGAAAAGTTTTTGCCTAAAATTTCAACCAGGCACCTATAAAATTCATTCCAGTTCCACTGGTCAATATTCTTCCCTACGGGACCACGCCTCCCTAATCACGCCGCCGCGGCGCGGTCGATGAAGAGGTGACAGATACACATACATACAGACACACGTCATGCATTGGCGAGCTAGCGAAGCTGTGCCATGACCATATATAGTCAACACTTGCCTCAGACGCGCTCTCTTCACTCCGCAAACATTTCATGCACGTAAGTCTTTCCCTACTAAATCTGAAACTTTCCCTACAATCAACTGTTACTTGTAATACCATTCAGACGTAAGTTAGAGAAATTTTTACATCCGTTCGCATTTCCTGATGGAGTATGCTTTTGGAAGCCACTAATCCATTACTCGCACAAGGTGACTGACTACTCCATGAATGTAGAAATTCTGAAGTTGTGGGCCGTGACCCCTTGGTAGCTCAAGTTTTCGTAATGGTAAAAATTGCCCATAATCAGAAATCATACGAAAATAAACGACAAACAGAATGGCAAGCAATATAATTATCAAGAATTTATTTACTCAATGGAGAGCTCGTTTTAAAAGCTGATTTATTTCTAGTTTTAAGAAAAATTTAAATATTGCGCTTGTAATATAGTTTGAGAAAAATAACGCATGGTATTAAATTAGGCTTTAAATTAGTATTAACACTCAACTCTTAACAGCTAAAATATACCTACATAAAGCTCTTACCGCAAATCACAGAACAAATATTTCTTGGTACACCAAACGTGTGAAATTTAATTGAGTTTTATTCATGGAGGCTCTTTAACTGCTGTGGTTCTTAGCGCCCCTTCTATATTGGGAGTGAAAGACCGGTAATTTTGCATCTGGCTTGAGGTTCTTTTACGCCCGGGAAAAAAAAAAAAAAGACATCGCCCTCCGCCGGGTTTAAACCCGCGACCTCTGGAACTAGAAGCTAGCATGGTAACCACTACACCGCGGAGAACGACCCAAACGTACGATATATTTAATTATTAGTATCATGGAATTATTAATTGGAATTCAATTCTATTCACTTCAGAAATAAGATTAACAGATAAATTCCAATGCTATATAACTGGTATTTAATTACCTCTAGCAGCGTTAAGGCAAATGTGTGCAGCTCCAAACAATTTAGAAAGGTTTAAAGCCAGTAAAACTTGAGAACGCTATAGTAGTAGTAGTAGTCTTTTGGGTGCACCCGCCGAGGTCAATAGCGCCCTGTTAAGAAGGGTATACTTACTGTATTGATCCAGTTTTAATATTACTAAAATTTTTAGGCAAAACAGGCGTTTCCTTCGATATTTTATAAATGCCAGGTTAAGTGATAATCGACAATATGATGGAAATCATTTGAATCTTTCATTTCAATATAAACAGAGCTATCAGATTAAAAGATCCCGCTTGATGACCAGCACCTTAGCCGCCGCCTTGCCATTCGCCTGCAGAGGATCCAGTTCCCGAATAGTACATTTAACTCGCGCATATTCTTATGCATCAAGTTATGGAATGAATAGACTACTTAACTGCTGTAATAACAATTTTGAAAATTAAAGTTCTGAATTTACATTTGTAACTCTCTGACAGCACAAGTTACCCTCTGTGTTATGATCTCTTTGAGACTTTCGTAGCGAACCTCATAATCGAGCACGGATACAAACTTTTCCGTTTCGATTTTCCCCCAATATTTCTGAATTTCGGATATGCTTATAGAAGTGCTCTGCAGCACAAAGCATGCGATTCGTATTTTACAAAGTCGTAGCAAACTCTATTTTACAGTAGATCATACCACCACTCCCATTCAGGACTGACCACACATTTCTTTACCAGCTTATAATGGGCAAACCTTCGACATCGTGCACTGAATGCAAGTGGGAAAATTGCCGTGCAGCAGTGGGCCTTTTTAAACTGATGACACTGTATTTTAGTTGCAAATGTTAAACCGAATTAAACCTTATAGAGTAAAATTGATATACTTGATATATGAAACTTGGTAAATTCTAAGCTTTATAAACAGGCCTTGCGAGCTGAAATTAAGAGGACCCGATATGTAGGTCATATACAGGTTTTGAGAATGTAAACTGCTACAACTTGCAAATTTGAACTATTGGAAGATGTCTACAAGGCTGAAGAATGCAGAATGCTTTATGCGATTTTCATTTGCAAAGGGGTCCCATTCCACCCATGATAGAATTCTGAATCTGTTTCTCCGTCCAACACAGTGTTACTGGTACGAAGAAATCAAAGCGACTATTCATAAATGCAATCCATTGGAGTGTCATCAATATCTGAACAAATGGACGCTCAGCTGTTGCCAACATCATATCACCGCTATTTTGAAGATGGAGAGCTCATCTTTAACTTCTGTAATTTACTCAAATTTATCTCTCAAGGCAACATTTTGTGTACAAATAGATGTGTCTAAATTATGCAACTACTTTCATAGAAAGGCCAACCCACATTTGATAGTGTGCCCGCTCCTGTGTCAATTTCGTTTTATAAATTGTGTAACAATATGCTGGCCTATTACAACTCTTTCTATGCACAAACTTAGGTTTTCTAAGGCTAAAATGTGTGGACGGAGCACATTTAGTCATGATCAAGAACGGGCAAAAATGCAAGCCAGCTGTATTAGGGAGAATATTACTTTTTACAATTTAATTGCTCATTTTATTCTGATTTATATTTATGTTGCGTCTGAGGAAAGTGGGCATGGAGGGATTTTCAATTCTGCTTTGGAATTCAATTGATATATTATTCCGCTTTGGAATTTAGACAGAATAATGCTTTTGATGTCGTGCATGTCACGAAATAACCCCGAAGAAAGTTTTCCCGGTTATTTGCAGCACCAGGATGAAGGCGGTCTGAAAATAAATGAGGTATATTAAAACATTCAGAAGAATTATTGTAAGAAGGAAAGGAGATCAAAGGACCTATGCCCGTTTAAGTGGCAAATTACAAATACTTGCCAATAAACATGGCAAATGGATTCAACTAATATTGGCTGTGTGAGTACTTAAAACATTTTATTAGAAATAGGATTTTGCCTCAAGGCGGGTGTCAACAATAGACGTAATTTCGATGTGCCTTACATTCACACGACTTTCTCTATTATTTTATTTAGCTTCTACTAACTATTCTTTGGAAAACCTATTTTTCTATGTATTCCATATTAATCGAGACAAATCTTTGCAGAAAATTTAATCACACAATTCGTTGTCGCTGCACGAGAACAGAAGAAACCGAACGTGTTTAAAAGTGGAAAATAACTGAATACCGACAACACTTGGCCGTGTAAAGTTTAGTTTGGGGTGGCGGGATTTTCTTTCAAATCTCCATGTTGCATATATCCTCTTGTCTACGTTAGAGGTAGAGGGAAGAGTAAAAACACCCGTCCGACCTTCCTGTATAGTTTGTTTTTTTAAGCAACATTAGGCCAGCTTCCGATTAAGCAATTTTTTTTACTTTACTTTTAAGGGGGGGGGAACACACATCGACAACTACAATGCAAGCTGCGAACATAAATGAGCTATGGATAGGCAAAATTTATAACTTATTTTTTTAAAAATACATAGAAGTTCTCTGAAAGATTTCTGCAAGTTTTGAAGCAAGAAACTACTTCAAATTCTCTACCCCTACTAAACAGACTCGACACCGAGTGCTGCTGTGTAATTTGCTGGTACGCGTTTTCAGAAACTATTCCATCAAATTCTGCCTTATTCACAGTCTATCACGGTCGGCATATTGCTTGTAGACATTGTGCCTGTTCAGTCAGGCATACAAGGTTACGAAAAAACAGTCCTTTACCACATCCACGCCCTTCCGCGGCACAATTACCGAATCTCGTCATATCCTTGCAATTCAGCACTTTGCGGAACTGGCAGGTGCGGAAAGATAAAATTGTGATAATCAATGCCATTACTCCGTCGAAAAATCTGTTACCCTAGTCCCTTTTCAAGTTATGAGTGGCATGACGTGAGGCGCTGGGGGGCCAATTTAGGAATTGAATTCCCTAAATTCTGCAATTTCCATTAAATTGTATATGCATTTATAACAGTGATAAATAAATGAAATTAAGGTAGTTTATAAGTTGTGAAGCGAGAGAAATGTTTCTCGTACCACTTTGCCTTTGCAATAGCTCACTCTAGGGCCTTCAACTGGTTAGATAATATATGTTAATGCCTTCAACTGATTGGAACACTTAATACTCTTTTACAAAAGGAATTTGCTTCGGTCCTATAACAGTAAAATGCAACCGAAGACTTAGTCAATGTCGAAGCAGCAAACATGCAACTAATTTAAGTCTCACTTGAGAGATGAGTGGCAAATCTTATCGTTGCAATTACATTTTTCACTACTGTACAAAACCTGGCATGCAGATACCAGGAAGCTGGCATGTGTCTTCATTTATCACATTAGGAAATTGTATTTGTAAAAAGCCTACATGAACGCCAAATCATAGCGTTTTTTTCTCACCTAGACAGCCAAACGGGAAGTTTCATCCCTATCAAACGAGTATCCCCTTGAGTTTCTCCATAACCGCGATTAGGCATTCACTGCAAGATTCATATAATAATATTCATTGGCGCTCGACGATAGAATGATATTGCAATGTTAATTCCCAAAGTGCAAGAGCTCCTGAATCGGAGTGCAAGCCCGCCGCTTGTGCGGTCTTACATTAGCTTAATTCCGTTTCTACCTTTTTTCGATTTATCTGCGATCAGCTACAACGTTATTTGCTGTTTTCGTGTCCAATCATGGGTAAGTTTATTAGCTCACGAACTTGGCCGAACGCTGTGTTATTTACAGGTCTATGACAAACAGGTAAAAGCGAGGAGGAATGCCTTGCGTCTAGTACCACCATTTGAAATAGACAATTCGCCGCGTCACTGCAATGAGTCAGTCAACCCCGCCTGCGGTTGCCAAGTTACCAGCCGCTCGCTGCCTCCCGTAACCCATTCTTGCCACGTACATACGTCAGTGGGGGGGGGGGGGGGAGAAGGCATTTCACCCGCCATACATCCCGTCTCTTTAGACACTGCAGCAAAAAGCTCTTGAGCAAACAATTCAATATCTACCCCTTAAACATTTCTTCTCAACCGTTTTGGTTTCAGTTCATCCATATAAAAGAGCATGGTACACAGCTGTTCTACAGCTTTCTTCGCCAACCTCAAAGACCACATTACTGTGGCCTTTGGAAGTTTAGAATCGAAATGAGGTTAGTACACGGGATAAACATTGATAAAGTAATGTTGTTATCCTATGAACTAATGTAAAACGCATAATTCTTATTCAAAGCACACATCCTCTAACATGACCTAGATTTTTCAAGGATGCCAAAAGAAGAAACGAGTTAAAAAAATGGAAAAATCTATGACAAAAGCCACCAACTGTAGAAAAGTGACAACTGGGTTATTGGGCAAATGTGTCACCAGAATTTACGCGCATATACGACGAATTATTCCATCACACTTAAGTATTGAAACCAAGTTTCATACATACGCCTGTAACCGAAGAAATTCGGTTAAAGGCTTGTGCAAATCGTCTCATATTTCACATCACGCAGTGTCATTTTCTACAAAGAAGAATGTACCTCTTGTTACAGGTTATTCTTTCACAATTGCTGCGTGTCTATTAGCAATTGCTTCATTTCAGTGAACTTTTGTCCCTTTTACCATTTTAAATCACACTGCAACGATCATAATGTACGGATGATGAAACACTCAATACAACCTACAGTAAGCATTCCATAGAAACAAAGTACTACCAATAAAAACGTTTCGGGATGTTGTCTTAGCTGTTGAACCACCAATTGATATCAAGAGAATGACAATCAAAATATTTTCCGGGTTATAGATGAAGTAACTTAATGATTCTATTGCTGTTTGTTCTACATACTATATAGACTTCGATCCCACTGTGTATTATAGCTCATAACGAGTTGTTTTAAGAAAATATGTTCCGAACTCTGGAAAATTCTACACTTACGCTTTCTAGAATATGCATTTGATAGCAACCTGTTTCCTCGACATCAGGGGAACAGCATTAGTGAATGCAACTTCTGCAGGTGGCGCTGCATGCCCAAGTGAAACAAGACATGCAAGGACTTTTATACTTAATATGGATTTAACCTACTCAATCTAGCCACAGGCTTTAAGTCAAGGGCAACTAAAAAACAGCATGCTCAACAGTCACCATCTGGAACAAACAACTTAATAAGAAAAGCGGACCTATCGAGACGAGGGCCTCTTACCGGAGATATAAGGAAACAGAACGAGGTGCGACTACTGTTGAATACCTACAGAACACATTGCGCTTTACGACTTAACATTTGAAAAAAAAATCTATGGTTAAACTTTAGGTTGATATTTCTAAACAGCAAACTAACTGTTGGAAAGACTTACTATTATCACTGACAACTAAAAAAGATACGTGCTTAGTCAATTTTTGTTCAATTATTAACTTAAGGATAATTTTATGAACCTTAATTCTAAAAAGGTTTATTTCTGATGAATTTATTAAAAGATGCAACTAATGGCAAGACATGTGCTATTGTTTCCTTAAACTGGGGATATCCTGTAATCTAAGAGAGCCGAATACTTTTGACGAAATTAAAGAGGGTCTAAAGGGGAAAGAAAGCGTTCGATATTTTCGCTTGAACATACCTTCCAGCAAAATCATTAAGTTTCACCGACGTTTGCAAAAACGCTCGTGTCACCAAGATACCTTGAGTTTGGACAACTGGCCTTTTAAATGGGGCGTGTAGTCTTTATTATAGTTGGAAATTCGTTTGTTTCATGCTCTCAAAAAACCCTGCTTTATTTAGTGGGCCATTGTTGGACTTCGTTTTTAAAGTATCAAGATTCTGGTATAATTTTATAAAGGACATTTATAACCCCGCGAGTAGAACTTCAATTTGCGTTCACAGGCCACTAGGCCCAAGACCATGGAGCACTCTTAGAAAAAGATTAGCTTTTGAACTTCCTCTGACAGTTTTAGGGTAATTTTCATAATAAAAAATTACACAATGTTTACATACTGAGAGGGGGATCGTTAAATAACACCTAAATTAGAAGTTCTACTTGATCCGGCCGGCGTTTAAGAGCACACCGTGTCTATGCATTATCTCTCTTCTAATTTCTATACAAAAGAAAGCAATCCGCCTCACATTTAAGAGTTCCCGAGTTCGAATCTTAGGTACGCTGAGTTACCCGGATAAGGTTATTTTTCCGGGTTTTTTCTCACCAAACATTCGTGAGAAGACGATGTTGCATAACTAATAATGAGGACCCCAGGTTCATTTATGAGTCAATTCACACATTTTATTCATCGTCCGATATGACCTACACACGCATCTTCGGAGGTGGACAATTTCTGAAATGTTTCATCAGCCATTTGGAACATAGGTTAATGTTGCCAAAGATACCAGTTGTTCCTCCAGATGTGTTAGGTGCAAAAACACAAATGCTTCCCTCTCATGTTTACCACACCCCTCGATTTTCGGTGAACTAATATCGATTTCAACGAATCCTCACTACTGGAAAAGATGCGTTCGACAAGGCAGCTGTTGACACCATTTAAAAAAAAACTCGTTCCGCCGGTATGACTCATTGAACTAATTTGGTTGCAATGTTCTTGCACACTTTCTCCAAACACAGCACAAACACAAGGACAACCATTCTAGCTATATATGGAATAAAAACGGTGTAATGAGGGTCACTCCATAACACAGTGGATGGCGGAACACGTAAATTTCATACGGGTTCTAAATCTCAACGAGAGGGTTAGTAGACGCGTCCTCTAAGTATAAACTGTGGACTGTGTGTACTACATGCGGGTTCACTACATTAACGCAGGACACGTAAAACAAAACAAAAAACCACACGTATACTACATGCACAAACGTTTATTGTCTTGGTTTTAATTTCGACCCAAACAGGCTGAAACCCAGCTATGCCAAATATTAAACAAATATTCCTTTTTGCTTCTCAAATCAAAACTGGTGCACCAAACTCAAATGTCCTAAATATACACGGGTATTTGCTAAAATTGGCAGCAGCACATACGCTTCTGGGTTCTTAAGAATAAAAACTTCAATGCAATACAAATCTTATAACCCATTAAAATGCTGACGATGCCTTCTCATTTACACAATGGTTTATACTCGACACAGAGCTTCAAGTGGTGTACTTTTGGTAAAATGTTAACCTTCTGTTTCTTCAAAATTATGAGCATTAAAACTAAACTTTGTGTAAACCTTTTTTTTTAATGCAGCATATCTGACAAGGGTACGCATACCTTTTACGGTTTTACTGGAACCTCTTACTTTGCTTCCCCCTTCATCCCATCACTAATTAAAGCTCATCTACAGGTGGAAAACATCACCTTAAAAATGACACAAATTTGACATTATCAAACAGATCTATGGGAAAATGCACACGATTTTCAACAGGTAATCCACCCCCGTTCTTAAGTGGAAGCCCGCTGCCTCACTTTCAATACGTCCGGAGTTCGAATTTCGGTCAGTTGATTTATATGGATACCTATATTTTTGGGGACTTTTTCAAATGTCGGGAAACGCGGTCTTTGTGTGTTATTTCACTCGCCTTTCGGCAAGTTATACTGCTAATATATATATATATATATATATATATATATCATATCATATTTAATAGTTTCACAAAGCACAGCACTTATTTCGAAAAACCGGGTTCGTGAAATAATTGCATTTAAACGCTGGGTTTGACATTTCAAATTGTATACCATTATGTTTGCCGATTTTTACTTCAAAATGATAAAATATTGCTTTTATTTTCATGTTTCAATTAAATGCTGCTTTTCAAAACCCTCAAGACAATTTAGGGAATTCATTTCGGCTTCCGCGATTTCTCTTCTAAACATTGACGCGTTTCATGAAAACTGAATACGCCCATGTTTCTGGCTTTAAAGAAGTGTTCCTCAAATGTTTACCTCTGGGTCAACATGAAATATATGCGGGACTCTCAACCGTTTTAGGAGAATATAAGTAGTTACTATTTGAATATCACGATCTATAGTCTATGACGTAATGGGCTATTAGCGTCGTATTATTGTTTCAATATAATAAACCATTTTTAAAAACAAATATTCCACGAGTTACTAATATGCAAATGAAACCGAAAAAATGAAAGTTTAAACTACTTACCGATGCAAGTCAAACTTGTTGCTGAATTCAATAATTTTATTGGAGTAAATATGTTTCTTAAACAAAGGCGCTAATATTACATTGCCTTCTGCAGTCTTGTAAATGCAGATACA
This sequence comes from Deroplatys truncata, assembly GCA_030765065.1. Classification (NCBI taxonomy): domain Eukaryota; kingdom Metazoa; phylum Arthropoda; class Insecta; order Mantodea; family Mantidae; genus Deroplatys; species Deroplatys truncata. Next base: position 102,128,391 of record CM060975.1, read on the forward strand.
AACCATGGCTAAGCTTGCAAAGAAGTTACTGAACATTCCTCTGGGATTTTTTTTTACGTCAATGACTAACACTTGACGGATGAAAACTTTTAGACATGCATCACATACCTACTCAAAAATATTCTGCGATGAATATTAATAAATTTAAACACTGAGTCATTCTATACCGCTAGTATTTGTGCACTGTCTCCAGAAAGCACAGCCCAATTGGCAGCACCTAAGTCTCGGGTAGCAACACGCATATTTCTTGATTAGTCAAAATAGTCTACTTCTGTCACAAATGTTGAAAATAATACCTTTTACTACCACACAATTCTTCAAGCAGCACAGTTTACCGGCATATCTCCTATTTGGCACTAGAGCGTCCAAACGATTTCACCGTGGCAACAATTCTGACGTAGTGACACGCAATTTCCTTTGTTATATTGTCTTTCAATACTAATGTAAGCGGGTTATTCTTGAAGTACATGAATTATACACAGTGAGCTAAGAAACTACGAACCGACTGCGCGGTGTTTTTCCTTTCCGCGTCCTCGGCGCTCGCTGCTGACTGCCGCTGTCATAGAAAGCACGGATGAAACCATACATTTTTAAAACTACTTTTAAAGGCTTTGCTTACCAACTTTATGAAAGGAGATGCTGAAACTGGCCACCGCCGTTGTCCATACATTTCTGGCACCTCTTTAGGAAACTATCCATCACTCGCCTTAGTTCACGTTGAGAAATGCTGGCAATTTCCAGGTGGATATTTTGTTTTAATTCTTCTAGGATGTGTGGGTTTGTTTTGTATACTTTGTTTTAAGTTACCCCAGAGATAGAAATCGCAGGGGGTTAGGTCGGGGGACCGAGGGGGCAACAAATCTGTAATAATAATAATTGTGTCCTCAAACACACTTTCAATTTTTCTCATCGAAATATTGACCGTACAAGCTGCTGCAGTCTTATTGAAAAAAAAAAGCAAAATCACGCTCCCTGGCTGTTAATTCTATAAAAAGGGGGGCAAAATTGTATTCACATATGTACGGACTTCAACTGTTGACTCGAAAAAAATTGGCAAGTAATGGATGGTTTCCTAAAGAGTGCCAAAAATGTATGGACAACGACGGTGGTCAGTTTCAGCATCTCCTTGCATAAAGTTGGTAAGTAAAGCCTTTAAAAGTAGTCCTACAAATGTATGGTTTCATCTGCGCCTTTCTATGATAGCAGCAGACGGCGAGGGCCGAGGACGCGGACGGCTTGTAGTTTTTTGGCTCTCCCTGTATATGCTTGAAGTTCCGACCAGCTCCTGCAGCATGTTACAGAAAAACAGGTAAACGGTGCGTTTTATTTGGCACATATTCCCATACTTTACAGTACAAAATACGGCTAGTCTACGTATTTTCTACTGACCCAACCCTTTAAAACCTTTTAGATGCATCTTGCTCATAGCTTTTACCAGAAGAGGAGTTTTCAATTCTACTGTTCACAAAAGTATAAGGGGGTTCTCATCGGAGAAAAAAAAAACACGACACAAAAAATGTTCCAAAAGATGCATATTCCAAAAACAGGAGCACAAAAAAAGGAGCCTCGTTCATGCAGAGGCAGCTGGGATGAAAGGGTGAGGGAACTCTTCAAGCAGCACAGTTTACCGGCATATCTCCTATTTGGCACTAGAGCGTCCAAATGATTTCACCGTGGCAACAATCCACTGATCATTAATGCAGCATACGGCACCTCCGACTTCCAGGCTAGAACCAAAACCAGGCAATAAGCTCAAAACCATTCCAAACACAGCTCAACACCAGTCTGTTGCATACGGAATTTTCTTACAAACTCTGCAACTTTAACTTTACTCCTTATCCGACTTGTATTTACGAGAGGAAAAATGCAGATTTAAGGAACATGAGATTAATGGTATTATCCCTTTCGGTAATAAACTTCCAATCTATTTAAGAAAATCAAAGCGCAGATGGCGTAGCAAATCGGAACGTTTCTACAGTATTGCAAATTAAAGCTCAATGAGAAACACCGAATTTGGTTATAAACGTGTTTGAATAGTGGACACCTTTGTCAAATTCTTCAATTTTTCCGAAGAAACATACGCCCTGAAATTCGAACATTAGGTTTTTATGTTAATTTTGTTTTAAAAGGAGTTTACACGCACACACGAAAGTACTTTATTTCTTGGACCGGTGAAATCTTCTAGATCTAACTTGCATGGCTTCAAGCATCACAAAAAACCATCCAGAAACATTTGAAGAAAGGTAAAGTTTATTAACTAGATGATATTAAATTTTGTGAAGCGCTTAAATACAAAATCCAAATTCCTCAATTAAAAAATTTAGTTTTTCATTATAACTTGTACAGGTGAAACATCAAGGGGCAACCGACTTATGGACTATAAAAGAAAATTATATACGGGCACAAAATGATACAAAAAATTGCGTCTCTTCTAAGGTAGGAATACTACCAATTTCGGCACATTCCTAAGCACTTTATGGGAAATCAACGCACATCTAACATCCACAACTGCCGAGTATATGTTCCACAATGTCTGAGAATAGACTAGATGTCAGCAATTATGTTATTAAAAAACAAAATAGAATTAAGCATAACAAACACAAACTTTTCATGCGTAATGCACAGCCTCAAAATGCCTTAATGCTAGCAAAACATACACAAACTTGTGCGCATAGCCAATATTAATTGTTTGAACCCACCCAAACACAGGCTCAGGAATAAGCTCTTCAACACCTGAGTCGGGGAAGGGAATCAAAGCGGCAAAGGTCTCTGAACTCTTCTCGGAGGAGAAATATTAAAATCGATGCCGTGCTAACCTCTCAGACTGTCGACGCTTTGCCCTTGGGTATACAAGTCAGGAGACAGCCCTCTAATAGCAAGACTTTCACAACTATCTCGACCTTGCATAAACTTCCTGTTTAAGATAAAAACCACGATTAAAATGACAAGGTATTCCAACGGTACGACTATTGGAGCTGAAACTGTTGCACAAATACTAAAAGAAAACAATCTGCCGTTAATAGCATTTCCTAAGAGTACCCTTTCTTTATTTTGTTAATAAAATGTATAAGCCAGAAGCTCGAAAAAAAAAGACACGAAACATTCATTTTGGCGAGATGGTGTGGAGCTGTTAAATCCTCCCTTAAATGCATTGCCGTAAGGATTAGTGTGTTACCCTTTCGGTAATGTCTAGTACAGGGTAAGCCCAAAAAAACTACGAACCGCCTGCGCGGTGTTTTTCCTGTCCGCGTCCTCGGCGCTCGTTGCCGTCTGGCGCTATCATAGAAAGGCACGGATTTTTAAAACTACTTTTAAAGGCTTTGCTTACCAACTTTATGAAGGGGATACTGAAACTGGCCACCATCGTTGTTAATACATTTTTGGAACCTCTTTAGGAAACTATCCATCACTCGCCGTAGTTCACGTTGAGAAATGCTGGCAACTTCCTGGCGGATATTTTGTTTTAATTCTTCTAGGATGTGTGGGTTTGTCTTTTATACTTTGTTTTAAGTTACCCCAGAGATAGAAATCGCAGGGGGTTAGGTCGGGGGACCAAGGGGACAACAAATCTGTACTAATAATTGTGTCCTCAAACACACTTTCAATTTTTCCTCATCGAAATATTGGCCGTATAAGCTGTTGCAGTCTTGTTGAAAAAAGGCAAAATCACGCTCCCTGGCTGTTAATTCTCTAACAAATGGGGGCAAAATCGTATTCACATATGTACGGGCTTCAACTGTTGACTCGAAAACAATTTGCGATTAATGGATAGTTTCCTAATGAGTTGCCAAAAATGTATGGACAACGACGGTGGTGAGTTCCAGCATCTTCTCTCAAAGTTGGTAAGTAAAGCCTTTAAAAGTGGTTCTAAAAAATATACGGTTTTATCCGCGCCTTTCTATGATAGCGGCAGACGGCAACGAGCGCCGAGGACGCGGACAGGAAAAACACCGCGCAGGCGGCTCGTAGTTTTTTTTTTTACTTAGCCTGTATATGTAGTAGTCAATCAGCAAGTTTAAAACAAGCTGCGGGAACCTCGTTTTTCTGACTTTATTGCTACAAATTTTGGTAGGTTTGATTAAATTTATGGATTTCAGTTTCGGTTCTGGATATATTTTGAATCTAAATTACGCCTCTTTGCTTTAAGTTCTGGTTCTCTGGTTCCCGGTTTGTTGAGAAACAACCTTAAATTTCAGGGGGAAAAAGTGCCAATGAATTTCTGCCAACACAAGAATAACGCACATACGGTATTACTAATAAACTACCAAGACCGAGATGACCAATCGGGTTCTTTGCAATTACTCTTCTCTTCATTACATGGCAGCTATGCTATGCCTGTTCCGTCTTCTACAGTTACTCAAGAAAGTATTCGTCTGCACTTTAAACAATTCTAGCAGCTAAATTAATGGGGAGATTATTTTTGGCATAAATATAAATGGTAATACAGTATAGTGTTTTGGCGGTTTTTCAGATCGTTCATTTTTCAGTTTTACAAATTTTTGAAAAATATGCCAAAATTGCAAATCTTTTGTACGTGGTGTTCTCAAAATTATCTTACATGCATTGAGTTGAGCAATTTTTTTGGGCATTGATTTTGCGGTGAAAATAGGATTTTATTTGACAGGGAAATAAAATGACAAAGTTGGAAATTTTCAACGTTTTTGCCTTAATTCCTCATTTTCAGCTCACTTTTTACGACTTGATATTTTCTTCACATGTCGATGAAAGTGTGTGTGTGTCGTCCTCAGTGGTGTAGTGGTTACCATGCTAGCCTCTGGTTCCAGAGATCGCGGGTTCAAACTCGGCGGAAGGCGATGGATTTTTTTCGGGTGTAAAAATCCTTAGCATGGCTTCCTTCGGAAGGGAAATAAATCCGGGGGTCCCGTGTCGTAGATTTACGGCACATGAAAGAACCCCAAGCTTGATAAAGAGGCCTCAGCAAAATTACCGGTCTTTCCGCTCCATATAGAATGGGACGCTATGGACCACCGAAGTTAAAGAGCGACCATAAATAAAACTCATTTTAATTTTTTGGTGAAAGTGTGTGGAAGTATGCACAAAAGAATGCTCTACCCAATGTATAAAAGATAATTTTGAAAACATCACGTAAAAATCTGATGTGTTACACTCACATGACTTTCTCTACTCTTGTACAATCTAATTTACAAACGCCTATTCTCCATATGCTTCATGTTAATCGAGATATCAATCTTATTTGTAATTTTCTTGTAGATGCAAGGGGAATATGGTAGCTTTTAAGCGATAGTCAAATATTTTATCGCTGGTTGCTATGTGGCGCATTCCATTCTCTTTGCATGTCCAGGACATAAAAAAATGAATAACGAATTTGAGAAAAAGTATAAGTATTGGAAAATTTAAGGAAATAACAAGCAATATCTCGAAAACGGTTCACTCAACAAAAAAAATGTATATGATATAAGTTGTGTATTTTAACGCGATCTACATTTTTTGTGTAGTAAAATTTTGTCTATCTCTTATGGTTTACCAGTTATGCAAAAGTCGTTCATAATGAAGAATACTTTCGGAGACATTCCCAGAAATTTCGAGATATACATTTCATTTCTCATGACATTATCTTAAACATATGATATTTTCATCAAAATCGTTAAAGCCATTTTTGAGAAAATTTTCGAAAAATGTTCCATGTAAAGGGTAGTCTGGGGTGGGGGGATTTTCTTGAAAATCTTCGTGTCGCATCTCTGGAAGATACTGAACGTAAATACCAAGTTTGGTGTTTATCCGACTGTTAGTTTTTGAGTTATGCTGTTCACGGACACACACACACACACACACACACACACACACACACACACACACAGACACACACACGGATGTTTCCAAAAATGCTTTTTTTTTTATTCAGGAGGTCTCAAAACATGTATTTCGGTGAAATCTCGGTATCGAATTTTTGAGTGGAATGCAATAGTTCCCCTACTTACTATACGTAGTAGAGAAAGTAAAAAAAAATCTGTGTTACATTCACATGACTTTCTCTACTCTTGTACAATCTATTTTTACAAACGCCTATTCTCCATATGCTTCATGTTAATCGAGATATCCAGATGTCAATCTTATTGGTAATTTTCTTGTAGATGCAAGGGAATTATGGTAGCTTTTAAGCGATAGTCAAATATTTTAACGTTGGTTGCTATGTGGCGCATTCCATTCTCTTTGCATGTCCAGGACATAAAAAAAATGAATAACGAATTTGAGAAAAAGTATAAGTATTGTAAAATTTAAGGAAATAACAAGCAATATCTCGAAAACGGTTCACTCAACAAAAGAAATGTATATGACATAAGTTGTGTATTTTAACGCGATCTACATTTTTTGTGTAGTAAAAGTTTGTCTATCTCTTATGGTTTACCAGTTATGCAAAAGTCGTTCACAATGAAGAATACTTTTGGAGAAATTCCCAGAAAATTCGAGATATACATTTCATTTCTCATGACATTAGCTTAAACATATGATATTTTCATCAAAATCGTTAGAGCCATTTTTGAGAAAATTAAAATTTTCGAAAAATGTTCCATGTAAAGGGTAGTCTGGGGTGGGGGGATTTTCTTGAAAACCTTCGTGTCGCATCTCTGGAAGATACTGAACCTAAATACCAAGTTTGGTGCTTATCCGACTGTTTGTTTTTGAGTTATGCTGTTCACACACACACACACACACACACACACACACACACACACACACACGGACGTGTTTCCAAAAATGCTTGTTTTGGATTCAGGAGGTCTCAAAACATATATTTCCGGTGAAATCTCGGTATCGAATTTTTGGGTGGAATGCAATACTTCCCCTACTTACTATACGTAGTAGAGAAAGTAAAAATGAATAACGAATTTGAGAAAAAGTATAAGTATTGGAAAATTTAAGGGAATAACAAGCAATATCTCGCAAACGGTTCACTCAACAAAAGAAATGTATATGACATAAATTGTGTATTTTAACACGATCTACATTTTTCGTGTAGTAAAATTTTGTCTATCTCTTATGGTTTACCAGTTATGAAAAAGTCGTTTATAATGAAGAATACCTTTGGAGACATTCCCAGAAAATTCGAGATATACATTTTATTTGTCATGACAATATCTTAAACATATGATATTTTAATCAAAATCGTTAGAGCCGTTTTTGAGAAAATTAAAATTTTCGAAAAATGTTCCATGTAAAGGGTAGTCTGGGGTGGGGGGATTTTCTTGAAAACCTTCGTGTCGCATCTCTGAAAGATACTGAACCTAAATACCAAGTTTGGTGTTTATCCGACTCTGTTTTTGAGTTATGCTGTTCACAGACACACAGACAGACACACACACGGACATGTTTCCAAAAATGCTTTTTTTGGATTCAGTGATTCTCAAAACATGTATTTCCGGTGAAATCTCGGTATCGAAATTTTGGGTGGAATACAATACTTCCCCTACTTACTATACGTAGTAGAGAAAGTAAAAAAGTTGTTATTTTTCAAAAATGAATACAACTGATAAAATGATCTGAAAAACTACATAAACTTCATTACTATTTGATCTTTATGTACAAAACAATTTGACTGCTAGAATTTTTTTAAAGTGCAGACGAGTACTTTCTTGAATAAGTATAGGGTCTTTCAACAAGAGTGTCCTATCTTTGAACTTAAATAAAACACGTTTTATAAATGATAAAGAGGCTTATTTCTTTCTTTTTTTTTATTTTGGAACAATTAATGTCATTACGTGTGGAAGAGAACATCAGTGAAGTGTCCGGCGCGACTTCGTTGGGTTGCGCGCATAAGGTTGACCCAATTTTCAATGACAGAAAAACTAAATTAGGTCCAACTTCACGAATAACACGCGTGATATTATTCATAAGATCATTTCCTGTTTCTGGCTTGTTGACATAAACTCGGGATTTAACATAATCCCACAAGAAGTAATCCAACGGCGTTAAATCACATGACCTCGGGGGCCAGTTAACATCACCGCGGGAAACGATGAAGCCCGTGAACTTCTCCTTCAAAAGATCGATTGTTTCGAGAGCAGTATGACATGTGGCACCATCTTGCTGGAACCAATATTTCTGAGATCCATACCATCCAATTGAGGCCAAAAATAGTTCCTTACAAGAGCCCGGTATCTTTCTCCATTGACAGAGCTTCTCCATCTTCATCTGGGAAAAATATGGACCAATGATTCCACCATACCAAAATCCACACCACACCGTAACCTTTTGGGGAAGAAGTGATCGTTCTTGAATCTGCATTGGATTATGATAGCTCCAATAGCGGCAATTTTGTTTGTTAACACAACCATCCATCCATCCAAAAGTGGGCTTCGTCGCTGAAGATGATTTTTCGACAAAAATCCGGGTCAGCTTCCAATTGCTCCATAGCCCAATCAGCGAATACATTGCGCAACCTATGGTCGTTGGGTTTTAGTTCTCGAGTTAACACCATTTTGTAAGCGTGAAACTGCAAGTCAGATGCAGAATTCGCCAAGTTGAGGTCGGCGAAAGCCCCAATTCTTGCACTCGACGAGCAATTGATTTGTCTCCGTTTTCGCGTACATTCTCACGAACGGCGCCTATGTTTTTGTTGGAGCGCTTACGTCAATTACGTGCAGACTTTCTATGATCGCTGACAGAACCGTTTCTTTAAAATTTATCGATTAAACGCCGAATCGTTCTCTCGCAGGGAGGATTATGCACACCGTAAACTTCACGCAATACACGGAAGGGATGATCCATTTTGATAATAAATTTTCACAATTTCTACGCGTTGCTGAATGCTGTAACGTTCCATGACTATTTGTCAATAACAAATGTAACGACATGAAAAAAATGACTGCTGCAACTCAATAACAACGGCAGCTATCACATGTTAAAGATAGGACACTCTTGTTGAAAGACCCTATATATTTAATTATTCCCAACGTTTCCTAGGGCATCCAACATCTTTCCTTTGGCTGCCCTCGTGGTTTAAATGGTTCCTTTACTCTTTTCTGCATTCTAGTTTTTGGTTCACACTAATTACATTCCTAGCTCTTCTCGGGCATCATTTCGTATCTTGTCTGGTGTGTCACAGCCTTAACTCTTACGCTTAAATCTCACCGCAGATTGTATTTTTTCATCTTTTTTATGCACTATCCATGATTCACTTCCAAACAGTGTAACTAGCATCACTGCCTTATAAAACTTAATCTTCGTATATTTTCTTGCTGTTTCGCATATGGATTGAAATTTATCATGCTATTTCTCTCCTTATCTATATCTGTTCAGTTTTGAACGTACGGGGTACTTTCCTTGGAGAGCAATTACTTTAGTTTTCCGATATTCTTAAGTTAAATCATTTTGCTAATTTTAGCTCACACTGATTTTTGCAAGAAGTCTTCCCGGCAATTGTTCGCCGACAGTAGACTGATGCATGTGCACTGGCTACCACAAGAACGAGCGTGCCTAAAGATCGTTCAACCACCGAGGTACAGACTGGATCAATAATCCATAAGATAGAAATGTCGCGGCACCGACGCCGCTCATATATTTCCTTATAATCCAATATGCATCACCTCGTGTGTTACGACGGCCATGAATTAAACAGCGGCGCCCTGACCTCGTAAAACCTGCAGCTCCGCGGCATATCCACCCTTGCTTTCAGGTTGGTGACAATGCTGGGAGAGGGGGGGGGGGTAACGCCGCTCATACTGCATGATGATGATATGCGGCTTAAGGGCGCTAAACTGCTGAGGTCATCAGCGCCCTTACAATGTATAAAATGTAAAGTCAAAATATAAAAGACAGGTAAAAGAACCGCATAATTAAAAAACGGAACGTAAACCCGCGATGTCCAAAAGGCTAAAAAGAACAATAATATAACAATAACAATAATATCAATAACAACAATAATACAAATATCTGAAAAAACCAACACACTAAAAGCATAGGCAATAAACGATTAAAACGTGTCAAGAACTGTAGAATGCGAGGGACATGAGCACCATATATCCACTGGGGATTAGAGTCCCCATAAAAACTGACAGAATAAAAATACTAAGCTAAAAGACGCTCAACGCATTAAATGCGCAGAGTAAACTCACTATCATGAATAAAACGTAAAACACATTCTACAGCACGCGTGTAGTCTGCCTCTCATACTGCATGCCGACGCTGTTACTACAGAGTGAGCCAAGACCCCGAACCGCCTGCGCGATATTTTTCCTGTCCGCATCCTCGGCGCTCGTTGCCGTCTGCTGCTATCATAGAAAGGCGCGGATGAAACCAAACATTTTAAAACTACTTTTAAAGGTTTTGCTTACCAACTTTATGAAAGGAGATGCTGAAACTAGCCACCATCGTTGTCCATACATTTTTGGAACCTCTTTAGGAAACTATCCATCATTCATCGTAGCTCACGTTGAGAAAGTTCCTGGTGGATATTTTGTTTTAATTCTTCTAGGATGTCTGTTCGTCTTGTACACTTTGTTTTAAGTTACCCCAGAAAGGTATTTTATGAACAATATTACCAGCTGCGGAGTGTTTTTCCACTGGGAGAGTGGAAATATGATAAAAATATGATAACGTACTGCTGCTATAAACAAAGTCACGCTGTTTTAGTTTTCTGTGTATGTGAAGTGCAATTTTGAGTTGACGGTGATGTGACGTGGTTCAGTTATTACGAGTTATTTATTATTTTGCCCTGTAATTAGTCACAAAGTATATTATGGCTCAGTATATGTTTTCTACTGCACAGAGTGTATTTATGATTCATATATGTTAACTCGGTCAGCTCGCCAAGTGAAAGTACGATTTGCAGAAAGATTTCCAGGTGTAAAAGTTCCAGGCCGCACAACAATCCACGAATTTTACAGTAAATTTCAGGCCACAGGAAGTGTTCAGACTAAGAAATCTAAAATACGGCGTTCGGTTCTTACCAAGAAACATTAAACGACATCGGTCATCGTTTGGAAAATCCCCCCGAAAAATTCCATGATGGATAATTTCCTTAAGAGGTGCCACAAATGTATTTACAACGACGGTGGCCAGTTTCAGCATTTCCTTTCATAAAGTTGGCAAGTAAAGCCTTTAAAAGTGGTTTTAAAAAGGTTGTATGATTTCATCCGCGCTTTTCTATGATAGTAGCAGACAGCAACGAGTGCCGAGGACGCGAACGGGAAAAACACCGCGCAGGCGGTTCGAAGTCTTTTGGCTCGCTCTATTACTGAAGGCACTTGAAGCTTTCTATCACAAGCAGTTTTCGACAGATAGATTTTGCGTTTTATTAAAACATGCCATTCGGCGAGGGAAAATTTCCATTTATATTTAATGAAGCTCTCAAATGCCCTTCAGCATTATTTAAATGGCATGCATGTGCGTTACATCTAACAAGCTAATCCTCTGCTCGTGAGCTTTACAAAGTTTCTGCATTATCTCCTGTTATGTGAAGTGGTTAAATAACATTAGTGTTATTTATAATCAGTTTACACAATATATAAAATGTTCTTTCATAAGACTTTCTCCACTCGTTTATTCTTATGTAGCCTCTGCAGACTAAAACTTCTATCTACTTCAGGATAATCGAAATCTTTGCAGAGATATTCACTAGTCATTGCACATTCCGTTGCAGGTACAAGGGGGATAGAGCAAAACGAGTAGACAAATGTTTAAGGGCTAGTCAGTATACTATTATGATGGGCTGGTCCTGTAGCTCAGTGGGTAGAGCACCTGCCTGTTGTGCGATGGGTCCCAGGTTCGATTCCCGGCTGGGGTGAGAATTTTTCTCTAGCCAAGATTATTTCCTATCCTCCACAGTCTGTAGGTATGAAGGAGTGTGATCTAGTGATTAAAACCCAAAGTTTACTAGAAATACGAGTTAACACAATTGCCGATAGGCAATAATATGTATGTTCCAGAGGAAAGGCCTCCTATAAGACCATTGTAGTTAAAGGCGAGGTATAAATGGAACTTAATTTATTTTAATGAACCGTGTGCATTAAAGAGGCCCAAACTTTTAGTACGATTGTTTCTTATGGTTTACACATTAAACAAAATTCCTTTCGATTAAAGAAGACTTCACAAGCTATTCTCAGAAAATTCCAGATTTTTTGGATTTTGTGTGTCATGTTAATATCTTAAATACGTTATATTATAATCGTTAACCTTTTTTTAAAAAAAAATAACGAAAACTTCAAGACAACAATAATGGTTATCTCAAAAATGGCTGATGCAACAGAAAAATTCATTATAAATAAATGTTATGTATTAAAGAGGTCTACACTTTCTATCTGTACGTTATCTACATCCCATGGTTTACCCGTCATACAAAATTCCTTCCGAATAAAGAGACTTCACAAGCAATTCCTAGAAAATCCAATATATACATTTCATTTACCATGTGAATATCTTGATCGTTAACCATTTTTGAAAAACAAAAATAAAATAACGAAAACATTTACTTGTAAACGGCAGTTTGTGGTCGTGGGGGCCTTCTTGAAAATGTTCATGCCGCGTATTTGGAAGGTAATGAAAAATACAGTCTGGTATTTATCGGCTTTTCGTTTTCGAGTTATGCTGTTCACACACATACGCAGCTTCCCTCCCCCCTAAAAATGCTCTTCCGGGTGTTCAGAGCGCCTCAAAACTTACTTTCAGTGAAATCTTATATTTTCGGATGGAGTACAACACTTCTATTTACTATAAGCAAGCAGTAGAGAAAGTAAAAACGTATCGAATTATCCCATTATGTGGGGGATACTCTGTCACATTCAAGAGGCACTGAGTTGGAATCTTGGTTGGAGAAGGGCTACCTGGATAAGATTTCACGCCTTTTTTTCTTTCTCCTCAGAAGACAAATGCGGATAACTAAGCTCTTATCAACTCTTCACTCATTTGAGCATTATCTTAATTTCAATCTCATTGTACGATAAGATCCTGGTAAAACGATACCAAATACAAAGATAGCTACTTAAATATTTCATTTAATTTCTGAAATCTTCGTTTTTAAAATATGCAGAAATCCACGCTTTTTCACACCTCCTTTTCTTGGAGTTTTAAGTCAAGTTTGCTTTTGTAAAAGTATATGGACTTTTTCCATTTTAAAGAAATGGCATGAGAGTCACTCCTGAAGTTTTTAGCAAGAGCCACAAGTATTTTTCAATTGAGCTAACTTTTACAACTTTTCAAATGTTGCCCATTAGGATGAACACACTTTTGCATCCGTACAAACCACTTCGAAAATACATCTGACCAAGCCTCTTTTGGAAGGTCGTACGCAGTCTGCATGTAAGCCCCAATGGCCTCTTCATGTGATGAGAAATGGCGACCACGGAGGTTTCTTTTGTTTTAAGAAAAAGTCACATGGAGCTAAATCTGGAGAACAAAGGCGGTTCGTAAGGACTCGTGTTTTGATCAGCCCAGAAATCGAGTGTACTGGCATCTGTGTATGCAGAAACACTGTCATGGTAAAGCAGCAGGTGAGCGGTCTTCATTCGTGGATGCTTTGTTTCCACGTTGCAATGACTGGTGGTGATGGTAAACACTCGCAGTTGTAGGCGTCCTTCTCTCTCCCATTGTTGAAGTTTTCCAGTATGAAACGGCATCCAACGAGAACGCTTGGTGACTTGCAGATCATGAAGGATGACATTCATTGCCGTTGATCCAATGTTGAGGATACCTCTTTGGAACTCCCGATACCAGTTTCCGATGGTAGCTCTGGATGGTGCAGACTCCCGAAAAACATCTACCAAAGATTGGCGACACTGCTTTGCTGTTAAGCCCTTTTTGAAATCTTAAATAATGGCACGAAAGTTACGTTGTAACAGCTTCATTACATTTGCCTGTCTATGCAACACTGAGCTTCCGGCCGCATTCTTGCTAAAACGCTTGCCATATTGTCCTATAGTGAAGTGTTTATAGCTTTAAAGTGTCCCTTTCAAATGAAAGCACTTGCTGTCACTTTAAAGGTTTAACCGTTGATTAAAGAAAACTATAGTGATCCTGTACTTCACGACTTTTCAGGAATTGCTAGGCATAGTTACAAATGTTAAATAGCAAAGAAGGGAGCTCTCAAACGGATATTGAATAATTTTTAATTTAAAATCTGCCTCATGACAGCTCATAACGCATTATAAACTTTACTACCACCAGTTTGAATGTGGAAAAGTTTGTGCTGTCACAACATGTGTTAACCCTGCGATATAAATGTAAGAAATTTAGAACCTTCGTTGGCGTATTTATTCCCTTAAAGCTAAGAAGGGATCCAATACATGCAGCATACATTTGTCAGTAGCTGAAAACGGATCATGAAGACGTGAGGAACTTTAAGGTAGAAATATTCGCTTTAGAGAAATTCTGATCAGCTCTGGGAGCGTGAAATCCGAGTATTGAACATTTCCAAGATATCCATTAGAGCGGGCACAAGCCTTCTCTGAGCAATAAAGTAAAAATAAACTTGAATAAATGACCACGGTCTCATAACAGTGCCTTAATGGATGCGCAAATCGGCGAGGTCAATATACACTTAACAGCACGGCAAACATTTCCTCGCCAAAAGCTTAACGTTTGCAAGGTTTCCGTAACAAATGAGCTACTACCCTCTTCAATGTTTACTAGCATCTATGCGCAGCATTCTCATCTATTTTCTAAACGTACAAATGGCCAAAAGGAGCCACTGTTGTATCCTGTACACAATCGTGCTTCTACGCAAAAAAAAAAAAAATTGAATTGAGAATCGACCTGCAAAGTATTCAGTGTACAGTATAATTGCACATATAACCGAGACTATCTTAATTCATGTAACACTCATTTGATATTTACTCGCTGAGCAAATCTTCAACTCAAAAATGGAGCCGGAAATAAACATATGGTGCCTATACTAAGATATAAGGAGTCTCCTAAAGGCACGCTACTACACTCGGTTTTCTTAAAGCCCATTTAGGGTTTCAAGGAAGTAGAAAGCAACTCACCAAGGGAGATAAAGGTATTCCTTGACACACTGCACTTGGTAAATAAGTCTAGGCTAAGCGGAAGCATGGAAATGTTGACCATGTATGGACATTCCATTTCAAATTGTACGAAACAGAAGTAAAATTGATCTTTTATTTTTTAAACGAAACAAAACTTTTTTTATTTCTAGACAAGCCCGATACAATGCTTTGTGTAAATTCTTAAAAATTAGAATAACAGTTTTGCAATTAAAATTGTTCAAATTTACCGCATCTTCCTAAAATTTCCAAACTCAAGCTGTTATAACTCTGAAACCTCTAAATCTAATTTAAATAGAGATTTATTTTGATTCCTTAAACTTTAATTTTACACTGCTAAGCAAATGTTTTTTTTATTTAAGTGAAGAAATTTCTATTTTTTCAAGTGTAGGTTACGGATTAAGGAAAATAATTTTATTATATATGGTAAGATTCCGCAACTTATTTAAACACAATCATATATTTTACCGTAATGGTTACTAATACAGGTTTGTCTAAAATAGTTAAAAGTAAACTTTACGCGCGCATGGTCCTGTCGCAATGAATTATTCTCAATCTAATATTTTAGTTTTATAAAAATCTGTAGACGCTTCAAATAAGTAATAACCGTACCTAGATTTTTGAGATTATAAAAATAAATAGCATATGCTGTAATGAAAAGCGGACATTTATTTACAAAATGAGATTTTGGATAAACATTCTGAAATAAAGGGTTCTGGAGCTATGCGCACTATGCGATAAAATAAATTAACACTATACTTCTATCGTAAAATAATGCGACAACCGTTGGGTTTTAGATGGTAATATTTGATAAATGTGGTTTCCTTAAAACCCCTTGACAGGAAAAATTGCAACGCAAACAGAAAATGAGGTTTTTTGCCCTTCGATTTCACATGGAATGTCCCGTACAGGACTATTTCCCACAACCTCGTGGGGAATGTAACTACGATCCTACGTGGGTCACGAAAACCAGCACTCCGGTTGGGGGGACATGAGTAAGATCGGCAGTCGGGTTGGTAGGCCTTGGCCTCCATGGTGGGCTATCGTGCCAATGATTATTACTGATCTAAGTGCTGCAAAAACTTTACTAACATCATCGTAAATGATCCAGCTCGCTCCTCATTCAAATTTCGGGAGATAGTTCTAGTAGGGTAGTAATAACAGAGCGGCTGATCCACAAATCAGAACTTATGCAACTTACTGTTCTTTCTTTCAAAACAGATATGCAAATTGGTATTAAAGCCAAACTATTTATATAGCCCCAAAAACCTGTAAATATCTTAGAACGGATAACATCCTGTTACATTAGGTCGCACAAAATGACGCCATAAGCAACCAAAACTAGGTTAACTCCCTTATCTTATGAGTCACATGCGATTAGAAACTGTGTATGCTCAAAGTACAATGATCAGCAAGCAACTGGCTTGGCTTTGCCACTAAACAATCGGTGAGGGGAGGAAACAAGTCTAAAGTGGCGTGCTGTTTTAGTATATTTGAAGGAAATTACGCGTGAAGTGCTGGGGAGTGCGTCTGACGCACAACGATATTCACGGCGTTGGCCAACTGTCAAAAATAACCAAAGTTGCACTTGCGGTGTTACAAAACGAACCAAGTTAATCTCATTTACCCAATTCAACTTTGACAAACTTCAACCCAGGGTTACGGGCTCGACTATTAGCTGGAACGAAGAGCTTTTCATTTAACCAGAATCATTCCCAATAGTCTGGCAGTGTGAAAGTGTGTTCAATGTAAAAGTTAAATGGAAAAAAAAGAACCAAAGCAAAAAAACTACAGTTCAGAGAGTAAAAATACCACTAATAAGTTGTTTCTCAAGCCAAAGCCTCCGACATGACAGTAGCAGTTAATTGGGACTATAAAATAAGACTTCGCCAATTTGTGAACACGTGCTACTATAATCAAAGTTTAAACACGCCTTAGAAAATAGTCAACAAGCCCCAGTCCTACAGCTGCGCTATGCCCTTTCAAGTATACAGATGAAATTGCTACCATTCTGCTCCACAGTTATAACCAATTTTAACTTCCTACTAACGCAAGAGATTTTCATCTACAAACAGGCGCGATAGGGCACCATGATGCGGTCGATATGAGATAGGTTTTCGAAAAACAGCGGAGGACAACATGGCATATATGGAATTAATGTACAAAATAGATTTAATGAAAAGGCTGAGGAGCTCCAAGGGTTATTCATCCTTTCAAAAGGCACGTAAAGAACAGCAGTTTTCTAGTTTAACAAACATTCTCTAGGAAGTACCGTGTTCACTCGAGATGATTTTCCAGAATGCTTCATGCAAGCCTTTTCTGGATATTCTTCGGCCACGTTTCTAATCTTTGCGGTAAAGTTCTCTATTGGACATCCTACCTCCGCTTTCTAGGCTGTTCATCCGAGAATCATGCATCGCACGTCATACTTTAAGTACCATTCTGATTAGATTAAAAACACACGAATTCAAGGTATCCTATCGCAGAATACTGTCTTTTCACACACAATTCATTACAAAGATAACAGGACACTATAATGCCTGGGCATTCATGTCACCCAGAGATGACTTTGATGTATTCCTGAAGTCTTCGTCCGATAATCATCTTTGGGCTATATGCAGAGTCGCCGACCTTAGCCATGGTTCTGCACTTAGCAAACATTTTAGTTTATACTTGGAGGCGTGAAACAGTTCCATGAGCTAGTGTTTGGATGAAGTAACGAACACAGCAGCTGAAAGACGCTAAACGCTAATGACTTCGGAGTTTTCAACCGACATGTATGATACACTTTGTGCACCTACAGCTATGATTTCCTGATATTTTCAGAGACTAACGTCCTTGCGTTCATTGCATAAATTTTCTCATATCCAATGAAATACCAGCTTTTACTAGATTTGTAAAGATAACTGCCGATTTTCGTGGAGTGAATGGTACATTGTAATGCAAACGCATACCCCTTTTGGTCTCGTGCTGGAGATAGTAGCAACAACCTTTCATGCTGGTGAAAAATTGCCAATCTTGGCATGCTCACTTTAATACTACTTCTCCCGAAAGTATTGCCAATTAAAATTTCAGATTTCCCAATGAAAACTTCAGGTGTCAACTACATCTTATGAAAACATTTACGCGTTTAAAGCTTATAGACGTAATGGTTAACGCAAATATTACCTATAATTTATGGCAGCCTAATGAAAACGGCCTAGGGCATAGAGCCCTGTTGAATAATATTGCAGCGTTTGGCGTAATGTATATATTTGGGATAAGATTTGATTAATTCAAGCGTCAGCGCCAATTTTATTCTAAAATGCCTTGCGTGTTTCAAACTGGTTGTACATTACATCCATTAAGAACATTACAGTAGTAAATTACTCAAACGCACCATTTCCCAATGATATATTATAGCGCGCTTGAAGCTAACCACGAGAAAATCTCACTTCCGAGTTAACGCCCTATTTGTGACAATGTTGGATCATTACGCTGCGTGGGATGATGCTACTGGCTATTTTTGGGAGGCTGGAAGCGTCTCGCAGGCCGGTCGATCCCCCTTACGTTCGCTTCTTAATCTTCGTGTTATGCCGAGTACTTTTTAAACGAAGGTAACAACCGCATCAAATGCTTGGCTTTTATTTAACGCTGTGCCATTAGTGGCCAATAATGTTGCTCCTAAGTTATTATATTAATTCACGCCGGTTTAAACTCAGATCATGTAAGAATTTTAAGGTCGAACAGATCCAGTTATTAAACATCTACATTTAAAACTAATCTTAATCCAACATCCATAATCCAAATGTTCTTATAGTGCCGTTATATACTTTAAAAAATCAGTACAGTTCTATAAAACAATCACAAAAAGCTCGCCGATATATTCATGATTGCAAGACTATTACTAAAAGCCATGCTTTTGAGCTTTATGTGCGGCATATCGACAGTTATTCGGGACTAGTAATCCAGCTTTGCTGACTAGATAAAGACTATTCCTTAACCGAGGACACTGCATTTAGAACCAACCTCCAATCTACCAACACTGTGACGTACAACTGACCATCAAGCATATTATCACCGAGTGCCAACTTTACAACCGATGGCGACAGCACTACCAAATAACCAGTGAACTTCAATCAGAGCTTGACTCCTCTCCTAAATGCCTCTCAAGTTAATTCAGTTCTTCAAAAGTATAAAGATGCAGTGTTATATATATTCCCCCTAGTTCCAATGTTTCACGTACAAATAACTGTAAAGTCCCAATATGACTAGGTTAACGAACTACCTATTTAAAAGGTTATAAAAAAATGCATTTCTTTGTAACAGTAGCATCAACACTGCTGCTAAATAGCTGGAGGAGCTTAAAATCCGCCATCAGGTGCTGATGAGTTTGACTTCCCATTAGTTGTCATGACGTTGCAGACTAAATTTCATCCGATTTTATTACGCGCTTATAAACGGGGCTAATAGAAACGTAATCGTGTTAAACTAATGGAAATTACGTTCTTAAGAGAATGAATCTTAAATTACTTCAGGCTTAGACATTCAGGGCTGGAGTTTGTATTTATAAAATCATTTGCCTCCAGGCTCTGGAGTCATGGTTCAATGTTTCCTAGAAAATCATCTAGCCGCTTAAAGCAAGTTTCTCGAAGCAACAGTCGTACAAAGCTCAAGGATAGCACTGCTGAAACTCAAAATAAAGTTTGGCATTCAATAGGATGAAAAGCTAGAACCAATTGACCATCTCTCCAATGCAAAAAAATTGCAAATATTTAAGCTAAGGCTCTTAGCAACGTCTTTCATTAACCCTACGCAATCCATCTCAGAAACGTTGCTTTGGAATACGACCGTGACTCAAAATAAGACATTTCACACCAGCAATATCCCGGAATAAGGCAATAAAATTGCAACTGCCTAATCCTGTAATAAACGTGTTTACAAACATAATAGTAATCTTGCAGAAAACTGTGCAAGATCATGTTTGAGGAAGTGACGTCTACGGGAACTCGTCACATTCATGACTTGCACATTCCTTTTTCTCAGAGGCATTTAGGGAACCAAATACACAAACTCCTCAGGAAGCTCTCTGGTTATTAGACAGCAATGGCCTACACATGTCCATCAATAGCTCAGCTGGAACTCTCGTGTCCAGCTTTATCACGTCACACGTATGACTTGCAGAAAACTATACCAACACAGTGAAACGCTCGTTTTGTACTGAATGATCAAAACCAGACTTCCGGATTGAGGATGATGCACTTTGCACGCACCATTGCACCGATTGGTGGAAATGAAACGAATGTTGCATTCCTTTATTTCAGAGTCAAAGGCACAACTGTTCAGATTTGTCAAATTTCTAGGTATAAAAATGCAGTACCCAGTTCTATCCTGACGTGAATTGCACCATTCCCGCTAAACGAACCTATTGGTAAACACTCGTGGTGATGGATCAAACCTATACATTCACAAAAACTACTTCACTTCGCTATGTGCCATTAAGTGTTGGAGCATCACTGTATTTTTGAGAGGAAGGCCCGTTTTCGCCTACTTATACCACGTAATTCTTAAAACTAATCTACTTTAATCCTGTGGATATATGTATTAAAAATGTAAGTTAAACTAATATCGTTAAAGTAAATTTAAATACATTATTTTGATATTGTTTTCCAACTGGTTTAACAGAATATTATTCCTTTAGTTTATTTTACGTGAAACATACGCTGATGAACTTGTCGCTTACGAGCGGCTTCTGTCACCCTTATCTCCCATTATACTGCTGTGTCAAGGTTGTCGTCCTCTGTGGTGTAGTGGTTACCAAGCTAGCCTCTAGTTCGAGGTCGCGGGTTCAAACCCGGTGGAGGGCGATGGATTTTTTCGGGCGTAAAAATCCTTAGCATGGCTTTCTTCGGAAGGGAAGTAAAGCCGGTGGTCCCGTGTCGTAGATTTACGGCACGTAAATAAACCTCAAGCCTGATAGAGGCCTCTGAGCAAAATTACCGGCCTTTCACGCCCAATATAGAATGGGGCGATAAGGACCACAGCAATTAAAGAGCGTCCATAAATAAAACTATTTAATTTTCAATTTGTGTGTCAAGGTAAATAGTATGAACAGGCAAAATCTTAAAGCTTTCTCATTTGGTGATAAGAGGCCTGAGGCTGCTCCGATTCCACTTGTATAAGCTGCATAACATAGCTACAAGTGATTCATGCCTTTTCGTTGACGTGTCAATTCTTAATAACCGTGTGTTAACGATGAGTAATGCAATTCTTCATAATATAATATAATACAATTTTCGTCAAAGCATCGTTTGTTTGATGGACTAAGTCCATACAACCGCAAATTAAAACTGGGAAGAGAAATTACAGCATAAAAGTTTCAATAGTTTCGGATCATTTCTTTGGGGCGGAAAAGAGACAAGAGAGGATGGCAACACTCACATTACAGCAGTTAAGCAGGATAGTCCTAAACTGTGAAAACCGATAACGATACAATGCGAATTGAAGGAAGTATGGGACACTAATATTTGAACTACCAGTTCATTAAAAATAAGTGGCTATTTCACAGTATAAATTTTGAAAAATTCTTCACAAGTTACTCTTCACATTACTCTATAGATGTCACCTACAAGTCATATTGTGTTAGTGCCCCAATGTGCGCTTCCTCCATTGTGCTTTGAAACTGGCTCAAACCGGAAAACAAACATGTGCCCAAACATAAAAATTCACCTGATTTTACTGACGAGTGTTAGAATACTCGGCAATATTTTCTTCATGCAAGTCCATTTGTTCTGGTATCATTTCTTGTTTGATAATTTTGTAGGATCAAGCTACATGAAATTTCAAGGGCTGTTCTGTGTATGTGTTTGTCGTCCTCCGAGGTGTAGTGGTTACCATGCTAGCCTCTAGTTCCCAAGGTCGCAAGTTCAAACCCGGCGGAGGGCGATGGATTTTTTCGGGCGTAAAAATCCTTAGCATGGCTTCCTTCGGAAGGGAAGTAACGAAGGTGGTTCCGTGTCGTAGATTTACGGCACTTATAAGAACCTGAAGCCTGATAGAGGCCCCTGAGCAAAATTGCCCGTCTTTCACGCCCAATATAGAATGAGACGCTAAGCACCACAGCCGTTAAAGAGCGTCCATAAATAAAACTCATTGAAGTTTTTGTCCCGTGTGGTTGTTTATGCCAGGATGACAAAGAGGTCATGTTCTCATTTGAAAACAGGAAGTTGTGAATGGATTTAGTTCCTCTCAATCCATAGTTTCCTGAGAGTTTTCTTCCTGCCCATTAACACAACAATTAGCGGCATTACCATAGGGGATTATGTAAATGCTGCTTCTCAGCAAGCATACTGAAAGGCAGTCCCTGCACTAAAATCAAACAATTCAAATCAGTGAAGCTGTTGAACACACTGGACTAGTTTTATGCATAAAATATGTATATACTAAACGCACAGTCCTAACAGCATACACAAATATTGGTGCTATGCTATTGTTAAGTTATGAGGACAGAAAAAAATCTGATGTGTTACACTCACATGACTTTCTCTACTCTTGTACAAACTATTTATACAAACGCTTATTCTCCATATGCTTCATGTTAATGGAGATATCGAGATGTTAATCTTATTGCTAATTTTCTTGTAGATGCAAAGGGAATATGGTAGGTTTTAAGCGATAGTCAAATATTTTAACGCTGGTTGCTATGTGGCGCATTCCATTCTCTTTGCATGTCCAGGACATAAAAAAATGAATAACGAATTTGAGAAAAAGTATAAGTATTGGAAAATTTAAGGGAATAACAAGCAATATCTCGTAAACGGTTCACTCAACAAAAGAAATGTATATGACATAAATTGTGTATTTTAACGCGATCTACATTTTTCGTGTAGTAAAATTTTGTCTATCTCTTATGGTTTACCAGTTATGAAAAAGTCGTTCATAATGAATACTTTTGGAGACATTCCCAGAAAATTCGAGATATACATTTTATTTGTCATGACAATATCTTAAACATATGATATTTTAATCAAAATCGTTAGAGCCGTTTTTGAGAAAATTAAAATTGTCGAAAAATGTTCCATGTAAAGGGTAGTCTGGGGTGGGGGGATTTTCTTGAAAACCTTTGTGTCGCATCTCTGAAAGATACTGAACCTAAATACCAAGTTTGGTGTTTATCCGACTCTTCGTTTTTTGAGTTATGCTGTTCACAGACACAGACACACACACGGACATGTTCCCAAAAATGCTTTTTTTGGATTCAGAGTCTCAAAACATGTATTTCCGGTGAAATCTCGGTATCGAAATTTTGGGTGGAATACAATACTTCCCCTACTTACTATACGTAGTAGAGAAAGTAAAAATCACAGCTATTCACAATCTTTAAGCACTAAGATGCATCTACTAAGCGTTATTTACACTGCACAGCATGAAACTTGCATTAAAGATGCGATTGACAAACGTATGTTCAAAAAATACAACTTAATGAAGCAACTAACATTGTCTAGATCAGGCCTGGAGGGCAGTAATCTGGTGTGAAGACAGCCCATCCTCTCCTTACCTGCATTAGTTACTAGCGCGCGCGCGCACACACACACACACCTGATGAAACTGGTTTTCTGTAGCAGTAGTTGGCTGTGTGTAGTCAGATATTTGGATAAATTTTCTTTAAGTGAAACTGCATAACAGATTTTATTACCATATTAGTTTTATTATCTATTTGAAAACAAACGGAGTGTATTTAGCTTTTGCCCAACAAACAGTTTTACTAAACATCATAACTGCAATATAATTGCATATAATGAAAAAGTAACACATTGTTCCATTTCTTGGCATTCTTCCTACACATTCATATACTTTCTTCTGCTCGTTGACATTTATTTTCCACAAGTTTCCCAATGTCAGGGTCCATGTTTGAGGTACACAAATGTAGCAGACACCCAAGTTATCAGTAATGCTGATATGTTAGGCTGTTTTAATATTATTTAGTTTGGAAAAGAACTAGTCACACACATACGTTGATCTGAATGTTGCTACAAGATGGCATGCAAACTGACGAAGATTTGGAAACAAAGTTTCTGGCACTGACTTATATAACTCCAGGCCCAACATGCTAATGTTCATATAGGAGTGTTTTGTAAATGTATTAATTCTAATTTCAGGGAACCATTTGCTTCTGATGGCTGAACAGAAAAGGGGTTTTGAAAAGCTGCCATTAATAATCCCTGGACTTTAGATATGCAAATCTCATCAAATTCTTTGCAAGTACTATAATTGTCCATTAGCGCTGACAGCAGATTTTCAAAGTGACAAATCCACAGGTTGAACCTGACAACTCCAGTGTACGCTTGGCTATGAATGATTGCATATTATCTAATAGATTAACAATTCAAATTTTCCTAGTAAACTGAGGTTCACATCATTCAAATGTGAACCGATAGATCACACATCCATTCAATATTAGACATTTCTGAATTTCTAATTGTTGGATTTACATAACTTCCTCAATTTCTTTATGCAAGTCAAGTCAGGATAATCAGAACCAATATTCTAAAGAAATTATTGGAAATGCCTGTGATGAAGTCCTCGTGAATGGACCACATTAACTGTATGAACCACTGACATCACATTTTCAATACTGACAGATTGTGCACACAATACTCACGACAAATTCATTTCCCCACCCTAGCATAGAAGGCACTCCATCTGTCGCAACATATAAATTTTCCAACGGAAGCTCAAATTAATTAGGTTTACACATCCTTCAAAAAGACTCTCTGCTCCTGCCATCTTTTAAAATTGTCGCATCTAGGAAGTCCTCCAAGATATTAAACCCAGAATAAATTCTCTTAATGAAAACAGCCAGTTGTGCTGTGTCTTACCAATCTGTGGTTTCCTCCGGAGCTAATGAATAAAATTTTGAAGTTTTTAAGTCTGGATAACTGTTTCTCTAGGTTGAGCCATTTCCATTTTTTTTTTATTATATTTTACTTTACGTCGCTTTAACTCCTTGGTCATATCGCGACGATCTGTTGGTGGATATCTCTTAGAACAATATGTGGTGAACAGCCTTCTAGGTCTCATTCCTGTAACCACTGCTTCATGCTGTGCAGATGGCATTAGGGTGACGTCCAGTCTTAATGCTTACATTGTGTGTGGATAGATGGCATAGCATTCGCTATTACCACTTATTTTTCATTTTACTATTGTTTTAGACTTAAGATGAAACTTTGGGTCATGGTATTAAATATCCAATCCGGTATTTACCTTGGCGACTGAGGAAAACCACAAAAAAACCTCAGACAGATTGACCAGCCCACGGGATTTGAACCTGGGACCTCCCGAATGCGAGCCACAGACTTTACCAGCTGAGCCATCCCACTCGGTATTTCCATTATTCTCTCTGCAACTATTGCAAAAAATAAAGTAATAGCTTTGAAGGAACTTGCCAATGAAGGGTACAGTTCTCCTGCAGTTGTTAGTACACATTTCTTCACAAATTTGCCTTCTGAAAAAGGTTTCTTTCATCCTGCAATGTCATTGCAATTTTGTAGCTAGTGTGCATAGCCCCCATGATGTGTACTAAAAAAAATCTGATGTGTTCCACACACATGACTTTCTCTACTCTTGTACGAACTATTTTTACAAGCCCTTATTCTCCATATGCTTCATGTTAATCGAGATGTTAATCTTATTGCTAATTTTCTTGTAGATGCAAGAGGAATAGGGTAGGTTTTAAGCGATAGTTAAATATTTTAAGCGCTGGTTGCTATGTGGCGCATTCCATTCTCTTTGCATGTCCAGGACATAAAAAAAATGAATAATGAATTTGAGAAAAAGTATAAGTATTGGAAAATTTAGGGGAATAACAAACAATACCTCGAAAATGGTTCTCAACAAAAATGTATGACAAATTGTGTATTTTAATGCGATCTACATTT
The DNA here is from genome assembly GCA_030765065.1 of Deroplatys truncata. Taxonomy (NCBI): domain Eukaryota; kingdom Metazoa; phylum Arthropoda; class Insecta; order Mantodea; family Mantidae; genus Deroplatys; species Deroplatys truncata. Next base: position 102,154,282 of record CM060975.1, read on the forward strand.
TTTGTGTAGTAACATTTTGTCTATCTCTTATGGTTTACCACTTATGCAAAAGTCGTTCACAATGAAGAATACTTTTGGAGACATTCCCAGAAAATTTGAGATATGCATTTCATTTCTCATGAAAATATCTTAAACATATATTTTAATCAAAATCGTTAGAGCCATTTTTGAGAAAATTAAAATTTTCAAAAAATGTTCCATGTAAAGGGTAATCTGGGGTGTGGGAAATTTCCTGAAAACCTTCGTATCTCATCTCTGGAAGATACTGAACCTAAATACCAAGTTTGGTGTTTATCCGACTTTGTTTCGAGTTACGCTGTTCAGACACACACACGGACATATTTCTAAAAATGTTTTTTTTGGATTCAGGGGGTCTCAAAACATGTATTTCCAGTGAAATCTCTGTATCCAATTTCTGAGTGGAATACAATACTTCCCCCACTTACTATACGTAGTAGAGAAAGCAAAAATCTGTTGAATTTAAACTGATTACTGAAAACAAGAACGTCACTTGTGCTGTTTAAAATCAGTCTCCTTCAAATATATAAAATTTCAACCCTATGATAGAGATTCCAAATCTCTGCTCTCTCCATTTTATAACTGCAAGAAACAGAAACAATGAAAACACCTATAGCACTTTCTGTTTAACTGATCACACTGTAAAGCTATCTGTCTTGCAATTGGAAAACTAAAATTAAAAATATTAAATGTAACAGTCTGTAGTGGAGATCAGTTAAGAAATCCACAATGTACAAAATACAGGAAGAGAAAGCTGTATTCACACTTAACAGCAGGCATGGCTTGATGTGGAAGACTTCAAAGACAATAGTTTCACATTTACATCTTTAACCAGATATTTTTAAATTCGATATTAACTTTAATTCAAAGTACAATATCTAATATGCTTGATGATTACACAAAACAGGAGCTTTTGTAGAGTCTAGCTGGACACAATCAAAGAACATTTCACAATAATGGCTTACTGCAAGTTTTTTCAATGAACTGACAGAACTCTTGCAAATGTCACCTCCTTTGGGAGGAAAGGCTTCAGAAGCTTTAATAAGATAAATGTACCCAACCATGTTCTCCAAAATTGAGGAACAATTGAGGAATCTTGCACTCAAATATTGGCAAACCTATCTCAGTAATTAAATTATTTTCAAACGTTATGAACAGAAATCGCAAAAGATATAATAATGTTTCTAAATAAATATTCAACAAAACAAAAGACTAATCTTTTAAAATCTAACTGAACTTCAAGCAGAGTTCACGCTGAAAAATGAAAACTGAAGCTAATACTCAAATGAGTTTATCTTCAATACAAGGGAATACCATGAAAAAGCATCCAGGCAAAACCCTACCATGGAAAATTGAATTTGAGCACCCAAATTGGGATAACCTTGCTACATACACATTTAATTTATATTATCCACTTGCCATAACACGATTTGGGTTCAAATGTAAAGCAACTTTTGAGTGTTAACTAGATGAAACACATGGAGGAAATTCCTTAGTTTGACCTATGCAACATAAAACAATGTTACACTATTTGGTCTTATCCACGGCAGTAACATGGAACATTGGCTTTGCATTTTAAAAATAAATTATACAATGCTTTTTTATCCCTATCAGTGCCTGAAAATCTGCATGATTAAACTATTTCCTTAAACAAGATTCAAGTATTAATATATAAGATACAGAGAAAACAAAAACTGCTGTAACTTATACTGAAAAGTTGCATTGTCTTGTGGTATGACTGCCTAGCATATGCACTCTTAGGAGTTTGATGGAAAAATGGCAAAAGTTCAATATTTTTGGAGAAAATTATTTGCTTCAAGATCACCATTTGACAGATACCTATCTTCAGGGAGCAGGATGGTTTAGTGCATCAGTTGATATAAGGTAATACGCGAGTCATACAGGCTTCTAAAGAGAAGTAAAATTACAGAAAAATTACATAGTTTTCAATGTTAACTTCGTTATATCTGGTTTTACAAGCTATAAAAGAGCTGTAAAACAAAGATACTAGTACCTGCAGACTAAAGCAGAACGGTGAAAAGCCCACCAGACAACAGCTTGGGTGTATGAATCACTTGCACAATATGTGTACACAGCATGTGTTTTGCGAAGAATTCTTGAAAACACAGAGAAAAGAAGTTTTTGCAGAAACACGTTTTTTTTTTTGCATTCCTGAAGGGTGTAATACACACAAAAATTACTTATAAATTTTAACCAGACAAGGCACTTAGTCAAAAAATGACTATGCACAATAGAAATGTACAAAACTCGAAGAGGAGCTATTTTATTTTCTCTACTACATATAGTTAAGTAGAGGAAGTATTGTATTCCACTCAAAAAATTTGATGTCAAGATTTCACCAGAAATATATGTTTTGAGACCACCCTGAATCCCCTCCCCCAAAATAGCATTCTTGGAAAGTATATGTGTGTGTGAACAGCATAACTCAAAAACAAACAGTCGGATATCCAACTTGGTATCCAAGTTCAGTATCTTCCAAGGAGGCAACACTAGGATTTTCAAGAAAATCTCCCCTGCCCCCAACTACCCTTCATATGAAAACTTTTTTTCAAATATTTATTTTTTAAAAAACTGCTAACAATTTTGATTAAAATAGCACACATTAAAGACATTTACTTGAAAAATTTATATGTTGCATTTTCTAGGAATAGCTTTTGAAGTCCTCTTCATTCAGAAGGGATATTGTATAATCTTGTATAAATGGTAATGAACGATAGACGAAAATGTGCTACACAAAAATTTTAGATCTCTTTAATAATACAATTAAAAGTTTTTTTGTGGCACAAGCCATTTCAACATTCAGTTGCTCATGATTGCATGGAATTTTAAGGCAAGCATATAGCGTCCAGTTCTTAAACATTTCACTGTTGCTGTTCTTTGTATGATAATGAAATGTGTAATAAAGCTATTTCTGCAAGGTCTATTTGGATTAAAACGTAGTAGATATAAAAATAAGCTTTAGTAAGAAAAGTGTGTATACCCACTTAAAAATAAGAGGGTAGAGAAAGTCATGTGAATGTATGAGATATTTTTACTTTCTCTTCCATGTAGATACTAGGCATAGAAGGTATTACATTCTACCCAAAAATTCAATAATCGAGATTAGAACAGAAATGTGTTTTGAGCCCCCCCGAATAATAATAATAATAATAATAATAATAAAAAAAAAAAAAACATAACGAATTTTAAGAAAAAGGTCTCTGTGAGAACAGCATAACTCAAAACAAAGTCGGATAAATACCAAACTCGGCATTTAGGTTCAGTACATTCCAAACATGCGACAGATTTTCAAGAACAACCCCCTACCCCAAAATACCTTTTACACAAAACATTTTTCGAAACTTTAAGAATAGCTTATATACCCAATAATAAAGATTATGGGTAGATCATGTAAATAACATCAGATTTTTGTTCTTTAGAGTACAACCTCTTCTCTCATTCAAAACCAAAAGACTGCTAAAATACGCAGCTTATAGAAATTGTGTGGGCGGAACTGCTGACAATTGATAAATTAAGACCTTGCAAACTATCTTGATTTTCTACTAAAAAGGTCTAATATTTCCAAACAATGCCACTGCAACTACCATAAGCACAAGTAGAGGTGGGGAGGAAAAAAAAAAGTTAATGGCACTGCGAAGTGCCAGGATTATATAAGCATAGCCGGTACGCTAGAATTTTGCCCAGCTGAAATTCTTTTACATGCCAGTAAATCATTTGACACGAGGTAGAGATGGAGCATTTCCAGTTCACTCTGATTTCAATCTGTGACAATACAGATGATGTATCAGAATCATGTACTGCATTTATTGGAAATCCATTGACACTTAAATAATTCCAAGAAAACATATGCTCTGATGAAAAATATATTTAATAAAATAATAATGCAAGTTAACTTTATGAACAGCAAACTTATATTTGAATAGCTTTAGATTTAAAAATAAGCTTTTTCTGTCAAAATACAGCCAGTTAAACACAAGGTACTCAAGAACTGCATGGCTGCATTGGCTCTTATCTTTTGTTTATAATCCACTTCAACTTTTTGTAACAAGTAAAATTATTTTTGCAGCTTAAATGCTTTGCAAGACTATTTCACCCATGCTGCAAATGGGGATGACCCATCAAGTTTAAAGGAATGTTTTTGAACCAATTACAGCCATGATTTTACTCAATGTTTATCAAAATATCCATCACCACCTCCTTTGGGCTCCTTTTTCCTAACACACTGAAGAGGTAGTCGTATCATTTTGCAATGAGCTACCAATAATTAATGCTGCTACGTTTTAGCAAAAATGATATAGTAACACTTCAAATGAAGATATACTCGAGATTAACTAAGTATGCCAATTCTAGTTTAGCAATAAGGAAGAACTTCAATGTACTCCTTCAGGGGCATTCTCATTGGATAACTTCACCAATGTTTCACATTCTGCGGACTTTTGAAGCCACTGCACTAAACCTTTCTATTTCCAGAAAGGTTTGGAGCAGGTTTCTTTTCATGTTCCTTGCATCTCTCACCTCTTGAAACTCCTGGTCTTCAAATGGATTGAATTTTATATGATAGTCCTTAAAATACATTTCTTGTAGCATTATAGCTGTGTTTTGTTTTCAAGGATCAATATGAGAAAATCAAACTGAGAAGAGTACAAGAACACTCTAGAAAATTAATGACATAATTGTGATTTTACATAATGTCACAATAAACCAATGAATTGAAACAAGTTAACATTTGTCAGCCTTTTTCTGGAAAGAAAGTCACAACCTATAATGTTCATAGACGTTTTATTTGCTTCATATTTTCCCTATTAGAAGCATTCTTAAAATCCTAGATAAAAGAACGGCAAATTCCAAATGCAAGTTCCACATACCAGATGGCAGAAAATACTTATATGACCAAGTTTCACTAGTCAAACAAAACATGAGCATACAGTTCTAAATTATTTTAGAAAACAATGCAAAATATTTTATGATTTTATTGTAATTAATTCCAAATTCTTTACATAAATTCTCGAATCACGAAGCGACAAGAATTTATCAATGATTTGCAAACCACTTGCGGCATTACTTCAGATAAATACTTGTCCTAGCAACAATTTTAATACTAAATTTAGTTGAAAACCCTGTCAAAATATTGCACCAACTCCCATAAAATAGAACTGCTATAAATTACAGGTTACAAGATCTATTTTGTAAAGAAACTAAAATATTTGAGAAGCTATCCTCTCTGTAACTCTGATATTCCTCAGATGCGATTTTTATTGCTGAGAAGAAACTATCGGGCATGGAAGCAAATTAGGGAGGCTGAGGTTTTGGTTCTGTGGAACAACAAATGCCTATATCTTCATATTTCATTACATCCAGACAACTTTACAGCTTAATTGCTTGCTAAATGTCTATACCCTACACTGTTGCAACACTGGGCATTGGAAAGCGCTTTTAGCCAACCGTCACTATTGAGTTCCTTCAACACAAATGCAGACAGATGGGAAAAATAGGCAAGGTAGAATACTGAATTAGCATATTATGGCCTTAAAACAGTTACCTATAAGGTAAGCAGAAGCAGTCACGCTGACAGTCGGAATCAGTGAAACCATGAATGGTATCCTGATTTGACCCAAGATTGGTTTAAGCATCATATGCATAACTAATGTTATGGTAGTGGAAAAACAGTATTAAGTTAACATGGCCAACTTTTACGACTTATTCCACAATGCTCCTAGTACAAAAAGGTCATACAAAATTATACTTGGTATTTTAAGTTTAAATAGCTGACTAACTTGGTAACGTTGCTGCCACTCCCTGTCCTACATCACTGTATGTTGCCAACCTACATACTTAAAAGAATGCTAAAAATATGCAAGTAGGGGAGGCCGGGGCAAGATGACGAATTTCTTAGTTTAACTTTACATTATTAGGTAACACCACCTTACGAATACTACCAGCGCTCCACACTGTTAGACACTAAAAACTTGTACGCGAAGTCACTGCCGCCATTTCACTGTTTGTTAGATGACGTTTATGTATTTTGTCTCTGGTGTTGTAATTTTCAAGACCTTCGCCATAAGATCTCGTGGTCTAACAGGTAAGATATCTGGTGTTTCTTTGCTATACATTGATACCTTAGATAATATGCTTTTCACAACCGCTATTTATTTAAATTTAATTCTGGTTAATCCTACCACAAAAATTAAAGACTTCTAGCGTTCCCGATCGGGGCAAGTTGACGATTTTGTCATTTCGCCCCAAGTGCTTTTAACTGCTTTCTTTTTGTGTTTATATGCATTTTATTTCGTTTTGTGATTTTCTTGAGCTACATGATCCCCAAGCTGTTCCATAACACGACATATGGACACACACAATATTTTAATTCTCTCTTTTGGGCTATTTTAGTAATTTCTGGCGATTTTGAATTTTCAGATATGGTTAGGAATTATAAAAAAGGTCTTCTAAAGGGAGCTGGGACAGAAATGATATGGCTACTGCTTTGTTAGAGGTCAAAGAGGGAAGAATGAATTGCTTGGGTGCAGCAAAGGCCCGAACTTCCGACTCCTATGATGTCAGCCCAGACTTCGAAAGAAATAGTGCAATGTCCTGTTTGTAATGAGATCTATGTTGATCCTCCATCAGAAGACTGGATAGAATGTTGCAAATGCCACATATGGTGACACGAAAACTGCTCAAACTTTGAAGGAGGAATATTTGTTTGTGACTTTTGTTAATGAAAAACCACAAATGAGTTATATTAATTTATTACTTTTGCCGATTTTTTTTCAATGGACAAAATAATTCTGATTATATCAAAATAAAATTTTATCCAACTGGCTCAGTATAACAAAAGGCCATCCTAATAATACATGCAAAGGAAAAGAAATTACCTTAAAAAATGAATTTATTAAAATTGGTTAACTATTAACATCGCCAACTTGCCCCGGTCTCCCCTACTAGTACTGCAGAATGCGAGTTGTTGGCAGTAGGTAACCCATGCCACCAAGAGGGAGAAGGTGGGAAAAGTCATTACCGTTCAAAATGGACAACTGGGTGAGTTTACAATTGTGCAGTTTCTTTAACCAAACCGATGCAAAAACAGCCTTTTTGAAGGCTAACATTTGTATCAAAAGAGCAATAAGACCTGGTTGGACTGACAATTGTTCTTAAATTTACAATTATTTGTTTACTATTATTACTAATAAGTATTATTTGCTTTCTTTCATCTTCCACATTTTAATTGGCTGCTTAATCACGTAAAGATCTGGTTGGACTGACTATTATTAAAGTTACAATTATTTACTTTAATTATGACTTTTACTACCATATGGATTAACTGTTAGCAACACACCAGTTATTTGATAGTGGCATGTTGCCTATACATTACATTCCTTAATTCAACCCAAAATATAATTTACCCAATGCAAGACTGAGCAGCGCAATTGCAGAATAAATGAGGGCCTCTTCATATTGTGATGAAATAACCTTTGGCTAAGTTACGTACCACATAATCTCAAATAAACTATTAAAACATAACCTTGTGCAATTCCCCAATAGGTAAATACATTTCATAACAGGATTACATTTCTAATGAAATAAACTTAAGGTAATGCATGTACCATGCAAATGCAAGATAAATAATGGGTGTGTTCCACATCATACAGCCCCTTTTATCTGTGCATTTCTTATTTGCATTTTTCTATAATCCATTTCAGTTCCACTTCGTCCTTAACGCAAACACTACCTTCATACGCCACTTCCATTCCTCTATGGAACTCCAACAGACTCGCCTTTCTCCACAACACATCCCTCACATTTTTATATGTTACAAGGTTGGTATGGTTTAGCAACGTAACGTAGAACAGGGAGGCTGGCAGCAATATTACCACCAACTTTTTCACTGTATCAAATTGGTAATAGGTTCTGCGCTTGTGCCATAACGATAAATGAATGCTTCACTGAAGCTCTGGTGATTATGCATGGAAATGCATTGCAAAGGGCAGTGGTTTGGGTTGTAGCCTGCAAAGCTGCTACCATCTGGTCCTAAAAGATGATTTTTCACTGTGTAGTATGGAAAATTGGCCTAAAAAATGATCACCAAACCTTAGGAATAAAATTATACTGTATCAAGCTTAACAGATATCAAACGAAATAAGCCTGATAAGCATAATTTCATTCCTGAAGATACAGGATGCAGAAGTCTTAGCACTTAATTACTCATCCATTCCTGCAGCATATTTTATAAATTTAAGCATTTCACGTTTATATTCATATTCAGTAGCACCGTGACTTCATATGAAGTCATTGCGAAATGTGCATATGGATGGCATGGTATTGATAGTAAACCTGAGGGGGCTACACACAACCCATTGCTATTATAGGATTTTTTTCCCCCTTGGGTGGAGTTTAAATTTGAAAAACATCTCATAGCAAAAGAATAGGACAATACATGCTTAAGATACCTAGACACGTCCAAGTGCTCAAAGTGCATGTTCTACTGCAAATTTCAACCACACACAAACTGTTCTGCATCTAAATTTCCATGTTTTTATGAGCCATGTCAATGTTTTCCAGAACTATTTGGAAAAATAAGAAAATAGCCCTAGCCATTCTTGCCAGCTGAAAATAGATGATGCTAAAGTTGTCAAAGCATTTAGAATGCCTCAAAATACTCTTGATTTACTTTTAAAAATTACACAAAATACTCCGAACTTTTAAAATAATTGCATACCTGCAACATTAAGAAGATTTAGGAGTTTTTCACAGTAAAATGACATACCTTCTAATTTTAAAGCTATTAGCACCCCGTTCTCATCTCTTCAGCATTCCAGAAAACTTTGTCACATGAAAGACTGGAATATTTTCAGTGAATTCCTTTTCAAAGTATTTGAAATGGGCTTGCCAGATGAATGGTTAAAACCCATGTGTTATTTGTAAATCTGGCAGGCAGATGTACACAATGAATTCTATTAAGTTGTGCAACTTCACCCAATTATACCTAACATTTCTTATTGATGTATTCAAACATTTATGATCACCGACATCTATTCTATAGTCTTTTTTTCTTTCTTCTATACAGGAGAAATAAGTTTACTGTCAGACAAATGCATGCTCCTGGAGGAGAAACATTTCCACCCTATTTCATCAAATGAACCAAATAATCTAAGTATTATGAGAAATAAACCACACATCCACAAATAAGCATTCATTTAAAGCGACATAAATGCACACTTGTCTACAGAAACCAGTTAACATTTGTGGAGTCGCAAGCACATGATTATTACCAGCTGTAAGTCCCAAATGTTTTCTTCAGTGAAGACTACACCAAGATCAGTTTGAAATGAATGGAAGCTTTAATTAGCTCAGTTGGTGTACCCAATCATGCAATTTGTGTTCAAACTTAAAACCTTCCTAACCTACCCTATGTTTAGTCGTGAAACTGCACAACACCAGGGGATAATATATGGCACAAATGTTCGAGTTAAGGGTGCATATCAATGATTGGGTTAAATCCATTGAAAAGAAGTTGCCAATTCCGCTCTACCAAGACACGGGTGTGGAAATGATGGTTCATAAACATGTTGACGTTATCATTCCCTGGTATTCTTTCTACAATCCGTTTCCTACTTAGTGACAACAGTATTTCATCGAGATTTTCTCATGGTGGAAAGTGGAAAAACCAAATCAACGCCTTATCAAAAGTCATACTGCATGTCAGGAGATAGATATCTTAAATGTCTTGCTATTCAAAGGGTAATGAAGGGAAGGTGTTTTAAGATAGTGCTTTTAGAAAAAATTAGAGATAAGCTATTCGGCGAATTACCCGAATAAAATCGTAAGTGTCCAATTAAGTGGCCCATAAGTCCTAGCTTTTATTAAGATCCTGATAAAATGGCGGCAGCCGGCATGTTCCGCCCGGCTCTAATCTTAAAAGCAAACATAACGTCATTAAAATAATAGTTGTTAAACTAGCAATGTCCATGCAAATACTACTCATTCCTTTAATATACATAACCTCTTACCATTTCCCCTGAGCAAAATCCACTTCACTGGCAAAATTATCACCACAAACTGTCCACACACCAAAATCCAAATGGAATGGTGATTCGCTTCACTGCCGACAGTATTCTCTTCTATGAGGTGTTTTCACGAGCAGTATTAATGCGCAAGATCAGATGTAGAAATAAGCTTCCCTCCTATTGGCTCGAATTTGAACAACACTCCTAGGGGTAATTGTACTTCACCAATGACTTCTTTAGACTCAATAGGATATTAAAACCATATTTTTCTTTGCATGTAGCGAAAATTATCCTATATATGAAATTAAAATATGTATAATAACTATTTAGAGACCAAATAAGTGGAAATACAGCATTTATTCATGAATAAAGCAGTTAACATTGCAGATAAGCTAGAACTACTTCTCAACGCCCACTAAAATCACTAGTATAGAGATGCGGTTGATATTACCGCAATGTGCAATTGGATGGTTTTAAATTTCGCGAATTCAATGATTTTGCAATTTCACGTGACAACACAACGTCTTCCCAAATATTACGAGGTTGAGAATGGAACAAACATATTAGCAGCCATTCTGTTCGTATTTTATAAGAAATTGCTGAGGGATAATGTTCATCAGTGATGTTATGTATTAGTCATTTTGTATACGTCAAAAATGCGTCAACCAATCAAAAATAAGGCTTAAGGGATATTACCTAATATGGTAAGGAGGGAAGAACAACTTATTACTTTGAATGAACATGAACTACATGCACACTTTAATTGGCTCTTACTGATAACAACTTCCCATTCTTATCAATCCAAAAGCGGGTACTTTATGAGAAAATGCTGAATCTGCCTGCTGAAACTTCCATCGTGTTTCAACCAATCAAACATACTTCAATAATTGATATAATTGCTCGTTTTCTCTATAGCAAAACACCCTACAAAATAATGCAAAAAGCCTTGGATAGTGTTATCATTTAAACCCGCATTAAAATATGGAGCATCAAAACGGCATAAAAGTGTACCTGCAATTAATTTGCAAGTCCTTAATAATTTATGAATAACTGTTAAAGAAATTACCAGTATATTGTTCAACAGTAATTTTCATCATGTTACAGAGCATTAGTGGTTAACTTTCACATAGGTAGCCCTATCTGTACAAAGGACTTTATATCTGTATATTTATATTGCAAGCAAATCCTTATCAATTCGCAGCTTGCATCAGAACTGTGAACATAGAATCAACATAAGTTGGATATGCTGATGATACCACCCTCTGCTGATACTGCTGAAAAATTATAGGGCATAATCACCATAATTATGAACCTTAGTGCAAAATCCAGAATCCACCTAAATCTATAAAAAGAACTAAAGTCATTTGCTTCGGAGAAGATTCCACAATAAATGTGAATAACCAAATCCTTCATTCAGTTATATTAATTTCCTTGGTACCTTGATTACCAATGATGGCTGTGTAAAGCATGAAATAAGTAAAAGAATAGGATTAAGCAAAGAGGCTCTGACCAAATTATCAAAACTCATTACGCACTTGGGTATATCCAGGAATACTAAAATAACAATTGTTAAGACCACAGTATTCCCAGTTGTATTGTATGGTAGAGAATGAAAGTTGGACTCTTTGTAAGTAAGGTAAAAAAACAATCTGATGTGATACATTCACATAACTTTCTCTACCCCGTATCTTTATTAGTGGGTTACAAACTATTCTTACTAAAGCTTGCTTTTATAACTATTAATTTTAACCCAAATAAACCTTTGCAGAAATAGCTACATTACACATTTCGTTATAGATACAAAGAGAACAACAGTCAAATGTTAAAATTGGATGCTACAAACTGGCCTTAAAATTCCATACTGTTCCCATGCAATCACGAGAAACAACTGAATGTTGACAGGATTTTAAGAGAACGGCCAAGTAATGAACAACTTGAGCCATTAATAACAGAGATCTCAGAAATAGTTTATGCCTCATAAACACTTATTTGAATTGTGTGTTTTAAAGAGATCAACATTTTTTGTTAGTGCATTTTTGTCTATTGCTTAACATTTACCAGTTACACAAGATTATACAAAATTTCTTCCAAATGAAGAGGACTTTGCAGACATTCCCAGAAAATTCAAATTTAAATTTTGTCATGTAAATATCCTTAATATATGGTATTTTAATAAAAATCATTAGAGCCATTTTTTACAAAATCAAAAATTTTGAAAAATGTTTCATGTAAAGGGTAGTTGGGTTGTGGGGATTTTCTTGAACATCTTCGTCACATCCTTGGAATTTAAATACAAATTTTGATAGTTATCCAACTTTTTATTTTTGAGTTATGCTGTTCACAGACACACAGATGAGGTTTTTCTAAAATGCACTTTTTGGATCCAGGAGATCTCAAAACATGCATTTTCGGTGAAATATCAGCATCAAATTTTTGGGGCGGAATGCAATACTTTCCCTACCTACTATGTATGTGGTAGAGCAGAGGTGGCGAAAACGTGACTCGCGAGTTATTTTGACTCGCAGGCGCACGTTCCTTCTCTGCAACCGTCCGTTTGATTTTCACATGCTGCTGAGTGACGCCGTGCGTGTTGCATATTTGGTGACTCGCGGAAGGAAGTCGTTTTCGCCACCCTTGTGGTAGAGAAAGTAAAAAGACTAGACTCTTTTGAATTGTGAACATGGAGGAAAATTATGCAAGTGAAAAGAAAAAAGAATAAATGCATACATTTTGAAACCAGTAAATCTGGTCAGTTCCTTGGCAGCAATTGTTATAAGAAATAAATTTACATATTTCAGTCATCTGATTAGAAAATACGTGCCCTTGGAGAAGGATCTGATGATAGGCATTACAGAAAGTAGCAAGAAACAAGGCAGATGCAAACTGAGATGGGCATATGGATTCAAAAACACTCTTCAAATGAAATAGCACTGATCATTAGGCTTGCAGAATCTATATATGAATTGAGAGATGCTGTGAAACAGGCCATGCGGAACATATCAAGGAAAAATATCAGGCTGGCAACCTAAATTGCTGTGCATATCCCAATGGACCTGCAGAGGTTGTTCACAATCTAAGGACTTAATACTCCTACTGCTTACATTATACATACAAGATTGTATGTTCAGTTCATTATACAGATTAATTTTAAGTTGTTGATTAATGCAGCTTAAATTTAGTATAGTGTACAAATCAAGTGTTTCTCTGCTGGGTATCACTTAAGTTATGCTAAGTCTTTAGGCAACCTCTACAAATTTTATAGTGAATTAAATAAACATAGATGTGTTATCAATATATCACCTTGTAGATGGGTAACTTTCCACATAATATAATTTTATTTTCTTATAAATATTCTCTTCCATTTTCCTATTGTGTTAAACTGATAAACTTTACATTTTTAATTACTTAATGATCTGCTCTTCTTGTGTAGATTTTTAAGTCTGGAAAAACACAGCCATCAAAAGATCTCACATATTGGAGACGCTGGAAAGACATAAAATATATTATAAAAACAGTGGATATATCATGTGCATTCTCCCAACTCACATGTTCCGATTTTCTGCTATTGCACAAATTATGTGGTTCTTTGTGAAGATGGGGCCCGTCTCACATTTGTGACAAATGGGGGAACTGCCACCATGACTGGTTGGGGGAATTTATGTGGGCGGCCTTATGTGAAAGATGGCAAAATACTGATAACAAAATATGTACATCTTTTTATGGCTAATAAATAAAAATTAGGCTGTCCTGAAGAAGAAAAAGAAAATACCTATGTAGGTATTTCTTTCCTGTAGAGACGAAGTGCATGCTTGAAAGTATATTGTTTCTCACTGGCAAAACTCCTGGTTTTATAGAGTGACCTGGTCCTTGATGTCAAGCCAATGATGCAGGGAGCATAATGTCTTGGCATATGTCCTTTGGGTACATATGGTGGGTAAAGAAATATAGTGTCATAGGCATGGTGTTTCACTTTGTAAACAGAGTGTGTATGCATTACAAGGTAAATCAATCTTATAAAAACAGTCACTCTGATCTGCCCCTTAATCATGATCATACCATAAAACTCAAAGTGTTATATATTTTAAGTCTTTTACCACACTTATTACCGATTTTGTAGAGACATTTAAGACAATAATATAGGGAATTGTACAGCAATTAAAGGGACAAGTTTACTCTTGTGCCATAAGGTTCTACCTATCCCAAATAGGTATTCAACCCAGAAAAAATTTAACTTTTCTTTTAGCCACTGGTCAATTCAGGTCATTGCCCTACTTAATCTCCAAGATGGTGATACTTTTAAAAGTGGTGACACCATAATATACAAACTAGGGGGTTTCGGAATGAGCTCAGGAAATATAAAGTGGGAGAGCAATGCAAGTGGGGGGAAGATTTCTGCACAGACATAATTGCTCCAGTTGCGCAACCAAGCAGCTTCTTATATTGCATATATTATCTACTATTTTTATAGCACTGGAGGCATTGAATCAAATTAATTAAACAGGTGCACTTGTATGTTCCTTAGTTTATTATAATATGGATATTAAAAAATACTTTACTGCAACTATACTACCTGCCGATTGGAAAATATGAGTACAAATTGTCCAAATACATCATACAAAACCTATTTCACAAGAGCCTTAAACACTATCACTGCATTAAAATTTGGCAGCAGCTGTAATTTCTACATTTTTATAATGATAGGCAAACCTCCCTCAACATGACTATGTTGACCAGAGGATCTTTTCAATTATTGAGCTTCCTTCACCCAATATTTTCTTATGTGTCTGTATCATCTGACGATATCCCCTCACTATAGATCAGTTGTGAAACACCACCACAGCTATTACCAGAGCTGGCAATCTTAGAGATTTTGAATCTGTATGTGCAGCAGTTTGCCTAAAAATTTGGAGGCTCACCACATTAACAAACCTTAAATTTGTAGTGATTTTAACCGTATATGAAAAGTTTCATAAATTTTACTCATAAATCATATATAGAATTTTGACTCTGAACAAGATGTAAGTTGTCTAGTCATTACAAATGGACAAAGTGAAGCTAACACACTCTTCACAGGATGTCTATTGACTTGAAAGTTTAAAATTCCAATACAAGTTTTGACAAATTTCCAATAATTCCAAAAATGCATCATCATAATGAAGTAATAATGCAGCAGTATTCAAATACGTGTTGTAGCTTAGCTTAACATGTTTACTGGTTTTGTTTCCACAAATATAATATGAAACTGTATTTATTACTTGCTGCCATACCAATGTTGCATGGGTGGTCTTTAAAATCTCAAATGATTTAATTAAATTTACCCTCTGTACTTTTTGTGAAATTAATGAACAATGATAAAGATTTTATACTGAATTCTTCCCTTTGCCCATTAGAATTATAATTTCATAAAATTTCCATCCCGTTCATAATAATAGACCAAATTTACGAACATTAATATGGGAATGACATCAGAAGGTTTTGTATTTCTAATCTTAGCCTCCCCTGCAGCAATCTTCAAAATTCTGGAAATGTTGATAGCCTGTAAATAAAAAAAAATAAGGGTGAAAGATTATCCATATGTTTGAGTAATTTATACATGAGATAAAAAATTATGAAAAAAGTATCATGCAAAACAATAATATTAAACAATACTTATTTGATTAACAAGATTTTCCAGGAACCAATCACCTGAAAATTCAATCTGAAATAAATCAATATTATATGGATATCTCATCCAATCTTTCCAGAATGTAATCCTTAATTCTAGTATAATTTCAGTATATCAGTATGTAAAAGAAATTCAAGCATATTTCCTGTATATCTAGTATAAGTAGAAACCCTGCTTCAGTACTGAATGAACCTAAAGGGCTCCTGCCTGAGCCACTGATTAAGTAGAAGAAAAGGCTTGTAGAATTTGAGATTTATGCAATCTCTAATTAATTGGTCATAAATGTGTTGGGAGTGCAAGAAGAGCCTAATGAAATACATAATTGGCCTAAGACTATACATACCACACATATATCTTGTCATAATTATGTTATTCTCCTCTACCTTCATGCCATTTAACAAACTGAGAGACTTTGTGACAAACATGGGAAAGAGGGGGACTGACTCATGTCATGAGTCATCAGGGGGCCCAAAACTAATATGGACTGCCCTGCACTTTCCCAGACTTCTCCCACAAAATCCCATCATGCATCTGTTCAAACTAAAAAAAGCTTTCAGAAGATTTTACAGTAATATATAGTGGTCCATCAAAATATAGAAAGATGGCCCTGTATACTGGTTGGTAGAACCCTGGCTGCTGTGTGAAGGATTGCAGGTTTGGTTCCTAGGCTCAAGAAATTTTTCTTTAAATAAGGGGTTCTCAGCATGCACAAAGTGTTGTGTGTGAATGTGTATTAACAGTTATTTAATAACCAATCAGGTCATTAAAAGCATTTCAGGATTGCCTCTAGGCATAACCGTAGACATAAGTGCCAAGTCATATAATATACATACAGGACGAGCCAAAAAACTATCATATAGTGACATGCCCGTACCCAGAAAAAAATTTCGGGGAGGGTTTCCCAGAAGTAGATCTAAACTTAACAGTACTCCCACACAGTTACCATGTACCTATTCCGTAGTATATACACGTTGAATGGATACGAAAATTGCTTGGAGACACTATATAGACAAGAAAAACTCACCAGAATGAGGATATTCCACCTTACAGCACAAAACATGGAGACTGCTTCGAAAACCAGAATGTATGGTCATCTTGCCTATGTAAGGAGACAATATTAAGTTTCCCTTTTTCTTGTAAATGTGCTACTAGCAATAGACCTACTGTTATCTAACGACATTTTCCCATATTGGTTTGCTATGAATTTAAATAAATAAAACCGTCAGAAGTTTCGGGGGGGGGAGGTTTGAACCCTACAACCCCCCCCTCTAAATACGGCCCTGTATAGTGATGGATATTTCCTAAAGGGATGCCAAAAATGTATGGATGATGGTGACCAGTTTCAGCATCTCCTTTCATAAAGCTGGTAAGCAGTTTTAAAAATGTTGTATGGTTTCATCTGAACCTTTCTATGATAGTGGCAAAGGGCGAGCGCTGAGGACGTGGACAGGAAAAACACTGCGCAGGCGGTTCATAGTTTTTTGGCTCACCTGTATATGACAATCTACAATCAGTACAACAGTATGGCACCAGTAAAAGTTCTGCAAGTTAACAAGTTTATACTAAATATATATAGGAAAAGCCTTCTTCATGTGTCAAATACAGAATGGATGTGTGTCGCATGTTCGACAGTTCTGGTTAACTATAGACTCCTTAGAATTGTTGGTAGGTAATATGTCAACTTTAAAGGAGGATAACTTTTCTTTAATGTCCTTTACTGCTTTGCTCTGGTTACAAATTTATAACATTAAACAATAGTGATAATCATAAAGTCCAGAAGTTTGGTCAAAAATATTGTCTACACATTAGTGGTGTGGATTATGTGAAAGTCTACCTATTATAAACATGAAGGGAAAAGAATTAAGCTGAACATAAAGCAGGGCTGGC
Organism: Deroplatys truncata; assembly: GCA_030765065.1. Lineage (NCBI taxonomy): Eukaryota > Metazoa > Arthropoda > Insecta > Mantodea > Mantidae > Deroplatys > Deroplatys truncata. The sequence goes on from CM060975.1 coordinate 102,171,874, forward strand.
TCAAGAAGGGGTCGAGTCGTGCCGCTGCCCAAGGTGGCAAAATCTTAAAACACATATGTGAAAATGCCAGAATTACAAATCATACTTAAAATTGAGGCAGTATTTTTAACACTTAAATGATTTCAGTGTAATTATATAATATATAAATTCAATAACAGCCCGCCTTAAAGCAATATGTGTGTGCAACAATATATAAAAAGTGTATATTACAGTCATTGTATATGTTTATATTATTGTATACATGTGTAATAATGTTATATGAATGTATTACGTAATTTAATAATGTAGGAGCTGTGGGAATAATAGGTTAAAAGTTGTTAACAATGAGATAACGTTGAGGCAATAAAGAATTTGAAAGTTTAATAATGCTACTTGTGATTCTTGCAAGCAATAATGTAATTTTTGTGACAGTTTATAAAATAGCCAATAAACAACCAGAAAAAGCATTAGTTAAATGAAGGTATTCTATTGGACTAGGATTAGCCAATCAGAAACTAAAATGGACCAAAATTTACAAATTCAGAAGTCAGTTGCTTGTAGACAGCGTTTCTAACCGGACGCGAGATGCATCCTCGAGAAATTTAATACAATTTTGTATGAGACAAAAATAGTTTATGTGTTAAAAAGTGCAAGTATTTAATAAAAAAACAAATCTCACAGCTCACTCTCTCTATATCAGTGAAGTGTTATTTAAATCGTGTCAAGCATTAATAAAAGGAGTGATGTAAAATTATAATCTGTGTAAGCCTACATTCTTCAGTCACACCACTCCCTGCTAAGACATTCATGTCTCTAAAAATAAATACTGATGCAGCCGAGGCAAACATAAATATATAATATTTAAAGAAAGTCAAAATTACAAAGTTAATATTTTTTTAAACATTTGGGGCGAAGGCTACCAGAAACGTTTTACCATACGTGTGGTTGCAACTATTTCAAGTTTGGCTCCCCAACAGTAGAAATACAATATAACAACTCCTCCTAAAAATAATACCTTCTTCAAATTGGCGCCCAACATGGGGCTCGAACAGACAAGAATTGGCAAGAATAACTGAAAAGAAGAGATCACCGAACATCATAGAACTACCAGAATCGATGAAACTAGTACAGAGAATTTCAGAAAACTCCAGAGAACTTCAGAATCAACATCATCTAAGGACAGCAACAATTCTTTCAGGAGTAGGGGGCACGCAGTCAACAATAATCTACGAGGGAACACCAGAATAAAAATGTTTACTAACAGCCAGAACAAAAGGTCAGAAAATTTTAATACTTTATATGTATATATTGTTATTAAGATAATTTCATGCTGTTAAGAAGTGGTAAATTAAAATTGAGCAATTCAAAACCAAATATAACAAAAGAAATATACAAAATAAAATGGAAACAGAAAACAATGAAAATATGCAAGTAGGAAAGGATAGATCAGCCATTACAGATTACAATGTAAATTTAGAATCAGAGCTAAATGAAACAAATAGGTTAGATGTAGAAGAACAGTTATCTGTAAATTCACAGTTAGGCATAGAAAGAGATACTATCCCTCAGACATCTAGCCAACAAGAGCATGAGAACTTATCACAACAATATTTTATGTGCCTTCTTAAAGCAATAAATGAAACTAGTGCAGAGCTAAGAAAAGAATTAAGTAATAAGATAATTGAAACTAATACAGAGATGAGAAAAGACTTTAATAAGCTAAATGAAACTAGTACAGAGTTAAGTAATAAGTTAACTGAAACAAATACAGAGCTATCTAGTATAAAAAAATATCTGGCTAAGCAAATAGAAAATTGTATAAAGAAACGAAAGCTGAAAGCAAGAGGTTAGAAATCAAAATAGAACAATCTTCTAAAACACTTCAAAAAGATATAGATTTAAAAGTAAATAAAGGTTGCAATCAGCTAGAACAGAAATTGTCAAGTCATATTGATAAAAATATAGCTGAAATGGAGTTGAAACTTGCTAATACTAAACAGGGTATTTGTAGTAAATTAGATAAACAGGATAAAGAATTAAAAACAATGGTAGAAAATACAAATGCAGATCTAGTACAAGTACAAATAGATTTAACAGGGGAAATAAATAAAATGCATGAAATGACAAAAACAAATGCAGATGCAATTAAAGAAGCACACAAGTCAATGATAGACAAAATAAATCATAAAGTACAGGAAAGTAGTAAAGAAATAGATAAACTCGGAAATAGTTTTGAAAATTTAAGTACAAGTGTACCAAAGGTAAATACAAATGTAACTAATTCTGTAAATGCTAATCAAATGCATGACAATAATACAAGTGCAGATGGAAGTGTATCACCTTTGTTAACTAATAACACAAGAGATGCTACTTTTTCCATAGCATCAGCCTCTCAAACACAAAACAATAATGATGACACACATGTGCATGTACCAAATCAAATGTCAAACTATTATTCTGTGCTTAATGAATTACCATTACCTTATTTTAATGCTTCCTAAGTCCAGTACAATTTATTAATGATCTAGCAGAATATCTTAAATTGAAAAATACGCCTGAAGCATTAAAAATGATCCTTGTTAGAAAATGCTTGGATAACAAAACCTTAGAATGGTTACATAAGGTAGCAGACAGTGAAATGAATTTTGAAACATTTAGAGTTTTATTCATGAATAAGTTTTGGAACACAACTGTGCAACATAAGATTAGGGCAAATCTAAAACGTCTATGGCATAAGAAGAAAAAGAAAATATAGTATGCAGGTTATGTGTGGCACAAGAAGAAAAAGAAAATAAATTAACTGGAACATAAAAGGGAAAAGCAATGTAATTTAAAAATGTATAATAATATCTTTACTAAATGTAAAAAATTGTCAAAATAACAAAAGAGAGTTTAGATAAAAATATGTATTAGAAGAAAATCCATTGTTAGTATGAAAAACATAAGAAATTTGAATAGCAACTGCATTTATATTGTATAAAATAGAAATTGTAAGAAATATAAAAATGTTTAAGAAATAAGTTGTAAAGAAAGGGTAAAAAGTGTTAATATGCCTAATTAAGTATTAAATGTCTAGCAAATAAAATGCTTAATAGTGGCTGTGTTAGTGAATAAACAAACTTCACTCAGGACATTGAACACCAGATCATTGACCTTACACCAGGTCATTGACCTTAAAGTGTTGAACAAGTGAAAGATCAAAATAAATTATTCTACTATACACGAGTGTAGTGAAAAACCAGTGAATTTTAAATAAAAGTGACAGTGAAAAATAAGTGTTATAATAAAATGGTTATGTTTCTTTCTTTCAGGAGACTTTCAGAAAATATTTAAAAATTAAAAAAAAAAAGAACAAAACAAAAAGAACAATTTTTAAATATTTTCAAAAGGGTCAATTTGAGGCAGTATTTTTAACACTTAAATGATTTCAGTCTAACTATATAATATATAAATTCAATAACAGCCTGCCTTAAAACAATATGTGTGTGTAACAATATATAAAAAGTGTATATTAATAATGCTACTTGTGATTCTTGGAAGCAATAATGTAATTTTTGTGACAGTTTATAAAATAGCCAATAAACAACCAGAAAAAGCTTTAATTAAATGAAGGTATTCTATTGGACTAGGATTAGCCAATCAGAAACTAAAATGGAGCAAAATTTACAAATTCAGAAGTAAGTTGCTTGTAGACAGCGTTTCTAACCGAACGCGAGATGCATCCTCGAGAAATTTAATACATATTTTGTATGAGAAAAAAATAGTTTATGTGTTAAAATGTGCAAGTATTTAATAAAAAAACAAATCTCACAGCTCACTCTCTCTATATCAGTGAAGTGTTATTTAAATAGTGTCAAGCATTAATAAAAGGACTGATGTAAAATTATAATCTGTATAAGCCTGCATTCTTCACTATTAAATGAATTACAACTATCCGGGCTTGTAGGCCGTGGTCTAGAAGGCATCGTGGATATCGACGTTTCGCCAAGTACAGTGCTTGGCATCTTCAGGGTGAAGTGATTCAGTGTCTGCGCTGGTCGGAGCCTGAATGCGGAGACTTCTTTTTTGGGGGGGGGGAAACAGGAATAAAGGTATAAGGGAAAAACAAGATATAAAGGGTATTTGGAAGGAAAAAAGGAAGAGGAATAGAAAGGATCTTATGCTGTGGTGTCACTATTTATTGGGGCATAATTGGTGTCCGGTTCCGCCGAAGCGCTCCGGAGGCTCGTGGGTGATGATAAATGTTGTGGTAGCCCGCCATGGTGATTAGGTAACTGCCATGGCCGAAGCCCTGACAGGGATCTATTGACAGTGGTGATGTAACAGTGTCTTGAGGCTCCGAACCCGGGCCTGTTACCTCCGGGCATTCGGTGTATGAGTGTGGTAGTGCAGTGGATGTCGTGTAGGCGTCGTGTTGTTGGTCCCGAGGATCTCAATCACTGCGTCGGTGTGTTCTTCAATCTTTTCGTGTATCCACTGGTTTCCCAGTTAAACAGTGCGCTTGATGGTTGTGTCCAATTCATTGGTGTCCTTCTCGTGCTTTGCGATGACTTTGCCAGTGATGGAGGTGTTTCTTGGTGAACTGCTCTTCTAGTACAGTGAGGCGTGTGGAGATGTTCAGCAACTCGGCGTGAAGGTCTTGAATTGCTTCAAGAATGCTGTTGTTGGTGGTCGTGCTCTGCTCAACTAGCGCGTTGGTGTTCGCCAACTGGTGCTCTAGTTGAGAGGTGTCGATCTGCGTTGGTGAATTGTTGGTCTGCGGTGTCCTGAAGTTGGTGGTGGTCAGCGTTACTCTACGTGGGCAGACGGCCTGGCCGGTGAAGTGCCCCTTGCTCCAACAGGAGGCGCAGAAGCGTCGGCGGTGTGACAGGTCGTGTGCCCTGCAGTCTGTGGTTAATGTCCCATTACCACAGTAGTGGCAGCGGGAAGTGGCGTCACATGACGCGTCGGTATGCCCGTAAAGGCATCAGCGGCGGCATGGAATTGGCCGCACAATGCGGCTGGCCTCGAGCGACAGGATTTGCCTTAACAAAGGCAATCCCGCGCCCAGGGCCGCCGAGTATTCATCCTCGTCCATAAAGGTGAGTCGGACCAGCGGTGTCGGACCTCTGTCGTTGCGAGTTCGAGTCGCCTTGGCCGCAGACGGCCAAAAGCGCTGAGCGGCGGTGAACAAGAGCGTGTCAGGGAGCTGACGGTGACTCCCCAGACAACAACGGAGTAGCGTGCAGGCACGCTGTTCAGCGGTGTGTGACTGGCTGCGCTGGCTGGAGAGATGGTGCTGGGCGCTTCGGCTGGCGGCGGTGAAGAGGCTGGAAGCTGGTCTTCGTCGGCGGCGGTGCTGGTAGTGGCTTCCTCACGAGGAGGAAGCTTGGGGGCTGCGGCTGTCTTCTTCCGACCCATCTTGACTCGATGAGAGCTCCGCGGAGACTTTTTTTTCTAGTGGAGGAGAAAATGATTTAATCACTAGCCTCAGCCCCGATGGGAGTCGGGACTGAGAGTGTGGGACTCACCAATAGTCGGCATACCCACTAAAAACTCCTCTACCGGAATGGAAAATATGGAAGAAGGAAAAAGAGGAATTCGTGTGTGATAGTGAGGCTGTACCGCTGTTGCACTAGCGTATTGAGAGGTAAGGATATATAGGCCGGCCACTAGGGCCTAAGCCAGGTGAAGATAAGGCGCCAGGACGCAAGCATGACCGAGGCCCTACTTGCGCCCTTGGGAATTCAGGAGTGAAGTGTGAAGGAAAGTTATGAAAGCGATTGTGTGGCAGCAGTTCCCAGCTGCACCCTTGGGAATTCAGGTGTATGGGATGCATAGGAAGTGTAGTGTGTGGATGTAGAGGAAGTAGTTGAGTGCGTGTGCGCTAGTGGCCAAGCCGACCACCGCGAGATTTTGAAGCCGGAAGCTCGCTGAGCGTCGGAAGTCTTTCGTCCACCATCGTCTGAAGAGCTGCCACCTCCTCCTTGACGTACCTTCTGATGGTTGTGATTATGTGGGTTACTTTGTCCGTCAACATCATTGTGTTGATGAGCGGGAACCTGATTGCTTCGGGGTCTGGTCTAGGGTTGATATACAAACGGAGTTCGGTGACATCCTCCTCCAGGGTTGCAATCTTCTCCGATAGGTGCAGCAGTTCCGCCTGAATGTCCTCCAGCTTCTGGAGTATTTCAGGGGCCGCGTCGGTTGTGATGTGCGGAGCCTGAGCCTGGGGAGGCGGTGCGAAGTTGTGCGTTGGTAAAGCTGTGTGGATGAAGTGGGCACGCGGCCTGGCCGGTGTAGTGCCCCTGGCCTCCACAAGAGGCGCAGAAGCGGCGGCGACGTGTGAGGTCGTGTGCCCTGCAATCGGCGTTGAGTGATGTATTCCCGCAGTAATGGCAGCGGGGAGCGGCGTCACAGGCGGTGGCGAGATGCCCACACTGGCAGCAGCGGCGGCATGGCTTATGACGAACACTACGGCTAGCCTCAAGCGGCAGGTTTTGCCCTAACAAGGGCAGCCCTTCGCCCAAAGCAGTCGAGTAGTCGCCCTCCTCCATAAACTCCAATCTGACCAGCGGTGTAGGCCCTCGTTCATTCCTGATCCTAGTAGCCCTGACCGCAGACGGCCAGAGGCGTTGTGCGGCGTTGAGGAGCAGGGTTGCCGGGAGTTGGCGATGCACACCCCGGACAACGGCGGAGAAGCGCAGCGGCGATGTGCGGTTGACTGAGCTGGTCGGCGAGTTAGCGCTGGTTGCTTCGGCTGGCGGCGGCGCAATGGCGGGAAGATCTTGGTCGGCTGCGTTGATCTCTTCCTTTTCCTTACAGGAGGGAGGCTAGGTGGCTGCGGAGCTGGTGATCTTCTTCCCCATGTTCACTCGAAGAGAGCTCGAAGCGGAGACTCCGACTGGCTGCTGGCAGGCGAAGTTTTAGCCCGAGTGAATTTTTGCTGCGTTCCCACCCTCATCAGGATTTAACCGCAGGATGACTATTTTCAGAGGAAATGATGGTTAAGGATGACGGTTTGTGTTTAGGTAGTAATGATAGAAAGGAGGAAGTATATAGCTCCTCGAGCTGCCTGTTAGCATGCAGCGACCCTTCTGCACCCTGGTGTGTGTGTTTATCAATTTCTTTGGTTGGGATTGAATCATCTCTTGGGTAGGATTACTATGGAGTTCAGGTTTAGCTGCTGTTGGTGTAACTCCTTGGTTATCTGGTGTGCTCGCATGCAATGCGGGGAACCCGAATGACACCGAATACGGCGATTTCTAGGGTTGTAATCCCCAAGTGATCTGACCAGGATACTCTGATTGTTTGGTAAACCGGCGTAAAATTTTGTAGCCCGGCGCCTAATTTCATCTTCCACATATAGAAGAGATGAGGCTTCGTGTAGTAGTCTCACAGGGAAGGAGCGGCCGACAGAACAGATGGACCGAAGTCCCCTATTCTGCACCCGTTGTAGCCGTAGCAGCCAGCTGTCTGCGGCCATGCCCCAGACCTCGCAGGCGTAAAGCATGAGAGGGACTATCAGGGCTCGGAAAAGGGGTATCTTCAGGCGAACAGGCATCCCGGATCTCAGCATCGGGTACAAGTAGGCAATCGACCCCTGCGCCCGTGCTGAGACGTCTCGGATGTGCTCGCCAAAAGTTAGACTCTTATCCAGCTTCACTTCCAGGTAGGTTACAGAATTCCTCCATTCAGTCCTTCGGCCTCGAAATTGAAATGTGGGGCAGTCTGCGGCGCTTCGTTAGAAACATGGCGTGGCTCTTGTCCGCGTTAACGGACATGCGCCAACGCCGACACCACTGCTGGATGAGACGGAGGTGTCTCTGTATTGGGTTGAAGGCTCTGATTAGGTTTTTGTTTGAGCAGTACAGCAGCACGTCAAAAGCATACTGAGCCATTTCGACTTGCTGCTGCGTTGGAAGGTCTGCCATGAAGACGCTGAAGAGCGTGGGGGATAGAACAGAGCCTTCAGGTACTCCGCCTCTAACTGGCCTAAGTGTAGATGTTTTCTCCGCAACTGAAACTTTAAATGTTCGGTGTCGTAGAAAGCTGTGTAGGATGTTGTTAACCTGTGTTGGTAATCTCAGGTGGATGAGTTTATACAGGAGACCCGCATGCCACGTCGTTGAGAAGGCCTTTTCGACATCCAGCGATACCGCGGCGGTAAGGCAACCCTCCTGGAAACCCAGGACGAAATCAAAACTGGTGGTCCGGGATGGCTTAAATTTCTCCCAAAAGTGGGGACAAGCGGTTGAGATCCATCAGTTCTCGAGAACTTTCGAGAACTGATGGATCGGTAGTTTGAAGGATGTACCGAGTTCGAAGCGGAAAGTGAGCGAGTGCATCTGGTAGGTTCGTGGTGAACCTAAGTGAGTTTTCTATGTACCTGCCCTTGGAAGGGCTTTGCCATAGGTTGGAAGGATTGTTTTAGGGTGTCGGTTTGGTTTTGAAGTTGATGGTATGATGGGAGGTAGCTCTATGTTTGTATAGGCTCCTCATTGGCTGCCTTTTCAGGAGCAGAGCCAATACCCTGCTCCGCTGCTGTTTATTACCGGAGGATGGCGCTCTTATATAGTGGGGGTGGGCGGGGCTTACTGTGAGGTCCTGTGCAGTGATTGGCTCGCGTCTCTGGAAGTGGGTGGGTTTGGCGAGGTATTATTATGTCTGCTATTTTTACGCGGCTAGGTACTGTGGCGATTATATTCCGCCCAGGTAAACCTGGGCGACCTGTTCTAGATTGCTGTACGTGTTTCTCCAACATAGGAGAGCTCCTTCTTTTCGGTTTTTAACCCAAAAGAAGAAGCTCTCTGTGTGTATAAAGACAATTTTAACCGGAAAGAAGCAGCATAAAGTCTGGACACCTATCTTGAAGAAACACGTACATAAAAATAGCAGACATAATACTACCCACCCACTCCCAGAGACGCGAGCCAACCACTGCACAGGAGACACTGAATCACTTCACCCTGAAGATGCCAAGCCTGTATTTGGCGAAACGTCGGTAACGACGACGCCTTCTAGACCAGGGCCTACAAGCCCGGATAGTTGTAATTCATTTATTAGTTATGACGCCGGCCATAAAAGGCTCAGTATGTACACTACATTCTTCAGTCACACCACTCCCTGCTAAGACATTCATGTCTCTAAAAATAAATACTGACGCAGCCGAGGCACACATAAATATATAATATTTAAAGAAACAGTCAAAATTACAAAGTTAATATATTTTTAAACATTTGGGGCGAAGGCTACCGGAAACGTTTTACCATACGTGCGGTTGCAACTACTTCAAGTTCAGCTCCCCGACAGAAATACAACTCCTCCTAAAAATAATACCTTCTTAAAAATTAATGACTTTCTGGACAACTTCTGTTATGAAACTGGTGACAAGTGAAGCTTCAGTGATTTGGATACTACCCTCATTGATGATCATTGCCAAAACATCTCATGCATGTCATGTGCTCAACAATAAATATTACTTTATAAACAGGAGTGTTTCAAGCCACTAGCTTTGGATTATTTGCTTACATTGGTGACTCGTGAACCTCTCGGCTCAATTATTGCCCTGCTGGTGTCCTGAAAGTTGCTGTTTATGCCTTCAGTTACTTCTTGCATCGTTAGCCTAGTTTATTAGCAACTACTGCTTTTAACTACAGAGAAACTCAATTGGACAACTTTGAATTAAATGCAATAAAAGGCATATCTATGGTTACTTACCTGAAATGAGCATCCTATCACATGCAAACTTATTTCTTCACTTAAACAAGCCAGGCTATTTCAGCGAAGCCTTCTTTGAACAAGGTCCTACTCCATGGTCTCAGTTTTGAGTACAAGACCATAAATAAGAGAAAAATAATACTTGAAAATCCGATAATATAGCCCTAAGAGCTAAATTATAAATACAAAATAAGAATATGAGGGAAATGGTATGATGGACTAAAACATGTTTAAATGCCGACTATACCACAATAAAGGATGGACTGATGACAGAATTAAAGCTCCGTGAAATCACCGCAAGACTTTATTATTACCCATGCTGGAACATGTACTGTTCTTCGAGATCTGGGGATTGCCATAAAAACATTAACCATGACCATTTCTATAGAAGGTTTAAGGATCAGTTACTCTTTAACATCCCATGTTATTGTTGGACAATGCCCCATAACACACTGTCCAACTACATAAGCACACACTAATAGTAACACTCAAGTACAAATGGTGGAGTGGCTCACTCGTATAATGTAACATTACAATAAAATAAGGGGAACTTCTTAACTTACTTTACTTTGTAGTAGAGAATTAGTAGTCATGGAGGACTAACATTGTGGATAAAATTTAATTAATGTTTGAAAGCTTCAGGAGGATGGCAAAACTCCTGGAGCTGGCTCTGACATAAATACTTATAAACACCCAAAAGTCAAGTGGCCTTATGTTCCTCTACATTTTAGGTGGATAAAATCTCAAACACATTTTCTCATATGTAACAATACATGTAATGCCTTGTTATATTCTCTTTGTAAAATGTGGGACGAGTATATTTCTTCAGAGAGAAATTTATTTGTATAAATATTTTAAGCTGAATTACAACTAAAATACATGGGTATAATAAGATTTTGTACATTCATATTCAGAATTGTATGCGCTTTACCACAGTACGCTATTTTCTTAAACATTTTTATGTTCTCTATTACCTTAATTAAAAAGGTATAAGTTTTGTATTTTGCACAAAATTCTGGGGTTGAGATTACACTGGAAATGCATGTTTTGATTTATCTTGAACCCAAAAAAAAACAACACATTTTTAGAAAAAGCCTCTGTGTGTGTGTGTGTGTGAACAGTGTAGCTAAAAATGAAAAGTAGGATAAACACCAAACTTGCAATTTAAATTTAACAACTTTTATGTGACACAATTTCCATCCCACATCCCAAACTAACCTTTACCTGGAAAATTTTTGATTTATAAGTTTTTTTAATACTCCGCTCTTACCACATATGGCACCACTGGTGATAACTGGAAAAGGAAATTCGGGAAAGAAACATTCCAGGCATAAGCTGTATGACCTCTGAAGTTCTCTTCATTCTGAAGACTTTTCTATAATTTTGTATTACTGGTAAACCATAAGATTCTCGAAAATACAAAATGTAGATCTCCTTAAAGTATAACTCATGTCAAATTTAATCTGGCACTAACCATTTCCGAGATATTCATTGCTATTGGTTTGAATTTTCCAAAACTTGAATCATACATTTTTTTAAAGTGCTTATGTCACTATTCTTTTGTTTCTCTTGAAGTCCTGCAAAGAATTTAGAATTTCAAAGCCAGCATAGAGCAACTTGCTTTTTAAAGATTTTACTATAGCTTCAGTCTCCTTGATCCCAGTTGTACCTACAACAAAACCTGTGATGAAATCCTTTCTGCAAAAGTTTATCTTAACACAAAGTATATACAAAAATAAGCTTTTGTAAGAATACTTCGTAGGAGAGAGAAAAATATGAATAAGCATTCTAAATAGTTATTCCTGGTTACTAACTATTCAAGGTCTCAAGGGTGGTTTTGGAGGTCCTCTTTTTTGTATCTTTATATCGCTGTTGCACTGATCAGTTCACATATTCAACTTCTCCTGACCATGGTTTAAGATATAAAATAAAAGCAAAAATACATAAATCAAAATTTACATTTATACAAACTGCGAAAAGTTTGTGCAAAATTCTATAGTAAATTTTCCAAATGATAATATTTATGAGGTTTCCAGTAGTGAAGTACTCGTATGTATAATGAATAGAAACAAACAGTAATCTGCCTAATGAAATGTTTTTTACTGCTTATAATAAAACATTATTTTAAACTGTTAAGTTCTTGCATTTGCTGTGAATGTTTATGTTACATTTTACCTGATGATGATGCCAAACAGTTCTTTTTCATGTTCTTACACAAACTACACACAAATAGTGGAGTCCACCCAGAAGACTGAATTTTGCACCATTTATATGACACTTTCCACTAATTGTTTATTTGGTGTGCCTATTTCAGAATCAAATTTTCTTTTGTATTTTAATTTTGTATCTAACTATAACTAAGCCTCTGTTCCCTTTTCTTTCTTACAAATTTATACAGGGTGGCAGGGTAGTACAGTGGTTTTGTTTCTGCTCTTATATCGAGGATCTGGGGTTCGATTCCTGGCTCTGGGGTGGCAATTTTAAGTCGGCCCTATCCATGCATTCACCTCTGACTTGCTCCTGTGAAATATCCCCAAGGACCAACATGGTTTGGAGTCCACAGTAAAATCTGTAGGTCCTCTCATTCCACTGTCATCCTCATCATCACCCTACCATCAGAGGCAATGAATTCTGCCCGCTCGATGCCTCCATCACAGAAATGGGTCCAGGATATCTTGGTGGAATGAGGTATTCTCTGAAGGCATAGGCCATATAGGGAATGTTAGAAATGATGACAAGTTTATACATCACTTCTAAAAACGCAGACACATAACTGACAAGAATGACTGAACCAGCTTTATGTTTCAGATAAAAAATGAACACTGCTAGCTGAGAGGAAATGATTTTAAACTCTAAACAATAAATAGATTATTAAGGAATCCATGCCTCCCCTCACATGACCTTGCCACATAATGCCTAATTTTAATGCAAATCCAAGTTGTTAAAATAATTTTTAGCAATATCACATAAAGAACATATAGCTCTTATTGGCTGTCTCAACAGTCAATACTCGCAATACATACCTACAAATTAAATGCTTTTTCTATGAAAGTTTGTTATTGCATTTTAGCATAAAGTTCATCATGTTTCTCAACCTTGAGTAGCAAAAAGCGACTAACTTAAATGCTGCTCCTGACCCAGTATTCCATGCAGTTCAGTAAACCAACCTGGCTCACGCCGGTTTAAACTCAGATCATATAACTCGGAAGATTGAACAGACCTAGTTATTAAACATCTACACCCAGAACTAATCTGAATCCAACATCAAGGTTACTATCTTTTTTAATATGAACTTAAAATCATCCTGTAAAATGCTTTGGCTTCAGCATCCCTACCTGTCATGGCTTGGTTGTTCAATTTTTTTTCCAACTTCAGTTAAAGTAACTTACCATTTTGAGAGTTAGAGAGTTTAAGCATGTGATTTCAGTGTATTGTTTATTGAGAGAAAAATAAACTTCTGTAAGAATAATTTGTATATCCACTAATAACCGAGAGGGTAGAGAAAGTCACATGAATGTAAATAATCAAATCTTTTATATAAAAATCATCCAGCAGGCAAAGGTTAAGTGAGAAAAGTAGAAGAATGGACTCCCATGAGAGTGCACACAAGTTTACCTCACAAGGTTCTGAAGATCTCCTTTATACTTTACGCTGACTTTGGAATCCTCCTTCCCAATAAAACTATTTTGAATGTCCCCAGTTTGTTTTTAAGAATATGATCATAATATTGCTGTGTTTTTCTAATCATGTTTTTATAAACATTGCACAATAATGTGTCCAGTAAAATTTAGTTTTAATGTCCATTAGTGATTAAAATGTATACTGGAATAAAATATTTACTGATAAACATTAATTCTTCTATAAAAACAAAATTCAGTGAACTTTTGAAAGGAAAGTTTATCACAACAGAATATATGTTGTTATACATGAAATGGCTACTCAAAGATTTTTAGCAATGATCTGTGCATTTTAAGTGCTTGTCAAGAGAATTATTATTAGTTATTCAGAATTTACCTAAAGGTGAGTCGGAATTGTTACAGTAACATCACTTAAGTTTACTTACTATCAAACCCAATATCACATTAGTCAAACCAGCCAAATTTGCAGCTGAATTAGATGCATGGGAGAAGATCACCATTCTAAAACACAACACACATCTAATGAATTTTGATTTGCCGCCAACAAGTCCCCTCTGGAAGTACATTTCACCACAAGATGCCACCACAGTATCCAGTCAACAAAACGGAAACACCAATAACACGGGCCAGTCGGATTAGCTTCTGAGGATGGGAACAACCGTTTCCCGAAACATGTTAAGTGAGTAAACTTAAGTGATGTTCGTGTAACAATTCTGACTCACCTTTAAGTAAATTCAATAATACATCACTGTTTCTAGCTTCTTTTCAAATATCAAGTTATTCAGAATTTTATGAAACTCTGAATCTGTTTTTATACACTTTTCTGCTCTAATGTACAAGCCAATTAAACAAGAACATGATATATCAAATACAATTATAATTAAAAAATACACTTGGAGGACAGTCTCCCTCTTCCCCCTTGTAGACTGTGAATAAAAGGAGCCTTGATAGTTTTAATGGACATTGAGTTCAGCAGACCTACCAGTTGACAGCTATGTCTTCAGGATGGGGAAAACACTGGAAAAAGATCTTACCTGGTTCAGATTTTAAGTACAGCTCTCCAAATTACAAGTATTTCATCTTCACACCATAGAGATGGTTTAACACTTATATAGGCCAAGCAGAAGAGAGAGAATTAACTTAAAAGATGTATATCATGATACTGAAAGGAGGGAAAAGAGAAAGAGAACTAAAAAAGAAAGAAAACAAGGGGAAAAAAGGAGCAGAAGAGTGAGTATGCAACTTTCCCTTCAGAATTTGTATGAAGATAAAAGTCGAACATCTGTACAAAACAAGCAGAATGTATGCTTCTTTTTCTCATTGCATTGTGGCAGTTTAAATATTTATCAGTATGAAAGAATCAGCTTCCTCTTCAGAGGTTCTGAGAACCCCTGTCCCTCATGGGCTTACATTGCATGATTTGGAACAAATATTTTAAGTTACATATTTGCTACATTAAAATAAGAATTAAATCATAGATTGGCAGAAATGATTCACAAGCTTTGAACCTCTAACAAAAAGCTGCTTGTTGACAAGAACTACTTGCTAGCAAGCAAAGTCCATTAACTCTGCAGAGCAAAGCTGCATACTACTTCTAACCATCTATGCAAATACTGAAATAAATTCTCTAATTAAAAAACAATCTTGAGTAAAGATTTATTTGCTTATAGTCTCATTTGTCATGAACATTTTTACCTTAAACACAAAGGATCTACCCAACCACAATTTGCAATGGGGAGTAACATACCTTTTTTTTCTTCCTTTTTATTCATTACATGATTTCCTGAGATGATATAAAGTATTTGATAATGTGCAGGTCTGTACATACAATTTGCTAACTGTAATCTCATTCAATTTCACTTGCATATCTGGGTTTTTGAACTGTATCATCATTGAGAACAAATTATGTTGGCGTACAACCCCATCCAACCTCATAAAAATTAATATCAACATTGAATTCACATAAACACTTTCTTCACAGATAACCAGAACTAAGGGAATCAAAATAAAGACACATTAAAAACAAATGAGAACATTAACAGTATTTACTAGTTCACTGTAGTTGTAGTATACATGATAAGGAAAATATTTATTTAGACAAACTGACACACAGAATGTCAGGTGTTTACTTGTACTCCGTAATTAAACAGAAGTGGCAGTAAATAGCGGAATAATAAATATGCAATTATCTATCTTACATTGTTTCAAAGTTGTTCGAATGCATTCATAAGAACAAGAAATTGCTAATTATTCAATACTGTACTTCAATGTTTTTCCATTCATATGGGAAACAATATTTATCCATATTGCTGCAGTTTAGAATTGTTTTCCGATTTTTGCCATTGTCCTGAAAATCAATGTGGACTGGAGCTTCATATCATGCACTTATAAAAATAGGCATAAGAGTTTTCCCAAACATTAAACAAAATGATGGTTAAAGTACTGGGTTAATCTACAATCTATAATAGATCCCTGTACAGTATGCACAACCCCAATTTTGATAGAAAATTCTGCAGTTCAAGCTTTGAATCCAGAACCTCTCACCTTAATCATTAGTGCGTTGACTTTGGAAACAGCTGAAATGCATCTTTTGCCTTGCACAGGGAATTAACATTCAGATCTTTTATGCAGAGTAATACTTTGTTAATCTGACAATGATTAAGGGAAAAAGGATTCTAACTACATGGCAAATCAAAGTTTCAACTTTCCTAAGATTAAAATATATCATTTTAGGTACAAGAAAGTAATATACTTTTAGGTTTTAAGTCTGGCTGCAATATAAGGTTGTGTTAAAATCAACTTCAAAGCTAACAAGCCTTCCAATCACAATTAAAGACACTGTCTTGTCCACGTTCATGCAGGATATAGTTTTGGTCCTTTGTTTCTATCCACTAAGTGACACACACACTAGCTCAACAACAGCCAGGTGCCTTGGAGTGTGTTTATACCATGGCACATTATTTCAAATAAGTCCTCTTTTCTTCTTGTAATCCTCCAAATTGAGTGATCTTCGGGGACCCGTGTCTTTCACAATACTCACTGGCTTAGGTGTAACACTCACAGGATTATCTGAAATTTAAGGCATACTTTTAATTCTTCTTTCCTAGTGCTATTAACTCAATGCCTTTGTTTTTTAAGAATGAATGTTTTTTTTTTGTTTTGTTTTTGCACAATGATATGAAAAGCATACTTGTTAGAAGCTGGACTTATTATACATGTAAAAACAAAAAAAAAAAGGCCACCAATGATGTGTTGCACTCTATAGCAATATATCTGCATGATTACACCTACACAAAAAGTAACTCTTAAATAATTATAGTTTATGAACCATTAATGATTCATTACCACGTTTTCTAAAATTTTAAAGTAATTGTATTAAAAATCACATCAATCAAGAGCCCGTCAAAAAGTGTGTATGTTTTAAATTTCATTAATATTGTCCAACAAATAAAGGTGTAATTGTGTACGAAAATCTGCAAGGGTTAGGCGAAACAGAGCAACTTCGCTTCAAAATGTTCATTGTATTTTTCCGAGCGTGGGGCCATAAAAATCCAATGTTTCTTTGCACTTTGAGGGGAAGAACCTAGTTTTAACAGAAAGTAGACGTGGTAAGCAACAGACTTTTGTTACTGTTTCAGCTACAAATTTTCAACCGGGGAGCCAATAAAGAAGTATAATTGTTAGAACCAATGAGAAGAGTGGAAGATGTGGTTGCATGTACAAAAATCCGGAGGGTAATAGCAAGTTGATATATGTAAACATAAGCGCGGATTTCACACCGTTTGCCATGATTCTTTGTTAAGAGAACATGCAGTACTCCAAGTTAGAAAAGGACGCTAAGTTCTGAAATTTGCTAAATGCTGCACAATTATGTAATCATAAAGTGGTATATGTGGAATATTTGTCAATGTGCTAATAGTATTTGTTGAGATAATTTTTATACAAACTTATATATGAGTTAATATTTGTCAATTAACTACTTCAAGTTTGCGCAAATCTAAAGAACGGAGATAGAGCACAGAGATATTAAATAACTAGGTGGAACAAACTTTAGTGGACCAAGAGACAATAGTGGGAAGACAGTGTTAAAAGAATCACACGTGTTAGGGAACACCACAGAATCTTGTAGTATTTCTAGCATAAAGTTGCATCAGAGTGAGAACGGTGAAAACAGTGTTTCTATCAAGACAATATCCTGGTGTCACCACTCCCATATCCTACCCTGAGAGATGACGACGACGTGCTTCCTGCTGAAATCGATTCCTGAAGACGACCCCTTATGAAGTAGTGGCAAGGATGACAATGACAGGCAAGAACAACTAGAACCACCTAAGGCGGGGAACCACTACAACTCACATGGGTGTCTCTACTCGCTCTTCTGAATTTCTTATAAAAGGTTATTCTTCTGTCTGCTTCTTGTTACTACAAATAAACCTTCATTACTCATTTACACATTTTATTGTAGGTATAAGAATATAAAAGCTACAAGAATAATTCAAGGTTCCATGACTCTGTTAGAGACACCTTGGCTCCCAAGAATAGCCGTGTAGAGCTGACCTACAAGATGCAGGAGCCAGAAATGAGTGTGTGCTTAGGCGAGTTTTAAAATATTTAATTTAGATACTAATTATCCATAAACATTGTTTACTGCATTCTTCTACAAACCGGAATCTGCTAACACTTCGGAAAGATCTTGCTCTACCACTGGAATACAGTAAGCTTAAGCGATTGTCTAATGTTTACAAAGTTTGACGCAGCCACGCTACGTCCTCCAACAATGAAGCAATACCTTTGCCTCACGATTGCTGCGTTTCTCCTCCTAGTTGTTTTTTATACTTTGCCACGGCTGCTCGAGCATGAAACCTTAATCTCTGGGTATGTGTGGATGTGTACAGAGAAACACAAGCACTTTCTTGGAGCACTTTTTATTTTCATCATTTAAAATAAAACTTAAGGTTTGCCAATCACTTTTAAATGTATACAATGCTACTGTGTCTTTACCAAGACCGAAGATTATTAACTACAGCTGAACGTTCTACCCTCTTGCATGTTCACCGCCAATGTTCACAACTCGACAAGAAGGTCGTCCCGATTTCACCGATCGCTCAGGACAGAATGAGTTTCACCACTGCGCTACAAAGAGGAAAAGGACTCGTAACTTCCCCTCTCTCTCCTCAAACTTAGTGTCATGAAGCCTCTAATGACCTTCACATCCTGGCCAGTGCAACTGCACCCACTAATTCCAAGAGAAACTGGCTTCAGCTATTTTACCCTTTATACCTGGGGCTGGTCCCTAATTAGCGAAACTGTGCCTGTCTGGTCTTTCTGTCGCTTTTAACAGTCAACAATTTTCACAATGCTTCTTTTTATACATACACTGAAATTAAATATTTTATTATTTATTTTATATCACTATCTTTCTCAGATTATTATGATAATTATTAACTTCATAATTTCGGCTTCAAGTTAGTCACTATGTGATGGCTTTGAAATTGTGTTGAGAAAGAGAGAGGGAGAGGGAGAGAGAGAGGGGGGGGGGAGAAAACAGAACAGCGTTCCTGATGTTAGGATTGAAATGAAACTACTCTAGATCTTGGGTACTTTCTGTGATGCACTTCAAGAATATTTCTTATGCATATCCATAAAATGTAAAGTGCATTGCTGCAAGTATATGAAACAAGCATCTATTACTATACACATAGTTTATTCATTCGTTCCTTATGTTAGGATTGAAATGAAACTACTCTAGATCTTGGGTACTTTCTGTGATGCACTTCAAGAATATTTCTTATGCATATCCATAAAATGTATAGACTTTATGAATTGAATATTATTACCTAAAAAATATTAGGAATATGCTGGCATAATTGTTCCAGGAGATTTAAAAACACATTTTGACATTTAAGTGAACAGAACTGAGTGTATGACAAAGGACAATGAATGAATCAGATGCTTAAGTTAGTGTGAGCATCAGCAGACAAAATGCTGAAGATCCGCTAAAGGATCCAACCCATTGTGCTTATTACCAGGCCCTGATTTTTGTGCATTTGCATTTTGGCACTAATAACCCATTTATAGAACATTTTTCAAGTTTAATAAAGGAATCCTGACTGACACTTTGCTTTCCATACCACTGGTAGAAAAAACAATGTCACAATTTCCCAAACCTTTATTCTTCTATTTCCGGGAACTACATCAGATGGTGTTAAAATACAAGAGCTTTAAAATGTGCTTTGCCATTGTCCACTTTCAGGCCAGATGGTGCTTTAAATGCTGTTTAGCTAAACAAAGACTGTCTAAGGTCTGGCTGGCTGTTCTCTGGCCCTGACATTTTTTGAGAGGATGAAATGCAGTGTTGCCAGTTATTTAGTGGGAATTTCAAGCAGAGGAACATGCATATTTTCAGCATTTCTCACATTTGCAGATTGCATCACTACTTTGTAAATGTACATGAACAATATGTATATGTATGATCACAGAACAGTAGAATGTGAGACAATTGTTATTCCATTTACCGGAAAATACAGTTATGTTAATTGAAATTGGCTATTTAATAACTTAATTTTAATCAAGTGGGAAGGCGCCACAATCCTGATAAATATCAATTTCTTTGGCTTTATTACTGGAGTTGCTGGTGTTGTCATCTTGGTTGAATGAAATTATCAGCTCCTCCACATGTGTTTCCACTATGCCATCAGCTTTCCTTGCTTATCTCAGAAGTTTCCAGGTGAGATCCATAACACTTATCCATTGTCACTTGTTGAATTCCTTGCTGCACTAATAGTTCAACATCAGCGATGTGGAACATTGTGTTATGTTTACTTGTGCTCAAATTCATTCAACTGTATTGAAGTGACGGTGGTAGGGAGGGAGCCTGGTGACAGTGTGACAGTGAGCAGCAGCAATGTTGTTTATCTCATGAGTTCAGAACCGTGGCTTGTACAATTTTAAAATTTGCACGAATTCTGCTTTCATCATTTCTGCAGAGATTCCAAGTATGTCGTTCTTCTCTAACCACTACATAATGATGTTTTTACTGTTGCTCATTGTTGGTGCTTTGTTTAATCACACCAAGTGGTATGGCACATTGTCCACAACAATAATAGAATTTGAACCGATGTTTGGCAGAAGAGATTCTTGGAACTAGCTCATGAATGTGCTTCCATTCATTTCTTTGTGATAATCATGAGTGCTCTTTGATTTCATAAGAGCTTTGCCCTGGGAACAAACACCACCAGCATGAAGCAGAGTTGTCTAGACTGTTTCTCAACTGGCACTTTCATTGTCCTTGCAAGTGTCATCTGTCCATGCCTTTGTCTTAATATATGCTATATTTACCCATGTTTCTTTCATCGCCTTTTTGGGATTGGTTTTTAGAGTTTCCTGCAAACATTTGCCACATCATGCAACAATCTCACTTCATCACAGCTTTCTTCCCAGAAAATTTCATAAACCGAAAACCATGTTCTTTCAGCACTTTACTTAGGCTGGTTTTTCAGCCATCGCAAAGCCAGCTTCCTTCAGAGAACACAGCACCTTTTCATGAGTAGGAAATCATTCCTATATAATGATACACATCCTGCCTAATCGCATCCCTTTGAAATGCATCAAGTGAAGCTTTAGGACTGGCTTGTGGCCTTGCTTTCCCAGCGTACGCAGAATTACAGATAGCGTATTAAAATTAACTGAGCACTATTCCTTTGTCGCACTGTTCATGGTAGTTTAGCTCACCTTCAATGCATCACAAACTCTATCCACCACTTTGTAATAGGTAGAAGGGGTCCACCATTGTCCTGCTCCTTCTCAAAGTACTCATAAAGCCTGAAATTAAATTTACGGCTTTGACTCTTATAAGAGCCAGGTTTTTCCTTTGATCCTGATGAACCAGCACCATATTATTATAAGGATAATAATAAGACTTACAGACACTAAAATTGGAATTCATGCATGCACAAAATAGCAAACAAACTTTACCTGCACAATCACCAAAAGCCTTACAAAATAGAGCTGGCAACACAGTGTTGGATTTGGAAGCCATGCTCAGCAGCAAGACTGGTGATTTGGTGGTAGCTGACAGCTTGACATACCGTGTGCTAGTTGCTCCCAGTATTGCCAATAGAAACAATTATTGTGCGTAACAGATGTAAAAGTAATGTTTGAACAGAATGGTGTTGTAATGAAGATCTTGCATGTCAATAAAAGCAGAAAGCTGGATTTCAATGTTTTAAAGTTAATATACATTATGAGTTTCATTCTTAAGATAATTTTGAGAATCTGTTTTCATTAACTACTCATTACAGTATGTTGATGACAATGTTAACCTTTTCCCTCCACCTCCCTGCAACCTCAAAATGTTCAGGGTCAGAGACCCAACGACCGGACTGTAGACATGGATTTAGTAATTCAAAATTACACAATGTTTAACTGAACACTGCTTAAGTCCTTAAATAGCACATCTCTTTTTTATTACCATACGGAAATGCAGTGCACCTTTATATTCACACTGATGCAGTGAATTACTATTTCTGCTGGATCGGAAGGCCAGCCAATCAGAATGGAAGGAGCAGAAATACCATCTGAACCTGCCATAGTTAGCTGGTGGCATTGCCAAATCAGCATACAAAATATTAATCTTAAGAATATTTTTATTTTTCTGTGAAACTGTTAAAGGAAGGTAGAAGTTTGCTAATGAAGGCATGGGTGGAAAACCACTCCATGCACCTAACATTTTTCTATGAATGCTTTATGAGCTTTCTACTGCATTCAATTTTTAGTTTCTCTACCATGTATATAGTAGGTAGAGAAGGTATTGCATTCCACCCAAAAATATGATATATCGAGATTTCATTGGAAATACATGTTTTGAGGCTTGACTCCACCCCCCCTCAAGAAAGAAAGAAAAAAAAAAAGCAGTTTTAGAAAAAGGTTTCTGTGATCTCTGAGCGTGAACAGCAAAACTCAAAAATGAAAATGAAAAGTCAGATAAATGCTAAACTTGGTATTTAGGTTCAGCACCTTCCAAAGATGCAACACACAGATTTTCAGGATATTTCCCCACACCAAACTACCCTTTACATAGAACATTTTTCGAAATTCTTGATTTTCTAAAAAAATGGTTTTAATGATTTTGATTAAAATACCATATGTTAAAGATATTTACATGGCTAATAAAATGTATATCTTGAATTTTCTGGGAATAGCCTGTGAAGTCCTTTTCATTCACTAGAACTTTTGTATAATCCTGTACCTATATAATTGGTGAAAATTAATTGATAGACGAAAACATACATAAGAAATGTAGATCTCTTTAACACACAATTTATTTCAAATAACTTTTTTTGTAGCATCAGCCATTTCCAAGATATCTGTTATTAATGGTTTGATTTGCTGAATACTTTATATTCCTTATAGGTCCTGTCGATTTTCAGTTGTTTCTTGCAATTGCATGGAAACAATATGGAATTTTAAGACCAGCTTATAGCATCCAGTTCTAAAACATTTGACTATTGCTGTTCCCTGCACACTATAACGATATGTATTATATAGATATTTCTGCAAATGTTTAAATCAATTAAAATGAAGCACATAGAAAAATAAGCTTTCATAAGAATAATCTGTATACTCACTAATAAATGATAGAGGGTAGAGAAAGTTTTGTGAGTGTAACACATAAGATTTTTCTAAATAACTTGGAAACTCGCATTTTTGAAGAGTCTGCTTATATGTGAAGTATTGGCATAAGACTGAATCAAGGGAAGAAAGAAATATTGTCAAAGACTGCTCACTGGCACAAAAGAAAGCAAAATAGGAAAGAAGTTGGTTAACTCAAATAAAGAAAATAATCCAAGAAATTGGAATGGGCGAGTAGATAATTAGCAGATAATTTAACAGATGAGGATTATGGAATAAAGTAAAATTAAGGCTGACTACACTGAAAAGCAGTCAAGATGGAGTAGTCTAAGAGATAAAGAGTGCTTGAAATATTACAGAAAGTTTAAGAAAGAATGGGGGCTTTCCAAAAATATGTGGATGTTTGCAATAAAAGGGGTAGGGAAGGATCTGCATAGGGCAGATCAAGAATAATGTGGATTAGTCGGCTAAAATAGCAAATGAAGTGTGTTCATTATGTGGAATTAAAAATAAAAAAAAAACCTACATTGTATACAGAATGTCCAGAAACCAGTATGGAGGAGGGAAGAATGGAACAAGAATTGGCACAATTTACAGATAAAAAGTTTGACATTAAAAATTAGAAGAAAGAATTTTTGGAACAATTAGGTAACTATGCAGAGAAGGTAAGATAAAACTGATAGAGGAAAGTCATTAAAGCAAAGCAAGAATTTAATGATAGAGATAATGAAGAAAGGAAAGAAACAGGAACAGAAATACGTCTCTTACGGAAAAATCAAATACCAATGTCCAACTTTTAATAAAAAGTATATTTACAGAGAGGAAGGAACCATTATACATAACAACACTCCATTATACACTCCAACAATTGAAACAAATTATATGAATGTACGGTTTTTAAATGCTTACTAATGTGTTATATTTGATTGCGTATGCAGGATTTTTCATACTTTTTCACAATGTAATTGCTATTAATTGTGATACTGTTAGTAATTGTATGCATTGTGAATCGCTTTTTGTTGGCATCATGTTAGGAAACTACACTGAATTTAAGTATGCTTTATTCTTAATTAAGTTAACATGGCCATAATTAATGTGTGAATGATATGCTGTGGAATGTGTGTATGTTTTGTCACTGCTCATCCAAGCAGGTAACAACTTATCAATTATTACAGGAAATTTTCCCCACTTGTCTCTTAAGATTTCTTGGAAGCAGATGTGTTATTGCACGTTAGAAAAATTTAATTGTGGAGGAGTTGATCACAACATAAAGCATAGCAGTAGTGCTAACACATTAAGCCAACTAATCAACATAATAGGTTCATTTATAAAACATGAATTATTAATAAATATTGAATTTATTTATGAAGTTACTAATAAATTATTTGGAATCCATACTTCATAAAAGGTATTGCTCTCCTGCTACCACACCCTTGCAGATACAACAGATTCTCATTGCTTACTTAAAATAAAAATAATTCACACCGCTAAACACCATCCCATTAAAAAACTGCCGCACAACATTGGAATATACTGCAAAACTAACGCAATGTAAATATGTGAAAATAATATATGTATACATATGCAAAAACAGAAACTTAATACAGTGAAGTGATGAGCAATAACATTACACTGCGTCAAGTATAAATACACAAACATCACTAAAATTATCTGTTCACTTGTGTATCTAGCTACAACTTTGCAAGAATCAAGGAGGAGGGAGACATCTTCATGTGCGAAGGGAGTGGAGTAGGGAGTAGAGAGGGGAGTCCAGCCAGTAACGTGTGATGATGATGTACCAGACCAGCTGATGATGAAGAATGAACCCAGTGGAGTGACGTCTCAAGGCAGACTTATGATATTAAAAGAAGTTGGGAAATAATGAGGGAAACAAGGTTGGCTGAAGAGAAGCGAAACCAGCGTTACAAAATAAGGGAAGTAAATGCAGTGAGGGAAGCTAATATATTATCTTCCATGCAGGGAAGTATATTAGTGGTTGACAGAAACAAACCATCAACACTTAGGGTATCATTAGGGAACCATAATCACCTAGGCCAGAGAAATGAAAAGTGGGTCCATGTATAAATATTTGAAAGAGTTGAACTGGGTGTGAAGGAGCTCACAATAGGGAAATAATTATGTAAGTGCCATGATGGTAGTAGGCATTGCAAGGAGAGAATAAGAAAATCTATAAGTAAATCAGGCAAAACTGGAAACTGAAGTATTGGGATGTAGCAAAGCGGACATAACCTAGTGAGAATTAGTATAAAGGAATAAGAGAGTTTAGAGACAGAATCTGAATCTTATTTAGTGAATATATTCAACAATCAACAAGATGACAAGGTGGACAATGATAGGAACTGTTAGCGTAAAGCAAACCCAATGCATATGATTGTTAAATACTGTGAGCTTGGGTATGATCTGCAGTAGGAACCAGGGCTCAATGCTGATCATGCCCAAATAAAATGTAATAGCTCAACACTCAATAAAGAATTACTGTGTATCTACTGTCCATTCCAAACCAGAGTGCCTTTCACTGAAAACAAACTCCTTGTATTATCTGCGCGAAAGAAGTTCGCAATCCCCGCCCATAATGTCTGTTTGTTCCCCTCCCACGTGCTTGTTGAACACTACTTAACCTATAAAAAAGGCGCCCTGCGTGAGAATCATAGTTCAAAATGCAACCTGAGGTAACAATCGATTTTACAAGTATGCGGCAATGAACATTTTACTTACGTTAATCACAATCCTCGGGCAAAAGTGCAACACCCAAATTCGAATCCTCCGAAGATGACTCAGCTGCTGTATCAGAATCAGAACTACTCTCCAAAATAATGACAAGCTTATCCACAATTCCACAGCACTGTCGCACACAAAACAAGTTCCCACATTTTATCCTCTTCTATGTTGTATTATGTCTGTTTATATTCCCTGATCGCTTTCGTTGCACTTCTCACTGAAATGCCTGTAAAATCGGATATTAGTTTCGTAATACGCAATAATGAAGGTGTAGGGTATTTTTGTAATAGTGAGTTGAATATATGAAGTATTGTTTGTTTTTATCCACTTTTTAACTGTTTCCCGCTTCTGTGTTTGAACAGTTTATTCGCACTACACGCACCTTCCTCTGCCATGTGAGCTCAAATACCAACTGACTATACCCCCGCCGCTATAACGTTGCACTTGACAGCTAGCGTTTAAGTTGGTACACTCGCGAAAAAACAGATGAAAAGCTTCAACCGTTTGACTTCCTAAGCCAATCACAAGGCAGCATTCCGGATGGTCGATGACAAAGCGGAACCGGATCTAGAATCGGCTCTGTTGCCGGATGTAACTATTCCCAACCATGAGCTTCAGTTTGTGAATCTCTAGCAGAGCGTCGAGTTGTTCTTTGCAAGCTACATATTGTTCATTGTTATTTGTTATTTAGATTTGTGGTTATTGTTTGATAGTTTTGTTATTGTTCGTTTATACATTTATTTATTTATATTTATCTATTTTATATATATTTCATTCATATTATTTATTTAAACAAAACTTAAGTGCGACAATGTCGGAAAAACGACGCCGATCGCCGAGTGATGATTCACGAAGTGAAAATCCTTTGCGCCGAGGTGTGCCACTTAATAGTCAGGCATTGGAACTATTATGGAGAACCCGGGGGTTCTTTGAACAGGAAAAGGAGTACGTGAAGCTTCACGGAAATCCCTCTATTCCTGCTGATAAAGCCGTACAACGAACTGCAGCAGCTCTTGATTTAAGCACGAGAACTGTTGTTCACAAAGGAGTGAAACTACAAGAGAAAGAGGACAAAATTCCTGAACCATCTGGAACACAACAGGTATTTCTATCAACTCCAGGGAAGAAAAAAAAGAAGCCTCGCCCAGTCACAAATATTGATGCTTTCCAATTAGACGCCATACGTAGACACATTTATGCCTATTATCATAGAAAGGAGTATCCGACCATACCAAAGCTGCTTATATCGCTTATTTTCAATTAACAATAATAATACGAAATAGTTATTATTCAGTGACGTTCGCTACTTACGTACACTTTCTGTATGCGACTTAGACACGATAGAAATGAGAACAATCAGCTGTTGTTAACTAGCCACTCTGGCAACGTCGCAACCACGATGTAGCCAACCTTACGCGAAGCCACACAAACTGTCAAGTGCAACGTTATAGCGGCAGGGGTATAAATCAGAAGATTTGACCTGAGCTGAGCATATGTGTGTTAGTGCATTATGAATGACTGTTCGCTTATCATATTTCCTGTGTTACGCAAAGTGTTTATTTGGTACTCAGATAGCACCTCTGGGAATTCATTGCTGCATTTCTCGTATATGTAACAGAGCAGCAGCGGTTGGTATTAACAAGCAAGATGCTCTTGGCGTTAGCGCAATAGCAGGCGAAAATCATATTTTGTAATCTCTTAACAGCTAGTATATATCCATTACCTTTAACGGTGAGTTCTTATGATAACCACAATAAAATGTGCAGTTCTACACCTTTCCTGCTCTAATATTTCATAATACAATACATATATTAAGGAACTATTTACATTGGCGTAAGAGTATATTCTTGGGTTCATGACAAGCCGAAGCACGTGCTTCTGTTTACATCAGAGGGAACTCTGGTTTGGAATGGACAGTAGAAATATGTTTTCAGCTGGATTCCGAAATGCCACATCATCCTTTCAAATACACAAACTTCATCAACCCTTCCCAGGCAAAATGCACGTATATCACTACCAATGGCTACACGTCAGGTTCATTTGGATACTTATTGTGAATTCAGTTAAGTCATTGTAGTTGGATTTTGTTTTAGTAAATTGTTGCTAGATATCACTAGAATCACACAAGCATGTTTCTGAGATTTCATTCTGCCATGTGCAGAAAGACAATAGCTTGCAAAACCTTGAAAATCCTGAAAATAATTCTGTCCAGGAAGGGTTAAAGGTACCCACTACATATTCATATTCATTTTTAACAATGCTAACAACATTAAAAGTAGTATCACATTGAACTTACAATGAACACACAATTTTTACACACATCTTCACTTAACAAGTATCACTTTACTCAAAGCCATAGACCAACCCCATGAATTAATCGAGATACTCATTGTGAAAAATAGCTACCAAGTAATGAACTTTGAAAACTCTAGGGAGGCGTCACCAGAGAAAACCACAGGAGAGGGTGATGTGGCATTAAAACCTAGCTGAGGATCGAGTAACTACTCTAAAAACAAGCTTCTACAGGGTGAGCCAAAAGCTATGAAACGTCTGCGCGGTGTTTTTCCTATCCGCAACCTCAGCACTCGCTGCCATCTGCCGCTATCATATATGAAACCATACAACAGTTTTAAAACTACTTTTAAAGGGTTTACTTACCAACTTTATGAAAGGAAATGCTGAAACTGGCCACGGTCGTTGTCCATACTTTTTGGCACCTCTTTAGGAAACTATCCATCACTCGCCATAGTTCATGTAGAAAAATGCTGGCAATTTCCTGGTAGATATTTTGTTTTAATTCTGCTAGGGTGTGTGGGTTTGTCTTGTATACTTTGTTTTAAGTGACCCTAGAAATAGAAATCGCAGGGGGTTAGGTCGGGGGACCCACAAATCTGTACTAATAATTCTGTCCTCAAACACACTTTCAATTTTTCTCATCGAAATATTGGCCGCATAAGCTGTTGCAGTCTTGTTGTAAAAAGGCAAAATCACGCTCCCTAGCTGTTAATTTTCTAAAAAAAAAAAGGGGGGTGGACAAAACTGTATTCACATATGTAAGGGCTTCAACTGTTGACTCGAGAACAATTGGCGAGTAATGGATAGTTTCCTAATGAGTAGCCAAAAATGTATGGACGATGGTGGCCAGTTTCAGCATCTCCTTTCATAAAGTTGGTAAGTAAAGCTTTTAAAAGTAGTTTTGAAAATGTTGTATGGTTTCATCTGCACCTTTCTGTGATAGCGGCAGACGGCTACGAGTGCCGAGGATGCAGATGGAAAAACACCACGCAGGCGGTTCGTAATTTTTTGGGTCT
The DNA here is from genome assembly GCA_030765065.1 of Deroplatys truncata. Lineage (NCBI taxonomy): Eukaryota > Metazoa > Arthropoda > Insecta > Mantodea > Mantidae > Deroplatys > Deroplatys truncata. The sequence continues at coordinate 102,200,870 of CM060975.1, forward strand.
CGCTGTAGTTATACAAGGTAAATATGTAAGTTTAATGAAGTTTGTATATTTAAAACCAACTCAGTTTAATATTATGTAGAAATAAACCATTCATTCATATGTAAAGCTCAACTAAGCTGCACCTTATCTCCTACTGCAATAATAAAAAAATACTTACTTGGTAGTGGGACTTCTAGGTCTATTTTAATATCAAAATCATGGGCTGAGAAGAGATCATCTGTTTTGCCCGCTGTTTTTACTGCTTCCTTTGCCTTTTCTATTTCTTTCTCATCCAACATATCAGGTCCAATTGTCATAGCTGCTTCAATCGCTAATTTGCATCTTGCATCTTCAGCCTTAACAAAGAACATAAGATAATATACAGACTTGCATGTAGTTTTCATAAACAGTATTAATGTGGGCAACTTTCCTTGCCTTATAATTTATTTTCTGAAATCAAGAAATTGAAATTTTTTCACAGTATTTAACCATACCTAACAGAACTTTTATAGTATGAGATACAATAATAAAAATGTTTGATTTGCATAGAATTATATACTTTGGGTGCATCACAGGAATGAGATATTGGTAATGGTTGAAGTTAAACATTGCAAAGACAATGTTCAGCATTTGTATTGTCTAAAGTTGATGATTCAAGAAGATATTTGAACACTGTTTAATCTCAAAGTTCATACTATAATGTGAAGTTAGCGTCTGCATGCAATGATCGCATTAACTGTAACATTATGAGGAGATAATATTAAAGAGAGATATTGGAAGTTAGATATCCTCTGCATTATAACATTCTACCTGAAAGCAACAATCCTTTTGAATTAAATGGCGGAGTAAAATTCAAAGTATACTTTTACTTCTCGAAGGAAACTGTAAGGGATATATTATACAAGATCGGGCATCTACTAAACACAGCGTGATACAAGGGGTTGCCCACTGCCCACAACGTTGTAGCTTCTTCTGGAGTTATGGTTCTTGGCAACCGGTGCATTTACAATGTAAACAGTGACATTAATGTACATGCATCGATCATATGAAGGACTTTAGACAGTGTGCTACCTGCAATTAATAGTATGAGAGCAGAATGATAAAACTTCCCGAACAAAGAGGAGGTGCTTTTCATTAAACATGATTATGCTATCCTTTCCAGATAAGCATTAATTCTTGAGTATGCTATGTAACCTCTTTATAAACATTATTCTGCCTATTTTCTATACACTTGGAAATGAAATGAGACAATTGAATTTTATTTATGTTATTCTTTCTTTTCAGAGATAATTTTCATGGAGTAATAGGAGACACTGATTACACTTACACCACAATAGTCTATCCTATGTGCAATAGGACTGTTATTTACATACACTGGAAGGGGTGCTTTTAACAGCAGCTTTCCTCAGAAACCACTATTATAAGCTTTATTCTCTACTATTACTTTACGATGTTGGAAAGCACAGTATTTTCTTCCATAGAAAAAAGTTTACGACTCATTTGGACATTTAAAATAAAGAGAGTTGAGGGTTGTTACACCACATCACTAAAATATTCTTACTTGAACGCGTTTCAGGAGACGGCTTGTTCAACTGAGAACATACTGACGATGGGAACAAGCCGTCTCCTGAAACGCGTTCAAGTAAGAATATTTTAGTGATGTAGTGTAACAACCCTCAACTCTCTTTATTTTAAATTATGACACATCACTGTTACTAGCTTCTAAATCTTCAAAATTAGTCAATCATTTGGACATGATTATTTGTTCATAAAACGAAAGACAGACACTTTGAATAAAAACCCTGATGCTGACTAAACGAACAAACAAAACAAAAAATGTAGAAATCACTTTTGATTTCTAAAAACTTGGTATAGATATGTAGACATTGTTTTTACTATCGTTTCTGATACACATATAAATGATGCTTTAAAACCTTTACAAGATAAAGCTATTACATTCACATTAGAAATTGAAAATGATGTTTACCTCCCTTTCCTAGATTTAAAAATATTATTTAGGCATTTATAGAAAATTAATTCATACTGATACTAACGTAAAAAATAAGAACCATGACTTGTTATTTTCATAAAAAAAATAAGAGTTTTAACTCTTTTTCACATAAATTTGCTGTTTTTAATAGTTTAATTTATACATTGATAAGTATAACTCTAAATAAACATGAATTTGATAGAGAATACAGACATTATTAACAGCGTTTTAACTAGTGGTTGGTATCAATAATCATTTTATAGATAAAAACACTCATAAAATTTCAAAAGATAAAAAAATCTGGTATTTATCAATTAAACTGTTTATATTGTGACCAAGTTTACATTGGAAAATTGGAGCTCAGCAGAATTGGTTATCTTACATGCCACAACACTTTGCGCAGGCATTTGTACTTAATGAGACTTACTCAAGACCTTTATGTAGGAAGTGTGGGGAGGAGTCACAAAGGGCTCCAAGAGCCTACATACAGACTTTTGTTGAGGCCACTCACAGTTTTATCATCAAATGCAATTTGGCAACCAGAGTAAAACAGCATTGTAGAAATATTAAACACAAAATAAATTGATAAATCAGCCATAGCAGATCATTTTTGGTCATTTAATTATGAAATAAATTCAGAAGTTTATTAAAGCATTTAAATGGACCTGTAGATTTAAGGATTTGGGAGAAAATCTTTATTATGCAGAACAAAGATTATGTAATGAATTCTGAAATGTTGCCAATTGATTCTGTCAACAAATTTGTTTTACTTCCAGTACATGGCAATACTATAGCAAACAATCCATGACCTAGCTTCAGTAACCTTAACAACGTGAATAAACGACTACAAAGAATCAGCTCAAGATGTAATCAAGCATGTCCTGCTGAATGTATATTTAAGGAAAGGTGGAGCATTGTCACAAAGTATTTATAAAATAATTTATAATTAGGGACAAGAATTTTATGCTCTAATAATCACTTTAATATGCATGCATTTATGCATTGAAAACTTGCATAATATGTACATAAATATGCCCATAGTATCACGACATCATACTGACATAAAATAAAAATTTAAGGTAATATTAATGTAATGAATAAAACAATTGTGGAAAACATATGAATTATTTAATTCATCGAAATTTATCTTTAATATTGAAAAGTTGGATATATCTCTATAACCTAGCTTTCTTGCTCACTTTTACTTTTGGCATGATTACATGGAAACAATGCCTTCACTCTATATACATGCACCACACCACTAAATTGAATGTCCTGAAGTTGCAGAACACTTGTGAACCTGCAGGAATATTTGGTTACATTTTTATAAATGTTAATATATATTATTAACATTTTAATTAAATTTAATATTACATATAAGTGCAACCACCTTGAACTCAATTCCAAGAACTCCTTAACAGCTGCCATGAGGGAACTGCTACAACCAGATAGGGCAGGAATTTACAGATGTAACGTGAGCACATGTTGCGTGTGAGCTACCATCATGTTAACAAGTTTCAAGATTGACTCAATGACACACATTATTTGAAAATATTGTGTTTGTAAATCAAATATGAGGATAACAATAAAATAAAAATATATTTATGAAATATACATGTTAAATAGGCAAATATGCAGCATAATTTGCAAACTGCTGAAATATTATACTTATTAACAAAACAGGCAAAATATGCATTATATGCAACATAAAATATTGTTTAAATTGTTGTTAATTTAGTAATTAACTCACATACCAAATGAATGTACTTTCTGACAGCAGAGAAGAGAGATGCATTTGCATTAATATCCTGTTCCTATTTATATTTGTGTAGTTACTTCACTGTAGCTTCAATTTTTACGTATTCATAACTTTCATATGTACCTTGTCTTTGTCCACTCTTATCCTTGCCTCTGTTTGTGACTCTTTGCCTTCTGCTGTCTTGAACACCATGCAAGGCTTGGTGCTACGACGTGTAAAGGGATCATCTATCTTTTTGCCTTTGTTCGCTCGTGCTTCCTCCTGCATTACAAACAACATAAAAAGCATGTTAAATGAATGCATTGTAACCTTATCTCAAGTAGACATGCATAATGAATTGGCATGAGATATTAATTCAGTAATAGAAAATGTTTCAGTCTTCTTTAAAAATCTTGTATGACAGAGCTTATTAAACAAATCTATCGTTACACAAGAACCTTGTTTATCCGGCCCTTATTAATCTGGATTTCCAGTTTATCTGTATTGATTTTTAACACAAAAATATGTGCGTTCTTTGATAAATAAGCATGAATGTAATGTTGGCATTGAAGGTAGCATTGAGATTGCCGTCAGTTACATGCCTCTAGCTAACAATAAGTACCATTACCAGGGTCAGTGTCACAGAACAATGAAACTAAAGTGCACGAGATTATGTTTGATTAGTTTTCATGACAATCCTGATAGCGATAGCAGATGTCTCATCTGAACGGCTTTCAATTCTTTTCTCTTCTGCTTTTGCAATGATCCACATATCTTACTACCTTATATCAAAGTTTGAATTCATTTAATGATTTGATTCTGGATTATTCGGGTTTTCATTAATCTGGACTACCTTCATTCCCATCTAGTATGGATAAAGAAAGTTCTTGTGTATGACAACTAACTACACAGCTATATGATTGACAGCTGATATTACAAATACTGCTTAACACTGCATTATACCTGTTTCACTCTAAGTTCACAGAAAAAGTAAAAAAACCTTAATATATCACTCTGCTGAGCACATGGCAGTATCACATGGAGGAATGATGGGAACTAAATACTCACGAGAGTAAATTGTTCTAGACAGCATGCAAATACGACACATTCCGCAACTTGGATTAACTTTTAAATATTATGTATGAATATGAATATTTATTTCCACCTTTCATTGATACAATATAGGTCGTATGTATGGGATAAAGTTACTGTACCATTTCTTCACTTTCCAGGCTGAAGGATGTTTATGTTTGGTGACATCTGGTGGTGGAGTGATTTAATTTCCAAACCCATTATGGAAATTCATCACTGCACCACCAGATGTCACCACACACCGGAAAACACGAGGAACCAGTCGGCCACTTCGGAGGATAGGAGCAATAGCTCTTGAAACCAGTCAAGACGAAACACATGTAAGTGATGTTAAGTGTTTCAATTCCAACTCAATTTTCTAAATAATTTCAAATTCACATCGTGTTACTAGCTTATTCATATATTATAGAAACACATATTCTAACTTTATCATTCTCATTCTGTTCTCGGTTATTGTGAACTGGCAAATCAAGAATATTGCAGAATTCAGACAATAGAAAAAGTTGGAGGGTTTCAGTTCAATCATTCCAATACAAGTGTAACAACTTTTAAACTGGCAAACATTATAATACAGGAAGAACCTGCCAGCACTTCAAGCAAATATCAAAAACATTGCATGAGAAACAGGTGTACTCCAGGATGTCCTTTGATTGAAGGAGTGTTAAGCACTGACCAGTCAAAATCTCCAATTAAAATCCTGCTAATTTGACAGGGCTCATCTTGCATTTAAATCATAGTTAAACTATGAGTGTGCCAAAACAATGGTTTCAGTAATGGCTGTCCATTGCCATAATTTAAGAATTTTCAAACAATGAGAGCAAGTTGGTGCTATTATACATAATGGGTAGTAATCTTTTAAGATAAGTCTCATCCTTTATATGTGGAAATCACTTAAATATTTAAATATATTTTGTCATCTTAATTCATAAAATAAATTTAGTATAACTTGAAACAAAACAAAAGAAACTGTGCAAACCATTATTATTACAGATTTTCATTTCAATACATATACAAGGATATTGGGGGGGGAGGGAGTTGATTTTCTCAGAAAGCATGCTGCTGAACAAACATTATCAGCTACCAGAAATGTGTCATTTTTGTGCATCTGGTAATATGCTGATAACAATGAGGATTATGTAGTAATGTTATGCATTACAAATGTAGATTACTTTGATGCTAACTACTCCAGCTTCAAATTATTAATCACATTATTAAAACAAAGTCAAATGTCACACTCACATGACTTTCTCTACACATTATAACTTCACATAATTGCTTATGTATGTATTATTCATATAAAAAAAATCTGATGTGATACATTCACATGACTTTCTCTACCCTCTATCTTTATTAGTGGATATCCAAACTATTCTTACTAAAGCTTAATTTTCTACAATTAATCCAAATAAACCTTTGCAAAAATAGCTACATTCCACATTTTGTTATAAATACAAAGAGAGCTGTGATAGGAAATATTTAAGAACTGGACACTATATGCCGGCTTTAAAATTCCATATAGTTTCTACGCAATTGCGAGAAACGACTGAAAGTTGATGGGACTTTAAAAGGAAAAATATTGAACAATTTGAACCTTTAATAATGCACATCTCAGAAATGGCTTATGCCACAAAAAAACTTATTTTAAGTAAATTGTGTGTTTTAAAGATATGTTTTCATACATCACTTAACATTTACAAGTTATTCAAGCTTATACAAAATTCCTTCTGAGTGAAGAGGACTTCTAGGCTATTCCCAGAAAAATCAAGATATACATTTTATTTGTCATTTAAATATGTTGGATACATTGTATTATAATCAAAATTGTTAGAGCCATTTTTTTTTAGAAAATCAAAATTTTTAAAAAAATGTTCCATGCAAAGGATAGTTGAGGTGGGGGATTTTCTTGGAAATCTTTGTGTCACATCCTTGAAGATCCTAAACTCGAATACCAAGTATGGTATATTCATCCAACTTTTGGTTTTTGAGTTATACTGTTCTCACACATGCACGCACACACACACACACACACACACACACACGCATGGACATGTTTCCAAAAATGCTTTATTTGGATTCAGGGCACCTCAAAACATGCATATTTCTGGTGAAATCTCAGTATCAAATTTCTTGGGTAGAATGCAATACTTCCTCTACTTACTATACATACTAGAGAAAGTAAAAATGATTGTTCTATTCCTGATAAATTTCCAATTAGAAATAGTTTCAAACTAAGGAACATGGACTTGGTTGCCTGCATAATACCAAAAACAAAACAACTGCTCACATATTGTTAGTAAGCTTTTTGTTACTAATGAAACACATAGGAAAAATGTAAGAATAACATTCTTCTAGATGTTCTGTAAATGACAATTCAATCTGGAGAATTTAAAAGATGTAACAAAATTCATTTGAAAACAACTGATGCCACAAAGTTATTCGATATAAATTGTACATTTCAATGAACTCTACATTTTTAATTTCTCACCCATGTACATAGTAGGTAGAGAAGGTATTGCACTCCACCAAAAAATTTGATACCAAAATTTCGCTGGAAATACATGTTTTGAGGCCCCAAATAGATTATTAAAAAAAAACATTTTTATAAAAAGGTCCATGTATGTGTGCTGTCTGTGAACAACATAACTCAAAAATGAAAAGTCAGATCAACACCACGCTTGAGTTTAGGTTCAGTACCTTCCAAAGATACGACACAAACATTTTCAAGAAAATCCTCCTGTTCCAAACTATCCTTTACATGAACATTTTATGACATTTTTTATTTTCTAAAAAGTGGCTCTTAACAATTTTGATTAAAATACCTCATATTAAAGATATTCACAAATAAAATGTATATCTTGAATTTTCTCGGAATCGCCTCTTAAGTCCTCTTCATTGGAAGCAATTTTGTATAATTTAAAATAAAGAGAGTTGAAGGTTGTTACACTACATCACTAAAATGTTCTTACTTGAACGCGTTTTGGGAGACGGTTTGCTCCCATCGTCAGCATGTTTTCAACTGATTTTGCTGGTTAGTGTCTGGGGAATGTGTGTGGCTAGTGGTGTTCTCTGGTGCTGGGCTGATGAACCTCCAAAGGTAGTTCGAAATTCATTACCAGATTTTCCCACCATACCTAGGTTATATGCACTACCAAAAATACACAAACTCGGCAACAGAATGAGGCCTATAGTGAACAACATAAACTCTCCCACAGATAAACTAGCAAAATGGCTTTCAAATACCTTCAACTCCAGGCCTGTGCTCAAAAGTCTAAGCATAACAAATTCATTAGAATTAACCAGTCACCTTTCAGATATAAATATATCACCCACAGACATGATGGTATCATTTGATGTACTACACTCTTCCCAAGCATACCAAAAGAAGAATTATTACCACTCCTAGAAACTTGGATATTAAACAATGGCACACCTAGAGCACAAACAGAAGATTACTTAAAACTAACAAAATTATGTCTGGAACAGAATTTCTTTTCATTCCATAACAAAATCTTTAAACAAACCACAAGCCTATGGGAAACCCCCTTTCACCATTTTTAGCAGAACTATATATAAGCCATTTTGAATGCCATATTACTAAATCTTTCCCACATCCATTCAAAACCTGGTATAGGTACATAGATGATATTTTTGCTATTATTCCAAAAACACTTTCAGAAGATGCTTTGAAATTATTGAATTTACAAAAAAGATCTATAAAATTCACAATAGAAAAAGAAGAAAATGGCCAATTACCTTACTTAGACATCAGGACCATCAGAAATAATGCACACAACAAACTAAAGTTCTGCGTTTACAGAAAACCAACTCGCACAGAAAATTATATTAAAAACAATAGCTACAATCCTACAAGCCACAAACATGCAATTTTAAATAGTACTACAAACAGGTTAGTACATATACAATTGGAGAAAAAGGAATACCAGAAAGAATACCAACACATTATCCACATAGCCACCATGAATGGATACCAGAAAAAAACAATAGATAAGAAGATAAAAAAGTTTAAAAGACAGAAATACATCCAACAAACGACTACTTTACTCAGACAGCAAAAACCACAAGCATATAGGAAGTTCACTTACCATCCTTGGTCACATCATAAATTTCAAAGGATTTTTTCAAGAAATACAACACCCTGTCTCCACAGAATAACCACAATATACAGAAACTACTACGTAACAGAACAAAAGACTCTATCCTCAACGATAAATCAGCTGGTATATATCAAATAGTTTGTAATGACTGTAACCTGGTATACATAGGAAGAACCAAAAGAAATCTTGAAATAAGACTTAAAGAGCATATGAGATACATTTACCAAAAACAGACGGATAAATCAGCAGTAGCACATCATTTCTGGTCTTCAAACCATGAAATCACTCCAAACATAAAACTTTTAAGACCGATCAACAGCAGCAATGAATTGGACATCTGGGAAAAAATACACATCGTCCAACACAGGAATCACCTAATGAATTTAGAACTACCACCACCCAAAAGCATTTGGAGGTTCATCAGCCCAGCACCAGAGAACACCACTAGCCACACACATTCCCCAGACAATAACCGGCAAAATCACTTGAAAACAGCTGACAATGGGAGCAAACCGTCTCCCGAAACATGTTCAAGTAAGAACATTTTAGTGATGTAGTGTAACAACCTTCAACTCTCTTTATTTTAAATTATGACACATCACTGTTACTAGCTTCTCAATCTTCAAAATTAATTAACAATTTTGCATAATCCTGTAAACTGGTAAACATTAAGTAATAGACGAAAACATACTATACAAGAAATGCAGAGCTCTTTAAAAAACAAATTTATTTCAAATAGCTTTTTTGTGGCATAAGGCATTTCCAAGATATCCATTATTAATGATTTGAATTGTTCAATACTTAGCCAAGCTTTTCAAGCCCTGTCAACATTCAGTTTGTTTCTTGCATTCCATTGGAACAGTATGGAATTCTAAGGCCAGCGTATAGCGTCCAGTATTTACAGATTTCACCATTGCTGTTCCCTTTGTATCTATTATGAAATGTCCAATGCAGCTATTCCTTTGAAAGTTTATTTGGATTAAAATGAAGTAGATGTAAAAGTAAGCTTTAATAAGACTAGTTTATACCCACTAATAAATGAGAGAGGTAGAGAAAGTCATGTGAATGTAATGCATCAGATTTTTTTTGTGTAGTGAAGTTTTGTCAAAGTTTTACAGTTTACTACTTATAAAAAATGAATGTAAAATAAAGCTTCACAGGCTATTAATAGAAAATTCAAGATACTCATTTTATTACTTTCTCTACTACGTATAGTAAGTAGGGGAAGTATTGTATTCCACCCAAAAATTTGATACCGAGACTTCGCCAGAAATACATGTTTTGAGACCCCCTGAATCCAAAAAAGAAGCATTTTTGGAAACATGTCCGTGTGTGTGTGAACAGCATAACTCAGAAACAAAGTCGGATAAACACCAAACTTGGTATTTAGGTTCAGTATCTTCCAGAGATGCGACACGAAGGTTTTCAAGAAAATCCCCCCACCCCAGACTACCCTTTACATGGAACATTTTTCGAAAATTTTAATTTTCTCAAAAATGGCTCTAACGATTTTGATTAAAATATCATATGTTTAAGATATTTTCATGACAAATAAAATGTATATCTTGAATTTTCTGGGAATGTCTCAAAGTATTCTTCATTGTGGATGTTTGCATAACTGGTAAACCATAAGAGATAAGACACAATTTTACTATACAAAAAATGTAGGTTGTGTTAAAATACACAATTTATGTCATATACATTTTTTTTTGTTGAGTGAACCATTTTCGAGATATTGCTTGTTATTCCCTTAAATTTTTCAATACTTATTTTCTCAAATGGGAATCCGTTATTCATTTTTTTGTCTTGGATATGCAAAGAGTATTAATCTGTGGCAAAGGGAATGGTGCTGCACCTAGCAACCAGCCATTAAGAGATATGTATGTGCTTAAAGGCTACTGTATTTCTATATTGCCCTTGTAAATATATATTCCCCTTACATCTACAAGAAAATTAGCAATAAGATAGAGTCTCAAATGTTTATCTCGATTAACATGAAGTAGATGGAGAATAAGCGTTTGTAAAAATAGTTTGTACAAGAGTAGAGAAAGTCATGTGAGTGTAACACATCAGATTTTTACTCGTGCAAACATCTTAAACATGTGGTATTTCAATCATTAAGAGCCGTCATTGAGAAAATAAAAAATAATCCTGACTTTTCATTTTTGAGTTGTGCTGTTCATAGATTAAAGCACAGCCAGTCAAACATGCAAACCTTTCTACAAAACTGCTTCTTTTTGGATTCTAGGGATCTCAATATATTTACATTCACTGAAATTTCAATATTAAACTTTTAGATTAAATCCAATACTTTCTATACTTTAAATACAGTGGTAGTGAAAGTTAATGGGGCACAAGTATTAAAAACTGTTTAACTTATTCCCTAACTCCTCTGTGTCCAATCAAGGGATAGCTAAAATCAATGGAGTGATAGAAATATTGTATTTGTCCAAATACAAGAAAACCCTAATTTTGGAATTTAGCAGTGAACTTTAATTTTTAAAACAATGTATAGCTATGTAGATAATAGTTTTGCTATTGTTCCTGATAACCATCTAAATGATGTTTTTGAATTTACAATATAAAGCTAATAAAAAATAACAGTAAATTGAATTTTGGCATTTACAGAAACTTAACTCATACTGATAATTACGCTAACCTTATGATGCAAAATGAAAGGCATTATAAACTGATAAACTATGACCTTTGCAGCAACCCTCCGCATCTCCAATGTGCTTCTCCTTGCTGACACCTAACCCTTAGCTGTGAAATTTTAAACTTATATTTTCTCATATGCTAAATGGAAAATATATATCAGGAAAGCAAGAACGAGATAATCATCTTTATTGTTTGAGAAATTTTCTTTTTCGTATTATTCTTTTGAACTTTTTCTGTGGTTTTCAAATCTAAAGTCTTGGAAAAATCATCTTGTATTAGGATAAATATGCTATTTGGTAAAACAAAACAAAAATAAATTGTTATATATAATGTAAATTTGGATCGTGTTATTAATTTTGAAATTGTGTCTGTTAGTGCTATTATTTTGCTTTGGTTCCATTCACCGACTCTGCTATGCATTATATTATCTATTTAGCTAACAGGGATATTTGTAAGACAAACAATTACAAATAAATGGCTGAAAATGTGAAAACTGTTCTCATGAACATTTGCATAAAGTTATTTTCAGAGTAACATGAGCTTCTCCCAATACTTTGTTACTATGTGCAATCAACACTGCTTATAAACTTTATTGTTACCACTTTCATGCTATTTGGTATTCCTAACAGAAGCTTAAATATCCATTAGCATTATACACAAACACAATGAATATTATATTTCATGATGTTCCCATTCCATAAACTTGTTTTAACACAGATTATAATAAATTTAGAAGCAATACATACCATGATAGCCTTTTCTGCTTCTTCTACGTTCCTTTTTCTGTTCCGATCATTAATATAACTGATGCTGGAAATGGTTGAGGTTCGGAGTTTATCTAGTTCCTCTGCCCTTTCCTCCAACTCCTGTAGTTTCTGTTGTATCTGACTTGCTTCTTCTTCATCGCCCCTGTGAATTAAATAGGTATCCTTGATTTCTAGTTATGGCTCTAGTCAATACTGAAGAAATAATTTAGAGTGCTAATGGAAAATTTAAGATTAAGAAATTACAGTTATGCACAAAGTTGCAAAATTATATATCCAAAATGTTTTGTCAACATACAGTATGGCAGCTCAGCTCTTATTTTTGATGCATAAAAATGTAGAAGACTTTCAAGAGTTTACCTTGATTGTGCCATGTCTCTTTCTTTCATTAGCTGGGTTTTCTTCATTGCATAATTATAAGGATTAGTCTTGAATCGTTCCTTCTCTCGTACAATCTGTAAGTTTTTTCAAATCACAGAGTAGAAAATTAATAAGATTTAAAGAGCACCACCACAATTACAACAACAACAATAATAATAATTTCAAAATATCTGAATAGTAGATATGTCAAATGTTTTTAAGAACCAAAAACAGTGGTAATATGCAGCAGATTGTACTACTGTTGAAGGATCAGTTCCATTTGTCAGTAAAAAGTGTCTTCACTTTTCCTGTCATTCATCTCTCACATTTCATCTGTTATCTCCTTCACTCTCATCCTGGGCGTCAGGCTAATCACCCACCCTGGTTGTCACTCTCTGATCTATAGACCCACAGCTCCCCGATAGGCATCTGACCACAGGATTTGGCTTGCAAGTCCTACGAAGGGGACGGTAATCAAATATTGCTTTGTTGACTATTCCTTGTGTTTTTCAGAGCTCTTTATAGTTGTTAAATAAGAGTGAGTGAGTATGAGAGTGAGTGTGTGCGCATGTGCATGTGTGAGCGTGGGTATGTGTGTGAATTTCGCCATTAATGGCATCAAAGTGTATTTATTATTAGCCTTGTTCTATTCATCTGGTGATGAATGTCTGGTTTAAAAAGAAAACTGTATGTAAACATATACAAATCTATGATCAAATCAATCTTGTAACTTAGAGTTACAGTGAGCGTACAATTAACAGTCGTTATTGTTTTACTGTATAATTTATGATGCTCTAAGTTTTTAAAATATATTCAGGCAATTACACCCCGTCAGTAAAATGGAGGGAGGGGGAGAGCGAGAGAGTGAACGTGTGGGTGTGCGTGTACTTTCTTCCTCTTCAGTAAGAGATGTATAGCAAAGCTTGTAACAAATATTTTCAAAGAAATGATGTAAAAAAAGAAAAACAAAGGTGAATATGTAGTTTACTTCATTATGAATGTTTTATATTAAGAATCATCCATAACCAAGGGGTGGCTAAGCAGTTTAAGAAATAATTTAGAGAGAACAATGGTTTGGTAATCGTTGGAGGAAAAGAGAAACAAATGTTAAAGGGTTTTGGAAAGAGGCAAAAAGGCGTTTTGAGGATGCAGAGGCACAAAAACTGTTTAGTAATTTAACAGAGAAAAGATCACTGGTATTTTATGTTAGGTAGAAAAGCGCATTGTAAAAAAGAGAAAATTATATTGATAAAGTAAATAAGGAGGAAATAGAGGGTATAGCATGGTCAAAAACAGGAATCTGGAAGCCGAAAGGTAAAAAAAAAAAATAGTTGTGTCCATTGTGTGGAGGGCAAGAGATTTAGAACATAAGTTTGAATGTAAAGGAACTAAAAACTGGAGGAATGAATTCATTAAACTTAAAACTGGATGAAACAACAATGATGGAAAAGATATTTACAAGGGTTTTTCAATAAAGACTGAGACAGATTGACATTTATAAGCCGCAGGAATGTGATCAATCTGTCATCTATAGGCAAATATCTATACTAGTAGGTACCCTTAATTGTTACTATTAGCTACATTTTTCTAAGCCCCACTATTCTCCAACAGTAGTAGTTTAAAGTTGGCAAGGAGTGAAGGCACCTCTAAACTGCAAAATGTTGGAAGTGAGAGAACAATGCTATGCAATAAAGCTTTGTTTTGTTAAATAAGAATGCTACAGAAATGTTTGAAGATCTTAAAGAGCCTATGGTGAGTCAACAATGTCTCATGCTGCATGTTTCCATTGGCATACAGCATTTAAAAATGGAAGGGAAAGTTGTGAGCTGAAAAGAGGAAAACGAGCCCTCCACCTGAAGCTATATGCTAGACATATTGGTGGGAAGCACTCACACAATTTTAAGGGACATTAAACATTTTGAGGATATTTATTCACAGGATTCCCAAAGTATGAACTCCCGTTCAGATTCAAGTTGTTGTGTGCAACCAATGGAAACAGTGTTTCCAAAAAGAAGGGGATGATTGGTGGAAAAACATTACCACTGCCGATGAGTCATGGGTTTACTGCTATGACCCAGAAATGAAGAGAGAGAGAGCACAGAGTGGGCTGAAAAGGGGCAAACAAGTCCCAAAAAAGCGCACGTCCACAAATATGCAAATAAGGCATTAGTGATCACATTTTTTTATTATCATGGCATGGTGTATACACATCAGGTTCCCAGAGGTCAGACAGTGACTACAGACTATTATTGTAGTGTTCTTCACCAAATGATTAAAGATCACATCCCCTACAAAAAAATGGAGAGATATGGATAGTAAGTGGAAGCTTCATCACAACAATGCATATCCTCACGTAGCAACAGCTGTTACGTTTCTGGCCAAGGAAAAGGCATCTCCACGGTTTCCCACCCACCCTATAGTTCAGTTCTGGCACCGTGTGACTTTCTTTTTGTTTCCAGCTGTCAAAAAAAGATAGCAGCGAAGGCTTTAGAGGCAATTTTGAAGTACTAATAAAAAAATGGATTTGAGGACGTCTTTCGAAAGTGCGATAAGTGTACTGCACTTAATGGAGACTACATTGAAGGAGAAAAAAATTGATTTTGATTGAATTTTTGATAATAGTTTTTATAGAATCAGTCTCAGTCTTTAACCCTAGAGAGATGGCGTGGGGTATTTTCTGACCCCAGTCAGTTTTATTTGGAAGTTATATATAATGAAATTTCACTAGCATTGAAATACGGGTCATACATTCCTAGAATATAGGCTATTTGTGTTCTTCGGCTGAAATGAGGGCAGGAAATACCCCACTCCTCTCCCGTTGCCTGTTGTGTGTCTCATCTGCATATTGTTTCTGTAGTTATAGTGTGTTTTCAGCTGAACCTTCGGGAAGTTGTGGTTATAATATTTACGTAGTTTTTAGTCTTAAACATAGTGCTGTTTTTATATCAATATGTGTTATGAGGAACATCAGGCAAGGTTATTAGCCCTAATAAGGGAAGTGGAAGAAGAGGAAGCATTAGGTGGTGAAGGCAGCGAAACCGAAGATGAACTTAGAATACTGAGTTCAAATAGTGAAAGTGAGAAAAATGCAGAAGAGGATCGAGTTACGGCATGGAAAATGGTTCAGCCTCCTCAAAATTAATGTACTTGCTCCCACAAGATAGTGACTCACTTACCAGGTATAAAATCTGCAGCTAAAAATGCAAAATCTCCTATAGAATTATTGCTTGAGAAAATACAGCATTTTACAAATGCAGCACAACCAGAAAATCAAAAACAGGAATTGCAAGTGAAGAAAAGAATGAGGTGTAATGTGTGTCTGAGAATGCAGACAGAAAGACAAAACTTTCGTGTGTAAAATGCAAGCAGCAGGTGTGCAAAGACCATAGTGTAGTCGTGTGTAGGAGCTGTGTGTGAATTATAATATGAGCATCAACATATGTTCTTACTGTTGAGATGAAAAAAAAAAAAAAAAAAAAAAAAAAAAAAAAAAAAAAAAAAAAAACATTAACTGTGATACTTTATGATTATGAGTGAAGTGAACATTTAAATATATTTTTTGTGCTGCGCATCAGTCCAAATTGCAAGGAACTGTCGATTCAAAGTTTTTGTTTTATTTTTTAAAGTAGATTTCTACAACCAACAGTTATTTTAATACATAATATATTACTCGGTATATGTAAGCAATAATTAGATAAATTTATTAATTCGATCCATTTACAATCGTTTTATTCCTGGGGTCGCGAGTGACCCCATGCCACCACTAGTGTAAGACGTACATGCGCCACCTGTCTAGGGTTAATGAACATACTAAGTACTAAAGAATGCAGAATCTGAAACAGCATTTGTATAAAGTGAGACACAAATGAAAATAGACTGTAAGGAGAGGAAAAGAAAATTGAAACCATTTTAATACAGGAATACATTTGGCATGTAAACTGGATGCCTGCTGAATGAATAACCAGGGCCAAATTTCTGCAGACAACCTTGTTTATTCTAACACTCTTACCACTTCACAGATACATAAATAACTAAACGCATGCTTCTGTACTTCATGAAATGAAAGAATAAATACACAATACATAGCAAATGAAGCTAGTAGCAGTGAAGCAAATACTACGTAGTTTTGTACAAGCTGGCTAGTCAGTTGGTATGTGTGTGAATATTATATACACCAAGTGACCAACAAGCCAATTCATACATGATAAGTACTATGAGGATCGTTCAATATGTAATGCCCCATATTTTTTTTAACAAACCATTAAAATATATATAGACCAACGTCCTTGTAGGTTCTTCACATTTGATGTTTCTACTGAGCGCCTGTGAAGTTTCGAACACTTCCGGCAGATGGCAGATCCATAGCACACGGTCAAAATGGCGTCTACATACGACTCCTGTTTCAGGCAACGTGCTGTTATTGAATTCTTATGTGCAGAAAAAGAAACCGTGGTGAACATTCATAAATGTTTGTGTGCAGTATTGTGGCATGTGCACAGATAATATGACAAGACTCTCTCTGGGCACCGAAGGTTAGAGACGACAGTTTGTCTGTGAGTAGGGGTGAGTCAGGGGAAACAGTGTCAAGGGAGGGGATAGCGTTACTGACGCCAGAGTTTGGCGTGGGTTTTTGTAACAGTCAGCAAGTAAGCTTCGTGTGAGACAGATGGGAAACTGCTAAAGCACGATGTCCTCGTCGGCAGGCAATGGGCAAAGGTATGTAAGTATCTAACTTCATCCATTAAAACTGTGTTCCATCCACGTTTGAAAGTTTCAATTATGGTAGAATAGAATCCTTCCTCTCCCTTAAGCCAGGTATTATGTTGGTATAGCATTTATTTTGGAATTTAACTTTAGCTGCGTCCCTCGTCGTTGCCTCGCATTTGAAGTTCCTGTTTGATTTACCGGTGCCTTTTGCAAGCGAGTAGCTCCCATCCGTATTTGTAAAATAATTTTAAAGAGAGGCATACGACAGTATATGGTAATGATGGAGTTGCTAGTCCTATCACAGCCACTGTGACAGACATGCTGAATCGCACGAATGCTATTATTCGTGCAGAATGGCACATCACAACTTAACAATTGGCTCTACAGTTATCGGTCAGCATTGGAAGTGCGTGTGCAATGATCGAGACACTCGGATATTCAAAGATGTGCTCATGATGGGTTCCACGAATGCTCACAGCAGACCACAAGATACAAAGAAAGGCCATTTCATTTGAATTGTTACAGCATTTTGACAATGACGGAGAGGCCTTTATGTCACAGATCATTACGGGGGACGAAACAAAAATGCAATCCCTGGAGTGGCATGATTCTCATTCACCACAAAAGAATAAATTGAAGGCAACTCCCTCTGCCGGAAAAGTCATGATCACAGTCTTCTGGGATTATGCTAGCATCATTCTCATGGATATGATGCCAAGAGGGTCAACCATTAATTCAGAGGCATATGTGAAGACTCTGAATAAACTCAGGAATTGTTTCTGACATGTTCGGTCTGACAAGAATCCAGCAGAAATTTTTCTCCAACACTATAATGCATGCCCACACACAAGTCTGAGAACCCAGGAACACATTGCCAAATTGGGCTGGACTGAAAACATGACCACATGTACAGGACAAAAGCTGTTACCGGCAGGGAATACATGCTCTCACACAATGTTGTCATAAGGCATAGAATGTGATGGAGACTACATAGAAAAATAGGACATGGATAAGAAATGATGATTTATATTGTCACCAAATTCTGACTCTTAAGAACAAATATGTTCTAAGAAAAAAAATGTGGGGCATTACTTATTGAACGATCCTCGTATATGTTACCTGTATAAATTAGCAACAATTCTCTATTTGGGAAAAGCTACTTATGCATAAAAATATCTGACATATACATTCACTTGACTTTCTCTAGCAATGACAAATTCACATATATCATGGAAATGTTCTTTTACAATCTTTTTTGTCTGGAATCAAAAGTCAGAAAATATATAGTAATTGCTTCTGCTGTAAAAGTTAAAAAAATTGGCACTTGAAACATTTGACATTTCCACTTTTTATTATTTTCTCTACCATGTACATAGAAGGTGAAAAGGTATTACATTCTACCCAAAAATTTGATATCAAGATTTCATCGGAAATATATGTTTTGAGGCCCCCTGAATAAAAAGAAGCATTTGTGTGTGTGTGTGTGTGTGTGTGTGTGTGTGTGTGTGTGTGTGTACAGGATAACTGCTGAAAAAAGAAAAGTTAGATAAACACTACACTTGATATTTAAGTTTAATAACTTACAAAGATGTGACACAAAGGGTTTTAAGAGAATTGCCCAATCTCAAACTATTGTTTACATTGAGCATTTTTGGAAATGTCTTACTTTTTCAAAAATGGCTGTAATGATTTTGATTAAAATACCATATATTAAAGATATTTACATGATAAATAAAATGTATATCTTGTGTAACTGGTGTACATTAAGCGACAGACGAAAACATACTACACAAAAAATGTACAATCTTTAAAACACACAATTTATTTCAAATAAATTTTTTTGTAGCATAAGCCATTTCCGACATACCTGTAATTAATGGTTTGAATTGTTCAATACTTTGTCATTCTTTAAAGTCTTGTTGCTTTTCAGTTGTTTCTAGCGATTGCATGGAAAGTGTACGTAACTTGGACAGCATACAGCACTCAGTTCTTAAACATTTGACTGTCACTGTTCCCTTTGTATCTATAATGAAACATGCAATGTAGCTATTTCTGCAAAGGTTTATCTTGATTAAAATGAAGTAGATAGAAAAATTAAGCTTTCATAAAAATAGTTTGTATACTCACTAATAAATGACAGAGTAGAGACAGTCATGTGAATGTATCATATCAGATATTTTTCAATACAAGTCACTAATAAGCCTAAGTACTACCTGTCTGAGGAATAAGTGCAGACAGGAGGCAGAGGAACCTCATGCAGAAACATAACAGACAGGCTGTATTATGCCACCATTTCCAGTACATTGCGTGTGAATATTCAATACACAGGGCAGATTGCATGTGATGGCGATTTATACTTATTTGTTGTTGTTATCCTGCTGTAAAGCATATTGAGAAGTTGGCTCTTGAAATGGTGATGGTTTATAAACTTTTATCTTCTCTTAGATAATTCATGGTAGGCAAAAAGTTAATTCTTGGTGCTGGATATGTTATTGATTATGCTGTATATTTTATAATTGTATGACATGTTCAATGTCCCTGTGGGGCCAAATGAACAAATACAAACAAACAAACGTCCGCAGTAAGGAAATGCAGCAGTTGAGTCTGTTAGTCAAGGTGGATGGGTTTGTAAAAAGTCAAAATGCAAACACTGCTACATAAAGTCATATGCTCACAAAGTAGAAAAATATTATTCAATGTGTTATAGTTTTTACTTTCTCTACTACGTATAGTAAGTAGGGGAAGTATTGTATTCCACCCAAAAATTCGATACAGAGATTTCACCGGAAACACATGTTTTGAGACCCCCTGAATCCAAAAAAAAAAAGCATTTTTGGAAACATATCCGTGTGTGTGTGTCTGTCGGTGAACAGCATAACTCAGAAACGAACAGTCGGATAAACACCAAACTTGGTATTTAGGTTCAGTATCTTCCAAGGATGCGACACAAAGGTTTTCAAGAAAATCCCCCCCACCCCAGATTACCCTTTACATGGAACATTTTTCAAAAATTTTAATTTTCTCAAAAATGGCTCTAACGATTTTGATTAAAATATCATATGTTTAAGATTTTTTATGACAAATAAAATGTATATCTTGAATTTCCTGGGAATGTCTCCAAAAGTATTCTTCATTGTGAACGACTTTTGCATAACTGGTAAACCATAAGAGATAGACAAAATTTTACTACACAAAAAATGTAGATCGCGTAAAAATACACAATTTATGTCATACATTGTTTTGTTAAGTAAACAATTTTCGAGATATTGCTTGTTATTCCCTTAAATTTTTCAATACTTATTTTCTCAAATGGGAATTCGCTATTCATTTTGTTTCTTGGATATGTAAAGAGTATTAATCTGTGGCAAAGAGAATGGTGCTGCACCTAGCAACCAGTTATTAAGAGATATGTATGTGCTTAAAGGCTACTGTATTTCTATATTGCCCTTGTAAATATATATTCCCCTTACATCTACAAGAAAATTAGCAATAAGATAAGAGTCTGCAAATGTTTATCTCGATTAACATGAAGTAGATGGAGAATAAGCGTTTGCATAAATAGTTTGTACATGAGTAGAGAAAGTCATGTGAGTGTAACACATCCGATTTTTTAAAGAAGAGAAACGCAAAGGTTTAGCTATTCTGTTACATATGTTATGTTGAAGTTTTGATGGTCACACTGTACTGTACTCACGTTCAGGTGTTATCTCTGCTGTCTAAACCTAGCCATGGCACACTAGCGACCTTGTCTGAAAACTGCACTCTTTTGTCAGACAGGTAGTAACTTCAGTTTCTTAAACTCACAATTATTATACTGCAACACACAACAATAAAAATTATATACCTTTTCGATGTCCTCTTCTTTAAATTCATAAATCATAGCTTCTTTGATGTCCTTTAGTTTTTGTTCCAATTCATCATGCGTGGGCATAGAGATACCTTGGAGTGCACATGTTTCTCGCCATTTCATAAATTCACTGTCAGTGAAATCCTGATTACTGATGAATTCCAATCTGAATACTCGTTCTTGAATGCCATGTCTGAATTAACAAAATGAACTCATGAACTGCGAATTCATTTATCTTTCTGAACTGCATAAATCTTACATTTGTAAATACATTCACATGGTCCACTGCAACACTCACCTAAGTTTAAGCCCTTTGTTAGTTCTAGTGCTCCCTAGTTGATATATTTTGCCAGTTTCACATACACCACTTACTTCACATACCTGTTGAAAGAAAAAAGATGACAATCAGTGTGTGATCTATCTTATGATGACAATAAAGGTAGTGTGTACCAATAATAATAATTTATTTGTAGTAAGGACACAAAACTTCTCATGATGGGTATATCGGTCTTTCATAGTAATTGATATATTGGTTGTTGGCAGTGAAATGGTTAGCCCTTTCAGCACTAATGACATATCTACTCATTGGGGTGCAGTCTTAATTGCAGGTCATCATCTGTGATTACGTTTCTTCTTCCCTCATGAGGTAATATGTGTGCTCTGGGATGTACTGCCTGTCCATTGAATGATTGTGTTTACGGCTTTTATTTTGGATTTTGTTAATCACACAATAAACTCAGTATGTTTATGTGCATTTTATGCAGGCATTATCTGTGTCATTTAGGTTTGGCAATAAGTATGCCAATTCTGTTCTGACAGCGTCCTATTTGTTTTGCTTGGAGTCATGTCAAAATTCAGCAGGTAGTATACTTATTGACAAACTTAAAAGACACAAGTAATATTAGCATGTGGTCCTAAATCATGCAGAAAGCATTCAACATAGACCAAACATGGCCAGTGCAGCTAAGTCAATGCCAAGGGGTCACAGGAAGTGTGAAGTGCTTTTTGTTTACCCCCTCCCTGAATAGTGTTTAACCCCATTCTCACTACATGTAGAACCACAGTTGGTGGACACTGATAATTGCGAAAGGATAATGTAAGGAAATTTCCCAGGCCTGAAGGCTGGTTCACTGAACCAGAACAAGAATGACAAAGCTGAAATATACGTATTTTAGTGGGAGAGTTCACAATTGATTGGAAGCTTTCCTGGACCCCGGGAACGGAAAGAAGAATTGGCCCCATTTCAACTTTCCTGTTCTTGCTCCCAGGCACAGCATATTAGACTCTTCATTGTAGTGATTTATCTAGGCAACCTTGACATGAAACAGTTGCTAGTGTTCTCTCTAGTTGCAAGCTGGAAACATGAAACTGGGAGAATTTCTAGCATATGTGCATCCTGACCTCAGATCCTGACACCTGCAGATCCATTGAGCAGTTTCTTCTAGTGAAAGCATCATCTGTAGTTTGTTTATATGCAACTCAAAACTGGCTATTACCTCAAAAACAATAGCAAAAAACCAATAAAAATTAACAAAGATCATCAAACAACTTTAATGTATACCATTCAGTAAAAGGAATGAAAGCTTGGTATCACTAAAGGAATTGGAAATGCAATGGATCTGCATTTAGATAATGTTTATACTATCGAATTCTTATGTTGGCTAACCCATATTATGTTGCTGAATTGGAAGCAGGTGAAAAAATATCCTGGTCAGCTAAAAACATATGAAATTCTAATATGCAAAATTGACTTTTCTTTTTGTGACTGATATGAACATCAATGCATTCCCGTTCTCATTAGTGGACTATTGTAAACCAAAATCTTGTATGCTGTATTGTTTCCCGTTCTCGTTTCTTTTTTCTGTTACAGTTTTCAGGTTATTGTGAACCAGCTTTAACTTTATGGTACCTCCCCGTCATTTGCCAGTTATGTGCACTGAGGAAAATGAAAAAATCCCAGTCAGGGAGGATGGTCCTGACAGGATTTGAACTGTAGACCTCCTGTTCACAAGTCCATGTTTTAATGACCTTAGCTACCCATGTTGGTGTGTGGCAGTGAAAGGGTAAAGGGACAGTTCATAAGCTTTTTCACTTCACAGTATTTTTGTGGTAATTTACTGAGTATGAAGCATATAATATGCCTAATAGCTACGGACCCCAGATTGTCGGTAAATAAAATAATGTAATATCGGTGTAAAAATATTATAGTGAGCGGTGTTTTGGGCGGTAAATAAAACTGCTTAACGGTGTTATCTCATGCAAAAAAAAAGGGAAAAAACAAAAACACAGTTTAAACTATTTTACAGTGGAACAAAGGGCACCTTACATGTAACTTAAAAAAGAGAAGTATGAAAATATTTACATAGTATACATTTCGACTGATTTACTTTGTTAGAGACAAAGCCACCATAAGTTCGGTGTTCTCTGGCTTAAGATTTGTTCTTAAGTTTGTCATGATGTTCCCATATGCAGAGAAAAGTCTTTCACTGTCCACATTGGACATGGGTACCCACAATAGTTTCATACACTTCTCACTGAAACACAAGTGGTCACATTGAAGTCCAGAAAGTAAATCCAGTATGTTCACTTCAGCAGTATCATCTAATTTCTCACACACTACTTTCTTCAGAGCAGCATATCCCTCCTTGAATGTCTTCTCTGGCAAGTCTCGCAGAAAAGGTAACATTCTTCTTGCTTTTTCTATAGTTATATCAGTAGTTGCCTCATTTGATACTATTTTTCATACATCAAACAATTTACCTGCAGAATGAATAATATCAGCAGCTGGATCAGCTGACATTAAGGAATTCAGCTTGGTAACTGACTTTATGCCCAATTGCTTGAACTGACTGATAACATAAGACTTCTTGAGGGTTGGCAGTCTCTGAAGAAGACTTGAAGTTTTCTCTCCAAACGAGCCCTCAGCTGTGAAGCCATTTGATATATCTTTAAGTTTGCTATATAGTTTATGAACAAATGGATATTTAGATCCCTAAAGCACTTCAATAAGGCAAATGGTGTCTTTGCAGTGTTCAAGAAGGAAAGATGCCTGGCAGTTTATTATATTTTGAGACCGCATTGAAATACTACTGTGGAATCGGTTTGAATTCCCCCGTGCCGCAAAACTAAACTGACCTGGCAACGTCTTGCACATGCTGTCTGTACGGCATGCGAATGGCACGTTGCCAACTCCACCGTCAGCTGAATTGTGCATGCGCCAGCTTAATTTGAAACATGGCTCCATCGGCATAATTCCTTTTCTTTTTCAGAACAGAAGGTAAACAGACTCCTTGTGCTAAATTGTAATGTAATTTAAAGAATATAACTTGACTCCAAACGAAACTTTCAGTATAGCGGACACAAAATATACCTAGACATGCGTTCACATTATGAAACGTCGCGAGACAGCAACAATTTTCGTGCAAGGGATACAGGAAATGGAGACAGTGATTGATAGAAGAGGCTGTGTACTGTCAGAATTGACCTGAACCAGACTTAGAAATTCATGTATTGTTTAACGATACTTTTGTGACAGTCTTTTCCAGCCGGCATGAAATGGAGTGATGCAAGCACGAATCGTTAAAATACGGCATTAGAGAAGAATTGCAGGTAGTATTGTCATTTAAATCCAAAGAATAATTTGAGTGAAATGAGAAATCCGCCACTGATGCGGTGTTGCCGAGTTCCGATAAACATGGCATTCCTTTTGTTGTGCATGCGATAGGTGAAGAGTGAAGGGGACGGGGTAGTCGAAGCAGTACCGATGTTTGACAAAGCTCTGGTTAAATCACAGTGCAGTTTGGTGTTCTGTGCTGTGCAGCATGGCCGTAGCGAATGACAATACACGTATCCATAAATGATGGATAAGCCATATATCTGATTGTTTATGTGAAAAGGAGAGACAAACGCCAAAAAAAAAAGGAGAGAGAGAGAGAAAAATTTCAGTTTATTGTGCACATTTTTTTCCATAAGTGTTATTTCGCGTTTTCGCGATATAGAACTAATGTCGCGTTATTTCGTGACTCAGAATGGATATATATGTAGAATTTAAAAATAATTGATTAAAGGTTTTCCTTATTGTTAATTTTCGGCCAATTTCGCGAATTAACTACTCGCAAAAAGTCGGGGTCCCTACTAATAGCTTAAAAACTTATATTCAATATAAAAGAGTGTACTAAAACACATTATTTTTAAGCAATTAATTGCACATATGGGGTGAAATCTTAGATATTAGAGAAGAAAATCTGAGACAGGTTTCAGATTTCTTTGGAAGCATCACAAAATTAAAGATAATTTAGGAAACAAAATAGATCCACCTGGTTACACTAGAGGAACATTTATTACCCTATCTTTTAACCTAATCTAATCTAAATCAAAGGTAATTTATATGAGGAGCCTCCTAAAAAAATATCACTTTTAGGCAAACCCTTTTACACAGAGATAAAATTTTCACAAGACTTTGAAAGAACTTAAATGATACATTTCATATTTGGTTCAAACTGGTAAAAGATTAAGGGTACTTCATACAGGAAGAATTTTAAAGCTTACAATTTTGAAGATTATTTCTCAAAATATACATAATCATAAATTTTGCCAATGCCATTGCATTATTTCCACCACCAAACAAATGTACCCATATTTAATGATTTATACATATTTAAAAACTTGTTAAATGATATTCATAGCTTTTCCAATCATAACCAACGTTATGCAGGTGAATCAAATTTGGACATATCCTACTCCCTGTCATCCTCTGTGGTGTAATGGTTACCATGCTAGCCTCTAGTTCCCAGGGTCGCGGGTTCAAACCCAGCGGAGGACGATGGATTTTTTTTGGGCGTAAAAATTCTTAGCATGGCTTCCTTTGGAAGGGAAGTAAAGCCGGTGGTCCCGTGTCATAGATTTATGGCACGTAAAAGAACCTCAAGCCTGATAAAGAGGCCTCTGAACAAAATTACCAGTCTTTTTCGCCCAATATAGAATGGGACACTAAGGACCACAGCAGTTAAAGAGCGTCCATAAATAAAACTCAATTTATACCCTTCTCCCAGTGTCCAGCACATGCTTGGGAGGGCAAAGGACCTAAGCTAAAGCTGAATGGTTAATTCCTCTGTTGCGAACCTATGTCATCCAGTTTCTCACAAAGTTAAGAAATTGCGTGCAGACGTACAGGGACCAACATTGTCAAAAATGCAGGATTTTGGCATAAAGAATTTAGTGAAGGGCAAGGCACTGTGCTAAACGCAAGTCATTAATGCTGCCCAGGACCAACATTGCAGCTGTTTGGAATTCTACTCAAGTTGTCACTGCACAGTGGTAGAATTCATCAGAAATTAGAGAGCAGTGTCCAATTCATTTTCAGATGCAAGCTTTAATAGGGAAAAGTTGCTGCTCATTGGGTCCCAAGGCTGTTGCATGAAGAGCAGAAGACTACACATGCGGAAATTTCCCGACGATTGTTGGTGTGCTATGCAGCAGGAGGAGGTGTTTCCCCATAATCACCTGTGATGAGAGGTGGGTGCATTCTAAAAGTTCTCGGCTTAACCCTCTCCCAACATAGTCGCCACAATATCAATATATTTAGTCCAACAACTTTCCAACTTTTTAATATCCTAAGTAAAATAAGATTTCTCCAAATGTGAAAGATAAGTCTCTGTCTCAGCAAAAAATAATTACTGTGAGCTAAATCTGCCAAATATGACAAATGTGAAAAGTACTTGGAAGCAAAGTTTTGCAGCAACAATTCTAGACGAGTGTGAAAGCGCATTATAATGATGAAAGAGAACTTTCCTTTTTGCAAGGTGTGAGCATTTAGCCTAAATAGCATCCTTCAATTGGTCCAGTGAAAGCATAATAGCAAGTGATGATTCAGCACTTTTGGAAGAATTCTATGAGCATACCATGAGAATCCCGAAAACTGTAGCTTGGCTTTTCCTGCAGACTGAACTGCTTTTGCTTTCTTTAGTGCACTTTCACCTGTTGCCACCTACTGCTTGGACTGTTCCCTCATCTTTGGTATATAGTAATGGTCAATGTTCCATCTACTGTAATGAAACTTTGGAAAACTCACTTGAATTGCACTTAAACAGGTCTAAAATCTCTTGATAAATGTTCATTTGAATGTATTTTTGTTCTATGTTAACAAATGTGGCACCCACTGAGAGGAAGGCTTTTTCATATGCAAAACCTTGTATAAAATGTAGTGTACACCGCCTATCAAGGCATTATTTTAAAATAGTGTTTAATGCTCGGTCTTACTACATACAGCACGACAGGTGGTGGATTGTAACGATGCATGAAATGATAATTAGGAAAGGAAATTTGAGAAGGAAACATTCCACATTAGGGTACTTCCCTGGCATTTGCCAGTTATGAGGACTGTGAAAAGCCTGAAAAAATCTGTCAGGGAGGATGGTCCTGCCAGAATTTGAACCACAGACCTCCCATTCACAAGTCTGTGTCTTAATGACCTAGCCTATATTGAGGTCTTTGTAATATCAGCCAACTCGCATACTTTCAATCAAAATTACTGAGCACAGCAATGTGAATTTTTGTCAAAATCTCATCAGTTGTAGAGTTTTGTGATGCCTTGAACACTCATAATCTTGAAAGGATATATGACAACGATTAAATTCAGCCACTTTTTAACCATCAGAAACGAAGGGGTAGAATCCTTTCATGTTGAATCTAACCCCTTTTGTATTTCTGTTGGAGTTAAATCCTTCACAGCTCATATTTCAGTTTTATCCATTTTTTAGAAAATGTTAACATAGTTTGTTTACATGATTGTCACAAACAAGTAACTACACTTACGCATCTGAAACTTTACAGCATGCCATTTAAAGGATGATACTCTGAATCAGGCCAAGAAGTGCTTTAACATGCACCCAAAATCCTCCCATTCAAAACATGACGTTGCTCCACCTCATTAAGAGGCTTACGTGCAACATAAGTAGATAGAAATGTACAGGATTGCCCTCAAATACCCTCCCTGTAGCTGATATGTCTGTGTGAAACTTTATTTGGGTGAACTATGGGGTGTTTGGAGGGCAGTGCTTATACAATGATCAGCCGGTGGAGCAGTTCATGTGCTAATGGCTGCAGACACATCCTTCTTCTTTATTAGAGACTTAAATTAACTTCCAACTTGCTGCCAAAAAGGCATAAATAAAAATTAAAACTACATATAAAACAGATATGTGTTGCATTGTAAAAAAATGGTGTAATTAAAACTGAAGGTAAATTTATATTTGATCCTTTCTGTTATAAGGCACCACTCCTGTACAACTAAGCAGGCACAGCAAATCCCTAAAATGTTGCTGACCGATCTAATGATTTGTGATGTCAGAGCAGTGCAACATCCAAGGCCAAAGTAGCACAGCAGTGCTAAAATCGCTCCCTTATCCCTCCTAGTCTCAACAACCTAGTGTCCGCCATCCATCATGAAGCATTTCAAAGATAACTTTTTGTGACATTACAGAGTCAAGAATTCACTTCACCTTGCCTAAAAGGGATGTTAATCTGCATGCAGTAAGCAATTACACTATGGATAAGAACATACATATGTATTAAAATTTACAGAAGTACATGCAACTTACCCTATATACTGGTTTGCCATTGTTGTTGCCTATTCCAATTCTAACAAAACAACCCCTTACAACTCGGTCGAAAAATGGCAAATGTACAAACCTGGAGAATGTAAAATACAGACATTTTAGAAAACAATGCAGCAACATCATAATAAAATTACTATCATAGTACAGCCAAATATTAGCATTCTATAACAAAGAATTTTAGTTAAATAACATTAAGAAAATTCATATAAAGGAGCCTTAATTAACTGCAGAAATATTAACTTTAAGATGAGTCAGCAGTGGAAACACAAACACTACTTACTTTTATTAACTTTACATGTTTCGAGAGCCACCTGCTCCCATCAAAAGAAGTTGTCAGACTGGACTGTTGTGGTGGTGGTGGTGGTGGTGGTGTTGTTGTTTGACTTTGGTTGGTAGTGGTGGCATAACTTATTTCCACGGTGGGCTTAGCAGTGGCAAATGAAACTCATTAGTTGAAAGTGGTGTTTGTTGATATACATCTTTTCCCAAGTATTCCAATTCAAATGTGTATTTGGTTGGCTTTAATTAAATTATGTTTGGTATAATGTCGCGATAGTTGTTCAAAAGCAGCATGCTGCTGCAGATTTGTCTGTTTATATTTGTGTTCTTTTAACCTAATTTCTAAGTTCCTCATAGTTTTTCCATATAAAGCCTGTAATATCCAAATAATTAATTTGGTAGATTCCTGCTCTCTTGTGGTATGGGGTCCTTCAGTTTGTTGCATAGTAGTTTTTATAAACTATATCTATTTTGAGGAGCTAAGTTGATATTGAGTCTTCTGAAGATGATGTGAAATTTATAGTGTGTTCTTGGGGTGATATGTAAGCTTTTGAACCAGTTGGACAATGATGATGAGAGCAGGTGGCTCTCAAAACATATAAAGGTAATAAAAGTAAGCGATGTTTGTGTTTCCACTGCCTACACATCTAGTTATGAAAACAACACCTACTGTAGCAATAGAGACACTCTTGAACCTGACTCCATTGCATTTAGTTGTAATGAAGGAGGCAAGAAGGCACTCTTTAGACTGCAACATGTTAGAATTCCTGAAATAGACTCAGGTTTGCTAAGAATTAGGAAATACATAAGAGATGCATCTTTAGAATATGCTGTCAGACTATATAATTCCAATTAAACACTTTATAACAGTGATGCCCAACCTTTAGTGAAACCAGGGAGTTAAGATTTACCCATGCATTGTTTGCAGACATATGACACACTCATGGTCATGGGTTGTCCAAACTCCAATGTTTGGGTACCTTGTAACATGCCATTGCAACCTGCCGTCAGTGAGTGAGTGAAGGGGAAATGCTTCACAACACAAAATGGAGAGGTGGAGTAAGGCAACAATATGATGCCATTAGCTCACAAGATACAAGGTTGGGCTTCATTGCTTTATAAAAAACTTCAGGGTCATTATTCATTCTGAATGTTGAATGAATAAAACAAACAGTTTCAAAGAATGGTTAGCATAGTACTTACTGCCTTAGTTTGTAGCATAGAGGAGAAATAAGACAGAGCACCTAGAGGTGTATAGAATATCACTAGTAGCTATCAGCATGAAAATCATTGAAGTCATGTGACCTCTATATATTTTCAAGTGTCTCATATACATGCTATTTGTTTGGTTGGTTTTTAAAGACTTATTATTTCAGTACTGTTTTGATTATTCAACTAAAGTTAAATATGATGTTAGTAAAGATAAAAGAATGAGGTTCATTAAGTGGAATTCTTACTGAAAAAATGTGATTCACTTCACACACAGCTCAGCAACTATTTTACAGGATTTGGTGCTAAATGGTTAATTCAGTGCAATAACAGGTTTCTATATCTGCAAAAATAATAACACACATCAGGTTGACAGACCAAAAATGAAAAATTTAGAAAATTCTGACCATCTTTCTTCCTTCCTTCATATTTATACACATCCCTGCAGTTTTCTGACAATGTAATCCATACTAATATAGTAAAAATAAATAAAGAAACCCCCCCCAAAAAAGAAGAAGGAATATGTGTGTTACGAGGGTAGTCCCAGTACCCAACCTGACATACAGATAGCGATTGTTGTTTCAAACAAATGACTATGGTAGAAAGTATTAACCTTATAAAGTTTAAGTTTGACGATGCCACATTGTTTAGTAATTGTTTGGTAGCCATTAATAGTGAACTCTTTCAGCGAATTTGTAAACATGGATAAAACTGGCCATCGTTGTGTGATACTATACTTTCATTTGAAAGGTCTTAGTCCAACTAATATTAAAGCTGAGCTAGATTCTACTCTGGGGGTCTGCTCCTTCGTTTACAACAGTAAAATATTGGGTGGCAGAGTTTAAGCGAGACCATACAAGCTGCCACGACGAACATTGCATACTAACTGAAAATTTAGACATGAGAAAGCTGTGTGCAAGATGGGTGCCACATTTACTCACAATGGAACAAAACCAGTGTCGAGTATTTGGTGATATTTTGCTGCAATAAATCCAAGTTTTTGCGTCGATTCATAACCATGGATGAAACATGGGTCCATCACTTCACACCTGAGATGAAGGAACAGTCAAAACAGTGGATTGAAAGGGGAGAATGGGCTCCAAAGAAGGCGAAGACAGTTCCATTGCAGGCAAGGTCATGGTGTCAGTTTTTTGGGATGTGTGTGGGATAATTTTCATTGATTATCTTCAAAAAGGAAAAGCAATCAATGGTGACTATTATGCAAACTTATTGCAGCATTTGAATGATGAAATCAAGCAAAAACGGCCGCATTTAGCAAAAAATTAAGTTCTGTTTCATCAAAACAATGCACCAGATCATATATCCATTATCGCCATGGCCAAACTCAATGAGTTAAAGCTCGAATTGCTTCCTCATGCACCCTATTTGCCAGACTTGGCCTACTCTGATTATTTTCTGTTTCCAAAGTTGAAGAAATGGCCTGGTGGTAAAAGATTTGCCAACAATGAAGAGGTGGAGTCAGTCTGCAGTGATGGCTATTTTGCAGAACTCGACGGTTCTCATTATAAAACAGGGTATCAAAGCTATTGAACATCGCTGGGAAAAGTGTATCGGGCTGAAAGGAGACTATGTAGAGAAACAAAGATGTTTTTTTCCCAAAATTTTTGTGTTTTCTTTGTTAGGTCAGGTACTTCTGGGACAGCCCTCGTACATTCTTATGATTTTTCTTACCCTCTATTGTTTATTAGTGGGTATACAAATTATTCTTATGAAAGTTTATTTTTCTATTTACTTTATGTTAATCCAGATAAACCTTTGCAGAATTACGTACATTATACATGTCGTTAGGATACAAAGAGAACAGTGATAGTCAAATGTTTAAGAACTGCATGCTATATCCTAGCCTTGAAATTCCATAGGGTTTCCATAAAATTGCCATAAACAACTGAAAATTGATGGCACTTAAAAAAGTGACTAAGTATTGAACAAATTGAACCATTAATAACGGATATCTTGGAAATGGCTGATGCCATACAAAAGTTATTTGAAATAAATTGTGTGTTTTAAAAAGTCTACATTTTTTGTGTACATTTTCATCTACCATTTAACGTTTATCAGTTATACAAAATTCCTTCTGAATAAAGAGGACTTCACAGGCTATTCCAAGAAAATTCAGAATATACATTTTATTTGTCATGTAAATACATTTAATATACAACTTTTAATCACAATCGTTACAGCCATTTTTTAGTAGATAAAAATTTTTGAAAATGTTTTCATATAAATGGTAGTTTGGGGTGGGGGATTTTCTTGAAAATTTCCGTGTTGCATCCCTAGAAAATATATTTTTTCTAAAACTGCTTATTTTGGATTCAGGGGGCCTCAAAACATGTACTTCTGGTAACATCAAGTATTGAATTTTTGGGTGGAATGTAATACCTTCTCTATCTACCACGCGCATGGTAGAGAAAGTAAAAAGGTATGTGTGTGTGTTTGTTTGTTTTAACCGTTTCATTTGTGTAGCTCCTTTAACTTCTGTGGTCATATCAGGTGCTTTGACTTTAGAAACAACTAACTCGTTGACTGTAGGTTTTTACTGAACTTCATTAGGAAACACACATTCAGTCCCACATTCATACTTCCTTAACCTACGGAGGGTAGGGAATTATTGTAATTAAAGAAAAATCCCCCTCCCTCCACATTGAGAAGCCAGAAGGCTGACCACTAGACTACAGTAGTAGTCAAGTGTGTGTTGTGTTCTTTTGCTGCTGAATGTCTTTACTGTACCTAACATTCTATGACACTTTTAAGTTTTTATAGTGGGAAATGTAGGATTTTTCTCTTGTTTTGAATAACACTAAGAGCAGAAGCTTTCTGTACAGTTTTATGTATGAGATCCAGCTTTTAGATAATTTTATTTGTAAAAGTTAAAAAGGAACGCTGAAAATTTATACCAAACACAAACAAATTCCAATATCTAGCTCAGCAAAGCAACAAAGATTTTAAAAATGTGGTCCTCATTACATGTTTTGTTAATATAATTTTACCAAAATACCATAACCAGATTTACTTACCTTAATTATAACTGCTTTTTATAAGTTTTAATAAATAAATTTTTTGAGAATGCTAGGCCAGTAGTGAGGGAGGAAGGATGTGTTTGTGATGAGCTACTGAGTTTGAAGGCAGAAGGATACAAGGAACAATGGGAGTTGACATAGTAGTGTATAGGGCGAGAGTTGGATTGTTTAGGAGAATGAAATTTGTGGAAAATAAAAGCGATTTTGGGGAGTCAAGGTCAAACATACTGGTTATCGGGTATGTACTAATGCTATTGTTAGTGATTGGAGGAACTGAAGTAAATTCTGGCTCTAAAGCACTTCAGGAACTGCTGGGAAACCTCAATGAGAAAATCGATAAAATGGAAGGCATGGAACAGTGATTGTGTGATAAAATGGGAATTAGATATAATTAAAGAAAAAAAATGGAAAAATTGGAGGAAAAAAAAGAGAAGATTCAATTTGGTTTCTTAGGAGTAAAGGAGAGCAAAGAGGTACAGCTAGCAGAAGAGGTAACACAAAAAATGATGGAGAAACTTGAAATGGAGATGCATGGTTGGGAAATAGTTGAGACTTTCAGAGGTGGAAGACAAGTTGGGAAGAGGGCAATAGTGGTGAGGCTAACAACAGTTCAGCTGTATATGAAGTTGCTCAGAAGAGACAAGAAACTAAAAGGAACAGATATTTTTATCTTCCACGGAACAAGAGAGCAATGCAACATAATTTAATTCAAAAAATGAAAGAAGCAAGAGCATTGGGAAATGAGCCTATATTAAAAATCTACACCTGCTAGAATACAGACAACTAACGCAAGAAACATTCTATATAATACAGTATTAATATTAAAAAAAAAAAAAAAAAAATGCAGTGTAATCATGAGTTGAATAACACAAGGCATCCAGCTGATATTTCATCACCGAATTGTATAACAGAACAGTAGTGTGTACAATAATCCTGAATTTGGAGTAACTAGGTCAAGCTTTTTCAATTGAGGTGCAGTTGGAAAAGCTTATAATGTCACTTCTGTTCCTCTAGCAAACTTGGGCTTAAGATTCCTTCTTGCCAAACTCCATATATTCTTAGCTAGATTAGTTCTCAAAAGTTGGTATGGTTTAGCAGTAGTACGCAGTAAAGGAGAAGATAGGAGCAACATTACGAAACCGTGTATTTATGTTTTATTAATTTTAGGGGGCAGGATTACATTCATTGCTACTACACATAACCTAGAATGTGAAATTTCAAATAAATAAAGATCCTTTTTTTTTTAAAAAAATAAAACAGGCCAATCATTAAAAGAGAGATGTTTTTCTGCTGCTGTAAAATAAGTAAAACATGAACATAGAGTTTTGCAAGTTTGTGGTATTATAATACATACAATAAAAGGGAAGCTTACCTTTCCATCTTATGTCTAGATAGCCTTATTTTATTTAAGTCTTCTCGCTTTGTAACATATTGCACTTTCTTGGACTTAGTCTTTGTACTGGCTACAGACCTGTAAGCAAAAGTATTTTTACTTTAAACATAGCTCTGTATTTCCTCACCATTAGAAATGTTGGTATAGAAAATGCAACAAAATCTCAATCAGTACCAAAGGGGACTAACAGCTGGCTGGATTGAATAAAATAATAAAAGAAAAAGAAATAAATTTAATGATACACTATTGTATAACAACTATGCAAATGATCAACATTTAAGATAGCATTTTGATTTACTTGATTTAAACAAACCATTTTCTTCTGCAGTATGTCATTCTGCTCCTTTACAGTAAGTTCATGGGGTTCCATATTTCAGAACTTGAAAAAGTATTTAAATATTTACGGCAAAACATAACCTATAAGTTGCAATTACAATGGGTAACTGATAATTTTAATTCACTATTTGTTCTGTTTTAATAGTAGGAAAATGTTACACCCAACAATAACATAAACTAGACATGCACTAATAAGATTTAAACTGATAAATAGTTCACAAGTACACACATGTTGAATTTTATCTTGCCAGATTTTCATTGTCATTTATATTGTTGTCATAATATGTAAATATAGCCAATGGGAATTGGTTTAATGAAGCAGGTTATATACAAAAAAGGGGGGAATTCATGTCAGCCAATAAGAAGGCTTTTATCACATCTTTGTAGTTTAGTAATGATGGCACTTGCAACATTTCTATTTCTTGACAGAGAAAGATAAGTTAAGTAGTTTGGGTTGTGAACAGACGGAAAGGCGTAAGTATGCATAGGGTTCAAATTAATTGCCTAAAGGTTTACAAAAAAACTTATATGTTCACAGAAGCTCATCACTTTTAGAAGAGATTAAACAATTTTTATTACTTTAAAAAGTAAATGTGTGTGTTGTGATCACAATATGAAAGTGTCCTCAAGCATACCACTCCTCCTTCCCATCATGAAATCAAAAACATAACCTAACTTCCAGAACATTGCAAGAGACCATCAGACTTCCAGTTACTACAAGATTGCATAAAATGACAAAAACATTCCATACAAAGCGTGCCCTAAAGTACGGTGGCAACAGTAACACAATTTTTACTTTCTCTACTACGTATAGTAAGTAGGGGAAGTATTGTATTCCACCCAAAAATTCGATACCGAGATTTCACCGGAAATATATGTTTTGAGACCCCCTGAATCCAAAAAGAGTATTTTTGGAAACATGTCTGTGTGTGTGTCTGTCTGTGTGTCTGTGAACAGCATAACTCAGAAACGAACAGTGGGATAAACACCAAACTTGATATTTAGGTTCAGTATCTTCCAGAGATGCGACACGAAGGTTTTCAAGAAAATTCCCCACCCCAGACTACCCTTTACATGGAACATTTTTCGACAATTTTAATTTTCTCAAAAACGGCTCTAACGATTTTGATTAAACTATCATATGTTTAAGATATTGTCATGACAAATAAAATGTATATCTCGAATTTTCTGGCAATGTCTCCAAAAGTGTTCTTCATTATGAATGACTTTTTCATAACTGGTAAACCATAAGAGATAGACAAAAGTTTACTACACGAAAAATGTAGATCGTGTTAAAATACACAATTTATGTCATATACATTTCTTTTGTTGAGTGAACCGTTTGCAAGATATTGCTTGTTATTACCTTAAATTTTCCAATACTTATACTTTTTCTCAAATTCGTTATTCATTTTTTTATGTCCTGGACATGCAAAGAGA
This sequence comes from Deroplatys truncata, assembly GCA_030765065.1. NCBI lineage: Eukaryota > Metazoa > Arthropoda > Insecta > Mantodea > Mantidae > Deroplatys > Deroplatys truncata. The sequence continues at coordinate 102,237,431 of CM060975.1, forward strand.
ATGGAATGCGCCACATAGCAACCAGCGTTAAAATATTTGACTATCGCTTAAAACTTACCATATTCCCCTTGCATCTACAAGAAAATTATCAATAAGATTGACATCTCGATATCTCGATTAACATGAAGCATATGGAGATTAAGCGTTTGTAAAAATAGTTTGTACAAGAGTAGAGAAAGTCATGTGAGTGTAACACATCAGATTTTTTTTATTTTAAGATACCTTTTATTCAAAGTATGAATGAATGTTTATTCACCAACTTTTTCTTATATAACCCTTTTTATATTACAAAAAGTACGTAATCTTAACATATTTTCTAATTTACAACCTTCTATTTATGGAGTTGCATTTCTTTCCTGCTGTATTATAATTAACACCTGGTTATGTATAAAATGGAGATATATGTATATGTAATCCTAAAAGTAATCTTACTGCCACCTTCTCCCTTTGCTATGTCACAGTACACAGGCAATCTTTGCAGATGAAAAATCCCTAAAATTACGGTAAATTTGCATAACGGAATAGGAGTTTTGTTGGCAATGCATAAGACAAGTGGCAGAGAGGAAGAAGGTGGGAAAAGCCATGATCATGTACTGCATAATCTTAAAGAAGTATTGAATCATAACATCGTGCAATTCCGCAATAGGTAAATAACTGTAATATATTAATACATTTCTTAATACACACTTTATTAACCGTCATACAGTTCCTTGTGCTAGTGTGATTGACAAATGATATGCTTTAAATGTCCCATATTACCAATATTAATTTCAGGAAATTATTGGGGATTAAAAGGGAATTGCAAATGCGCGATAACTATTTATGTGTTCTATAGTTTGCATAAAATCAAAATTGCACGCCCCCTTTTAACTCTGCATTTTAATTGACTGCTTAATCATGTGACTTCATGTACCCTATTATCCATTTCAGTTCCACTTCCAGTCCTTTCCGCAAATACAAGTTCCCTTTATACATCACTTCCATTCCCCTACAGAACTAGGACTTACATTCCTTCTTGACAACCCACATAGGTGTGATGTAGCAAAGGGAGAGGCTGGCAGCAAGATTACCATTCTAAACAGTGCAAATTTGTTTAAATTTCCTTAGTTTGTTTACATTCCAAAATACAATGCCAAGTTGGTGGATGAGTGTGAAAAAGTGAATAGTGAGCTCCTAGTTTCTGCACTAAATAAATTAAATAATAAACTTATAGTAGAAATTATTCTAAGTAGAAATACACCATATTTACATGAATCTAATGCTCACTTTTTTTGACCAAATGTAGTATTCAAAATCATGGTGTGCATTAGATTTGCTGGCGCATTAGATTTGAGTGCAAATCTGTTCCTAGAATGCCAGTAACTTCATTAAAATTTTTCGTTTATTACGTCACAATGGATTGCTGGAGTTAACACGCATCCAGAAACTCACGACAAGCTAGCTGCTCAGTTATCATTGGCCTATTATTGAGCGTTTTTAGTAACGATATGCAGGGCAAGGGCAAACAGAAGAACATCTTATGATCTTCTTTAAAGTGTATAGTAATCCTTTATGCTGAAAAAAATGGTAATAGAAAGGCAGGAAGTTCAATGTATCAGAGAGCAAAGTTTGTTGTTGCGAAAACAGAAATTGGTATTACTTGCTACTAAAGCTGAAGGTGAGAGCAATAGCTCTTGAAACATGTCTAAGTTTTAGAAGTATAAGTGAAGTTGTGCGACAAAAACTGACTCAAGTAATTTCTAAATTATTATAAGCTTGAAGTTACCAACTTCTTTCAATTTGAAAACATGGGTAATAGTTATTAATGAAGGGTCAAATGAGTGGGATCCAAAAAGCTGCAATTGCTGAGCCCTCTGGTAGTAATAAAAAGTCAACACAAAAAGAGTTGCATATATTTCCCATAAACTTCAAGATTTTATATAAGCTTTCAAACCATTCTGGCATCTTCATAATCTGTACCCATCTTAAAATTTATAATTGTTACCCTGCAAGGAAGTTGCTTATGAATGTGATTTTTCCAATTGAAAGATAAGAAATATAATTTTCAGGTATGAAAATATTATAAGGCTTACAAGATACAAAAGTCTTGATGATCCGAACTTTGAACATTAGATAATTTCTCTGAAGCAGTGTCCAGAAATACATTTTTACACAGTGACATTTTGAAAAGATATAGGAAGTGTACGCTTTCAAAACAGGAAAAGTTAACTTTTTATACAAATTGAGATAATAGCTGCTTGGAAAACAGTTTAGTTCAAACAAGTAAAAGCTTGACAACATCTTGTAAAGTGCATGCCGAATGTATGATATGTGTTATTCAGGATGTGTAAGAACTACTTTCAGTGTTTTCTAAAAACCTAGAAAGATGAATATGCCTAATTTTGAAAATAGGTTCTCAACAACTGAAAACAGTAACCAGAATGAGGACAAAGTTGAAATACAGTAGAATCTCGTTAGCACGTTTTTGCAGGGACCTAAGGATTTGGACATCATAGGCGGGAAAACGTGTTAACGAAAATGCAAAATATGCAATTTAAGAACATAGTTATGTAATAAAATCTATTAATTACTACGTCTCCATGGGTAATTGAAATCGATTTTGAGTACAATCCGTGTTTAATTCAATATGTGTTCAAATGGATCTGGATACACAAAGCCTGAGAATAAATAATTCAAGCTTTTATGTTGGTCAACTTGGATTTTTGAGGTTATGAATGTTTTTGAGAAAATAAATTGCGAATTATGGAAGTGACAAGAGTGGCTTTGCTGTGCGTTTTATTACACATGTGATAACAATTTCCGCTAAAAAAGAAAAAAAAAATTTATGAGCGTGCATCATGTTACAAGTACAATAGGCGAATGTATCTTTGGCGTATTCAATACGATTTGAATACGGTAAGTGTTTCCATGCAACAAATTTCGTTCTGATCCTCTTCTGATCCTATTTTCGAAGATGAAAGTTTTGTTTTTGCATTTTTCCCTTCTTTAAAAGAAGTTTTAATCAATTTAGGTTTGCTAACAATTGCGTTTAAGGTAGGTTGATGGAGGAATGTTTAACTTCCGCACTATATCCACCAGTTTCATATTTGGATTGTGATCTATTTCAAGGATTTTCAGTTTTTCACTATTGGTTATTTACTACACTTTCTTTATTTCATTGCAAATGAAAAGTTAAAATACAATCTACGTATGTTTGGTCAACACTCAACAGTAGAAACTATCATTGGCATTTACCACGCCAAGGTAAAGCATTCTCTATCCCGCCCACAGAAATCGTGTCACACAAATATTTACATACATGCGATTGGCTGCCGGTATTCACCCCATGACCGAGGATTGACCAAAGTAGCCAATGAGAAAGTCAAACTTTGAACGTGTTACACGCCTTCTCCCACTGGACCGATCAAGGATTGGCCAAAACAGTGAATGAGGACGTCAAATTTCAAATGTAGTAAGTGGGACTGGGAAAACGCACTAAGCAAACGTTATTTATTACATTTGGTGATTTGGTACCGGGACTTTTATAATTGAACGTAATACACGGGAAAACGTGTTAATGAGGAACGTGCTAATGAGATTCCACTGTACATGTATTTTAATAAGAGAGTTTACAATTGACAGGAAAATTTCCCAGGTCCTGGGAACAGGAAAGAAGTCTTGGTCATGTTTTAACTTTTGTTCTCAGGCATGGCATATTAGACTCTTCACTGCAGAGGTTATTCTAGGCAGCCGTGGCATGAAACAGCTGCTAGAGCACTCTCTAGTCACAAGCTGGAAATATGAAACTAGAAGAAATTCTAGCATATGTGCATCCTAACTGCAGATCTATTGAGCATTCGTTCTTCTAGTGAAAGGGTCAACTGTAGTTTGTGTATATATACATCTCAAAACTGGCTATTGTCTCAAAAACAATAGTAAAAAACTACAAAGAACAGCAAACACCAGTAGAAATTAACAAAGAACAATAACAATAAATTTAATATATGCCATTAAATACAGGAATGAAATCTTAGTACTACTAGAGGAATCGGAAATGTAATGGATCTGCATTTAGATGATGTTAACTATCGAATTTCGACATTGGCTAAAATTTAAATTGAGTTTTATTTATGGACGCTCTTTAACTACTATGGTCCTTAGCGTCCCATTCTATATTGGGCGTGAAAGACCGGTAATTTTGCTCAGAGGCCTCTTTATCAGGCTTGAGGTTCTTTTATGTACCGTAAATCTACAACACGGGACCAACGGCTTTACTTCCCTTCCAAAGGAAGCCATGCTAAGGATTTTTACGCCTGAAAAAATCCATCGCCCTCCGCTGGGTTTGAACCCGCAACCTCGGGAAATAACATTGGCTAATCCACATTATGTTGGGTGAATTGGAAACAGGTGAAAAAATATCATTCATCAGTTAAAAACAAATGAAATCCCAATGCGCAAAATCCACTTTCCACTTGATCGATATGATCACTGATATGCATTCCCATCCTACCGCCAGTTACTGGCTACTGTGAACCAAAATCTTGTATGCTGCATTACTTACCCTTCTTGCTTCTGTTTTGGTTACCGTTGTCGGGCTATTGTGAACCAGCCTTTAAGCATTGAGCATTGCTTACAGTTCTTCTCCAAGAGATAGCAACCTGCACTAACCCTGTTTAAAGTGACCACAAATCTAAGCTAACCAAACCAATCCCTGAGGACAAACACTGGTAAACTACTATAAATCTTATTACTGTAACTTACTTAAAAATATAATACTACCAAAAGCCATGACTATACACCCGCCGCTGTAACGTTGACTTGCTGTAACGCACTTGACAGCTAGCATTTAAGTTGGTACACTTGCGAAAAAACAGATGAAGAGCTTCAACCGTTTGACTTCCTAAGCCAATCACAAGGCAGCATTCTGGATGGTCAATGACAAAGCGGAACCGGAACTAGAATCGGCTCTGTTGCCGGATGTAACTATTCCCAACCACGTGCTTCAGTTTGTGAATCTCTAGCACGAGCGTCGAGTTGTTCTTTGCAAGCTACATATTGTTCATTGTTATTTATATTTGTGATTATTGTTTGATTGTTTTATTATTGTTCGTTTATACATATATATTTCATTCATATTGTTTAATTTAAACAAAACTTAAGTGCTACAATGTCTAAAAAATGACGCAGATTGCCGAGTGATGATTCACGAAGTGAAAATCCTTTGCACCGAGGTGTGCCACTTAATAGTCAGGCATTTGAACTATTAAGGAGAACCCGGGAATTCTTTGAACAGGAAAAGGAGTAAGTGAAGCTTCATGGCAATCCCTCTATTCCTGCTGATAAAGCCGTACAACGAATTGCAGCAGCTCTTGCACTAAGCACAAGAAATTTTATTTAAAAGGGAGTGAAACTCCAAGAGAAAGAGGACAAAATTCCTGAACCATCTGGAACGCAACAGGTATTTCTATCAACTCCAGGGAAGAAAAGAAAGCAGCCTCGTCCAGTCACAAATCTTTATGCTTTCCAATTAGACGCCATACGTAGACACATTTATGCCTATTATCATAGAAAGGAGTACCCGACTATACCAAAGCTGCTTATATCGCTTATTTTCAATTAACAATAATAATACGAAAGTTATTATTCAGTGACATTTGCTACTTACTTACACTTTTTGTATGCGGCTTAGACACGATAGAAAGGAAAACAATCAGATGTTGTTTACTGGCAACGTCGCAACCACAATGTAGCCAACCTTACGCGAAGCCACACGAACTGTCAAGTGCAAAGATACAGTGGCGGGGGTATATATGCCAATTTTTTTAGTTGTCAAGTAGCACTGTAAGTACTTTTATTTATTGCTCTAAACGCTGCTTGTTATAATATTTTTATACTCATATTACAATCTTTATTTATCAAAAAATCAGAGGCCCCTAATATCTCATTCAATAGGGTCTGTATTAAAGACATTTTGCTGTAATAGTTAAGTTTTCAGAAACTATGCTGAAATAAAATAAGAAAGCCTACTTACTTCTTGTCTGAATCAGAGTCACTACTGCTTCTGGAACTGCTGCTGCTACTTCTGCTTCTTCTACCGCTTTCTGCCTTCTCTGATTTGTCACTTTCAGAGCCACTGTCATCTGAATAGATATCAGAAGCCTTTAGTTTCGTCTTGTTGGCACTTGATTTCTCCTCAGATTGGACTCCCTCTTCTTCTTCTGGTTCTGCACCCTCCTTTTCTTCTTCCTTTCGTTTCTCTTGTTCTATCCTTTGCTGCTTTTCTTTCTCTTCTGTATTTTACAAAAAGAACAAGGAGAGATGATACTTACTGGTTATCTCCTGAGCACTGAATTATATTCTATTTTTAAGTATAATACACGGGAATAAAAGGCAAATATATTTTTTGAAGAAGAGCTAGATCATCTATATAGAGCTTTGCTTTTTAAATAAATTCCACAAAAGAGCAAATTTGAAATTTAAAATGGACCATTTCTTTGGAGAGTTTAACATCCCATGTTAAAATGAAGGTGAAATGAATACTCAAATAAACCTGGCAGTAAATACGCATTGGCATGGGAGTTGATTAGTTTTGGAGAGTTTAATATCCTTTGTAACAATTCAGATCTACAGAGAAGGTGAATGAAATTGGTGAAATGAATGTTCAAACTAGCCTAAGGTGGATGGAACTGAATGCTGTGTGAAATTTGTCTTCTCAGGATAAGGGAAAACCTGGAGAACCTTATTCCAACCAAATTTTGAAGTTTTGGTTGTACGGATTAGAGGCAGACACACTACCTCTATACCATGGAGGTAGACTTAAGTGGTTGAGGGAAGAATACATGTAAATGAAACAAAGGAAGCTGTCAAAAGCTCCAGCAAAATTTGAGGATTCAAAAACTGTATCATTCTTAATAATACATGTAAAATATGAGGGTAGCTTTCGTGCAGAAATAATCCTCTTGCATTTAAAAAAATTAATTTAAACTTTCACTTTTTATGTTTTGCTCCTGCTATTTGCACTTTTGTCTATTCTTACACATCTTCAACTGGTTATGCTTCATGTACTTTACATTCATGTATATAATTTAAAGTAGAAGACAAGCTTTCCAGTTACTTGGTAACTATTCTATGGATTAAAAGACCAAAACGATGCACAAATGAGGAAAGCTTAACATTTCACATTCAACTTGTGAATTCAAACTTAAGTGTACATATCCTTTCCATTATCATGTGTCCATTATCTCCTTAATCCTTCACATTGTCAATCAGTAGTAATTAAAAATGATTGAGCGTTCCAGAGTTTACAAGTAGATTGTACATCGTTAATGTTTTCACTTTTGGTGAAAAGTACATTGAAAATAATGAGGCACACTTCTCAGCATTCTCCTCCACTGTCCTTAGTTTCAAAGAAATTAAAAGTTACAAGCTCAGTTTATAGCTTCTTCTGGCACTCGTAAATGTTACACCGCACTTTAACTAGTATCTATCAATTCAGACAGTTAAGTTCAGAGATAAAATATTCACAAAATTTTGATGTGAATACCCACATACTTTTCTCTGCTCATGACAAATTCACATACATCTGTTATACAGATTGAGCCAAAAGACTCTGAACCACCTGCAGCATTTTTCCTCTCCACGTCCTCAGCGCTTGCTGCCGTCTGCTGCTATCATAGAAAGGCACGGATGAAACCATACAACATTTTTAAAACTACTTTTAAAGGCTTTACTTACAAACTTTACAAAAGGAGATGCTGAAACTGGACACCGTCGTTGTCCATACATTTTTGGCACCTCTTTAGGAAACTATCCATCACTCACGGTAGTTGACACTGAGAAATATCCTGGTGGATATTTTGTTTTAATTTTTCCAGGGTGTGTGGTTTTGTCTTGTACACTTTATGTTTTAAGTTAGCCCAGAGGGGTATTTTATGAACAATATTACCGGCTGCTGGTGTTTTTCCACTGGGCATGTGGAAATATGATAAAAACATGATAATGCACTGCTGCTATAAACAAAGTCACGCTGTCGTAGTTTTGCTCTGCAGTGTGAAGTGCAGTATTGACTTGACGGTGATGTGATCTAGTTCAGTTATTACGAGTTATTTATTATTTTGTCCTGTACTTAGTCACAAAGTATATTATGGCTCAGTATATGTTTTATATGGCACAGCGTGTATTTATTTATGATACGTATGTGTTAACTCGGTCAGCTCGCCAAGTGAAAGTATGATTTGCAGAAAGATTTCCAGGTGTAAAAGTTCCAGGCCATACAACAATCCATAAACCTTGCAGTAAATTTCAGGCCACAGGAAGTGTTCAGGCTAAGAAATCTAAAAGATGGTGTTCAGTTCTTACTGAAGAAACATTAGAAGACATTGGTCATCGTTTGGAAAATTCCCCCCCAAAATTCCATGATGGATAGTTTCCTAAAGAGGTGCCAAAAATGTATGGACAATGACGGTGGACAGTTTCAGCATTTCCTTTCATAAAGTTGGTAAGTAAAGCCTTTAAAAGTAGTTTTAAAAATGTTGTATGGTTTCATCCGTGCCTTTCTATGATAGCGGCAGATGGTGAGCGCCGAGGACAGGAAAAACATTGCACAGGTGGTTCAGAGTCTTTTGGCTCACCCTGTATAACATAGTACTCATAAAAATGATTATTCTAACCATGTTATTTTCATTATGTACTTTTGCCTAGGAATAATTTAAAATTACATAATAAGTGCTTGGAAAGGCATAATCAGATTGGAAAATTCAATGCCATTGCTGAGTTTTGAACCACAGATTTTCGGCTTAGTGTACCACTGCTCTAACCAACTGAGTTCCATGGCAACATGCATTGCAGGTGGGTTCAAGAATGGGATATGCAGTTTCCTGTATCCAAAAGCTGGATTTCCCGATCAAAGAGTACCATGGAATGGTAGTGAAAAGGCTAATGCTAAGAGAACTGCTTAGGCACTGACATGATGGATCTGTTGATGAAGAGATTACCAAACATTATGAGGTACAAAGTCAGGGACATTTACGGTGCTATGAAACTAAGGTTGTTTTCAAATGAGATGATGTCTGTCCTTGAGCACTACGAGACCATCAACCAATCTTAGAACGTTGTAATCGTGTTCCCGCTAGTAGGAAGTATACATCAAGTGAATCTGTCTCTAATAAATACCACTAATGCTATGTACAAATATTCTAATTTTACAAAAATTAATCCACAAAAAAGGTAGAGGGTAATGTTTGTAATGCAACCATGAAAACCACATGTTTTCAGCTCAAATAGTTTTCATAACACAAATGAATAAACGCACCCATTTTTCGATCATAGCCACAAGGGCACTGAAATGGTCATCATTTGCATGCACATAATTACACAATGTGATCTAAAAATGTTATATATAAGAGGTTAGTGCACACATCTCTGAGAAGTTTGTTGTAATATAAGCAGAAAGGATGGTAATTAATAAAGAGTGATGTTTCAGACTTCATCCGCATGACTTGCCAATGCCATCATGCATAGCAGACCAAATGGTGGTCATGCCACAACAGCATTCTCAGTGTATCGTATGATATGTGAAATGTGTCATATGAGACGTGTTAGTTCTCATTCTCCAAATAATGCAGGTATGCTTGTTGACTTGGCCACTCACATGAAATGTGATTTTGTCCATGAACATCCATCGATTTCACCCTGATCACCTGATCACCTGCTTCCTGCCTCTCGCACATCATGACAGCACACTTGATATGAGCTTCGTAATTACGCTGCTTCAGAGCTTGCTTTTGCTGAATATGGTATGGAAACTCTTAAGGTACTGTCTATCAAACCTCCGATGCATTTTGTATGGCACATTCTGCTGTGCTCATAAGCAGTGAAGTAACTTTTATGGGATCTAGTGCCATTGTGGGACTGCTATTTTGTATCATATGCATGATAGCACTGCCATGCCATACGGGTGAAGTTTGAAACAGCACTCATTGTTAACTTCCATCGTTTCTGTTTATATTACGCAAACTGTTCAGAGATGTGTGCATTAACCTCTTATATATAACTTTTTACTTTTCTGACATCTCAAATGGATCACCCTGTATACAGTGGAATCTCGTTAGCACGTTCCTCATTAACACGTTTTCCCGTGTATTGCGTTGAATTATAAAAGTGCCGTTACCAATCACCAAATATAATAAATTACGTTTACTTAGTGCGTTTTCCTGGTCCAGTTTACTATGTTTAAAGTTTGACATCCTCATTTGCTGTTTTGGCCAATCCTTGGTCAGTCCAGGGGAGTAGGCGTTTTAACACGTTCATAGTTTGACGTCCTCATTTGCTACTTTGGTCATCCTTGGTCATGGGGTGGATATCGGCAGCCAATCAATGCATGTATGTAAATATTTGTGTGACAGATTTATGTGGGCGGGATAGAGAATGCTTTACCTTGGTGTGGTAAACGCTAATAATAGTTTCTAATGTTGAGTGATGACCAAACATACGTAGATTGTATTTTAACTTTTCATTTGCAATGAATAAATAATAAATAAATAAATAAATAAAAAAAAAAAAAAAAAAAAAAAAAAAAAAAAAAAAAAAAAAAAAAAAAAAAACAGTGTACTAAATAACAGTGAAAAACTGAAAATCCTTGATGTAGATCACAATCCAAATATAAAACATGTCGATATAGTGAGGAAGTTAAACATTTCTCCATCAACCTTAAATTGATTGAAACTGCTTTTAAAGAAGGGAAAAATGCTAAAACAAAGCTTTCCTCTTGAAAAATAGGATCAGAAGAGGATTGGAACGAAATTTGTTGCATAGAAACACCTACCATATTTAAATCGTATTGTATACGCCAAAGATACTATCGTCTATTGTACTCAAAACATGACGCACGCTCATAATTTTGTTTTCTTTCTTTAGCGGAAATTGTTATCACATGTGTAATAAAACATACAGCAAAGCCACTCTTGTCACTTCCATAATTCGCAATTTATTTTCTCAAAAATATTCATAACCTCAAAAATCCAAGTTGACCAACATAAAAGTTTGAATTATTTATTCTCAGGCTTTGTGTATCCAAATCCATTTAAACATATGGAATTTAACATGGAAACGCGGATCGTATTCAGTATGAAATTGTACTCAAAATCAGTTTAAATTGCCCATGGAGATGTAGTAATTATTAGATTTTTATTACATGTGTTCTTAAATTGCAGATTTTGCATTTTCGTTAACACGTTTTCCTGCCTATGACATCCAAATCCTTAGGTCCCTGCAAAAACGTACTAACGAGATTCTACTGTACCTGTAATTACATAGTAACATAATGCAAATTATTGCCAGGATGGTGCTAAAGAAATTATGTTGAACATGCACCAGGAAGTTGTTTGTTTCCTCTCTGTCATTAAAGATCAGAGCAAACAGCTCACTTAGCCTGGTAAGCAGAATGCTGCATCTGAAAAATGTCCATCATGACATGTAAGCAGAATGTGAGCCTTATGTTTACCCTTTAAAGTTCAAATACTTCATATCAGTAATTAGTTGTTGCTTCAAGCTGCAATAGAATAAGTTTGAATTTGTGCAACAACCTTACACTGTGAATTCAGTGGGAAGGCAAAGAGACATGTATTGTGAGACCAGCTTGAAATATTATTTTTAAGATACACACATTTTTTAAAAGTGCAACAAGGAAGAGAGAAATCAACTCAATTTAAAAAAATCTGATGTGTTACACTCACATGACTCTCTACTCTTCTACAATCTAATTTTACAAACGCTTATTCTCCATATGCTTCATGTTAATCGAGATATCAAGATGTCAATCTTATTGCTAATTTTCTTGTAGATGCAAGGGGAATATGGTACCTTTTAAGCGATAGTCAAATATTTTAACACTGGTTGCTATGTGGAGTATTCCATTCTCTTTGCATGTCCAGGACATAAAAAAATGGATAACGAATTTGAGAAAAAGTATAAGTATTGGAAAATTTAAGGAAATAACAAGCAATATCTCGAAAATGGTTCACTCAACAAAAGAAATGTATATGACATAAGTTGTGTATTTTAACGCGATCTACATTTTTTGTGTAGTAAAATTTTGTCTATCTCTTATGGTTTACCAGTTATGAAAAAGTCGTTCATAATGAAGAATACTTTTGGAGACATTCCCAGAAAATTCGAGATATACATTTTAATTATCATGACAATATCTTAAACATATGATATTTTAATCAAAATCGTTAGAGCCGTTTTTGAGAAAATTAAAATTTTCGAAAAATGTTCCATGTAAAGGGTAGTCTGGGGTGGGGGGATTTTCTTGAAAACCTTCGTGTCGCATCTCTGGAAGATACTGAACCTAAATATCAAGTTTGGTGTTTATCCGACTCTTCGTTTTTGAGTTATGCTGTTCACAGACACACAGACAGACACACACACGGACATGTTTCCAAAAATGTTTTTTTTTGGATTCAGTGAGTCTCAAAACATGTATTTCCGGTGAAATCTCGGTATCGAAATTTTGGGTGGAATACAATACTTCCCCTACTTACTATACGTAGTAGAGAAAGTAAAAATGCTCAGAAACTTACTGCTTAAGTGTGTGGTGTGGGCAAAGCAACTGTGTCTCGTGAGATACTTATAGTATTAGCTTGCGCTAGAGAGTGTACGAGCGATAGAGAAATACAAAAAGAGTGGGGGTAACAAAGTGGCAATGCATAGTTAATAAGTGTCTGATTTGCTGGAGAATGCTTCCCATTTAAAAGGTGCTGTAGTCTATTTTTAACTGCCTTCTGGATCATACACTGGCTTTGAAAAGTAAAGCCTATTTATTATGCAGAGAAGATAGTCCCAAGGACAGGATTAAAGAAGTTCCTGTTTCAGTATTATGTCAACAAAAAAGTATGAATAACTGGTGATGTTTTCACTAATTTCTTCAAGAACTCAATGCATCAAAGGGCTCAAAGTAGTAATAAATCTTGTTATTCCTTGATAATTGCCCTGTGCATCCAAAGGGCATACTGTTCCTGTGTAATGTCAAGTTGGTTTTCTATCTCCCTAATTGCACCTGCAAACTGCAGCTGCTAGAGACGGGCATTATACAATCATTTAACTCATTCACACCATATTGAAATACTTTCATGGCTACCTCAGTAATCTGATTTAAATCCCTGTGTGAGGGTGTTTTAAAGTTTAAAAATCCATATAAAATCAACCAATATAATTTTTTCATAAAATTCGTATGTATGATCCTGGAAGCATGCACTCGCCAATTTTGAAGGCCTAATATGATTGTTAGGTGCGGTAGATTTTAAATCAGTTCTCCAAATGAAGGAAGATAGAAAACTTTTAGCATTACCAAGCACTTTCACTCGTTTGTTATACTGTAGCATAACAAAAAACATCCTTTTGTTAAATCTTTTTCTTGTCTGTGGGTGGAATGTGCATGTTGTAGCTTGCAGTCTCAATGGGGTATCCCCAGGTGAAGGTCAACCTCTAGCATTGTACTCTGTCAGTGTTACACTTTGAGGCAGGTGATGAATGATGGTTTTAAAGCTTGTGTAGTTCATCTTTAATTTTTACCAGTCATCTTCCAAAACACAATGTAACAACTGAATGCTCACATTTATAGCTGTGTGTTGCATTAATTATAAGAAACAAAGCTGTCACCCGATCTTCCAAATCAACACTTTCCATTCCCTTTTGGTACTCTATAGCACACTTTGGTTTCTTTACCTTCTCTCTCAGTGTCTGTTGCTGTAATGTCAACAGCTCCGTGTTTCTTTGATAGGAAATAAACATATTTGTTAATCTTCCATTTCACACACAGCACATTCTTTGTAGAGCCTGTTTCATACTCGCCACATTTCAGTTTGTAATGAGAAATATCAGGCAGCATAGCCTTTTTGTTTGCTCTCATAGTACCAACAGCATTAGTTTTTTTGTCTGTTAGTCCTTTAAAGAGATCTGGAGAACCTTTGAATGCTACTGTGAGTTATAAGTGCAAATACATGTAGTTTTTAATGGTCAGATCAAACTTGTGAGATGTGCTTGTCATGCGATTGAAATGCCATTACTACCCTATGTGAATACAACTTGTCATATGACTTGAATGGGTTAAAGCTGCATTACGGAATCAGCTTGTTCGGAGGACAGTGTGCCCATTAATGCTGACAAAGAGGTGGAAATTAAGATAAGGCTTCTCCAGGTGACAAATTTTGTCACACCCACTTAGTGGAAAGTATCTGTTACTGGCATCATGAACCACTTCACCAATGGAGCTACCTCACACAACTAGCTACGCTATTTGATGCTGCTCAGCAGGAGGAGGATGGTGGTTACAATAGCTGAATGGGCTAGAACTGCTAGTGCCATTAGTTTTTACACCTATGTGAGATTGTCTTGTGTGCAGCACAAATTGTTAGCAAAGTATGTGGTCAGGTGGGAGAAGCAGCAAGAGTATGTAATAAGGCAGGGGGGGGGGGTTAGGACGAGGGGAAGGTGCTGCAACAACTTAAGAAGGCTGTGTATATCAAAGCTCTGGGAGCATATGAAAATGTAGTGTTTATCCATGCACATAGTAAGCACGGATTATGTTGAACATGGAAAGTTTGTTGTTTCATATAAAAAGTAAAGCAGCTAACAACCAAATGTCAATTAAAGACTTCCTTCAAAGACATAAACCTGTAAAACTGATGCAAAATATGCAGAGGAATAAACACTTTACGTATTTATTCTGAACGAATTGAAAGTGGGAGAATGTAAGAGGCATCAAAATACAACACAACTCTCAAAGTTTTTCTTGTATCACAAAGATTCATAAGCATTCAAGGTGGGAACTGCATGTAACACAGCATATGTTCAGGCAGTAATCAAGTTCCTGCCATACACAATGAAGCATTTCCACGTTGATGTAACTCTGGCATATCTCTCAACAGGGACAGCACATACACAGCATCCTTCATATACGCCCACAAAAAGAAATAGCAGGGGGTTAAGTCAGGTGATATGGGTAGCTAACTGTGATATGCCAGGTCACTGGCAGTAGCACGACTAATCTAGCAATAAGGCAGATGTTTGTTCCATTAACAACGGACTGCACAGTGATAATAGGGTGGGGCAAGTAGTCAATGGAGTCCTCATCTAGCTGTGGAATGATCCACTGCTGCAGCATGCGAAGATAGACATCTCAGATATGGTGCCCTCATCGTAGAAGAATGGGCCACTGACTTTGCCTTGTGATATGTGAGGCGATAATTCTGATGGTAGAAAATAAATAGTTTAATATCACTCAATATATTATCAGACATTAACTAAAATCAAAATTGACCAAATTCCACAGTTTTGGCATTATAGAATTGAAATTAGCACCATTAGAAAGCCCGTAGAAAACTACCACATGTTATAAACCTTGTATATATTGAGTAATAAATGAACCCGTAATCATGCAGTGTTACTTACAAGATTTTCCGCAGAAAATAAAGTTTAGAGACCGTTCCTGTCATTGTTATATTTCAAACGCGGTGGCGTGGGTAATGCATTGTCGTTGTCTACAGTTACGAGTTTTGGCGAGCCATTGGTGATACACGTCTTTTAAAAGGCAATTAAAAATACAAATGTTTGAAGTAACCAATGAGAAATCACATTAAAATAGCAGAAAGTAAAATAACCAATGAGAAGATGATAAAGATTGGTGACGTGCAGATATCACAAAGGTTTGCTGCTAACAATATAAAGATTAGTGGGGAAATGAAAAAGTCAGTCAGTCCAGGTTTGTCAGTTGAGTTCGACGTCTAAATCTGTGCATAACAAGTTGAGTCCCGTGGCGCTCAGAAATCATGTAACAGTTACATTTCGGGAGTCGAGATTTTAATTCCTCGCAGTTTATATCAATGGTAAAAAAATAATAAGACATAGGAAAGTATTGTAATCTATAAGCAGTTAAACAAGTGAAGTACTAAGTATATGATTATTTTTGGCGTTGAAACAAGAAGTCAAGTGATAGATCAAAAATCGGCACGCGAGAACCTAGTTAAGAACACGAGTATGTCGGGGAAGTAAAAAAACAAAAGAATGGCAGATTAGCAAAGGGAATGTTTATTAGTGCGGCATAATAAACTTGCAAGTGGCATAGTGATTCTGACAGCATCATTGAAAGTGAATTATCGTGTTTTTCCTTAAGTGCACCATATACCTGCATCCCGTATCCTTGGACATTACCCACAATTACTTTTCATAGCCGAGAAGAGAAGGGTCAACCCTGAGATTCAACCTGGACCCTACAACTTTTGACGACTCTGCTGGACAAGGCACAACAACGATATTATCACAGGTAATAAACCCACTTCATCGTCGACAAAGAGAAAAACGCTACATATGGCACAAAAAATGTTGACCTTGGGTGAATTATGGATGTGCTCAATGATAGCATGTAGATAATGTGTGCCCAACATGTGCATGCTGTGGCAAATTACATTCCTCTTAAGATGGAATGCTACTTTGACCGAGAAAACTAGGTGGCATACAAAATCTTCATCCTCCATGTCGAATTGCTTCTCCACGCAGAATTGGTGATGCAGGATTTTGTCATTTGGTTTCAACACTTGTACCATCTGCAATTTGTATGACTTGGTGATAGTTGCTTACAAAACAGCTCCAGCTCCACATGGACTTCTGTGGGCTTCTTGCATCTGACACATGTGGCCGCCCTGAGCTCTTTCATTTACACACATAGCCAGTCTCTTGAAACTGATGGTACCAACAGTAGATCTTCTTCCTAAATGGAGGATCTTTAACATGTTTGTGGAAATGTTGCTGCACCATTGTGATGGAATCTATCTTCACTAACTCCCAACATACAATGTTTTCTGCTAATCAGATGCCACTGTTGCACTATGCTCCTAGCGGAGTGCAGCAAGAACATAATACGCAGCACGCAATGTGAATAAACTTTGGAGAGTTATGTATTATTTAGATGCCTCATTCGCTCGCATTTCTTCGATAGTTTACTCAGAATAAATACTTAAAGTTGTTTTATTCTTTTTTACTTATCCTATAATGTTTGTTTACATACTGGCTTTATTTATTTTTATGTACGATTTATGCACTTCCCATATACAAAGTTTCCCTACAGCTACAATTTTTTACCTGCTCCCTACAAAAATAATGATTCTAAGTTCTACGGTGTACATAGAAACTTGTTTATTGAGGCAGAAGCAGAAAAGTCTGCAAATAGGTACTATTCAAATACGCTACAACAAAATTAAAAGCCATCTTTCATCGTCAGCTGCAACATTTGAGAGTCCAAACCACTTACATATTACCTCACAAAATATTGTGCTGCCTGCTTACTATCTTTGTTGAAAAAGATATTGTTTCCAAGTATTTATCACCAAAGTGTTAAAAATTATGTATGTAAAACATTAAATGAGCAAGGCCCTTTAAAACATCACCATTATTCTGAAATGAATGTGAAACATATAGTTAAGGAAGAGCAATGGTATGGAATGCTGAAGTGTCTGTGGTTTGAATCTTGACCATGGCATTATTTTTAAAATCCCATCAACCATTCTGTGATTAGTGTGACATGTTTCAACAGTCGTGCTGTAATTTTCAAGCATGAATCCCCATTAAATTTTGGGGAGCACCCATAGAGTAAAGTGCAATACTGTTAGTGTCTGGATGTAGTTTTCCGTGAGTTTTCTGCTGGCAAGAGTTTTATATTGCTCTTTTTTTTCAATTTCCTCTTAGTTTATAGATGTTATTTTGTTGCAATTCAGGCAAATTAATTAATGAATTCTTGGTTTGTTCTATAGTTGGAGTAATAAATTTCATTTTAATCAATTCTTAAGAAAAAATTTATTGTACGGTGCCAAAAGAAGTACATAATTTTTTTCTGCTAAAGAAAGGGCTATGGAGAAAATGCTAAAGTACACATCTCAGTACTTTCTATGTACTTTCAAGCAAAAAACCGTTGACATGATCCTGAGTAGGAGTCTGACAATTTCTCCTTGTTAGTTAAACACAAGGAATCAAGCACTAATCAGTCACACAGGTGCTGTTATTATACAAAGGCTGCATTCTTCAGTAGTTCTTGAACAAACAAAGAATGCACGCACAAGCATATTCACAAGGAAACTGTGTTGTTTGTAATGCAAGAAGTTCATGAAAGTGGAAATTTCTGTTAGAAGTTTTTTCACTAGGAATAGGAGGTATATCTTTTGAAGCTATTAATGAGATTAAAAACATTTACGTGCATGTGAGCTGAAACCCAAATACTGCTTTAATGAATAAAAATCTCTGAAGAAACCTTAGTCATGTAAGATATATCAAAATCTGGATGAAATGTAGGACTAGGAGGTGTAAAGCAAGCATGCTAACCCTGGAACTATTGCAGTGATCAAGACAGGGAGGACAACTCTAGAACTTTTATTGGAAACTTATGCATATGAACTCAATGGAACGCTTGTAGTTAGTTACCAGTAGGAGATGAGACAGACTTCTGGGGAAGATCCACAGGGGGTCTTCTGGTGCCCATGGACTCCAACAGTCCTTTAAAAGTTCAACATTCTTAATGATCCATGGGGAAGCATAGAATTTTTTTCATATTTTTAAAATGAAAACACTTCTACAACAGAAAGTATAAGATGAATTAACACGTGACCATCAGAAGTTCCAAGAGAAACCTTTACTAAATTTTGTTCTCTCCACTGCACATCTTTCAAGCGGGAGCCTTCTCCACTTAATACTGGTGAAACAATTGTAGTTGTTTTTTTCTGCAAACATTTACTGAAAAACACTATGAAAAAATAAATACAGAAGAACCCTTATCTTGTATATTCTGCATAATATGGTAAAAAAACACACAAACTTTTAACAAGAATATTATTTTATGCTGTAGATTATTAAAAACCTTATAATCATAGAATGTAAAATTAAAGCACTGCCTACTTACAAAGCTGTACCAGGGCAGTAAAATTATGCACAATTACAACTTTACAACTAAAATACTAACCTCTCTCGCGTTTTTCTTCTCTTCGTGCCTTTAACAAATTCATGGCAGCAGCTTTCTTATCTACTTTTCCTCTATTCTCTTCTACAGTTTTCTTGCGTTCCTTGCTTCTTTCTTTTGCATCCATTTTCTCTTCTTTTTTCTTTTCCTGGTCCCGCTTTTTCTTCATCTCCTGCTTTTTGGCCAGACGGAGTTTCTTCTCAATTTCAAACCTGTTACAAAAATAGAAATTTTATAACTCGGCCTAAACTAAGTGATACAGCAAGATCTAAACAATAAAGTGCACAATAAAAGAAAAATTCCAGATAAGATGTTCTTGTAGCAATTGAAGCGGAAATCGATTGGGTATGATCATCCCAAAGCCCAATGTAAATTCAAAAGGTCAAGAAATAATGTAACATAAAATACATTGAATGTAACCAGAATAGTGTAACAAGAAAATTGTAAATTTATATAAATTTGTTTCAAGAAAAAAAAGAACCACTCACTATAAATATAAACAAATGTAAAAGCAAAGCAAGGAAATAATTTATAAAGAAAATGTAAAACAAAAGCTGGGATTACATAATAAGAATAATAAGCATTAATTTAAAAAGGAAAACGGTAAAATATGTGTATATAAATAACTGAACACCGTAGCTATGTGAGAATTAAACAATTGGGTCCCATTGCTAAACAAGTAAAAATCAACAAGCTAGGATAAAAGGAACGCCATTGTGATTTATGTGAAGGTGATGCACAGCAACGAAGAAGAAAAAACACTGGAGAAGCAACTGTTCTATGAGTAAAGTAAGAAACAGTTTAGTATCACATGAGGTAGAGCAGATTGTGGTAATAATACTTGTAGTGGGAAAGACACCATGGGAGACAATAGCTCTGCAAAAAGACATAGTGTTATTTCAATAACACCGCTACATAATAAAACAAAAACTTAATATAACCCTGTATATATATTTCCCGCACCACCAAGACACAATCAGACATATTCATTTACATTTTATTATATTGCACATCTAAACTCCAAACTGGTAAATAATCTTTTGAATGAATAATTTGTTTAGGATTGCCAGGTTCTCAAATTTAAAATAAGGAACACACTTATTGTTATAGTGTACAGTACCCTAGACATTAAAGCAGGAGGTAACAAATGGAGGAGTTACAAGTATGATATTTTTTTAATTGAAACCACTGGTGTTAAATATACTGGGGGAATGAAGGCAATGCAACTCCACATAAATTGGAGAATTCTAAATTACAAGGGGTGTTCAATAAATAATGCAACACATTGTTTTTCTGTCAATTTCAGTTGAAAAAATTGGAATTTCCTGCTTCATCTCATATAGTTTCATTAATTTCCGATAGGTGGCAGTGCTATAACTAGGCTTCAAAATGGTGTCTGTAACGGAGGTGCATTCCAAACAGAAGCAGTTATTTTCTTTTGGCAGTAAACCAGAGCATCACAGATATTCATAGGCACGTCTACGGGGACCTGGCAGTAGACAAAACCACGGTGAATCGTTGTGCAAGGCATCTGTCATCATCACAACACGGTCAAGTAAACCTGTCTGATTTCCCATGTGCCGGCCGCACACAGCTGTGATCCCTGCAATGTTGGAACATGCGGACACTTATTCGAGGTGATCAATGGATCACCATCAAACACCTCACTGCTCAACTTGACATCTGTTGATAGTGTTGACACACTTGTCCACCAGTTGGAGTACTCAAAGGTTTGTTTCCACTGGGTTCCTCAATGCCTAACTGAAGGCCATAAAGAGCAAAGAAGGACCATGTGTGCGAAATTGCTTGCTTGTTATGAAGCTGATCATGATAATTGTTTGTCAAATACTGTCACAGGCGATGAAACATGGGTTCATCACTTCAAATCCGAAACAAAACGGCAATCCATGGAGTGCCACCACACCAACTCTCCTTCGAAGAAAAAGTTCAAAGCGCCAGCTGGTAAAGTCATGGCTACGATCTTCTGGAACTCTGAAGGGATTATTCTGTTTGGTGTCCTCCCTCATGATGAAATGATCAACTCTGAAGTGTATTCTGCTACT
This sequence comes from Deroplatys truncata, assembly GCA_030765065.1. Classification (NCBI taxonomy): domain Eukaryota; kingdom Metazoa; phylum Arthropoda; class Insecta; order Mantodea; family Mantidae; genus Deroplatys; species Deroplatys truncata. The sequence continues at coordinate 102,258,473 of CM060975.1, forward strand.
CTAAGGAAATTGAAGAAACGACTTCAGCGTGTTTATAGCCACTTTTTAGTGGGAAATGAACTTCTCCTCTCCATGATAACACAAGACCTCATACAAGTCTGTGCACCAAGAGGAGCTCAAAAAATTTCAGTGGACTGTTCTTCATCATCCATCCTATAGCTCCCACCTTCTGACTGCCATCTGTTGGGCCCAATGAAGGATGCACTCCGCAGGAAGCACTACCTGTATGATGGGGAAGTTATTGATGCAGCAAGACATACCAGTAGAGTGGTACCATGCAGCATACAGGCTCTCCCATTAAGGTGGGGTAAGACAATAGCACTGAATGGAGATTATGTTGAAAAATAGGGTTTTGTAGCCAAAAGATTGGGAAATAATATGGTGTATTTGAATCCTGAATAAAACCATCCTGCTTTAGGGGAAAAAAATGTGTTGCATTATTTATTGAACACCTCTCATACAAATAATTGCAATTGTAGTAATAAGTTTATAGTAATATTGTACCATTGAAAAAACAATCTATGTATGAAAAATCTGAAAATAAATTATATTATATAATCTTTTTCAGAATATATTAATGACTAGTTACACATACGTTTCTACACCTGAATGGAAAATCAGCCGTACAAATGCTGCTATTTCTAGCTATATTTAATAAAGCATTATTGCAAATAATACTATCATAAAATTTTGCGTATGATTTACCTAATATAACTGAAATATGTCACTCATTTTTTATTTAGTCTGCGGAATTCTTAGATTTTACAAGAAATAAAAGCTGAGATCAAACAACAGCAAACATTGTTGCTAATTCATATTTAGTTAAGGTTAAGGTGTAAGGATCACGATAACTAATGAAGAACAGTGCACAACAATGTGTATTTGACAAGCATTATTGCCAATAGTTTTCGTTAATGTGATGACAACTGACGTTCGGAGCACATCACCTCCAAGGAAAGTAGGGCACATTAACTGAAACAACAAAAACAAGAAACATTGTGTGGTACTTATATATACTACTGCACATGGAATAAAAAAGGAAAACACCATATTGTTCCTAAAACAAAACTGTACATCTGGCAATCCTGATCACAATTTTCTTACTTCAAAAGTGTGTCAAATGGAATTTAGCCTTCATGCTCTTGCACTACATGTTCTAACATGCACTATACCATGAGGATTCTAATAGTCCAATATTTCAGTTTGCAACAGGATAATGCTTTACAATAATAAAAATTGCTTCTTATTGCATTGCACTTGCGTATTTGATGTTAACTTTCTTTAAATTCAGTTGACTAAGCTCTAATTGTAAAAATTTTTATCCAAATTTAACTAGACCAAGTTGTAACTGTTTAGAATATTTTTAAAATTAGTACATTATATTAAAATATATAGCTGGGATATCTCAGTATGACATAGAATATTTGCATGTATCCAAACAAATAAGCAGTCATTATTTACATTATCATATTGTCCATTGTTAAACTGTATAATTTGATACATATTTTACTCTTTTTATGTAAAAAAATATCACTCTACATTTAATGATCCAACCCTGTATAGTATTAGTCATACTCAAGCTATTTTACTAGTATTAAGAAAGGAAGTGAAAATAAAAAATGAATGCACACTATGTGATCAAAAGTATCCGGACGCCCCCACAAACATACTTTTTTCATCTTAGGTGCTTTGTGCTGCCACCTACTGCCTGGTACTCATCCGCAACCTCAGTAGTCATTGACATCATGAAACAGCAGAATGGGATGTTCCGTGGAACTCACAGACTTCGATTGTGGTCAGGTGATTGGGTGTCACTTGTGTCAGAAGTCTGTACACGAGATTTCCACACTCCTAAACATCCCTAGGTCCACTGTTTCTGATGTGATAGTGAAGTGGAAACGTGAAGGCACATGTACAGCACAAAAGCGTATAGGCTGACCTTGTCTGTTGACCGACAGAGACTGCCGACTTTTGAAGAGGGTCGTAAAGAGTAATAGGTAGATATCTATCCAGACCATCACACAGGAATTCCAAACTGCATCAGGATCCACTCCAAGTACTATGACAGTTAGGCGTGAGGTGAGAAACCTTGTATTCCATAGTCGAGCGGCTGCTTATAAGCCACACATCACGCAGGAAAATGCCAAACGACGCCAAGCTTGGTGTAAGGAGCATCAACATTACACGATTGAACAGTGGCAAAACGTTGTGTGGAGTGATGAATCATGGTACACAATGTGGCGATCTGATGCCAGGGTGTGGGTATGGCAAATACCCAGTGAAGGTCATCTTCTAGCGTGTGTGGTGCCAACAGTGAAATTCGGAGGTGGTGGTGTTATGGTGTGGTAGTGTTTTTCCTGGAGGGGGCTTGCACCTCTTGTTGTTTTGTGTGGCACGATCACAGTGCAGACCTACATTGATATTTTAAGCCCTTCTTACTTCCCACTGTTGAAGAGCAATTCAAAGATGGCGATTGCATCTTTCAACATGACCGAGCACCTGTTCATATTGCACGGGCTGTGGCGGAGTGGTTACACGACAATAACATCCCTGTAATGGACTGGCCTGCACAGAGTCCTGACTTGAATCCTATAGAACACCTTTGGGATGTTTTGGAACGCTGGCTTCATGCCAGGCCTCATCAACCTACATCAATACCTCTCGTAGTACCGCACTCTGTGAAGAATGGGCTGCCATTCCCCAAGAAACCTTCCAGCACCTGATTGAAAGTATGCCTGCGAGAGTGAACGCTGTCATCGTGGCTAAGGGTGGGCCAACACCAGTATTTTATCAAATTCTGCATACTTTTCCCTAATTTGTTGTCACCAGTACTGCATAATGAATTAAAATAGTAATGCTCACCAAAAACTGCAGTACTGCATAGTGTGCAAATTAATACTATAGCCTGTCCAGAATTAACCTATCAGATGTAAACATAACATTAAATATCTGCCCTTATAAGCATGTTATGTTTGATCATTCAAATACCATACCTGCCTTCTTTTGCTACCACAGCAACCCAATTAGCTATTTTAACTTTGAAGCATGTGTTCAAAAAACATTCTTTAGGTGGTGGTAATCTTAATGTATGGAAAGAAAGGCTTGTTTTTTGATTCAGCGCTGTATCAACCCAAGCTTTATTGGTAGTATGTCCCTCATTGACTTAAGTTTCATCTAAACAATATATTGTTCCAGTTTCTTTCCTATATTGCAGCACAACTCTCAAATCTTTGTGCTTCCCCAATGCTATGTCTTCCCAGTCTATTATCATGTTCATTTTCTTTGTTTTTAAGTTCACAAAACCTATGTCGCCTATTTCTATGAGCAGGTTGTGAAATGTCGACCTCTTCTAGCAAATCAATAATGATGGCACTTAAAACTTTACTTATTGCTGGTGATTCAAAGAAGAAATCAAAAACTTTGGAATGGACTTTACAAAATTGTCCATTTTGTCCAACACAACTGTAAGCTTATTTCAGCACACCTGTTTCTTTAAATGTCTATCACAGATCACTGAGAAACCCTGTTAACTCGGTCATGATTGCGACTTTTGATTTTTTTTTATTTATGAACGTTCTCTAACTGCTGTGGTCCTCAGCGTCCCATTCTATATTGGGCGTGAAAAATGGTAATTTTGCTCAGAGGCCTTTATCAGTCTTGAGGTTCTTTTATGTGCCGTAAATCTATGACACAGAGCCACTTGCTTTACTTCCCTTCCGAAGGAAGCCATGCTAAGGATTTTTATGCCCAAAAAAATCCATCGCCCTCCACTGGGTTTGAACTCGCAGCCTCGGGAACTAGAGGCTAGCATGGTAACCACTATATCACGGAGGACAACTCGACCATGATTGCAAAATATCATTCACTGGCACTCTGGGATTTCTTTACATTAGAACTGTTTGCTTTTTGCCACTATTTAATGGATGTTTGACATTGGTCATGTTCACATTATTCTCCATACTTACCAATAACTCCTTAACCTCACTTGACTGAATCATACTAAACCAGTTGTAGCACTGAAAATGGTGCACAAAAGCAAGTGCTGTATAAGTCAAGCAGGTTAATTGTAATATGCTCAAAATAATACATACTCTCTCTTAATAACACTTATTTTATTCCTTAATTTTAATGGTACCTTTACAGTAACATGATAGTTGTGAAATAATATGGGATTATTTCTTGCTTAGCATTCATTAGGAGACTGTTGTAGTGGTAGCTGTATTTCTTCAACAATATATCACATTCTTTTTGTGCCTTTATTTACATCCAGTAGGCTAATTATAATAGATATAGGAAAAATGTCCTCACTAAATATATTGTGTTAAATTATATTCTATTTTGTTGCACTATACAACAGATACTTGCCTAGTTTTCATTACTTCTCGTTGTTCTATTCGTTTGAAGATTTCCTGTTCCCTCTCTTTTTCTGTCATTTGAGCCAGACGTGCCTGGTCCTCTTCATCTCCCATAAGGTTTTCATCATAGCCATCATTAAATTCTTCCTGACTGAGAGCAGAACTATCAGAGTCACTTCCTTCTGAATCTGATACTTCACCTGTAATTAGCAAACAAATGGAGTATATAGAATCTGATCTTTCTAGTAACAAAATATGCACTCCTAAGCAAACTAGTCATTGGGCAATCCTTTTTATTATTATTATTATTATTATTATTGTTATTAATATGTGAGAGTTAACTAGTTAAAAAATCTAAGATTATGAAGCACTAGTTCGCTTACCCGACATTGCACAGTTAGCTTTTGAAACTCCAGTGAGAAATTAATTAATTTAAATTACCTCCACCATTCTTTATGAAATTACAGAATGATCTAGAGGGGTTTTTTATAGTGAATCCTTCACTTTACCGCTTATAATTTTGTACAGTCCTGACAATTCCAAATAACAGATGAAAAATCCGATATTCATGCAAAAGGATGTGAAACATTGGCAAAACAAATGACTTCCTCAATCTCCCCCAATAGTCTTCCAAGTTATGGAAATGCTGGTGGTGGAAGAAACCTCTGTCAGAAAGGTCGAGTTATTTATTAGATAATTATATTGGGTTAAATTTTAAATCTTTTTACCATAGTTTCTTAATAACATAAAAGCTGCATAATTTTCATGGAATGCAAAAACCCTTAACATATAGAACGAAATAAAGATTCCACACTCCCTGGTCCCCAAGTTAATCTCTTTGGAAAAGACACACAGTCTGCGACCATTAAGAAAAATAATCTTATCAGTTAATATAAAATATTGGTTCATTGATTTATAAAGTTAGCAGTTTTCTCTCTTTATACCATTATTTACCATGCCCTGCTACCGAACTTGATTAATGCAGCACCTATTTATATTCTGTGGAGTGGCAACAACTATATTTTGCTCCATGGCATTCTCAACTAAAAGTCAAGGCTTTATTTGCAAGTATGTTTGTTACTTTATAACTCCAATGTGTTTGTATTCAAGTACAAGGACTTTGTAAAGCCTTCTTAATCTTTTAATAATTAAATGAAATTAAAAGGTGTCTTATAGCCTCATGTCTGTCAAAATGGATTGAACTTTTCAATGGTGAAAGAATTATCAAAATCAGTTGAGTAGTTTTTGAGACTACCTAAATACATACGCACAAATTTTCCCCGTTTTTAATATTTGTATAGCTTTACATCTTTCTATTGAAGCTATGAATACTCAAAAGGGATTAGGCTGTTTCATGCAACATATGTACCCCAGCCGTTGAATCTTTGCACTTGACAGTTCGTGTGGCTTCGCATAACATTGGCTATATTGTGGTTGTGACATTGCCAGAGTGGTTAGTAAACAACAACAGCTTATTTTTCTCCTTTCTAGTGTGTCTAAGTCGCATACAAAAACTGTATGTAAGTAGCGAACGTCAATGAATAATAACTATTTTGTATTATTGTTAATTGAAAATAACTCAGCATAAACATTGCAACATATGTAGAATAAATTATGCATTTTTGACAATATAGAAATAGAATAATGCAAACGTGCCTGCTACAACAGTAGAAATAAAACAAATTATAAGCTGCGATAACAAGGTTATTTTCACTCACGCTGCATTCCAGATGGTTCAGGAATTTTGTCCTCTTTCTCTTGGAGTTTCGCACCCTTGTAAATAACAGTTCTCGTGATTAGTCCAAGAGCTGCTGCAGTTCGTTGTACAGTTTTATCAGCAGGAATAGAGGGATACCCATGAACCTCCACACACTCCTGCTCAAAGAATTCCTGGGTCCTTCTTAACATTTATAATGCCTGACTACTAAGTGGCACATCTTGACGTAAAGGATTTTCAATTTGTGAATCATTATTTGGTGATCGGCATCATTTTTGAGACATTGTCGCACTTCAAATCTTGTATAAATAATATGAATGAAATATAAATATATATGCATAAATAACTACAAATATAAATAACAATAAACAATATTAGCTTGCAAAGAACAACTCGACACACATGCTAGAGATTCACAAACTGAAGCACATGATTGGAAATAGCTACATCCGGCAACAAAGCCGCTTCCAGTTCCACTTCCATTTTGTCATAGACCACCTGAAATGCTTCCTTGTGATTGGTTTAGGAAGTCTAACAGTTAAAGCTTTTCGTCTATTTTTTGCGAGTGTACCAACTTAATCGCTAGCTGTCAAGTGCAATGTTTCAACAGCAGGGGTATAGTAATAACAGATGCATAATTGTGATTTGGTACAACATGAAATGGCTAGTGAGGCTGCCTCATAATCCAGAGGGCCCAAGTTCAAGTATAAATTGGTCTGAGTTCTCTGAATAAGCTTCTTTTTTTTTCCTGGGATTTCCTGTGAAGATAAATGTCAGGCATCTCTAAACTCTTTTTACCCAGGTCTCTTTTGAGTATTATTAATTACTGTCACTACATTCCTTATCTCTCTAGGTAGAAGATGTCATTACAGACATTAAACCAATATTAAAAAAAAGAGGGGAGAGAGAGTTGTTGCAAAATTTCCTAAATTGTGAGCTGCAGTAATTGTGCCATGCCTTCTTATCCAGAGGGCCTGATTTTTAATCTCGGTTGCAGTGATTTGTCTGGATAAGGCATTAAATTTGGAGATCTTTAGCTCAGTGGACCCAGATTGATATCAACATTCTTTTTACTAGGGAAGGGATCTCGACACTGTTGATAATCTCAATACTCTGTGGTATCGAAGTACATCTAATAGTTTGAGATAAACCTTTGATACATCTAAATTTTTAAGTTTTGCATTATTGAAAGTTATTGTGTTTAACTTGATGCTAGATAAGGAATGAAAGGAGTAAAGATTTCACGTTATTGCCTCGCACATTTCCCCAAAGAGTTGATAGATTATACTTCTTGACATTTTGATAGACCTTCACTACGTTTCCTGTGAGTGAATCAATGCAACAAGATTTTTGTGTCTAAATGAAACCATGCAAAACAATGGGGAAAGGAGTAGAGGTACACATGTAACATGCAGCATTAGCTGAGATGTGAAGCTGATTTAGCTGATGCACTAAATCACATATCCGCAATAGCCTGGCTTGATGACTCACTCCCAGCCATTACATATACCTATTCCGGTGAGCAAAATCTGTGAATCCAGTAAAATAAAAAAATAAAAATTTAAGACGTGAATAACACAGCAGATGGAAATATTTGTTCTTTCCTTCCATTCGTTAGCTTGTGTTTATGCAAGCCAAATTTGGGTCACAGCATAGCTTACAGGTATATTGCATGATTCATTTCCATAATATAGATAGAAAATCCTTTGAAAGAAAGTGTTCAGCACAAATATAGTTACACAAAAAGGGAAGCAAAGTTATTATTATTATCAGCCTTGAGTAACAGTAGGTGATATATAACCTGCAGTATTATCAACATAAAAAAATTGCTGCCAATTGGAGAATGTCAAACAGAAACCATTTCGGAATTAGCATACAATACAAAATTGGTTACACGCGTTTATATACAGAAAACTACTTATAAGAAGATAATTCAGTGAACAAGCTATCGCCTTTACAGTTTTTTACGAGTATAGAGTATTGGTGCTCAAAAATCAGTATCAGTATTGAGAAATAGTGGTATCGTCCATCATTATACTTTTTATCTATTTCAGGTATTATTTGTGTATGTATGCCATTTATTTGCCACTTTTGACTTCTGAACAATTGCCCACCGGAAATGTGTTCATTCATTATCTTTTAGCATTTTTAGTTATGCATAGTCTTGTGTTACTTTTTACTTTCTCTACTACCTACAGTAAGTAGGGGAAGTATTGTATTCCACCCAAAAATTTGATACCGAGATTTCACCGGAAATACATGTTCTGAGACACCCTGAATCCAAAAAAAGCATTTTTGGAAACATGTCCGTGTGTGTGTGTGTGTGTGTGTGTCTGTGAACAGCATAACTCAGAAATGAACAGTCGGATAAACACCAAACATGGTATTTAGGTTCAGTATCTTCCAGAGATGCGACACGAAGGTTTTCAAGAAAATCCCCCCACCCCAGATTACCCTTTACATGGAAGATTTTTCGAAAAGTTTAATTTTCTCAAAAATGGCTCTAATGATTTTGATTAAAATATCATAGGTTTAAGATATTTTCATGACAAATAAAATGTATATCTTGAATTTTCTAGGAATGTCTCCAAAAGTATTCTCCATTGTGAACGACTTTTGCATAACTGGTAAACCATAAGAGATAGACAAAATTTTACTACACAAAAAATGTAGATCGCGTTAAAATATACAATTTATGTCGTATACATTTTTTTTGTTGAGTGAACCATTTTCGAGATATTGCTTGTTATTCCCTTAAATTTTTCAATACTTATTTTCTAAAATGGGAATTCGTTATTCATTTTTTTTTCTTGGATATGCAAAGAGTTATAATCTGTGGCAAAGGGAATGGTGCTGCACTTAGCAACCAGCTATTAAGAGATATGTATGTGCTTAAAGGCTACCGTATTTCTATTATTGCCCTTGTAAATATATATTCCCCTTACATCTACAAGAAAATTAGCAATAAGATAGTTTCTGCAAATGTTTATCTCGATTAACATGAAGTAGATGGAGAATAAGTGTTTGTAAAAATAGTTTGTACAAGAGTAGAGAAAGTCATGTGAGTGTAACACATCAGATTTTTTGGAGGGGTTCTCTCTTAAATGTTATATCAAAGCACACATACATTTTCACTTTTCCTTCAGCCAAGAATAAAACCTGAGACCTATGAATTTAAAGCTAGCATGTTAACCATCAAAGCATATAGGCAGTCTTAAGATGGTATCATGTACAGGCATCCAACATAAAATGTGCATGATCAATGTACAAAGCAAGTCTTTTTTTCATATTATACTGATGTTTAACAACATATATGTATTTGTAGCTATTTTATATCATAAATATACATTAATTTATTTCAATGCTATTTTAGTTTTTTTTATTCAGACCATGCAACTGCAGTCAAATCTAACGCTGTTATCATCCATGCGTGCCATTATATTGATTATTTTACATGGGCCCTCCCCATCGTTTATCATAAGCACATTTGACTGCAGTTACTGGGATTCAAACTCATGATGTTTGACTTTGAATGGTTGCACAGTCCATTTTGTCTTGCCTTAACAATCATGGCTTTTCAAATCACTTACATTTAAGTGCATATCGAAGGGATATAAAAACCGTTTAGGAACTAGAAGACTGGCTATGTAGCAAAATAAAAAATAATTCCTGCAATGTCCATCAGGCAATAGATTAATCATGCTACTGCTTCTCATATCCACGATGACTAATATTTTTGAAGCATTAAAATGTAAGATGCATGAAGACTGGGATGAACCATGAAGACAATGGTGGACATTTCTCGCTTTTTCTGTAAACTTGCAGTGCTGATAACTGGAATTACGTAGCTTAACATGGTTACTGTGCAAAAACAAATTTCTATGCATATTGAATGGAGGATGGCTGCAAAGCGGAGAAAAAATGGCCTTGAGTGGACTGGGGATGATGAAAACAGTATAACAAATAAGTTACTTCATGGATGGCAATTTGTCATAAAAATTGAGTTATTACCATATTGTGAAGCAAATATGAAAAATAACAAGTTTTCCTGAACTTGGTTGATAACAGTGATTTAGGATTATCAAGAATTACCTGCCTATTTTGTCATTTAATTAGAAAGATGAGTAATTACAATTTAAACATCTGTTAGCACATTTTTCCAAGTCAGTTTTGTTTCAGTGGTATGATTTTTAAGGCTCTTAACATACATTTAAATGTGTCTACTACTTATACCACTAAAAGTAAATGCAATAAGTGTTGTCTCAATTTTAAATAAATCCAGCTCTCTCGAGGTAGCTTTCCTTTTTTAGCAATTTCTTTTCAAACCATATATTCAAAACTATCTTATCTAGTTATTGATATACATTGGTATACTATACATGTAATTTTAATTTTGTTTTGTGATAAATGATCACTAAGGCTCATTTGCATCCCTTGAAAAAGGGCTACTCTCTCAGGATATTATTTCTGGTTTATGGAATTCTGTACCTATCTGGCTCGGCTACATGGTGTGGGATAGTTTGTCTGCCTTCCAACACAGTGAGAACTGTCAATTATGACGAGTTGTCCGGATAAATATTTCTTTTCCAAGATTTTCCCCTATCTTCAGGTACGAATGCTGGATAACTCCTAGCTCAATGGACCCCTAACTCATTAGCATCACTTCAACCATTTCATTCAATGTCTCTGCTGACAGCTGTTAAAATGGAACATTAAAACACTAAAAAGACACAATTGCATTTGATCTAAACAATTAAGTGCAAATCTGCTCTTAGAGTGTAATTGTTGAAAATGCTTATAAAAGCAAAAGGAAAGTGAATAAATTACCTTAGTTTAGAAGTAGGTGTGATCTCTCCAATGTCTGGTGCCCACCTGCCCGCCCCTTTTAGGTGTTTTACTTTTATAGGAAAATCGCATTATGAACACAACAAACGTAGTCATTTAGGAAAATTGCATTATGAACACAACAAATGTAGTCATTTTTGCACTAAAGCACATGCAAAATGTGAACTGCCAACCTAAATAAAAAGTGAAATCTGCTAAATATGCGATGTGCTGTTGTTTCTGCGAACGTGAATTGTTATACTCCTCTCCTAAAAAACATTCCTCGGCTACGCTTTGAGGCTGAGGGCCCTCAATCTCTCGGCTACGCCTTGAGGCTGAGTATCTTACTGGCTTTGGCAGCATTAGTTATTCATATGTTGCCAGCATTACGCTAGAGCTAGCGTATGACAGAGTGACATCTGTTGGACATATAACACATCATTTTCATCGCTGTGGACGACGCTCTAAGAGCAGAATGTTGCAATTAAGTTACAAAGAAAAAATAGTGTACATATCTGACATCCTAACAAATGCTGGAATGTGAGTCCTTTGCAAGAATAAGAAAAATGCCAGAGGTACCTTATAACTCGCATTTGCAGCAATCAGCAATTTCATTGATTTGTGATAATGCTTCTCGTTCTGAAGAGATTTTGGACTATTGTGCTCTCAGACTCTTAAATGCAAAGGAACAAGTGGTTACTCTTTACAGTAACCGATCAAACTAGTCTAACCCTTTCCCTTATCTTGATGGAAATAGGTAACTTATTTATATGAGAGAAGTAGACAAACGCACTCAGCAAGTGAAAAGGCACTCTACAATGCTACAAGCTTACTAACCCTCTTCTGGTTCCGAACTCTTCTCCTTATTACTATCACTGTCACTGCCAGATGATGATTTTGTCACCGTCCGTTTCCCAGTTCTTTTGGCTGGTTTTGGTTTCTTCTTCTTTTTGTTATTCCCCCGTGCATCCCACTCATCATCAGAATCTGATGTGTCCGAATCCGTAAATGTATTGTCTGGTTTTTTGCCACTATCTGTTGCACTCTCATCTTGGTGCTTCGTTTTCTTCTTCTTCGCTAATGATAGCAATTCCTAAAATATGAATGCAAAACAAATATTAAGGTAAATACAAAAATGAAGTCAAGTTGCAGGCGTAAAACTAGGGACTAGTAACGCGTTTTAAATATTTCCATTTTTCAAACTGCCTTGAGTCATAAACAAAGCATGAAACACTCGTCCGTCATAAGGACGTTGCAGTGATTATTCATCCTTGATTTCAAAGATTCATTGTGCGTTTCTGAGCAAACTTGACAAGAAAAAATAGATAGTTCACTTACGGAATCCAAATCGGAACCGCTGTCATCACTTTCTCCACTATCAGAATCAATTAGATTCTTTCTTTTCACCATTTTAAGTAACTAAGTCCAACATTCACCTCAAACACAAACAATTTTTCACTGCTCTATAGATACTAGCTGTGCCTGTATTCTCAAATGCTAAAAATGCATATGATGCTATTTCCGCTATCTTCACACTACTACCGAGGTCGGTGGAATCTAGAACTATGAAAACAAAACCTAAACGAGTTACATGTTTGCCAACACTTACCACTTGAATTTTAAATTCATAGTTTCGTTGTTCCAATAGTTTGCTGTTCTGTGGTTGTTCCGTTGTTGACTTAGCTCTTTTTTCCGCGCCATTCTTTCGGAAACTATATTCTAGAAATAAAAATTATAAATAAGCATTATGTATTGTTAAAACAAATTTATATTTTAATAAAATGTTAGAAATCATAATTTTCGGAAATTAAGATAACTCAATGCAATATCTTGATGTAAAATATAAAGAGAAATAGAGCTCACTGTTACTTTGTAATATCTGTCAATGATAGATCCGTGATTTTGTACTTACACCTCCATCACCCCCCTCACCCTTTCTTTACTTCCAAGCCTTGCTAGTTCCTTTTATCCTCCTAAAGATTATCTACTAATAAAAATGGGAGCAGTACCTAAAATATGCTAACAAAATCTGTTAGAAATCGAGCGTGTAAAATTCAACAGAAAAAAAGTAATTCTGTACTACCAAGAGCTGTTTCATAAGCATCCTAGTTATAAATTTTTAAGGGAATTAGGCCCTATAGCTACTTATGGTTTCCATATGTTTCTGTACCTTCATTTTTTTTCTTTGAGAATTTAATGACATTCAAGTAGGTCATATGATGAATGAATGAAATGTTTAACTGAGACTGAGTCCATAGAGATTTGAGTTACCTCATATTTATTTTCTCAGGATAAGGGAAAACCTTGAAGAAAACTATCTATATAACGCATTCCAACTTAAGATTTCGACACTGGAGTCCCTGGGAATACCCTACAAAGATGGGCATTCCAATAATAATAGAAATATTTATCAAATATGAGGCAGTATTTTATATCACAACACTGTGAATGCCAGAGTGATTGTAGTGTAAATTAGCATTATTGTATGACAATGATTTGAGATGTTTGTTAACTATAAGCATTGTTAGGAAATAAGTTTACACGGCCTTACTGAAACTGACAATAGGAGCGGGTAACAATGTAGCGAGGGGATGAGTTGTTTATTAATTAGATGAGACAAACAAATGACGTCAGAGTAGCGCGCTTTTCTTTAGAAATGGAGGGAATATCTTCCCTAGAGCATATGTGTTCGTAATTTTGATTGGATATAAAAATAGACGCTAATGTTGGCGCGCTTTATTAACCAATAGCAGCTCGATTATAATCTTTAGGCATATCGGCGTGAGGGAGTATAAATTATGAAGCCAGAGACAAGTAGAATCATTATTAACCTTCTATATCGCACAGGTAAAGCCGCATACGCGGCTAGGTACTGTGGCGATCACATTCCGCCCAGGTGATTGCTGGAAGTAGAATCATTCACGGGTTACACGTCGCACAGTTCAACAGAATCATTCACGGGTTACACATCGCACAGTTCAACAGAATCATTCACGGGTTACACGTCGCGCAGTTCAACAGAATCATTCACGATGTACACGTTACGCAATTCTACAGAATCTCTCGCGTCGTAAAGTTAGTTACAAAAATGTGAAATACTCGAATTAATAATGTGCGGCAAATAAGTGATTGTAGTTACATTCGAAAATATAACAGTTTCAGTCGGGCGTGTATCGAGAGTAAATATGTGAAATTAATAATGTTGACGGCAATAAAAGTGTAAAAACAAATTCTTTTATCAGTGTTATCTTTTAGTAACAACTCCTTTCCATTTACACACCCTGTTCAAGAGATTTGCTCGACTGAGTAATAATAGCTAGCCGGAGGACAAAGAACCCAAAATTCAAAATAGTAAAACAATAACAGGCGCTCAGCAAATAAGATAACACCAACGATACCACGACAAATACCTTTTGTTATATCTTGTAGACTAAGCATTAAGCACATTCTTCGTCCTTTTCTTATTTTCTGTACCATTTATCTATAAGTAGAAGTATTGTATTTCGCTCTAAAATTTTATATTAGATTTCACTGAAAATACATGTTTTGAAACTATCGAAATTAAAAAAGCAAACAAAAAAACCACATTTTTAGAAACATGCCATCTATACGTTTGTGAATGAATATCATAACTAAAAAATAAAAATTTGGATAAATATCAGATTTCTTATTTAAGGATATGACACAAAATTGTTCAACAAATTCCCCTCAATCCACTCCAGACTACTCTTTCCATGGAAAATATTTCATTATTTTTTATTTTCTCAAAATATGGCTCTGAAGATTTTGATTAAAATACCATATTTTTAAGTTATTTACATGATAAATAAAATATATATCTTGAATTTTCTTAATTTTTCATCATTTTGAATGAATTTTGCATAATTTTGTGTAACTGGAAAATTGTACGATTTAGACCAAAGCTTACTACACAGAAAATGCACATCTCAATAAAACACAAGGTTTAAATAAAAATTTATTTATGTGGCATTATTAATTTCCAAGAATATTCTTTATTACTGGTTTCAATTTTCAAATACTTTTATACTTTTTGCTGGTTGTATTTTTCTCATGGTCATCTAAAGAGTGGAATATTAAAGCGGTCACATATATCCCTTTTTTAAAGATTTGACTATCAGTTCACTCCTGTACCTCATTTTATTGCACATGTATAACAAAATGTGCAATAAAATCATTTCTGCAAACATTTATCTTGATTAACAAGAAGTAGACACAAGAATATGTTTTTGTAAGAACAGTTTGTAGAAGAGTGGGTAGAGAAAGTCATGTGAATATAACAACAGACTTTTTTGTGTGTGTATTGTAAATTTGTAAGTTAAACTTTAGTAAAATAGGCCTTTGAACTCCTACTTTTATGTTAATTCTTTTTGCAGGTACCACATGAATGTAATTTTTACAGCTTCATATTTATGAAAACCAAATATCCACCTTAGCTTTACATCTATGATGATGACAATGTTCTTTCAGTAAGCTTTACCAGATCTGGTTCTGGGCCATGGAATGCACCCATCCATGGGGGTATGGATTTTAAGTCCCAGACAGAGGACCTCTCAACATCATGAGGAAATTGAGGAGCTGTGATAGACAGCGATGCTGGGGGATGCATGATGCTGGCCATATTCCTATATTGGTTGGATGATTGTCTACCTCTGCCATGCGTAAGTGGGCTTGAGACCGACAGTCAGGTTGGTCAGCCTGGCTCCATTTGAACTGTTGCACTATAGAATTATAATATTCGCTTTATAACATTGAAGGTGGAACAAAATAAAGAGCTTTTTCTCAGCACCAGCCCTTTCTAAAATATTTATATTAGTATTAATAAGCCCTTTGTTGAAATACCATACCTAAAATCTGAGTTAAATAAACATAAGTTTTCTAATTTAACTATTCTACATTTTAGTGAAGTAAGTACAGTAAAACCTTGTTAATCCAGACCAACTGGGGTTGAGTGTTGTCCAGATTAGCAAAATTTCAGATCAAGTGAAATAAAAATCAGACATTTTTGTGAATAAAATTATACAGTAACTTTATTATGGTGTAACATACAGCACACCTGCCTGATTTTAATTACACATCCTTTCATTTTCACAAGAAATGACTTGTGCTGCTTTCGCTGGTTCATTCCCTATCAACAACCAATTTTTGTCCAATTTTCACTGATGGTTTATCACACATCTCTTTCACAATGTCATGAAGATTCTCATATGACTGCACCAATAGAATGATCTTTATTCTCACTTTTCTCAACAAAATGTATTACACAATTCAGATGTTGCCCAACCTTACTTAATTTATGCTTACGTTTCCCTGACGATATTGCAGGTTTATTAAACGACACTTGGTTTGTTTCTCAAACTCATGAATGAGCTGAAGAAAGGCACGTGTTAAATTAAACATTTTGACAGAGTTGCAAGCCCTATAGCAGGTAGCAAGAGCGAGCAAAAGATGGTGGCCTAATGTCCCTTTGTCATTAGTTGTCATTTGTTTAGTTTGATTGCAAGGGGGCAACACTGCCCTGCAATGTGACCTTTGCAGATCTATTGTACATCCCCAGTCTTATTATCACAGACTTTGGACTGTGGTGGTTGTAAGTTCCTCCAATTATGAAAATTGAACTCACAAAAATGAGGGCTTTTTGAAGAGAGATAGGCAGCTGTCTCTTCTGCCTGTTGACCATCCTGTGCAAGAGCCTTCTAAGGGCACAGTGTCCTGTAAAAAGACCTTTTACCCACGAGAGCTCTACCTGAAACAAGTTCCAGCATTTCTCATGTTCTCTGAGCCACCAGTCCTGATGGCAGCCCCATTGCTGGTCCAGATCCAATAAAGGGTTGTTCATTTCCCTTCATTCAGCTTCATCTGCTCTTTCATTGTCCAAAATTCCCACATGCCCTGCACCCAGCTCGCTGAACTGAATTGTGAGTAGCCAGTGCTATGAGAGATTCATGACATTCTAAAACCAACTTGGGCTTAACCAAGTGGTTATCAAGACCTTCAGGCTTGCATGGCTATCAGAAACTATAAGAATCTGCCCATTGTTACATACTAATAGTACCTGTGACAAACTCTAACTTTCAGTTTCAATTTTTGTTGAGGTCAGCAGCCAGCTTGGACCAGTCAGCAATCTGGTTTATTAAGTCATGTATCCTCTCCATTCAATTTCACAAGAAATGACTTGTGCTGCTTTCACTGGTTTCATTTCCTATTAACTACCAATTTTTGTCCAATTTTCACTGATTGCCTTAAGTCACAGTTTCATTGGCATCTGGTAGCCAGGGTTGCCAGACATCCTGGATTTTATGAAACAGTCCTGGATTAATGTTAAATGTCTTCTGGCATCCTATACAGTTCCTCTTTGGGATGGTAACTGTCCCATATTTTGGAGCATTTTGAAACTTAAAAAAAAAAAGTTAATGTTTTTACCTCTGGAGTTGGTAAAACCAACTGCTGTATTTCTTTATACTACAAGAAGTAATTCCCAGTAATTTTTACCCTGTTATAACATTTGGTAGTGTTGGTACTGAACCACTTAATAATTGGTTCATTGTCTACAAATAATAATTAGTAACTACTATGCTGCTTACTTTTCCCTTTTGATTGATATCCATCAACAACAAAGGAGGAGATTTGTTAGAACCTTATGAAGTGAACATGAACACGTGGTTATTTTGTTGAAAAACAGGAAGTAAATTAATAATGGAAATGTACAGGAATTTGAAATGCAAAGGTGATCATGTTAAAAAAGATAAAAAGACCATGTGTTTTTGTAAGGATTAGGAAAACTAAACTGAATTTAGCGATTGGTGTATGCACCCAGTCTCACAGAACTGCAGGCACTCATTTTTATGTAAATATTTTTGTTATCAGAACATAATGATTTAAATAACCCTGAGCAGAGGGTTTGGTAGAGCATTTGAGGCTTTTTTCTAATATTTCTCACATTTGTTTTCTCCAAAATTTCCAGAAGTGTTTCTGCAAAATTTGCTGTACATATGTTACCAGATGCTAAATTATGGAGTTTAACTAAAAATATACACTATACATACGAGTATGTATAATATATAAGCAGAACTTCAGGCCAGTTAATATGAACAAATTTTCCAATGAATGTTTCTTGGTTATAATATTTTAGACAGGCACTAGGGTAGCACAGAGATATTATTTCCAGCTCTCATTCTTATGGTCCAGGGTTTGATTCCTGGTTTTGGGATGGTGATTTTAAGTCAGACCTATCCATGCTTTCACCTCTGACTTGCTCATGTGGAGTATCCCCATACCCCAACATAGTTCGGAGTCCATGGTAAAAGCTGTAGGTCCTCTCATTCCACCACCATCCTCATCATTATCCTATCATTGGATGATCTCTACTCTCTCAGTGTCTTCACCTCAGAAATGGGTTCACTCACCACTTGGTGGAATGGGGTAGCTCCCGATAGTCATAGGTCATATATGGGGAGCTTTAAAGGCGACAATATCTTAGATATTTTTCAGCATTTAAAATGCTTCTTATGATGCAATTTTTAAGCTATCAGAGTGAAACTTCAGAAATATTTCCCCCAAAATATGCTAACTAGAACTTGCTATGTACAGTAGGGACAATAGTTCTGTGCTGGTGACCTTCTTTCCTCGCGCACTGAAGAGAGTCTATGCCTAATGCCAGGCAGCTGTCTGCCTGCTGGAAGACGTGGGACTTTGCTGATGTGACATAAACACACAACACCAACCACTGCATGAATGGTTTATTGTCACTATGTTCAGATTGCTCTTTCATTCTTTTATGTTTACACATTATACACAAACCTTGTCACACAAATGCATTGTCTGAAACTAGCAGGGGCTTTATTGGTGTGATAAACACTCTACACCAGAAATATCACCACTGTCGTTTTCTTCTGCAAGACTTTCCCTTTCATCTTCTTCAGATATTTCCCTTTCATCATCTTCAGTCTCCTTCTCCTTCGCTGTCACTATATTCCCTACCTGGATTACAAAAAATTTTATGACATTTTCAAACAGGCCTTGTTGTTCTTCAATATATTTGCTTCCTACTTAATGTGTTGACAGGCATTTTCCCACTTTTCCACGCTAACGTCCTCAACATGTTGTTAGCTAAGCTTAATAAATAACATCAACTAGTTTAAAAGGGTGTTCTACCAAGCTACCCATTGCTTTATATCAGCCCAGATGAGTTGTACTCGATTAAGACCCAATGAATAGGGTGGTAATCGGGAGAACATTATGTGCATGGCGTACAAACTATCAATGTAAATTTTTGGAGCGGGCTTTGACCCTCACTTAGGTTGTAAAGCTCCAAACTTAGCATCTTTTCATGGAATGGGGCAAGTTCTGCATCTTATTTTGGTATGAGAAGTTGGGGCCTTTTTCCAACTGCACACTATTGTATGGTGTGTCACTCACCAAAACAGATCTGGGAGGCAAGTTAGGAATTAGTTTTTCCATTAGCAATTTTTTTGTATTTTTCCTCATCATTTTGTGGAATATTATCTTTTTTTATTTTTACATAAAAATTTGCAGTAGGCAAGAACCTCCATAAACGCACCAAAATACACAATATATGCAATCCAAGTTTAATTACAGAAACATAGGGGTGTCATTTAGGGGGGCAGGGCGTCAATTGACCCCCTCTCCTAAGTTACAAGAAATAATTAGGTTACACTATTGCTCTACCAAAAGAAAAATTACACCTGTACTTTTAATACAAACATTTAAGAAATAAAAAATTATTTTCTTTTAGGCCAAATATATCGTTAAAATCCACATGAAAATTTGTGAAACTGCTCCAAGCAATCTTGCCCCCTCCCCCTATGCAGAAACTGAAATGACACTCCTACAGAAACATATAGTAACTAATTTATAAACACAAAGTTCAACGTAGCATAAAGTCATAAACAAACGGCTGGCAAGAGAGATGTTACTCGGACTACTGCTGCTGATAGACTGAACTGATTGCGCTCAATGGGCATGTCCGAGAATTGGGGCTCGCTCACTGTCCAGATAACTAGTGCGCATCCAGGCTTCACCAGCACAGAACCATCATCCCTACTGTAGCTATTAGTGTGAAACAAATGCATTATTCCAACAAGATCACCCAGTTGATTTGTTTTGGGAAAGCCTAAACTCACAATTGAATAAAAATTACATTTATTTTCTAACTGAACAAGGAACATAAATAGGAAATGCTGTTTAAAAATTATTGAAATTGCATTCTAAGGACCACTTTTTATAAAGCAGCTTAAATTTGTGTTTTAAAATGCATAATCCAGGAATGACTTAACATATATGTACCAAACTTTGCAATTACACTTCTTTATACAGATATAAGATCTGGTAATAAATTTCAAAAGCTCAGTGGAATACTTTGACTTTTGAAAAAATTCACGAATTGGTCCCCTTAAATGTGCCAGCATGCACTCAGATCATAGCTTCTAACATAAAATGAAAGAATGTGATGACACTGTACTATATTTATAAGTATAACTACAAATGTCATTAGTAAGAAGTTATTTTGAATTTATTAGCAGTAGTTAAATAGGTATCCAAAAAACTAGTCATTAGAAAGACATACATATACAGGTTTACAAAACTTTCACTTTTGCAATACATTTTTCATACACTTTAAAACCATAAAAAATATATAAATAGTTTATGCACATTACCACACACTCGTTTCAATACACACATTATTTTCTATATACTACTTTCTTAATGTTCTTAAATAAATAACATACTATGCAGTTCACTCTACTAAATAACAGCACTCTCACATATCTGTACAAAATTTGCAACACTGAATATTAAATGGGTTAGTGTTACCCCTTCCCTATGATAAAGCTTTGTACCACAGGTCCTATTAACTAATTGGCAGTGTTAGAGAAGATTAAGTTAGTTATTTAACATAAATATCTTGTCTAGGGATCCCAAATGCAGAAAAATACTATAATCCAATGAATACATTGTATTAGTTTACTGATGCTATTTGCAATAATATTCTTTAAAAATTATCCTGTATTATAAAGTTTGTATGAAAGCTTGTTTTTCTTTGCATAAATTTATCAAGTGAAATAATAGGCAAACGTATTGCTCATGGTTAACTTTTCTGTTAAAAATTATTGATCAATTTCTTTCACATAAGGCTTAAAGTAGAAATTTTCACTAAACAGTACTCTCGAGTGTTTTCTCAGACCTGTTTTCATACATACAAGGTTTGCACAAATTTAGTAAAAACTAGTAGAACGAATAAAACAGAACTGCTAACATGATTTAATCCACATTGAACTGAAATATATAATGCAATATGCAGGTCTTATGTAACAAAAATAAATCAGCTACTTCCAATAAAATAGAAAGGAAAGGTTCCAGAATTGTGTACTGTTATGGTTCATTTTGGACTCCACTTTCACATTAATTTCTTAAAGTAAAATTATGCACATAACCTGTTTTTATAAACTGTTCTGTATGTACCATCATTATGTTGTTTATGCAGAGTAAATTTTGCAGGCTGTGTTGTTCACAGGATAAAACATCCTTGAGACCAAGCTAACAAGAATAGGACGGGCTATAAAAAGAATGTCCCATATTATTGTATTTACAAAATGGATGAAAATAATAAAAATAGTAATGCAATGAATTTTAAATTGGTGTGACATTATTTGTGTTAAACATTTGCCTTTTTTTTTTTTAAATAAGTTACTCCTTTTCTGCCAATTACATTGTATTATCTGACATGTTATTGTGTAATTATATTCATGTTTAATTCTAAAATATAATACAATATTGTATAATGTTAAATAATAAGCAATGCTGAAAACCTTAAAAAAGTGTGCTTAATTAAAAGAATAAGTAAATAAGATATACCAGTAGGAAACAAAATAAGAAAATGAAAGAAATAAGGAAACAAATTGATGTGGAGAATTACTGCACAGTGCTTATTGTAAATAACAGCAATTTCAAGAATAGTTTACAGCAAAATGCTAGTTTTCTCATCAGAGTTTGCATAATCTATTACACAAAATATTTTTGTCCAAGTAGTTTTAAATATAGCATGAGCAGAGGGTTCATTTGCTTCTAACAATAACAAAAGGTGGTTGGTGTATTTCCAGTTTTCTTGCAAATCCAAAACTCTTGGGATCCCCAACATTGGCAATAAATGGCATCATTATTTACAAAACCTTAAGCAAATGTAATTATATTTCTTTTTATCTGCAGTATATTTATGATCACAGTTTATTTCTTTTTTAAAATTTTATTTTATTGCTATATTTTTAAGCTTCTAGTGTTTAGCTCTCAGAGCTTCAAAGTTCAGAATGTAGCTAAGTTAATATTCAAAACTGCACAAGAATAATATTCTTTACCAATAGTAATAACTCTCCTCAGCATGTAATAAATTTAAAGGCATAAAATCAATCCCAATGAGAAATGTTATTTTTATCTTGAAAACAATTTCTTTGTGTAACTTAATTACTAGTTCTTGGTTAAATGCATGTCTCCTTAATATACTGTTGCCAGAATTTCTTTTTAATGCCTTCAGTTGGGTAGAGGCTGAGTGTATGGCTTCTACAATT
Source organism: Deroplatys truncata (assembly GCA_030765065.1). Classification (NCBI taxonomy): domain Eukaryota; kingdom Metazoa; phylum Arthropoda; class Insecta; order Mantodea; family Mantidae; genus Deroplatys; species Deroplatys truncata. The sequence continues at coordinate 102,280,969 of CM060975.1, forward strand.
TTCCACGTGCTCACTTATGCAAACCTATGCAGCTCCATAATGATTTTGTTTTCTTCTCTGATAACATCAAATATATCACTAAGGATGCATACATAATAAACCTAGAACCAGATACTTATACTTGGTTCCAGCATGTGAATAGACTACTGGAAGCAGCTCTCATGGGAGAGGGTAACTGCGCTAAGCAGCACATTATTGGCACATTGAAGGTTTAAACCACAATGAGATTTTGTTTCTTCTGGAAAACACTGAATGCTAACTTAAAACTGGTTAAATTCTATGGTCAACAGCCTTGCAACACATAGCAGCAGTAATGACACACTAGAAATCTACTCCAGTACCACTGAATTCTGAGTAGAGGCGGATTCAGGGAGGGGCTAAAGGAGCTTTAAACTAACAGTTTTATTTCTGCCTTAATACATATATCACCAAAATGTCCGCTAGGGATGAGCATACACCCCTTGAATACTAACTATTAGACTCATCCTAACAGTGGCGGAGGACTGGCAACAGGCTGCATGTTGCCATGTGCATTTACTCAGTGACTATAGAAGTCCAGTGCTTCACAACAAATTATGATGAGCTTGCGGATTGTAGTGCATTAACACTCACAGTGAATATGTTTCAATTTTCAAAAGTAATTTTACTTCACAAGTAATACTTGAAATATTAGCTGAAAGTTTACCACTTTCTATGCAATGAGTAACAAACCTAATTTTTTAGTGTTTCAATTGTATAATTTTTTAAAAAGCCAAAACAATGAAGCACAAGAGAAAACATATCTTTATTTGCAGATAAGACTTCCAGCAGCATTGACATGATTACTACTGAAAAAGAAAAAGGATCTGCAAATGACAAAACAAAGATAAGTGCTCCTAGTACTTCAGTGTAAATAGCTAACATTTCTCCATGTCAAATGATGTTGAGATTGTTGCAGGAAAATAGGCAGCCTAATCAAACAGGGACCATATTTACTAGTGGTAATATAAACAACAATATTTAAAAAGTTTTAAACATTTTAAATTTAGGATTCACTTCACTATTTATAACCTCTACTTTGATTACCAAATAACAATATATTACACCTTAACTAGCATTCGTTTTTTAAGTTACCCTTTAGGGAATCCTGGATCCACCTCTATTCTGAGTGGTAAGATAAGTTATAGATAGTGCTAGGATAGTTATGTAATAACTTTTTCTTATTTGGTTAAAACATATGAATAATGTTAAATGTGCACAAAACAATGTTTCCTGAGTCCAAAAATGTAAATTTGATTGTACATGTTTTTGCATATTTACAATTTTTTCGTAATTGCATAATATTTAGAGAATGTCATTACAATTATACATATTTTTTATTTTTCACAGGAAAATGTTTAAAAAATGTAATTGATTATGTATTTCAAAACACATTAATAAAATAAACAAAATAAAGCCTGAGACAATAAACAACGATTGGTAGGTATAGCATTTTCAAAGAGTTTCCGATTGTTAACACAGCGAATATTATATCAAAGAACTGCTGATGTAAACTTATTCAGTGGGACGATAATACAGATGCAGTTTGGTTTTGTTTGTGCATGTAGAGTGATTGCGTTAACCTCCAGCATTCTCTAGTTAGAGCAGATAAAATGCCACCAGTGAAATCGAGTTTACCTACTCAACTAAATATATTTGTACGTGAAAACGAAGGTGTGCTTACTACAAATGGACTAGTTTTATTTTGTGTTGCACGTGAAAGGCGTATGAGTGCAGACACTCGTTTCCAAGCGACGCAACATTTAAAAACAGCAAACATTTTAAAAATGTTTCACTAAAAAAAAGTGCTAAACAGTCAATGCTAAATGTCAATATGGGTATCCCAAATGAAGCAACTTTTTCAACTTCAGGCCCCCAGTTGTCAACCTTTAATAAGGACCTATTGTAGATAGTATACTTTATAATAAGCTTCCTTTAGAAATTAAGTCCTGTAAAAAGAATTGTTTTAAAAGAAATCTAAAGAAGTATCTCATTCACAAATGTTTGTATAATATTGATGAACTGTAAATCTATCTACTCCTTAATCATTGTAAATATTTTAATGTTAATCAATGTAAATACTGTAATTAGCTCATGACAATGTCAGATGTTCTGTTTGAACATATTGACAGTAATAAACTTACTTACTTACTATGTGAAGCTTTCGCTTATGCTGGCATTCCGCTCTATAAATTAGAACATCCTAAATTACGTGCATTCTTAGAAACGTATATAAAACAGGCTATACCACATGCGTCTACTCTTCGCAAACATTATGTTCCATTACTTTATGAAAAAACAACACAAGAAATTCGTGATTCTATTTAGGATAATCTAATCTGGGCTTGCATGAATGAAACTCCAGATCCATGTAAACATCTATATGTAATGTAATTGTTGGTATGCTCAGTGAAAATGGACTGTCAAAGGCTTATCTTCTAACAGTGGAAGAAATAGCAACGACGACAAATCATTCAACAATTGCGAAAATATTCAATAATGCAATGTTGCTATTATGGCCAGAGGGAATTATGTATGAAATGTAGTTTTGTTTTTATCTGATGCAGCCCCATATATGGTTAAGGCAGGAGGGGGGTTAAAACTGCTTTATAGTAGATTGATTCATATAACATGCTTGGCGCATGCAACCGTGCGCTTAAATTTTCCTACTGTTAATAGTTTAATATCAAGTGTGAAAAAGGTTTTCCTTAAATTTCCGAGTAGAATCAGTTTGTTTAAACAGTTGGCTCCAGGAATTTCACTTTCTCCTGAACCAATCATTATGAGATGGGGGACCTGGTTACAGGCTGCTATATATTATTGTAACAATTTTGACATTATCGAGAACATACTTCAAGAACTAAATGAAAACAAAGCAGAAAGCATTGTTGAAGCGAAGGGTGCTATATGTAGGGATGGGATAAAGGAGGAATTAATTTACATTACATCACATTTCAACTGCATTTCTACAGCCATCACAGCACTCAAACGAAATGACATACCACTTGTCACAAACTTAACTTTAATAGAAAGTCTCTCACTAAAGCTAAAATCTGCACCAGGTCAAGTTGCAAAGAAAGTAGTTGAAAAATTTGAATATGTACTACAAAAAAATCCAGGGTACCATACATTACAACATATTGCAAATATCATTTCTGGTAAAACGGGGAGCAAATTGTTGGACACTGAAGAAACATTGTCACTGGAAGAAATTGTCAAGTTTAAATATGCACCTATAACGTCTGTTGTTGCTGAACATTGTTTTTCTCAGTACAAATCAATTCTCAGAAGCAACAGAGAATCGTTTCTGTTTTCAAACCTTTAAATGGTTACTGTTATACAATGCAATGGGAGGAATTAAGTTCACTTCAGCAGCAGCTGTTCCAGTCCACAAATTCGATGAGTTATTTATTTAATTAATTCATTTATTATTTTGGTGGATTATAATGTTAACTTGTGTTTTCCAATATAACGAATATTAAATGAACTCACAATGTCGATTTTTAAAAATTATTATTTCACCATTTTTGTGAGATTTTGGATAGCACATATTTTCTAGGTTGTTAATGCATATATCACTGTTTTAAACCGCATAATTGCATGCATATTTTACGTTCTTTAATGCATAACTATCCGAGCCCTAGTTATAGATAATGCTGTAAAACAGCCTATTCAAATATTTCATAAAGAATTGGTTTTCACACTTTAAACAGAAACACTGAGAATGCATTACACTTAAAAAATCATGATTTGTATTCATGCATACTGTCTGAGCAAAAAATCTCAAAGTAATATCACCAATTAATTGCTTCCAGTTTATTGTTCAGAGTGAAACCAAGTATAGCTATACAGCACACACTTACTGTGTACTACAAATACACTAAAAAGAATCAGAATTACAAAATTCTAGCTTAGAAAAATTATGCTTTTACCTTCATTTCTAATCTTCTTTTTTTCTGATGGAAATGGAATGCTGCTGGTATATAGAACCATTGCAAAGCAAGATATTGTCTCCAGATATTAAAAAATTAATAATTGAAACTATCTCAGAATTATGGAGCAATTAAACAAAAAACAATTTCAAGTAACTAAATAGAATGTTTCATAGCTATTTTAGACGTTGGTTAAAATGTTTTGATAAAAAGCCTTGAAATTCTGTGAGTTAACAGAAATTGAAACAAAAATAAACAAGTTAGATTAAAATATTGCTATTATAAATATCCCTGTTCTTGCATAATTTTTTCTGTTAAAATGCAAAGACAAAGTTTTCAGAAGTAAGAACACTGTTCATTTTCACTATCTTCCCTGTACAATACATATAGCACGTACCCAATTTCTGAGTTGCTTACTAAAATAAACTTATAAACTTAGACATTTTATAAGGTTTTCTGCAACCATATCACTAAATGGATGGCATTTTCAATGTTATTTTATACAGGTTCTGTGTGCTCTGTATTCCTCTTCAGCTTCAGTCACAGGCACAACACTGCAAATCAATGGCAATGACATCACTGTTAACATGACGATCTGACGCACTTTACTCCTTTAGTCTTTGTGATGTCAGCATCTAATATTTGTACTGTAGTCTTTTTTTCACATTTCATTTAATAAATTAATTAAAATTTATGACAAAAATTTAATCTCATATAGGCCAACATTAATTGCAGTCCTTGATGTAACAGGAAAGTATGAAGCTGCAACTATGAGCTGACAGGACATGAACTAAGAAGAATGTTGTGTAGATAGGCCATGTCTGTCCAGTCCCATAGTTTTCCGTCTATTACAACATTGCGAATACAACCTTTAAAGTTGTCCCTAGTCCCAAGTGTGCCACTAGGAGCTCCTTCTGTAAAGCATAAAACAAAACAAAACTAAAATAAGAAAGATTAATGAGGAATGTAAGCATTGTTTTCTCAGTTCCTCACTAAAACCTCCTCCACAACCCCAAACATTTTTATGTGCTACATTCACATGATTTTTCAACCCACTGTCATTTATTCTTATATAACTTCTACACACTATTCTTAAGAAAGTTTATTTTTCTATCTACTTCGTGTTAATTGAGATATACCTTAGTACTACTCAGGAAAAAAACTAGGCATATCGACCTTGAGTGCACAGCGCTGCATTTGCTGGTTATCTGTTTACTAGAACAGCAAAATACTAGTAACTTGGCGTACAGTAAGTAAAAGAACACAAATGGAGTATCTGGAGCTGGGGTATCCTGATATGAAAGGTTAATTAATTATATTCAACTGATATTACATAGGCACATAATACGGAAAAAATAACCTTAATAAATAAATTATATATCTTTGTCTTTATTCCAATATTTTTCAACGAATGAAAATGAGACTAAGTTTTTATCTTCTGCAATTTCTCCCCCCCCCCCAAAAAAAAATAGTCGCTACACTTTTCTTATTTAGTAACACCTTCTGTAACTATACAAAGTGATAATAATATGACCAATTTTCTGAAGTGCGATCAATATGTACACCTATAGTACTTTCTAAGGAGGAGACTTACTCAAGTGGCAAAGGCATAATGTCAAATATTTCATCAGCATTGTCCACTGAGCTTTCATTGAAAGATGTCTGATGGTCTGTTTCACAATCATCATCGCTACCTATTCCTATAAAAATGATCAAAATCTCAATTTCTTGTTCCAATAATCATCAGCAATTCTTTTTGTTTTCTCAGTTGCAAAACTCTATGACATATATCATTTCAAGCGCCTGATGATGAATGACACTTTGCCTTTATTATGATATGATTGCAACAACTGCATCTGCAGTGAGTGTACTTCATGTGACATGTTCTTCCTCGACATATGAATTATGTAAATATCAGTGCTATTGTGCATATTTTTACTTTCTCTACTACGTATAGTAAGTAGGGGAAGTATTGCATTCCACCCAAAAATTCGATACCGAGATTTCACCGGAAATACATGTTTTGAGACCTCCTGAATCCAAAAAAAGCATTTTTGGAAACATGTCCGTGTGTGTGTCTGTGTGTGTGTGTGTGTGTCTGTGTGTGTGTGTGTGTGTCTGTGAACAGCATAACTCAAAAACGAACAGTCAGATAAACACCAAACGTGGTATTCAGGTTCAGTATCTTCCAGAGATGCGACACGAAGGTTTTCAAGAAAATCCCCCCACCCCAGACTACCCTTTACATGGAACATTTTTCGAAAATTTTAACTTTCTCAAAAATGGCTCTAACGATTTTGATTAAAATATCATATGTTTAACATATTTTCAAGACAGATGAAATGTATATCTCGAATTTTCTGGGAATGTCTCCAAAAGTATTCTTCATTGTGAACGACTTTTGCATAACTAGTAAATCATAAGAGATAGACAAAATTTTACTACACAAAAAATGTAGATCTCGTTAAAATACACAACTTATGTCATATACATTTCTTTTGTTGAGTGAACCGTTTTCGAGATATTGCTTGTTATTCCCTTAAATTTTCCAATACTTATACTTTTTCTCAAATTCGTTATTCATTTTTTTATGTCCTGGATTTGCAAAGAGAATGGAATGCGCCACATAGCAACCAGCGTTAAAATATCTGACTATGGCTTAAAAGCTACCATATTCCCCTTGCATCTACAAGAAAATTAGCAATAAGATTGACATCTCGATATCTCGATTAACATGAAGCATATGGAGAATAGGCGTTTGTAAAAATAGATTGTACAAGAGTAGAGAAAGTCATGTGAGTGTAACACATCAGATTTTTTGATATGCCTGTTCGCTTTGTTGATTAGTAGAAATAATTTCATTACACATTTCATTGTAGATACAAGAGGGATAGAAGAAACCAAATTGACAAAAAACTAGCTGCTATATGCTGGCCTTAAAATTCCATACTCTTTCCATGACATCATGAGAAACTACTGAACAGTGACATCACTTTAAAAAAAATGGCAAAGTATTGAAAAGTTTGAACCAGTAATGATGAATATCTGGGAAATACCTGATGTCACAAAGAAAGTTTATTTGAAATAAGCTGTGCATTTTAACGAGTTCTACATTTTTATCTATCTCTTAAGGTTTACCAGTTATACAAAATTCCTTCCAAATGAGCACTTCGCAGGCTATTCCCAGAAAATTAAAGATTTACATTTCATTTGTCATGCAAATATGTTAAACATGCAGCACTTTAATCAAAATCATTAGAGCCATTTTTGAGAAAATTAAAAATAACAATTTTCCAAGTAAAGGGTACTTTGGAGTGGGGAAATTTTCTTGAGACCCTTTGTGTCACATCCTTGAAAGATGTTGAATTTAAATACCAAGTTTGGCATTATTTAACTTTTACGTTTTCATGTTATGCTGCTTTATCTCACACAGTCACATGGGTTTTTTTCTAAAAATGTCTTTTTTGGACTCAGGGAGCTGTAAAATACATATTTCCAATGAAATCTCGACAATGAATTTTTGAGTAGAATGCAATACTTCCTATTACCCACTATAGATAGATGGCAGAGAAAGTAAAAAGTGTAAGCAGGAAAATATTAGTAAATCAATTATGTATGAAGCCAAAGTAAACTGTTCCCCCAAAATTATTTAATAATCAGTCTTATTCTGCTAATTTGCAGCAAAACTCTCTAAAAATAAATAGGTTTTTATTGTAAGTGTTGTGGAGTTTAAAAGTCTGTGTACAGGGTGGACAACTTAAGTTGAGATTATACAATATCTCCAAAACTAAGCGTTGTAGAAAGAAATGTCTTTAATAAAAGTTGTTTGATATTATGGGGAAAGTAAATGTCATTAGTTGCGTTTTGTTTGGAGGACGTTATAATGGTCATTTTAGGGTCAATTTAAATTATCCTAATTGTAGGTTCCCGTTTAAAACCCTAAGATTACATCACAATGTCCTTTAAATAAAACACAACTAATGGCATTTACTTTCCCCTGTAATATCAACCAACTATTATTAAAGACATTTCTTTCTACAATGCTTAATTTTGGAGATATTGTACAGTCTCAACTTAAATGGTCCACCTTGTATATGCACAGACCAGAATTTAAAACCTGAGCTTGTCAAACAATGACAGTATGATTGACAGATTTTATGAAAATACAGAAGGTTTTGACTTGGTAATAGTAGTATAGTAAGAGTTTTAGGGCTTATCAACTACGATGGCCATTAACATCTGTCAATAAAATGGAATTAAAAACACAAGAGTAAAATAAAAACTTCATGAAGAGAGGGGATCAAGGAACTCATTCAGAGGCCGTACTAAAATAAATATATAAAACTATAAGGGATAAAAAGTAAAAGTAAGATAAGTCATAAAAATAATAATGCCATATCATATAAAACCATATAGGCTGCTTTCGTGTAGAAATAAAAATAGTGGGCAATGGCATCATACATGGTAATAAATAATAAGAAAGATTACAGTTATGATATTCATGATTGTCGAGTATGCCAGCATGAAATTAAACCATGGATCATCTTTAAAACATTTTTACATGATTTGGAATGTTTCTATGGCAGACACAAAATTTAATGGTGGCTGGTAGCTGACCACTACAACAGTGCCACACATTAAAGGCAGAGCAAACTTACACAAGGTAATAAGACAATAAAAACAATTTATAGCATGTTACTGTAGTATTCAAGCAAACAAACTCGTATCTTGTTCGTTAAGTGACATTTTGACTAAACAGCAATTAAATGACACAACACAATCACTATAATAATTTAACTATGGGAACTGAAATTACTACCACTAACACAAAATCAAACTCTCTACTGAAGCCATAATAACATCAACAACTTAGAGGCCTTTTGCTTCCTTATCACTTACCTCATGCTGGTTCTGGTATCTGTTTTGAATCACATGCTGACACAATAAGCAATAGAGGCATGAAGGAAGTTGGATAGAGAGCTTTAAAACTTCTTAGCAGAATCTCTTGTTAAAACATGAGTTCAATGCACATCCATATCTCTACAACCAGTTAACGTAGGAAATTGGTTTTTAAATTGCAAGCTTTGAAATAAAATGCTCTTCATGAAAGGTTATTCTCTTTCCTGGAGCACAAGCAAATTTAATGGCCCAAATGATAATTGTGTCAGTGGCATCTTACCTATACAATGCTGCAAGGCAGGGCAAGCCTCTCATTGGATTCCATGATCACCAACTCCTCCCCCCCCCCCATTAAATTTTGTGTCTGCATAAAATTCTCTTTTGCTTATTTTATCAATGTATACATCAGGTGATGTAGAACACAGAGAGGAATGTCTATTGAGTGACCGATATATGCTTTCCAGTTGAGCTGAATACTGAAAATTCTGGCTATTGGTTGTAAGAAAAAATGAAGGTTGTTCTCTTTAGAATGCAGGAGATCACCAATTTTCTTCTCACCTTCTTTAAAGTGTGTATGTCTAAAAAGACTGCTAGGTCATATATCTAATTCTGGTATGGATGTCTTCTCTATTATGATGTGATATGATACCAGTTAAAACTTAACAGTTTCATTTTGTAAAGATAATGTCTTTAAACTATTCTCCATATTGGGACTAAATTGTAACCAACAACAGCATTTAATTTCAAACTAGCATTTATCATCATTTATGGATATGAAAAGCCTTAATTTACTGCTGATAAGCTGAAGATACACCATACTAAGAATATCTTCTATGAATACTCAGTTCAGTAAACCTAATTTTGTGTGTTAAGGGCCATTCACAATGAAAATTAAGCATTAACATAACGATGCAAAACTTAAGAATATAGCTAAGACAATATGTTGTCATTCACAATGACAAACAAATACATAAACAACAGCCAATCAAAGAGAGCATGAAAGAGTTGAACTGTGACATCCTGCGAAGCAACCACCGACAGTACACATGACAAAAGAGGTTGTGCACATGTATCCAAATGAACAAGAGCAGGTATCCAGCTAAAAGACATTAAGCTCACAAAACAGCAGCATCTAGCATCATAATTTATTTTGTAGATATTCCAGTGATTCCTCGTTCGTGATATTATACATAAAGGCGGTTAACAGGTCAATATATGGCAATGGAAAATCTGATGTGAGATGGCAGATCACTAGGTACATGTATGGAGGATCAATCTCTGATTGGCTAGTTTCTTATCTTTGACATCTACATAACATGACAGCTTGGAGCTTGCAAACTTCTATGCTTATAAGTTTATAGGTTTGTATCAATGTCAGTGTGAATGTGTGCACTAGGATAAGATGAAACACTCCTCTGTCCTTGCATTATGTTTACGTATGCTTAAGTTTCATTGTGAATTGCCCCCTTTAGACTAACTTTAACCTTTCATCTTAAGCAAGCATCTGTACACAAACATTCTTGACTGAAAAATAAAACATCTATATCTTATAAATGAGCAATTCATATAAATTCATACAAGTGAAAATAGCAGATATTTCATAATACTTCTTCTTACATTTGTAAGTCTCATTCAAGATCTTTTAACAGATTTTTAATACTGCTTTTCCAATAGGTTGCAGGTAAACCCAATGAAAAGATTACTTTATTTCAGAACATTTCTGATAGGTGCCAAATCATAAATTACAAGAATATTTCTTTCTACTAATCATTTAGGTACCAATATAGGATCTAGTATAAAAAAATTCCCCAAATTTTAGCAACAGTATTAAATTAAAATTTGCAGAAAGGAGTGAAAATTGTTAGGTTAGTTATAAACTAAACTGGAAAATGCTAACAGTTTTGTAAGGCAATGAACTTTTAACAGTTTATCTCTCAACTGTTAAAATAAGAACATTTCATAAGGTTGTAGAGTAAAGAGAAAATAAAGACAGTAGAGATTATCAATTAATCATTATTTGTTTCTAACTAAGAACACATTTTCACTAAAATGCAATAAACTTGTTCAGAAAATAGCTTAACTGCTTTACTTTCAAGTACACCTTTTACAAGAGATAGTGGTTTTTTGAACACTAAATCTCTTCAGATCTGTTTAGATTAGCATAAAACTTCCATAAAAGGTTTAAACATATTAAATTAGTTCTTGTAAAAGGTATACTTGCAGCTATCACTAAGTGTGGTATGATTTGCAATTACTAACCTGGCAGTCCACCTATGTACAGTGGGCTTTTTGTGCTTGCTTCAGAGAACTGACCATTGCCTGAGTGTCCATACATACTAGCAAGGTGATCCACTTTAAGAGTAAGCTCATCATTTACAAAAAATGCTTTAACACGATGCCAGCGATTGTCACACACTGTGAAGCGTGATGGAAAGCTCTGCTCTACACGGAATGGTTGTCGATCACCCATGTCACCAGTCATCACCACCTAAGATATATTTCATTACTGTTAACCTGCTTCATTCGCCGCTTTAAATAATAGTTTGTTTTTTTTCTCCAACAAACAAGTTCTGAACAGTTCATGTATTACCCAATGCAAATTTGTTGATTTGGCATTGATTGCCAACAGTAAGAAGAGGTGCCGCCACATGCTGCACTATTTCTAATGGTTTCTGAATGGAATTATAAGTTGTTTAAACAAAATAACAGTACCTAATTCAGAATGCTAAAATGTTTCTAAAATTGAAAAAATGTACAAAATTTACAAAATTGCATACCTAATATTTTATAAATTTTTCGAAAAAAAATGTATTAATTTACCCTGGTCATATGTAAAATAGTTGGTTCAAATTGAGCATAATATTGGATATAGATTTTAATGTTGCAGAATAGTCTTACATTACCTTGCCATTGTTGATCTCTAAGGATAAAGCTGGATAACCTTCAGGCTCTGATACACTTAAAAGAACTCCAGTGTGTTCTGATGTGCGAAATTCCAACTGTAGCTCAAGTAATGAACCAACAGTGAATTCTTCTTCTGAAACAAATAAATGTTAACTTAAACAGCTGAGGTATCACACAGTACAAGTATGTTTACAACTTGTAAGATGGGATAGAAAAATGATTAAACCTAACATACCATAAACTATCATTCAACTTTCTTCACTTAAATATTCAGGTTAATACCCATAGTTGGTTAGATGGAAAGATTGATGAAAATTCCATGTTCCTATGAAAGGGTAATGCTAGATTGACTCATTAACTCTCTCTTACAACACACTACCTTTTTCATCATGCATTCTTATATGAAGGCTGTCTCAGAAGTACCCGACCTAACAAAGACAACACAAAAATTTTGGGAAAGAACATATTTTTTCTTTACATATTTCCTTTCAGGTTGATACACTTTTCCCAGTAATGTTCAATAGTTTCAATACACTGTTTACAGTGAGAACTGCCGAGCTCCGCAAAATAGCAATCAACTACAGATTCCTCTTCTTCATTGTGATGCGGTAATTTGTATCACAAATTACCTAAATGTAGATAATGAATGTAATATGAATATGCATTTTTATGTGACATTGATTTCAGATGTTTATTAATTGTAATTAATATTGGGAAATAAGTTTATACGGCTTTACTGAAACTGTTAATAATAGCTCAATAATGCAGCGAGGGGGATGAGCTGTTTATCATTATTGGGAACAAGGAAGTTACGTAATGTTCACGCGTTTTCGGTAGAACCTTCTGGAATGTTTCCCTAAAAGCAATATGTGTTCGTGGTTTTCATTGGATATTAAAATAGACGCTAATGTTGGCGCGTTTTATTAGCCAATAGCAGTTCATTTATAATCTTTAGGCATGTCGAGGAGTGGGAGTATAAATAGAAGCCAAGTTAGAGGTAAGGTCAGTCGGTCGCTCAGTTCATCAAAATTCTTAGTGCAATACACGTCGTCTTAAGTTCTTCAGTTCGTCAAAATATTTGTATGAGATACGTCGGCTATAAATTCACAAGTTACGAAAATCTAAAGTATTATAAAGTTAATTATACACAAAGTTGAAGTACGTGAGTTAAAAGTGATAAGTAAGAAGTTATTACAAACAGTTTCAGTTTGGCGAGTATCTAGATCAATATGTAAAAGTGTTAGTGAACGTGTTCGACAATAAAAATTATAAAACAAATTTCTTCATTAAGTGTAATTTTTGAATAAAAGATTCCTTTCCGCTTCACAACCTGTATAGAGATACATGTTCGACCCAAACAGCTAGCCGGAGGACATTTGAAATGAAATCAAACGAACACTAACAGTGACGCAAATTGCTAACGCCAGATGGAGCTACAAACCAAACAATGAATGACGTCACAAGATGGCAATGCGTGAAGTAAGCAGCACAATATAAGATCTTCAAGTTTTAACAACATTACGTAAAACATATTACGTAAGCACAATAATCTTACTTCAAATTGGCTCCCATACGTGGGGCTCAAAACATATACAAAATTTGCACTCGCAAATTGGCACCCAGAACGTGGGGCAAGATGACCAGGAAAGGAACACGATGACCAAAGGGGCGAATGGAGAAGTGAACTGAACTACAAGACGCAGATTCCAGAAACAACAGGGACGACAGACTACATGGATGATTGGACATCGTAATTCTGAGATTACAAGGCAACAAGGAATTCAACTACAAAACAACAAGACGACGTAGATTCATCATAACACAACGCAGAAGCGACATACAAATCTAGGAGAAAGGGGCAGGAAGCTGTACATCAATGTAACAGCAACAGACAGCATCACAAAGGTTAGAAATATCGTAACTTTTTTTTTAGAAAAAAAAGGGTAAACAAATTTAAATGTTCCTTAGGAGTGGTAGGATAAAGAAAACAATGGCTACTAATAATACAGAAGAAATAATGATGAAGGGGGATAGTGTAACAGTTAACTGTAATTCAATACAGGTTACAGAAAATAATTCAAACAATGTAATATTTGAGGGAGGAAATGTTAGTGCAGAAAGTAAGAATAGAATAGTAGGAAATATTACTATTGATGCTAGTATGATGATGGAAATGCTGAGAAATATGAATAGAGAATTGAGGGAACAATTAAGGGAAGATATGCAAAAGAGTTTTGAGGAATTGAGAGAAGCTATAAACAAAGATCATAGGGAATGGAGAGAAAGTATTGGTAGGAGTAATGAGATATTAGAGCAAAAAGTAGATCAAAGCAGTGAAGAAATTGAAAAGAAAGTTATGAAGCTAGATAGTAGTATGCCAAAAATGAGAGATGAAAATGAGGAAGTAATAGCAAGTGAGATAGGAGAAATTTCAAAGAAAATGCTAGACATGAGCAAGGAAATAGGTAACAAAGAAAGTGAGGTTAATACTAAAAGTGAGGATAATGTAGAATGTACAGAGTTAGGAAGTCAAATGAGTAGTATTTCAAGTGAGCTAAGAGAGATGAAAGAGGTTATGAATGTAGATGTAAATCAGGCGCAAGTTAATTTCAGAGGGGAGATATCAGAAATACAGAATGAGTCAGTAATGCAAAGAAAGAAATTGTACCAAGATGTTCAAAATGAAAACTCCAGTCCAGTACAGTTTAGTACAGATTTGTCAGAGTACTCTCAAATTAAAGAGATAGTAGAAGAATTGAAAATGACAGTTATTAAAAGATGTGTTGTTCATGAAACTTTAGATTGTTTTCAAATGTTATCATGTGACGAAATTTCATATGAATACAAGAGGTTATTCATTAACAAAAATTTGAAGGTTAGGTTACAGCTACGAGTAATGTTTAGCCACACACAATTTGATCCAGGAGGGTAAATAGCAATGAGATGTAAAGTAAATGCTGGATAGGTAAGGATGACTTGCAGAGAAATGTATTGGAACGTAAGAGGGTTAATTATTTATATGTCATTTGAAAAGAGAAATAAATTATAAAAAAAAAAAAAAAAAAATGTTTAAAAAAAAAATAAATAAATTTTTAGTAACTGTAACAACATTTGAAAATTAAGAACGTAAAGATTAAAATTTAATATGATATTAAAGTAAAGGTACGTAAATACAATTCCAAGAGTATTGTTAAAATAAAGAACAAAATAACAAAAATGGTAAAAATAATTCAAAACAAATACTTATGTAGCAAACAGAAAAGGTGAAACATTGTCTAGATTTAAGAGATGTAAATATTTGTGTAGAGGGTGAATATTTTGGTAAATAAGAAAGTAAACAATTTGGTAACAGTAATTAAATAATTCAGGGTAAAGTATTTGCTATAAAAAAAATTTTTTTGTAATGTCGGATTAATGTCAAAACAAATTAAACCAGAGCCAGTAAGTAGTGGCGAGATAAAACATATGTCGTGTGTTAAATGAGTGTGAAGTGTTAAGTGAAAGTGATAGCGTGTGTTCCAAGATTTAGGAGACTAAAAACCCAATTATAAAATTTCCAAACAAGTTGTAAATATTTATAATTATGTTTCTAGTGGGGCATATGATGCGGTACCTAAATGTAGATAATGAATGTAATATGAATATGCATTTTTATGTGACATTGATTTCAGATGTTTATTAATTGTAATTAATATTGGGAAATAAGTTTATACGGCTTTACTGAAACTGTTAATAATAGCGCAATAATGCAGCGAGGGGGATGAGCTGTTTATCATTATTGGGAACAAGGAAGTTACGTAATGTTCGCGCGTTTTCGGTAGAACCTTCTGGAATGTTTCCCTAAAAGCAATATGTGTTCGTGGTTTTCATTGGATATTAAAATAGACGCTAATGTTGGCGCGTTTTATTAGCCAATAGCAGTTCATTTATAATCTTTAGGCATGTCGAGGAGTGGGAGTATAAATAGAAGCCAAGTTAGAGGTAAGGTCAGTCGGTCGCTCAGTTCATCAAAATTCTTAGTGCAATACACGTCGTCTTAAGTTCTTCAGTTCGTCAAAATATTTGTATGAGATACGTCGGCTATAAATTCACAAGTTACGAAAATCTAAAGTATTATAAAGTTAATTATACACAAAGTTGAAGTACGTGAGTTAAAAGTGATAAGTAAGAAGTTATTACAAACAGTTTCAGTTTGGCGAGTATCTAGATCAATATGTAAAAGTGTTAGTGAACGTGTTCGACAATAAAAATTATAAAAAAAATTTCTTCATTAAGTGTAATTTTTGAATAAAAGATTCCTTTCCGCTTCACAACCTGTATAGAGATACATGTTCGACCCAAACAGCTAGCCGGAGGACATTTGAAATGAAATCAAACGAACACTAACAGTGACGCAAATTGCTAACGCCAGATGGAGCTACAAACCAAACAATGAATGACGTCACAAGATGGCAACGCATGAAGTAAGCAGCACAATATAAGATCTTCAAGTTCTAATAATTTACGTAAAACATATTACGTAATCACAATAGCACTCGCAAATTGGCTCCCATACGTGGGGCTACAATAATATTTTACTTCAATTGTTGGCAAATCTTTTACTACCAAGCGATTTCTTCAAGTCTGGAAACAGAAAATAATCAGGGGGAGCTACATTTAGTGAACAGGGTGCATGAGGAAGCAATTCAAACTTTAACTCATTGATTTTGGCCATGCTAATAATGGGTGTGTGAATTGCTGCATTATCTTGATGCAACAACTCTTTTCTTTTGTGCCAAATGCAGCCTTTTTTTTTCATCACTCAAACACTGCAATAAGTTTGCATAATAGTCACCATTGATTGTTTTTTTTTTTGGAAGATAATCAATGAAAATTATCCCATGCACATTCCAAAAAACTTAACACCATGACCTTGCCTGCAGGTCTCTTTGGAGCCGATTCTTCCCTTTCAATCCACTGTTTTGACTTCCTTCATCTAAGATGTAAGTACTGGACCTGTGTATCATCCATGGTTATAAATTGACACAAAAATTTGGCTTTATTCTAGTGAAATATTGCCAAACACTCAATTGAAACATTTTCACGACACTGTTTTTGTTCCATTGTGAGCAAACGCAGCATCTATCTTGTGCACAGCTTTCTCATGTGCAAATTTGCAGTTAGTATGTGATGTACAGTACTTTTTGGCACTTTCAGTCAATGGTCATCCAATGCCATTTTGTGGGTTTTCTTCACAATTTCTGGTATGGTTACCTCATTTGGTCGACCACTGCGATGTTTGTCTTGGCAGCTCATACGGCCTTGCTTAAACTCTGCCACCCAATATTTTATTATTGTAAATGAAGTAGCAGACTCCCCCAGAGTATATTCTAGCTCAGCTTGTAGTAGTTGGACTAAGACCTTTCAAATGAACATATTGTATCACATAATGATGATAAGTTTTGTCCATGTTTGCAGATTTGCTGAGAGTGATCACTGTTGTTGGCTGCCAAACAAATACTTAACAACCTAGCATTGTTAAACTTTAAACTTAAGTTTTATAAGGTTGGTACTTTCTACCATAGTCATTGTTTGAAACAACAGAGACAGAGACACAGACACACACAAACGTTTTTTTTTCAGTCTGAACTAATTTCTGTATCTGTTATTACCGAGAATTCAAAAGTAAAACTCTGTGAAGCCTTCTGAAGCAGTAAAACACAAACTAATGCCTTAGAGGGTCAGAAAAAGATGAATACAGAATCTTTTGTTTCTCAGTATAATGTTCATTGATTAGCATATTTAATAAATTCATTGTCTATTGAACCAAGATTTTAGCCAGAATATATGTTACATCTTTTAGTTCAAGAAACAAGTTATCGTGGCTGTTTCTTTAAACTGATAATATTTTCAAGTATTAGGGCATTATGCACAGTTGGACAGTAGATTCTCATGTAAGAAAAAAAATTGCCATTTATTTTATTACACTTTTTTTTTTTAAGTTGACTCACTAATATAACACATCTGAGGACTATATCAGTGTAATTGGCTACATCCCAGTACTGAACTAATACACTAATAAGAGAGTCCTACAGCAATATAAACTTATCTTCAATACTGAATAAATAAATAAATGTATAATTTTTGGACCTTCATTAAAAGCTGGTCATTAATCTTACATATCTATTATCATCTCAGCTATTTAATTTTAATGATCTAGTAGAAGTTTCATACTCATTTTTATGCTATAAATGTTCCAGAACACTTTAAAAGCATCACTCTCAATAAAATTAGTTTAAAACTATTTCCTGCCACAGCCTTTTATATACAAGTGACTTAAGTAACAATATCCTGCATAAGTATTGTATCAAACATGAATCTATTTGTTCTATTACAATAATTTTATACTCACTGTATACAGCATAAGCATCACCAGGAAAATATGATGCTTGCTCTACTAGAGGGAAGCACTGGCCCACACGATGCCCTACTAAATTTTGACTCTGTTGATTGATAGCAAGACCTCTAAGGCAACCTTTAAGTCCTTCTGGTTTTATGAACTGTAAAGTAAATCAATTAAATTAAAATTAAGGATCTAAACAAAAACAAATGCTGTTTACCACTATCATTTATAAATACTTGATTATAACATTTTGCACATTTATATTATTTCATTGATATTTTTAGAACACTCAACAAAGTGCTCCTATTGATGATGTTTCAGTTTATGCTTTATTAATCACTAGATCTTATACCAAAAGAAAATGTGCTTAAATTTTTCTTTTTTGTTAAAACTAACCATTTATTGTTCAGAAAGCTTTCAGGAGTCAAATCTTGTATCATCTTCTCATCATAATTTTTAAAATTTCAATAATTTTATCAATGAGTGAACTATCTCTTCTGAAAGAGATTTTATTTCTAGCTATAAAAGAAGATATAATTTCTACCAAATATTGTGCAATGTTATGCCACTTCATGAACACAGGACTGTACCTATTGAGACAATTAGCAAAATACGGAGACACCAATATTCTTAAAGCAGCATACTTTGGCATCATTTACCCACATCTAACATATGGTATTGAAATTTGGGGGGGGGGAACAATTAAAACCTATATGGACAGATTATTAACCCTAGAAAGGTGGCGTGGGGTATTTTCTGACCCCAGTCAATTTTATTTGTAAGTTATATATAATGATTTCGGATACCTGAACCCTGCCTTTCCCTTACCTTTCGCTGCATTCCTTGGCTTTTGTTAGAGGTCATTAGCATTGGATTACAAGCCATACATTCCTAGAATATAGGCTATTTGTGTTCTTTGGCTGAAAGGAGGGCAGAAAATACCCCACGCCACCTCTCCCGTTTCCTGTTGTGTCTTGTCTGCATATTGTTTCTGTAGTTATAGTGTGTTTTCAACTGAATCTTAGAGAAGTTGTGGTTATAATATATATGTATGTTTTAGTCTTAAACGTAGTGCTGTTTTTTATATCTCAATTTAAATTACGATGAACATCAGGCAAGGTTATTAGCCCTAATAAGGGAAGTGGAAGAAGAGGAAGCATTAGGTGGTTAAAACAGTGAAACCGAAGATTAACTTGAAATACTGAGTTCAAATAGTGAAAGTGAGCAAAGTGCAGAAGAGGAAGAACATATGAGTGATGACATTCCACTATCACAAAGAATGTGCAATATTCATGGAAAGGATCGAGTTACGGCATGGAAAATGGTTCAACCTCCTCAAAATTCACGTAGTCGCTCCCACAAGATAGTGCCTCACTTACCAGGTGGAAAATCTGCAGCTAAATATGCAAAACCTTCTATAGAGGCCTGGAAGGTGTTTTTTACCGACGATATGCTCCAAAGTATCGTTACATTCACCAATTCGGAAATTCAGAGGAAACTCTGTCCAAGTTTCTGGGATTTAACACAGTAACTGTCAATTCAAAGTTTTTGCTTTATTTTTTAAAGTAGATTTCTACAACCAACAGTTATTTTAATAATCATGTATTACTCGGTATATGTAAGCAATAATTAAAGAAAAATATTGATTCGGCCCATTTACAACAATCGTTTTATTCCTGGGGTCGCAAATGACCCCGCACCACTACTAATGTAAGACGTACATGCGCCACCTCTCTAGGGTTAAAAGTACAAAAAAAGTGCGTAAGAACTGTATTTAACCTTCAGTTTCGGCAATCCTGCCGTGAAACATTTATAACACAAAACATCCTAACTGTAGTTTCACTAAATGTGTTTAAAACCATTATACTTGTTAAAAATAGAAGGCAATTTAACATACTCAATAAAGACTGTCATTCATACAATACGACAAGAGCAAACGATTACCATAGGGTAGCACGAATAAAAGTCAAACAAATAAGGACCCATATAAAATGGGAGCTATACTATATAATAAATTACCATCTGCAATTAAGAATACCAGAGATTCAAAATTTAAAACTGTCCTAAAATTATTCTTGATAGAGAAATGCTTGTATAATATTACTGAATTATAATGGATATGTGTACTTATGTAAATATTATTAAGTCAACTGTATTAATCATTCCTGATAGAGAAATGCTATTACTGAATTATAATGGATATATGTACGTATGTAAATATTTATTAAGTAAATTGTATTGTATAGCTATAATTTACAGTGTCAATGCTCTTGTAAGAGTCTATTGACTGCAATAAAGTTATTATTATTATTATTATTATTATTATTATTATTATTATTATTATTATTATTATTATTATAATAATAATATTATTCCTTTCACATTATAAACAATAAAACAGCATGGGAGGGAGGGAGGAAGAAGGCTCTATACTGTACAAAATGAAATAAAATTCAGAGGTATCTCTGCAGAGTATGTACCATTTCTGATAAAGTGGTTCCATCTTCTTCAGGTAGACCACCAACATACATTGTATTGCCAATGAAGAGCTTCTTAGGGTAACGTTTCCGCAGTCTCTTCTTGCCTGGCACATCCACAACCATTACAACCTTATTGGTCTCTCGAGCCACTAGCACACGGTGCCAATTACCATCATTGAGGTCTTGTGGTGCTTCTAATTCCACCTTGCGAGGTCCTGTATTTCCTTTTTTTCGTTGTCCCCAAACAAGTGTCAGCAATAGATGCTTATTTCGAAGTTGGAGTAGGATGTAATGGAATTGTTTTCCTTTAAAACCCTGAAAAATTAAGACTGGTCAACAACAATAATGATGATAACAAAATTATCTCAATCATATAGCATGTTATATATAGTCTATACTTCATAGTGCAGTTTATTAACATCCTATACTGTGTGATTTTTATATTTATACATGCAATAAAACATAACCAAAATGTTTCTATAATTTTAGACCTTGCATAAGCAAATGACATGTATAATAGGCTATTTTGAAACCCAAAATCACCTTTGTAGAATATATTATGCATGTAGGGGGAGTGCCTTTTCACTCATGAGCTACTAAAGGGATTGCTTGGTACATAGTATACATTAGGTTCCACTGCTGCCTACAGAGTTAGGGAGGAGGGGTTGTAATAGGCAAATGATATAAACCATCTCACTTGTGTATTGCCTCTAGACATACCAATGAAGATTCTGGCCATAGGATCAAGAATACATCTGGATATGATTTTAACCTTCAACTAGTCCATATTTCTGTATGCTGATGATACATCAATAGTGAATAAGTCTACAGGCATTAGAAAATGTGACAATACGTAATATAACATAAATTATACAGTATTTTAAGTGTAATAATTTACATATAATCTTAAATAAGATAAACTATATTCGTTTCAAACCTTACAGAACAGATTTTCTACAAATACAAAGATAGTTATAGAAAACAGGGAATTGAATGAAGTTTAAATGAAGTAGATAGTACAAATGTTCTAGGAGTAACCTTGGATAAAAATTTAATGTGGGATAAACATATAGATTATATTTGTAATAAAATGAGTTCTGGTTTATTTATTATGAAAAAAATGACAAGTCTGGTGGAAGATACAATACTAAAAATGTTATACTATGGACTAATTTATCCCTATCTATCATTGGGATAACTGTGTAGGGACAATGTGCTAAAAAAATATACCAACCAAGTATTCCTCTTTCAGAAAAGAGCATTAAGATTAGTTTTAAGGATGAAACAATCAGATTCTTGCAGACAAACCTTTAAAGATTTAAACATTTTTACTTTATATTCACTATACATACATGATACAATTGTTGCAAGATGCAAGTAAAACTAACAACCAAATATATGAGCACTACACTAGAGGAAATGCAAATTTTCATATTAAGTCACACAGATTAGAAATGTACAAAACTAAACCTACTGCTGCAGCTCTGTATAATAAGTTACCAATCTATTTGAAACATATTAAGCACTTTAATATATTCAAGAAAGAATTAAATAAATGTCTAGAAGGATGTTATTATTCACTAGATGAATATCTTGGATAACTATTGTTTATGTAAATAGCATTCTTACAATATAGCTGTATAAAGTATAGCAAGTGATTTATTATTGTAAATATGTTATTTTAAAACTCATCTATGAATATTCTATTTTGTGATATTGTTTATGTATATACTTTTGAGCATGTGGCCATTTGTTTAACCTGACGATGCTATGAACTGTTTGTATTCTTTAAGCGGATAATAAATGGATGAAGGAACAGCCTGAAGGTTAACAATTTTAATTCCCCATTATTATTCTGTATTTTTATTGTGATTTTGCAGTTATCATGGAAAGGAGTATAATTCTAAATCCATAAGAAGTACAAGCTAAATATTATTTATGTTTTGATTGTTATTAACAGCCCTGAAAAGTAATTGTTAATTGTAATAGTAATGGTTTAATTTTTTTATTGTGCTAAGAGGTTTACAAATTTGATTGTCTACTATCATATGAAATGGAGAAAAAAATTTAAAAATACAAATAAAAAACAGAGAAATTTGTAGCTAATGTAATGATGTGAGTGAAGCTGCTAGTTATGTCATAAAATAGTCAGTACAGTAACAAGTTCAGTTATGTTGTGAAGTTAAATAGAACATATAATGATGATAACAGCCAGTAAGGGAATGAAAATAATTTAATATAGTAGGATGTTATAGGTAAAAAACACTTGAGATATTTTTTGGTAAAAATTCTAACCTAGGTCAAAATCATTTGACACTATTTGTATATTATATAGTATTTAAAGCAGTTTAAATATTACTGTACTATTTCAAGCCTATTAAAGACTTCCTTTGTTCATTTTATAATCTATCAAGATTTTACTGTGTGTTGTGTTTTCAGCTTTCCCACATAGCTATAATTTCCTAAAGCAGCCTGGTTCCAAAAAATATATTTAGCTACAACATGTTTTGCAGCAATTGAAAAACTCAGATAAGGTCAGCCAAATTACAGAGCTCTTCAAAACTTGTGAAAATTATTTTCAGAAGTCCCAAATTATATGAAAATTGATAAAATAGTAAAATCTTCTGGGCTGGAAAGCTGTGGTCTCTGGGTAAAATTGTTTACACCTGACATTACAGTCAACTCTTTGGTTGCAAAGGGTAACACCCTGGGCAGCTTAACAATTTTACCCATAGACCACGGCCTTCCAGCCCAGAATATTTTACTATTATATCAATCAATTCTGCCCATGAAAGCCTTCATATTTATTTATATGAAAATTGTTTTATTTTTATTCCAATATTAACAATTTATGTGTAACTTTCTAACAAGTGAATATATCTGTAGTCTTGTGTTACAGAAGATACATTATATTCAGGAACTAAAAGTTGTAAAATGTTTTAAGAATAAAATTGGTTTAAAATGAAAACCAGTGTTTCATTTGTTATTATATAAAGTTAAACATGCATAGGTTTAAGCAGATTATGAGGCTACTGATTTCCCTTAAATACAAACATCATAGCCTAAAATGCTGACATTGTCATACCATCTAAGTGAAGGAAAAAGTATGAAATACTTACTGGTACAATGAAGAGAAGCCCATTGGGATAAAAAGTACGGAAATCCAGTTCAACTGTGAAGTCTCCCTTTGGTAGCACAGGTGACCTGCGGCGTATTAGTACATGGCTGTAGGGAGAATCTCCAAATTTAGCTGCACCAGGTTCTAATGAATAGCTGTTACCTTTATGGCACTCATGTGGGCCTTCTGCATTTCCGTTAACTTCAGAGGGTTGTGGAAGAACAGAAGGAGTTGCTGCAGTTAATGATGGAGTTTTTCCCACATTAATGGGGTCAAGACGTCCTATTCCCACATGTCTAAATGATATTGGATGGTCAAAATCCAGTAACCTGTGAAGAAGCATTTTCATTGCATGAATATATTTAATGAAGGAAACATGCAGATAAAAAGAGCAAGCATGAAACTTTGGTTCAATATGATACGGTAATTTGTATCACAAATTACTCAAATGTAAATAATGATTGTAATATGAATATGTATTTTTATGTGACATTAATTTCAGAGGTTTATTAATTGTAATTATTATTGGTAAATAATAATATACGGCTTTACTGAAACTGTCAACAATAACGCAATAATGCAGCGATGGGGTGAGTTGTTTATCATTACCGGGAACAAGGAAGTTACGTAATGTTTCGCGCCTTTTCGGTAGAAGCTTCTGGAATGTTTCCCTAAAAGCAATATGTATTAGTGGTTTTCATTGGATAGTAAAATAGACGCTAATGTTGGCGCGTTTTATTAGCCAATAGCAGTTCATTTATAATCTTTAGGCGTATCTTGATGCAGGCCTATAAATAGTGTAGGTTCGAGGTAGCTTGTGCCCCAGTTCATCAAAATTTCGTGTACACTACACATCGTCAGCCAGTCCTTCATTTCGTCAAGTTACGCGCAGCAGAATTACGAGAATTATTATAAAGTATCATACATTTAAAAAATTACATAAAGTTGAAGTATGCGAGTTAAAAGTGATAAATAAGAAGTTATTACAAACAGTTTCAGTTTGGCGAGTATCCAGATCCATATGTAAAAGTGTTTGTGAACGTGTTCGACAATAAAAGTTATAAAACCAATTTCTTCATCAGTATCATTTCTGGATAAAGGATTCCTTTCCGATTCACACCCTGCAAGAGTTAAATGTCGACCTAAATAGCTAGCCAGAGAACATTTAAAGTGAATTATTTCAAAACTGATACAAATTGCTACGCCAGAGGGAGCTACGAACCAGACAAAGGAGTGACGTCACAAGATGGCAACGCGTGAAGTAAACACACATGCATAAACATCACAAGCATCAACATTATTTGTAATACCGTTGCAAATTGGCATCCAAACGTGGTGCTATAATAATGGCAAAACATTATAACATTTCCGTCGCATAATTGGCGCCCATACGTGGGGCAGTTAAAGTTATGTAAACAAACATTTATTTGCAACATACATTGTAACATTTCCGTCGCAAATACTTTTCTCAAATTTCCTTTGCAGCAAAGAAATTAAAGAAAATGTAATTCTAACAAATATGCATATTCATATCCCATGTCAAGGGTGTTCAATCTATTTTGAACTTGGTCCAGTAAATTGAGAAAGTTTTTTTGAAGGGCCATCTAACTTGATTTATGTTAATAACTATTGTGAATCTGAACTAAAGTATTATTTACGTATTAGTAAAGTATTCGGGTAAGTGTAGCTGTAGGCCAATATTTAAAACATAATGTTTTAAAAGACATTATTCACTTTTTTATTTTTAAAATTATCATAAAATGAAATACATGGTATTATAATGGAAATACTCCTTATTACAGAGTTTAATAAGAGCATTCCAATGATATTTGAAGACCTGCAATGTTAATGTGACTTTTAAACTTGCTTTTCATTTACCAATTTCTCAATATTTGGTGTAATTTTTTATTTGCAAAGAACAAGTACATTAGCAAGATGTGCATCTGGAATAGTAAAATGTAATTTATTCTTAATAGCATTCATTACACAAAAATTTTGCTCAGAAATACATTTCCATTTGCAAGGATGGAGAATATGAATCTTAGACTGAAATGCAAAATGGGTTTATGAATAAATCTTCGTTACTCTTTTCAGATTCGAAAGGGGAAGAGTTTTTAATAATAAATAGGTTCATACTGGATTCTAAGCTATTGGTGGGATAATTTTACTCATAATATACGATTCATAGACAATCAGTTTGAGATAAGAAACCAATATCTTCGAAGACAAATTATTTAATGCTGCCTTAAAATTGTTAGGGAATTTGCACGCCATTGACCACTTCTACCTCAACTGTATGGTATGATAAGGAAATAAGCAAAGCTAATCAGAACTTGCATCTTTAACACAATGGATATATTACCAGAAAGGTGCAGTAAACAGGTATTTGAATTTTGGGCTCAAATCCCAATGGCCACATTGTTTCTTTTTCTTTCCTTCCTCCTTTCTCCCTTTCTTTTTGATTTATGGATCCCAGTCCCTAATTACTTTGAAAACAAACAACTCTGTAACTGCCAGTAAAATCTATGCAAGTTTTTATAACTTGTATAACATGCAGAGCATATACCTACAGAATGTTAACCAAGATGTGGGAAATCTCTGGAGGATGGATAGAGGACTCAAAAACAGGCAAAAAAGTTAATATAAACATATAGTCCATTTTGCTTTGTTTCATAGTCATAGGCAACTGCATATTACAACTTTATAATACGAAAAGTGAAGTGAGCCTAAGGCCTGCAGCTATGGCTCAAAGTAGTATTTGAACTGATTGGTATTATAAATGATCTAGTATATATGGAGAATTTCATTGTATAAAGATTAGAGACGAACATTACTTTAAATTACATTTAAAAATTTACTTTTTCTACTTTAATTCATGCACTGATTTTATTAAATTATATTAGATGCATCACAGTTTTAAAATCAAGTAACCATATTTGTGAAGTAATATTACTATTTTACAATTGAGTTTTATATTCAGATCATTCTTTTTCACCACCAGTGTTGACTGGCATTAGATCATGTTCTCTGTTGCAAACTCAATCCATTGTTTAGCTGGTCTACTGTTGTGATATATACATATATATTTATTTTATACTCCTCGTGAAATAAGAAACACACTTGAGGTAAAGAAAGGTAAGAGGCAGCTAGCAGTGAATGATCTCATTGGCCCCTGACCGCAACACTCAGCTAAGAGTAGAAAATAGATCCCATCTTTTCTTTATGTTATTACTTTTGAAATGTGCTAATGGATATGTTTAATGATTCCATTGCAATATGCTGCATTTTCACTGTTATTTTGGAAATAGAAAGCAATCATTTGACTGAAACAGGCAGTTAACATGACTGTGAACTAAAACAAACAGAATGTCAGTAAGGGGTATGACAGCAAACTTGTTACTGATATGAATGTGGCAGGGACTAAAATGAACATTCAGGGTTACAAAAAACACCCTAAAGGTAAACTATTGAAAAATGGTGAGAAACAAATTATTTTAAATGTGTTTCACAAGTTAATGGTGCATAATCTGTAGCGGAAATGTTACAATGTGTTTAACATTATTATAGCACCACGTTTGGAAGCCATTTTTGTAACGGTAATGAATTTTACAAATTGTATGTTACAAATAAATGTTTGTTTACATAACTTTAACTGCCCCACGTATGGGTGCCAATATGCTGCGGTATTAATGTTGTAGATCATTAATTGTAGCTCCGCGTTTGGAAGCCAATATGCGACGGTTGCTGCTTTACGTAATGTTGTTTACATCACGTGTGTTGAAGCCTCCTTGTGACGTCATTCTTTGTTTGGTTCGTAGCTCTCTCTGACGTTAGCAATTTGTATCAATTAGTTTCTGAAAGAATTTAAAGTTTTGTATATTGTCCTCCGGCTAGCTATCATATTATCTTAGTAGAACAAGTATCTCTTGCAGGGTGTGAAGCGGAAAGGAATCTTTTGTCTAGAAATGATATTGACGACGAAATTGGTTTTATAATCTTTATTGCAGAACACGTTCACGAACACTTTCACAGATTTATCTGGATAATCGCCATACTGAAACTGTTTGTAATAACTTTTTATCACTTTTAACTCGCATACTTCAACTTTGTGTATTTAACTGTATAATACTTTATAAGATTTCTCGTACTTCTGCTGCGCGTAACTTGACGAAATAAATGAACGGAGAATTTTGTAGAACTGGTGGGCTGACGTGTAATGTGTTGAGAATCTTGTTGAACTGGGGGACACGCTACCTCGGCCTGGCTTATTTATAGGCTTGCCTTAAGATACGCCTAAAGATTATAAATGAACTGCTATTGGCTAATAAAACGCGCCAACATTAGCGTCAATTTTACTATCCAATGAAAACCACTAATACATATTTTTTTTAAGGAACATTCTAGAAGCTTTTATCGAAAAGGCGCGAAACATTACGTAACTTCCTGGTTCCCAGTAACGATAAACAACTCACCCCCTTGCTGCATTATTGCGTTATTGTTAACAGTTTCAGTAGAGCCGTATATTATTATTTACCAATAATATTTACAATTAATAAACCTCTGAAATCAATGTCACATAAAAATACATATTCATATTATTATCATTAATTACAATCTGAGTAATTTGTGATACAAATTACCGTCTCAAATCCCATTCCAGTAAACGACTTGGTGAAATTAACTGCAGACTGTAACAGTGTTCCAGAAGTCAGTGTCATGCATCTGTGAAAAGAATTCAAAAACTGGTGGTGTTAAATCACTGTCTAAAACTGTTTTAGGAAAGGTAGACATTTTATCAAGTGTGGGATTCGCTATAAAGTGCATAATTTGTTTTGTTTTGTTTGCTTTGGTATAATGAACCATCAATAATAAAGTGGTAAGCGTTGTCAAACAGTGACCCTGATTTACCGAGCTTTGGTAAATGAACTTCCATTCTTTGCTATTAGAAATGGGATTTTCTTTTCTGAAAAGAAATAATGTCAATATCATTGGGATGGGGAACATATTGCATGTGGAGATGTATATATCTGAGAAATATTTGCCACTACAAGATGAAAAATGAAAGATATATTACCCAGATGAGATCTGCGTTAATAAGGGCCATTAACCTTAAAATAATGGGTTGGCAGTTCATATCAACCTCAGATTCTGACTTGGGATTTCTGCCTTACCTTTAAACTGTGAACCTGATTAATGTAAGTAAGCAAATGTTTTAAATTTGTGTGTTGATTCGAATGCATATGTTTTAAGCTGTTCTTTATATACCTTCTCAATGTTCATTTCAATATGTGAACATAACATGAGGTTATTCTGACTGGTATTTCAAATCTCGGATAAGACATGGATGAAGGCAACATTTCTCTTTTCTGTATTCGCTAGATTGCATAAGCTGTGCATGTACTGTGTGAAGCAATACAAAAGTATATTTATTAAAGCAGATCCAGTATAGTAGTGTTTAACACCATTCTTGCTGCATATAGCACCATAGGTGGAGTACACTGATGATACATTAAAGTAAATTATAATTGGGAAAAAATATTTGGAAAGGAAACATTCCAGGCCTAAGCTTAGTGTATCTCTCTGGTATTTGCCAGTTATCATGATTGAGGAAAACCTGGAAAGAAGCCTCAGTTATGGAGGTGGGAAGATATATATTACTGTTCTAGATTATTCTGCCAGTTTTGTCTCTTAAGTTTTGGTTTGACATAATAAATTCCATATTCAGTTGTTCTAAAATCCCATTCTTTTTATGATCCATCTGGTGTAGGCTGCAATTATTCTTATAAAGATGCATTAATATTTTACATAACAAGTTTACATTTTAATAATACAAGTTATTTAATTGTTAATTTTTACTTAACAATAAATATTTTCTTTGCCATCCTCTCTATGAGTATGACAAATATCAGATGAAATTCAACAATGCCATTCTAAGCATTTACTCATTCTTTGTACAGCAGTTAAAATATTTTTCAACTGAGTAAAATTGGTTAAGTTGTAGAAAGTTTTGTATTTCTCTTTTAAACTGTTCACTGCATTTATCAGCATACCATTTACTCCTTTATACCTTAATATAATTTAATGGGATACTTACTGATCATTAAAGATAGCGTCCTTAATGGTGCCTATTAAAGGTGTGGAAGAACCAGCTAGTCCAGTCACATGAAAGTTTGTAGGTACCCCTCCAAAGAAGAGACCACCTGAGGCACCTGGAGCCCGTACTTGAGCAGCTCCTTCAGGTAGAGTTGCAACATCCTGCACCACATCATCCACCCGGAGTTCCAAACGTCGACGTTCTTTTGTTACACTCAGTGAATGAAACTGTCCATCATCATATCGCTCTGGGGATGATAAAGTAACTCCACCACGTCCTGCATCCACTCGCACATCCACTCGTCCACCAACTAGGGAGGCAGAGTAAAAGCTTCCAGGATCTTCCCCTCCATCAACATGTCTGTAAACTTTACTTATTTTAAAGAATTATCACAAGTTATTAGAAACTATCTCTATCTTCTTCACATGAAAGCATCAAATCCTTCAAGCAGAAACATACATTAAAATTTAATTTCAGAAGCAATATAACATGAAATGTCTGCATGCATAAAGCTTAATTGCCAGTTTTAACTGTAAGATTCTGAGATGGAGGACCAAATTGTCTATTTTAACTGTAGGGAAACAATACTTAGGTAACATTGGGTGAAAGTACGGATAAATTATGTAACAGTACAGCTCTGCTTCACTCCCTTTGAAGATGCTATATATGCCGCACATGTGCTGCCATTGATTTTGAGATATTGCAGCTGAAATTGGTAGCATATGGCCTCCTATCCCTGCACAACTTATCTTACAAAATTTTAAGGATATTTCAACATACCTTGAAACATGCTTGCTGCTTTGCCACACTCAGTATGTGAAAATAACAACAGAAATCTGACATTACACTCAGATGACTTTCTTTACCCTTGTAAAACTATTTTTACAGATGTTTATTCTTCGTGTACTTCATGTTAATCGAGATAAACATTTGCAGAAGCTATTTTATTGCTAATTTCTTGTAGGTACAAGGGGAAAATGGTAAACTTTAAGCAATATTCAAACCTTTTAAGAGCTGGTTGCTATGTGGAGCATTGCATTCTCTTTGCATGTCCAGGACATAAACGAATAACAAATTCCCATTGGAGAAAAAGTATAACTATTGGAAAATTCAAACAAATAACAAGGAATATCTCAGAAATGGTTCACTCCACAAAAAAAATGTATATGACATAAATTGTGTGTTTTAATGAGCTCTACATTTTTTGTGTAGAAACATTTTGTCTATCTCTTACGGTTTACCAGTTATGAAAAATCCATTCAGAAAGAAGAGGACTATTGGGGACATTCCCAGAAAACTCAAGATAAACATTTTATTTGTCATGAAAATATTTTAAATATATTATATTTTAATCAAAATCGTTAGAGCCAGTTTTGAGAAAACCAACATTTTTTAAAAATGTTCCATGTGCAGGGTAGTCTAGAGTGAGGGAATTTTCTTGAAAATCTTTGTGTCACATCTTTGAAAGATACTGAACCTAATACCAAGTTTGTTATTTATCCGACTTTTCGTTTTTGAGTTATGCTGTTCTCACACGCACACGCACACACACACACACACACACACACACACACACACACACACACACACACACACACACAGACTTTTTTTTCTTCTAAAAACGCTTTTTTTTTTTAATTCAGGGGCCTCAAAATATGTATTTCCAGTGAAATCTCAGTATCAAATTTTTGGGTGGAATGTAATTCTTCCCCTACTTACCATATGTAGTGGAGAAAGTAAAAAATTACTTTACCTGATTATGAAAAGCTACCCATAATGCTCTGTTGTGAACACAGCATTATGTTAAGAGTAAAAACTGATTGATTTCAACAACACTGTCATCAACTTCCAGTATTTGGAGGTATGGTATTAAGTCTTTATATACAGTTTTCACATCCTTATAAGGACACAAAGATGTATAGTCATCTTTTAAGAAAATAAGTCTCTCTAAAGAATCTTAGGCTTCAAATCTGTTTCTAAACTTTTACATAAAAGATATCACTAGCATTCATTATGCCTATCTCATTTTCAGTTTATGTTGAATTAATTTCTTTATAAAGACAATAAAGTAAAAACACAACCTATTAAGTTAGAAATCCTTTCAGTACAGAATAAAACCTTTCAATTTTCCTTATAGAAGCTAATTTGTGCTTGCTTTATTTTATTTGAAGAATGTAAGTTGCTTGAGTTTTTGAATGCTAAGGAAAATGTAGATACTGAATTTTAAAACTAACACATTGGCTTAGCATGGTACACATATTGCTGGTGATATCAGTAACAGTGTAAACACAATACAATGTATACATATATTATTTGTAATTTTAACTAATGAAGCATTAAAACTCAGAGAAGTATGTTTTTCTTTATAAATATTGTTGCCGTTCATGGTGAACTAGTCTCAGAAGCAGCATATATAGAGAGAGCTTTGCTATATCAGTTTTTATATATATATATAAAAATACATAAACAATGGTATTCACTTGCATGAATGAAAATCTATTTGTCTCAAAGTGAATGCGTGTAATTGTAGCATTGAAAATATTTTGAAGCAATCTTCAATTTGCCTTTTTCTTTTGCAAAAAAAAACAATTTCAATGAATGACAGTCTCCTCCTCAGTTTAACAACTCTGAAAATGAAGGCATCTGGTGGTTATAAGAAGAATTTTAATACCTCTTTCAATACAGATTATTTTTGGCTCTGAAGGCAAAATTGAATAAACTTTTCTGCTGAAAATATCAACAACTTAAGAATGCTTCATGCAATTAAAAACTACGTCTTTGTATGCATGGCAGTATTACGGAGAACTGTTTGCCTTGCACTGCACTGTTTCTAACTTGTTCTATTCCCTTTCAACTTTCCCTCCTCTACAAGTGCCAGCAAATCAGTTGGTGCAAAGTCTGTGCATACAGAAGTTGGTACATTGTGAGATCACATGTTTCAGTGTGATAGTATGTTAGTGTTAATATAATGCTAAAAAGTTCATATACTTTCATATACAGAATCTTCATATATGTTTCCTATGTGACAAAAAACTGAAAGAAGTGAAACGTTGATTTAAAGAGCAGTTTTCGGCTGTTCTTGTGCCCCACAAAGAAACAATTTATAACGTTGTGAACAGATTTAGGGAAATGCGATCCAAGTAAATTTATGGTTCTTACAAAGGAAAAACTTGATTACATTGGGAAAAAGTTAGAAGAAAGCCCACAAAATTTCTGAGAAAGCTTGCACAAGAATCAGGAATTTTGTGAACCTTGGCTTGGAATGCCACTAAACTTTTAAAATTAAAACCCTACAAGATAATAACTGTAGTTCAGTAATTGCAACCATGCAATGTGAGTAGAGTTAATTTCTGCAATGGATGTGGGATATGTTAATGAATGTTCTATTGACTAGAGTTAAATTTATTTTATGAATGAAGCATGAATTAATTTACATGGCCATGAAGAATTAATGAGTGATAAATCAAATTTTCTTAAACAGTGTGAGAGATGTATGGTGGCACAAGGACATTATTTCAACATCTTCTGTTTTGAAGGTATATAGTTAGTGAAGTTATCATTTGTGCGATAAATCTACGCGTTTGAATTTATGGGGTTATGAATATCCCACTCTGCCAGCAAATAGTGTGCTTCCTAGTGCCATGAAAATTCCCATTAGGGTAGCCATGCATCCAAATGAAGGCTCTGTAGTAACAGATCCCAACACTTCACACCCAACCACTGATTATACCATTTTTTATTCACTAATGAAAATTTCACTTATTTCTAATTAAGAATACGAGAAGCATTTTATGTGCTCTTGTAGGTGCTCTTACATGCTGGTAGTTTCAATTGGTATTAAAATGCCAAACAGGCCCTCCCTCTTTTATTTTCTGGCCTTCTTCTAATTACTTTTAGCAATTCCAGAGAATTAATTAACTTCATACCCCATCCAATCACTTCTCAACAGATAAAGCCATATGCTTTCCATGAATCCCTTGTTATTAGCTAAGTGGTTTTAAAAAACTATCCCCTCTTTATTTAGATAAGCGATAAAAATTGACATGCTAAGGGAAGACCTTAACACTTTCCAGTTCTTTTTGATAAGACATATATAATTTCAACACTCTTGTTTCTTTCAAATGAAAAATAAAACAGCTTAATTATCACACAAGAAATGTGCGACGGAAGATGCTTACGTAATATTTGTGTTTTTTAGCCCCACGTTGTGGAGCCAATTTGCGAGAGAAATTGCTTTACGTAATGTTGTTTACATCAGTGTTGAAGCCATCTTGTGACGTCATTCATTTGTTTGGTTTGTAGCTCCATCTGGCGTAGCAATTTGCATCAGTTTTGAAATAATTCACTTTAAATGTCCTCCAGCTAGCTGTTTGGGTCGAACATGTATCTCTTACAGGTTGTGAAGCGGAAAGGAATCTTTTATCCAGAAATTATACTTATGAAGAAAATTTGTTTTATAATTTTTATTGGCGAACACGTTCACTAACACTTTTACATATTGATTTAGACACTCGCCAAACTGAAACTGTTTGTAATAACTTCTTACTTATCACTTTTAACTCGCGTACTTCAACTTTGTGTATATTTAATTGTATAATATTTTAGATCTTTAATGATTTTTACTGCGCGTAACTTGACGAAATGAAGGACTGACTGACGACGTGTAGTGTACACGAAATTTTGATGAACTGAGGCGACCGACGTGTAAGGTATTGAGAATTTTGTTGAACTGGGGGCGATCTACCACGGACTCGGCTTTATATACTCCCACTCCTCGACATGCCTAAAGATTATAAATGAACTGCTATTGGCTAATAAAACTCGCCAACATTAGCGTCTATTTTAATATCCAATGAAAACTACGAATACATATGCTTTAGGAACTATTCTAGAAGGTTCTACCGAAAACGCGCGAAACATTACGTAACTTCCTTGTTCCCAGTACTGATAAACAGCTCATCCCCCTCGCTGCATTATTGCTATTATTGACAGTTTCAGTAAAGCCGTATATTATTATTTACCAATAATAATTACAATTAATAAACATCGGAAATCAATGGCACATAAAAATACATATTCATATTACAATCATTATTTACATTTAAATAATTTGTGATACAAATTACCGTATCAAATGTAAATATTTGTTTAATTTAAAATAATATGGGTAGAGAGCTTTGAAAGCTCTCCATTGTATATTTTACTAATTTTATAGTAGGGATAAAAAGTATGAGTTTACTTCCAGTGTAAGAATATAATGGCAACTGGCCTTGTTGTAGGTACCTAATTTTTATGAGTCTCATAGCTAATAATTATTATTACTCTGTATAAACTATGGAAATAAATTCTTTTCTTTTCTTCTCCTTTACAGTTAGTAAAATACAGCTACACAATTTTGTAAATTCTTAAGATGATCTGCCCAGTATTATAATTGCTATTAAATATGCAACCAAACTATCAACATAGGTACAGTATAGCTTAATACGATGAGACAACAATCTATCATCTCTATAATGACATGCTACTAAACCATCTCTCATAACAAGCCAGATTACATTCACTTCATTTACATACAACTAGTATCCATGATATTTGTTCCTTGGTTAGTTATTTCTAGAGATTTGCTGCACATAAAGAAGTATGAGTTATGGATAGGATCAAAATTCAGCTAGGCAATTAATTATGGAGGAGAAACCCCTATTGAAATGTGAGCAGATAGGCAAAATATGTAATTGGTGTATGTGTCATTTATTGCAGTCATTAGTGAAATTGTGAAATTTACTTATTTTCAAAAAGGATGCAATGATCCTAATTACTATTCTGATTTCCACATAATCTAAGACACATTTATAAATAAGTATACAACCATTTTTACTTTCTCCACTATGTATAGTAAGTAGGGGAAGCATTGTATTCCACCCAAAAATTTGTTGAGATTTCATGAGAAATATGTTTTGAGGCCCCCTGAAACAAACAAAAAAAAATCATAGAAAAAGGTCCGCACGCGCGTGTGTGTGTGTGCATGCGTGCGCGTGTGCGTGCATGTGTGCACATTTGTGAACTCCATTCACTCAAAAAAAAAGTCAGTTAAAAATGAAACTTGGTATTTAAGTTCAGCATCTTCCAAAAATGCAACATAAAGAATTTAAAGAAAATTCCTCCACCCCAAACTACTCTTTACATGGAACATTTTTTCAAAAATTTTGATTACTCAAACATGGCTCTAACAATTTTTATTAAAACACCATATGTTTAAGATACTTTCATCAAAAATAAAATGCATATCTTGAATTTTCTAAAGTCCTCTTCATTCTGAATGGCTTTTGTATAACTGGTAAACCATAAGAGGTAGACAAAAATCTTTCTACAGAAAAAAGTGTGGATCTGATTAAAGCTTACAATTTATGTGAAATAATTTTTTTTGTGGAGTTAACATTTCCGACATATTCTTTGTTATTGGTTTGAATTTTCAATTACTTATACTTTTCTCACATGAAAATTTGTTATTCATCCCCTCCCTCTCTATCTCTCTTGACCATGAACAGAATTTCAAAACAATTACATAGCAACCAACTGAATAGCAAAAGATTGGTTTGCATCCTACCTAAAAAATAGAATACAAATCGTAGAAATTGACACAGTGCAATCAGAAACACTAAAAGTAAATCATGGGGTGCCACAAGATTCAATCCTTGGTCCACAATTGTTCCTTATTTTCATAAACGATCTTCCATTGAACATTCCAAAAGCGCACACATTGTTTGCAGACGATACAAACCTAGTCTTCAGCAGTGAAAACTCATTATCCCTCCAGAATGTAGTAAATGAAGCAAATAATAGCTTATAATGTTGGCTAACAGAGAACAAACTTTTATTGAATGTAAAAAAAAAAACAATATATCTGTATTTCCATAACCAATCAAAAAACAATAATTTAGAATTATATATAAATCAAACTCCCATAGTTAAAAAATGCGTAACAAAATTCCTGGGAATCTGGATTGTTAGCAAACTCTCATGGGAAAGCCATATACTACAACTAAGCGTCAAACTGAACAAATTATGTTATGCTGGTCGTAAGTTGGCTAATGTGTGCTCCAAAGAAATACTAAAGATAGTGAATCACAAAGTGAGTCCCAAATTAGCTATGGCATCCCCTTTTGGGGTTCCTCTCCAAAAGCAACACATATTCAAAAGAATTTTAAAGGCAATTCTGAAGGTACCTATAAGAACACCAAGTAGATACATATTCAATGAACTTAAAGTTTCGACTATCCCATGCCTATATATTCTTGAAACCTTAAACTTCATTCATAATAATATAACTATGTTTCAAAAGAACTCAGAATATCATAACTACAACACAAGAAATCTCAATAACTTACATTTGGATAGCCACAGGCTTACAAAAAGCCTAGCAAGCATTTCCCATCTGGGTATCTTAATGTATAACAAACTAGATACTTCAATAAAAAACTTAAATAAAGAATCTTTTACAGGTAAACTAAGAAGCTACTTCTAAAAAGGCAATATTTACATATAAATAACTATTTAAATGAACCATGTTTTCCATAATCACATAATTAAAGTACATAGATTATTTAATTTTGTTATTCTGTGACATAGTATTTTTGTAAAGAAACTGACATGTAATTATTATTAAGAATTATTTTAGTATTACTTGCTGTAATGTAAAATTTCTACATATCCAATCCTGACGTGTCCAAAAACAATGTAAGTTGTTCTCAAAGGATGAATAAAATAAAAAAAAAATTTCACTGTCGCTTAAAGCCTACTGCATTCCCTAATCCCCTTGTACCTACAAGGAAATATGCATTTAGACAATTTCTGCAAATGTTTATCTCAATCAACATGAAGTAGGTAAAAGAATGAGCATTTGTAAGAATAGTTTGCACAAGAGGGAGTAAAGAAAATTATGTCATGCAACACATCAAACTTTTATTTTTAGTTTCTGTAAAATTATAGACAAAATATCTTTAAAAAGGCTGATTTTATATACGGTGCATAGTATATAATTTGTATAGATAGTAGATGGCACTGGCGTCTAATCAGTGAATCTGGAAGAAGCAAGAGGGAATTTCTGTTGGTAGTAAAAATGTTGGTAGTGGTGTAAAACTCAGCAAATGATATCATCTGTCATAAGCAAGAGATTTCATATACCAATGTACAGCAACCTTCTTTATGGAGACTCCTATAAAAGTGAGTCCAAATATATTTTTTCAACTAAAGCACTGCATATATTGTAAAATAACTATGAATGTACTGTTATCAAAGCATAAGAAATATTATACCTGAAAGCAGTAAGCATGAGAAGTGCATTTGATTGGATGGTACGGAACACAAATGCAAAGGAACCATGAACTTTCTTGAGCGTATGAGATGGAAGTTCCAGATGACCTCGACCTCTAAAACTGGCACGCCTCAGCATAGAGTCTTCACAGCCAGCCTCCACACCATAGAACTGGCCTCGGAGGGGACTGTAACCATCCTGAGCAACCTGGATTTCTGCCAGACAACCCAAAAAGGAACCTGGTAGATCTGAGGGAGGTCTGTTACCCAGGGCTCCTGGAGGAACTCCACCAACAAAGTATAGTGCATCTGACAGATCAGGTAGAGCATCCTGTCCTGGAGGAGGTGTGGGAGCCCCATCTCTTGCTTCTCCTTCAACTTTAAGTACACCTGCAACAAATGAATATTCAAACATATACTCATTGGGTTCAAAGCAAAGTTTTCAGACCTAAAACCAAATAAAGCTAGAAGCAGTAAAGAGAAGTGTGCATGTATGTATTGTATTGTATTTATTTTATCAACTGAAAGATGATATGTGTTATTGGTCATGTCAACGAAAATACAAAGATAAAACATTTGATGTATTTCATTCACATGACTTTCTCTACCCTCTATCACTTATTAGTGGCTACACAAATTATGCTTATAAAAGTTTATTTTCCTATATACTTCATTTTAATTGAGATATACCTTTCCAGAAATAGCTGCATTACGCAATTTCATTTTAGACACAAAGGGTAAAATGTTAGTCAAATGTTTAAGAACTGGATGCTGTACACTGGTCTTAAAATTCCATACTCTCTTCATGGCATGAGAGAAACAACTGAAAATCAATAGGACATTAAAAGAATGGCTAAGTATTGAACAAATCAAACATTATTAATGGATATCTAAGAAATGGCTGTTGCCACAAAAAGGTTATAAGAAATAAATTGTGTATTTTAAGGAGATCTACACTTTTGTGTAGACATTTTCATCTATCGCTTACATTTACCAGTTATACAAGATTATACGAAATTCCTTCCGAATGAAGAGGATTTTACAGTCTATTCCCAGAAAATTCAAGATATACATTTTATTTTTCATGTAAATATCTTTAATGTATAGTATTTTAATCAAAATCGTTAGGGCCATTTTATAGAAAATAAAAAGTTTCGAAAAAATTCCATGTAAAGGGTAGTTTGGGGTGGGGGAATTTTCTTGAAAGTCTTCATGTTGTTTTTGAGTTATGCTTTCCACCCGCCCAAACCCTTTTTTTAAAATGCTCTTTTTTGTATTCAGGGGCCTCAAAACATGCATTTCCGGTGAAATCCTGAATTTGAATTTTTGGGTAGAATGCAATACCTACCATGTACATGGTAGAAAACATAAAAATCTAAAGTAAGAAGGAATATACAATATGCAATATCAATAAATTACAAATTAGTCTCAAATAGATTTCTAAAAACACAAGTACCTACAAGATTAACAATTACTGAAGTGATTAATTTCTAACAATTTATAATATTCTTAATATATGACAATTTATTTGACAGATGCTAGTCAGCATATGTAAAACTATTTCATAAGGCTCGGTCCTGAATGAATTTACTAATTGTGTTTAGTTAATGAACCTCTGAGTTAGTTGTGAAGAAACTTTTGTGACTTTTGTACAGATGAGTGTTTCATATATATTTCATCGAGATGCTCAATAAAGATAAAACATTAACATTTTTAAAATGTGCTGCTACAACTCTTATTACTTTCTTCTGAATAACTTTAAGCTAATTCTAGGATTACCCCAGAAGATACATACCACACACTAAAATGCTCTAAGAATATTTATATCGGACATATGTTTGACTGATCTTATTAAGCAGCAAGTTTCGCCAAGTCCTTTATCAAATGCCTATATGCATTTCCCAAATATAGTTTTATCTGATAAGTGATTCTTATGTATTTTATCTCTTCTTTTTCAAATATTACTTTCAATATATTCAATACTAAGCTTATTTTGCAAACTTTAAATCTTTTGTTTTCTCTTTGTTTAAACGTACCTAACATGTTTACATTAAATTAATTTTGAATATACTTTAAAATGTTATCTATATGGATATTTGTAAAAGTACTTGTAAAATTACATTTACACACATTACACGTCTCTGCTAAGACGTTTATGTGAAATTTAAATAGGTGGCTCAAGAACCAATCCTTGTTGTACTCCATAGTTTATTCCGTCAAAACCAGAAAATTCTTTTTTAATTTTGTTTTTTTTTATATTAAAACATTATTTTCAAGATATGACTTAAATAAATTTAGAGTTAATCCCATCATAGTATATACAGGCAACTTTTCTGGTAACAAGGAATGACCTACCAAGTTGAATGCTTTTGTTCAACCTAAGAATAAACCTAGTCCTATTTTTTATTATCTAGTGCATCACACAACTTAAGATTTATTAATGTGGAATTATATTTTTTGTATTTATTACTTTTATTTTGAACAAACCCAAGAAAGATATTATCATTCTGCACACTATTTGTTCAAAAATATTAGCAAAAATTGATGTACAAAATTGCCTTTACTCCATTAACCCTTTCTTGTTATGTCTTTTGTGTATTAATTTCACTTTTGCTTTAATCTCTCCAGTAACAGACCGCAGGATAGTAAAAGAAGGTATATTAGAAATGTAGAACATCTTTTAACAGCATAATTTGTATATCCATGTATGCCTGATGAGTTTTTATTCTTAAAATTTTTGGTAACTGTTTTAATTTCTTCAGCTGTTGCTGGCATTAAAAAGATAGTGTATTTATTCTATTTTAAGCTTAGTTTTTCTGCTCTTCCTGATGAATTCTTTCTTTTATGTGGTCCAGCAAGAACACATGGCATTTTTAGGTTGGCAGTAACTGTAGCTTTGATAGTTGTACAGATATGGGACAGGAGTGCAAACTGTTAACATTATTTCAGCTGCAACAGAGATATGGATAACTATGTACTTCCACTTGCTATGAAGAGAAACTTTATGCAGGTTTCAATATTTCATAATGGATGAACATGGACAGCCTTAACAGTTATTTTGTGGGTAAGCAATTTTCGAGCAATTGCATCGCATCAAAGCATAAGTCAACAGGGAGACAAAGGACCACAATACAGCAGTAGACAGTGGTATACATAGTTCAATGTTTAATGGTATAAATGGCTTTTACTTTTGAACATTGTTATTCTCGTATCCTAAGTTTTATTCAGTTACATTCATTCTTCTGCATTACAGAATGGCAACAGTAATTCTTTTTGATAGTAAAATATGAAGTTATCTCATTTCAAAAGCAACCAAATTCTTTTGCCAGACCTTTTATTGAGTAGTAAAAATAATTTCAGTTATTTTTGTATAATATTAGATTTCAGTACATGTTGAAAAATTGTTTGATAAATGTGGGTCCTAAAACTAACAACTTTGTAAGATATAAGAAGCTTGCAATTAATACTGAAATTTAATAAATCTTCTAATTTAAGACTGATTTAAAACAGCATACTAATTATAATTACTTTAGTTAGAATGATTGGAACTCTTTGTAATGAAGCACTCAATTAGAATTAAAACTAATAAAATTGAGTTGCAGCACACTCTCTTATGCTCCATAGAACAAGCTTTACCTTAAAACATTTTTCACACATCCATTGCATGCATCATCAGTTTTCAGACTGCTTGCTTGCTTGTTGAGTCTCAGTGTCTACAAAAGGAAACCCACCACCACCAACAACAACCAAGCAGGCTGAAAACTGGTGATGCATAAAATGGACATGTGAAACATGTTTTAATGTAACACTTATTCTATAGAGCATAAGAGTGGTATGACTCAATTTTATAAGTCTTAATTATAACAATAATAATCTTGTCTTGAATGTTATGAGTGCAAAATTATAAATACAAATCTGTCACTTGAGTCTTTAATGCATGTAGATATATGCTGTCTCTCACCTTTCTCTAACTTTTTCCTGCGATCAAACAAACGACTGGCCTCTACAATAGTCCAGTTGCCTGTGTTATGACGTTCCAGAGACGCCATCTCCAAGCGGGAAGAACCACCATATCCTACACGGAATAACACATGACCATCACGAAGTGTGAGTGATACAAAGCGATCCTATGAACAAACAAAGGAAAAATTATAACCTTGGAGAGGAGGGAGAATGAAAACAAGATGGTGATTATGATTACAACTGCTTTATTTAGGTAGGCACCATGTTCTACAAGGAATGATTTATTTTCTTTTGTCGGCTGATAATTTAGATCAAACTAAATATGTAACTTTTATTTATAGTAAATTATATGCTAATTACAGGAGTTATTGAAAAGGAGTGTATCAGCAAAATCTTATACAGATATGCAATAATATCTTAAAACTCGGTTAACTTTTATAGTTAACTCTTCTGCCAATTTTCAAAGAAATAACATTGCTGCTCCCACAAATATATAATGAAGAGAAAAATTCATTGGTTCTTTATACTGTTTAATAATCTTCAGCTCCTTAACTTTTTTTTAAATATAGAACTATGATTTACATACTCAATAAAAGCCTGAAATATGCAAAAATATGCAGAATATGAAGATGCAGAAACAGAAATATATAATAACATACAACGTACATTTTTATGAAAATGTAACTTACCAGTTAATAAGCAATCCCAGATTTAAAATATATTCATTTGAATATTTGCAAACATTTGATCAGAAACAAAAATAAAATGGGATATCAATTTTTAAATATTCTTGATATTAAAATACAGCTAACAAATTCTCAAGATTTACAACAGTTACATTTATCTATAATTGCAAAGGTATTTTAAAGTTCGAAAATGATCAAATTTAATAGAAGATTATTGGGTTACATGTTAATACACAAATTTGAGAATTTCTAACATCTTGAGGTAAGCTATCTATGTAAGCTTGACATGTTTTCTTTATTTTCATCTCAGCGCTCTGTTCAACACTTTTTCTGACAACATTTTTTCTTGTCTGCTTTAACTTGGTAAATGTATAGCACTGCAAATTCTACTAACATCAACCCGGCTAGGCTGACCAGGGTTGCTTTAAGTTAACCAATTTTGAATGTAACAGTGTTTGTGAATATAAGTTTGAGTCTTAGCGTGGCAAGACTTGGATATGGACTATGTGACATATACATGTTAATTTTGTTCTATAACTTTGACTTTTTCAATGGTAATACTGCCAACTATAAAAATAAATAATAAAAAAAAAACTGAAGTCTGCCAAACTTTCAGTAGTATAAGGAATTTCTATATATATTTTACACATATGTATACATCAAAACATTGCAAAAATTCTCTTCTTTTGGCATATTACATCAAGATATTTAGTATTTCTTATTTTCATATTAATTGAAAAATAATTCAGGTGTTGAGTCACCCATCATGCAACACTGCAATATTTTTCCATACATTTTATGCTGCGGCATTAAAAACATCTTAACATTAGTTAAACATATTTTTCTAATGTCTGTCTTACAATGTTTTGTGACTGGAGATAGATTTTGTATAAAAAATCTTATTTAGTTTTTTTTTGTTTTTTTGTTTGTTTCTTACATGCTACTGCTCTTAGACCTAATAAAGTGATTTCATTTTCACCAAAAATGATTATAAAAAAATATAAAAGCTGCACAGTCTTAAAAGTTTTAAAAGAAAGGGAAAAAAAAGAATTTAATCATTATTACAAAGCAGTTGGCACAATCCCTCGAAATCAGCAAAACTCAGAAAGTTAGTCAGCTCTAGCCAGGTTGGTGGTACTTTGATTTATATAGTGGTAACCTTGAGTCTCTGCACTAGTGATGGAAATTTTATGAATAATTTGTGAATGAGTGCTTTAGGGCTATGAACTAACTACTTAATTTTAATCTACTGGTAATTCAAACACTTCACAATTTTCACACTTTGCAACATTTACTGCTCATTTAGTTTGTTTTTAATAGTTCTCACTAAGATTCAAAGTTATTTTATCTGACTATTGCTTGCAATTCTCATGTTTTGTAGTATTCACATCTTTTTCAATCTGACTGTTATTCAAAATATTCACACTTCATTCAAGCCATTATCATTCATAATCATATTTCATAACATTCATGACTGGCTAACAGTTTTCACTGTTTCAGTCTCTTTAGATGACAGGACTGTTGCTCACTGATAAACACGATAGTGCTTCTATTTAATGACCTTGTTAAACATGAAGAAGAGTGAAAATCTTGCCATCTGATGACTGATGGATAAATGGTTGTGCCACTATCGGTAATATTATTAAACATAACATGGCATTAATCCAGGAAGGTGCTCCATGACCCTAATCATGGATGTGTGTGCAAACTATATGGGAAAAGATGTGGAAAGTATCATAGAGGTGATATACAAACAGAGTAAAATTGATGATGAGAGTACGGCAAAGAATTATAATTTTTAACCCTTCCTACATAAATGTAATCAACATCATTATCACTATTATCAACAAAAACTAATGGATAAGATGTTTTGTTCTTGCCATCTTTTCAATGGGTATCCACCACTTCCTTTTTCTGAGAAAGTACAAGGTGACCTTAGAATACATTAGACGTGATCTCTTTCATTTTGTTTATAGCTTTTGATTATAGTTCTATTGTTTCCATATTCAGCTCCTGTCTTCTTATCTTCTAGTATCCAGATAAAAATT
Organism: Deroplatys truncata; assembly: GCA_030765065.1. Lineage (NCBI taxonomy): Eukaryota > Metazoa > Arthropoda > Insecta > Mantodea > Mantidae > Deroplatys > Deroplatys truncata. The sequence goes on from CM060975.1 coordinate 102,325,803, forward strand.
GGAGAAATCTCAGTTTTGCAGACTTGATTCATCTTATGCCAATGTTAAACTTTCATGCACACAAGCACAAAATAGTAGTGGATCAATAATGTTTCCTTCCTTTGCATATTGTATTTCAATGATTGCTGTATCATTCCACAAAGCTTTCCACATTTATTCAGCTTTTAATTCTACATCATCTGTTTATATCTGATGTGACACCCTAAATCACAGCCTGTTTGAACTGCAGTCTTTGAAAAGTCATAACACTAGTTTTGTTAGCCGAAATTTTCATCCAGTAATTAAATACAATCTGGTTTAATTTATATGCTGCTATGGATGTACTTTCCATATTCCTTTTATTAGCTGGTTATTAGGAAAAAGTAAAGCAGTAAAATCTATATTTAAAATAATTAAAGTCTTATTTAAATCTGTAAGTCAATTTTTAGTGTCTCATTCATATATATATTTTATAAAGCATAGGTGAAAATGGTCACTCTTGTCTCGCCCTTTGGTTAATTACTATGGTTGCTGTTTCATTTTTTGAAGTTTATATTCTTATTTCATTCGTTCTATATAAATATTGAATTTATGTTTTAAATGTTCTGGTTTTCCAATATTCTTCAAACCTTCCCATAGTAACTTTCTAATAGATTTGTCAAATGCTTTCTCATAATTGATAAATATATGAGATGATAGTTGGAATTTTCTGAACCTTTTTCTGTGATTTGAGTCAAAAGTGAAAACATAATCTGTATATGATCCTCCTTTTCTGAAACCATGTTTGGTTTCCAGCATATATACCTCAACAATAAATCTTTTATTTATTTTGGCATATAGCTTGTAACAGGAACTTAAAGACTCTTATTCCTCTATAGTTTGAATACACAAATTTATCTTCTTGTGCAATAAATGTGTACTGAGCATTTTAAGTATCATTGACCCTTGTGCCAAATTTGTACTTTGGTGACATATTTTTAGACATTATATTGTTTATTTAAAAATACAGATATGTAAATTGTACGCTTTAAGTAAATGGTCTTGAGAAATATGCTAGACAAACTCTTCACAACTGTTATCTTTGACCTCTGAAATGTGTACAAAACAGTTTTTGCATTGCTTTCCATGACCAGGTAGAATCTGCACTTGCATAGGAATCTTACTGCTAAATATTACTAAGTTTTCAGAGAGTTCTGTACTTACTGAAGTATTTGGATTGACAGCAAGAAACAGTATAGCATTCTCATCCAGTGTTCTGAACTTCAGAGATACACTGAATGCATATTTATTGTATGGACCTGAGCTGGCTCGATGTAGTACTGCATAACCATCGCCATCAAACCTGAAGGTGTGCTCATCTCTCGTCTGTTCTCCGCTGCAACACAAACAGGAATAATTGTCTACGTTCATATGGTGAAGCTTATTCATGGCAATTATTTACAAATGGAGAAATGAAAAAATTGAAAGATTTGGCAATAAAATAAGTAAATCTAACTGAAAATCTGAATATTAAAAAAAAAATATGAAATGGTAAATTTCTTGAATGTATGATGATAATTTATCAGAATGTACACAAATGGGGAACATATCTTGTCAAAATAATCTTATTAACTCTAACTGAATTTTGACAATGTTTCCTAGCTCGTAAAATGGGTATTGTAATTAAGATTAACATATTTTTTTATTGTAAATTAATGTACTTAACATTTTTTTACACTTGTTAGAATAGTAATATTTTTTAATCATGCAAACTGTTACCCCCATTACTTTAAACTGTTAAGTTTCTAATCAATTTGAGATTTTGTATCAGCCATGATACTGTTGGTCATATGTTCCTTCAAGTATTTATTTTTTAAACTGTTCTCGGAAAGAAGGTCTTCCTGTGTTGGAAAATGAACTTACTTCCCAAGTAGCACTGCCTCTAACACATTAACTTAATTTACATACAAATGTTGCTCAACATTATTTATTACCTTCAACTAGTATTTATGTACATATTATTAAAAACAAAAAAACAAATCAAACAAACAAAACGTTTCTACACTTACTTAAAATTTAACAGAAACATTCTTGCCTGAAGCAGTAGGCAAGAATTTATCAGATTTGCTGTTCAAACTGTGATAAAAGTGTATATTCGAAAAACAAAAAGAAATTATTAGCATCCAGTTCAAAGAACACAGCAAATACAAAGAAATTGAAAAATCTGCAATTATATCCCATTTTTTGACTGAAAACCACAAAACAAAAAATGAAAACAGATTAATAAATCAGCCCTGAAACCCAAAAAAGTGAAGAAGATATATCTGCGAGAAGATATATATAAAAGGTTTGAACACCAGCAAATGAATTTTGGTAAACTGGAAACAGACAATTGCACCTTCAAGTTCATCTATAGATCACCAGAGGCTTCACCAAATTAGGCATCTAGGAATATTCTAACAGTTAATGTGCAACTGACAGTTGCGGCGGTAGATGCTTACGTAATATGTATGTGTATTTGTTAGCCCCACGTTGTGGAAGCCAATTTGCGAGTGAATAATGTTTCTTACGTAGTTTGTGTAGCGTAAGTTATTAGAACTTGTAGATCATGTTGTGCTGCTTACTTCACGCGTTGCCATCTTGTGACGTCATTCATTTGTTTGGTTCGTAGCTCCATCTGGCGTAGCAATTTGCATCAGTTTTGAAATAATTCACTTTAAATGTCCTCCAGCTAGCTGTTTGGGTCGAACATGTATTTCTTTGCAGGGTGTGAAGCGGAAAGGAATCTTTTATCCAGAAATTATACTGATGAAGAAAATTTGTTTTATAATTTTTATTGCCGAACACGTTCACTAACACTTTTACATATTGATCTGGATACTCGCCAAACTGAAACTGTTTGTAATAACTTCTTACTTATCACTTTTAACTCACGTACTTCAACTTTGTGTATATTTAACTGTATAATATCTTAGATCTTTAATGATTTTGCTGCGCGTAACTTGACGAACTGAAGGACTGACTGACGACGTGTAGTGTACACGAAATTTTGATGAACTGAGGGACCGACGTGTAAAGTATTGAGAATTTTGTTGAACTGGGGGCGATCTACCACGGACTCGACTTTATATACTCCCACTCCTCGACATGCCTAAAGATTATAAATGAACTGCTATTGGCTAATAAAACGCGCCAACATTAGCGTCTATTTTAATATCCAATGAAAACCACGAATACATATTGCTTTTAGGGAATATTCTAGAAGGTTCTCAACGGAAAAAACGCGCGAACATTACGTAACTTCCTTGTTCCCAGTAATGATAAACAGCTCACCCCCTCGCTGCATTATTGCGCTATTATTGACAGTTTCAGTAAAGCCGTATATTATTATTTACCAATAATAATTACAATTAATAAACATCGGAAATCAATGTCACATAAAAATACATATTTATATTACAATCATTATTTACATTTAAGTAATTTGTGATACAAATTACCGTATCACAGTGTGAGTAAACACTTGTGAAACAAGTTCTATTCAATTAATAGGTGAATGCAGCAAGTAAAGGTGTTAAATTTAACTCCATTTTTGTGCATCACAGTTAAATCTTCTAAGAGGTTTTGTTGTTACAGAAAGTGCTAACTGCTCTTCCATAATGATGAAACACAATGATGTAGAATCCAGTTTTAAAAATCTGATGTGATGAATTCACATAACTATCTCTACCCTCTATCATTTATTAGTGGGTATACAAACTATTATTACTAATATAAAATTGATAATAAAAATGAAGTGTTTAAAACAGTGAGGCACATTAATAAAATATTAAAAAAACACTAATTCCTCCACTTACTTTTGTGTGTGTGCACGCATGTGCGAGTGTGTGCGCGCGTGTGTGTGTGTGCGTGTGCGCATTTAGCTGAATACTAGACACAAGTGGGATTAGCATTCAGCCCAGGCTCATTTACCTCTCCCACTCATGAGCACTTATATTAATTACAACTTTATTCTTACTTCTAATTATTAACTATGTTATGATCTAATTGTTTCTTTTCACTGCTCAATGGGGGGGGGATTTCCCCCTCTCATTAAATAATTTCCCGGCTTGTCAAAGAAGAATTCCTTCCCTGCTAGGGAAGCATTTTTTTTTTATTATAAGCACTATTACTGCTCTCTTTGAAAATACAGAAAGACCCGGAACACTTTCGATACAAACTGTACATGGTACAAATGCGAGCTGTGAGTTGGTAAAAATATTGCATCGCTAATACCAAGTAAGCTAAATAATAATGACTGTAGCTTGCAGTATTCAATTCAGTTTCTTGTGACAGTGAGTGTTCTATTGTTGGTCAGCATGGATAAATTTGTGATAAGAAAGCGTAATATTATAGAAAGTAATGACAATGATGTATTCCAGTTTGAATCTCAGGCTTCAGCTTCAAGTAATATTAATATTACAGCTTCTCAGTTAAAACCTGCAACACTGGAAGTGATATGTGTTAGTGAAAATAGTGTGAGTAAGTGCATTACACTAATCAGGGGATGTATAGACAAAACCAGATTTAAAAAATGGAAAACAAATCACCCCTGGGTTTCAACAAACAGTTCTGGAAGAGTTATATGCCTTTTCTGCTCAGATGTACAAAATTATGGTGCTCTTAAAGACAGTAAAATACATATTGAGCTAGGTTTTATTCAAGGGTTGAATGCACACAATAGCAAAAAGTTAAATGGTAAAATTAGTGACTTGGCAGGAGCAAATTTCATTTAAAGTGTAAATCTATTCTGAATGAAAAGAAAAAGAAAGTAATAAAAAAATCCATCTCTGAAGGTTTCAGAAAGTGCGAAGAAAAGAATTTAGAGAAATTACAAGTGACTGCACACGTTTTTAGAACAGCGTATCTCATATGTAAAGAAAATGAGCCATTCTTACATTTTAAAAGTTTATGTGAATTATAAGCTTTGAATGGGCTCAATGTAGGGAGCATGGTTCATTCAGATCAATCGTGTGCAAATATAATACAGTTCATTAGCAAACACATGTCATCTCTCTTATCAAAACACATAATTGATTCCCATTGTGTTTTTAGCATTTTAGTAGATGAAAGCACTACCAAGCAAACAAATCATGTTTAATTATTTAAATTCATTGCGTCTGGAGCTTGCAGTTCATGATGTAATAGATGCAATGACTGTTCCACTACATTTCATGTCTTTCATGGACTCCATATATTCACACTTTTCTGGCAGCTCAAAAAACCAATGTAAATTGACAATAAATTGCCATGTCACTGGGACTTGAATTTAAAACAAAAACAGGAAGAATATTTGATATTCAATGGGTAGCATCCTCATGCAAAATCATGACAGCTGTAATGTCAAGTTAAAGTTCTCTTATCTAGTATTTCACAAACTGAGAAAATCATCCCTCAGTGCCCCTACGAAGTACAGCAACTTTTCGAGAATTCCTCCAGAAAAGGGGTACATGGAACCCATGGAGTTGGTACTATTTAAGAATATTCTGGAAACAATAAAATCATTTTCTTTGTACCTGCAGTCCATAAAATCTGATTCTGTAAATGCTATTTCGGAAATAAAATTGTGTATTGATGCATTAGCTGCAATGAAAGACATGCCTGGTGTACATTTTCAAGCTGCTTAAGTCGAATATTCAGCTACAAAAACTTTCAAGGGTCATGCTATATTTGAACCTTCAGACAGAGTGATTGAATCATTCACAAATTTCAAGCAGTAACCTCTTCAAGGATTACATAACTGCAAGATTTTTCATTCTAATTCGTTCTTGAAAGAGTGTGGAGTTTTAAATAAAATGTGGTAGCCACAGTAAGAAAACAAGTTAAAAGTTATTTGGTGATGACAAAATTGAATCCTTGAGTAAAACCATGAAATTAGTGCCTTTGAACAACGACAGCTCTATTGTTGTAAAAACCATTAAGGAATTTTGCCAGTTCAAGCAAGTGAAAATGGAAGATTTTATTGGCAAGCATTATGGGAACAGATGCAAAGGATGCAAATAATACCAGTATCTTCTGCAGAGGTAAAAAGGGGGTTTAGCATAATGAATAATACTTTCTATAAGCTCTGGAATCGAATGCAAACTAAAACACTGGCTTCTGTTATGTTTGTGATTCTTAATGGACTATGTTTAAACAAATTTTCTGCCGAACGGCTTGGAGCAGAGTGGATAAGAGCCAAACATCATTCCGCAAAAGAGAGAGTCTACAGAAATTTCGTCACATCAGAGCAAAATGTTTATGTAAATTTGTGAGTGCATTGTTCTTAATATTTCCATCTAGTAGAATAGATACTTCTTCATTGCCCCTAAGTCCTATGTATCAGTCTGAATGGCGCCACCACCACCACCACCACCACGTTTTATGTATATAACATACCAATACTGCTACTACTGATATTACTATTATTACTATAAATATAACATAAATACCGATTCTTAAGCTTCCTCACACTTCAAAAAGTCTTGATTCAAACACTGCTGTCCATGAACATTTGCTTCTCATTTTATTCATAAACACTCTAACCTTCTCATAGTCATTCATAAATATTTCCTTCACTGCAATGTTTGGGTCAACATTTGTAACCATTTGTCACTTATCTGTTCCTCCCTCCACTTGTTAGTGGTCCTATTTTTAAACAGTGTATCTACTAGATCCTCCTGCTCTTCACATAAAAAGCATTGGTTTTGTGTTATTCCCATCCTCATTCCTTTTAACCTCCACATTCCTGATCTTACCCATGCTATAGTTTCTCTTGCTTCCTTATTTGTTTTTTCTACATATTCCTCCCTTCCCCATGTTCACTTTAATATTTTATAATCTATTAAAGAAGACTTTTCTGATATTTCACTAAACACTCCACTTATTTAAAAATTGAAACATGTCCGATTCAATTTTTAAGCAAATGGAGCAATTAGTGTTTTTAAATATTGACTAGTGTTTTTTAACATTTTATTCTTACTAAACCTATTTTTCTATCTACTACTTTTAATCCAAATAAACCTTTGCAGAAATAGCTACATTACACATTTTGTTATAGATAGCCAAATGTTTAAGAACTGGATGCCATAGGCTGGCCTTAAAATTCCATACTGTTTCCATGCAATTGCAGGAAACAACTGAATGTTGACAGGACTTTAAGAGAATGACCAAGAAATGATCAATTTAAACCTTTCATAATGGGTATCTCAGAAATGGTTAATGTCACAAAAAGACTTATTAAAATAAATTATGTTTAAAGTTCTACACTTTATGTGTAGTGTTTTCGTCTGTTGCTTAACATTTACCAGTTATACAAGATTATACAAAATTCCTTCCGAATGAAGAGGACTTCCTAGACTATTCCCAGAAAATTTGAGATATACATTTTATTTGTCATGTAAATATCCTTCATATGTGTTTTTTTTAATCAAAATCATTAGAGCCATTTTTCAGAAAATAACAAATTTAGAAAAAAATTTCCATGTAAGGGTAGTTTGGGATGGGGCAATTTTCTTGAAAATATTCATGTCGCATCTTCAAAAGTTATTGAACCTAGATACCAAGTTTGGTATTTATCTAACTTTTTGTTTTTGAGTTATGCTATTCTCTCCCCCCCCCTCTCTCTCTCACTAACACACACATGCATATGTACACATATAAACATTTTTCTAAAAATGCTTTATTTGGATTCAGAGGGCCTCAAAACATGTATTACCAGTGAAATCTCAATATCAAATTTTTGGGTGGAATGCAATACCTTCTCTACCTAATAGGTTATGTGGTAGAGAAAATAAAAATGAATTATGGAAACTTCTATCTATCTCAATGTTCTTAACATTGCTCAACCATGTGAATTACTATTGTCTAGTCTGGTGACATTTAACCTCTTAACAGTAAACTCCAAATATATTCAGATCATTAATTTTGAAAAAAATAATACAGTTCCCTGTATACTCTGACTTATCATTTCCAAATGGCATATGTTTTAAAAGGCTAAGTTTATCCATTCTATCTGATCTTTTTGGTAGTTTCTAGATATTTCCTCTAGATTTTGCTGTAATCTCATTTTCTGCAAGGTCACCAAATGGCAGGATTAGTATGTACAGAAGCATTAAAAATCCTGCTATCTAGTGACCTTGATTTTTTAACACATATATTTCTGCCAACAGTATCTATGAATCAAGAGTTTAGTCAAATTTTCTTTCAGCATGTTTTATCAGCACTAAATTTGTCTTGTTTCAACTGACTACTGTTATTTTTCATGTTACTTCTTCGTGCTTTATAAAAATGGAGTGTGATGAAAAGCTCAGTCTTGAATTTACATTTAGTACTGCAGTTGATTTCTTAGTGCTTCATTGCCAAGTACTTTAGTTTTATATGTAGTGCAGAAATAAACTGAAATTTTAATCTAGAGGATATTCAGAGATTAATATGTCCATTGTTAAGCTCTTAAAAATAAGTTTCATGCTTACTATCAGTATTGCATCTAACTGAATATTTTATTTTGACAATAAAAACATACATTAAAAAACGAAGCATCACTTTGTAAATAATTTGTACGTTAAGAAGTTGATTTAAGAATAGAAAAACCTCATAAATATGATTTGAACCTGTCAGAAATTAAACCTATTTTTAATTTCTTTTTCCCCTCAAATTGTTACTTTTTGACACTTATCCTATAAATAAGATTAATACCAACCTCTGAACACAGGCACCACAACCACCAGGGTTCTGTGTGGCAAAATTCCAGAGGCCAATAGCTTTTCCATTTAGTATCACTTGGTGGAGGCATCCTTCTAAACCAACAGAATCACGAGCTTTAAGGAGGGGAGGTCCTGGAGAAGAGGTAGGGGGCAGACCTCCGACCCATAACAAGTCTCCTGGTCCCACATCCAGCTGTCCAAAGCCAGCTTTGGTGAAGTTTCTTACTGGGGTACCACTTGCTAATGGTGACCCATCAGGTAACTTATGTGGTCTTACTGATAGCTTGGCAATGTTGCTCGTCCTAGAAAATATGACAAGAAGATAAAATTATTTTCTCTTGCTTCATTAACTTTTCTATCACTTACCTTTAAAATAGGTAGAGGAAGCACTGCATTTCACTGAAAAATTTGACACAGAGATTTCATCAGAAATACATGTTTAGAGAGACCTTAAACTAATAATAAAAAATAATAATCATAATATAATTATTATTTTTTTCTTTAATATTTTGGGAATCACAGTGAAGTGTTTATGCACAAATTAGAACTTTTATTGTTGTAGCTTCACTGTTTCACCAGAATGCCAGTGTTCCTTAAAGCGGGTGCCCATGTTCCTTTTTGTTTTTCTGATGTTGCATAAAGTTCATACAGACCAACAAATCAGCAGTCACTTTTCACTTCTGGACTGTAAACTATGGAACAGACACCAACATCAAGTTTTTGAAACCACCCAGAAATCCAAAGAGCTTGAAATGTGGCAGAAAATTTATATAAAGAAGTTTGAAACCGCACCATAAACTTTGATTTGCCAGAAGCACACAACCGTTTATTTAGGTTCATCCACAGGCCACCAGGGGACACCCCAGGCTTTCAACAGAATGACTCAAGAGTTGATCTGGCAGTCAACAGGCAGCTGATGATATACATGTTCTGCAATATAAATAGGAGAGTGAAGCTAGTAAGAGTGTTTAGGTCGACTCCACTTTCATTAGGTGTTCTTATCAATTGCTTCACTGCGTGTGGTTCCACAACATTTTGGATACCAAGCTTGATATTTAAGTTCAGCATCTTCTAAGGTTGCAACAAAGATTTTCAAGAAAATTAACCCATCCATAACTACCGCTTACATGGTAGATGCTTTGTTATCTTTTATTTTCTCAAAAATAGCTCCAATGATTTTGATTGAAATATCAAATGTTCGATAAATTGACCTTTATGCAATCTGGGAAGAATATCATTTGATTAATGACCATTACACACCATTTATACTAATAACTAGAACATGTTTTGGAGATCAATTGTCTCCTTTTTCAGTCTATGTTCAACTGCTGATTCATTGTTGATGTTGGCAAGTTGTAGCCCTCTTGTGGTGTTTCCATGAACTGGAACCTGTATCAACATCAACAACCGAACATAGGTTTAAAATGTAAACTATTGATCTCTGAAACATGTCCCTAGTTATTAGTGTAAGTGGGGTATAATGGTCACTAATCAACTAAAATTCTTCCATTTTATTAAATTAGCAAATGTCGTTATTCTCTTAAAAATAAAAATGACTTTTATGTGATTCCCATTAATTCAGATTTTCTTTCAATGCTGAATTTCCTCTCAAAATAACAAAATGGAGGTATTTGCAGGATTTTTATCCTATAACCATTGTATAAAAGATGTAAGACATAAGCAAGGCATCAAAACCTTCCTTTAATGTTAACTTTAAACTAGAAAGTAAACATATAGCTATGTGGGAAGCAAATCCGATGCATATTTAACATAATATGACATCTGTCCTGATTTTTCTGGGGCAATACTGAAATTCTGGCCCCTTCTGTATGCCAATTTCTGTTGAAATTTCCTAAAATGTTGTGATTGCTCTGGTTTAATTCTTTTTTTTTTTATTCATATTAATACTTATAAGGGATGTAACTATAAATTTGGCAATTTAGCTGTTTTCACTACTATAAAAACATTGGTCAATTAAGAACTTTTTGACCTTCTTTCTAAATCTAACTGAGTGTTTGTCTGTGATTTCATTGGTTATTGAGTTATACATTTGGATGCCAGTATGCAGTATTGAATCAATCTTTTTAATTGTTCTGGCTGGTTGTAGGTGAATTTTAGTGCTGGTTCTAGTACTATGATTATGAATTGTATTATTTGAGTAGCATTGCCAATAGGCCTATTTGAACATTACCGTGATTAGGCTGTAAAAGACTTATGAGCTATGATTTGCTGATACATTCGATATTCATTCTGCATGACAGTAAACTGATATAATGTGCCTCAGTTTTCATTCTGATGTCAAAAGATAACAGGTTAATTTGAACAAATTAAAATTCATGGTTCTGGAAAATTTAGCTGCTCTTTTGATTCTTAATTTAATTTTAAAACTTAAAGTGAGATTTATTTTCCTTGTAATAAATTTTAATGTTTTCTGTGGGTTTATCTTATGTTACAATGCAATGTGGATGAAGTTACTAATAATAAAGACATAAAATTAAAGCAAAAACACAATAAAAATCTAATAAGCCAAATACACACTAGTAAATTATGCTTATGACTATATGGTACCAGGGTAAAAGGGAGGACATTTTTTAACATAAGGCAGCATTTTGCTTATAGCTTTAATAATTGATTGTTATATATAAATGCACACTGATATAACTTCAAGAGTCTAGCTACAGAATTAAGTGATAGAAATAATTGTATAGCCACATACACATCAATGCAGTAGACTCAACAATGATGCATTAATGAGTTATAGTAGTGCTACATACAAGTTGCTGCTCAGTGTGGAACTAGCAAATTGTACAATCAATAGAAGTGATGTCACAACATTCTACACTGACCTGTGTATTCTGAAAACAACATATGTGTGAGTTTTTACATGAAAAATGCTGTTGTATTGTTTATTCAAGGCCTTTCATTATAAGCTCATAGGATTTTATTCTGTGCTGCTCCATTAAGGTGTTTGTTACACTTTAATGCTACTTTTGGCCATTAAAATTCATATTTAATTGTTTATGTATACATAGTTTCTATTGCCCACACACTTGAATCCTCTCCATTTGCCATTTAGTATTATATGTAGCTTACCTATCCACCTCAATACGGTACCAGACTTTTTCCTCCTTGGAAACACTTGGTTGCAGTTTGAGTGGATGCTGCACCTCCCCTGGACCTCCTCCAAGATCCCAAACAAAACGGATGTGATAACCAACAATTTCTACTGCCACAAAGTCATCCTGGAACGTAGAATTTAATGCTAATACATCACATTTGTTATTTCTACAAATGCTAGTACACTCTAACCCATATACTCCCTTTTGTTTAGGGTAGTACATGGTGAAATGAATGACAAGATTTACTAAAAACATGAAAGTATAAAACTTATAGTTTTTATTTTTGTAAAATCTAGATCTAAGCTTTACAATTATGTTAACTTTTACAGAGCATAACGGTAGATATCTGGAATGCAGAAACTGAACACAATCACAGACTACAAACTGACTACAAATATCTATCATTTTACTCCAATGAAGGGATATTTCTTCTAACTTACAAATCATCAAGTTTTTCCCATTAAAACACCTATTACTATCTTATTTTATTTTCAAATACAGGAAAAAGGGATAACTTAATGTTAAGGGCACTCCAACTGAATAATTACCCTCATTAAAAATGAAACCTATAAAAAGTGACAAATAATTTTTTCATTCAAACTGTGGTTTAAAGCAGGTTGTTGTCCCTTTAAATCTCCAATATGAATGAATTTTTAATACCAGCAATTCTTTTACACTGTACTACTGCTATTTTAATAAATATATTTTCTGTTAATTCATAGTAACTCATGCTTTTTAGTTCTCCTGAGAAAGAATACATTTTTGCTGTTTATATCCCTATTAAGTAAAATCACTCTACTGTATTATTAATTTTTGTTTTGGATCATCATTACCAACAAAAGTTAACAAGCAAACACCAAATGCAGTGTTGATCATATTTTATTTCTTACACATTCATGGCTTAGGGAAATAAATAATTGATAATTTTGCATTAATGAACACTTACAGTTGTACTGCTTGGTAGAAAGAGCAGCATGCCATCTCGATGTTTGTTGCCACTGTCCAAGGCATAATCGAGGATGATGGAGGTGGTAGTGCTGGGCTGCAGATTGCTTGGACGATAAGATCTTACACAGCTTCCTGATGCATTAGCTCTGCTTGTAATAGACAACTGGATCTGTGGCAGATATTGTTTTACTTATTTAAAATCTTTTTGCAGTGTTTTAAGACCAATAAAAAGGGTTAAATCTACAGTCTTTATATTTTCCAATTTTTTCTTGCTCTATTAAAGAGCAAATTTTTAAATCTAAAATGACCCTTGGTTATAGTATGATATGAAAACTAAGCCAGTGTTGGCTCATTATTGGAAACAAATTGCTTTTGGTTTAGGGATTTCAATATGTACTCTATTCATCACTCTGCATATGTGCAAATAATACTCTCTACCCAAAAGCATGCCAGCATGTCAGGAATTTCATTTACTATGCCTGCGATTACTCTTTGATGCAAATGACAGAGTTGAACCTTTTCAGCAGACATAAAATTCTTGAAATATTCCCACACAAAATAAAGGGTGTAAGGTCTAGATTTCATGGTGGTCATGCAATCAACCCTCCTTCAATCATCTATTAGGAATTTGCAACTCTAAAGCTGCACATACAAGTTGATTTTGATGGGGTGGAGTGCCATCATGCTCAAAACAAAAAAAAACAAAAAAAAAAAACAAACAAACAAAAATCCAGGATGTGTCTCAGCATCTACAACTGTTTCATGAAGCAAATTACAGCTGTGATTTTTTCCGCAGAGCTACTATGCTAACTGCTGATGACAAAATAATATGGTAGAACAAACATCAAGCAAGTGATTATACATTTCTGCTCCAGGCATGGCAACTAATGTTTCTTAAAACTTTTGAATAGCTGAGCATTCTTTAAAATATAGGACGATTTTGTCCCATTTTTTTCCATTTGTAATCAGATTTAAAACCCCAATTTGTAGAAATCCTGTAGTTTTCAAATAGTGTGCTAAGCTATATAAGACGCTGCACACTATGGTAAACAATAAACCCAAACTTTGATCGCTTTAATTTATTCAATAAAAAGTTTAAGAAGTCCTTACCCCATTAGCAGCATGCTGAGCTTGAAGTATTTTATTGCGCAGGTCTTGTAGTCGAGCTGCAAGAGTATCATTCCATTCCCGAAACCGGCGATGTTTGTCAACAGCCTCTTCTGATATGCGTGACAATAAATCTTCAGACTGACGTACATTTTCCTGTCCAGTCTTTACTATAACATACAATAGGTTGCATATCTTAAATCAGTTACATCCTGATAGTCATATATCTTGCATGGTAACTCATTTCAGAACTCATTCAAGCAGATCTTCACACAAATAAATCCCGCTTTCTGGTTCTTTTTCTCTGAGATGAAGGGATAGCAGAGAAAAATAAAGAAAAGGTGTACCAGTTTTCTATATATGTAGAATATTAAGATGGGTTATATCATTTAGAAATACAATCATAGGGCAATAACTAGTTACAATGGAAACATACATTTGTGCAGGTCAGAGAATAGTATGTAATAGTAGAGATTGGCAAAACATTTATCATTTGAATTAGTGGTAATCACTGTCAAAAATTAAGTAAATAAATGAAATAAAATAAAGAAAACAAGAACAAACTGCGAGTGTGGTCACCTCTAAACTTAACACTAAGAGCAGAAGAAGAATTTTGTCATAGTGAGCCCTGGAAATACCTTCCACCTGCATCCTAATACATCTGTAGTCATTGAACATAAGTGCATTCCCATGAATGCTGTTGGTTTTACTCCTGAGTTCTCTCAGGATTCAGTAAACATACACAACTTATTCCTATGGTCTCTTTTTAGTAGTGTTTAGTGCCCATTAATACTACATACAGCACTATAGGTTAACATTAAACTGAGCTTTATTTATTATTATTGCTTTATTGTGCTAAGAGTTTTACAAATTTGATTGTCTACTGCACTGCCTGTGACAATCCTGTTGAGAAACTTGTCACTGTCATCATGATACCACTGAAGAAATGTCAGTGCTGCTCCTAAGCATTTCGTTTTGTGCTTGGGTGTCAGATTTTTCAGCCCCACCTGGCACACAATTTCCTGAACAGCAGGTGCTTAGTAACAATTTTGTGCAACAAGGACCGTGATATCTGAGGAAAATAGCTGCTGAGCTCCGTAATTGTGAAGCGACAGTTCTCCACGAGATGCGCTGCTGCACCTGCTCAACAAGACCATCATTGATGAGGGACGATCGCCCACTGTGCTCTTCATCATGGATACTTTGACAACCTTCGGAAAACTGCCTACACCAGCAATGCACCATTTGTTTGCTCATGATGTTTGGCCCGTAGACCTAACAGAGCTGACGATGAATTTTGATCAGCACTATGTTTTGTGCAGTAAGGAACTTTATCACTGACCGAACCTCGCAGGTGGTGAGAGAATGAATAAGAGCCGCCATTGCTGCCACGCTACTGGTACCAGGCGGAACTGTCCAACCAGCATAGGATTGACATATCATAGATCTGTTACACATGCGCAATTTTCCAGCTAAATACATTTACTTTAAAGAAAATAAAATCGTAAAACTTACTTTGGATGCACCTCGTAGATGAATAATTAGTAGTGAATTAAGCAATTTTGCACTACAGAAGTAAAGTATTATAAAAATATTGCTTTATATGTAAAATTTATGAAGATATCTGTTTCAAAAAGTTGCTATAAGTTTAAAGTGTTTAATGATTTTCTCATTCATCTTTCTTGACATAAAAATAGTTATAGGTGCACTTGAAAGCACTCGTAATTGCAAAATATTGCTTAAATTTCACTTACTATGTGTTAAAATGGTGTTCACTTGCAAGTCTGTGTCAAGCTTTTCAAGCCGCGGACGTAGAATATTATGCACATCACTGCCAACTTGAGCTGCCTCCTCTGCAACGCGATCCATTGTTTTGCTTATCTCCTTGGCTTTTTCTATCACTTTGTGGAGACCTGCACATTTTAATTATAAAATAGAATTATTCTTCATAATTTACCATGATTTACTATTAATACACAATGCTGAGGTTTTTTAAAATGCAAAAACTTAAAAACAGAATACAAACTGATGTTGAGATTCTATATGAAAATAAAATATATATTGATATACATCTTATTGAGAGATTTAACCATTATGGTCAGCTGCATTTAAACATATAAAATGAAACTCTTATGCTAAGGTAAAATAGATCTTAGGCCTCCATTCTGATCTTCTGTGTCACAGTATACAACTTGACAGTGACTTGTCATTTGCTCTATGATCTATTTTCTCCAATTGAAAATACATCTTATAATGAATAAACTTTTTATTAAAATTAAAACTAACTTTTGATTAAAGTTAAAAATTCTTTTCTGAAGATTAGAAATTACTTAGTAAATTAACTTTTGATTAAAGTTAAAATTCTTTTCTGAAGATTACACACTCCTTAATAATGTTATTTCTGCTGACACTAATTGCCTCCAATTCAGTTTTCCCATGCACATTCTCAAGGAAAAGAAGGAAACTGATATAATCATAATCTTTGAATTGAAAATGAGGGACTTACTGAGAGCATTATAAATTATTTGTATACAGAGAAATGGAACACCTAGAGATGTCAAGACTATAAACCTGCATCATCCAAATATTTCATCCCATGACTACCAAAAGCTTTTTCTGCACAATTTACATCTGATTTTATTTTATAGTACTTATTTAATATACAAAAGGCAGAATGTCCAACTCTTTCAACAATAGTTTTGTTGAAAGATGATATTGTAAAATTTTAGTAAGTGATTTATCTAAACTAGTTCTATTCATTAACAATAAATTTTAATAAACATCACTGCACTTAAAATCAGTTTATTAAGCAATTATTATACTCACCATGTTTGTCTTCAAGTTTCTGAAGTTGAATATTAATGTTGTTGTCAATGCTGGCTGCCTGAGCTAGGCTTGATTGCACTGCATCCATATCTTTCTCGTGTTGCTTCAAGCTTCCTTCCAAATCTCGCACTCGCTTTGTATGTTGTTTTGCTTGATCCAACAACTTGTTTGATTCATTCAGTGAATCAACTGCCTTATCTACTAGGGAGTCCCTTCCATATCCAGGATGAGCCTTTAAAGAACACATGGCATAACTAAATGATGCAATTAACTATTTATGTACCCACAAGGATTGTAAATAAATAAGGATTGTAAATAGCAACATACCTATATAGAAAATTTTTATAATGAACTTACAAGTACAATTGCATTACATCCTTCAATATAATCACTGGCAAAGTTTAGTACCTCTTGTCAAATGTTAGGAAGCCATAGGATGCTGTTGGCAAAGTGTTGGTTGTTGATGGCAGCGATGGAGAGCTTGAAACACAGAGGGCAAGTCAAGAAATTGGATGCTTCAGAGGGATTCTTTCAACTTAGGAAAGAGGTTAAAGTCAAAGGACTTAAGGTGAGTATGGAGGGTGTTCCAAGACCTCCCAATGCTACTGTCGTAATATATTGGTTATATTGTGTGCACTGTCATGCAACACGATAAGGAGATTATCTTGCAATAAATGTGAATGTTTGTGCCACCTAGCTGCATGCAGGTAGTGCTATAGAAACCAGCAATAGTAGTCTGCATTGACAATTTCTCCTTGAGGCACAGCATGCATAGGAATGACACCCTCACAATCAGCATAACCTTCCCTGATGAACGTTGGTGAACCTTGGTGATGCCAATCATTTGACTGACACTTTAATTCAGGCTTGTAGGCTCGTGCCCACATCTCATTGATGGCAACAATATGCTGCAGAGATTCATTACCATCATTGTGGTATCTGTCAAGGTGGATACCAGCAAGTGCATACTGATGCCATTTCTGTACATTGGCGAGTTGAACCCAGCATGACACATTTCCCTTGGGTTAAGATATTTCTTCAGTATGTGTCACACTGTTTTGATGACTGAGACCAACTTCTATAGATAATTCCTAGACAATCCATTGACAGTCTATGGAAAGGAGACCACTCACAAATTTGATGTTGATGGCCCACCTATGCAGTGCAAATCCACAGTCTCATTCCAAACCACACGAAACACTTTGACCCATTGTGCTACTATCCTATACAATAATGCAATCTTGCCATAGGTTTCATATAATCATTAATAACATTCAGATGCATTTTTGCCATGGGCAACCTTGATTTTAATCTACGACTGCTGATTATCTTTTGTAAACACGAATTAGAGCGGTAGAAATGGCACTGTCCACTTCAACTAAATGAGTTTTATTTATGGATGCTCTTTAACTGCTGGGTTCTTAGAAGCCCATTCTATATTGGGCGTGAAAGACCGGTAATTTTGCTCAAAGACCTCTTTATCAGGCTTGAGGTTCTTTTACATGCCATAAATCTATGACATGGGATACCAGCATGCTAAGGATTTTTATGTCCAAAAAAGTCCATCATCCTCTGCTGGGTTTGAACCCGTGACCTTGGAAATTAGAAGCTAGCATGGTAACCACTACACCATGGAGGACGACTCCTCCGCCACACAACTACCCCTTCTAACTGGATTGACTGTTTCATATACTCTACACACTTGCAACAGCATCACTTCACCGGGACCATATTTAGAGGTTTTTTTTTAGGGTTTAAATCCCCCTGAAACCTCTGACTTATTTAAGTTCATATCAAACTAATATGAGAAAATTTCATCAGATAACAATAGGTCTTCTAATATTAGTGCATTTACTAGGAAAAGGGAGGCTTAATATTGTCATCTTACATAACCTCATAGGAGGCTTAGTGTGGACACAATACTGTATGGGAGCAAGCTCCAATTGTTTATGAAGAATCGTTATGATGATGTGTTACAATGCTTGCACAGCAGAAATTATCACAATGCAATGTTATTGTTCTTGCACGTGGTGATGCTATCACTTCTGAGCATTCTCATTCTTTTAGTGAGAACAGTTGTAATCATTCCGACCACATGGAGCTTACCTTAGTACAGTCTGTTTGAAATAAAGATCGGTTTTAAAATATTCCAGTACTTCATGTTGTGCCATCTGACAAAATTCATTACAAATGAAATGCAGTGCTGTTGGGGGGGAGT
Source organism: Deroplatys truncata (assembly GCA_030765065.1). NCBI lineage: Eukaryota > Metazoa > Arthropoda > Insecta > Mantodea > Mantidae > Deroplatys > Deroplatys truncata. The sequence continues at coordinate 102,344,702 of CM060975.1, forward strand.
AAACAGTTGTAAAATTGGGATGTTCTTTTGCAAGAAATGTAAAAATGGAAATGAATACAATTTGAGTAGCAACACCAACAATAGTACCTCCACAAGTGACACAAGCACTGGATCAATGTCTTTGTCTAGTGATTGTGAGTCGCACAAAAGTTATATTGCCATACATTCTTCACCTGATATATTGGCAGGAACCAAGGATAGTTCTTTCATTGAAAATGGTATTGGTTTGTATTTTAAAATAGAAAACATTGACAACTTTTGAAAAATCTGTGGGTTCCAAATCCTATCCATGTTTTCCCACCTAAATGGAAACAAAATCTGAGGTTTCAGCTAACGTGGCTTGACAAATTTCCTTGGTTAGTCATTTCAAGTAAACTGGAAGGTGCATTGTGCAAAGTTTGTGTATTGTTTTGTAGTGGGACAGAGGGGGGGGGGAAGGTCGACATCAGCATTTGGCAGCACTTATTACCTAAGAATATAGTCATTTGAAAAATGCATTGAAATATTTTTCCAGTCATGCAAATACAGCATATCAAAATCGGTGCTTAGAAATGGCCAAAAACTTCATAAAATTGGTTGAAGGGGAGCACAAAATATAGTAAACTAACTGTGCAGTGAGCAAGCTAAGCCACTGAAAATCGTGAGAAACTACAATCAATTATAGAAGCAATTGTTCTTTGTGGCCATCAAAAAATTGCCCTTCGTGGAACAAGTGACTTTGGAAATATCATGAAATTGCTATGTTTCCGTGTAAGAGTGGGTGATTCAGTGCTTCAAAACATTTTGAATCAGGTGCACTAAATTCACATACAAGCCCAAAATTTCAGAATGAATTAATTGGAATTTGTGGTGATATAATCAAACGAGATATAGTGGCAAAAGCGAATCTGCAAAGTGTTTTTCTGTGATGGCAGATGAAACTACAGATATCGCCCGAGTAGAACAAGTACATGTTTGTATGCGTTATGTTGATAGGAAAGCAAGTAGAATTAGGGAAGATTTCTTGAGCTTGTTCCAACAATTGATTTCACAGGTAATGGTTTGGCAAAACTCATTTCTGCTACCTTAAAGAGGAATAACATCAACTGTGATGCTATGGTTGGACAAGGATATGATGCAGCATCTGCTTAGAGCGGTTACCTACATGGTGGCACTAATTGCCTAGCAGTTGAGTACCCTTAAACCAAAAAAAAAAATGGTGTAAATGAATATATTAGGAAAGAATACCCTATGGCCCTTTACGTACAATTTATGCTCATTCATTGAACCTGGTTCTAGCAAATTCATGTTCCCTACCATTGACATGCAATGGTTTAGGAATAATTCAGACTGTTGCATATTTTTTTTTCCATTCATCTGTTCAAAGGAATGATTTTTTGAGGAATGCAATAAAAGAAAACATCATGAGTGTCAACATGGTACTCTGTTAGGGCTCTGTGAAACAAGATGGGTCCATAATCATGAAAGTTTATAGGATTTAAAGAGGTATATCCAGTTTTAGTGAATGCATTAGAGTTACTAGAGCCATCTGTAAACAAAGAGGCTGCTCAAAAGGCACGTCAGCTGCTAAGTGCCATTAAAGGAGCTAAATTTGTTGCTCCCCTTTAATTTTAGAAAAGATATTTTGTCTCACCATGACTTTGTGTAGACAACTCAAGCCTGTTAATACAGATTTAGCAGAAGCTTGTGATCATGTTGACCATCTGATTGGCACTTTAAATACAATTAGAAATAACTATGAAAAAGAATTCAAAGAAGTTTTCACCTCTGCCACATCCATAGTTCCTGAAAATGGTGGACTTATGGACTCTCCAAGGACTGTAAACAAGCAAACTCATTGAGACAATATTTCATTGGGATCTCTGAGGAGTATTATAAATTGAATACATTTCTTCCATTTCTGGATCATGTTCAAACACAACTTAGTGACAGATATAAATGCCATAAGACATTAATATGTTCTTTACAAAACGTCATCCAAGTAAATGTGTTAGAGCCACCAGTAAGGACCTGAAGGAATGTGTACATTTTACAGAAACTGTCTACCTGAACCTAGTATTGTCCAAGCTGAATTTGCAATGTGGAAATCAAAATGGCAGAAGCAAACAACACAACCACAGTCTGCAATAGGCTTTATGCAGTACAACTCTTCATTGTTTCCCAACATCAGTAAATTGCTTCAGTTCCTGGCCACATTACCAGTTTCAACATCAACACTAGAGAGCACATTTTCATCACTCAGGCGACTGAAGACATACCTTCAAAATTCCACTGGGGAAAGCTGACTCAATGGTCTTGCACTGATGTCTGTTCATCGCAACATAAAGATTAACCCTAAAGATGTGCTGGGTGAGGTTTTGAAGCAGTCTCAGCGTTTTGTACTGTAAGGTGGAATATGTTATATCTGGTGAGCTTTTCCTGTCTATATAATGTCTCCAAGCATTTTCTTATCCACATAATGTCTATATATTACAGAGTAGGTACATTGTAACTGTGTACGGGTAGTGTTAAGACTTTTTTCTGGGTATGGGCATGCACCTCGCTGCTTCCATATCCTGTTTGCGCATGCCCGATCTTCTGCGACCTCCTGGACTAAGTTGCCACTACTTTATTTACACCCTTCATATTTCATATAATACATACTTATGATAAAAACTATAATCTGTAATGTTGGGTATCTTTACAGCTTATTAGAGATATGAATGGAGTGTGAGTCCGTCAAACTGGGGCAGAGCATCACACGCAGGTTAGCTGGTACCTTGTGCTTCTACCATGACTTCCGGCAGGGTGGGATAAGATGGAGACCCTAAGGGTGACCAGATCCAGATGATGATGGGAGCAAGTACAGACAGGGTCCCTAATGTTTCCAGATTGAATGCCTCCAATGCCACCCAAGCCCACTCTATTGGGCTCTGAGCCTTCTGGGGTCCCCCAAAGGATCCCCACCCAAAAGCACCCAGAGGCAGGTTCTAGCCAAGCAGTTCCTGGATGACATAAAGATGAAACTTCCACAGAGCACACAGTCACCATCCAGCTGCAACCTGCCAAACACTGTCATCTGGCCTTTCAAACCCAAAACAGATAACAAGGAAGATGATGGGTACAGGAAATGGGGGGCAGGAAAGTCATGGTAGAAGATGAACCACCCAACATTTGCCTGCTGAACTGGGAAAACCACGAAAAACCCATGGGTCAGAGTGGGCATTTGCCAGGGATTAAATCTGGGCTCTTCCAAATGCGAGTCACACATGTTACCATGGTCCAACCTCGCTCGGTCTATTAGGGATATAAATATGATATCTCGAAATTCTGTAATGGGCAGTGGGAAAATGCTATTCTATTTACGTTTACATTTTCCTACTAGTTTGATCATAAACATATCAGGTCTTTTCAGGCTATAGTATTGTAAATGGTTGTGATATGAAAATATTTATTTTAAAAGCTTACCAAATTATTTAGGATCTAACTCTGAACAAATTTGTGGTCAAGCAAATTGAAAAAAGAAATTTTTGCAAATCATAACTATTAAGCAGGTATCTTTGGATTCAGGCTTCCCAAAATCAAATATTTTTCAACCCTGGGTGCCATCAAGGTCAGTGCTGCAAACCCAGATTTATGGTAAGCCTACTTAGCTTGATTACCATACATTTGAAAATACCTATATACATAGCTACTATTATGACTATGTGGAATAGAGGGCCAGGGAAAACTGTAACAATAACAATATGGCCAGGAGATATATTAAAGAATCTAAAACTTTTCATACACAAACACAGAAGAAAGAAGTCAGTGTACATAAATAGAAAATTATTAAATAAATTACAATGAAATAGCCCATGACTGCCATTCATTTAGATGCAGATTTAAGAACTTACTGTTTTATGAGCAACTTCTGCTGCCTTTGAAGCATTCATTGCTGCTTTCCTTGCTCCTTCCAAGGCATCCACTATGTCCTGGTATGCTTTGCTTGCACGAAGAGCAAAGTCTGCATCACGACGAGTTGCATTAAAGAGACTAGAAGGTAAACAGAACATTCGTACACTCATATTGAGATAATGGTACATTTTAGAAAGTAGTGATGGTATGTTAATGAATTGTAACCTTTCCTCTATCCTGTAGTTTTGAATAAATAGTGAAACCAGGTTTGTTAGGTATTAATTAAATAAAGAACATAGTTTAGTCTCAGGCATATAAAGATATTTACTATTTTTTAAGTAATATTTAAGTCAATTTAACACTAAACTTCATTAATTAAACTCTTTTCATTCATTTATTTATTTATTTACAAGAGCTGTCCCTGAAGTACTCGACCTAACAAAGAAAACACAAAAATTTTAGGAAAAAACATCTTTATTTCTCTACATAGTCTCCTTTCAGCTTGATACACTTTTCCCATCGATGTTCAATAGCTTCAATACTCTGTTTATAGTGAGAACCGTCCAGTTCTGCTGCAAAACAGCATCAACTGCAGACCCCACCTGTTGGCAAATCTTTTACCACCAAGCCATTTCTTCAACTTTGGAAACAGAAAATAATCAGAGGGGGCTAAGTTTGGCGAATAGGGTGCATGAGGAAGCAATTCAAACTTTAACTCATTGATTTTGGCCATGGCAATAATAGATGTTTGAACTGGTGCATTGTCTTGAAGAAACAGAACTTTCTTTTTCACTAAATGCGGCCGTTTTTGCTTGATTTCATCATTCAAATGCTGCAATAAGTTTGCATAATACTCACCATTGATTGCTTTTCCTTTTTGAAGATAATCAATGAAAATTATCCCACGCGCATCCCAAAAAAGCTGACGCCATGGCCTTGCCTGCAGATGGAACTGTCTTCACCTTCTTTGGAGCCAATTCTTCCCTTTCAATCCACTGTTTTGACTGTTCCTTCATCTCAGGCGTGAAGTGATGGACTCATGTTTCATCCATGGTTATGAATCGATGCAAAAACTCAGATTTATTGCAGTGAAACATCACCAAACACTCGACTGAAACATCTTCAAGATGCTGCTTTTGTTCCATTGTGAGTAAACACAGCTTTCTCATGTCTAAATTTTCAGTTAGTATGTGATGTACAGCACTTTTTGAAATGCCTACGATGTCTGCTAGCTTGCGCACTTTCAGTCGACAGTCATCCAATACCATTTTATGAATTTTCTTCACAATTTCTGGTGTGGTCACCTCATTTGGTTGACCACTGCGATGTTCATCTTGACAGCTCATACGGCCTCGCTTAAACTCTGCCACCCATTTTACTGTTGTAAACAGAGGAGCAGACTCCCCCAGAGTAAAATTTAGCCTAGCTTTAATATTAGTTGGACTAAGACCTTCTAAATGAAAGTATTGTATCACATAACGATGATCAGTTTTATCCATGTTTACAAATTCGCTGAGATAGTTCACTATTAATGGCTGCCAAACAATTACTAAACAACGTAGCATCATCAAACTTCAGCTTTATAAGGGTGGTACTTTCTACCACAGTCATTTGTTTGAAACAACAACCGCTATATATACATCAGGTTGGGTACTTCTGGGATTGCCTCGTATCAGCTGTAAAAATTACAATGTAATTCATTACTTACTATACATGTTTTGCAGAATGTTGTCTGCATTCTTAGATATATCTGACTACCAGAAGTGTTGTTGTGTTGCACGCAGAGTCTTGAAGTCCTTCTGCTGGACATCTTATGAAACATTATAAATATTTTTCTGTAGAAATTTTGAAGTTCATAAAGGCTTTTTCATATTTTTACAAGATCTCCCACATGTTGAGTTATTCTTAATGTTGTATATGTTTAAAAGGTGAATATGTTTTCTACATTGTAATGCTATTCCAAAAATGTGCTATACTGCTGACTGAGATTCCCACAGAAGATAATCCATTATACAGGTTCGCGAGATGTCCAGTAAAAGGGCTTCTAGACTGTGGGACACTAACAATGCTTCCAGTGAGTGAATATACTGAGGATCAAGTCAACATGTCTGCAAACATATCCTATCCTACAGTAAATAAAGAATTTAATGAAGCAAGTTTATAAGTAAATTGTCTTGAATGTTACTTTAAAAAGTTATCATTCCACTTGTACTACTTTGAGTGTTTAATTTTATATAATATCTATTCTTGTTGATAAGAGTTATTAAACACCATCTCACCATGCAAACAAACAAACAAACAAACAAACAAAACAAAACTCACTCATGGCAATATGTGCATCTAACTCCACCTTTTAAGGAAATAATTTTAACAATAGATATTTTCAATAGTTTAATCATTGTGGGAGTTTAATAACTCTGGGTTTGGTCTGCATTCTTTCTGATGCATGTGACTGGGGTAGATTTTTCAGTTAACCACAGTCTTGTGTTGATTAGAATCTTCTAAGTCATCTTTGTCTTGTTGAAGTTGAGACGGTAATTTGTATCACAAATTACTTTAATGTAAATAATTATTTACATATGAATATGTATTTTTATGTAACATTGATTTCAGAGGTTTAATAATTGTAATTATTAATGGTAAATAATAATTTTCGGCTCTACTGAAACTGTTAACAATAACAATACTGCAATGAAGGGTTTGAGTTGTTTATCGTTACCGGGAACCAGGAAGTTACGTAATGTTTCGCGCCTTTTCAGTAAAAAAAGCTTCCAGAACATTCTATAAAAGTAATATGTATTAGTGGTTTTCATTGGATGGTAAAATAGACGCTAATGTTGGCGCGTTTTATTAGCCAATGGTAATTCATTTATAATCTTTAGGTGTATCTTGAGGTAAGCCTATAAATAGCCATGCTCGAAGTCGAGCGTCCCCCAGTTCGGCAAGATTCACGAAGCATTACACATCGTCTCCCGCTCAGTTCATCAAAGATTCGTGTACAATACGTGACTACATGTCGCCTATCGGTCCTTCAGTTCGTTAAATTACACGCAGTGAAAATCATTAAAGATCTAAAATATTACAAAGTTACTTATATACAAAAATTGAAGTACGTGAGTTAAAAGTGAGAAGTTATGATAAACAGTTTCAGTATGGCGATCATCTAGATAAATCTGTGAAAGTGTTAGTGCACGTGTTCGACAATAAAACATTATAAAACACATTTCATCACTAGTAATTTTTTTTGATAAAAGATTCCTTTTCCGCTTCACACCCTGCAAGAATTAAATGCCTACCTAAATAGCTGGCCGGAAGACAATATACATAACCTTAAAACTAATTCATATAGATTGCTACGTCAGAGGGAACTACGAGCCAGACCAACGAATGACGTCACACGAGATGGCTGCACTAGTGAGGTAAACAACATTACGTGAGAAACATTATCCACAACGTGGTGCTTTAAAACATATATACCATTTGTTCTTCTCACAAATTGGCGCATCAACGTGGAGCGACAACTAGGAAAGGAAGGCTAGACGACTAGGAAAGGAACAAGAATAATCAGAACGTGGAACGAAAGCAGCAGTAAAATGACCTACAAGACACAAATTCCAGGAACAAGAGGAGCGACAAACGGCGCGGATAAGTGGATACAAAAAACATCGAAACGACGTAGATTCATCACAATACAACGCAGAAGCGACATACAAATCTAGGAGAAAGGGGCAGAACGCTGGACATCAAAGCTACATCAACAGACAGCATCACAAAGTCAGGTGATTGTATTTTTTTTTTAGAAAACAAAAACAATGGCCACTAATAACATAAAAAAAACAATGATGGAAGGAAATAGTGTAACAGTTAGATGTAATTCAATACAGGATACAGAAAATAGCTTAAACAATGTAGTATCTGATGGAGAAAATGTTAGTGCAGAAATTAAGAATAGAATACCAGGAAATATTACTATTGATGCTGGTACGATGATGGAAATGCTGAGAAATATGTATAGGGAAACGAGGGAATATATTAGTAAGAAAATAGATCAGAGTTTTGAGGAATTGGGGGAAGCTATAGACAGGAATCATAGGAAATTAATGGAAGATATTGGTAGGAAAAATGAGATATTAGAGCAAAAAGTAGATCAAAGCAGTGAAGAAATTGAAAAGAAAGTTATGAAGTTAGATAGTAGTAGGCCAGAAATGAAAGATGAAAATGAGGAAGTAATAGTAAGTGAGATAGGAGAAATTTCAAAGAAAATGCTAGACATGAGCAAGGAGATAGGTAACAAAGAAAGTGAGGTTAATACTAAAAGTGAGGTTAATGTAGAAAGTACAGAGTTAGGAAGTCAAATGAGTAGTATTACAAGTGAGCTAAGAAAGATAAAAGAGGTTATGAATGTAGATGTGAATAAGGCGCAAGTTAATTTCAGAGGGGAAATATTAGAAATACAAAATGAGTCAGAAATGCAAAGAAATAAATTGTACCAAAATGTTCAAAATGAAAACTCCAGTCCAGTACAGTTTAGTACAGATTTTTCAGAGTATTCTCAGATTAAAATGATTGCAGAAGAATTGAAAATGAATGTTGTTAAAAGACGTGTTGTTCAAGAAACTGTAGATTGTTTTCAAGTATTATCAGGGAACGAAATGTCATATGAATACAAGAGGTTATTCATTAACACAAATTTGAAGGTTAGGTTATGGCTACGAGTAATGTTTAGCCACACACAATTTGATCCAGGAGGGTAAATAGCAATGAGATGTAAAGTAAATGCTGGATAGTTAAAGACGACTTGCAGAGAAATGTATTGGAACGTAAGAGGGTTAATTATTTATGTGTCATTTGCAAAGAGAAATAAATTATATAAAAAAAAAAAAAGAGAAATGTTTAAAAATAAATAAATAAATAAATTTTTAGTAACTGTAACAACATTTGAAAATTAAAAATGCAAAGATTGAAACTTAAGATGATATTAAATTAAAAGTACGTAAATACCATTCCAAGATTTGAAAATTAAGAATACAAAGATTGAAACTTAATATGATATTAAAGTAAAAGTACGTAAACACAATTCCAAGATTTAAAAAATTGAGAATGCAAAGATTAAACTTCATATGATATTAAATTAAAAGTACGTAAATACAATTCCAAGAGTATTGTTAAAATAAAATTCAAAATAACAAAATTGGTAAAAATAATTGAAACAAATACTTGTGTAGCAAACAGAAAATGTGAAACATTGTCTAGATTTAAGAGATGTAAATATTGGTGTTGAGGGTGAATATTTTGGTACATATGTATAATAATTACAAAAAAATCTTAAATGTATAAATTTTTGTCAACAGCTTAAAGTAAACAATTTGGTACTAGTAAATAAATAGTTTAGGGTATAGTATTTGCTATAAAAAAATTTTGTGATATCAGATTAATATCTAAATTAATTAAATCAGAGCCAGTAAGTAGTGGCGAGATAAAACATATGTCGTGTGTTAAATGCGTGTGAAGTGTTAAGTGAAAGTTAATAGCGTGTGTTACAAGATTTAGGAGACTAAAAACAAAATTATAAAATTTCCAAACAGGTTATAAATATTTATAATTATATTTCTAGTGGGGCATATGAGACGGTAATTTGTATCACAAATTACTTTAATGTAAATAATTATTTACATATGAATATGTATTTTTATGTAACATTGATTTCAGAGGTTTAATAATTGTAATTATTAATGGTAAATAATAATTTTCGGCTCTACTGAAACTGTTAACAATAACAATACTGCAATGAAGGGTTTGAGTTGTTTATCGTTACCGGGAACCAGGAAGTTACGTAATGTTTCGCGCCTTTTCAGTAAAAAAAGCTTCCAGAACATTCTATAAAAGTAATATGTATTAGTGGTTTTCATTGGATGGTAAAATAGACGCTAATGTTGGCGCGTTTTATTAGCCAATGGTAATTCATTTATAATCTTTAGGTGTATCTTGAGGTAAGCCTATAAATAGCCATGCTCGAAGTCGAGCGTCCCCCAGTTCGGCAAGATTCACGAAGCATTACACATCGTCTCCCGCTCAGTTCATCAAAGATTCGTGTACAATACGTGACTACATGTCGCCTATCGGTCCTTCAGTTCGTTAAATTACACGCAGTGAAAATCATTAAAGATCTAAAATATTACAAAGTCACTTATATACAAAAATTGAAGTACGTGAGTTAAAAGTGAGAAGTTATGATAAACAGTTTCAGTATGGCGATCATCTAGATAAATCTGTGAAAGTGTTAGTGCACGTGTTCGACAATAAAACATTATAAAACACATTTCATCACTAGTAATTTTTTTTGATAAAAGATTCCTTTTCCGCTTCACACCCTGCAAGAATTAAATGCCTACCTAAATAGCTGGCCGGAAGACAATATACATAACCTTAAAACTAATTCATATAGATTGCTACGTCAGAGGGAACTACGAGCCAGACCAACGAATGACGTCACACGAGATGGCTGCACTAGTGAGGTAAACAACATTACGTGAGAAACATTATCCACCACGTGGGGACACAAATACACATAAAACTACTTCAAAGTTACAGATCTTTACAAGATACCTGATGTCCCTTTTGGACAATATTTCTGTTGGAATGAGAATGATATCAGTTTCTTCTTATGGTATTACTGTCAGCTTTTACCACACATCATGGCCTGAGTGCTTGGGCTCTTTCTCTACGACGTGATTATAACTTTATCTTTCAATTCAAAGTCTGGAAGTTCTTTTACTCAATGACTTCAATCATAGTTTGATTTTTCATTAGCCCTTCTCAGTTCTTCTCTCTTCTGGATAGTTTTCTTATCTGGCTTAATGTCCACATTTTTCAAAATCATTGATATTTATGTTCTGATTTTTCTTTACATGAGCAATTTGGCAAGTGAATAGCTGTTTGATAACGGATTGAATGTGGTTACTTGATAACTTTCATCACAATGTGTAAGCTTATTTATATTATTTTCATGCTGTTATGATGAATACATTGCTCTAAGTGTGCTTTAGTCTTAAAATCCTGTGTTGTAAACTCCATTCTCAAGCAAATTTTGAGAATGCTATTCAATAACAATCCAATATGAGTGTATTTATTGTTTTTGAACAGGTTTGTGGTACTGTGGCAAGCAAATATTGACTTACATGTGCGTAATTACAGCTGACTCTCTCATATTGAGTCATATGTGCAAACAAACATCTCTGTTACATTTCCCATATATTGAGAAAAACGACAATAAAGGTGATTGTTGTCAATGTGACTGGGCTATGGGGACTTTTGTTCCATAAACTAAAACATAAGTGCATGCATGTACTCACTTGCACATAATGGATTCATACAAAAGAGGATTATTTTAAAGTTAATTTAGTTGATAATTAAATAAGCTTATTAATAGGAAGCTTAAAACTACAGAATAACCACTTGGTTAGAATGTGTTCAATTTGTAAGACTGTTGCCATGCTCATGCAGGAAGTGATATAACATAGACTTTTGTAACTTTTTGCCTTTTGCCAACTTTTTGTTGTGGAAAACCATTGGAATAAGAGGTTCAGGTTGGTTTTGACTTTTCTGTATACACTGGTGCATCATTTGATGTTTGTTATATTTGAATCAATAAACTTGGCCACCAAATGGTTTGTTGTGCTCTCCAGGTAAATTTTGTAATCTCCAAGTGAGTGTTTTGAATTCCGATCAGAATATATTTCTTAAATACTAGTAGAATTACAGTTCATGACCCTTTCATCAGAAGCTCATTTTGAACTATAATGTCTTGTTGATATTTCCAGTACTTCACTGGTTGTAAATCCAAGTTCAAGTCAGCCACCTCTAATGGCATGCAGTGCAAAAATCTACATTACAACCCTCTAGGCAGCTAATTATTCTTACAACTAACAACATTAAAATACATTACTATTCAATAAGACAAGTACACATAGGTGTTCAAAATAAACTTATTATCTGGGCAATATGCACCAAGAAATGCAGTAAATTATTCTATAAATTAAAAACAGAAGCAGTATCCGCAATAATTATGCTGGATCAAAATTTTAAATGAATTATTGCAAAAGCTTTTCAATACTGAATCATGAAAATAGGTAAACATCTATATTAAAATATTTGCTTCATTAAAAGATTAAGTTGTAACATAAGCTTACTCTCTGTATACTTGGGCTCGATGCCTTAGCATATCTGCATGAAGTTGAGCTTTCAGTACATATTTTTCCTTATAGATAGGATTGAGACGAGCAAGAATTCCTTCCTTCTGTTCCAACGCTTTTGTTAGCATTGTTAAGTTTGCTTCTAGTTCTCGGAAAGCCTGGAACAAAGAAGAGTTTATAAAATGCAATGCATGATCATTTGGTTTAAAGCTAAGGGACTGTCAAAATTATTCATGGCAACTGTTTCACATTATCACAGATATTAAGTATATTTTGTTGACAGTAGCTGGTATTAGCTTTAATTCTAATACTTAATAAAACAATATTATCCTAATATGGTAGTAAATAAAATGGAACATTGTAGATTATCAAATTAAAAAAAGAAGAAATTAAGAATGTAATACATTGATAGAAAACTGAAATTGCTTAAAAAAATCACATAGAAAAGCTTGTAATTGAACTAAATTACAGACATTCTGTGTCTGGTCATTATTACTATTGTTAGACATAAAGTGCACATAACTTCTTGGTTATTTCTCTTTTAAGAACATAACTACCCAATTAATTATTGGAAACAATTTGATTGAATGTGTAAACAAACTCTGTTACTTGGGATTAGTGCTTAACTTTCATTTGTAATGGGAAGCAAACACCCAACTTGTTCTTCAGAAGAAAATAATCTGAATAGGAGCATTTATCTCATCTAAAGCATTTAACTTTACCTCTATTAATCTACTATTCATTCATTCATTCATTCATTCATTCATTCTTTTATACATGAAAACTTTATAGCAAGAAAGTACCAAAATCTTATTTAATCAACCATAGGGGATCTGGAAAAAAATACACATAAAAAACAGCAACAACGTCATTAATTTTGAAATTCCGCCTGTAAGCAATGTGTTAAATCTTTGTGCCCCTAACACCAGATGGCAACAGGGTCAGAATCCGCAGGATGAGGAAGAAGAGAACACAGGAGAAAGCGACCCTTAGTCACCCAGTCGCTGACGATGAGGACGAATGCCCTCGAAAATGTTTCCTGTTTTATATAACTTTTAATTAGTGAAGGTGAGTGTAAAAAAGTGTGACTCAATCGACATCACAACCATAGGTTCTTCAAAACTAACCATTAAAAATCCTACTTAATTATAATTTACTCCCTCCCAGTAGTTGTCTTACTTATACCTTAAAAGTTATGCTTTCACCAGTTTTGGCTACAATCTCCTTTATGGTATTTGTTTATAAATTTCTTAAGCAGAGGACACACACATTGGAGCTCTATGACAGGTAGGGTTGCAGGATGTTCCAGATTTGTGCTAATTGTCCCACATCCTGGACAGTTCCTATCTGGGATGGTAATTGTCACATAATTTGGTGTATTTTGAAATAGGGGCAGAAAAAAGTAATGTTTTTGCCTTTGGTATTGGAAAAATTGCTACTATATTTCTTTATGCTGCAAAAAGAAATTCCCGGTAAGTTTTTCCCTATTATAATGGTTAGTAGTGTTGGTACTGGCCTACTTACAATACGCTTTGGTTCATTGTTTACAAATCTGACAATTTTTGGGGGTTGGCCAGGTTGGTGGATATGATGCATAATAATAATTGCTGTGCCAATTATTTTGCCTTTTTGATTGATACCCACCAACAATGAAGGGTGTCTATTAGAAGCTTTTGAAGTTTAACATTAACACATGGTTATTTTGTTGGAAAACAGGAAGTTAATTAATGGAAATGAATAGGAATTTGAAATGCAACAGTGATCATGTTATAAAAAGATAAAAGGCTGTGTATTTTTTATATGGATTGGGAAAACGAAACTAATTTAGCGATTGGTTATATGCAATGGGATGATAAGTACAAAGCATTTTGTAAATACTGACATAAATGTTTCTCAGTTGCACATGGAGGACGAAATGCGCATCTGACCCTTATTTTGAGTTCAGACATCTGACACGCTGATGACCTGAAAGGCTCATAATTTAGTATCTCACACCATTAATGTAAATAAATATGATCCTCTGAGCATTCCAATTATAACTACTGTTTTATACAACAGTCTACCACAAAATAATTCTCTCTGTTAATTCAATGAGGTATTCAAACATAATGTAACAGCATTCTTTTTAGATAAATTTTTGAAAGAGTTCATATCATTTTTATGGTTTATTTGCTTATCTGTTTTAGTACTTTATTTATCCAAGTCAGTATTTTAAACTCAATTATAAAATGATATCCTTTTTTACCAAGTAATTTGTATTATATCCCAACATTCTTCTGCATATCTCTGCCATCTCATATTTATGTATTTTTACTTTCTCCTATCTATTAGTAAGCAGAGGAAGTATAGTATAGTATATGAGATTTTACCAGAAATATGTCTCTGAATAAAAAAACAAAAAAAATTAACGTTTTAGAAAAACGTACGTGTGCGTGCGTGCGTGCGTGCGTGCATGCGTGCGTGTGTGTGTGTGTGTGTGTGTGTGTGTGTGGTCCTCCATGGTCTGAGGGTACCATGCTAGGCTCTGGTTCCCAAGGTCGTGGGTTCAAACCCATCGCAGGGCAATGGAATTTTTCGGGTGTTAAAATCCTTAGCATTGCTTCGCTCAGAAAGGAAGTAAAGCCAGTGGTCCCATGTTATAAATTTACGTCACATAAAACAACCTAAGGCTGATTAAGAGTCCTCTAAGCAAACTTTCCCGTCTTTTATGCCCAATATAGAATGGGACACTAAGAACCACAGTAGTTAAAGAACATCCATAAATAAAACTCAATTTCGTGTTTGTGTATCATTGCTAAACAATGAAATGCCCAACAAATACCAAACCTAGTCGGAAAGGTAGAGTCAGACTGAAAAATTAAATGCCATAAGTGGATTTGAACCACAATCTTCAGCTTTCCATGACTTGAATCTCAACTATGCTATTGTATTTTTCAGTCTGATTCTACCTTTGTAACCTTAGCCTACATACTGTGTGTGTGGAAGAACAATTAAATCAAAATGATTGACCACACTTGGTATTTTAGTTCAATAGCTTCCAAGGATTTTCCAAATTACCCTTCACATTGAAAATATTTTGTAACTTTTTATTTTCTTACAAATTGTTCTAACGATTTTGAATAAGATAACATGTTTAAAATAGTTGCATGACTAATAAACTGCATTTAATTATATTCCACAAATATCCCATGAAGTTCTGTTCATTCTGAATGAATTTTTTATAATTTTGTATATCTGGTAAACCGTAAAATATAGATAAAAATTGCTACACAAAAAATAAGTTATTTAAAACATGTCATTCGCATTAACCATTTCTAAATATTTGTTGCTATTGGTTTGAGTTTTCCAATACTTTATTCTAGATTTTCTGAAGTGCTAAGACACCATCTTTTTGTTTCTTGTGATGTCATGCAGAAAGTGGAATTTTAAAGCTAGCACCAATGTTTTAAAGATTTGACGGTATTGCCCTTGTAGCCACAACAAAATTTGTAATGAAACCATTTGTGCAAAATTTTATCTTGATTAACAGGAAGTAAAGAGAAAAATAAATTGTGAAATTAGTGGCAGAAGACAAATAAAAATAAATGATAGTGGGTAAAGAAAATCATGTGAATTTAATACTGTTCCTACTCTTGAGCCCTGGCTCAGAGTCCTTTTTGTAATAAAACAAATAAGTAAATAAAAATAAATAAAATAAATACTCAAGATCACTTCATAATAATGCATATAAATAAAATTATTCTGAAAACAAAACTTAATAATACTCACTTCAATATTGTCAAATGCTATGTCCAATAGTTGTCTAGAACCTTCATTGGAGTCTTCCACCATTGCATATATTGCTCTTTGTTCAGATTCAAGTGTTGTCACCTGCTTTAACTTGTCCTGCACAGCATGTAGCCTTGCCTCATTACTGGAGGTTAGCTCAGTCGCCTGTAAAATATTTTCAGTGGCAAACTTACTACCTAATGTTCAAATATCTTAGTTTTCCTTAAATTAAGAAAATAATTTAGCTTTGCAATGTTGATAAGAGTTTAAATTGTAAATATGTGTGGTCAAGGATTGCATCCGCCAAAGACTATGGCATTAATCAATCCCATATTTGGCAGAGATATTATTTTACGCTGCATAAAGGGGGAAAAAAAAAGGATTAATTAACTCACTTTATTTGTTTTCCTTATTACTCCATTTGTAATATCCAAGATGTCATCCAGTCGTGCAGCCACATCCTTCAGTTTCTCACGTAGATCTTTCAGTTCCGGAATCCCATCCAAAAGTTCTTTAATTCTTGTTACCAATTCTGAGCATGTCCTGCAAAGCAACAACAATGTTTCCATTACTGAGTTTGTGATTACAGATATTATCAGTCTTATGAGTGCATTAAACAAGTTAAGGCATTTAAGCTGGATAAATGCTAAGTAAGGACTATTACATTAATTGCTCTCCATGCACTGAAGAATTTCTGAACAGCTTAGTTGCTACCATTTTTTATTCATCCTATTCACTAACACAGGAAGCATAAGATATCATAAACAACTGATGAATGCAACTGTTGTGCTCTTATATTTTGGTTGTTTCAAGTCAAAGCAGTACACATTACAAGAATCATTTGCTCTGCAATGTTCTCCTACTGCAGTGCTCTTAAAACAGTACTAAGACTGGTCATAGCAGAAAAACGTTTTTTAGAGTAAGGAACTTAATTTTTTTCAGACTTTTTAGTTTAAAGATCTATACTGGCATGTCTATGCAGAGTGATACTGTAATTATTGACTGGAATATATAAATAATTAAATAAAGAAATAATAGTAAAATAGAGAAAAAATTGCAATAAATAATTTCCATATATTAAATCAATGTATTGTGTAATAAATAAGCTTGAGTTTAAATATTTGTCCAGAAAGAAGAAGGTAATTAGGAAGTCATGTAAGAAAGTCACGTAGTAGCCGAATATAGAACACATTAGCTTGGTTCTGGTAAGGCCATTTAGAGCTAAGTTCAGTAAGTGTGAACAGTTACTTAGGCAGAAATCCTGCAAAAGATAAGGTGGATGAAATTCTCAGAATTAGGGGAGTTATCTTATTAACAAGGTAAGAAAGACACATGTTGGATTTTAAGTATTGGCTCAGGTGTGAAATAATGTTGGTGGGAGTAGTTCTAATATATGCATAGCTTAAGTAATAAGAAGGCATGTAATTTAAATCAGAGAGTTACTCTGGTAATTACTGCTCATGTGATATTTTTAGTGCCAAGCGATGTGCCTGTGTGAAAAAAATTTAGGGGCTATTGTGGGGATCTGGCCGTAAGCGTTTTAGTGACTCTGCAAGTTATGCTGCTAGTTTCTTTTATTGCGGAAACAGTTGCTTCAAACCATAATTTTGATACTGCAGAAGTTAGCAGGTATAATAATGCAATTGTTACAATTTTGAGTGCTACAATTTATAAGCAGTTTCATTCTTTATCTTCAAATGGTCAGCAGCTCATTTCAATACCTCAAGTATTAGATCACACTAAATTTCTCAATCAATTTAAACTGGTGCTGTCCTTTCACAATACGTTCATGCATACTCTGAGAAAGTACTCATAGCTCTACCACTGGAGAAGCTGGTGCACAAGAGAACAGAATGAGCTACAAGATAATGAGGTAAAGTTTATGGTTTCAAAATTGCCGGCCATCGACTGCTTCAAGAGGAATGCCTCATTTAAATGGCTAGCTAATGTGGTTAAAATACTGAAACAACACTGCCTCCTAAAGCATTTTGAATATGCACATTCCTCTCATAAATTTAAGTCTTTTAAACAATTCCATCGACTACCTTCTTCATTACCATTAAGATCTTGTTAAACATAAGGAATATTGTAGTGAGCATTCCACTGTACAATAGTCAGCAGCTGGTATGATTCACTGGATCTTTAAAATTTCTTTATCACTTCATTTAAAGGTGATGAATTCCTTCCTCTTTCTGATTCAGAGAATCTATTGAATACAAAAATTAAATACTCATTATGTATGCATTACTAAGTTAACTATTTCAAAATGTTATTCTTATAAAATTCCTATATCTTGTTCTCTGGTTATCATCCCTTGGTTTCTATAACTTTTAGGATTAGTTCATTGGGTTCAGTATACCATTACTTAAATATGTTTTTAAACAAAACAACTTGAACTAAAACTATATGTATTCTCACAGTAATTGATAAAAATATTCTATATAAAAATGTATTATATTCATAAAATAGTCTTAATAAATGCAGCTCATGATTCTGAAATTTACAACATGAATTTAAAATTATACCGGGTGCAGCAGTGTTCATAGCATATTTATAAAATTGCGCCTTAAGCAAACAACTGCTTTTTATTTGTTCTTTTCTTGGTACAATAGTAGTAACAGGATTGCCATTTATGATTTAATGTTTAAATGTGATCCAATGTGTGGTCATATTTTAACTTGACTGAAGGAGCTCGTATATGGTTCTGCTAAACCATATAGGGCATTTTGTGACACTTGGTGTCATTCTCCTCCTTTCTCTCTCCAATTTGTGTTTTGGGAGTGGTCAGACTTTACGGTGACAGAGTGCTAATACAGGGAGAGCCAAAAAACTACGAACTGGCTGCGCAGTGTTTTTCCTGTCCACGTCCTTGGCACTTATTGCTGTCTGTCACTATTATAGAAAGGCGTGGATGAAACCATACAACATTTTTAAAACTACTTTTAAAGGCTTTACTTACCAACTTTATGAAAGGAGATGCTGAAACTGGCCACCGTCGTCCATACATTTTTGGCGCCTCTTTAGGAAACTATCCATCACTCGCCAATTTTTTTCGAGTCAACATTTAAAACCCGTACATATGTGAATATCGTTTTGCCCCCCTTTTTTTAGAGAATTAACAGCCAGGGAGCATGATTTTACCTTTTTTCAACAAGACTCTGCAACAGCTTATAAGGCCAATATTTCGATGAGAAAAATTGAAAGTGTGTTTGAGAACAGAATTACATATTTGTGGCCCCCTTGGTCCCCCGACCTAACCCCCTGCAATTTATATCTGTGGGGTAACTTAAAACAAAGTATACAAGACAAACCCACACACCCTGGAAGAATTAAAACAAAATATCTGCCAGGAAATTGCCAACATTTCTCAACGTGAACTACAGCGAAGGATGGATAGTTTCCTAAAGAGGTGTCAAAAATGTATGGACAACGACGTGACGCAGCCACGCTACGTCCTCCAACAATGAAGCACTGCCTTTGCCTCACAATTGCTGCATTTCTCCTCCTAGTTGTTTTTTTTTATACTTTGCCACAGCTGCTCGAGCATGAGATCTTAATCAATGGCTATGCGTGGATGTGTACAGAGAAACACGAACGCTTTCTTGGAACACTTTTATTTTCACCATTTAAAATAAAACTTAAGGTTTGCCGATCACTTTTAAATGCATACGATGCTACTGTGTCTTTACCAAGACCAAACATTATTAACTACAGCTGAACGTTCTACCCTCTTGCATGCTCGCCGCCAATGTTCACAACTCGATGAGAATGTTGTCCCGCTCTCCCCGATCACTCAGGACAGAATGAATTTCACCACCGCGCTACAAAGAGGAAAAACTCCTAACTTCCCCTCTGTCCCCTCAAAACTCTCCTCAAACTTAGTGTCATGAAGCCTCTAATGACCTTCACATCCCGGCCAGTGCAACTGTGCCCATAAATTCCAAGAGAAACTGGCTTCAGCTATTTTACCCTTTATACCTGGGGCTGGTCCCTAATTAGCTAAACTGTGCCTGTCTGGTCTTTCTGTCGCTTTTAACAGTCAACAATTTTCCAATGCTTCTCCTTTTTATACATACACTGAAATTAAATATTTTATTATTTATTTTATATCACTATCCTTCTCAGATTATTATGATAATTATTGACTTCATAATTTCGGCTTCAGACGGTGGCCAGTTTCAGCATTTCCTTTCATAAAGTTGGTAAGTAAAGCCTTTAAAAGTAGTTTCAAAAATGTTGTATGGTTTCATACGCGCCTTTCTATGATAGCGGCAGATGGCAACGAGCGCCGAAGATGCAAACAGGAAAAACACAGCGCAGCCAGTTCGTAGGTTTTTGGCTCACCCTGTAGAATAAAAGCTTCTGGATGGTAGGCAAACTGAAGAACAAAACAATAGGATGGATTAAACCTTATGTCCACTCTAGTGACAACCTTGTGCTAAACTGTTCTTGTGCAGTAAAGTCTGTAACCTTAAGTAGGTAGGCAATTTGAAGTTTATAGAGATGAAAACGAAGTCCTCATGCACTATTCTTCTGAATGTACAGTCTGAAGTATGCAAAGCTGCAGAGTGGCTCCATGCAGATTTCTTTGGGCTCCACAAAATGGTAGCATGAATATTTTCAATCACATTCAGTGTCCACACAGTTCTCTCTCACTCCTGGCTTATGATTACAGGTGGGTGCAGTTGAGCTAAAGGAACTAACCCAGTTGGTAATGGTGTTCATCTGGCACTTTTCCATGGAGTTCCAAATAAAAGGGTTGCCTAAATATGCATTGTGCATTAACTACACTATCATTATCCTTAATATAAGTTTCAAGATGAAAGCATGATGTTGAACAGCCTCTCTCTCCATACTGACCACACAACAAAATGGCAGATTATTAATAAGAGAAAACCCCATGTCATACACTTATTGTTTAAGTACTATGTTCAAGTACTATCTGAATCAAAATACACTATGAACACTGCCACACTCTATATATGGCAGTATATATATTCACAATAGTTGCATTCAACACGAAGTATAAAACTGTGCAAAAGTGCAAAACTACATTGAAATCTTCAATCCCATGCAAATGTTGTTTAGTTCCATAATACCTCTTTGAGTTTCTGTAAATGAAGAGCCAAAGATTTACGCTTTCAACTGAGGGAAAAACATATATACATATACTTGTGTTTTCCAGCTGTTAGTTTTCTCCAGTGTGGATTTGTTCAACATTCATATTCTGGCAGGCAGCTTAATCCATAAATTATAAGATGCCTCCCAAAACTTTCTTTTCACTACTATATGCAAGAAGGATTATTTGCAAATTATAATTAAAGTTATCTACATACTTGAGGGCACGATTAGCAGCTTTGTGTCTTGGAAGAAGGTTCCTTCCTTTTATTTTATTCAAAAGACGGCGAGCCTCTCGCAGTGCTTGACTTACACTCACTATACTAGAAGCAGTTGTTTGTCCATATCTCTTTAGTCCTTCCACAACTTCTGCAACATTTAAAAGAAATGTAACTAGATTACACACTATACATAGCAATTTAGGAACTAAAAGGCCATGGAGATCACATCCTCAAGCCCATTCTAAGTATGGCAGTTTTGGTAAACACATTACTAATTCAATGCAAAATTTTGAAATTGCTCCAAATATACATAGTAAATTAACTATAATACTGTATTTCAATATTGTGAGTAAATACGAATATACTTTCCGTTATTTCTATTTATAAATGTTAGATTAATAAGGTCTCGTGGGTTAAGGAACTGATGTGTGTTGTCATTAATTATAAAACCACATTTAATGATAAATAACTCACATACATCTTCTCTTACTTATTTTATTGTTAACACCAAAAAATATATACAAGCCAACTTTTAACTGCAAAAATGTGCAAAAGGCCGCCGTCATTTCGTTCTCCTTCTACTTCTGGTTCTTTCTAGTGTGGCCACTTGTGAGGAACTAAATTACTTTTCCAACACACCTCCTTATTTTAGTTTCTCACTCCTACTTAAACTTATCAACCCTTTTACATTCATTACAAAACATGAAATAACTTTTCTTTTACCTTTTATACTCTATTATTCCTTAATACCCAACAAGTGTCTAAACTTTACTTTACTCAAGGACTTTGTCAAAATATCAGCAATTTGATTATAAGTTGAAATTTTTTGTACATTAATTACAGTTTTTTCTCATCATGCATAAAATGATAACTGACATCTATATGTTTACAATTCTTGCAACATTTGCCACTCTTGGCCAATGGAGTTGCACCACTGTTATCTTCATATATTGCCACATTTTTAATTTCACATCAACGTCAGCCAAAACTCCTCTTATGGGTAACACTTCTTCAACACAGTAGCTAGTGCATAATATTCTGCATGAGTAGATGCTCTTGACGCTATCTTCTGCTTTTGTGATTTCCACATAACCGTATTTCCAAACACTTTAATTACTATTCCACATGTTGACTTTCTATCAGTTACATCTGCTGCCCAATCAGCATCCATCAGCATTCATTTCTTCACTATAATTTGATCCATAACTTAACTTTAGAGTTCTTATATAATATAAATATTTCAATTCCTGCAATGCATATCTGTAATGAGTTCATCAGAAGCACTTTGGAAACAACTGAGATAACTTACTGCATAGGAAACATCTGGGCATATACCATTTGCAACATACAATAAGGCTCCTATTAGGTTTCTGTACTTTAGTTTTCATTGACTTTTTCAGCTGGTTCAGTTTCAAATTGATTTCTATTGGTGTTTCAAAACTTTTTGACTCAACAGGCTTATATTCTCTGCCATACTACAATTATTCTTCTTGAGCAAGAGCATTTCCTTTTCTTCTGGAATATATTCAATATTAATTACCAAGTATTGATTTATTCTTCCTAAGTCCTTCATACAAAACTGATTACTCAACATCATCTTTAGTGCAGCAATACTCTCTGTTTCTTCTCCAAAAATCAGTAAATCATTTGCATATAATATTATATATTTTTTGTCAACTATGTATCCTGTGTATAGGCAGTAGCCATATCCAGATCTTTTAAAATTAATTCTGCACATAAACTCGTGAAAACATTCACACCAGTCTTATGGGCTCTCTCGCAGTCCATATAAGTGGCTTTTGCAATAGATACACTTTATTTTCTTCAATATGATAGTCCTCTGGTGGATATATGTATACTGCAGATTTAATTCTTCCATTTAAAAATGAGTTTCCACATCCATTTGTTCAATGTGCTATCCTCTTACACATGCTTTCAACGCAGTTCTTGCAACTGGCAAATATATTTCTTCATTTTCCTCATACATTTGTTGAAATCCTTTTACAATGAATCTTGCTTTGTACTTTGCATTTTATTTGATTCCATAAATCCATTTTACTTCTATTATATTCTAATCCCACGTTCATCCACTATCTTCCAAGTTTCATTTTTACTTTCTCTACTACATATAGTAAGTAGGGGAAGTATTGTATTCCACCCAAAATTTCGATACCGAGATTTCACCGGAAATACATGTTTTGAGACTCCCTGAATCCAAAAAAAGCATTTTTGGAAACATGTCCGTGTGTGTGTCTGTGAACAGCATAACTCAGAAACGAACAGTCGGATAAGCACCAAACTTGGTATTTGGGTTCAGTATCTTCCAAGGATGGGACATGAAGGTTTTCAAGAAAATCCCCCCACCCCAGAGTACCCTTTACATGGAAGATTTTTCGAAAATTTTAATTTTCTCAAAAATGGCTGTAACGATTTTGATTAAAATATCATATGTTTAAGATATTTTTATGACAAATAAAATGTATATCTTGAATTTCCTGGGAATGTCTTCAAAAGTACTCTTTATTGTGAACGACTTTTGCATAACCGGTAAACCATAAGAGATAGACAAAATTTTACTACACAAAAAATGTAGATCGCGTTAAAATACACAATTTATGTCATAT
The DNA here is from genome assembly GCA_030765065.1 of Deroplatys truncata. Classification (NCBI taxonomy): domain Eukaryota; kingdom Metazoa; phylum Arthropoda; class Insecta; order Mantodea; family Mantidae; genus Deroplatys; species Deroplatys truncata. Next base: position 102,368,501 of record CM060975.1, read on the forward strand.
ACATGTTTTTTTGTTGATTGAACCATTTACGAGATATTACTTGTTATTCCCTTAAATTTTTCAATACTTATTTTCTCAAATGGACATTCGTTATTCATTTTTTTGTCTTGGATATGCAAAGAGTATTAATCTGTGGCAAAGGGAATAGTGCTGCACCTAGCAACCATCTATTAAGAGATATGTATGTGCTTAAAGGCTACTGTATTTCTATATTGCTTTTGTAAATATATATTCCCCTTACAACTACAAGAAAATTAGCAATAAGATAGAGTCTGCAAAGGTTTATCTCGATTAACATGAAGTAGATGGAGAATAAGCGTTTGTAAAAATAGTTTGTACAAGAGTAGAGAAAGTCATGTGAGTGTAACACATCAGATTTTTCTCTAAGTTATGTATCTCTATTTCCATTGCCTTTTTCCACTTAGCTGACTCAGCACTACTGATTGCTTCTTCATATTTTCTGGAACACTTGCATTACAGAAATGTGCACAAACAACATAGTCATCATATTTTCTTTGAACTTTCTTCCCTTTGGAGTCTTTTATTTCCCATCACCTCCTCATTCTCTTATTCTGTGTAACGGAACAAATTGTATATGTTTTAAGCCCCACGTTGATGCGGCAATTTGCGATGAGATTCTTACAAATGTTTGTTTACATCACGTGTGTTGAAGCCATCTTGTGACGTCATTCGTTGGTTTGGTTTGTAGCTCCATCTGGCGTAGCAATTTGTATCAGTTTTGAAATAATTTATTTGAAATGTCCTCCGGCTAGCTGTTTGGATCGAACATGTATCTCTATTCAAGTTGTGAAGCGGAAAGGAATCTTTTATCCAGAAATTATACTTAATGAAGAAATTGGTTTTATAACTTTTATTGCCGAACACGTTCACAAACACTTTTACATATTGATCTGGATACTCGCCAAACTGAAACTGTTTGTAATAACTTCTTACTTATCACTTTTAACTCGCATACTTCAACTTTGTGTATATTTAACTGTATAATACTTTAGATTCTCGTAATTCTGCTGCGCGTAACTTATGACGAACTGACTGACTGAAGACAACGTGTAACGTGCTATAAATTTTGATGAACTGGGCGACCGACGTGCAAGGTATTGAGAATTTTGTTGAACTGCGGGGCGATCTACCTCGGACCTGGCTTATATACTCCCACTCCTCGACATGCCTAAAGATTATAAATGAACTGCTATTGGCTAATAAAACGCGCCAACATTAGCGTCTATTTTAATATCCAATGAAAACCACGAATACATATGCTTTAGGAAATATTCTAGAATGTTCTACCGAAAGCGCGCGAACATTACGTAACTTCCTTGTTCACGGTAATGATAAACAACTCACCCCATCGCTGCATTATTGCGTTATTATTGACAGTTTCAGTAAAGCCGTATATTATTATTTACCAATAATAATTACAATTAATAAACCTCTGAAATCAATGTCACATAAAAATACATATTCATATTACAATCATTATTTACATTTAAGTAATTTGTGATACAAATTACCGTATCATCTGTCATCACTTTTAACTTTGTCTCCATTCTCTTGATTTCTATCCATTATATCTTCATCAAGATGTCCATTTTCTTCAATAGACCCACTGTATTCCTGTTTATTATTTTCTTCACCATTTGTGTATTCTATTAATCTTGCAGTCCATTCTACAAATCTCACTAATCTACTAAACAAAAAAAAACAAAAAAACTGAAAAAAGAGCAAGATAATTTAGTGACAAGAGATTGTAAAATGTAAATAAACTGTAGTGATTGTTTACTGAATAAGTGACCAGGGTCAAAATGCAGTAGACAATCAAATTTGTAAAACTCTTAGCACAATAAATACTAAATACTATACTAATGACTATCTTGTTGTCCACTAACACTTTGTATCCTGTATCTATATATCCTATTAGTTTTCCTTTCACTACTTTAGGCTTCAGCTTTGATGTTCTACTTTCTTTAGAATTCTTACAAATACAGTACTTCCATAGATTTTAAAATAAGTTACATCTGGTTTGTTCCTGTAAGAATTTCCAATGGTGTCTTTCTTATCTCTGTATTTGCCAACAGCCTATTTCCAATACAACCTGCTGTTTTTATACATTCTGGCCAATATCTCTTGTTAATTTCTCCTTCGGCTATTAAAAGCTTGCTCTGTCCATCCATTTTCCTCCATTCAGCATCCATTACCTTCTCTGGTTTCGATTCTTTTTCAATCTTTTCACTACATCATTTCATTTCAAGATTATAAATGGTATTTTCACTTGTCATAGCATGTTCCATCAAAAGTGATTAGGTTAAATTCTTCTTTATTTTCAGACACATTCAACGTGACAATATTTTGTTTACTTACAAACAACAGCAATGCTACCAAGTTAGATTAATAAGATATCATGGATCAAGGAAATTATGTGTGTCATCATTTATGAAACCACATTTAATAATAAATAACTCACATACATCTTCTCTTACTTATTTTATTGTTAACACTAAAATCTATATACAAATTGTTTCACTGCAATAACAAGCAAAAGGCTGCCATCATTTTGTTCTTCTCCTACTTCATTTTCCTTCCAGTGTGGTCACTTGTGAGGAACTAAATTACTTTTCCAACAATTAAACAGAAAAGCTTCATTTCAACAATTAATTAATCTTCTTTTTCTCTGTTTACCCTCCTCGTATGTTGGACCTATACCCCCAGGACTTACAAGTGGGTGCCTGGGGGTCAAAAGCCTGTCAAGGAGCAGAAACTTTAGATCAGATAGAATATCCAGAATGGGTGATCAGCCCAATGCCTGGTATAAGAGCAAGGAAGTAAATAATATGAAATAATGGTGAAACAGATAAAAGGAAAGGTGATGATGGAGCAGTTGGTGGAATGAACAGCAGATGAAACTGGAGAACCCAGAAAAAACCTGCCCAGATGAAGCTTTGTCCATCACAAATCCCACATGTTTTTACCTGGGATAGAACCCAGGTTGCCTTGGTGAGAGGCAAGCAGTCTAACCACTCGGCCACAGCACCGCCATAACAATTAATTAACAATGCAATAAATTTTGTAACAATCTTTAAAAAAATCCCAGCACAAAGAGATTTTTTGCTTTCATCTGATCATACTTGTTGAAATATATAGATATGAGTGACAAAGTTTATGTTTTCAGTTATGGATCACATTAGAGTCTTCTTTTTTTTTTCTTTCCACAATTAATAATAATTTAAAAAAAGAAATACAGTTGCAAATTTGTGCAATGCTCTCAAATATTCTCAACACTTGAACTCTCCTAAATCCTTGTATAATTTAATACTGTATGCCAATCTTTCTATCTCCGAATACATTGGTGTGCTTCTTAAAGGAGAACTGAACTAAATTTTTAAAGACTTCTAACAATAAAGTATAAACAATTCTGAGCACACTGTTGAATACCACATCATTCTACAACCTCTTGTTTTCATTCTGGAAGCAATTTTATGTTTAACGCTCACCACGCCATAAGGCTAGGATTGTGCACATTACTGAACATCACTTACATTAGTTAGACTGCATTGCCTTTAATTCCTGTTATTAAAGGAAATAATAATTATGAAGTTAATTGAAGTGATTGTAGGAAAATGTTTCTTTCCTAGTGTTGTCTGAAGTGTTAGGTCAGGAATGCCTGCGTGCAGTGCTTATGGTTGTGCAAATAATTCCGGCATAAATAGGAATAGAAAGGAGAATCAGATGACTGGAAAATTCAATGCCATAGCCAGGATTTGAACCACGGATCTGCCGTCTCCGTCTGGTTGCTCTAACCACTGAGCTACCTAACAACATGCCGATACGACATTAAATTCTGCAACTGATTCGCATTTTTCCCAGTAAACCACAAGGGGATCTCAAATTTTATTGAGATGACATACCCCAATGGCAAGCTACAATGTTGTAAGTACTTTAAGTCCTGGCCTTCATAGTTTCAATCACTATTAGGTCAATTAATGGAATAATTGTTCTTCCACACAAGCCGTGTGTTGGACAGGTTTGGAAAGGTAGAATCAACTTGAAATAAATTACTTTAAGAGATCGATGGTTGGAAAAACTTTAAATCGAATGAGTTGGACAACTGAAAAATTCAATGCCATAGCCGGGATTTGAACCATGGATCTCCTGGTCTCCATCCGGCATGTTGCCATGGTAGCTCAGTAGTTAGAGCAACCAGACGGAGACTGGGAGATCCGTGGTTCAAATCCTGGCTATGGCATTGAATTTTTCAGTCATCTGATTCTAGCTTTCCAACCCTGTCCAACACATGGCTTGTGTGGAAGAACAATTAATTCCATAAATAGGAATGTTGGTTATTACTCATTCATTCCCTGATAGAGGTAAGTATTGACATGCATACAACAAACGTGTTGCTGCTCTGAAATGCAAAACCTCTGGGCCAATCAAAAATGATAAGAGTCCAAAGTTTGACTGATGAAGTTGTAAATTATGAAGATTATAAACTGAATTATGTTAGACTGAATCCAGTCAAGATGGAGAAGAAGAAGTAGATATGTCCAGAAAATATTCTTTCGTGTTTGTACGCATAAATACCTGCGCTATTCAGTATTTGTCACACATGTGGTGTGCCTGTCACTGAAAAGAATCTAACACATGAGAAGCATTAATGTGAATTATAACTCAATGTATAAATGGGCACACTTATAAGTGGTGCTCTATAGGCAAAAGTGGAATTCTGAAAAGTAATGTGCGCATATCTTCAGGCAAGTATCTTTGCGGAATGACATTTAACTGTTTCTTGGCATTCTTAAAACTAATAAGACTATTATTTTTTCTGAATCATATTTATTTGTTTTACCTTCTGTAGACAAAGGCTGGTTAAAAGAAAAAGAAAGTAATTTTGCAATTGCCATGAATGTTTCAAATTTATGTTTATGTGGCGATGGACACTACAACTCCCCAGGATTTTCTGCTAAATATATGACATATTCTATAATGAATTTGGCAACAAATAAAATACTAGACTTCATAATTGTACAGAGAGGAACTGTGAGTGATTATATTGAAAAGGCTGCTTGCAAAAATATACTGACTTCTATAAATGAAAACTGTCCATAAAATTGTTTCTGAAAGTCAGACATGCGGATATTAGAGCTTTGATGAAAAATAAATTTCTGCACATAACCATCATGAATATGATGTATGGCATCAAATTGCTCATGAAAATATTCAAGGCACTTCAGTGAATACACATTACCATTGAAATTTAACACTATGACTGATCAGCTGCTCCGGCAGGAGATACTTGCTTCAAGAATGCCGGCTAGCTGCATGATGTCATTGCAGTGCACTGCCGGTGTGGAAAATATGCTGCAGATCCTGAACAGTAAGTCGTATATTGTTCCGGTTTTCACCATTATTATGCACAACCCAAGATCTTGTAGAATATTAAATAAAATAATAGACATGTGAATTTTTAGCTCAGTCCTGCTTTAAAGCTTGGGCCACTTGCCACTAGTAAAGCAGCATTTCCTCAGTTGCCAAACATCATAAACAGGAAAGTACTTCATTAGTCATTGAATATCTCAGAAATGGCTTCACTTGGTGGTTTTCCTCCCCCCTATAGCCCTCTTTAACTGCTATAGTCATATCAGGACTTATGACTGAAACATTTGATGGTGTTTTTACTCTTGAACCTTTAGGTTAGGTTAGTAGGTCTTTATCATTTTTAATTTATTTTCATAAGTGCATTCACTCTCACATCCACACTTCCAGACTATATCGAGGATAGGGAATAATCCTAATTAAAGAAAAATTCCCACCCCCTGGCCAGAAATCAAACCCAGGATCCCTGGGTGAGGAATCAGCTTGCAATCACTCACTTGCTTTAAAGCACAATTGCAGCTGTTGCAAGAAAACTTTAAAAGTTGCAGGAGCGTTATGTTACTTGATCATTATGAAAAATTAATTTCAAGCTTTTGTGCAGTTTCACATGCTTGTATGTGTCAGAATAAAGAATTCTTTAGTTCATTCTTTAGTTGTACAGTCTCATCAGCTTAATCTGCAAACATCATCTTACTTAGGCACTCTAGAAAATTAAACCTCAGTGGACTAGAGCTTCAAATATGTAATTTTTAAAATGTGTAGTGAAACCTGCTTCTTATAATACTGCATAATTCTGTTCATATAGTGTTCATTTTCTTGAAGTATTGAAATCTAAATTTTATCTAAGCCATAAATGATTCCAAGATGATTTAACTTATGGGCTTCTGTGCAACATAAAAGAATAATGTCTACATTTCCCATTTGCTTGAAGCTCCTCAGGAAAGATTTTGTAACACAGTTGCACCATTTTGTTGTTGTTGCTTTAACTTGAATAATGTTGAACAAATTCACTATCAACAGGCATATAAGGCTGTAAAGGCAAAGCAAGTAAACAGCTCAGAATGAGTCAATGTATACACTTAAAACTTCACTAAAAGACACCACTATGCTGAGGATGGAGATGAATGTCTCCAAAAAGTCCCAAGATTTTATAACTTGACATAAGTGAAGTTTTAATGTACATTGACTCATTCATATTTTAAAATTAAAATAACTTCACAGTTAATAGTGCTTCTGTTTTTAATATTTATCAAGTGAATGCCTACTATTTAAAGGTTCTGCTTTGTTTCCCAGACCAGCACAATTGATAGAAAGTGGATTCAATTATTGTTGTCTTCAAACTCAATGAATTGTATGCTTGATAAATTTCTCTTCATATGTTAATATGGAAAAATTCTTGAATTAATAAAGTGTCAGGCATGGTGTGTTTAAATCGCACATTTCAAAGCCTGAATAATATGTGAAAGAATGTCTAAAATTCCAAAACATTTAAATTTTATACACAAAACAGCGGATAGCAAGAAATGCCAGATGTCATTGAGAAATGCTTAAGGGATCTCATGCATTGATACCTATTTTCCCTGAGCTGCTATTGTGCATGTCCATACTATTAATTTACTATGGCACGTGAAAGTTCTGTTGTTATGTGCCCATAGGCAGACCCAGAAGGAGGTTGAGATGGGCCTTAGTTCTTCCCCATTAATTAAGGAAAAAATATGGCATTTGTTATACTTAAGGTTACACCTTGCTTTGCTAAAATTAAAACCAATATTTTTATTTCTGTCCTATTTACTTAAACCAGATGAGCATTTATTCATTCAGTCAGTCAGAGTCAATGGGTGAATTTATCTTAGCAGTGAATTATATTTCAAAAGATGTTCAACTAACTTGAGAAGAAACAGATAGGCCGAAACAAATATGCTTTACATCTACTAGTAAAACTGAGTAATCAAACTACTTAAATATTGTTTAAAGTGTATATTTATTTAATAAGTCTTTTCATAAGTTTTCTCAAAATTTAAATGAATGTTTGTATGCAAAGGATGATCAGTGGATCACTTATATGATGTTATTATTGATTGCATTTTGCTCATTGGTAAGGTATGTTTCAAAATACATTAGCCCCTCCCTAAAGGAATTCTGGATCTGCCTCTGTCTCTGTTTTTTCTTTGTCTGAGTTGTTAATGAAAACATATCAACTACCCATAGTATGCTTCCGTCAGTCAGAGGACGGACAGACAGACTGTAACAGAAGACAGCAAGTTTTAGGTTTGTTTGTTACTTAAACTCAGGAGAGGTGAAAATCTACATAAAATAAACCTACACAATGGGCCAATTAAATGGACACAAAATTAAAATATTAATTTTCCAAATGCTAAAGACTGCACAAGAATGCTTATTCCCAGGCAAATTTCTTAGTCATAGAAGCTTGTAAAGGACCATAATGCTTAGTAAATAACAAATTAGGTAATACGAGGGACACTATTTATATTTTGAACCTAATAATTAAAACAAAGTAATTTATGATTGAAAACTGCTTTATTGTTTTTCAAAATATTCTCCTTTATGATCAATACACTTTTGCATCTGTTTGAACCATTTGTCAAACCATTTATCTTCTTGAGACACCTCCAAAACATGGTTTTTGAAGGCATCAACGGCTTCTTCTGCCAACGAAAATTGTTGTCCACGCAATTTATTCTTGATGTTCGGGAACAAAAAGAAGTCATTGGGTGCCAAATCAGGACTGTATAGTGGATGATCCATCAATTTGATTTTTTGAGCCTTCAAATACTCTGTTGTTAGACCAGATGTGTGTGCGCTTGCATTGTCTTGATGAAGAACGATCCTACGGTTCTTGTTGGTTTTCCTTACTTCACCAATGACTTCTGGCAAACAAATGGTTGTGTACCATTCAACATTGACCATTTTACGTTCCTCTAAAGGCACTGTTGTCACATGGCCAGTTTTGCTGAAAAAACAGGTGACCATTTGCTTCGAAGTGCTTCGAGTGCAAGCAACTTTTGTTGGATTTGCTTCATCTTGAAACACCCATACAGTCGACTGCTGTTTACATTCCAGCTCATACGCATAGATCTATGATTCGTCACCTGTTACAATCTTATATACATCTTTTGAGGTACCGCCATTGTATTTCTTGAGCATTTTTGTACACCAATCGACACGAGCATCTTTTTGAGATTGCGTCAAATTATGTGGGATCCAACAAGAGAAAATCTTTTTCACGGCTAAATAATCATGCAGTATTTTATATATACCAGTGGAACTAATGCCTAGGGTTGCCCCAATCTCACAATATGTCACATGACAATCTTTGATTATTAGTTTTTGTACAGCATCAATGTTTTTTGGCACAACAACTAATTTTGGACGACCTTCACGAACTTCATCATTGAGCGAACGGCGGCCAAGATTAAATTTGTTATATCAGCATTTCACAGTGGCAAAGGATAGAGCTTCATCGCCAAATGTGGAAGTTAGTTGATCGATGCACTCTTGTCTTGATAATCCACGTTAAAAGTCATAATAAATCTTTGCACAAACATTTTTACGAGTTAATTCCATGTTTTTGTTGACACACAATTTTCAAGTTAGCATAAACAAAACAAATGACGTTCTATTGACAAAATTTTTTATGTAGATTATGGTTAAAAATGTCAAACTTTCCATTGAAAATGTCAAATGGCACCTACAACATTCAGGGTTGCCAAGGCTCAAAATATAAATAGTGCCCCTCGTATATATGATTTTATTTTACATAAGGCCAAAACTAAATAGTACATTTTTGTGTTGTTATGTAAATTTACTAGGCTTTATCACTGATCATTTTGCATAAGTTTTATTTGGTTCCTTTTGCTCTGGGTTCTCATTTAATGAAAAATCATTTGCTTAAAAATGTGATGTGTTATATTAACATGACTTTCTTTACCCACCATTGTTTATTTTTATATAGCTTCCACAAACTATTCTTATACAAAAGCTTATTTTTCTAGTTACTTTATGTTGATCAAGTAGCAAGTGGCTATATGCTGGCCTTGAAATTCCACACTGTTTCCATGACATCAGGAGAAACAACTGAAGAGCAACAAGACTTTAAAAACATGACAAGCTATTGGAAAGTTCAAACAAATAATAACAGATATCTCTGTGATGGCTGATACCACAAAAAGTTATTTGTAATAAATTATGTATTTTAAAGAGATCTAAATGTTATGCATTGTACATTTTTGTCTTAATGTTTACAGTTATAAAACACTATACAAAATTCCTTCTGAATGAAGAGGAATTCACAGACTATTCCTAGAAAATTCAAGATACACATTTTATTTGTCATGTAAATGTGTGGTATTTTAATCAAAAGCATTAGATCCATTTTTGAGAAGATGAAAAATGTTTTCACTGTAAAGAAAGAGTAGTTTGGGGTTTGCAGAGCTTCTTGAAAATCTTCATGTTACATCTCTGGAAGATACTGAACTCGAATACCAAGTTTGGTATTTTTTTGAGTTTTCATTTTTGAGTTGTGCTGTTCACAGGACCACACATGGACCTTTTTCTAAATCTATTCTTTTTTGGGGGGGGGGATTCAGGGGCCTTTAAACGTGTATTTTCCTGGTGAAGTCTTGATATCAAATTTTGGGTGAAATACAATAACTTCTCTACCTACTAAACAAAATAATAAAATACAGAAAGTCAGATATAATTTTCAATAAGTAACTGTATGAATATGACATTTTCTGCCCAATATATTGTGAAGAATCAAGCTCAGCGAGAAGATCTATTTGATTTAGTAACTTACGGATATATCTTGGTTTCTTAAGCAAACTATTAGTTATCTAATGAGAACTCAATATGAAAGGAAACAAATGAAGCTTACACAGCAAATGACAAAGCCTACTAAATACACTAATGGCAAACTGAAACATATGATTTTGCATGGTCCTCATAAAATTTAAAAAAAAAAATGCAATAAATTATAATTAAATAATCACTAACTAATTTTCCAATTTGCTAGAACTGGGAAATGTATCTAAAATATTCATTCTTGTGCATTTATTAACAAATGGAGTATTAACATTTTAAGTTTGCTTTTATTGGGTCCATTTTGTATGTCACAAAATTTAAGTAGAATTTTAAAATTGCAAATCACATTATTCTCCTGATTACTTTGGGCAAATACTGTCTTAATGTGTAACAGCACACTTTGTCACTGATAAATACTGCCTCTTATATGCCAAATATTATTGAAGTCTGTTTTAAGATTATAGAATCTGTGGCTGCTCTGAAATTCTCAATTTTGAAGAACATTATGTTACACCTTCACATTGACACAAACAACTCTAACTCTGTGTACTTAACAAACCTGCAGTGAAGAAAGGAACATTACTTTTTGTGTTATAATATACTGCAAAGAAAATGCTATTACCTTCTATTGCCTCCTTTAGATCCGAGATTTCCTTATTTAATTTTTCACTCTCATATAGAACTGAAGCACCATCATCTGCCATTTTCTTGCACCGTCCATTAACAAACTCTGACTGAAAAACATTTAATTAAAACAGATTGTTGGCTGACATCAGTTAGGTGTGCACAGAATTATTTCCTGAGATTGTAGTTGACATTTAAGAAGATGAACATTTATCCATTAACAAAGAGCTTATTTAGTTATGCTTCAGATAGAAATGTGGATGCAAATTACCTTATTTAACAACTGCTGTGCATGTCTCTTAAGCTTTTCAGGAGTGTCACTTGGTAAAGCTATGACTTTATCAGCCATATCTAGCCATTTCTGCAGGCCAATGGCTGTAATATTAACTTCTTCCAGCTGGGCCCATGGTGGTGGAACTACACCCCCTGCCAGGTGTCCTGCTCCATGTTCAAGTTCAATTTTCAGTCTTGCTAGATCATTTAGTAGGACTCCTGTGCATTCATCATCACAGGCTGTAAAAGTTGAAATATTTTTTAGAAGAGATTAATCTCAGAATCTGTAAATTATGTGTACTCATTTGAAACAAGAATACTAAATAACTCCTTTTCTTATCATTATTCATCAGTTTTCCTAAAAAAATGTGCTCTCATTCAGCTTGAGTTTTATTATTACTTTCACCTGTAGTGTACCTTTTTTCCCATTAATGTATTGTGAACAATGCTGCATAAATTTCTCTCTTCTAATGAAACACTTAGACTGGCAAACCTTATAACTCTATTTATAACAGGAGAAACAGGAAATGCTTTAGAGACTCCAATTAAGAAAATTCAGAAAACTGAGAATCTCATGTTGGAAGACTGAAGTCTAAGGTAGAGATAGAATCAGCAAAGCTTTATCAGGATATTTAAGTGGATAAAATTGACTATTTTCACAACAGTTGGCCTCCCGATGGGGGTTAGTGTATCTGCTTTCCAAGCTGGAGGGTTCAAGTTTGAATCTTGGCTAAGCCTTCTTTTGGTGTCTACCCTTATCCTATTAAGACAACTGTTGGGTAACTCTCAGCTCAGTAGACTACATTTGAGCATCATTCCAGCAATTCCATTCACCATCTCTCTTTTATTTTCTGAAAAGTAAAGCCCATTCTCATAGCATATGGTACTACAAGCAGTGGTCACTAGTGATACATGAAATGAAATTATAATTGGGAAAGGAACTTGCGGAAGGAAACATTCTAGACTCTCAATGGCATTTGCTATTTTTGAGGACTAAGGAAAACATGGAAGAAACCTTAGTGAGGGAAGATGGTCCTGGCAGGAGTTGAATTATGGACCTACCATTCATAAGTCAGTACCTTAACAGCCTTGGCCTCCTGTGTTTCATCTTAACAGATCTGAGTAGTTGAAGGGAAGTTAAACATCAAAAGAACCATGATAAGGGTGCAAAAATCTCAAAGTCGCCACCATTTTAATTACCAGTTTTGATAAGTAAGCTGATACTGTGCCTTCACTATTTCAGAAATGCAAAGATAGGTCATATATTTTTCTGAAAGAACAACTCAGTATAAAATGAATATTGATTATATTCCCCAAAGTAAAACAAGACTAAATATAGAAAAACAATTACCAGATAAGCATATGAAGGTATCCTGAAAAAAATATCAGTTATAACTATCCTACTTGTAGACTGTCCACCATAAAGATGCTTGATTTTCTTATAAGATTAATTCATGATGTTACCTCATGCTGAAGTGCATTACTTACATGTGCAGCCTTGTGCTGTCAGTATGAAGCGATCACGGCTACATAAACTGCAGTCTCTTCCTGTGATTCCTGGACGACAGTTGCATTGACCTGTCTGTTCATGACATTCATCACTTACGCTGCCATAAGGATTGCAGAGACATGGTTTACAGGAACCTCCTTCCCATTTGGGAAAACCAAACCATCCATAGCTACACCTATAACAAAGTTGCATATTTGTGTTTCACAAACCTTACTGTTATGTATATCAGTCTGCATTGATTAGCATGAGTTCAAACTTCTATTCATTTGTGGATGGAAGACAGGCACAATGAGTTGGATTGGAAAAACAATATAATACTTAGTTAAATCATTGTCACCATCAACAGATATCTGCTGTTGTTTGAAGGATTTGTCCTATTTCTGGTTCTGAGTCTATTTCATGGTCTTTCTGCTAAAGTGTGCTGTTCTGTCATTTTTCTTTCTGCTTGTACGAGGGCAGTCCCAGAAGTACCCGACCTGATGTATATATAGTGGTTGCTGTTTCAAACAAATGACTATGGTAGAAAATACCAACCTTATAAAGCTTAAGTTTGAAGTTTGACGATGCTATGTTGTGAACATGGATAAAACTGGCCATTGTTATGTGATACAATACTTTCATTTGAAAGGTCTTAGTCCAACTAATATTAAAGCTGAGCTATATTCTACTCTGGGGGAGTCTGCTCCTTTGTTTACAACAGTAAAATATTGGTTGGCAGGGTTTAAGCGAGACCGTATGAGCTGCCTAGACGAACATTGCAGTGGTCAACCAAATGAGGTGACCATGCCTGAAGAAAATCCACAAAATGGTATTGGATGACCATTGACTGAAAGTGTGGGAGCTAGCAGACATTGTAGGCATTTCAAAAGGTGCTGTACATTGCATACTAACTGAAAATTTAGACATGAGCAAGCTTGTGCAAGATGGGTGCTGCATTTACTCACAATGGAACAAAAGCAGCATCGTGAGGATGTTTCAGTCAAGTGTTTGGCGATGTTTTGCTGCAATAAAGCTGAGTTTTTGCATCAATTCATAACCATGGATGAAACATGGGTCCATCACTTCACACCTGAGACAAAGGAACAGTCAAAACAGTGGATTGAAAGGGGAGAATTGGCTCCAAAGAAGGCAAAGACAGTTCCATCTGCAGGCTAGGTCATGGCATGATGCGGTAATTTGTATCACAAATTACCTAAATGTAAATAATGATTGTAATATGAATATGCATTTTTATGTGACATTGATTTCAGATGTTTATTAATTGTAATTATTATTGGGAAATAAGTTTATACGGCTTTACTGAAACTGTCAATAATAGCGCAATAATGCAGCGAGGGGGTGAGCTGTTTATCATTACTGGGAACAAGGAAGTTACGTAATGTTCGCGCGTTTTCGGTAGAACCTTCTAGAATGTTTTCCTAAAAGCAATATGTGTTCGTGGTTTTCATTGGATATTAAAATAGACGCTAATGTTGGCGCGTTTTATTAGCCAATAGCAGTTCATTTATAATCTTTAGGCGTATCTTGATGCAGGCGTATAAATAGGGTAGGTTCAAGATAGATCGCCCCCAGTTCAACAAAATTCTCAGCACATTACACGTCGGTCACTCAGTTAATAAAAATTCCTAGCACATTACACGTCGTCAGTCAGTCCTTCAGTTCGTCAAGTTACGCGCAGCAGAATTACGAGAATCTAAAGTATTACAACGTTAATTATACACAAAGTTGAAGTACGTGAGTTAAAAGTGATAAGTAAGAAGTTATTACAAACAGTTTCAGTTTGGCGAGTATCTAAATCAATATGTAAAAGTGTTAGTGAACGTGTTCGACAATAAAGATTATAAAAACAAATTTCTTCATCAGTATAATTTTTGGATAAAAGATTCCTTTCCGTTTCACAACCTGCATAGAGATACATGTTCTACCAAGATAAGATGATAGCTAGCCGGAGGACAAGATACAAAACTTTAAATTCTTTCGAACACTAATTGATGCAAATTGCTAACGCCAGAGGGAGCTACGAACCTAACAAATGAATGACGTCATAAGATGGCTTCAACACTGATGTAAATAAACATTTTGTAAGTAATACCGTTGCAGGCATCAGTTTTTTGGGATGTGCGTGGGATAATTTTCATTGATTATCTTCAAAAAGGAAAAGCAATCAATGCTGAATATTATGCAAACTTATTGCAGCATTTGAATGATGAAATAAAGCAAAAAATGGCCGCATTTGGCAAAAAAGAAAGTTCCATTTCATCAAGACAATGCACCAGTTCACACATCCATTATCACCATGGCCAAAATCAATTAGTTAAATTTTGAATTGCTTCTTCATACACTCTATTCACCAGACTTAGCCCCCTCTAATTATTTTCTGTTTCCAAAGTTAAAGAAATGGCTTGGTGGTAAAAGATTTGCCAACAATGAAGAGGTGGAGTTTGCAGTCGGTGGATATTTTGCAGAACTCGACAGTTCTCACTATAAGCAGGGTATCAAAGTTATTGAACATTGCTAGGTAAAGTGTATCAAGCTGAAAGGAGACTATGTAGAGAAATAGATATTTTTTCCCAAAATTTTTGTGTTTTCTTTGTTAGGTCGGGTACTTCTGAGAGTGTCCTCTTATTTAAGTTTCTGAAATATTGCTTGTTTGTTTACAAACTTTTATTTGTTATAACAATGTTTGCAGTTTATTTATAGGTGCCTATCTTTTTTCTTTTTGGGTATAGCTTACTTTAGTTGTACATTTGCAGGTTCTGGAAGAAGTAGTCATTCCTTGGCTCTATAATTATGTTCTGTTCTCTGAGGATGTTTTTATTTATCTGGAAGTTCAGTATAGTATGTGAATTTTCTAAAAGCAACTCTTTTCTTATTTGACAGTTTACTTGCTCCTTCCATTTTTTGGCCCAAAACATATATCTTTTGTATAGTTTTGAAGTACCTAATGGAGATGCCAGAGGGCAGTAATACAAACATAATTTTTCCAATAGTAGCTGGCATCTGGTTGAGGATGAAAGCAGACCTTATTTTGCAATAAGTCCTGTTGAATAATGAAGTAAATGATGTGTTGTGATTCTAATCCCACTAACATGACTACTCCATCCTACTCATAGACAGTTTTCCAATTTCCAAACAAGGATTCCTCAAATTGCTATCACTATGTATGAGGATGAATTAACATTCATCCAAAAGTGAGGAGTGAAACATTTGTATAATACAATATTGTATAGTATAATAACATCAACATTCATCTCTCTAGCAGACAGTACATTATTCTGATACTAGGGGTCCAAGTTTGCTGACAGGAAAACTTTGTAGGACCAATGTCAGCTTAAGTATGCTTAAAAATAATATATTAATTTTTCTCTGTTGACAGGGTTTATAAACATGTATCATTATTTCTGTATACTTCTACCCAAAAATTGCCTGACAAGCTAAGTTTGTGAGAGTGCAAACATTGTAGCCCACATGGAGGGTGATATAACCCTAATCAACTGCTTATTTTATCCCTCCTTTGTATGCAGCTGATCTACATTTCACATATGTAGGTAATACAGTTCATATTAAAATATCTGATAAGATACCTTCACATAACTTTCTGTATCCACTATCATTTATTTCATAGAGCTTCTACAAATGATTCTGTATGTTTACTGTTAAGCTTTGCAGAAATAGTTTTATTACACATTTTGTTGTAGGTACAAGGGGATAGAGGAAAGCAAATTGATAGTCAGGCGTTTAAAAGTGGGTCGCTATATGCTGCTGGCCTTGAAGTTGCACAAGACATTGTGAAAAACAACTGAACATTGAAAATATGTCAAAAGGTTATATAAGTTTTGAAAGATTCAAATCAATAACAACAAAAGTTACTGATATCACAAAAAAAGATATTTGAAATGAATTCTGTGTCTTAAAGAGATCTACATTTTTAATGTGCTAAGAGTTTTACAAATTTGATTGTCTACTGCATTTTGACCCTGGTCACTTATTCAGTAGACAATCACTACAGTTTATTTACATTTTACAATTTCTTGTCACTAAATTATCTTGCTCTTTTTTTCAGTTTTTTTTTTTCATGTCCCATTTCCACTTTTTTTTTCACTTTTCATTTATTGATTACTTAACCATCACACATTCACTATAGTTTTCCATTCAAAGTAAGATGCACTACCTCTTACTTTTCTCTTTCCACTGTCCAAAGCCATTTATTTTTTACTTTACACAAAAACTGTCCAATGCTTCTAGCGTCCTTGCTTATCATTTCAATTATAAGTGTATTTCTATCCCCCTTCAACCACTTCTTATTAAAAAATTCTTTTCTCCAATTTTCTGTTCCTTGGCACTTAAATACTATGTGTTCAATGTCTTCATTACCACCACATATCAGACATTGGTTCTGAGGAATACCCTGTCTTAGCCCTTTTAGCCTCCATGCTCCGGTTCTTAACCATGCAATAGATTCTCTCTCTTCTTTATTTAGTATGTCTATATATTTTTCCCTACCCCATGTATTTTTCATTGGCCTATAATAAACTAATGAGCTCTTTTCGGCAATCTCACTGAACATGATTTATATTTCTATATCTTCCAGTCTTTTCCTTGCCTTTTTCCAAAATGTTTTACATTATTTTCTCTCCTTCTCCATATATCTCCTAACCCAATTTTCTCCAAAATATTCCGTAATTTACTTACCCATCCATCATTCATTAAGCTATTCTCTTGGTATTCAATACATTGTCTTAACACATTACTTTTTCCTAGATTTAAAATTCTGAACCAAAATTTCAAAGCTCTTTCCATTATCTTCCCCTTAGTTGGCACCCTGCCCATCTCTAATTGTGCTACCTGTCTTACAATTGACTTCGGTAGCCCTAGTATTTCTCTACAAAACATCCTGTGCACCACATCTATACATTCCCATCCTCTTATCTAATCCCCATATTTCTATACCATACATCATTTTTGCCTCCACAACCATCTCATAAACTTTTTCCAGCCATTTAACATTTATATTAGGTACTTTATATTTGCAGCTTCTAATTGCTGCCATCGCCCCTTTACCTTTTGCCAATGCAAACTTCTTTTGTTTCTCCCATTTATTACCTCCATCTATTTTTACTCCTAAATAGATACAGTCACGCACTACCCTGTAATCTTTATTCTCTCCCTTCCACTTTTCATATTTGCCTAATTTTTCCCCCTTTTTGAAAACCACAATCTGTGTTTTCTCTTGATTCACTTTTAACCTCCATTCTTTACAATATACATCAATTGCTTGTAATGATTGTTTTAAACCACTTACTGTAATAGATCCTACCACTAGGTCATCTGCAAAAAGAAGTCCTGGAATTTGGATGTTGTTAATTTCTGGTGCACAGTTATTATTCCTTCCAATTTCTAGTAAGACATCATCTATGTATAAATTAAATAAAACTGGACTTAACTTACATCCTTGCCGAAGGCCTTTCTTTTGTTGAATTTCGTTTGTTACACAGCCTGTCTCCACCCTTACACAGAAGGTGTTCTCAAAATACAGTGCTTTAAGAATATTCACCAATTGCTGACTTACTCCCTTACACACGAATTTATGCCACAGAAGTTGTAGCTCAATTCAGTCATAAGCCTTCTCTAAGTCTACAAAAGCCATATACAATTTACCCCTTTTTTCTTTTAAATATTTGTCTGCTAATGTCTTTATAATAAATAAATTATCAATTGTTCTCCTTCCCTTGCGAAAGCCCATCTGGAATTCCGAAAGGATATTATATTCTTCAACCCAAAATTGTAGTCTCACTGCCAAAATGCTCGCAAAAAGTTTTCCTATATTCGATAATAATGCAATACCTCTGTAGTTATTAGGTTTATCGACATTGCCCTTGCCTTTATATATAGGATGGATGATAGCTTCTCTCCATCGTTTAGGTACATAACCCTTTCTAATAATTACATTAAATAAATCTAATAAAATTTTCACTCTCCCTGTTTCATTACACCACTCCTTAAGAAACTTTGTTGGGATGCCATCAATTCCAGTAACTTTATTTTTCTTCAGTAACTTAACTTGTTTTATTATTTCCTCACTCCTAATTTCACCATCCAATATCTCTACAAAAACATTCCTTATTTCCAAAAATTCCGTACTTCCTATACTCATTTCTTCCCCATATAATGTTAAAATACTCCATCCATTGTCCTGGCTCAACATTGGGTTCAGTTACACATTTATTATAGGTCGACTTAAGAACCTGCCATACCTTATTAACATTATTTTCATTTAGACATTTTATCAAATTCCTTTCATTGCATTCCCTCCAGTCCTTTTTCTTTTGCTCTAACAATAAATTATGTGAATTCCTCCCTTGCATATAATCGTCCCTAGATTTTCTATCACCTAATTCTCTCCACCTAACCAACAGTTGTTTTACTTGTCTTTTTGATACCCTACATTCTTCGTCAAACCAGTCCTTATCATATATGTAAACCCGCTTTTTATGTAGTAAGTCGTCTATCCCTTATGATTTATCACTTAAAATTATATAAAACTCCTTCCAAATGAAGAGGAACTTTACAGACTATTCGCAGAAAATTCAAGATATACAATTTATTAATTGTGTAAATGTAATAAATATATGGTATTTTAATAAAAATCATTAGTACCATTTTTGAGAAAATAGTAATTTCAAAGCTTTTTGCATCTAAAGGGTAGTTAGGGAGAATTTTTTTTTTAACCATCGTGTCTAATTTTTGGATGATACTGAACTTAAATACCAAGTTTGGTATTTATCTGAGATTTAATTTTTTAATTACGCTATTCTCTCTCTCTCACACATGGAAGCTTTTCTAAAAATGCTTTTTTTTTTTTTTTTTTTTTTTTTTTTTTTGGATTCACATGCCTTAAAACATGTATTTGCAGTGAAATCTTGGCATATGATTTTTGGGTGCAATACTTCCTCTACCTACTAGGTATGTGATAGGGAAGGTAAAAATAAAGCAAAGAAAAAATATTGCTGCTGCTACTGTCAACTTTTATTTTTATGCTAAAAGAGTAACTTCATGGGTAACACTTGCCTATCACATCGTTTTCCTGTGTATCCTTCTTTGCAGAAGCAGTGAACATGGCCCTTGGGAGTGACACGACAACTTCTGGCAAAATTACGTCCAACAGTAGGACAAGGGCATGGCTTGCATGGGCTTCGTGCTGGATCACCATAATATCCTTCACCACACTGCTCACAGTGAGGTCCTCCAGTGTTATCAGAACAGTTCTGCATTTATAACATATATATTTTGTATTACTTTAATTCATCCTATATATTTGGAAAGATATAAATAGATGTGTGAATAGATGTTCGAAACTGAACTGAACATAATGTGAAATGAATACCTGCTTGATATTCTATTTGTCAAATGCTTAAGTGTACTTGCCTTTCAATAAGCAAGAGAAAAATATACTTTTGATCAAACTTTTATGTATAAATTAATTAAAGCAGGTTTTTATTTGTCTCTAAAAGCACAGAAAAGGTTACTCCTTTACAGTCATAATTACAAAACATCAGCGTGTGAAACAAAGTAATACACTGTTTTACAGGAGAAAATGTTTCTAGTAATTGAGGTCTCTTCAGAATTAATACTTCTTGTTTCCAAATTCAAGTAAAATAATTACAATTTTTAAAAGATAAAACTAAAACACCTAAGTTAATAATGCAATATACATTACAAAAATTTAATACAATAATGATTATTCAATAAAGCTTCACTGTATTTATGTCTAATAAATACTTCTACACTAATAATTGATCACTTTATGAGCTGTTGAACATTTATGCACTTAATAAATGTGTAATGTGCAAAGAGTTTAGCAACAATGTTGATAGCTATGGTAGTAAATTAGGAGATACTTATAAACAACTAGTAGCACCAGTTTGCTATAATAGGCTGAGAGCTATTCATTAAAAACAGATTGACTGCACAACCAAACATAACATAAATATTCTTTATCAAGAGAATATAGCAAAAGAAATTGCCCGGAGAGGAGGAGCACAAAGGAAAACAAATGTTTATTCTAGATAAAACAAGTTAAAGCTGGTTCACAATAACCAGGAATGAAAGCCAGAGCGGGAAGTAAACCAGCATACATTTTTTTTCACAATAGCCCAGTAATGAGAGCGGGAATGCACATCAATGACCATATTGATAACAAAAGTGGAAAGTCGATTTTGCGCATTGGAATTTCATTTGTTTCTAACTGACCAATGATATTCTTTCACCTGTTTCCAGTTCAACCAACAGGTTGAAGTGCAGATCCATTCCTATTTCCAACTTCTCTAGTCATACCAAGCTTTTATTCCTTTATTAATGCCATACATTAAATTTTTGCTATTCTTTGTTAATTTCTACCAGTTTTGAACTGTATGTAAACAAACTACAGATGACCCTTTTGCTACAGGAATCAATGCTCAATGGATCTATGGGCATCAGGATCTGAGGTTAGGATGCTAAAATTTCTTCCAGTTTCATTTTCCCAGCTTCCAACTAGAGAGAGCTCTAATGGCTATTGCATGTCACAACTGCCTTAAATAATTTCTGCAGTGAAGAGTCTAGTCTAATATGCACAACATGGAATATTGTGCATGTTATTGTGCATTCATGTTTGTGAACAAGAACGACATTCAGTTCCTGAAGAAGGCCATGGAGTTTGGAATGGTCGAAAGCTCGACTTTTATAAATTTGACACGACTGATTACCCATAAAGTCATAATCAATAACGCTTGCCGCCATGAAAGTTTTAAATCTTATATAAAGAACAAGAAAGATAAAATTTGGCCAAGTCTTCTTTCCTATTTCTGGGACTCGAGAAAACTTCCTTTTAATTGTGAACATTCACATTATAATACATGTATTTAACTTTACTCATACTGCCATAATTATTTTAAAGAATTTAGGATTATAATTTCAGCATTTGTTGTGTACTTGCTTCTTTTTTTAGCATTGTATAAGCAACTTGTGCACTTTTTAAAATCTGGGCAAATATCTGGGACTCTGGTAACTATTGCAAATCAGTGTAAATGAAAGCAACCTTAAAGAATACAGCAATCCCTAGAGTATGAGAATTACATAACTATTTTGAGAGCCCTTAAAGTATTCTTTGTCAATACAGCATCAGAACTGCATCAATATTTTTGAGAACTCTAAAAACATACTTTGACAATTTGAGCTTTTAAAGTTTTACTTTTCTTTAATATAAGCTAACTCAAACAGTTAGGTAAGGGCAGATGCAGCATAAATGCAAGACTTTGCACCCATGTGTTGCTTAATGGAAGCATTCAAATAGTTATACAATGCTATGTAACACAAGAGATTGCAAACTCCAAACTTTATGCTTGCATTACATGCATACAGGAAGAATTCTGCATTTCTTTCTCCATGCATTGCTAGTTTCTAAGTAACACACAATTGCGATTTGAGATTTTACACCATCTACTGTACAATCATGGTGCTCTTCCATTTGGCTGTGTCTTGCCAATTTAAGTGTTGATGCCAGATGCTTTTCTCATGTTTGCTTGATACAATACTTTTTACATTCTCCACTGTGGTCTAGGGATACCTGCTAGCCTCTAGTTCCCAAGGTCACGGGTTCAAACCCGGTGGAGTGTGATGGATTTTTTTGGGTGTAAAAATCCTTAGCATGGCTTCCTTCAGAAGGGAAGCAAAGCCGGAGATCCTGTGTCATAGATTTATGGCACATAAAAGAACCTCAACCCTCATAAAGAGGCCTCTGAGCAAAATTTCCAGTATTTCACGCCCAATATAGAGTGGGACGCTAAGAACCATAGAAGTTAAAGAACATCCATAAATAAAACCTCATTTTTTTAACACTTTTTATATCCTATTTATTTATAAAGGCTGAATGAATTTTCATTTTGGATATTACTGGTTATATTATTAAATTTGGAACTTATGGTACATTCAGATGATTTCCGCATGTAACTTATGGAAGTAGAAGCCAACTTCTTGTATTATGCCTATAGCTGCATTATGAATGTCTTTCCTCATGCCTGCACTTATGC
Source organism: Deroplatys truncata (assembly GCA_030765065.1). Classification (NCBI taxonomy): domain Eukaryota; kingdom Metazoa; phylum Arthropoda; class Insecta; order Mantodea; family Mantidae; genus Deroplatys; species Deroplatys truncata. The sequence continues at coordinate 102,391,184 of CM060975.1, forward strand.
TGCAATATGTTAGACTATGTCTTCATTGTGAATGGGGCCTGTGAATGGGGCCTTACCCTGTGTTACAAATAATCAGGAAGGAGATATAACCCAAGAAATTACAATCATTTTTATTGCAAAGAATTCTGTTGTTACTACAATGTGAGCGAAGTTGTGAAGGATGGACAGAGAGATGGACAAGCAGACAGATTATGGATAAGAGAAATATTCTTGACTAACCAGTGCCTATGTGGAGGAGAAAATGATGGATTTGGAAAAGCATACTTAGTTTTGCAAGGCAGGTACTAACCAAAGAGCATTTTTAGGTTGTGTATACTGTTATTTGATGTAAATGTACATATGCATAAAAAAGAAGTATGAATAATTTTGGGATAATATATATAAATTTGGGGATTTTTTAATGTTCTGTGATTGTAGCTCTGGAATTTGAAGTGTATTATGTTTATTTATTTAAACAAAACAATTATGTTAACTCTCATTTGTTGTCATTTTATGAATAGCATGCTGATGACTAGTGTTCAGAAATACATGAAAATGCATATTTGAAATGCAGCCATACAACTTATAAAACAGTAATTATGTTTCATATTAAAGTAAAATGGTTGAAGCATTAGCTTGGTTATAATTATTTTCTGATAATCCATGATGAGTTCATGTAATAGTAATTCCTGAAGCCATAAGACAGTTGTATTAAGAAGATGAACTTGAAAGGCATTAAAAGAGATAATTCCTAAAAGCGTCATGAGAAATGGTCATGCATATTTTTGCATATTCTGGATGTTTATGCATATTCAGTGCACATTTATAAAATTTTTGAGCAGAATACTATCAAGTTTTCTAAACTTGGATAAAACGCATCGTAAGTTGAGAGTGCTGTCAGAGTGTTACTGTGGTAATATTGGCAATTATATGTAGGAAACAGGTGAATGCCATCTGCTTATACTCTTTGTCTCTTTCATTTATTGTGGGTTTGTTCAAAATAGTGCAAGCAGATAATAAGGATGCCAAAAAAAAAGGTCAGAAAGAAGTTGTCTAAGAGTGTTTGAAAGTGCTTGATGCTGCCATTGAAAGTGTAAATACAGTGAGTGGAAAGTGTAGCAATGATGCTAAGAAGAAAATGGCAGATGTTTTTGAAAAGAATAATGGACTTAGGAAGCTAAGGAAAATATGCAGAGTCCTTCAAGGTTCTGATGGTGATGTGGACATTAACATCAGTTTATTGCCCAATTTTAAGTTTCGTCCCATTATTTCGTGTGATAGTGAAAGGACATTTTCTGCTCATAAGTATATTTTTATGGACAGGAGGGATAAGTTAGAACCAGAAAATATGGAAAGAATTATTGTATGTCATAGTTTTATTAACTGAGGTTGTTTAATAACAAAGGATAGATAGGAATAACTTGTAAAATGTTCATTATTTTGATTAAAATTTTAAATGTGTATTGTTTTATTGCTAGTGCCTGCACAAAAAGGCAATACATAATACATATTTATATCCATATTTTCAGATTTTTAGTGCACATAATTATCAACACTACTGATGACATTCAATAACATACTCAGTTCCTGAATGTTGCACCTTCTATACTATTTACACAACTGAGGACTTCCAAAATTCAACTTAGTATGAATCAAATTGTTGAATGCAGCCTAGTATATTCTATTACTATCTAGAATGTGATCCTAATAAGCCACTAATGCTTACAATGTGCTAATGTTAAGCTTTAACAGCTGTGAAATTATGTTAGGTCATGAATAACAAGCTTAGTCAGTAGACAAAGAAAGATATATATATATATATACACACACATTATCTAATCAAGTTCATTGTTCTCAGAGGAACAAAAATACTTACAAGACAGTAACCAGTTTCAATATCACACACATGGGAGCGTTGATTACAGTGACATGGTCTGGCCTCGCCTACCAATTGGATGACAATTGTGGAGCTCACAGAATTGTTGTCATACCATCTGTAGAATCCAATGCTTGGGTCTTGGCAAGAAGTTGCATTGTACTGAGGAGGACAGTCACATAACTCCACACCTCGTGCATATGGAGGCATGGGCTGTCCTGGTAACTGAACTCCTGTGTCTAGTGTCACATCGCGCAAACTGAAATATGTTTTTAAAGTAAATGAGTTATATGTTCATTTAAACATTGCCAGCTTGCTTGTTTTAATTTCTATACATAACACATTTTTTTGGTTTCCTTATCCTTGAGGCATTAATCTGCACTAAAGGAGTCATTACATTTCCAAATGACTTGACTTGGTACTGAAAAGCATACAAGGTATGATCAAAAGGTTTCTGGAATGAGGCCATAAACACAACACAACAATTCAATTTGTCTAGTGATGTAGATTGAGTCACACTTTTTTACACTCACCTTCACTAATTAAAAGTTATATAAAACAGGAAACGTTTTCGAGGGCATTTGTCCTCGTTGTCAGCGACTGGGTGACTAAGGGTCGCTTTCTCGTGTCCTCTTCTTCTTCATCCTGCAGATTCTGACCATGTTGCCATCTGGTGTTGGGGGCACAAAGTTTTAACACATTGCTTACAGGCGGGATTTCAAAATTAATGACATTGTTGCTGTTTTTGATGATGTGTATTTTTTCCCAGATGTTCAATTCTATTGGTGTGGTGAGGGGTTTTAACAATTTTATATTTTGCCAATGTTGTGGTTTTATGTCCAAAAATGGTGTGATACAGCGGATTTCTCTATTTGAAGAAACATAAAACTAAAACAAATAGAGAAATCCGCTGTATCACACCATTTTTGGACAGAAAACCACAACATTGGCCAAAAAATAAAATTGTTAAAACCCCTCACCACACCAATAGAATTGAACATCTGGGAAAAAATACACATCATCAAAAACAGCAACAATGTCATTAATTTTGAAATCCCGCCTGTAAGCAATGTGTTAAAACTTTGTGCCCCCAACACCAGATGGCAACATAGTCAGAATTTGCAGGATGAAGAAGAAGAGGACACGGGAGAAAGCGACCCTTAGTCACCCAGTCGCTGACGACGAGGACGAATGCCCTCGAAAACGTTTCCTGTTTTATATAACTTTTAATTAGTGAAGGTGAGTGTAAAAAAGTGTGACTCAGTCTACATCACGATGAATACTTCAGTGTTAATAATGCTTCTGTTTTTAATCTGTAATCAATTGTCTATTCGGCACTGTCACCCTCAGAGTAGTCTCCTTGGGAGTTGATACACTTGTCTCAGTGCTGTTGACAGTATAATATTCTTTAAACATGTTCAATGTCTTCTGCAGTTCATGATGAATAACAGCAATGTCCTCAAACGGTGTCCTCAGAGCTGCATTTTAAGTCACAAGAAAAGAAACAAGTCTGCTAGAGCCATATCTGGTGAGTATGCGGGAACAGTATTCATCCTATTTTGATCCAAAAACTGGCAGATAGATATGGCTTTATATGAGGACACATTGTCGCGATACAGTCATCAGACTTCCATTTCTCTAGCCGTTTGCATCACATTTCTCCCTAAATCTTTGTAATACTTGTATGTAGAATACTTGAATCGCTGTTTGACCCTGTAGTACAAATATATCATGTACAATTCTTTTAATGTAAAAGAAATCACCATTGAATTCACATTGGATCGAACTTGACTTATTGTTTTTTTTGAGGAGTGGAGATGAAGGACTCTTCCTCTGTGAACTGTTGCTTTGCTTTTAGACCATATCCATAAATCCATGTTTCATCACCTGTAATAACTTTCTGCATAAACTGTGGGTCATTTTGAAACTGTTCTTTAAGATCTGTGCAGGCAATCTGGCTTTCCTTTTGGTCATTTGAAAGGAGGTGGGGCAAGAACTTTGTGGCAATTCTTCTCATGTCCAAATCATCTTTCAAAATGCTTTGAACATTTCCAAAGGAGAGTCCTAGCGCATAAGAAATTTCTCTTCATGTAATACAACTATCATTTAATACCATTTACCTCACCAATTGATATTTTCCTTAGTGTTGCTAGAAGAGAATTCCCAAATGATCTGCATCCTTAACTAAAGTGACAGCACCTTTAAATTTTGATAACCACTGAAATGTTTGAGATTTGCCCATTACTTCTATCCCATAAAGTGCTCCTACATTTGATAGTTTCTATTTGAGTTTTACTGAGTTTGAAGCTGCATTTGATGTTTGTTCTTTGTAATTTTTCATTTTCCCTAGGCAGATAATTCATAACAGGCACAAAACACATGTTCATTTCGGAGCTTCTACCCCTCAAGGTCCAAGAAGGTCATGCAACTCACATTTTTTATCAGAAGGGAGAGCTGCATGTACAGTCTAAGTAAGAATTAAAGATAGCTCAATGGCAACATTGTTTTGAAACCATTCTGGAAACTTTTTGATCACACCTCATATGATAAGAAAATATACAGCCCTGGTAAAGTTGCTACCAAAGTATGCCAATATCACATTTCTGTCTTAATGCTATATGCATAATGTTGTGTACATCTAGAGAAAAATTTTAGTTTATGATTGCTTCATGGAACTAGAACATACAATGGTGAAATCAGTTTTAACTGTTCTACCTTGATTTAGCCAGCACTATGCTTGGACCACAGTGACTTCACCAAAAAGGGAAAATGTGTTCTCTCAGGTAAATGCTAAGGCTATGCACCTACTGACAGTAATGAATAAATCACATGTTTTATTAGTTGTACTTATCAATTTTTTCAAGCAGGATGTGCTCACATCATCAGCTACATAAAACATGCTCTGACAGGGTAAATTGGTGATTAAAGAAATGTGCAGCACACTCACTAAATACTAGGCTTGTTTACACTGGGACATTGGTGACGATCGCTAGTGACGGTCACCAGTTATTGCTGTGAACACTCCTAGGTCACTGGTGTTGGCCACTGCAAATATTGCCAACTGATTGTTAGTGAGGTGGACTCAAGTGAGGAGAAAAAGTTCATTATAAGTACATCCACTGCTGTATGATCGGTTGGAGAAAGATTGTTTTACACTCTGCATGATGATCTGAGGCAAGATGACAGGGAGTTTTTCAATATTTCCAAATGCCAAAAACTTCATTTGATGAACTACTAGGAAATGCAAAAGAGTAAATCAAAGGAATTGACACTATACTAAGGAAACCTATCCCAGCAGAAGAAAAAATTGATATCCCATATAGCAGGATGACTTTATACTTAGCCTATAAAATCTTCTGTGTTAATCAAATTTAAACTCATGACTACCATAACATAGGTACCACTGTGCTCGAGTATACTACAAAAATGGCTGCCTGTCTCAAAAGACTTTGTTTTTGTTGGCAAATCTGGAATGCTGTGTCTGTGTTCAGTGTCCTAGTGCGAACACTTCAATTCAAACTAATGCATGTAGGGCAGTGACTGCTCGAACACAGTGACCTTGTCTGTCACATGGGGTGAGGGTGAGACACTGCTGCATTACAGTGACTAGTTGAGGCAGTGTAGTGTCCCAGAGTGAATGCTCCAATTCAAACAAATGTATATCTATCAGTAACCATCATTGTGACCACCACCAGTGTCCTAGTGTGAAACGAGTCTTATTGAAACTTGAAGTAAAACTTCACTAGGAAAATGGATGCCACATTCAAAAACCAAACTCCTCTTGTAAAGATCAATGCCCCAATAACTATAAATATGACGATCAGTCTGAGGCTGCTGGAATCCCTTGGCAGCTGACAATAGTAGAAGATATGCTGGCTTGTTAAATTTAGCTAGGCCTGAGTATAAAGCAGAAATGGCACTACTCAGGGATATGCAAAATGGAGGAGGAAACTGAATTTTTTGTGCTATTTTTTATGGGATTTTCACTGTTGGTTGTGGACACTCAGCATTCAAAGGAACAGCTAATGTTTTATGCAGTGTAATGCAACCCAATGCGAGAATGTAAGCACTCTCTCCATTTATATAAGAGCATACATTTTGAAAGAAGAACTAAACAGAAACATTATTTGTGTTTATAACACTAAACATTAAACTATGTTAAATCTTTGCGTGTTTTGTTTGATTCTGATCTTAAAGGAGGACTGAACTAAAAATTCACATTTCTGTTTTATTTAATATTCTACAAGATCTTGAGTTGTGCATAATAATGTTGAAAACTGGAACAATCTACAACTTACCATTCAGAATCTGCAGGGTATTTCCCGCACCAGCAGTGCACTGAGTTGACATTATGCTACTTGCATTCTTGAAGCAAGTATCTTATGCTGGAGCAGTTGATCAGTCATAACATTAAGTTTCAACGTAAATGTGTAGTTACCATATATTTTTAACATTTTGATTAGCAATTTAGCAAGATGCCATACATCAAATTCATGATGTATATGCGGAAATTTCTTTTCCCTCAAAGCTCTTATACCTGTGTGTCTGGCTGTCAGATACAATTTTATGGGCAGGTTTTCATTCAGAGAAGTCAGACTTTCTCAATATCATCTCTCTGTACAATTTATGAAGTCTAATATTTTATTTGTTGCCAAATTCAACGTAAAATATGTCACATTTTAGCAGAAAATCTTGGGGAGTCGTATTGTCTATTCCTACTTAAATATAAATTTGAATCATTCATGGCAATTGCAAAACTACTTTCCTTTTCTTCTAACTAACCTTTGCGTATAGAAGGGAAAACAAATTTTTTAACAAGTCTATAAAAATATGATTCAGAAAAAAATAATAGTTTTTGCTTTTGAGAATGCCGACAGTTAAATGTCACCCCACAAAGATACATGCCTGAAGCTATGCATACGTTACTTTTCAGACTTCCACTTTTGCCTCCAGAGCACCACTCATAAGTGTGCCTGTTCATACAATGAGTTATAATTCGCATTAATGCTCCTTGTGAGTTAGGTTTCCTTTCAGTGACAGGCATGCCACATGTGTGACAAATACTGAATAGCACAAGAAGAGCATTTACACATACAAATACAAAAGAATATTTTCTGGACGTACCTACATCTCCATCTTCTGAATTCCCTCAAATATTCATTCGGTTTATAATCTTCATCATTTAGAGCTAAAGATTCACCTTCCTCATCAGTCAAACTTTGGTTCACATCAGCATGATTTATAGCACTAAAAGTTTCAGTTCCCAACTTGCACTGTATTTCAGCATCATTTTTAACTTCACGTATAAATACTCAGAAACTAGTGCAGCTTCACTTTCTTGCTGAGAATTGCTTACAAATTATTGACAGCTGTAGCTTTAACATAACACTTAATGGGAAACACAGTAAAGTAGATAAAATATTAATAAAAATCCAGTGGCAACACACTCTAACTTCACTCTTTCAAGATAATTACCTTGAACGCGTTTTGAAGACACCTTGTCTTCATCATCAGGTTAGAGCTGTAGCTTTACTTTTGTTTAAGATTTTAGTTTCTTTCTCATGGAGACTGTACTTCTAGTCCTGCTAAAAATTTCGAAGGCACCACATTATCTTTCAGACTAGGGTTTTTGAATATCTCATTCTTTATTATTCTTATTTTTATAGCATCTGACTCATTAAAGCCACTTTTCACACACTCTAGCATTTTTGATTGGCACAAAGTTTATGCATTTCAGAGCAGCAACTCATTTATTGTACACATTTGATTCTTATCTCCATCAGGGAATGAGTAATAACCAACATTTTTGTTTACGCTGGAATTATTTGCACAATCAAAAGCACTGCAGGCACAACCAAGCAGGCATTCCTAACCTAACACCTCACAGAACACTTGGAAAGAAAAACTGTACTACAATCACAACATAACAACAGGAATTAAATGCAATGCAAGACTAACTAATGCAAGTTACATTCAGTAGGGTGGCGTGATCCTAGCCTCATGATGTCACCGTGAGGTGAGCATTAAACATAAGTGCTTCCAGAATGAAGATGAGAGGTCACAGAAGAACCAGTTATCAACATTGTGCTCAAATTGTCTATATTTTATTGTTAGAAGTCTTTAGAAATTTAGTTCAGTCCTCCTTTAAAGCAATCAGTATGGTATCCTGAGTCTCTAGACACAAAATTTCCACAATATTTAAATTTAAAATGAATTATTTGAATAGCTAATTAATGCAGACTGATGTTACTACATTCCCTCAGTTTTTTTTTTCTTTGGAGATAAAATTTGATTTCAAAGCTTTCATAGACATTCTTAGGAAGCTATTTCATTTCTCATTTTCAAACCCTATTATCAAAATAATTGTGAAATTTGATGTATTTACTGCTGGACAAGAAGCTCTATTTTATATGAATAACATACTGCTTTAGAAATCAGAAATGTGTATAAAATATTCCATTCTGTACATAAATAGTATCAATATGATATGAGAATCTTATTTCAATAAGAGAGCCTGAAGAATTAGTTAAAAGATTTGTAACTTTTAATAACGATGTATACTACCTGGTTGAGGCATTAGGTGAAACATCAGAGCATACTTGGGCAGCATTATGTATTCATCCATATTTAAATACTGTTTATCCTACTGTCATTTATATTAACTTTAGGATTAATAATCTTTTAAAGTAGGTACACTTTGTATAATTCTTTTGGAATTCCTTTCAATTTATCCATTGCAGAGATACATACAGTGCATAGCAGCATGCTGTGCTTGTTACTTCTATTGGCAATTTTCCCTATTAGTAGCAATATTCTGCTGGCTCTACTCTACCTACACTGCCCTCGTGAAGTCTGCTGACTCAGAAGCACGAATGAGGATATGCTGGACGTTTTGTAAAGCCACCATCAGCATTTCTCGAGTCACTTTATTCCCACTTCCTGGCATGGAAGGACTTTTGAGTCTCCAGAGTGACTCATGTAACCTTAAATACAAACAAATACACAATTAAGCTTCAAGGCAAAATTAAACAAGTTTTGATAACACAATGCTTTCATCATGTTTCTGTTAACATCACCTAACTTATGAAGGATATGAACACAATATTGCACTTGGCTCTATGTTTCTGTAGCTTTTGATTTTCTTGAGCACTGAAGTAAAATTCATTGTATAATTTTAGCTTACAATAATAGCAAATACAAAAACATTAATATATGTACCTAGCATTTTGGTTTTACCCTGCAAAGAGGGCAGTTGATGCTGAACACCAAAATAAGTACTAGATATTTTTATATTTCTTTTAGATTTTAAAAATGTCTGAATGTATAAAGTGTAATTTTAGGAACTTGATGTTCATTTATACCTATAGACATTTCTTATGTGTATTACTTGATAATTTTTTGTTTTGTCTATGTTATAATTGATATTTAACAACTTTATTATTGGTCATTAATAAATATTCATTAATGTTATCAATCTTTGTGAAAAGAGTGCAAGCAAAGGAAGGTATGAAATCATTAGGTATTTCCTCTGAAACCAAATCTATTTTTACCCTCACTGTCCAATTTAGAAGCAAAATGTTACAAAAGGCACTTATTGCAAAATTTAAAATTATATTTTCATTACCATTTTAAAATAATTTTGTCCTGAAATCAAATGCGTGTAGAAATCATCTTACAGAAAAGATAAAGGTTTGATGTGTTACTGTCATACAACTTCTTTACCAACTATAATGTATTCCATTGCCATTCATGAAAACAAGCTTGCTTTTTCTCTGCTTCCTGTCAAACATGATAAATGTTGGCTGAAATGATTCTAATACATACAGTGTGGTCGTTTTAAGGTGAGGCCGCAAACTGGCTATGTGCATAGCCAACATCACTTATAACAAGGTTATTACTCATTATAATGCATGTTACTATCACTAGTGAGTAAATAAGGTGGGAGTTGTGGAACGAAAAACCCCTAGTGTAATAGACAGTGTGTAGATCATGTGTATATGTGATCTGTGGCCTCACCATAAAATGACCACACTGTACTTTGTACAGCTACATAGTACATACAGGTGGCTAAAAAGACAGTCTGTTTAAAAACTAGGTCGCTATATGCAGACCTTCAGAGATTGTATACTAATGAGATATGCAGGTTGTGGGCATCAATTGAAGTTATGTAGTAATGGCCAATACTGTATAGATTCATTATACATAAGTAGGTTTTCCATACATTTACTGAGCAAATTATTTGCTTTTTAAGATATGGTTAGTTACTGTGATTTTGCTTCATTGGGCCACGATGGACTGGAAGTATCAACCGATTTCAATTTGAGCCATTACCAGTCTATTTTGTAAGCAATGATATGTTTGCATGCACAAAAGAATGGGGACTTAGCACTTCAAAAAATGAATGGCTTAAAATATTGGAAAATTCAAACTAACAACAGCGAACGTTTGGAAATAGTTAATGATACAGAAGTTGTTATTTCAGATAAATTAAGTATTTAAAAAGAACTACATTTTTCCTGTATTATGCTTTTGTCCATCTCTGATGATTACCCATTCATACAAAATGCACTCAGAATGACAAGGATTTCACAGGCTATTTACAGAAAATTCAAGATATACATTTTACTCTTTGTGTCAGTATCCAAAATATATGATATATAAATAAAAACAATTACAGCTATTTTGGAGAAAATAAAATTACCACAAATTTGTCCACATAAGGATAGACAGGTGTGGGGAAATTTTATGAAAACTTAATATTACTTCCTGGAAGAACTGGACTAAGTTACTGAAGTTTGATATCTAGCTTTTCATTATTGAATTCTCTCCTTTCCCTCCCCCATTTTTTTAAGGTTTGGGGGATCTCAAAACATATTTCCTGCAAAATATTTATGCAAAATTCTTTATTGCAATACTTCCTCTTACAACCACCAAGTAAACAAAGTAAACATTTAAGAACAAAATTAATCAAGAGATGTGCAACATTTGGAAAAGTGTATAACCTGGCATCTCTGTGGTACATCCTTTTCAAAATATCTCCAAACCATAAAGAAGTCATTCCCTTATTACTGCATGCAAAACATTAGTAACTTAAACAAATAATAACAAAACTTAATTATATCTCAAAACATATCTCCTTTCATTAAACTTCTTTATATGCATGCCCAGAGTGATAAATTCTAAATAAATAGAATATACTCTCATTTATATTCCTTAATATTGATACAGTAATTTGTATCACAAATTACTCAAATGTAAATAACGATTGTAATATGAATATGTATTTTTATGTAACATTGATTTCAGAGGTTTATTAATTGTAATTATTATTGGTAAATAATAATATACAACTTTACTGAAACTGTCAATAATAACGCAATAATGCAGCAATGGGGTGAGTTGTTTATCATTACCGGGAACAAGGAAGTTATGTAATATTTCGCGCGGTTTCGATAGAAGCTTCTAGAACATTTCCTAAAACATATGTATTAGTGGTTTTCATTGGATATTAAAATAGACGCTAATGTTGGCGCGTTTTATTAGCCAATAGCAGTTCATTTATAATCTTTAGGCGTATCTTAAGGCAAGCGTATAAATAAGCCAGGCCCGAGGTAGCTTGTCCCCCAGTTCAACGGAATTCTCAACACACTACACGTTGGCCGTTCAGTTCATCAAAATTTCGTGTACACTACACATCGTCAGCCAGTCCTTCATTTCGTCAAGTTACGCGCAGCAGAATTACAAGAATTCTTATAAAGTATTATACAGTTAAAAAAATACACAAAGTTGAAGTACTCGAGTTAAAAGTGATAAGTAAGAAGTTATTACAAACAGTTTCAGTTTGGCGAGTATCCAGATTCAATATGTAAAAAGTGTTAGTGAACGTGTTTGGCAATAAAAATTATAAAACCAATTTCTTCATCAGTATCATTTCTGGATAAAAGATTCCTTTCCGATTCACACCCTGCAAGAGATACATTCTCGACCTAAATAGCTAGCCGGAGAACATTTAAAGTGAATTATTTCAAAACTGATACAAATTGCCACGCCAGAGGGAGCTACGAACCAACCAACAAATGACGTCACAAGATGGCAACACATGAAGCACACAACATTAATACCGTCGCAAATTGGCTTCCAAACGCGGAGCTACAATTAATGTTAAATAAATACAACATTAATACCGTTACAAATTGGCGCCCAACGTGGGGCAGTTAAAGTTATGTAAACAAACATTTATTTGCAACATACAATTTGTAACATCAATACTACTACATATTGGCACCCAGGACGTGGGGCGAAGTGACCAGGAAAGGATCAGCATAATTAGGACGTGGAACGAAAGCAGCAGTAAAATGATCTACAAGACGCAGATTCCAGAAACAAAAAGGAACGACAGACTATACGGATGATTGGACATCGTAATTCCGAGATTATGAGGCAACAAGGAATTCAACTACAAAAACATCGAGACGACGTAGATTCATCACAACACAACGCAGAAGCGACATACAAATCTAGGAGAATGGGGCAGAACGCTGGACATCAAAGCTACATCAACAGAAAGCATCACAAAGGTATCGTAATTTTTTTTTAGAAAACAAAAACAATGGCTGCTAGTAATACAGAAGAAACAATGATGGAAGGGGATAGTGTAACAGTTAGCTGTAATTCAATACACGGTACAAAAAATAGCGTAAACAATGTAGTATTGAAAAAAAAAAATGTTAGTGCAGAAAGTAAGAATAGAATAGCAGGAAATGTTAATCTTGATACTAGTATGATTATGGAAATGCTAAAAAATTTGAATGAGAATATGATAAAGATTAATGAGAATATGGAAAAGAGTTTTGAGAAATTAGGGGAAGCTATAGACAGGAATCATAGGAAATTAATGGAAAGTATTGGTAGGAGTAATGATGTATTAGAGCAAAAAGTAGATCAAAGTAGTGAAGAAATTGAAAAGAAAGTTATGAAGCTAGATAGTAGTATGCCAAAAATGAGAGATGAAAATGAGGAAGTAATAACAAGTGAGACAGGTGAAGTTTCAAAGAAAATGCTAGACATGAGCATGGAAATAAGTAACAAAGAAAGTGAGGTTAATACTAAAAGTGAGGTTAATGTAGAATGTACAGAGTTAGGAAGTCAAATGAGTAGTATTTCAAGTGAGCTAAGAGAGATGAAAGAGGTAAGGAATGTAGATGTAAATGAGGCGCAGGTTAATTTCAGAGGGGAAATATCAGAAATACAGAATGAGACAGTAATGCAAAGAAATAAATTGTACCAAGATGTTCAAAATGAAAACTCCAGTCCAGTACAGTTTAGTACAGATTTGTCAGAGTATTCTCAAAGTAAAGAGATAGCAGAAGAATTGAAAATGAAAGTTGTCAAAAGATGTGTTGTTCAAGAAACTGTAGATTGTTTTCAAATGTTATCAGGGAACGAAATGTCATATGAATACAAGAGGTTATTCATGAACAAAAATTTGAAGGTTAGGTCACAGCTACGAGTAATGTTTAGCCACACACAATTTGATCCAGGAGGGTAAATAGCAATGTGATGTAAAGTAAATGCTGGATAGTTAAAGACGACTTGCAGAGAAATGTATTGGAACGTAAGAGGGTTAATTATTTATATGTCATTTGAAAAGAGAAATAAATTATCAAAAAAAAAAAAATTGAATTTTTAGTAACTGTAACAACATTTGAAAATTAAGAATGCAAAGATTGAAACTTAATATGATATTAAATTAAAAGTACGTAAATACAATTCAAAGAGTATTGTTAAAATAAAATTCAAAATAACAAAAATTGGTAAGAATAATTTAAAAAAAAGTACTTATGTAGAAAACAGAAAAGGTGAAACATTGTCTAGATTTAAGAGATGTAAATATTTGTGTAGAGGGTGAATATTTTGGTAAATATGTGTAATAATTACAAAAAATCTTAAATGTATAAATTTTTGTCAACAATGTAAGAGAGTAAACAATTTTGAAACAGTGATTAAATAATTTAGGGTAAAGTATTTGCTATAAAAAAAAAAAAAAAAAAAATTTGTGATGTCAGATTAATATCTAAATTAATTAAACCAGAGCCAGTAAGTAGTGGCGAGATAGGGGAAAAACATGTCGTGTGTTAAATGCGTGTGAAGTGTTAAGTGAAAGTGATAATGTGTGTTCCAAGATTTAGGAGACTAAAAACACAATTTTAAAATTTCTAAACAAGTTATAAATATTTATAATTATGTTTCTAGTGGGGCATATGATACGGTAATTTGTATCACAAATTACTCAAATGTAAATAACGATTGTAATATGAATATGTATTTTTATGTAACATTGATTTCAGAGGTTTATTAATTGTAATTATTATTGGTAAATAATAATATACAACTTTACTGAAACTGTCAATAATAACGCAATAATGCAGCAATGGGGTGAGTTGTTTATCATTACCGGGAACAAGGAAGTTACGTAATATTTCGCGCGGTTTCGATAGAAGCTTCTAGAACATTTCCTAAAACATATGTATTAGTGGTTTTCATTGGATATTAAAATAGACGCTAATGTTGGCGCGTTTTATTAGCCAATAGCAGTTCATTTATAATCTTTAGGCGTATCTTAAGGCAAGCGTATAAATAAGCCAGGCCCGAGGTAGCTTGTCCCCCAGTTCAACGGAATTCTCAACACACTACACGTCGGCCGTTCAGTTCATCAAAATTTCGTGTACACTACACATCGTCAGCCAGTCCTTCATTTCGTCAAGTTACGCGCAGCAGAATTACAAGAATTCTTATAAAGTATTATACAGTTAAAAAAATACACAAAGTTGAAGTACTCGAGTTAAAAGTGATAAGTAAGAAGTTATTACAAACAGTTTCAGTTTGGCGAGTATCCAGATTCAATATGTAAAAAGTGTTAGTGAACGTGTTTGGCAATAAAAATTATAAAACCAATTTCTTCATCAGTATCATTTCTGGATAAAAGATTCCTTTCCGATTCACACCCTGCAAGAGATACATTCTCGACCTAAATAGCTAGCCGGAGAACATTTAAAGTGAATTATTTCAAAACTGATACAAATTGCCACGCCAGAGGGAGCTACGAACCAACCAACGAATGACGTCACAAGATGGCAACACATGAAGCACACAACATTAATACCGCATCAAATTGGCTTCCAAACGTGGGGCTATAATAATGTTAAACACATTGTAACATCAATACTACTACAATATAAACAAATTTCTTAAATTTATATTATTATAATATTCTTATTATTTGTTACACTCTCATTGTTTATAGAGGTTACAATATACGAGAAGTTACTAAAATGCAACTTTGACATTTTTCCACCTTATGGAATCAGTCACTAGCATCTGGTGTTGTTCAGATTGTTAGGCTTCATTCATATCAGGCAATTCCTCTACAAATATGCACCTGCTACATGTATTGGGAAGGTAGTTATATTGTATCTGTTACATTGGCACCTGATTTAATATTGGCAGATGTTCAAACTTTGCATGCTGACCATTTAGTCACCAACTGACACACTGATTATAATATTAATTATACTATATTAATTACACTAATTATGAACATTTAATTATTAATTATTATTAGATTAGGTTGTTTAGCTTATTAATTATTAGGTCTTACCTTTGCATTGCTTACCTTTCAATTGTTTTTGCAATTTTTGGTGTAAGTGTTGTCTATTTGTGTGGGTTTTTATTTTTAGATGAGGATCTGAGTAGAAGAAAATCAAGAAATTTAATTCTTTGGTTTATGTAAGTACGTCAAACTCATATTAAAACATAACGAACTGTAAGTTGTTCTTCATATTATTACAGTACAGTAATTTGTAACATTTAATAACACACGTGTGTTATATAAATCAAGACCATAGCATGGATCAGTGCTTGATTTAACACTTAAGATGCATTCAGATTATAGGTTACAGGTAATCAGTGATTATATTAGAGAAGGAAGGTGATAACCAAACCTTTGCACTGAAGGAAAGAATATTACAGAGCAGTACATATGATATGACAATGACTCATAACACTAGCAGAAGACCGAAATAGTGTGTCTTTTGTGAGTAGGTTGTCTGGTTATATATCTCATGACTGAAGTTGGAACGTTGACCACCCTGACATACAGCCTCAGCCATCCTTGTTCTTTTAGTAACCTGAGTTAGGCTGTGTCCCCTATATCTATGTCCTTATTGAAAGCAATATATTGTGTTATGTGTTGAAAAAGAAAGAAAAGAAAACCTTACCTGATTTGATGGTATCCTGTTGGTGAAGGGAGAATAGGATAATACTCCAGCACAATGCGTCCATTGCCCTGTAGCTGCACCAATGGATACCTAGCAAGAATACTGGGTGGCAAGAGTGTGTGTCCCCCTTCAGATTCCACACGAAATCGCAGAAAGCCACCATAAGACAAAACCTAAAATACAAGCATGTGAAGAATCCATTTTTATGTTTTGTTTACAACTCAATAAAAGAAGTGGTATTTTACAATGAATCAAAGTGATTTTCACTATCCACAAAATCCTTTTGGTGCCATTATAGCACACTTGTACATCAGCCTTGTTTGGAGGTTTACAGCTTTGGTTATTACTCCAGAACTTTCATCAGGTCCTATCAAAATTTTAAATCATTACATTTGCATACAAAGCATTCCAAATTTTATTCCTTTCTTTATAGTTTTAGTTAATTGTTAATGAATATAAAGCTTCAGTTAAATCAAAATTTCTGCAATAAATATATATTATGAAATCCTTTTACTTCTTTAATTTCATTGATTTTTCAGTTTATGAATATTTTCAAATGTTTCTAAAATACTAAGACAGAAAAGCAAATAGCATTTCACTAATTTAACAAGAAAGAGGCATTTTGTTTCTAAAAATATCAATAGTCAATCAGAAATTGCACATACTCTGTCTCCAAGAAATGCTCGCGGTAACTGCCAATAAACAGGTACTTCAAAAGGAAAACTGATGCCAAGATGTATATCACCAACATCACCAGGAATAAGCTGAAGAGTGTTTGTAGCATTCAGTTGTCCCTGTGGTCCAATATTTACTGCTATCTCTTCCTTTCCTGGCAATACAAGCTAAAAGGACCAAATGAAACACTTATTAATTGTTACAAATGATAGTTTTGGCATACATCAAGAATGTTACATTAACTTTCAGGTACGCTACATAGGGCCCTTGGAGCACTTTGCAGAAAATTTAACCCTCTGACCATTGTGGTCAGAACTATTCCTCTAACTAGTGCTGTCTTTCACATGTGTGCAATAATCAGGGTAAAAAAAGACTTTAATATCTTTATTGTTATTGGAAGTGAGTTTAACTATCAGGGATATAAAGCCAGTTAGGAGGGAAACTTCCAGACTGTTCAATGGAAATTTACATTATTGTTACTAGAAAATTTTAGAATATTCATGGCTGGGACGGCAGCCTACAGTTCAGTCCCCTCCATGATTGATGAAAATGAATGACCTGATGTATGATTAGGAAGGGGGAATTAAATTACTGGATGACTAGCTTTATTTGGGTAATTGGAGTTGGTGAAAGTTTCCAAAAAGGGCTGCAAAAGATAGGGAGATATCCAGCTTCTCCAATGGAAGTATTTGAGGTCATAGCGTAAAACTTGTATTGTTCACAAGGCTTATAAACTACATGGTTGACATCATAAATCACAACTCCATTTAGCATTTAAACATTTGTATATACAGGGTTATTCAAAAAGAAGGAACAGACTTTACATATTTATTTCTAATTAATGACAATAGATAGTGACACATACAACACATCATTGAATAGAGGAAAGTTCAAAGTTTTAAGCCCTACCTATAAGTTCCATTCAGTGCCTACAGCAGCGCTGTGTTTGTTTACGAGAAAATGGCGATGCCACAGGAAAAGTCGTTTTGTGTGCTGCAGCATGCAAAGAGTGAATCCATTGTTTCATTGCAGCGTGCATTTCATTGTAAGTTCAACAACCAGCCACCTCGTCATAAAAAATTTACAATGGATACAAGAAATTTGTAGAAGATGGTTGCATATGCAAAAGGAAAAGCACTGGTTATCCTCGCATAAAAAATGGTGTTTATTTTGAACACATAAAATAAAACTTTGAACTTTTCTCTATTCAGTGATGTATTGCATGTGCCGCCATCTATTGTCATTCATTAGAAATAAATATGTAAAGTCTGCTCCTTCTTTTTGAATAACCCTGTACTTGTTTGTAACTGACTGACGAAATCTGTTGCTTTCATAAGCTTAATGATGAATAAAGAGACATATCATACCATAGCATAAGAAAAATAATCCTTCCACAAGAGGTTAGTTGATGAGCTCATAAAGCTTGCTCTGGCAGAAGGTAGCTGGCTTCTTTTTGAGAACAGATGAGTTATTTTTTGGCTAGTGTTTTGGAACAAGAATTATAAATTGCAACTACGGCCTTCTCCATGTGTGGCTACATCTACTTTCACATTTCAGGACTTATCCATAGCCATTTATTTCATTTAAATTGTGCAATATTATTTGCAGTTTTATCAGTCAAAATAGCTTCATATTTTGAAGGCAAGAGTGTTGGTAGTTAAAGTGGCCAGTAATGGGTTTACTGATATGCTAATGTTATGTGCATTTTTTGTTGTTGAATACCAAGAATTCCAAATACAGCATTATCAATGCACTATGGACTAAAAGGACATTTAAATATGGCACTGTAGTCATTATTGTTAACTACTTTGTGGATAATTATATATGAAGTGTGTATTGCATTTAGTAATTTGAGCAAAACAAGACACATTCTTTCCATTTCATGAACAATTCAGAGTGATTATATAAATATATAGAGAAAAGTAATATGCATTTGCTGTAGTTACAACAGTATTTCATGAGAGAGGAAAATTATGATTTTCAAGAGATTATAATAATGCAATACATAGACTTAAGAATTTACTTGCAATTCAATTTGTTAATATTTTCAGTAAAAGTTCATGAAGTTACTTATAATAGTACAATTCCACAGTTTCCTAATGTGCCATTACCTTTCTTCACAGTAGCTTGGGATGAGCTGTGAGGGGTATGGTAGACTCTGTGAATTGAGGATACGTAGAATTACCTAACTTTCTTTATACATATAAAATGCTGTACCTTAATTGCCTTCTAATTAGAGGTCCGCACATGCTGAAATTCTTAGGCCCAGCTTGGTTTTACCAAGCCTGAGAATAAGTTATACTCTACCACCCGGCTTGGGCCTGATTGTTTAATTTTGTTTTAAACAAAACTGTTCTGCAATTTTTAACCATTATTATTACTATTATTATTAAAATAATTAAGATTATTAAGATTAAAATGCTTCCGCAATAGAAAAGAATGGGAAACAATAGAAGGGTAAGAATGGTGCTAGAATGCGAAGCAGAAGGAAACAGAGGACAGGGAAAACCAAGAGAACAATGGATGGATGGGTTCCGAAGAAGCATGGTGTCTAGAAGACTAACAGATGAGGATGCAGAGGATAGGAATTTATAGAGAAATAAAATTATGAATGGGTTATAGGAAAACTATTATTATTATTATTATTATTATTATTATTATTATTATTATTATTATTATTATTATTATTATTATTTACTTATTTAATTATTTATTTATTAGCAGTTATTATTATTTATTAACATGAAGTGATATGGCTGCAATGCAAAGGGACCCGGTTCGATTTCCGGTACCAGCTTGGAGATTTTTTTTCCCTGCTCTGAGACAGGGATCCACTCAGGTCCTTGGGATCAATTGAAGAGCTATTTTACATAAACAGTGCCAGCTGAGGTCCTGGAATCCACATACAGTAAGCTATACATTGACGGCATACTGCTTTATTGACTGCATGCTGCCCCTATTACTGCACTCTGCCCAGGATGTCCTGGGTGTGGGTGGATGGAGGGAGACAGAGTTTGCAGCTGTTGTGCTGTTACAACATTGTTTGTAATTGGCTGAAGCAAACATTTATTTATTATTACTAGTATAACTACTGCTATGAATGCTTGCATACTGCGATAACTGTAATATTCCAGTATCTCAATACTGCTGACCAAAAAATGTGATAAATTAATTTTTTTCTTCTTTATTATCCCTTTGCATGGGAAAGTTTTTGTTATTTTTGAGTTTCTCAAAAATGACACATGATTTTGATTAATATCATACATTTAAAATATTTACACGTCAAATAAAATGCTGTGTTGAATGTGATAAATTAATTTTTCTTTGTCTTTATTTTCAAGCCTGAGCCCGACAAACCTTTTTTAAATTAAACCCAAACAGGCCCATGAGCCAGGCCTAGCAGACTTTTACTTCTCATTCTACAGGTTCCCAGTATGTTTACCATTTCCTTTGTTACTCTTGAAAACCAAGCGCTCTTGCATAAATGTTCACAGCTTGCCTCCTCATGCTTTTCTCAGGGGAAGATCACCACAATAGTGAAGGGGTTAAGGTATTCTACAAATACTTACTTGAAAATGCAAAAACAATAATAAAAGTGTCATTAAGTATGGCCAGATAAAACTCAAATATAGCTCAAGAAAAGCAAAATAATCAGTAGACAGGAGGGAAATGGTAAACTCATTAGAGTATACTGAAAAATACAGGAATTGAAAGTAAAACAGTAAATCAAGAAAGGTAGTTAAGAGGAAAAACAGCTATTTAGAATGACAGAAAGACCTGAAAAAGCAAAGTGTATCATCAAGGAGGAGGAAAAACTTACATTTGCATAATACACTTTCTGTGTGTTGATGATGGGATAAAGACCAGTGCTTGATTGTGGTGGTGTGTCATTTCCATATTCAATTATGATGGTCCGGGTGCCAGGAGGTGGCATAAGGATTCTACTCAATGTCAGCCCTGCCTCAGTGCAGGCTGTTGTTCTGCCAAAACAGAAACATCTAGTGCAGCCATCTTGGTTTTCCTGATGCAACCCAAAAGTTCCTGCCTTGCACTGTGAACATCTTCTGCCAATTGCATTAGCCTGGAACAGTATATTCACATAAACTTTATTACAAGTTGAAAGGTAATTTTAAATACAGGATTATATGTTTTCAAAGAGAGACGACTAAAATGATACATAAATGAGAAAATGTAAAAGTAAATTTTCTTATGAAACTGAAACTGCTTTATTTGATTATTACTCAAACTTATTATGTATTATTTAATATATTTATTTATTTATTATAATTTTGTTCCATATACAGTGTGGGATACACAAAGGAACAATGTCAGAAATACAAATTAATAGTAAAAAACACATCAAATCACAAATGATAATCAGCATTAATAAACTCTCCTATACTATATCCATTAAACAAACACAAAAATAATAAACATTATAAACTATTAAAGTAGTTATATGCATCCCAGTGCTGTTATTCAAACTAAAGAAAGGGGAAAAAAAAAGAAAACAAAATCAGAGTATGGGTTCTTTACATAGGCTTAAAAAAAACTGTCAGTTTTTCTTTGCCTCTCTGGTTTTTTCACAGTCATATATAGTTGATTACATGTATTTATCATAGAAATACTGTCATATTTTAGGCTTAGCGATATTAGAAATTGTTGTGTAGTTTCTAGAGCTTGGCTTGCCTCATCCACACTGGAAACATTTTCATTATTTAGACATACTTCATCACCATCATCATCAGTACCATGAGGTACAACCTGGGAAACAATAACCTTGCCAAATCATATTGTTTACATGTGAGTATCAATAATGCATTCCAAAAATATTGATGCCTTGCACAACATACCTGCACAGACATACACAGACTAACACTATATGGGTATAAAGGTATACAAAAAACTGCCTCAACCAATTAAGGATATAAAGATCCCAAAATTGTTTACAAAGAGAGTTAAAGAAACATTACTGCAAGAAACATATTACTCCATTCAAGAATTTATGGATGACATAATATTATCAACATTACTCTAGAAAACTCTTTGTAAGTTTCAATATACGATACAAATAATACTATGAATATAATTTGTTAAACATGTAAGTATTGTCATGAACGTGACTGAGGAGATCCGTATTGTAATTATTATTTTATATTAATCGCCATTATTTTATTAACCCGTCATAAGTTTCTGAATTCATATAGAATCATATTTTATATTCTTAAGTCTGCTCAAGTCTTAGTAAATTGTATATATGACAGAAACAGTGGTTTGCCATTTCCTTTGACATTTCAAAGGGATGTTACTGTGACATCATTTCCTGAGGAGTATGTGTCTTTCTGCAGGCTCTTAGCTGCACCTTAGACCGCGTTACGTCACATAGAATGTTCTAGAACATTGACATATCGAGTTATGATTGGCTGCTATATTTCAAATCCAGGGCGGTGTCAGACCATATTTGGTAATAGCTGCCAGGGTATTTAGTCCTATATAAACAGGCCCTCAAGCTCGACTTGGGGGACTTTTGTGTTGTAACTTGATCGGGACCGCTATGGTACCCGTCGACGGCCGTGGCACGACTGCTCTGGATGGCTTCATCTGACACCACTAACGGCTTGACAAAGTCATGTGGAGTATTGGCTCTCCTCGTCCACGACGAGACATGTTTCTCAAGGTAAGCAGTATAGAATAACTTAATAATAATAATAATAATAATAATAATAATAATAATAATAATAATAATGTTAGCCAGTATCATCATCATCCCTGATAATGTAAACTCAATGATCGCACTATAGAAATGTAATGCTTTAGAATATAGTAGTTTCACTAAGCCAAGCTCTGAGTTCTCTATTATCTAATTCCCAGTTATTCCCCCGTGTCCAACTTTAGTTGCGACAGTATTAGGATTAAGTTGTTCCATTTCCCTTTTGTTGTTAGAAAAACTAGCATGCTTTCATATTTTCAACCTAGCTTTTAAGTAACTTCTGGCGAGTCACCAATTTACAGGCTTAGGCTCATACTGTAAGCGTTATGAGACAAAGTTTCTATTCTATTCTACTGAAAGCAAGAAAGCAAGATTACAGTACCATACAGAAACTATGCATAATATATCTTAACATAGCATAAACATAATATATAAATGAGTAAGTAAATTAATATATTTCATACATGGAACCAGAAAAATGTAACGTATTTATGAGAAAACATACAACCAAAAATATGTAATCGAGCTAAATATTAGGGACAAAGTTTGCTGCCTCAAACATTTAACATATACGAGGGCTGATCAATAAAGACTGAGACTGGTTTTTCCTGTAGCTTTCTTGAGAGTTTCCTGTCTCAACCATGAATATTTGAAAATAGTGGGGTTTCATGTATAATGACCATAGGCGACAGCACTCTTGTATCAGTAGGTTGGTAGTAATGCTGTATATTGTTGATCCTACTTGAATTTCGCATACCACTCGACACGAGAGGAGCAATAAACTTTTGTTTTCGTTTAAATCATACAGCTTCTGAAACTTTGGAAAAGCTGAAGCAAGCATACGGTGAAGATGCACTAGCTCGTGCAACAGTGTTTAGGTGGTTCAAGGACTTCAAAGAAGGGTGAGTCCTCTGTGCTAAGCAAGGTGGGCCTGGTGCTTCAGCTTCTGCTATGACTGAAGTCAACATCAACACAGCTGCTGTGATTGTTGTTTTTCCTCACACTACTGCTACAGCAGCGTACTACATGCCAGTATTGGCTACACTGAGGGAGCACATTGCAAGGAAACATCCAGAACTTCATCAGAATGGGTGGCGACTTCATTACAACAATGCATGACCTCACGTCACAAATCAAGTCCAGGAATTCAACATACCTGCGTACTGCATCCGCCTTTTAACCCCAATCTTGTCCCCTGTGATTTCTTTTTTATTCCCATCACTAAAGGCAAAGCTCTGGGGCATTCGATTTGAGAGCACTGAAGCGTGCTGAAGAAAAGTGAGGCGATTCTCAAAGACCTGACAAAGAATGGCCTCTACCATGCGTTCGAGGACTGGAGAGACGCTATAAAAAGTGCATTCAAGTAGGATGGGACTACTTTGAAAAAGATCATGTCAACATTGAAATGGATTAATAAATACTGTGAAAAAAAAATCAGTCTCAGTCTTTATTGATCAGCCCTCGTATCTTACAAATGCTAGAACTGAATAATTTATAAGTGAAGTTCAACTGTAGTCGTCTTCAATTACAAATCTTTTTGCAGAACATTAATATTTTCTCATCTGCTCCAAATAAAGTCAGTTTCAGAAAAAACAAATGCTTAAAAATGCCAAAAAATTAAAAGAAAAATGTTAATGAATATTTGTAAAAGACTTAGTATTTATTGCTTAAATTTTGCATTTAAGAATTTCTCTATAATACTAGTAAACAGTAGCATTTATAGTATTTGGGTCAGTTGTTTTGTACACTATCCTCACTTAAGTTTAATTTTTTTGAAAACATGTTCCCAGAGCTTTCACTCTCATTGTCAGTTCTCGGCTGCTGATTGTTTTGCTTCCATCTTCTCCTATTCACATATTGAGCCATCTTATGGGTGAATGATGAATTTTCTCAGTTTACTTTGGAGTGGGAGATCAAAATACACAAGCCGATTCTGGCTAAAGATATGTTTTCCCACACTGAAAGTTCTATCAGGTTCGCAGTACATTGGAGTAATTTAGATTCTGGTATAACTTCATGGCTTAGGATCCAGAAATGGGTTGTAACAGCTGACTTTCAAGGAGTTTGTAGTTTATAGATCTCAAGTGTTCCTTCAATCTTGTACAAAATTGTTTTACTAATATATGATTGGTCACAATCTGTACAGTCAATTTGGCAGATGCCAGACTTCTTATAGTTGGGAATTCTGCCTGTTAGCAAGTTGCAAAGAAGGTTCCGTATACTATATCTGCTGTGTGAAGCAAGAGTTAAGTTGTTTCTTTTAATGTTCTCTTGAATTTGTAAACTGCTAATGTAAATCTTTTGTATTATATCTATTTCTTCTGGGCTTCTAATGATGAAATACATATTATTGCTTTTTGTTCTCTGAATTTGTTTTAGTTCTTTGATTTTTTTCTGCACCATATCTGTATTAAAGCCACTGATAGTAGCTATGTGAAGTATGTGTTGGTGTTGTTTTATATATTCAGGATTTTTTGGCGTTTGTTTTTAAAAAAAAATTGTGAAAAATATATAAAATGCTATATTTATAGTTTAAATATGGTACAAATATTGTGAAAATTTACCATTACAATAAACATTTTTAATATGTTGATTTTAAAGAATTTAAACATTAACTTATTTTCCTCATTAATATACCCTTCATTTTTATAACAAAATTACAAATCACCATTCATTAGTTTCTTGCTTCAGTATTGATATATTTCATCTCTGCTAATTACCTTGCATGGACACTGTCCGGTAACGGAATCACAGGCCTGGTGCTTGCATGTTTCAGGAGAAGTACATCGGGTTCCAGCTGGATGACAGTCACAAGGCTGACAACGAGGATAGCCAAAGTGACCAGGTGCACATCCTGAGCAGCGATCGCCATAGAAGCCCTCGCGACAAAAGCAGCGTCCTGTTCGAAAATCACATTGTGGCCGCAGCGATCCAGTAGTAGAGCATCCACATGACTGCAGAATCAATGTCATATTATAGTGTAACGCTAACTTATAATGAAAATAGAGAGAGAGAGAGAGAGAGAGAGAGGGAGAGGGAGAGGGAGAGGGGGAGGGGGAGAGGGGGAGGGAGAGAGCGAGAGAGATACTCATTACACAAAAATTGAAAAAAATTAATCATTTGAATACCAAACTTGTATGTTTTAAGTCCAGCATCTTTAACAGTGCACTAACTCCACCTTCACATGGAAAAATTTACATTATTTTTTTATTTATAAAAAATTGCTCTAAAGATTTTTATTAAAGTGTTATACATTTGAGATACTGAAAAATAAAATGCATATCTTGAATTTTGTGCAAATACTTGTGAAGTTCTCTTCATTCCTATTTTAGAGAATATTCATTTATTATTTTACAGAATTTTATATAACTTTGAAACTGAAATTTACTACAGAAGAAATGTAGAACTTGTCAAAAAATGCAATTTGTGTTAAATACATATTTTTGTAGGTTTAACTATTTATGGCAAATTTTCCTGTTGTTGGTTCAAATTTCCAGTATGTGTAGTTGTACACTTTTGAAATGGTTTGTATGTTCTTTTGTTTCTGATCATTTCACGTAAAAAGTATGTAATATCAGGAGCAGCATGGAGTGAACTGCTTTTTAAACATTTAACTGTGGTCCTGGTGTTGTACTGCATCTATGTAGTTGCAACAAAATGTGTTTAGAAACCACTTCGGAAAACATTTATCATGACTAAGAGGAAGCAGACAGAAAAACGTTCTTTACAAATCACTTGCAGAATGGATATGAAAATAAATTATAGTGGGTACAGAAAATCATGTAATTGTAACATATATTTTTGTTTTGCATTCAAAGAACCAAAATATGCATTTCTATTGAAACCTTTTACATAAGATTTCTGGATTGAATACAACATACACTTCATCTACAGAATGTGGCAGAGGAAGCAATAGAAAACTTATAAACACCCAGCATTTACTTACTTTACATCCTTTACCAGGTTCAAAACCCCAGGATCCTGGCTGGCAATGATCACATGTGGGACCTGTTGTGAGTGGGGGGCAAACACATCGCCCTGTATCTGGATCACATATATGGCCTGCTTTATCACACTGTTCACATTCTGCACAAAAACATAATTATGTGCTATTCGGTGTGATACAAATTTCCACTAAAAGTTGTGATTAACCAATAATATTATTGCTAGTTCAGTCTCATAATTAGTTTATAATCAAAGCATAAATAGCCAAAAAAATGACTGCCAAATATTATTTTAGTATTTTCTCTAAAGCTATAAGCACGTTTTTATCCAAACTTATAGAAAGCAAATTTGAAGTCGTATAATCTATTTTTGGAATCGAATAAAAAAATAAATGATTTGGTCGCAAAGGGGTGTTGAAGTTTGTTGATTATTGGCATCCTAACAGCTTCACAACCCATTAAACATTAGTACAAGGTGGATGAACTAACCCTGCCTGTTAGTTCTGCACATGAGCAACATCGCTCAATGGTCTATGATTCACATTCTATTGGGTCTTTTGTGGTGTGGTAGTGTAACATGCTGACAGTAAACACAACTAATGAAATGACTATGCAATGGAAATGTGTGGTAGTATCCCATATATAAATTGTATTATTATTCTCTTATCATATAATTCAGCTTGTTCATGTATGTCTTCAATAACCTATAACATTTGGAAAACACCATGCCTTATGTCTCAGAAGTGACATGTAGATGTATTGTAGAAATGTGGGAAGCAGGTATTCCCATAAATAATATAGCAAATATCATCCAGAGATGTGGAGGCCGTAAAATATTGGATAAGATGTTTCCAAGCAATAAGAATTTTCCAAGATCAAGAAGAAGAAGCTCTTAAAATGAGACATATAAACTAGATACATAATGCTTGTTTTGCTGTTTTCATGTGGTACTCTTATTACTGTTGTAGAATAAAATTAGATTAATAATTTTAAATCCATTCGATTAAATAATTAAGTGAAAATGTCATAAAAGTTGCATTTGCATGTTTTTAAGAACTGACCTTAAAAAAACTTTACATTGGAACGTTTGTTTATGTCCTTGGAAAACTATGCTAAATCATATCAGCATTTCTTCTGCAGCCCAATGTACCACCTGGATGTAACATACCAAAATTGATTGAATGGCACAGAAGAGTGGAAAGGAAGGAAGAATGATAACCACACCATACACCCCTCAACTGTTATGTTTGAAGGGTGTGGTCTATGAGAGGACTTTATGGCACAATTATACATACTTAGCATGGAATCGCATGTCTTTTCCAAGGCACCATTCTCTCAGCCACTGATATACTTACTCTCTTAG
This sequence comes from Deroplatys truncata, assembly GCA_030765065.1. Lineage (NCBI taxonomy): Eukaryota > Metazoa > Arthropoda > Insecta > Mantodea > Mantidae > Deroplatys > Deroplatys truncata. The sequence goes on from CM060975.1 coordinate 102,419,007, forward strand.
TACTTGTAGATTGACAATTTAAAATTATTTCATATTCAGTGCATAATATGATACTTTCTTTGCATTAGTGGTGGTTTTTACAAAATCTGTAAATCATGACCATTATAGTATGTGAAGTGTGGTCATGCTTTTGATAGTTATAGCAGTCAAACCATACACTTTTGGACAAGGATCCCTTTTAATAAAATGATTAGTGACTCCTAATTATTGTTGGTTTTGTTCTGAATCACTCCATACACTGAATTTTGTTTCTTCATTCATCTGATATGAAGTCAATATCTTATCATGACAGTTTGAATTCAGTTTTGAAAATCATAGTAACATTTTTAGTGTTATTTTTCTAGCTAGATGTGAAAATACTAAGACACAAAACTGGAGATCTCGGCTTACTTGAACAACCAGTAGCAGTAAATCCAAAGTAGCCAGGAAGGCACTGGTCACAACGAGGCCCTCCCACACCAGGTCTGCATGGACACTGCCCGGTGTGAGGATCACAAAAATTATTTACAGCCCCTATACGATCACAGTCACAAGGTGCACAGCCTCTGCTTGTATTGAGACCCCAGAATCCATCCTGTAACAGATTAAAGCTTTTGTTATTATCTACACGTGCCAAATCCTTGGAGATGAGGAGCTCAGAACTCTACAAATTGTTTGCAGGGAGGACTGACCCCTCCCTCCTGATAGTACCAAAGGTGATGTTTGGAGAATGGAAAGTCATTCATATGATTTTCTCTACCCTCTATCGTTTATTAGTGGGTGTACAAATATATTCTTACTAAAGCTTATTTTTCCGTATACATTTTAATCTAAACAAGCCTTTGCAGAGATAGCTAAATTACACATCTCAGTATAAATACACAGGGAACAGCGATAGTTGAATGTTTAATAACTGGACGCTATACGCTGGCCTTAAAATTCCACAGTTTCCATGCAATTGTGAGAAACAACTGAATGTTGACAGGACTTAAGAGAATGATCAAGAAATGAACAATCTGAACCTTTAATAATGGATGTCTCAGAAATTGCTTATGCCCCCCCCCCCCAAAAAAAAATTGAAATAAATTGTGTGTTTTAAAGAGACCCACATTTTTTGTGTAGTAGGCTTTCCTCTATCACTTAACGTTTACCAGTTATACAAGATTATACTAAATTTCTTCCGAATGAAGTGTGCTTCAGAGGATATTCCCAGAAAACTCAAGATATGCATTTCATTTGTCATGTTAATATCTTTAATATGTGGTATTTTAATGAAAATCATTAGAACCACCTTTTAGAAAATAAAAAATTTTGAATAATCTTCCATGTAAAGGGTAGTTTGGCGTGCGATGATCTTCTTGAAATCTTCATGTTACATCTTTGGATGGTACTGAACCAAAATACTAAGTTTGGCATGCATCTGACTTTTCATTTTTGAATCGCTCACCCACACCCACCCCCCCACCCCCACACCCCCCCACACACACACCCACACCCACCCCCACCCCCACATCCACACACACACACACACACCTCTTCTAAAAATGCTTTTTTTGGATTCAGGGGGCCTCAAAATATGTATTTCTGGTGATTTCTTGATATAGAATTTTTGGAATAAGTATAGAATACTTCCTCTATTTACTATACATAGTAGAAAAAGTAAAAATGGCTTACAATGAACATAAAAACTGCTTTAAAGCATACTTTTGAGAAGAATTGTAAGAACATAGGACAATGCTGATCAAATAAAAACAAATAGGAATGGACAGTAAAAAGAGGGAATGATAATTAAAGATATATATGTACCTGTAAATGTATGTATGAAACCATAGGACTAACTTCTTATACATCTTGGGGGGCCATGATTGTGCACTTAAGTCGGGTATTAAGTGCAATTTAGTATTTAGTGCAATTACTAAAGTAAAATGTATCTAATCATAGTATAGTACATGTGCTTTCAATTGCCTGATAATTAAATAAATGGTTCATTAATTTAAAGTTTGAAGAATAGTAATACTAGTTCTGTTGAGTCTTATCATCTTACTGTTTTCTGGCGAAAGTGTTGCATCTCAGTTCGTTCCTGCTAACACAGGTGGCTGAGATCATTAAGACATGATCAAATCCTGCCAGGACATCCTTCCTGACTAAGGTTTACCTCAGTCTTCATACCATAAACTTAGTCTGGAAGGTTTCCTTGCCAAATTTTCTTCCCAATTATCATTTCATGTATCATCATTGTCTACCACCAGTGGTGCTGTGTGCAGTAAGAATGGTTACTTAAAGAAAAGGTTCATTCCTGCTTATAAATTTGTCTGCCACCAAATGAAGATCTAAGTTCATGACTTCTTCACACGACAATGAATGACAGTAATGTAATCAGGCAGATACAAGGATATAATCTGTGGCCATACAAATGACAAAAGTAATTTTAAAAGCTTGTTGGGTGTGAGGATAGTCACAAACTCAAAATGGGATGCAATGTGAATCCTATAAGTGGATTTTTCATGACATACAGAATGCCTTGCATTTGTATCACACCTTATGAAAACTAAACATAAATATTAAAGCCACAATACATGTATTTCTCTGTAATAGAGGATGAGTCAACAAAAGAAAATTCAGTATCTGTGGGCTCCAGTTCTGATCCGATGTAAAGTGAAACCTAGTTGTGTCATTATTGCTTTTGTTTAACAGTTGAAATTTGCATTTGAAATAAAGGATTTCTCTTGCAACCTTATTTGGTCTATTTAAACATTTTTTTTTTGTTTCTTTGATCTTTGAACTTTGGGAGGAGGGGCAGGCCATTCAGTAAAACTGTTTAGAGGTGATGCTCCTGGCTTTGTAAGTTAGCAGGGTAGAAAGTGTCTTGTGCACCCCTCTAAGTTGGCGCCTACGTATAAAACCGATTATGTGTACAACTTTGTAGGACACATATGCTGCATGAAATACCAGATGGCTGTCTTGCAGAATAAGTGGCTAGACCAATTTCAGTGGGCAGCCTAATAATTACTTCATAGTTAGTACTAAAATGAATAAATCAATGAATCAATCCATTAAAATTTATGAATCTTAAGGGACTACTACATGAATGACGGAAGCAGCATTCATGCTTTAAACTGCAGGTTCATAAAAAGTTTCACTTATAATGTAATACTATTTATACAGCCAGAATTTCAGCTACACGCCACCTACAGTGCTAGTTGTAGGTAAACTCAAATAGCGACTTGTTTGGAAAACTGGTCTCGAGAAGAAATCCACCTCATTATTCGATTTCTGTGGGCGAAACATGTAACCGCGGCTGAAAATTCACCGGCAACTGGTAGAGGTTTACGGAGAGAGTGTAATGTCTCGCCAGCATGCCGCAGGATGGTGTCGAAAGTTTGCGGTTGGTAGAGAAAACGTCACCGACGAGGATAGCAGTGGTCGACCCAGCACAGCATCAACGGATTTGAACACAGTTGGCGTGGAAGAGCTCATTCAGGACAACAGGAGGATCAAGTTACGGCATACAAGTAGAGTTGGGAATGTCATTCGGAAGTGCTCGTCACATTGTTCATGATATTCTGCAGTACCGGAAAGTTTGTTTCCGATGAGTTTTACGAAATCTGTCCAAATAACACAAGGAGAAGCGCATGGGGGTAAGTATGCAACTTTTACAACGGTTCTCCAGGGAAGGGAACAGTTTTCTTCACCACATTGTCACGGGTGACGAAACATGGATCCACCACTACACTCCCAGCAGTAAGCGGTCGCCATTGGAGTGGAAACATCCTTCCTCTCCAAAGACAAAGAACTTTAAGGTGACGCCATCTGCTGGGAGGGTGATGGGCACAGTGTTTTGGGACAGCGCAGGTGTCATACTCGTGGAGTTTTTGGAAAGAGGGCACACTGACCGTCGAACGATACTGCGAGACTTGACACGATTGCGCCAAGCAATCAGGAGGAAACGGCCAGGACTTCTCACCAAGAGCGTCATCTTCCTTCACGACAACGACTTTCACCTTTTTCCTCACTTGAAGGAGCACCTAGGCGGCCGACGATTCACTTAGGATGAGGAGGTGAAACACTTCGCGGCAATGTGGCTGAACACGCAAGGACAGGATTTTTACTAGGAGGGAATATTCAAACTTATCCCACGAAGCAACAAGTGCCTAAACCGATATGAAGCCTATGTCGGAAAATAACCTATGTATGTACTATTAGTTGGCTGTGTTGGTTGTACGAAATAAAATGTATATGTTTTACTGTAGGTGTTGTAACCTCAGTTTCATCCTCATATGATATAATTATATTATATATAATATAATAATTATAATATAATTTAGGAATATTTTAAGCTATGAAAACTAATATTTTAATTACTTTTAAAAATAGCTAATGCTTCAACTTGATTTTTTGAAATTTAATACCTTTTTCTTATTTAGGAGCATAATATTTGAGAAAGTATTTAAAGCGGAAAGTTGCCATGTTGCATGTGCATTTAGAGTATATACCTAATATAATCTATTGTTGTGAATCATAATTAAGAATTGTAATCATTTTTACATAAATTATGTGAAATATTTAGAAAAAAAAGGTTTTTTATTCAGAATTTATTTACAAAAATTTTTAACAGTGAAGACACAAAATTGGACCAGCAAAAGTAACCATATGGGCAATATTATCAAAGTATACTTTAAAGATTATTGTATTTATAACAAATAAAAATAAGCTGAAATTTCTAAATCAATTTATGTTTTACTTGTGTGAACCAAAATCCAAAATGGGCTCAATTAAAGAATTCTTTTTTCATACACAATTCATGCCTAATCAGAGAAAAGCTTTTCAGGCAAGAGTTTGGAGTCTTGACTGAAAGTATTCCTAAAAGATCCATTATTAGTTTGTATAAATATATCAAATTCTGATTGCAATTTTTTGTATACCCACAGTTTAAAGTACTAGCAAGTCAATTTCAATATGATTTATGTACTAGTAAAAGAAAAACACAGACAGTAATATTTACTGGTGACAGTAATTCCATTCATCTCAGAATTCTAAGATTATGAATAATGATAGAAAGATATACAGTGTGTCCTACAAAGGGGTTTACACTCTTTGAACATTATAACAGATATAATATTACAGATAACCTGATGGAACCTTTTGTATCTGAATCTGTCCTGATTAGTGCTCATTGCCATTCATTTGTTTTTCTTTTATTTTTATTTTCAGGTGCTATAGTGACCAGTATATTTTTTCCGAGTTATTAAAAGTTCTTTGTTGATACGTATTTTTTCATTTCATAAGTTTTTAAAATAAAATTCAATAAATTTGTTGTTCAAATGCAGTGTATTGCATTCAGTACTTTGGAGTACCACATATTGGAAATTCCTACTTTGTTTTAATGTGCCTGCTTATTGATGCATACATTAACCTGAATACACATTTATATATTTTATGACAGTCACATGTAAAATTGCAGTCAAACCTACCTTTTTTTATTTCTTTCTTCTTTCTTCCAAATTTTACAAACTGGCTCAGTAAAAATAGACATTTTGAAAAACATAAATCTTAAAAATTGTTCAAAGCTGTAATGTACACACATGCTTTGCAATGATGCACTCTTTTATCTGTACATATAATGATGCTTTAAATGTATCATTATACAGAAATAAAATTATATCAGTATCACAGACAAATTAAGCATAATTATGTAAAGTAAGTAAGCTTCAGAAGGCTTGAACTTTCGCATTTTAATTATCAGAATCGCATTCCTCTGTGATTTAAATTTGTTTCACAAATCCCTTTATGACTTTCCTTAGATATTAAGTAACATCCATTTCATCGCGCTCTACCTGAGGTTCTGTATTTGTCATACTTAAGTTCACCACTGAATTGTTGTCATTTTCATCCTCAAATTCATTATTTATCTCCTTATCAATGGTACATATTCATATAGGATGCTGTGTATTTTCCCTGAATCTTAAATATATTTTACCAATTAGCATATATGTAGAATATTTTAAAACTATATACTAAAATAAACTTTACCCAGCACAATAATGTATAACCTTGGTTAACAGTGAAATATTGTTGAAGAAATTGGGATGTTTTGGAATAATGTGAAATTGCTGTTTAGATTCTATCTAAAGCAATAAATATAACTAGCTGAAATAGCAGAAAAAATAAATATACATTTGAACTTATCCTTGTGGAGATCCTCAAGGCTGCGCATTAAGTCCTTTTTATTTTTATTATATGTTAATGATTTACCAGCTTATCTACAATGAGAAATATTGGATTTTTTGCTTATGCCTCTTCTATTAATATTTTAGGTATTATAATGCAGATATGAGCGAGCGAGGTAGTGCCACAGTAATGTGTGTAACTTGCATTTAGGAGGTCCTAGGTTTAAACCCTCGGGCCTAACCAACCTGACCAAAGGTTTTCTCATGGTTTTCCTCAGTGTTAGGCAACTGCTGGGTTAGATATCAACCCTTTCATCACTACATTTCATTTCCTTCTTTTTCAACACCATACCAGGCAGTGGGCTGATCACCTATCCTGGATGTGTTATGATCCAGAGTTTACTTGCTTCTCGACAGGCTACTGACCCAAGGCATTGGCTTGCAAGTCCTTGGGGTGTAAGTCCGCCAAAGAGGAGGGTAACCCAAAGAAGAATAAGATATGTAATTAAACATAGAGCAAAAGGCACAGGAATAGTCTCTACAAAATAGATGAAATTTTACACAAATAAAAATCTATTGCTATTTAATTTTGTATAACTTTTTGTATATTGAACAATACCATACATTATTGTAATTCCCACACTTGCAAACAAATTGAGCTGCTGAACTTACACATTGTTACAAGGAGGAATATTTGTTTGAAAGGTATCTGAAAGACTGCTGCTGTAGAGTTTATCTAAAAGTCTTGCCAGTATACCATAGTTACAGCTGTATTAGCATATTTTAACCACACATGTGTTTATGGGTTAAAGGATTTAATTTTCAGTTACATTGTGGTAATATTTAAGAGTTGAACTCACTGACCTGTAGATTTACACATGTCAAAGAGAGATGGGCACCAATATTTTGCGTAAGTCAACACTTATGCTGTTATCTACAATTTTGTCATCACTAAGCATACTCATAGTTTTGACTAAAACAAATTAGCATTATCAAGCAGTTTATCCCAAATAAGTACAAGATTATAGATATTCCTGTGGCACTTGCAGCTCTTCTGATGCATCACAAACTGAACAACAAAATCTACACTAAAATAATATTGCTAATAGCTCAGGCATTAGCAGACCTGATATTAGAGGAAGATGGCAATCACTGCATGAAAAATGAAATTACAATATAATGATAGGATATTAAGATAGATTTTTAAATTTAGTCCTATAATTAGATACCAGTTCCCGAGTGTGAAATGGTTAAGGGTTAATAACATGTTTTTAATGGTTAATTTCACAAGAGCATTCATTTCAATAATAAGCAGTCACTTTCAAAGATGGAAAAGCAGGCTTATAAGGAAAGTTCAAAATGCGCTATCACTGTGAGACAACTTGTGTGAGGATCTGCTGGCTTGTAATGCTTTTACTTTCTCTACCACATAACTAATAGCTAGATGTATTGCATTCCCTCAATATTCAATATCGAGATTTCACCACAAATGCATGTTTTGAGACCCCCTGAATCCAAAAAATAATTTTTGCAGGTTCATGTGTATGCAATGTGAAACTTGATATTTAAATTCAGTATCTTCCAAAGATATGGCATGAAGATTTTTAAAAAGTTCTACTACCCCAAACTACACTTTACATGAAAATTTTTTTTAATTTATTTATTTTCTCAAAAATGGTCCTAATGATTTTGGTTGAAATACCAGATATTTTAGGTATTTACATGACAAATTAAACATATATCATGAGTTATCTGGGAATAGGGAATAACTTGTGAAGTCCTCTTCATTTAAAAGGAATTTTGTGTAATTTTCTATAACTGATAAACCATAAGAGATAGACAAAAACTGACTACAGAACAAATATAGATATCTTTAAAATGCACAACTTATTTCAAATGACCTTTTTTTCTGACCAGCCATTTCTGAGGTGGTTGTTATTGGTATTAATTTTTCAATACTTTTTTGTCATTTTTTGATAAGCTGTCAATGTTGAAGTTGTTCCTCATGATGCCATGCAAAGAGTATGGAATTTCCAGGTCAGTGTATAGTGACTTGCTTTTAAACATTTGACTGTAGCTTCGGTTTCCTGTATCCTCTTTCTACCTATAGTGAAATGTGTAATAAAACTATTTTAAGTGAATGATTAACATGAAAAATAAGTTTGTAGAACCTATACAAAAATAGACAATAGTGGGTAGAGAAAGTCATGTGAATCTAACACATTAGGGTTGTTTTTGCTAGAAGTTTTGTCTTCATTGAATACAATGGAAGTGTTAAAATATGTACTTGAGGAGTCTTATACTTCCTTCTGTAATATTTTACATTTCATAAATATGACCTCGTGTCTCTCAATTAGTAAAATGGATAACAGGGATTCAAATAATGTGCTGTTGAAATTAACACTTCCTTTTCTTCGAGACTAGTAAACTCTTAAACTCCTAGAAAAGCCCTATGCACACTTCTAAAACACTTTATACTGTATTTTTACTCTCTCTACTATGTATAGTAAGCAGGGGAAGTATTGTATTCCACCCAAAAATTTGATATCGAGATTTCACCAGAAGTACATGTTTTGGTGCCCCCTGAATCCAAAAAAAGTGCTTTTAGAAAAAGGTCCATGTGTCTGTGTCTGTGAACAGCACAACTCAAAAACGAAAAGTCAGAAAAATACCAAACTTGGTATTTAGGTTTAATACCTTCCAAGGGTGCAACACAACGATTTTCAACAAAATCCTCCCACCCCAAACTACCCCTTACATGGAACATTTTTCGAAATTTTTTATTTTCTAAAAATGGCTTTAACAATTTTGATTAACACACCAGATATGAAAGATATGTATATGACAAATAAAATGTATATTTTGAATTTTTGGGGAATAGCCTATGAAGTCCTCTACATTCAGAAGGAATTTTATATAATCTTATATAACTAATAAACGTTAAGAGACAGATGAAAACGTACTACACAAAAAATGTAGATCTCTTTAAAACCCAAAACTTATTTGACGTAAGTTTTTTTTATGGTATAAACCGTTTTTGACATATCCATTATTAAAGGTTTGAATTGTTCATTTCTTGATCATTCTCTTAAAGTCCTGTCAACATTCAGTTGTTCCTCATGATTGCATGGAAATAGTATGGAATTTTAAGGCCAGCATATAGTGCCCTGTTCTTAAACATTTGACTATTGCTGTTCCCTTTGTGTCTATAATGAAGTATGCAATATAGCTATTTCTTCAAAGGTTTATTTGGATTTAAATGTACTAAATAGAAAAATAAGCTTGAGTAAGAATAATTTGTATACCCACTAATAAATGATAGAGGGTAGAAAGAATCATGTGAATGTACCACATAAAATTTTTTAAATAAGCGCAGAACTTTTGTGGGATAATTGTGTGGGTTGAAACAATAACTTAATGCAGTTGAAAATTAAATCTCTGTTGCATAATTATACCATACAAAGTTAAAGTGCACATAAAATATCTGGAGACAGTGAAGGTGATTTAATCATAGTCAACACCAGGGCTGTCCACCGGGGGAAATTATGGTGCAAGTTGCGCCATTAAGAAAATTTTTGGAGGGGGGGGGAATTCAAAATTTTGGGGAATACAAAAATTATTAACTAAATTAACGTGGGTAACATAAACAAATTTATTATAATTTTTAATAGTGTGCTGTAATTGTTACCTCGGTTTGTATCTTTAAGTTTCTTAATCTAAATGTGCTGTATCCCCAAGAAAGTAATGTTAAGTGCAATTCATACTGTATGGTATAATGTGGTGTATCAAGTTAAAAGTTTTGGAGATCTATAAAAGAAACTATAACATTAAGGTAGCTATATAGTTGTTCAGAAAGCATAGTGTTATTACACTTACTATAATAACACAGTATATTTAGATAGATTCAATAGGATACATTGAAATACCAAGTAATAAAATACACCACCTGCAAAATATTTTTATTTGTAATCTTTTGCTATTGAATTTTAATGTTATAATTATTTGTTTAAGCTTCTATGGTGTATCAGTATAAGAAAGCTGCTTTGAGAACCTTTCCAGCATCATAAAAAAGGAACTAAAGGCAACTCCACTGAAATGTCAACCAAAGCAATGAATTTTAAAATGATGTAAAAGCTGCATTATAATACATAAAATTAATTAGCAAAACTAGCTCATTCAGGATGTGCACTTTGTACTTTCTCCCAAAAATGTTTACTTTTATAAAAATCGTCTTAAAGGAGAAATAAACAAATTCACTGATAAACTAGGTACTTTGTTTTACAAGACTTTTCAACATGACAGAGCTTTTGTTCTTTTGGTTTTTGGAGGTGTGAATGGGTTAATTTCACATTCAGGGTATGTTCTTTAAGACTTTATTTTTAAATGTCTAAAAATATTATTTTAAATGTAATAAAAAAATAGCTTCGAGACTTCTCTCTAAAATAATGTCAGTCCATTTCTTACAATTACAAAAATTGTTTGTTTTACATACATAACACTCATATGAAGGAAACGCAGAGCTATTCTTCTTTCTATGCTATAAGTCTTTTATGCCCATGAAGTAATCACTGTTTAAAAAATCATAGTTATTTGATTATTTACACTAATTAATTTGGTCAGTCCATTATCTTTTGAGCATAGAATTATGCCTAGGGCTATTTACTTGCCTGGAATAGCTACCTATGAAAGTAAATTTCCATTGTACTAATACCTAGTTATCTCATCATGACCATCAACAGCATTTGTTCTTCTACTTTTTTCTTCTATGTGCCATGAATTGTACGAAGAAAGCATGAAAGTGGAGCGATGGAGAAAGTTAAGCAGGAAAACTGAAGAGAGAGAGAGAGAGAGAGAGAGAGAGAGAGAGAGAGAGAGAGAGAGAGAGAGAGAGAGAGAGAGAGAGAGAGAGAGAGAGAAAACTTGTCATACTCAACTTGCTGAAAGTTCAGAAAAGACACATATCTGCTCAATAACAACTTCACCTTTCAGATGTTGCCCATGACAAAGCATGAAAGAAGGTTAAAACTGCACTCCCTAAGTATCCAACAAAGAGAAAATGTCCTGCCGAAGAATTTGCCAAACAAGAGGGGTTACTTCCTCCTTCAGCAAAGGAAAAATTTACATAAATCCTTGATATGTATGCAACAACTGTAGAATCTACTGAGAGAGACTTCTGTATCAGAGATTCCATATCTTGGCAATCACCTAGTATGAAAGATGGAATTATTAGGTAAACTCCATCTGGTAAGGAGAAACTACAGAAACGTTACTTACTCCTAACCCTTAAAGAGGCAAATGATATTACAATCTGAGTATGATGTTAAGATAAGCTTTTCAAAATTTGTTTCCTTGCGATCTTAAACGTCCTCCAGCAGGGAGGTATTCGCATAATGTCTGCACCTGTAAGATGCATGAAAATGTGCTCTTTTTACTTAATACTCTGAAAATTGCAGGCCTCTCTGTCAAAACTAAATCTAAAGAATTTATCAGTCAGGTGGTTTGTAACCAACAATCCAAACTGTGCATGATGCAAAAGTGTTTGAATTGTAATGGTTTGAGTAAAATTACCAGTTCATAGCACTAGGACATTTTGGAAGATTTTCGCTCATGGAATCAATGATGCCTGGCCCTAAACAAAACCTGAAGGGGCAACTGTAACAGGAAATTCAGCATAAACCAGTAATTAAGGAAGAACAATATTATACTATCTACTATAATGCAGCCTTCTATATTAGAGAGTGCTGAAAGTGCATCAGAAACAAGTAAACTAAAATTTCTTGAGACTCTTAGGAGATGTATACCGGTGGCCAAGTAAGAACAAAGAGGAGAAATCATTGGGAAGTTAATATTTTTTGGGCATTACAACTGGTACGAGCTGGACCCTTTTCAATTCCAGAGTTACCTGCTGTGAGGAAGCAGTATGGTGAACTTGAGAAGATTTGCACATTAAGTGTAAACATGTCATGAAAGCTTCAGAACTCATGAAGTGAAATCATCCTGTAACCAACAGTAAATACATATCTCAAGACTGAGTGGATTAAAATCAGCTTTTAAAATTACATATCTATTATAATACAACAAGAAAATATCAGAGTCTGTCAGTTCGTTACTCACCATGTCAGTCCATTACTTCATACCTTTAAATTAATTACTAATAAATATTTTAAATTACACACATTATATTTATGAGATATTTCCAGACATTAGTCAAGCAAATTAAGGTGGTTACCATTATTGTCATTCGTTACATTTCAGAGCATCAACTGACAGAATTTATATTCCAGATTCTGTGGTTTACAAGAAGTCAGTCCGTTACCTGAATTTCAAATACGAGAAAATAATTTTTCTTGGGATATATTTCAAAATAATATATATTAAAACGAAGCTTAAAGTCCACAATTTAAAATAGTATAAACACATCTTGAAAAAGTGAATTGGAAGTAGCAGCATTTGATGTTTTATTGAAAACAAATGTTGTGCTTTGTCAGTCCATCACCCATGGAATTGCCTATAGTTGAAATTGAAGATTGTTTTGGGGGAATGGGCACCCCTGATCAACACAAAATTTTCATTTTAGATGACCTATTTTGAATCATTTAAAGCATCACAATTTCTTGCAGTTTCATTGAATGTACCATTGCAATACAAAGCACTATTTGAGAGGAACATATCACAGTAATCTGCCTGCTTATCCTCCAGATTTTGCAATGTCTTGTTAGCAATGTTTTAATAGCACATCATCATGTATGTAAAAATTCATTTTTCATGTACTTATTGCCATATCTGAACTATTAGCAATAATAATTTAGTGGAGAGACTCTTTTTTACTTTCTCTGCTATGTATAGTAAGTAGGGGATGTATTGTATTCCACCCAAAAATTTGATACGGAGACTTCACCGGAAATATATGTTTTGAGGCCCCCTGAATCCAAAAAAAAACATTTTTGGAAACATGTCTGTGTGTGTGTCTGTGTGTCTGTGAACAGCATAACTCAGAAACGAACAGTCGGACAAACACCAAACTTGGTATTTAGGTTCAGTATCTTCCAGAGATGCGACACGAAGGTTTTCAAGAAAATCCCTCCGCACCAGACTACCCTTTACATGGAACATTTTTCGAAAATTTTAATTTTCTCAAAAATGGCTCTAACGATTTTGATTAAAATATCATATGTTTAAGATATTTTCATGACAAATGAAATGTATATCTCGAATTTGCTGGGAATGTCTCCAAAAGCATTCTTCATTGTGAACGACTTTTGCATAACTGGTAAACCATAAGAAACTTTTACTACACAAAATGTAGATCGCGTTAAAATACACAATTTATGTAATATACATTTTTTTTTGTTGAGTGAACCATTTTTGAGATATTTCTTGTTATTCCCTTAAATTTTCCAATACTTATACTTTTTTTTCAAATGGGAATTCGTTATTCATTTTTTTTATGTCCTGGACATGCAAAGAGAATGGAATACTCCACATAGCAACCAGCTCTTAAAATATTTGACTATCACTTAAAGTCTACCAATTCCTCTTGCATCTACAAGAAAATTAGCAATAAGATTAACATCTCGATTAACATGAAGAATATGGAGAATAAGCATTTGTAAAATAGTTTGTACAAGAGTAGAGAAAGCCATGTGAGTGTAACACATCAGATTTTTTAGGTTTCTGTTGCATCAGGAGAACTGCAAGTGCCACAGGATCCTTAACCTTATTTTTATTTATAACTCCTAGAGTGATTTTAGAACACTAAGTGCTGTCCAAGGAAGACAGGATAATATGAGTTTCTTTCTAACTAAGTTTTCTCAGAAAATATATTCCCTGCCATCATACTAATGACAATTAGTAATACAATTACATGGATTAGATACTGATTCAAAAATTAAATTCATAGCAACAATAAGAAATATTCCTAAGTACCTTGTATAAAATCTTATTAACAAGTTGTTTTCAACAGTATATGTTCAGAAGACAGTAAGAATCTACATGAGGAATGCCCAAGAAATTGACTTCCTTTTTTGTTTGTTTGTACTGAAAACTAATACATTCCAGTCAAAACTAATTCTAACTACAAGTGAAACTTCTGGTCTCAAGTTTGTAAACAGAAATTTCATTCTTGTTGGGTAAAGATTAACAAGGACCATTGATCCTGCAGATAGTCCGGAACCAATTTGGCAGTTACTCCATACTTAGAAGCAAAATAGGTGTCTTGGAAAAAATCACCTTAACCAAAACAGAGGAACTCTAGTTAAGTTTTAAGTTTTCAAAGCTTCTTGCCACTGAACTTCATACTTAAACTTAAATCCTTAATGGCAAAAATGGGTTAAAAGTTCAATTTGTTTTAGACATAGCTCTTGATAGTCGTTTTGAGTACAAGTGTTATTAACCACAAATTATGCTATGCTTATAATCTCTAAATTTAAGAAAAAGGTGATAAACAACTAAGAGCTAGCATATTAAAAAACTGGAATTATAATATTTTAATTAGTCTTATAAGCAATAGTAGACTTTTGAAACATATTATTTTTAACTGTAAATAATGGAAATGTTGATGTCATACATTACCTTGCAGATATCACATGCTCTTCCTGATACATAGGGTCTGCAGGTACACTGTCCTGTAATGATGTCACATGTAGAACTTTCAGAACCAGCTGTGTGGCAACCACAACCTGCAACACAAAGAGAAATGTTGAAAACACTGCACATCATTTTAACATAAGGATTTTGTTTAAGATGTCATCCAGACTTATACTAAGTCCAACAAGAAGGAGGTTTATGTAAATACAATAGACTTAGTACTTATGATGCCTTATATGCAGTATTGAACACTCAAACATGAAGTGTTACTGTTGCTGTTTTAGTACGCAAGTTTTTGGTCCATATGTACACATGTAATACGACTTTAATTGAAAATTTACTGGTAATTTTCAATGTGCTGCATTGACAAAAAAATCTCATTTTTAGAATGTGTGTGTGTGCCCCTTTCTTGCAAGAATGATCAAACCAATAGTTTGTTATGAAACTTGGTAATATAACATGCTTTGGGTCCCACTTAGAAAATATAGTGTATAAGCATCTTAATTACATGCACCAAAGAATGGGGTTGTTATGGGATACCTACATAATAAAAAAATCAAGATATCTTAATTATTAATTTTGTTACATAACAAAAGTTTATAAGCATAATGACTGCTGACAAGTTATGTTATGTATACTATTTCAAATGGGATGAATATTTAAGAAGTTATACCAATGTTTGGTTACTACTATTAGTTAACAAAAACCAGTTATTATGAGAGGTATGATTTCAATCACATAACAAACATAAGAAATAGGCACAACTTTGTTTACTAATGTTTTGATTTAACAACATAGAAGAAGCATTTACCGTCAGCTTTCAAAACATCATATTACATCTAAATTGCATAAAGAGGAGGGAGATATGGAGTGTGGGTGATGGTAGGAGAGAATGAGAAAGTAGGGGAGAGTAAGTTAAAAGGGAAAGATAGGAAGAAACAAAGGGATAGAGAGAGAAAAAGAGAAGGAAACAGAGGTGGAAGAGAGAAAGAGAAAAGGGGAAGCAATAAGAGGAGAATCTATGCATTTATGCAATAATGCCAGCAGTGTCCACCTCCGTGGTATGGGAGCAGCACGTCTGCCTCGCATTCAAGAGGTCCTGATTTTGAATCTCATTTGCACTGAGTTACCTAGAAGTTTCTCTCGGGATTTTCCCTTATCCTCAGATGACCAATGTCAGTAACTCTAACCTCTATGGATCCACGGTTCACTTGAGCATACTTTCACCTATTTTATTCATATGACCACTTGGTTAAATTATGATAAATAAATAATCAAATGAAAATAAAAATGTGATAGCTGCGGGTTCTGGTAGTCAGTCAATAAAATTACTAATGCGGATGACTGTCATAACATTGGATAGTAGCTGGTATCTTCATGTTATAAAATCGTTAGCAATTAATTCTCCTTAGATTGTAGGATACAGAAGCAGCGAAATACTAGCTTTAATTCAATGCCTAAATCATATCTTATTCGGAATATATTTCTATGTATACCTATATAATTTCACAACTTTGAATAATATGTAGTCTGATTTGTTGAAAGTTTTACAAATGTCTATAATTTAAGTGTTTATACTACTTGGTACAATGAATTAAATAGTCAATTTTTTTCTCTGAGTAGATTCAACATTGACATGTATTAATTAATATCACATATTTCTCTCAATAGGTTTAGAAACAAGAATAAATGAAACACATACTGTTGTGATGACAACTAGAAACAAGTCTGGTATCTCCTAAACTCGAGGCATCATGAATGCCTTACCCCCTCCTATCAGGTGTAAAGCCTGTAACAATGCAAGCTTCTGGTACTCCACGGCTTTGCTAAGCTTCCTTTATAAATTCCGCTTTACTGTCACTTTAATATTAAATTGTTGCTTAACTTTTAGAATTACGGTAAAATTAAACTAGACAAAATTGTTCACGCAAAATTTATGCCAGTATCTCTGCGATCGAGTGCTCAGCTCTCTGGCTTCTCAATCCAGAGGTCCTGGTTATGATTCCCGGCTGGGGAAATTTTTCTTTAACCAGAATCATTCCCTATCCCTCACATATCCTGGGAGTGTGAATGTGGCAGTTAAAACGAGTGCATTCAATAGTAAAAAAATGTATAAAACCAAGGTTAAGAAACACTACAGTTCAACAAGCGTAACAGTTGTTTCTTAAGTCAAAGCTCCCAATATGACCAAAGAACTTGAAAAGGTGTATGCAAATGAAACAATTAAAAGAAATAATATACGCATTACAGAGCAGTAGTCAACCATTTAAATAAATTATTAATGAGCTAGATCGCTCCAAATATTCTGCACAGACAACCTTTTTGGGGGAGGGGCTCAACGACTCATCGAAAAAAAAATGGCACTGGACATTATTTGTTGCACTCATCAAGTGAAATCCTTGGTTCAGGTCTGACCGAGGCAGTACCTTCCATTCCGTATATTTAGAATAAACCGCGTTATGAAGCAATGGGGCAAACATGCTATTAGTTTCTTTGATTGCCTTATTTTTTTTTTCTTTCTTTTTTTTTAGTTCCATCTTTTAGTTCCGCCTTTAACTACACTGTCTTATCGGCGGCCTTTTCCTTTGGAACTATTGCCCATGGCAATGGCGTTATCTCGTATTCGTAGGTTTTGAGAGGTCATTAGTAAACAAAGGTGAGGCAAATCATTTGAAATTTGGAGTACATACATTTGAAATCTAGCGAGTTGGCTCCGCAATACCGTGTGAAGCTCACATTCGGGAAGTTCCGGGTTCGATTCCCGTCGACCGTCCACTCTGACATTGGGTTTTTCGTGGTTTTCCCTGGTCGGTAGGCGAATGTTGGAGTGGTTTCTCATCTACCACGATTTCCGTTCCATCATTTCTCTTTCATTTCGTTTCCTTCTCATATTTCAGGTGCGCTTCTAGATTTCGGTGCCGGACAGATGGTGCGCATGCTTGCTCCGAGGAAAGAGTATTCCTGTGGACACTAGAAAGCTGCCTGGTTGCAAGGGTCGTTCATCACCCATGTTGACGGCTCCAATGTGGGACGAGTCTTCGAGCTAGGAACTGTTAGGGATTTCCGCTGTAGCCTCCTGCGACTTCTTCACTTCATTCCTTCCTCCTGGTGCAGGTCGCAGTGCGTGAGGTGTCCCCCTCTGTTGTATACCCTATACATACATTTCAGACGGTGGGAATTCTATTCCGGGAAGAAAAATAATCAGAGGAGGAAGTAGCGCTGTACGAGAAATTAAAGAAAGCAAACTGTTCTAGTGACTTTAATTCAGGCACTACAAATACAAATAGGGCTCAGTGTGCTGCCCTTGAGTATGTTCCACAAACCGCAGACTATGAATTGCATTGTCCACTGCAGAACACAGCATATCGCAGGAACGGTCTTTCATATTCCCGCCAATCTGCCTTGCGTGAGGTGTCGTGTTCTCCTTTAAAATTGTTAAGCTATCCATGTGTCCACGGTATAAACTACTCTTCAAATAACGTCAGAACCAAAAGTCACATGCAGCCTTTCGGAACTAATTTTGTTTCTTCCCAGAATAGAAATCCCACTGTCTGAAATGTATATACACCATACTTCAATGTATATGGTCTCACCGTTGTTCATTTATCAGTTCCTCTTTAATTATGGCCACCCGATACATACCTATTAAGGGTACCCATAGCTGAAATTTGGCCATAATTTTCAAAAAATTAAAAAATTGGTTTGTATGTCCAAAAAGTACATAAAAAGTATGTCGAAAAATTGAATTTTGCTCTCACAGCCCTTTACAACTTTAAAATGTGACCATTTAAATGCCCAAGAGCACACGGCCTAATGGCCTGTACTCGTTTCACATGATGTAATTTGTAACCACTCTTGTTCAAATTTACAGCACACATACTGAGAGAATGAACTTTAAAAACCTGGTATACAGCTTTTGCTGCACTTTAAAATGGCTCAATATATGACAATTAATTCGACCACAGAGAATAAATTGTTAAAAAAATTATATTTTAAGTTTAAAATTTTTTTCTGAGACATTCTATACGCAAGTTTTGTATATTTGTATTTAAATAATAGGTAAGTGTTTTTGTTGTTGTTTTTTTCAAAATTCCGATTTCTATATCATGTAGAACACTTGATTAATTAGCATAATTAAAGTAACATCTACTTTTCTTCTGAAAAAGCATAAAAGCTATCTGCATGAAATTTAAAAAACGCTTATATGTATATGAAGTAGATCAGTATGCGACAAAATTTTGAAAACATTTGAAAAAAAAATTGCAAGATTTAGAAATTTCACGTATGAGTACACATAATAAACTGAAATAATAACACAATAATCATTTGTTGTAAAACTTGGTAAACCACCTCGAAACTTATTCTTCTTTCAATTCATAACAACCCTTAACAACCGAGTTTACTGTTTAAGGGGAGATTAAAAATCCTATTCCACCAAAGTTAACTTGCTAAAGTTATGACCCATTATCTCAGAAACTGTTTAAGATGTCATATTGACATTTTTACAGGATATAGATGAGTTCTTTCTAAGTTCAGTGATCTACTTTTATGTAATAAGTTTGTTTATTAAGGAAGACAGTATATTTTTTCAACTATACCATCTTTTGATCAAAATTTATCAGCAGCTATTTGTTTAAAAAATAACCACCTTATTAACGCCAAAGTAGATCCGCAACAATACTCAGATGTTATTTGACGTTCTAAAATTTGACTTGACTAGTTTCAATAGTTTGAGAAAATGTGTCATTTATATAAAAAAATTTATCATCCACAGAGAAAGCTGTTCAAAGAATAATTGGATAAAACATGCTGGCATATATATGCAAATAAAGAAACCACATAACTTGAGCACATAGAAGCTGCTTTAGCTTTATTTAACATAGTGCAAGAGCAAAACTTCGTCTAAAAGATGGGCAAAAGTTTATCTCTTTATACCAAAGTATGTGAGAGCTACGATTTTTTTCTGCGAAGTGATGCAGAATTCACAGTACAAAATGCGAGATGTAGTACTATTTTAAAAAATCTTATGTGTTACATTCACATGACTTTCTCTACCCTCTAGTGCTTATTAGTGGTATATAAATTATTCTTACGGGTTTATTTTCTTATCCACTACATTTTAATCGACATAAACGTTTCCGAAAATAGTTGCATTACACATTTCACTATAGATGCAAAAAGAATAGTCGAGTATTTTATAACTGAACGCTGTGCGTTGGCCTTGAATTCCATATTCTTTCCATGAAATCGCAAGAAACAACTGAAAATCGACAGGGAAAAAAAATTGAAATTGAGTTTTATTTATGGACGCTCTTTCCATATATATATATATTTTTTTTGGCGTAGTACATTTTCGTCTACCGCTTAACGTTTATCCTTATACACGATTATACAAAACTCCTTCCAATGAAGTGGACTTCACAGGCTCTTCCCAGAAAATTCAAGATATACATATTATTTGTCCTATAAATATCTTTAATATATGGTATTTTAATCAAAATCGTTAGAGCCACGTTTTAGAAAATAACAAATTTCGAAAAAGTTCCATGTAAAGGGTAGTCTGGGGTGGGGGATTTCCTTGAAAATCTTCGTGTCGAAGATTTACCAAGTTTGATATTTATTCGACTTTTCGTTTTTGAGTTATGCTGTTCAAACACACACAAACACGAGCTTATTTCTAAAAATCACTTTTGGGGTTCAAGGGGCGTCAAAGCATGTATTTTCAATGAAATCTCAATGTCGAGTTTTGGAGTGGAATGCAATACGTTCTCTACTATGTACGAAGGAAGGTAAAAATATATTAAAATTTTGTCTACAATGATAAAATGTGCCAAATTAAATAGGAGATCTCAATTTATAAGACTGCACAAAAAACTAAAATGTCATTCTAGTCTCCTTTTAATTTAATACTAAATTCTAGATTCCAAGTTTCCTTTCCTAAGCTCGAAGACGTTAGTGCAAGAAATGCAGATGATGTCTGTACTGAGGCATACCCTGTAATGCAAGTCTACTGGTAATTATTCGCTCTATACCATCAGGAGGATTTGAATGGGAGGCTTTCTTCATGAACCTCCCACTGTTCAACAGGACCCAAGCTTATGCCGACATCGCATCTGCCGCAAGAGAAATTACGACATTCGGCGGCAGTAGAGAAGACGGTATTTATTTGTTTTGCATTTGTGGTGTGACATTTTCGTTACTTTAACTGCGACAAGAGTTAATTATTGCCTGGCGGCTTCCCACTTAAAGAAATACCGGGAAAAAGGAGAGAAAGGCCACAAGGGAAAAAAACTTGCGCACACAACTAAGCATGGAAGAAGATTGTGAAATTTTCTTGCTACCGATGCAGTAAACATCAAAGAAGTAAAGGAATACTGTAAAAGAACGTATCACAGTTTCTCTTCTTGTGATAGCTACAGCTCCTGTTTGGTGAAATAAAATCCTCCAAAACACTAATTATTTCGTGATAAAACTGTGCAGCTGCAACAGTACTCGTATTTCCTTCGCCCTTTCTTCCATTTCTTTTGGTGTATCTAAGTTTAGACTAAGTGTAACTATTCTTCCAAACTATTCTTCTGTCTATTTCTTGTTACCCTTCATTACACATTTCGTTACAGGTACGAGGATACTTACAATAGGCTAAAGCGATAGTCAAGAGTTGTAGAAAGCGGATGGCTTTGAAACTCCATGCTCCTTGCACGACCACGAGAAAAACACAATAACGACTTATCACTTGAAAAGGATGCAAGTATTTGAAAATTGAAGTCACTAACAAAGAATGACTACGAAATGATTAACGCCACAAAAATGTATTTGACATAAATTGTGTGCTTTAACGAGATCTACATTTTTTGTGTAGTAAGATTTTGTTTATCCCTCACGGTTTACCAATTATTGTCTGTTCAGAGTCTTGTGAGCCAGTGGAAAGGGAAAGGTAAAAACCGCTGGCACGCGGCCAATTAGGCTTCGTGTGGCTATACTTTGTTCTAGCTACTGTGCCGACCGCACAATTCCTTATCCCCCCTTCCACTGGCTCAAAAGACACTGAACAGACATACAAAAGTTATTCAGAATGAAGAGGATTTCACAGGCCATTCCCAAAAAATTCAAGATATACATTTGATTTGTTTTACAGATATCTAAAATATATTGTATTTTAATCAAAATCGTTAGACATTTGAGAAAATAAAAATAACGGAAACTTTATGATTTAAAGGATATTTTGAAATGGTGAATATTCTTGAAAATCTTCGTGTCGCATCCTTGAAGATACCAAGTTTGGTATTTAACCACTTTTCGTTTTTGAGTTATGCTGTGCACACACACGCACCCACAGACCTTTTTCTAAAAATGTTTTTTCTTGTATTCAGGGAGCCTCAAAATGTGTAATTCTTTTTTGTGAAAATTCGATATCGAATTTAAGGACGAAATGCAACAATTCCCCTACTTACTATAGGTAAGTAGTAGAGAAACCAAAAAGGCTTATTCAAGGAATGCATCTCAACCGAGATTGAGTCTCGGCTCATTGATTTACTAGAAAGGCACACAACTCCTACAAACGGCATTTGACAAATGCATTTCAGACATAGGATTGGGTGAACGAACACTATTTCCTATTTGGGTTTTGAGCTGGACAAAAGCTTAACTTTCAAGAACATCATGGACCTGTCGTATCGGGCCACTGGACCACGGCCTTCTTGTTCCCCATGCTAGGGTCCGGGATGCACGTTCCTTTAAAGTTGCGCCTTCTCCGACCTCATAATCCCTGTCCTTCTTTACGCCTGTGAGATCTGGGGCATCGCTACGACTGCAGCGGGTACAGAAGAGGGGCTTTCGACCTATCTATTCTGTATCTCGTGCCTTCCCCGTGAGACTACTCCACGAAGCCGCCCCATCTCTTCCATACGTGGAGAATGAAATTATAATCCGTACGAAATGAGAAGGAATCTGAAGCAAGCCAATGGAGCGCCAGCAGGAGCGCTGCGTTGGCAGATGGTTTGTGAGTGTGACAGAGACAGAGAGAGACGAGACATACAGTGTGAAGCAAGATACAGCCAGTTTAGCATACGCATTCGGCCTGATCACTTGGCGCGGAGTCCAGCGGGCATGCTTTCAGCACGCTACTTTTCAAACTAAGATTATGACACCAATAGCAACAATTGTGTAAACATGGCAGTGCATGCATACCGTATAATTTTAGTTTTATGCGCATAACATATAGCGAAGTAGTTACGTAAATTACAAATGTCTTTATGTAGAAACTTTACCTTGCGATAAAGGCGGATTATTGCGATGGCCTGGCAAGACCGAGCGTAAACACAACACTGGTGGTGTACAATGGTCGCGGTCTTTCAGCAACCCTCATAAATATCTGTTTTGACACATAAATAAAGAACAAAACATTGTAGAGAAGCGGTTTTTAGACAGTCTGATTCAAAATGTTTAGCCCTGCTCAGCTATAACTTTTGACAGCGCAATTGAAAAGTAGAAACCGTAGCCTACAGCGAGACAGCACGGCGCTTGAACTAGGCAACCTCGCTCTAGCGCTATTGGCTGAGCGACTTTCACCAGCGTATCTACTGTCCATTCCAAACCAGAGTTCCCTCTGATGTAAACAGAAGCACGTGCTTCGGTTTGTCACGAACCCAAGAATATACTCTTACGCCAACGTAAATAGTTCCTTAATACATGTATTGTATTATGAAATATTAGAGCAGGAAAGGTATAGAACTGCACATTTTATTGCGGTTATCATAAGAACTCATCGTTAAAGGTAATGGATATACTAGCTGTTAAGAGATTACAAAATATGACTTTCGCCTGCTATTGCGCTAACGCCGAGAGCATCTTGCTTGTTAATACCAACCATATAAACGACTGCCACTCTCTTACATACACAAGAAATGCAGCAATGAATTCCCAGAGGTGCTATCTGAGTACCGAATAAACACTTTGCGTAACACAGGGCATATGATAAGTGAACAGTCATTCATAATACACTAACACACATATGCTCAGCTCAGGTCAAATCTTGTGATTTAGTCAGTTGGTATTTGAGTTCTCATGGCAGAGGAAGGTGCGTGTAGTGCGAATGAACTGTTCAAACACACAGTTAAAAAGTGGCTAAAAACAAACAATACTTCATATATTCAACTCACTATTACAAAAATACCCGACACTTGCATTATTGCATATTACGAAACTAATACCGGATTTTACAGGCGTTTCAGTGAGAAGTGTAACGAAAGCGAGCAGGGAATATAAACAGACATAATACAACATAGAAGAGGATAAAATGTGGGAACTTGTTTTAAGTGCGACAGTGCTGTGGAATTGTGGATAAGCTTGTCATTATTTTGGAGAGTAGTTCTGATTCTGATATGGCAGCTGAGTCATCTTCGGAGGATTCGGATTTGGGTGTTGCACTTTTGCCCGAGGATTGTGATTAACGTAAGTAAAATGTTCATTGCCGCATACTTATAAAATCGATTGTTACCTCAGGTTGCATTTTGAATCATGATTCCCACGCAGGGCGCCTTTTTATAGATTAAATAGTGTTCAACAAGCACGTGGGAGGGGAACAAGAAGCCATTAGGGGCGGGGATTACGAACTACTTTCGCGCGGATAATACAAAGAGTTTGTTTTCAGTGAAAGACACTCTGGTTTGGAATGGACAATGGCTCCGTCTCAGACTTCTCATTTTGTACAGATTATAGGCACCAGGCCGCAAAATTTTACGACTCTTTGCCACACCATCGGAGCTCCTTGTTTGGTCTCATGGGGACTATAGCCCTAGACAACGCGCTTGAGGCGTCACCGGGTTCCCCGCGTAACATGAGGGCTCAAGCGGTAGTACAGGAACAATTCCAGACAGCTGCTAAAGCTGAGCTCCTTTACCGTCCTACAAGAGATGCTTGGATAATTCAAAGTTGAAATAGTATCACCTGAATATAAAAAATTAGGAAATTGGCTTACACCAGCGGTGCACAAGGGCCGTTACACCCTAACCTAAAGCTTGCTATTTCTTATCACTCCAACAAACTCAATTATACCCGTCATCTTGCTATTCCTCATCACGTCAACAAGGGTAGGTGCATTTTATACATTCCTTCGGGCTGCCCTCAGCCTGCCAATTGTCGATTGGATCGGAGATGCGTTGCAGTGTGAACAACTGAGCTACTTGAACATGCATGGAAATTTAAGTTTTTTTAAACTCACAGTTCATGCTGTATCAAAATACAAGCACACCATTGTTTCAGATTATCACAGCGCAGACTAGTTCGTCTCTGTAAAAATCAAATGTCTGGGCAATAAACTTTTCAGGGTGCAACTTGTTAGCAAAACGTCTTTATCGCACAGGCAATAAATCTTCCGGTTATCAGCAGTTCCAGTATGTAATACAACGTTCACCATATGGTTTTTCTTCATGGGCGCGGTGCTATCTGTCTGAAGGAAGAAAATAACACTTATGCGCTGAATCCAAATTAAACGGGAAAAATGTTCAAACTTCACAGTAACTATGACTATGACAGGGAACACCTCGCACCTCGACCCAATGCGGCTATTTTGTTCTTATCACTCCAAGCAGAAATTGATAAGAAGGAACCACAGGAAGCTATTGCCGCAGGTCGACCGACAGAGACGCGCAGAGATCCCTAACGATTCCAAACTTGATGACCCGCTCACACCGGCGGGTTGCTCAGAGAAGGCCTCCCTCTGGCGGGACCGGAGAGAATTCGAACCATCTGAGAAAGTGGATATCTGGCAAGGCCGAGAAGAACTTCACGGCAACTATTATGGTAAGTATATTTTTACTTTCCTTATCGCTTACCCATACTGTCGTCCTCCGTGATGCAATGGTTAATATGCTAGCCTCTAATTCCCGAGGTCGCGGGTTCAAACTCGGCAGAGGGCGATAGATTTTTTTCGGGCGTAAAAATCCTTAGCATGGCTTCCTTCGGAAGGAAAGTAAAGCCGGTGGTCCCCTGTCGTAGAACCTCAAGCCTGATAAAAAGGCCTTTGAGCAAAATCTCCGGTCTTTCGCACCCAATATAGAATGGGACGCTATGGACCACAGCATTTAAAGAGCGCCCATAAATAAAACTCAATTTAATTTTTTACTTACCCATACTGATAGGGAGCGAGACAGTTCCGCGGTAACGTGAGAGACTCGCATTCGGGACGTTCCGCGTTCGATTGCCGTTGGACTGGCCATTGTAACCTTGCTCCCCCCCCCCCCCCCGGTAGGTTGGTAGGCGAATGCTGGGGTGAATTATATAATGCCGCGAATTTTCCTGATGCCACTTTCCTGTCATTTTGCTTCCTTATCATGTTTCAGGGTCAAAGGATCAGATGAGTGGACGGCGGGCGAGGCGCATGGAGGTGGTTTGCTTTCTGGAACCGTCTGCCCTGGCGTTCGATGTAAGACTTAAAAATTGAGTTTTTCATTTATAGACGCTCTTTAACTGCTATGGTTATTAGCGTCCCATTCTATATCGAGCGTGAAAGAGTAAATTTTGCTCAGAGGCCACTTTACAAGTCTTGAGGTTCTTTTACGTGCCGTAAATCTACGATACGGGACCACCGGCTTTGTTTCCCTTCCCAAGGAAGCCCTGCTAAGGAGTTTTCGGCTACAGGCAGACCTTTCTGTGGAGAGAGGTAGGCATGTGGCGTCTCAGGATGTAATATCTGGAGACGTGAATCCATGTATAAATACTTTTTTTTAAAAAAATGTTTAATCTTCACAGTTCTCTTTTAACTATCTTATTCACATTGAGCGTTTACTTTAGAAATAATTGTTAAGGTTAATTTGGAATTTTTACATAAATTTTATATTCCTTTCAGCTTTGGAAATACATTCCACTTAGTCTCGCGCTCACTGTTCCTGGCTCTGGAAGGTAGGGAATGGCTGTAACAGGCTATCAGAAACGGCGTTCAAGACCAGAATAATTTCCCATAAAAGGACATGAGCCTAATTAGAAACAGTCTTTTCTTTTTTGTGCGAGCATACTTTGTAATAAAAGGCATGCAGTGGGAAACTACTGCAGATAAAATCGGTACTTCCTTTCAGTTTATTCGTACCATTCTCTTGAAAGTCATAATCGCGACTGTGGCGAAGCGCAATCTTGCTTCTAGCTGTAAATTCCCCCCCCCCACCTCAATTGAACTGGGAAACGATGTATCTTTCAAAGCCAAAACCAGTGGCGGCTGCTGAATAAGAGCACAAGAGCACGTGAATACTTTTGACATCTTGCGGATTTAGTAAGTAGGGGAAGTATTGCGTTCCACCCAAAAATTCGATACCGAGACTTCACCGGAAATACATGTTTTGAGGCCCCCCTGAATCCAAAAAACGCACTTTTAGAAAAACGTCCGTGTTTGCGTGTGTGTGTGTGTGTGTGTGTGTGTGTGTGTGTGTGTGTGTGTGTGTGAACAGCATAACTAAAAAATGAGAAGTCGGATAAATACCAAACTTGACATTTAGGTTCAGTATCTTTCAAAAATGAGACACGATGATTTTCAAGAGACTCCCCCACCCAACACTACCCTTTACATGGAACATTTTTCGAAAATTTTTATTTTCTCAAAAATGACTTTAATGATTTTGATTAAAATACCATATATTTAAGATATTTTCATGGCAAATAGAATGTATATCTTGAATTTTCTGGTAATGCCCCCAAAAGTCCTCTTCTTTCTGAATGACTTTTGCATAGCTGGTAAACCGTAAGAGATAGACAAAATTGTTTTGCACAAAAAATGTAGACCTCGTTAAAACATACAATTTATGTCATATGCATTTTTTGTGTGTGTGTGTCTGTGTGTGGAGTGAACCATTTCCGAGATATTCCTTGTTATTTGTTTGAACTTTCCAATACTTATACGTTTTCTCAAATGAGAATTCGTTGTTCGTTCGTTAGTTTTTTTTTATTAAATGTCCTGGATATGTAAAGAGAATGAAATACTCCACATAGCAACCAGCTCTTAAAAGATTTGACTATCGCTGAAAGCCTACCTCATTCCCCTTGCACCTACAAGAAAATTAGCAATAAGATAGTTACTACAAATGTTTACCTCGATTAACATGAAGTAGACGGAAAGTAAGCGTTTGTATAAATAGTAGAGAAAGTCAGTGAGTGTAAAACATCAGATTTATTTTTTCTTTGAATGCAATCAAATGTAACGTATAGCGATAATTTAAAATCTACGGCATTTAAATCTACCGCGCTACTCCTCTAAATTCGATGAGACATGGGAACACAGTCGCTAGCACATCTTGACTTGTGCATGCGCAACTGTTATGACGTAATTACCTTATGAGGCCAAATACATATGGGTCGTGCACACGGGAAGAAGTACATCAGCGCGCGAAGCTTTTCCCGCGTTGTTTCCGTACTGTGACTATAGTTTTACGTCAGTGCCACTAGGTGGTAGCACATTACAGCATAAGTTAACGTTGTAGCAGAAGTAGACAACATGCACAAGCGCGGAAACTTCTCCCGGTTTCTCCATACCATCCATAATGTTAACTACAATTTAATTTACACAAGCTTAGACAAGTTATGCATTATTATTGTGTGCAGTTGTATCAATCTGTTAATAATCATAAATATTATGCCGCAGATGGTATTTACATTTTCAGACTATCTGACTAAACTTTAATGAACATCCAAAGTGTATACTCCGAGCCGCTACTGGTCAAAACGCTTAAACAAGTGAACTCTCGGCTTGAAAATTCTGAGACAATTAAATATATTTAATAGCTAAATCTGCAATTAAACCATGAGAACGTAATCTTGTTTGTTTAGCACTGGCAACGCAACTAGTGCAGACATTAAATGTTTCCTTTAGACCTAAAAGCTTTATTGTCACAGAAGCAGTGATGGAAATTCAGGAGTGGTTTATTTCCTTTCTTTTGTATGCACTTCCAGCTTGGTAATGTGACAAAGCGGTGCAGGAAGATTGCCAACATAGTTAAGGAGCTGAAAATTCACAGAGCTCTTGAAGTCTGCTTTCTGAATGTACAGAGAAGCTTGAGGTTCTGATGCTCTTTTCCAGATTTACCTCAGAAAACAAGTGCCTTAAGATCACCATTTAGATCCAACAAAGAGAACTTGTGCATTTGAAATGTTTGGGATGTTTTTGGGCATAAAAAATGACACAGTACCTCTCGGGGTTCTCTCCCATTGACTCTTATTTGGACGGAAGGAATCAAATTTCCCCTTCAATGTTTAAGTTTCTAAGTCCCTTTTAAAGAATTCAGCTCTAGAGAGACGATGTATGAAATGGATGGAGTGATGCTCGAAAGAGTCCAGGATCTATTCACCTGATAACTACTCAACATTTATGTTATGATAAGGGAAAATCTTGCAAAATACTCTATCCAGGTGACCAATCTCAACTGAGAATCGAAATCGAACCCTATAGGGTGGAAAGCAGGTGCGGTACCTTAACACCATAGGGTGGGCTAAAGGAATCTCTGTATGGCATAAGTGGTATTTGAGTTCGGCATATTCCAAGGATGCAACACGAAGATTTACAGAAGATCCAACCTATAATACCCTTTACATAAAAAGGTATCTTATATTTTTATCTTATCACAAAATGGCTCTAACAATTTTGATTAAAAAGTTATATGTTTAATGTACTAACAATGAGAACTAAAAAGCATATCTGGATTTTTTTCTTTTAGTAAACAGCCTGTGAAGTTCCTTTACACATCTGATTAATTTTTTTTTATCATTTTGTATAACAAAAAACCTAAAAAAAAAAAAAAAAATGTAGAGCCCATTAGAATATATGTGTTAAATTTGTTCGTAGTGTTGGCAGAAATTATCCATCTCTAAATATTCCATACTAAGCGCTTTGTAACAATGCTTGAATTTTTGCGGTTGTCCTTTTGTTTCCCCTTTCTTTTCTTGCATCGCAAGCGTTAGTTACCACGAATAAATATTTGAATGCTGTTTCCGTATGCTATAACTCAGCGCTGCTTGTACAATTTGAAATGATTCCTTGGTTAAAACATATTACGAGTTACCTAATGTGGATAGAAGAATCACTTTTTGTTAATGGTATAATATCTAATGGATGTATTATGCAGATTTCTCTTGGTAGAGTAAGTCATATGAAAATATCACATTAGTTTATTTTATTTTGCATGATCAGGCCGAGATACGTGCCTCATTATCATTACTTTCCATGTATTTTCACGAAAGACTGATCTCAAACATCGTTGTGACAAGGTTTATGAAAGGGTTACTAGCGATGTTTTTTTGTTTTGTTTGTACAGGATTCACAAGTATAGACATATAGCAAATCCCTAGAAATAAACATCGGATCAAGGAATACCCAATTAGTGAGCGATGAAAATCAAAACATCAGAACAGACAACTTCATTACATCACAAAGTAGGCTGGCATCAGAACCACACCTGCAAGTGAGATTTGTCTACAGGGTGGAGACTTGTTTTTTGGTGTTACTCCTTCAAGCTGCCGTGAGACAGACACCCACGTTCAAAGGCACTGACCACATGATGAATACAACCAATATTCATTAATTATCGAGACACATCCAACAGTAGCCGGTTCAGAACAGCATGAGGCATTTCTTCAGTGACCAGAGAACTGACAGCCTCGGCTGAGAGAAATGAGCTTAGTTCTCCGCCTCCTCCAGCTGGAGAAATATGAAAAATATCACTTGAGGCTTCCTGTTCACTTAGTTCGTTAGATCGATGTTAAAAGAATCCGTAGTAGTTGGGCAGAGAGGATGGTTCTAAAAGCAGAAATTGGGGAAGTTCAGTAAAAAGCGTATCTTAGACTGAAGGACAGACTCTTCTTTGTGAAGATTGTTATTTTGAGCCAGAATGTATCCAGACAACCAAAGAGAAACATAACACACACGACAAATCAGTCCCCCTTGATAATTTTTAACCCCATCCATAGCTCACAGCCGTATGTGAAAACATCGACCACATTATCATAGATAATCCCCACGACTGTTACGAGTTTATCAATAGATTTGCGAGTGAAAAGCACAAGCGAATTTACCTGATGAAACTCGTAACCTAGAGTGGGAATCACTTTTTCATGACTAAAATGTAACAGATTATACAAATAATAATTTCTTTCTTACTTGTGTTTAAAATCAAATCACCATTGTGTCACTGTCCGATCATGGCATACTTAATGAATGAACAATCGAAGGTGTTACAGAATACTAACCACTGCTATCAACAATGTCATGAGAAAATAGTTGCTAAAAAAAGGCTAAAACCACAACACAATAGACACATTTTTTTTCAAGAATATAATTTATTGACTGACACTAATTGACTGCGCATTGATTAAAAACACAATTGGATGGCATAGTCTATTCATCACTGCATACTATTACGGTTCAGTAACGAGCTGACATTTTATCTGATAAAATAGCTTCCTTGCAAGCACGTTATAAGAAGGTTCAATATCCGAGGCATTGCTAAATGCTATTGGTCAACATGTAAACGGAATAGTCAAACAAAAATACATTCTCTAGGGCGTTTTATGGGCTTTACCTCTGCTAGCATCAACCCTGTCGCAGCATAATGCGTCCTCCTCCGTGATGTAGTGGTTACCATGCCTCTAGTTCCCGAGCTCGCGGGTTCAAACCCGGGCGTAAAAATCCTTAGCATGGCTTCCTTCGGAAGGGAAGTAAAACCGGTGGTCCTGTAGATTTAGAGCACGTAAAAAAACCTCAAGCCTGATAAATAGGCCTCTGAGGTCTTTCACGCCCAACATAGAATGGGACGCTAAGAACCATAGCAGTTAAAGAGCGTCCATAAATAATAATAATAAAGCAGCATAATGCTAGTTTTGTTATAACATATTTATTTCTATCATAAGAAACCAGGAAATTCGGCTCGATAAGTGTAACAGCGAGGCACTTTGCCACGCAAATCAAATGTAAATAGATGAATCACATTTTTAATGAGAACTATAATATATAAGGTATACCTTCGAATTTTTAATGGGTATCACGTAAGTTTTTTTTCAACTGATTCCCCTTCTTAATGAGGTGCTTTAGCTAAGCATGATATTTTTCAGGTAGAGTGCAACTCTTGTGGAAAGGAAAACAAGCAGAAAAGCTTTTGTCCATCCAAAATTCCACAGTGAAGTCGAGAAAGTATTTTATTAATCATCAAGATTTCATCAAAATGAAAATGATTTGAAAAGGACGGACTTCAGAAAATTCTGAATGTCTTGTGTTTCAGAAATAAAATGTGTATAACGGGTAAATCAGAGGCGAATGCTAATTACGAGTAAAGAGTGTTTAATGATCAACAGAGAAAGCGAATGCACTTAATTTTGACAGTTTATGCAAGTATCTAATTTGTGTATACGCCAATGGTTCAGAAAAACATGAAAACCTGTTTTCCCCCTGCGCTCTTCAATTATATCCTACGGGTATCTATTTATACGGCAGTTCCATTATGAATCGCTTATATGGAGAAGAATCAGTAACTCACCGTGACCCTGAACGCACATTTTGATTACTCAGATAATCGATCTACTCTGGCAATGGCGCCTTACGTTGTCACCCGCTGCCCTCGTAAATGAAATAGGGGTGTACATCGGGTCGCATGTGTCCTATATCTATTCAACTTCAAAAAAATTGTTCTTCTTAGACAGAAATTGTTCTTCCTTATTTCACAAGGAAGTCTTCAAACTGGTTCTTCACGGCATAACTAGTCGTCCTCCTGTTCTTAGGCTTTATTTCCTCGTTGAAATCGCATTCCTACTACTTCTATTCAGTCGGTGTCTCTTTGTCAAGAATCCAGCATTCAGGTCCATAAAGCAGTGTAAGTACAGCCGTTGTTTTATTGAATTTTAAAATAGTTTTAATTCTTGCTGTCGTAAGTAATGTTCTTCTGTTGTCCCATACATCAATCAAGGTTACTAAATTTAATGTCTAGGTCACTAGAATTATCAAGACATATCCTATCCCAAGAACATGTTTAAAAGAGCTCACCTGTTCAACTGTAGAGGAGTTTAAGACTATTTTGCATCGTTTAAATTCTTTCCATTTCCTTTATTTTTATTTTGCAAATCACAGGTGACCAATCCTACTCGTTGCTCATTTAGTTTAGTAATAAACCGTCGCATGTAATTTTTGAACGGCAGTGAAGTGGTAGGTATATCTATTATTCTAGTTCAGATGTTGTGAATCCCTTGCAATGAATACGAGAATAAACGGAATCAACAACCCTTTCACTGCTAACGACCGAGAGCAGTGTTCTTTCATGGTCGTCTGCTACGGTTCTGTTTCGTTTCTTTTTTTCTTTTTTTTTCAATGACATCTGTGTGATTTGGGGTACCATCTGTTTTCTGAATGATCTATGCTTACAAGTTTAACCCTTTTTGGGATTTTGTTTCGAAATAAATATATAATTTTGGATTTGATTATCTATAAATAAACTGACCAAGTATTTGTGCACTTTATAGAGGCATCAGCTGTCTGTAAGTTTGCCGATAAACAGGCTAGTTCTGCTGAATGTTGAGGTATATCCTATTTACTTTCTGTGAATGTAGGGCAAGACATGCACCACCAAGGTAACACTCCTAGATTATAGTAGTACATAATTAACAATAAACAATAAATTATAATCAATAGCGCAGCAAAGGGGAGTTTTGGAGCTAAAATACCCCGCCAGAGATCCAAGAGAAAAAAAAGACAAACATATATATATAGATCAAATGCATTACCCAAACTCTACTTCACATAGCAACAGAGAATAGACCTACATCGCTTTCAGGTTTGGTGACAACTGATTTTTTTCTTTCTAATGATAAGCAATCCTCAGCTCAAAATCATGAGCACGAGAAAATGGCATCTGTTACTAATGTGCTATTTTGAATGACGATCCCCCCCCCCTCCAGATAGTTTCTTTGCATTGGCGCCTCTGTTAGTCATCTCCCATCACACTAGCGGATTAGTTGTTAGGCCTGTATAGAGTATCTGCCACTACCGAACAGTAAGTCAGGGGCTCACAAAATTATGGCACTGAGTTCCTTTTCACCTTTAAAGTTATAGTATAAAAATTGAGAACTGGGCATTAGATAGGATGAAGGTTTCCTACCACCTCGTTTAGCAAACATATTCAGCATTTTCTAAATCTAAATCTGACAACCCTTTTATGGGAGTGGAGGAGGACAGGTCCTTCACCACTCCTAGTGACGTCACAGAGCGAAATGGCAGTTGTGTTTGATTACCAAACGAAGCAGCCTATAACCTCAACAGTTCTATTTATACTACTTCAAGTTCCGGCTTCTCCCTTCATCTCAGACATTTACAGATTTCAATGATCTCTGGAAATGTGACGACATCCCATCAAAATACAATAAAATCACAGTCAACTTCCGCTGTAAAACAGGGCGTTTCGAAAACAGAAGCAGCAAGCTCATAAACAGTTTTACGATTCACAGCTCTGGAAGTTCAACACGAATTCAAAGCCATATCTACCTACCTTTCTGCATGCTTCTTCAGATCGTTGAGAGAACATTTTCTTTCATTTTGAGATTCAAACTCTACAGAATTTCGCCCCCAAAAGGTGGAAGGAAGTAAATTAAATTTCTTGTCTTTTTATCAATAATTATTTCCACATTAGCACTGCATAACATTAAGCACTGTAATTTGAGGCCAGGAATATACCATCCTCTACCTCTCTAGTCTATGTATACCTATATAACGTGTAATGCAAAAAAATTGTAATATTTAAAACAATTCTTACGATTACCAAAACATCAATATCAACACCAAAGGCGGAGGTGATGCATACCACCACCGAGGTCGCGGGTTCAAACCCAGCGGAGGGCGATGGATTTTTTCGGGCGTAAAAATCCTTAGCATGACTTCCTTCGGAAGGGAGGTAAAGCCGATGGTCCCGTGCCTTAGATTTACGGTACGTAAAAGAACCTCAAGCCTCATAAAGAGGCCTCTGGGCAAAATTTCCCGTCTTTCAAGCCCAATACAGAATGGGACGCTAAGAACCATAGTAGTTAAAGGGCGTCTATAAATAAAACTCAATTTAATTTTTACCACAGGCGGTGGACATTAATGATACATTGAGATGAAATGATAATTGGAAAAGGAAAAGTTCCAGGCCTCCCCCCGGCATTTGCCAGTAATGGGAATGAGGAAAACTTGGAAAAAACCTGTCAGACAGGATGGTCTTGGCGAGATTTGAACCGCAGACCTGCCGCTCGTGAGTCCGGACGTTAACGATTTTGGCCACTGCGTCGGTATCGATCGTAAAAACCTTACTTTGAAACAGAAAAATAACACATTTATATGTTGGATTGCTTATTCCTGATCACCAGATGCAAAAATAAGATTAAATATTTGTTCCATTTACTACTTCACCATTCTTCCCACAAAAGTTTAAAGCAATTTTTACTGTTAAGAAGTAAACATTTTATATTCTACTACTTTGAGCTTGAGTTAGGTTTGAAGCCTTGAAATGTTAAGTCTCATTCAGTTAATTAAAAGCAAGAAAATAATTTACCGCAAATATACCTTTTGAGATTACGTGAACCCAAAAGGATTTTTGAGAGAGGCAATTCATGTGTCTATGTCTGTCCCCCTGACTATGAAAAACGTAACACAAAATCGAGAAGTCAGAAAATACTAAATGCCACATTTATGCCAAGCATATTTTAAGGTTGAAAGAGACAACACTTTTCTGGATTTCAATCCATCCCAATCTACTTTTATACAAAAATTGTCTTTATTCTTTCAATAATGGCTCGTAACCATTTTGATTCATATTTATATCCGAGATACTTTCGCGACAAATAACACATGTATGTTGAACTTCTGTAAACAGTCTGTGAAGTCCTGTCATTTTTACTGAATTTTCTATAACTGGAAAACTAAAACATACAATAATTGAAGGATTTCTTCTTTTTTCTTTTCTTTGCATCAGCGGCTTTCGAAATGCTAGTTGTTATATATTTCAAATTTCCAAGGATAACGTTTCTTTTGAACAGCTATTTATGTAAAACAGTTGAAAATGTGTGATTGTTTTATTTTGTTTTTCGTGTGCGCTCATTACTACAAAACTGACTTATAACATAAGCATTTGAGTATCGGCTCCACATCTTACATGTAAACAAGTTTGTATTTTACAAATTAAAACTACACGTTGTCAAATATGTGTTGTGATTATCGTAAAATGGATGGCAGAATCATTTTATATTAATAATATAATACAGTGCTTTTCCTTCACACTGTGGCCCAGCACAGTATTCGCGCGCCGGCCGCTGCTGCTTGGACTCCTGCCGAAGCGGTTCTAATATCCCCGCAACTGCTTCACGTTCTAATAGTTACAACTACAATGACAATAAGCACATACCTTATCATAAGTGATGTTGGAAATGTTCTCCTTCTCTATCAGCATATTTCTGGCATTTTATCAGGAAATTTTCATCCACACTGGAGGGTTCAATGTTCGAAATTGGGTGAATTTCTCTCTTGATGTTTTCTTTTAGAGCTTACAATGTATGAGGCTGTTGCAACACCTTAGTTTTTTAAGTTTTCCTATAGATAAAAAGCTGTATACCGGTAGCAAAGTCTTATTGGGAAAATCCAGACTGAAATTCAACGTCGGTCAGTTGTTCACAAACTGGCGTAAGTCATTCCTGTACTTCTCTCCATTCATTGTTTGCTCAAAACATATAGGTCCATTATTCTGCATGCATTTACTGTGTACAAATTTTCGGGTCATGCAAGGAATCTCGTGTGTAAAATAGGGTTTCTCTGTACTCCAATATCTACTACTTTGCGACGAAACATCCCCATATAAATGGAACCCTATTTCGTCAGAGAAGAATATTAAGTGTGGGTCAATTACTCTATATTTTCGGAAAAACCCAATTACAGTTTTATACCCGACTCAATAATCACATAATAAATGAGGTGACTATACAATAAATTGTCATGCATTATATGAACTAAAAGAAAACACCAGGGGGATAAATTCACTAAATTTCAAATATTGAGCTCTCGTGTGAATGAAAATTCCCTGAGAAGATGCCAGAAATGTGTGGACAGAAGGATAACATTTCCAATATCTCTTATGATAAGGCATGTGCTTATTATCATTGTTATTGTAACTATAAATGTGAGAACATGGGGCGATTGCGAGAATATTATAACTTTCAGCGGGAGTCCGAGCTGCGGCGGCCGGCGCGCGTGATGTCGTGCGATGGCCACAGTGTGAAGGAAATGGGATGCCTCTGAATTGATATTGGGTAAAAGTGTGCGATTGTTTCATAAACGTTTCAATCTACTGTGTTTGACTCAGGAGTTTAGCTATGACCTTGTGGTTGACGTAAGCGAACCTGAGCCTGTGCTGTATTGTTCTTCCCTCTCGCCCTATTGTTTTACACATTGTTTCAAAAGATACTGATCCTTTCTTTCAGTATACTACCGAATCAAACAAAACAATTATATTTTCAATAAGTAAACCTGTAAAAACCTGCATACATGTAAAACAATATAATTATGACCACACACATGTGAAACTGCACTTGTTGACAGTACTTTTGAACTGCTGTTGTTATGCTATTTGCATTGTAGGCAAGAAGCTGCCTAGTCCACTGCATGATTGCAGTTCAAGAATAAAGTCATTCTCCTGAGTCAACTACAGTATTTAGATGCTTAGGAGTCTATAATGCTTTTACTTTCCTTTAACTACACAAGAAATAATGATCGTATGGTGGATGACAAAATAATTTTATATGAATAATGCAATATACATGGGATGCCTCGGAATTGATCATGGGAAAGGGGTTTGATTGTTTCACATACTTTTCATTCTATTTAGGTACTTAGATGCTTTCCTTTAACTACACAAGAAGAAAATAATTTATAAGTAATCGGCAAATTAGTTGTAATAAAAACAATTTCATTAATTTCAGGTTATATCGAATTGCACTATAAGTAATTTCAGTGTAAATAAGTTCCTGTCTGATTTTTTAAATTGTCTTATTTGTATAACCCTCCCCTTAATTTCATATCGGGGACTTTGACTTGAGAAACAATATTGATGGTATTGGTATTTTCATTCACTGAACTGCAGGTTTCTTAACATTTGGGTCTTTTATCAAGAAACACACTCGCATTCACTCCCACTTTGAATACTTCCAGACTCTGTAGATATGCAGAATGATTGTGGTTAAAGAAGAATTCCCCGCCCCAGCCAGGAATGTAACCAGGGACCTCTGGGTTGAAAAGCCAGAGCGCCAACCACTCGACTACAGAGGCAGTCTTCTGTCAGATTTGTTTCCAAAGCAAAAATACATTCTCGTAGCGTTATTACTCACCCAAATAGTGGGCTTGGGTTCTGTGAAGCCAGAGCCCTCAATGTTAACTATATTTTTACCACAGCGCGGCTACTAATACAAACAGCACGCACCAGTCGTAATTTGCAATGTTTAAAAGTGAGTGGGTTTTGCATATTCCAAGCTTCTACCAGATCAGAAACACTTAAGAACCTGACTTCACTGTCGCAGAGTTTCTGAAGTGTTCTTTCACATTTTGTTTACAAAGAGTTTATTTTCTCACAAACCTCACTTGTTTCTAGCGAGCGAATGTTACCAGACTCGTCCAAGCTTTCAAGACCTCGGGGTTTTGCATCATCTCGCCATATGCCGGTTTGTCTAGCAGCAGAACTTCCTGATAAACTTAAGGAAGGGAAGCATTCATGGTTTAGCTCAGAATTCGCAGAACAAGAAGTGTTGTCCCAGAGGGAGACGCAATATCTAATGAACGTACTTGAAACACAACATGAAATGAACCATAACGTCCATTTAATATACAGTGTGACAAACATCTTTTAGAAAGTTTGATAATCTGGTGAATAATACTGGTATACTAATGCATTTACAACAATTATATAAATACGTCAAAAGGTAGGATTGGCTATCAATAAACCCTCATGGGAGGCAATATTCAGCTTCTAACTTTTCTGGAAAGACAGTTGTAGAGGTAAATTCCATACTGGAGTCTTTAAACAACCCTCAGAACTATAGGTGTAATAAGCATCAAACATCTATGTATTACATTCACATGACTTTCTCTACTCTCTATCGCTTATTAGTGGGTATATGAATTATTCCTACGAAAATTTATTTTCCTATCTACATACTTCATTTAATCCAGATAAACCTTTACAGCAATAGCTATATTGTATATTTCGTTATAGACACAAAGGGAATAGCTATACTCAACTGTTTTAAAACTACACGCTGTACACTGACCTTAAAATTTCATATTTTTTCCATGACATCCGGAGAAACAGCTAAAAATCGACAGGACTTTAAAAGACTGGCTAAGTATTGGACAATTCGAACCATTAAGAATGGATATCTCGGAAATAGCTGATGTCACAAAAAGTTATTTGAAGTAAATTGTGTATTTTAAAGCTTTTTTTTTGTAGTGCGTTTTGGTCTAAGCTTAACGTTTACCAGTTATACAAGATTATATAAAATGTCTTCCAAATGAAGTGGACTTCACAGGCTATTCCCAGGAAATTTAAAATTTGCATTTTATTTTTCATGTAAATATCTTTAATACATGGTATTTTAATAAAAACCGTTATAGCCATTTTTTAGAAAATAAAAAATTTCGAAAAATGTTTCATGTAAAGGATAGTTTGGTGTGGGGGATTTTCTTGGAAGTCTTCGAGTCGCACTTTTAGAAGATAACTGGTATTTATCTCTCTCTCTCACACACACACACACGCACGCACGCACGCGCACGCGCACGCGCACGCACACGCACACACACACACACGGACCTAAATTATTTTTGTTTAATTTTGATTCAGGAGCCCCCAAAGATGTATTTCTAGTGAAATTTCTGTATCGATTTTTTTGTGGAATGCAATACATTCTGTTCCTACTATGTACATAATAGAGGAAGTAAAAATTACTTTCTGCAGAAATCTATTGTCAGTATCACTCTAAGGGAGTTACAAAACGTTAAATACTCCTCTGTCTTTGTAGTAAGTTTCATAATAATACTTCCAGCATTCCGTGAGCTATTAAACCTTACTGACAATTTCTGTCCCGGACCA
Organism: Deroplatys truncata; assembly: GCA_030765065.1. Lineage (NCBI taxonomy): Eukaryota > Metazoa > Arthropoda > Insecta > Mantodea > Mantidae > Deroplatys > Deroplatys truncata. The sequence goes on from CM060975.1 coordinate 102,458,854, forward strand.
TAATTACACCATTTCTCTCATAAAATTTGGAAAACATATTTAGTCTCTTCGCTGACACATCTTGTTTTGAACGTCTTATGGGTGCAAAACACCATGCTCGTTTTTAGGTAGCTTTAGTAACGTCGCGGAAGCTGATTTCGTATAAAACTTGAAGTAAAATAACGTTTGAAAAATTGATTAAATTAAAATTAAATTAAACTAAGCTTTATTTATGGACGCTCTTTACCTGCTGTGGTCCTTAGCGTCCCATTCTATATTGGGCGTGAAAGACCAGAGGCCTCTTTATCAGGCTTGAGGTTCTTTTACATGCCGTAAATCTACGACACGGACCACCGGCTTTATTTCCCTTCCGAAGGAAGCCGTGATAAGGACTTTTACACCCGAAAAAATCCATCGCCCTCCGCCGAGTTTGAACCCGCGACTTCGGGAACTAGAGACTAGCTTGGTAGCTACTACACCACGGAGGACGACTTAAAAATCGATAATTTTACAACCAATTCGTGGAAGGTTTATTTAGACTACCAAAGTATATTGTAATCGCTCAGGAATAATAATAATAATAATAATAATAATAATAATAATAATAATAATAATAATAATAATAATAATAATAATAGGCTATGTCATGTTACTGATAGCCGTCAAAGCAAAAGCTATTTAAAAGTGAGAACTTTCCTTAGAAGAACACGCTACGCCGTTGAAGAGCACCATTATATCTAATCTGCGTGTAAACAATGTTTTCCCCCCCCTTTAATGTTGCTTTGCTGATGTTTAACGCAGCTATTTCTCATGCTTGTTTTGTGGCCGACTTGAGATTAATGACGAGAACTTTCAGAGAATTTGTGATTATACTGAATTACGCGGTTACGGCAAACTTCCAACTGGAGCAAAGGGATGGAGCTTAGGCTTAAGTGGGCTCATATCCATTTGAGCATTGCTGTAAATCAAGTTTGATGCCTTTACAAATTTGGAATCGTTCTTTTCGCAACCAGTCCGTCCGTCATTTCTGAATTCCTCCAACGCACAGCAATGAAGGATTGGTGAACTGAAGGATGTTTTATATCTGCAAGAGGGAGGAACAGGGAGAATTTACTGCTTAACTTACCACTCTATTGTCCATGGAAAAATACTAAACGATGACACAGCACAAAAAGTAGAGTTACAGGCTCAAACTTCATAAATTCAGGTTGCCATTCGCACATTTCAGACCATGGATAGCCGCTGCAGAACTACATAACGGTAAACCACAGATTTCTTCAATGAGAATGAAAATTGTCCTGACATTCCAACCTTCGTTAGCAAACCACATGCATGTGAAAAAGGCTTTACTTACCAACTTTATGAAAGGAGATGCTAAAACTGGCCGCTGTCGTTGCCCGTACATTTTTGGCACCAATTTTTTTTCGAGTCAATAGTTGAAGCCAGTGCATACGTGAATACAATTTTGCACACTGTTTTTAGAGAATTAACAGACAAAGAGCGTGATTTTGCCTTTTTTCAACAAGACTCTGCAGCAGCTCATACGGCCAATATTTCGATGAGAACAATTGAAAGTGTGTTTGAGGACAGAATTATTAGTAGAGATTTGTGGCCCTCTTGGTCCTCCGACCTAACCCCCTGCGATTTCTATCTCTGAGGTAACTTAAAACATAAAGTGTACAAGAAAATCTCACACACCCTGGAAGAATTAAAACAAAATATCCGCCAGGAAGTTGCCAACATTTCTTAACGTGACTACAGCGAGTGATGGATAATTTCCTAAAAGAGGTGCCAAAAATGCATGGACAAGACGATGGCCAGTTTCAGCATCTCCTTTCATAAAGTTCGTAAGCCTTTAAAAGTAGTTTTAAAAATGTTGTATGGTTTCATCAACGCCTTTCTATGATAGCGGCAGACGGCAACGAGCGCCGAGGACTCGGACAGAAAAGCACCGCGCAGCCGGTTCGTAGTTTTTTGGCTCTCCCTGTATTAATCCCGTGATGTAGGAACATAATTTTTCATGCACTATCAGGAACTTGTGTAATGTTCACAAGCTTTTGTGAGACGTGTTGCTGTCGGGGAGACAATCCAACCAGTCTATGAAGGATCTTTCACTGTTCTGCAACCCTCTGAAAAGATCTTTAAGACATGCATCCCAAGAGGAATAGAACGTTTCTGAATACACAGCAAAGTGTGCAGATTTGCTCAGTCTCACTACAACAGCTTCCATTTCCAGGGTCCTGCTTCAGGATCCATTCAAGAACAAAACGTCGCACGTATCAATGCCAGCCAGTTCTTCGGAAACCTAAACTCACTGGAGCAGAACTCTCACATTTCCAAAGAGGTCTAAAGATGATGTTTTCTGAGGGGGGGGGGGAGCGCTCAATGACTAGCCTGAAAAGGGCACCATTATTTGTAATGTTACCAACCACTTATCCTTCTGTTGGCGAGTTATTTTTCATCTCAATAAACAGTTTTGACTGCTCTGACTATACGCATTAATGAAGCATTACAATAAAAAAATTCTGATGAGTTGCATTCGCAGGACTTTCCCTACTCACTCTTCTACAAAGTATCTACTTCTTGTTAATAGAGATAAAAACTTTCGTTTCACATTTACACATTTCGTTGTAGGTATAAGGTGGATATAGTAGGTAAAGTGAGTCAGATATTTAAAAAGCGGTCGGTATGTGATGGCTTTGAAACTCTATGCTCTTCGCATGAACACGAGGGAAAAAAGAAAGAAAGAAGGAAGCCATGCTAAGGATTTTTACACCCGAAAAAAATCGATCACCCTCCGCCGGGCGATGGATTTGAACCCGTGATCTCGGGAACTAGAGAGAAAACTGTAAGTATTTGGAAATTCAAATCAATAACAAAAATGTTTCGGAAATGGTTAACAACACAAAAATTTTATTTGATATAAACTGTGAGCTTTAAAGAGGCCTACATTTTTTGTGTAGTAAAACTCTGTCCATCTCTTAGATTTTACCAATTATACAGAAATCATTTAGAATGGATATTCACAGACTATTCCCAAACAATTCAATATATAAATTTTATTTATCATGTAAATATCTCAATATCTCATATATTAAATATCTCTTTAATTAAAATCCTTAGAGCCATTTATGAGAATATAAAAAATAACGAAACAATTTTAATTTAAGAGGTAGTTTACGGTGGTGAAATTATCTTGAAAGTTTTCGTGTAGCATCCTTGAAAAATAGTGAATTTAAATGCCAAATTTGGTAGATAACCGACTTTTCATGGTTTAGTTAAGATGTTTATAGAGAGAGACGCGCTCATGCGCGTGCGCAGACTTTTTCTGATATTTTTTTTTTTTATTCAGGAAACTCAAACGTGTATTTCCAGTGAAACCCCGGTATCGAATTTTTGGGTGGAATACAATACTTCCTCTACTCACTATAGGTAAGTAGTAGAAAAGGTACACACAACAGACACATATAGTCATATATTAAGGTCACCGAATTGTTTGTTATGCAGCCAGCTCTTGCACTATGGTCTGCTGCACAGCTTCTTGAGTGTTCTATCCTAAACCCTGTTCCATATAACAGCGTATCTCTTAACTATAACTTGCACTTGTCGCCTCTCATTGGCTGATGTCGTGGAATAGGTTGTTGATGGATACAAACTAGTTCCTGATTTAATATGATCACTTATCTTAATGTATTCGAGGACAATTGTCAAATTTACATTTTCATAGCCGTACGAATTAAATATATTACACGACACGGTCAATAATACACAAAAACGTATATCTATTTTAAACACAAAATGTATTTAAAATACCAAATTGATGCATAAGCCATTTCTGAGACATCCATTATTATTGGTTCGAATTGTTCAATAAGATATGTAAATGATTATCAACAAGTAGGTAGGAGAATCCTTCGGTTTAACCCTGCATCTATCACGAGTGTATTTTTATCGTCTGGTCTTGCATTGCATAGGGTTTGTTTGTCATACACAGACATTCAAAGGTGTGCATTAGCCAATCAGAGGAAAGGGGAAGGACAGAGAGCGCGGAAGAATATATGTCAGCGGAGCAAGGTTATAAGAAACAGGATTTAGTTCGTTTAGGAACTTTTTAGGATACGAAGGACACCATAGATCTGTACGTCTCTCTCATAAGTCAGCGCGGCGCTGGAGGTCACAAATGTCAAATTAAAATAAACACAGCTTTTCTCTGTTCCTCGGGGTTTTTGGTCTAAGAGAGGCTTTCAACAATAATTTTCAATTGCGAAAGTACTTTAGGTAGACTTCCATGGGCTACACATGTTTGCCTTTTTTAGTGCGGAAGACATAACAACGTCACGCGTGCGCCTCATTTGTTTCATACTCTAGACAGGTTAATGTTTATAATTAAGGTCAACAGTCGGCGAAACCGCAGCGAGATGGAGTCATTTCATTCATTTCTTTTCGATAATAAAAATAAGGCAGGCCGTGAACCCACTATCAATCATGACCCAGGAGGCAGTGACGCCATCATGACTCACAACGGGGAGCTGCAGTTGAAAGATTTACAAGCTTTGTGTTTGGGACGGAGAATACGTCGTAAACTTTCGATACTAAAAATAATTCTCTTTGCTTCCTACAACATTTCTGACCCGCTACAATAATTTACTTTCTATATTTGGTGTTCTCTTCACATTAAGGGGCAAAAAACACGCGCTTAGTTTGAAGTTTATTTTTATTTTTTAGCTCTCTTCGTAGAGGCTTTTAAACTTTCGTAACGATTTCTTACGGATTTAAACAACACAACCAACTCTAATCAGGCTTTTAGAAAGCAGGTACTTCGACCGATAATATTTACAACACTGTAACTTTGTAAATTCCCCTTACGAAACCGACATTCTTTTTCGAATACGAAAATCCATATTAACAACTTTGTCATACATTGAGAAAACTAATAGAAAATGAATCTGCTTCTTTGAATAAAGACATAAATAGAAAAAAACGTCATTTAATTAATTCCACCAGAAAAGGTAACTAAATGATTTGGGTGTGGGGCGAGAAAATGTTTGTCTCCTTTCTATACATTACTTCGGTTATTTTTCGGGTACTGAATCTCTATTCTGCTTGAATAAATTTTTCTAAGCAGGCCTTATTTTGTAAGAGACAAAAGACACTGAAAGAGCGTTATGCATGTTGTAATATTAACACATCAATCTTTCCGTGTTGCTATGCTCTTTTTAGTTATGGTTTAGTAATTTTACCAATTTTTTCAGAATAAATACGCAGTTACTGTAGAGTTATACGGTGATCCGCTATTACCCTTTTTTACTGTGATCCAATCGAGATAGATCTACAGATTGTTAATGGGATATGGTTGCCAACTGTTATGCAAGTCTGAGATTGCAAATGAAATACGAGTCTATCTTACAAAGCGAGGGTATACATACATCTCGTGTACTTTTTCATTCATTGAAAAAGATTCCTTTTGCTTTAAAAGCGCACTGGACCAAATGTATTCTAGCACTTAATGCTATACTATATGCTATACCTTAAAAATTCCTTTTGCAATACTAACTAAATTATTGTTTAATTTAAATTTAGAATATATACAAAAATCATTAACAACTCAATTGTGCTATTATGTTTGTACTAACTAGAACACTATTAGATTAGCAATAACTAATTTAATATCTAGTATACATAATATATACCTTTTAAATACAAATATATCTCGCAGATTACTGAATTATGACCACGAGGACTATCTGATAGAGGACGAGTCGAAAAGTGACAGAGCCAGAGGAGATGATTGTTGGTAAAAACCAGTGATTTCCCAGCTGGGACCCAAATTTCTTTTATTCAAAAAATGCTTATGTTTAAGAAAATAGCAATTAAATGAGTGTGTTTTAGCGTTTGCAGTAGTAGTAACTCATTAACATCAACAATAATAACAAAATTAATAATAACAATAAAACTGCAGGATTGTGGCTGCAACAGAAATTAATCATATGTCAACAAGCTGTTAATATGAAGCTGCTGTTTCAAATCTTAAGCGTTGCCTGAATATGAATGAAAATATCTTCTATTTACCCTCCCATTGTTAGGACTTACACCCCCCAGGACTTACAAGCCAATGCCTTGGACCAGTAGTCTGTCGAGGAGCAAGCAACTCTACATCAGGCGTCACCAACTTGCATTTTGTGCTAGCGCAAGCAGGCTTGCTCCGTGCACTGCAGTGAGTAAACACGTGATATCAGTTCAAGACAGGCTTCTGACAGCAGTGGTGAGTCGCTCGTTCCTTTGTAATGATTCGGTTATTAACTACGTTGTAGTCCTCTTGAATTGTGTTATACACCAATTAATTACGAAGAGGCCTGTTCATATTCACTGCTATAAATGTAAAAATGTTTCGTTACAAATCAATTTTCATACTGTTAGCGTTACAATGCGATTACAATGGCATTAACCAAGTAAGGAGCTTGTTGTTTTACACTGTTAATACTATAATACGAGGGTGATCAACAAAGACTGAGACTGATTTTTTTTACAGATGTTTATTACTCCAATTCAATGTTTACATGATCTTTTACAAAGTAGTCCCCTCCTACTTCAATGCACTTTTTATACCGTCTCTACCAGTCCTTGAACACGTGCTGCAGACTATGCTTTGTCAGGTCCTTGAGAATCGCCTCACTTTTCTTGAGCACTGCTTCAGAGTTCTCAAATCGAATACCCCTAAGCTTTGCCTTTAGTGATGGGAATAAAAAAAATCACAGGGTGCAAGATCGGGGCTATAAGGTAGATGTGGAACACAGGTAATGTTGAATCGAGCCAGAAACTGGATGACTTGATTTGCGCCGTGAAGCCGTGCATTGTCATGATGAAGTCGCCACCCAGTCCGAGAAAGCTCTGGTCGTTTCTTTGCAATGTGCTTCCTCAGTGTAACCAATACTGACGTGTAGTATGCTGCTGTAACAGTAGTGTGAGGGGGAACTGCATGCTGGTAAATCATTCCATTACAGTCAAAAAATGTGATCACCATCACTTTCCCTGCAGATGGAACAACTTTTGCCTTTTTTGGTGTTGGAGAACCTGGCGATTTCCACACTGTGCTGGCTTGTTTTCCTTCAGGATCATAATAATGCAGCCATGACTCATCACCGGTGATAATCGATTTAAAAAATGCATCCCCTCCATCAGCAAAGAGACGCAGCATCTCACGGCTTGTCTCCATTCGCACAGCCTTTTGTTCGGGAGTCAACAGACGTGGCACCCAACGAACACAAACTCGGGTCATATGGAGATGGTCATGCATAATTGTTAACACACTGCCATATGAAATTCTCAACACTTCACTGAGGTTACGTAACGTTATACGCCGATCCTCGAACAATCACAGCAGCTGTGTTGATGTTGACTTCAGTCACAGCAGAAGCCGAAACACCAGCCCACCTTGCTTAACACTGACAAGTCGGCCTTCTTTCAAGTCCTTGAACCACCGAAACACTGTTGCACGAGGTAGTGCATCTTCACTGTACGCTTGCTTCAGCTTTTCAGAAGTTCCGGTGGCTGTATGGTTTAAACGAAAACAGAATTTGATTGCGCTGTACTGCTCCTCTCGCGTCACCTCCATTGTCTGGTATGCGAAATGCACGTAGGGTCTACAAAATAGAGCATTACTACCAACCTACCAATACGAGAGTGCTGCCGCCTACAACATTATACATCAAAACCCGCTCTTTTCAAATATTTGTTACAGATACGAAACTATCACGGAAGCTACAGGAAAAAATCAATCTCAGTCTTTGATCAGCCCTCGTAATTGTCATTATTTTTGCAATTGTTTATGTGAATACTTCCAAACCTATGTTCTTATCAGAAATATAAATACTAATGTGAGAGATATTATAATGCAGCAATTATTCTGCCATTGATGAACTTATAATAGACACATTAATCTATGAACGGTGGATTACGAATTTCAAACGCAAAATATTGCATACCGTCACTGCACTGAACGAATTATGTGTTCCTGTTTTTCGCGCAGTTGAAGGTCACAGTAGGTGATTCAGCGGGAGCAACGAGCAAGGTTACACTCTCTGCTTTACTCAAAGAGTAACGGGTTGGTGAGGCTGCTCTAGATCATAGCATATCCAGGATGGGTGATCAGCCCAATGCCTGGTGTAGCGGGAAGAAGCAGGAAATGAAATGTAGTGATGAAAGGTATGATAGGAAAATTCCCGGACCAAATTATCCAACCCAGCATTCACCTAGTGATACCGAGGAAAATCGAGAAAAAAAAACCTTTCGGTCAGGTTGGTCGGCCCCGGATATTTGAACCTGAACCTATCGAATGCGAGTCGTACTAGTTACCGCGGCGCCATTTCGCTTTGGTCACATTAACTTACACGAAAAAAAATTAACAATTTGAATTCAAATGTATACGAAAAACTGTTTTCACTTGCAATAACGTAAACAAAACTAATAAAATTCATACTTATGATACCAGGAGTTAACGTCATATTCCCGCTGGTCTTTTGCACTAACGCACGTAGTACGGATCTTATGTATAGGGTTATTCAAAAAGAAGGAACAGATTTTAAATATCCATTCTTAATGAACGACAATAGATAGCAACACATACAACACATCATTGAATAGAGGAAAGTTCAAAGTTTTAAGCCCCCACCTATTAGTTCCATTTAGTGACTGCAGTGGCGCTGGGTTTGTTTACGAGAAAATGGCAACGCCACAGGAAAAGTTGTTTTGTGTGATACAGTATGCAAATAGTGAATCCATTGTTTCATTGCAGCGTGCATTTCGTTGTAAGTTCAACAATGAGTCACCTCGTCACAAAAAAAAAATTACAATTGATACAATAAATTCGTAGAAGATGGTTGCGTATGCAACGGAAAAGCACTGAAGCACTGGTCGTCCTCGCATAACAAATGGTGCTTATTTAGAACACACAAAATAAAATTCTGAACTTTCCTCTATTCAGTGATGTATCGCATGTGTCGCCATCTATTGTCATTCATTAGAAATAAATACTTAAACTCTGTTCCTTGTTTATTAATAACCCTGTATGTATGTGTGTATGTATGTGTTTATATATATAATATACATATATGTGCACACACACCAGTGAGAGTCATCATTATCCAATTGCGCGCACTTATCAGATTAACGTACCTAATGTTAGGTTTGAAAAAAGTTAACAAAAATGGTTTGATATTGCTGCTTTGGATATTTTCAACTGTTACTTCCGGAAACACACAGTGTCAATTTTAAAAGATTTGATTATGTTTTACAACGCTGGTTGAGTGAGAATCCTTTGTATAAAATTGAGGAGTATATTACTAATATCTTAAATATAAGTGTTTAAACAATATTCTGGTATGCGTAATTTTATCTAGTTTAAACTTATCCTGTGTATTTATGTGTAATTATTATTGTATTCAATCTGAAATCGACTATATCTATAGCATCATTATTGATGTTCATCATGCCCGTACACAGAAAAAAATTTCGGGGAGGGTTTTCCATAACTAGATCTAAACTTAACAGTACCCCACACAGTTACCAAGTACCTACTCCATAGTAAATAAACGTTACGTAGATAAGAAAATTGCTTGGAGACATTATAGAAACAGGAAAATCTCACCATAATTCTACCTTACAGCACAAAACATCGAGACTGCTTTGAAAACCAGGATGCATGGTCACCTTACCTATGTAAGTTGACAATATTAAGTTTCCCTTTTTCTTGTAAATGTGCTACTAGCAGTAGACCTACTGTTATCTAACGACATTTTCCCATATTGGTTTGATATGAATTTAAATAAATAAAACTGTCAGAAGTTTCGGGGGGGGGGGGGTTGAACTCTAAACCCCCCTCTAAATACGGCCCTGAAGTTAATGACTGTATAAATACAACCAATACTTAATTTACAAAGAGATATAAAGACCAAACCACAAAATATACTTAAAAGAGAGTTAAAGGAATACGGACTAAGAATTTAGTTTAATTTAATGTAATTTAAAGAGATTTATCCAGTAAAAATGGCAGAAAAAACATATACCGACGAGCATAAAAAGTGGCCCATAGTGGAACACAGCTGATTATTTGCTTAAAATTTGAGTTGGAAAATATTAATTCACAGCGCATTTATGTGATGTGAATTAATATTTTCCAACTCAAATTTTAAGTATCATACAACATCACAATAAGAAATACTTCTGGTTTATCACAGCTGATTATGTTGGCAATGACAAATGTAGCCCCACCCCCTTGCAGCGTGAGCTGCTCTGTTCCTCGAGCACAATTTCTAGCCGCTGAATTGGCAGGGTACTTTCACCACCTTAAAATATGGCCGAACTTCCGAAGGGTACATTCACAGTGGCATAGATAAGGGGGATATCCAGGGACACCACCAAAATATAAAAAACACGAAAAATAAAACGTAAACAATAATTGCAATTCCAAATAGAATTAAAGCAATAAATTAAAATTACACAAACGAGTGTGTACCATATCTTGATGTGTGTAGCCATAAAACCCCAAGGCTGGGAAACAACAAATAAAGATCCAGAACGAGTGCAATAAACAGCAAACAAACACAACAGAAATGCAAGCAACACAAACCCTATATATCAAACTATATGTAAAGTTCTTCAGGATAAGAGAAACGTAAACATACTGGTTTGAAAGTGACAGGTGACGGGAGTAATGCCAACCTGCCGGTGTAACAATTTTCTTTGCGAAAGGCAATATAACCGATAATTGTGGATGTGGATGTATAGGTAATTGGCTGGAAAGCCTGAGCAAACAAAATTGCCTGTGTGCACGTGCTGACAGAAATGTTGCACTTTATCATGCGATAGTTTTAATGTATGTACATACATACATAACATATGTACATGCATATATACAAATATTCTCTCTTTATAATATTAGTGTCATTGGATAATTATATATAAATAATTATTAAATCACACTTCCAAAAAATGAAAGGTGTTACATTGTGTCTTGGAAACTTTAGGGTGGTGGTGGTGGTGGTGGTGGTAGTAGTGGTAGTAGTAGTAGTAGTAGTAGTAGTAATAGTAGTAGTAGTAGTAGTAGTAGTAGTAGTAGTAGTAGTAGTAGTAGTTCATGAGATCAGACTAGATAACCCTCGAAAAGAAATTGTACTTACGCCACTGGTTGTTCAGTTTAACGACACACACAAACAATTCTTGCTCTAAAGGCCGAATTATGCCATTGATCTATCAATGTCCATTTGTATCAATCGTAGTGAGACTCTTTCACAGAGGTGGTATCCGAATCACCCCTTCATTTCACATCGATTATAACATCGTTCACTAGTTAATTTTTGTGTTCTCTGGATTGTTTTTCAGTCCAGTCCTATAGAGAATTGGTGCCGGCTGGGTGGAGGTTGGTTACCTGAAGGTACAAACCTTAAGGAGGGATAAACACTATTACAATCTATTCTGCATTCACTCTTAGGTTGATCCGCGCCAAACCAAACGCACGTGATCAGTGCAACGTGGTACAACACTGTAGCAATGCGTGCAGGAAAATAGTTCCATACTAATAATCTAAATTTTAGAATGAATATATCCTTAAATTATATACTATTCTATACAAATTCCTAAAAGTCTAATTAACTCTAATGTGTGCCTTTAAACAGAGCTACAAGTCCCAACATGCAATACATATATGTACCTGACATCCGGGTATGCTCAGAATATTGTTTGTAGCCAGAAACCATCAGTTTCTGTTTAGTATCATGGCGGACGGTGATTTGCTCTTGCCTTTTCGTCGACTTACGTAAACCATAAGCGGGCAAACCATTGACTAGTGGTGAAAAAACAATAGGGTTGGAAGTTTATTGAAAGTTATGTGAGAAATATCTAACACTTCCCGTGGAAGAAGTAGTGAAATTAACTTCTGAGTTCACCAATGTTTTGAGTACAAGTAAAAACAGTGCACGTTTAAGAAAAATTTGAAACGGGAAAGTGGTTACACGCGGGAAAAACAGAAAGCGTTAGAAATACGCGATGCAAGAATGGGACAAGAATGTAATTCACGTAACAATATACAATTTCTTTTTTAAAAATGAGCCGCTGACAGTTGATAAAAGCGCCGCTTCCAGAGGGCGAATAAATAGATATCGCATTCCTGTTACTTTCTTTTTCGCTCGTTTCTTTTAGAATTAACTATTATTATTATATATTTTGTTGCAACAATCAATCTTATCACCTTCAACCCTAACAGAGTATGCTAGTCATCGTTTAAGTTGTCGGACCATGTTCTCTGTCACATGGTCGTGAAAATATGACAGAATTTCTGCCGCGAATGGCGGGTGGATACATTACAACGGTGCAGTGGTCACCTGGGTTTTGTTTTGGTGCGGATCAACCTGAGTGAATACAGTTTAGGGGAATGGGCCACTTTATGCACGTTAGTGTATTTTTTACTTTCTCTAAGACGCACATTGTAGGCAGAGGTGTTATATTCTACCCAAACATTCAATACCGAGATTTTACCGGAAATATATGTTTTAAAGCCCCTTGAATCAAACAAAAAGATTAGAAAATGTGTGAGTGTGTGTATGTGTGTGTGTGTGTGTGTGTGTGTGTGTGTCTGTGAGCAACATAACTCAAAATTGTCGGATAATACCAAACTTGGTATTTAGGTTCACTACCTTTCAAAGATGCGACACGAAGATTTTCAGGATAATCACCCCACCCCAAACTAACCGAATTATGGTACATTTTTGATGTTCTAAAAATATGGCAGTAACAATTTTGATTAAAATACCATACATTAAAGATATTTACATGACAAATAAAAGTATAGCTTGAATTCCTGGAAATAGCCCTTCATTTGGAAGGAATTTTATATAATCTTTTATACGTGGTTTTAAACGATAGAAGAAAAAGTACAAAAAAAATTGTAGATCTCTTTAAAACACACAATTTATTTTAAATAATTTTTGTGGCATAAGCCATTTCTAAGATATCCGTTATTAATATTTCGCACTGTTCAATACTTTGTCATTAAGCCCTGTGGACATCCAGCTGTTTTTTGAGGACTGCATGGAAACAATATGGAATTTTAAGCCCAGCATATAGTGTCCAGTTCTTAAAACATTTGGTTCTCATTGTTCGCTTTGTACCTAAAACGAAATGTGTAATGCAGCTTTTTCTGCAAGGGTCTATTTCGATTAAAACGAAATAGAAAAATAGGCTTTCGCAGGAATAATTTGTATACCCAGTAATAAACGATAGAGGGTAAGAAAGTTATGAGATGTAACACAGCATTTCTTTGTTCATTTTATTTTCTCTATTTAACAGATATTTGCTATTTCTTCTTAATGCGCCCCGCTGTAAATCATTCATCGCCTGAGGTTGGGAGCCACTGGTCGTGGTGATGATGATGATAAAATACAAAATAGTGTAAACTATTATGATGTCTATTTACGTGACACTCTCTTTACTTCTTTAGGGATATATTTATCCACAGGAAAACGCATTAAACGCAGAAGCAGTACTGGTCTCTGTAATGGCTTTGACTGCAGCAACTGTGGGCCACAATAGTGAATATTTACAGCATTCAGCACGCATAAACAACGAAATATAAGCGCGGCTTCCATCTGCACAAGCAGCCTTTTAGTACGGGAAAGAAAAAAAAATAATAATAAAACAAAAAACAGAGGCACGCGTTGGAAAATCTTCCAGTCTGCACATGAATGACCTATTCATTCCAGGCAGGGTTATTATTGGAAGTTTCAAGTTGACTCATGCCACGAATTAACGCGCGCATAAACTTTCCATTCCCTATGGGATTTTTTTTCCCCTTTTTGTTTTTCGACGCGTTTAAAATTGGAATCAAATAACAGTTAACACTGTCCTGAGTTCAAGAATCATAAAATCAATTTTAATTGCAATTTACATCTTCTCTGCAGTTTATTACTATTATTCATTTGCTTTTAACAACCTAACTGAATAGATCTACCACTGTTCCAAGAGTTCATTGCACTGGTTTGGAAAATAAAAATTAAAAGTTCTATGGGGGATTTCATTTTCATATTTTATTTTTACAGTTAAGTGACAAGTAAATGATAACCTGAGATGATGATAATAACAATAATAACAACAATAATAATAATAGTTCAAAAGGAAATGCATTGTTTCTGCTAGAGCTGTTATAAGATTATTGTATTCAATTACATAAATATTTGGTTTTTGTTCCATAATTTTTACTTTCTCTACTACGTATAGTAAGTAGGGGAAGTGCTGTATTCCAACTAAAAATTCGATAACGAGATTTCACCGAAAATATATGTTTTGAGGCCCCTTGGATCCAAAAAAAAGCATTTTTGGAAACATGTCCGTGTGTGTGCCTGTGTGTCTGTCTGTCTGTGAACAGCATAACTCAGAAACGAACAGTCGGATAAACACCAAACTTGGTATTTAGGTTCAGTATCTTCCAGAGATGCGACACGAAGGCTTTCAAGAAAATCCCCCACCCCAGATTACCCTTTATATGGAACATTTTTCGAAAATTTTAATTTTCTCAAAAATGGCTCTAACAATTTAGAATATAATACCATAAGTTTAAGACATTTTATGGCAAATGAATTGTATATCTCGAATATTCTGGGAATGTCTCCGAAAGTATTCTTCATTGTGAACGACTTTTCTATAACTGGTAAACCATAAGAGATAGACAAAATTTTATTACCCAAAAAATGTAGATCGCGTTAAAATACACAATTTATGTCATATACATTTTTTTTGTTGAGTGAACCATTTTCGAGATATTGCTTGTTATTCCCCTAAATTTTCCAATGCTTATACTTTTTCTCAAATGGGAATTCGTTATTCATTTTTTCTTGTCCTGGTAATGCGAAGGGAATGGAATACTCGACATAGCAACCAGTTCTTAAAATATTTGACTATCGCTTAAAGCCTACCAATTCCCTTTGCATCTACAAGAAAATTAGCAATAATATTAACATCTCGATTACATGAAGCATATGAAGAATTAGCGTTTGTAAAAATAGTTTGTACAAGAGTAGAGAAAGTTATGTGAGTATAGCACATCGGATTTTTTAATATTTGTTCTTCTCCTATAAAACCTGGTTTTAGTGTTATTCCAAACGCTGAAGTAATGTATCATTCCGCGGCGCACGTGCGTGTGTCCTGGTAAACACATGCTAAAGGCTGTGCCAACCTTTCATTGCAGGAAGAGATGATTGATAAGCACCTGACTTATTGGTATTGCTACTAGCGTTATTATTTAAACACCTAGGAAGACGACAAAACGTTCTGGATAACTATGCACGTGGTTACATCAATCACCAGGCAGAGGGGTTATAGTAAGTGAACCATCAAGTTAGGAACGCACCGAGGTATGGTGGCGAGGGAAGTTGGAAGCGCTTGTGACGTTGCAGTACTCTCTGTAAATAAATGTGATGTGCAGTTGAAGACACCCCGCTTCGAAGGTAAACCCGATACTGTCGATACCTCGATACTCGGTGGTATCGAAGTATGCCTAATACTTTGAGATAAACCTTCCTATTCGATACTTTTAAATGTTGAAGTTTTGCATATTGAAAATTGTTGCGTTTAACTTTATGCTGGATAAGGAATGAAAGTAATTGAGACTTCATGTTATTGCTTCGTACGTATCCCCAACGAGTTTCTGGACTATAATGTTTGATAGACCTTGACTGCGTTTCCTGTGGGTAAATCAATGCAATATTCTATAGACTCTTGTGTCTAAATGAAAGCATGGAAAACAATGGGGGAAGGAGTAGAGGTACTCAGGTAACATGCAACGTTAACTGAGTTGTGAATGAAGCTGATTTAGCTGACGTAAATCACGTTTCTGCAGCCTGGCTTGGAGATTCTCTCTGTCATTAAATTTACCTACTCCGGTGATCAAAACCTGCGAATACGGTAGAAACAAATCAGAACTTAAGACGTGAGGTAATAGAGCGCATGGAAATATTTGGTATTTTTAGTTGTTTGAATTTCATGTAAAATATATATTTGTTTATATTTTCAAGACTAGAACAAAGAAGAATTTCTAGTATTTGTTCTTCAATGGATAGAAAATCCATAAAAAGAAAGTTTTCGGCACAAAATATAGCTACATAAATTGGGAAGCAAAGCAATTTATTATTATTTTTATTATTATTATTATTATTATTATTATTATTATTATTATTATTATTATTACCTTTACTAACAAAAATGAGATATATAACCTGTGGCATTGCCAACATAAAAAAATTGCTGCCAATTGGAGAATGTAGAACGGGAACAATTTAGGAATTAGCATACAATACAAAATTGGTTACATGCCTTTCTGCACAGAAAACTACTAAGGACACCATTCAGTGAACAAGCTATCGCTTTATAATTTTTTATAAAGTGAGTAAATATCGAATATCGGTGCTCAAAAATCAGTATCGGTATCAAGGATCGAGAAATAGGGTATCACTAATTAGAATCAAAAGCAATGTATCTTTAGCTATTGATACTCTGCAATTTGTTTCAGAAAGCTACTGAACAAGCATTTCGAAAGTTGTCTATTTTTTAAACCAATATCCGCTTTTATTAGTGTATGGCACAGATCCTCGAAAAATTATGATCCGTAGTTTGAAGCATAGGAGATTGAAAGTCCACTTTCGTCATTGTTCCTTTCTAATAATGCCACATGTTCCTGTGTTTCACTGAATTACAATGTTATTTAACATGATGTTTTAAACGTCCTTTAAAGGACGTTCTAATGTTACTTTTTATGGTTTTGCCATTTGTGCTGAAGTGTTTCCAACACAAACGATGCTAATTCTGATGTATAAACTCTTCTTTGCTTTAGACATATTGCCACAGCTCTTCATTGTGTATAAGCAGCGAATAAATGGAACAGTTGCAGTAACGAAACTGACTGTTGGGGAGGGGAGGAGTGTATCCGTCACAGTAGCTACCTGACATCACCTATACTCTATGGAGTAACAGGATTGCTCTGTTTACATACTAAAACCCCTCTTCCTGTTAAGCACATTCTGGAAAGGGCTACACCCCCTCAAGATCTGAGTGCAGTTGTTCTTTTGTTGCACTGTAAATGCTCTTTTAGACATTTTTGAGGTGGTCCAAATGCCATCTAAACCGATCGAGGTGGCGCCGCGGTAATGTGTGTGGCTACTACAATCTGACTCATGGGTTTTTCGTGGTTTCACCGGGTCGGTAGGCGAATGCTGGGGCGATTTCTTCTCTAATATGATTTTCTTTCCATAATGTTCCTTTCATTCCGTTTCCTTATCTTTCAGGCGTGCTTCTAGGTTTTGCGGTGTTTGGCAGTGCCGGACAGATGATAAAATGTGATGATTTAGAATGAAAAAACATCTGAGGGCTATTGTGGATCTACTTTGATTTTAATTATATGATAAAATTGTTGCCGATAAATTTTAATCGAAGGTGGTATAACTGAGAAAACCTATCTTCCTTAATACACAAATTTATTAAATAAAAGTATATAAGTAAACTTAGAAAGAGTTCATCTATATCCTGAAAAAAAATTCAGTGTGATATCTTAAATAGTTTCTAAGGTAATAGGTCGTGAAATTAGCAAATTTAACGTTGGCGGGACAGACTTAAATCTCCAAAATGATCGCAAAAGCTGTAAAGAGAAGGGCATAAGTATTAGCGTGTTGTGTGATTCACTTTTCTCAGCTCTACAAGAATGGGTCCTAAGCGCAAAGGAGCATAAATAAATAAAAATAATAATAGATAAATAAACCAATAAAACGGCAGAGCTAAGACGAACCGCAATGATGGCTAGTATCAAGAAAGCAATAATCCAGTAAGCCACAACGCAAAAATGCACAGAAAAACCCAAAGTTAAATATGGCGCACAGTTTATGATAGTTTGAAGTTACAGAACACAGTACAGCACGTGTTCATGCCTTGAGAGAACAGCATATCGAGATACACTTCACTAATGCTTATATTATCAGCTTTGGTGATGGACGACAATGGGTGAATTATGAATAAAACTTCGTAATATATTTGAGTGAAACTTAAATATACCTATCATATTCACTGTTGTTCCAAAAGGGGCGCTTCAACTTCAGCCTAGGGTCGGGGAAAGAAAAGTTCAAGTTGGTTGCAGGTTACTGCGCTCGGAAAAACTTAGAGCTCAACAAGAGACTAAGAAAATGCAGTGGACTTAATAGAAGAGTTCCATGCACTCTTTTGATTTCTGTTATGCTATGACGGGTTTAAAATTTTAGACCATTAGTATACTGAAAGCAGAATTGGAATACTTATTTAAGCAACTATACCTTTTTCACTATAAGCTGAAAGGAGTAGTAAACAAAACTTAAATGCCCCACTCCGCCGAGCACATGGCAGCACCACGTGGAGGATGACGGGAACTAAGATCCTTGAGAGGAAATTGCTCCATACAGAATGCGAATACAGTATATTGCACAGCTTGGGGATCATTAGCTTTTAAACACTGTATGTCTCATTCCTATATTTTGCCTTACATCCTAAACTTTTAACACACAAATATAAGAGTGGATAAATAAAAGTTGTACTTGAACAGTTCGGCATCTGTGATTAAAGGTACTGGATTAAACTGTTCTTAACTTCAGGCTTTAGAAATCATTCATTTAATGACAAATATCAATATACCATTTTTTCGTTAATCTTTTATGAGCCAACAAGTTAAAAAAACGATTAGCATTATAGGTTAAAACACAACAGAAAACAAACGCGATCCAAGTTATCCGAGCTTACGCATCACTAACAAAGGAGTTCAATTATTGCTAAACAATGGCCAACCATACTCATTGTCGATTAAAGGTGAGTGATTTTCACAGAATTTGTTAAAAATATTTAACACAATTGTCTTCTTTCCATTTCCCGTGTTTATATTTTCTACAGTGGCAGAGGATTCTTAGCCGGAAACGGAAACGAACTGCAGCGCCTGCGCATAGCCTCTTAAACCCTCTGATATAACGGTTCATTTAATTATAGGTGAATCTGAACAAACACATTTAGTTTCATAAATTTAACTGTTACAATAATGAGTTTTTAAAATTTCTCTGCACGAGAATAACCACAAAATGTTACTAATGAACCGATGTGTGTTTTTTTTTTTTTTTTTTTTTTTTTTTTTTTTATAAAGAGGATGAGACGACACGCTAAGCGGAAAGGTTGTAGTTTGCCCATCAGCCAATGGTTTTGTTTACTTCTCCTTTCAGCTTATAGTGAAAACGGTATAGTGGGATATGAGCATCATTATCGCCAAATGTGTTTTGTCAAAACAAAGCGTAAGCCGAGTTCTGTAATTACATGAGCTGTAATTATACTCATCCCACTAGTTGAATACAATATTTTATCCGCGACCATTTAATAATGGCTACTTACTTATCTACGTTCATTATGCAAGCGTTGATTTATAAATAACAATAATCTGAGAAACCAAAGACTAGTTAATATCATTCCGATGATCACAGTAAAGTTTGTTTAGAAACAAAAGAACTAATGTAACGATATTAGTGTGTTTACGATAGCAATAGAATGGTATGGATTACCTAGAATCAAGAACAATCGCTAATTCTTCAGGATAATGAGTGATTCTGAAGGCAGTATCCCTTCTTTGAATGTTCTTCTTCGGAAAGACAATGCATGAGGGATGTTTTTAAGGTATGGTCCGTTATGCAATAAAATAAGAACTACTGAATATTTTGGATAATTAATATTCTATTCCATTGTATATAACTCAAACGTTCCTTCCAAACAGTTTTCATAGTCAATTAAATTCTTATTCTGATGTAGAATAAATTTCAGCGGCTCTTTCTAATTGAAGTTCGCTGCCAGTTCATGAAACAATCGTACAGTTTCTAAGATGCATTTTTTATGAGTCTATGATTCCATGGTAAAAGAAATTGCGTTATTCGTATCGTTGGTTTCAGGGGATGGGTATTGAAACTAGTGGTCCGGAAGCCAAATCTTTACTACAGAGTAGCTGAAAGGAAACAATTGTGTATCTGCAACTTAATGTGATGTTAGCCAAAAACGAACTACTCATTTATGTCCATGAAGAAGCTTTCAATGCTTCCTAAGAGATTATCACAACTCATTTTCACAGCTCCAAAAACAGCTACACGTTTGCTATATGGACTGGCGGTGGAACTCTGTGACGTGGTTATAAACAAACTTATGCTACTCTAAGACAAATGTTCGAAAAACATTGATAACTGGTAGAAAAGTAGTGCAAGGTTTGAAGACTTGGATAAAAAATAAACTGTAGGAAATTATTTAGTAGTTCGTGTTCTATTGCAAAACGGACCTTACTTTTAAAATACCCCTATCCAGAACGGTTAGTAAATTCTACTTAACAATCATTTCATATTCAATTATTCAATGTGATATTGATGTATTTAATTAATAATATAATGCTGATGAAGTTCTGCCTATAAGCACCTGGTTTTCATTATTTTATTGCAAGGAAGGTATTATAAATGTAATAATAATAATAATAATAATAATATAATAATAATAATAATAATAGCAGTGACGACTGGCGATGGAGGATCCTAGGGCGGCGCCCTCCCTATAAATAAAAAATAAAAACAGGAAAGGAAGGATAGCATCAGATATCATTGCAGTATTAATTTCTGCACTCCTCCGATTTTGTTTTGTTTTAAATGCCTTTGCAACGCTTATACAGTGAGTAGCGCGAAGTTTACATTACGGAGTGTATTTCGCGCTATACCAAGTCCGTCCGGGAAACCTTGCGTTTGTAGATACTGCTAGAGGTGAGACGTGCGGAGGGGAATGCTTCGAATGAGGGCGAGGGGTGCAGAGAGGCAATAACAGCTTGGCGGAGTCCGAGACCTTCGCTATTGGTTATTTTCCACGCGGTCTTTTCCATGTGTAATCATTCAATTTCATTGCCGTGATCATATGTAAAAAAAATATACTCAGTCCTGCCTAAAATCTAATTCTGTTATGTGAATTGATTTAAAATTTAATTAAACTCATAAGTTATATTGCGATTTAAAATATAGCTCTGTAGAGTTAAAACGATTCAGAGCAGAAAATAAATAATTCCCCATAATCTATGTTGATGACTTTTATTTGCTCGTCACATAATCACAGTGCACGCGCCCTTACATAGTGCTGTGATTCAAAAATTAAAGTAAATTGAATTAAATTCACGCACGTTCAGGTTAGTTGCGAACAGGATTCGGAAGCATGTGTTGTTTAATAGTAATTTACGATACAAATATCGTAATGTATCATATTACAATATGAGATTGGAAGATTGACAAACGAGACCGCAGGCCGAGCATGATAATCAATCGAGTATTGTAATATGTAGTTACGATATGTGTATTGTACAGCGTTTTATCTACTTTAGTTAGACAATATCGGTTTTTTATTTACTTTGGCAAACATAGTGGATACGTGTGTGTAGTGGACCACGCATGGTTTGATAGACGCCTTGTTTGTTAGGTTTTGTTTATAACAGAAGAACATGAGTACTGGGTAAATTAAATAAACTTTGAAAAATGTGTTCGGACGAATATATTGCAAACGCAGCTAATTCTGTTATAGATAGGCTAATTCCAATAAATCCCGACTTTATTATTATTACTATTATTATTATTAAATAATAGTTTATTATTTATGTATGGTTCACAATACGCAACCAGTTTCGTGATAAGAGTTACATTAAGAAAATCGTTGCGTAGTAGAAGCTTCATTATGAAACTAGTTGCGTAATGAGGTACCATTACGAAACTAGTTAGGTAGTGAATAGGTTTATAACGTTTTTTTAGTATTATAAAATCGATATTACGTAACTAAAGTAGATAAAATATCTAACTGAACCAGTTAATTCAGTGCAAGTAAATTAATTAGTTAAGAAATCGTAATGAACAATGTAAATAGTAGAAAGACAAGACTTGATGCTTTAGCCACATGTTATGCTGAGAAGGCCAATTTCAACCATCTTGCTGAACTAAAGGAGAGGAGAATGGATTTCATCTACAAGAATATTAATCAGGTTAGTTTAGTTATAGCCAACGTTTATTTTATTTGAAGGCAAGTAGATGCAATATGCATAATAAATTTCTTACAGTTCATTTTATACCTCTGAACATTTTTCCAATGCGTGTTTGTTGCTTGCTTGCATCACATACACGCTTAGATACGAGATAAAGTCGGGCATCCAACAAACAAACTCCATGCATTCCCCCTTAGGAATTTATGTTCTTACTCTGACGTCTGAATAAATATTGTTAGGAACTTAGAAGAAATGTGTTCATGAAATACAGGATTATCGATGTGTAAGTATATAAGATCAAGATTTGTAAATCATTTATTTTGTGAAAACCAACCATTGAACAGCCGTTTGTTATAAAACCGTGTATTCTCTACTGAAATTTTGACCGATATTCATCAACGCACGGGATGCGCCGTATAATATAAATAACAAAAAGGTTCCTATTAATGAAGGGAATAATACTATACCTATTAATATAGTTTAATTTAAGCTCGCTCTGATAGATGCATTTTATTGCACGTTTTATTTCTGAATTGCACTAATGCATAGGACTTGGTACGTGTTGAAAAATAGATGCAGTAAACTGAACGAAAACTTACATGCAGAATATTTTGGTTTATATGGTTGTTTTATTTAAAAATATTTTTGTAAATTGTAGAATAAAACATGTTGTGTAAGGTGCTTAGTACGAAAACTCACCTGCCGCCCTCCCAAACTTTCAAACCACGAGCCGCCAGTGAATAATAGGTAATAAAAACTTTTTCTCAGAAATCTTTTTTGAATCATAAGCATGACATTAATTATACAAATTCCTTATCGCAAGTGCAGTCTAATGAATTAACATGGTGATATGACGATGGATAAGTAGCCATTATTAAACGGTCGCGGATAAAGTCCAATAATATACCCTTGCAACGGATAAGCGAATGTTTTTATATAATTTTCATCAACTCCTGGACACTACTATGCCAACAGATACTGCAGTGACATTGTCACAAGAATGCAAATGTATGCTAAAACGTTCCGCTGCAGAAGAATCGATCAGCGTTGTCCAATCATGAGGCGATTCTCCGTATATCATAATTTAAATTCACCTGAGCTACTCAAAAATATTCTATATGCTTTGTACTTTTCAAGTAACACATTTCACTACAAAACTACGCAAGACTCCAATTAATGTCACATAAATTATACCAAACTTCTACCAAAAACAGTAATAACGTTTCTGTTATCTAGTTAACTGTCAAGAATTATGATAGAGACTGGAGATATTAATGTATGGTTTGTTTACAACGTCGAACATATCAATGAAACAGGCTTAATTATTTTGTTTCGTTGGCCTTGCAGAGTATGGACATACACACTGGATGTAAATTTTAAGTGGTATAGAATATACTGGACTACCAATTTACATAACAGTGTTGTACTATATTTTATGCAACCTTACCATTAACAAGTTATTACTGTATTCAACATCGTGCATAATTGACTCATTATGGTACGCGTGCTAATAATAGCAATGACAATATTATTTCCTATAGTAATAACATAATACAGGTATTCCACGTTGCCGTGACTTTTAGAGAGAAGATGAAACCATTTTGTGATATTCTTTTCTCTGAGCAACGAAGATGCAGAAGCCTCTGCGCATTATTAAATATAGAATAATTCAAATCTAAATTTATAATTACCTCCTATGTTGTGCTGATAATAAGCTACATCACAGTCCGTAACACCTGTTCACTTCTCTCCCAGAAAGGGAATGCGTGCAAGTGTTTGTCTTGCTTATCGGTTCAGTACGCCAGGTGAGAGAAGTTAACGCCTCATTTACGAATATATGAAGGCATCTCACTTATGTCAGCTATGGATGCCAAATTATTTTACGATTTATTTCCTACAACTTAAAATGCTAAGATCACATAAAATATTGTATCCATCTCGTAGATAACCTTAATGTGTCACTCATTAAAACTGCCACACTCGCTGTTGTTCTTGCAACATTCACTCGTGCCATAATTATTAAGACTGCTAATTCTACGAATTTACGTTGGAAATGGAATCTTCTCGTCACTTGGCTAAGCCAGGTTGAATATTTAAATAAATCTCAAAGCATATGAACGTGCAAATTTTATACAAGTGTCCATTAGCTGTTTTGTAGTACCTCAAAAATTTAATAACTCGCTTTGCTCGTTTTTCTTACAAAAGTGTTACACGATTCGGTAAAACTTGCTTTCCAAATCGTAATTTAATTTATTGTTTAACCCCAGTGTGTTTGCTTACAAAAATGAATTTACGTTTCTATGGATAGCTACCCTAGAAAGTTTACACCAAAGCAGTGCTTTATACATATGTATCAATAACCGGTACGTAACAGCTCCCGATGTTTATATGGAATTCAGAAAGTACATGCCTTCAATATGTTCCTTTAGGTTATGTTGTTTATAGATTATAACTTATTACGATGTTGATTGGGCTGGTTTCCTGCTGAGCCACGTAGATTCTCTTTAGCTGTACGGTTGCTTAGATCCATACAACTAGAAAAGGAAGACTGTCTCACTTCTTTTTTCCTTTTCTCTTGTACATCGCGCATTGAAATCTCCAGTGGACAGGCGACTTGAGCGCCTAGTATTCGTTATGATCTATTGAAACTCATTACGTGCTGGGTTACACAGAAATAATTGCTGGTTGTGATTAGAGAAGGCCATGTTATTACCGTGAACGAGACAGCAGTTGAGAGACCTTACTAAGCGGGTTTCTTAGCCAAGTAATTTATTTGTTCGCACCGTTAGGAGGAGCCAAAAGCTATGGACAGCTCTTTGTGCTTTTTGGTATTGTAAGGCAATAACATAACTTAAATGAAAAAAGCTGACTAGTTTTCAGTTGTATAATTTCTCCTTTGTTTTCTTAACTTCGATTCACAGTAACTGTATTCTGACTATGAAAATGCGTAAGTTTAGCTCAAAAGTTGTTTCTGATCACAAGGGCTAAGATGAAGATGACGTAAATATATTTTAAAATACTCTGCATAAAAACAATTAGAAAGTTATATGAAAGTAACCCCAAAATGAACTAAATTTATCGTGTCCATACATCGGAGTGAAATTTAGTTTCCTTTTATGGTCGCTTTGAATATTTTGATCAATATGGCGCTTCGGAAAATGCTTCAGTTTTGTGCCAGTTTCCCTAGAGGGATATGACGTTAGATCATGAGATAACCAGATTATTTGAAAAACCTTGTGTGTTGCGTTTACAGTAACTACTTTCTCTGCTCATTACACTTTATTTTCATATTGTTCAACAAATTATTCATGTAAAAGTTTCGTTTTTATATCTACTTCCTATTAATCATGATAAATGTCAGCAGAAATGGTTTTAATACGCATTTTTAACACGTATACGAGCACAAAGAACGACAGTTCACTGTTTTATATATGCCCGCCTCGAAATTACGTACTTTTGGCATTTCAGAAGAAACAAAAGAACGGAGCTTGAATGCAAATTACTTAAAAACCCGAAAATTCAAACATTTATATAAAACTTTTAATTGTTTAGCTCTCAGAGTGTACAAGAACATTTTCAGGAGAATTGTATGAAAATCTCATAGTGTGGAGGATCTTTAACAAACAAAAACGAGGAGTATAAAAAGAAAAATTAAAAAGAAGCAAAATAGAAAAAAAAACCGGAAAGAATCCTAAGTCCAGTTTGTTACTTTACTGCATATAGGGGTAAGCAACCAAAATATGAAAACAAGGAAATACATTTTGCAATTATTGCATCTGAATATTTTTTGGAAGCGCAATCTTAAAGCTGATTTTCCCCGAGATTTTCATGAAATCTCAGTGGTGCATTTGCTTAATATAACTAAATCTTCATTACAAATTTATACATTTCGTTGTAGGTATAAGAAAAATAGAGCAAACTAAAGTGATAGTCAAATATTTTAAAAATCTGATGTGTTACACTCATATGACTTTCTCTACTCTTGTACAAACTATTTTTACAAACGCTTATTCTCCAACTACTTCATGTTAATCGAGATAAACACTTGCAGACTCTATCTTATTGCTAATTTTCTTCTAGGTGTAAGGGGAATATGGTAGGCTTTAAGCGATAGTCAAATCTTTTAAGAGCTGGTAGCTATGTGGAGCACTGCATTCTCTTTGCATGACCTGGACATAAAAATGTTTTTAACACACTGCCTAAATCCCTCGGTATGATCCCTTGTAATGCAAAATTATTTGTCACTGCATTGCAGATTACTTTTACATCATCAATTACAATATCCTGCAGCCAAACCTCATCAGCGCACAAATAAGGCGGATATGGCATAACACCATCATAATTTCAAATTGATTGTAAGTGCAAATCATTGCCTAAATGAAGAATTTTATCAATTACCTCAGAACTCCAAGAATCAAAATTTATTACAGTTGAAAAACATAACGCCATCACCGAGTTGCTTGTGCACAGTGTGTTTTTAACCTCACCAAATATATCGTTATTTTGGCTCAAGGTGCTAGTAATCACTTTGGCTGCTTTCACGGAAAACAACTTCTTAACATTAAAATTAAAACTGGTTCGTTTCTTACTAGGCATTATGAAAAGTCTTAAAACGTAAACCAGTAAACAAAGAACAGAAACCAAAACAGAAACACCTGAAAATGGTACTATAACAAATAATATATGAATGAATAAAATGAATCAGCCCTTAAACCGTAGGAAAAAAATATGAACTAAAATAGGAAGATTTAAAATGCTCCTATAACGAACAATAAGATATGAATTAATAAAATGCAACGATCTTACGAAATTGGTTCAAATCAGCATTCCTTTGAAGCAAAAGCCGATAGAAGATTCACAAAATCATAGCAGTTCGTTTATTTCTCAGTATAAAAAATATTTGACTATCGCTTAAGGCCTACTATGTTCCCCTTGTTTTGTATTTGCAAGGGCAATATAGAAATACAGTAGCCTTTAAGCATAGACATATCTCTTAATAGCTGGTTGCTATGTGCAGCACCATTCTCTTTGCCACAGATTGATACTCTTTGCATATCCAAGACAAAAAATCTGATGTGTTACACTCACATGACTTTCTCTACTCTTGTACAATCTAATTTTACAAACGCCTATTCTCCATATGCTTCAAGTTAATCGAGATATCGAGATGTCAATCTTATTTGTAATTTTCTTGTAGATGCAAGGGGAATATGGTAGCTTTTAAGCGATAGTCAAATATTTTAACGCTGGTTGCTATGTGGCGCATTCCATTCTCTTTGCATGTCCAGGACATAAAAAAATCTGATGTGTTACACTCACATAACTTTCTCTACTCTTGTACAACCTAATTTTACAAACGCCTATTCTCCATATGCTTCATGTTAATCGAGATATCGAGATGTCAATCTTATTGATAATTTTCTTGTAGATGCAAGGGGAATATGGTAGCTTTTAAGCGATAGTCAAATATTTTAACGCTGGTTGCTATGTGGGGCATTCCATTCTCTTTGCATGTCCAGAACATAAAAAAATCTGATGTGTTACACTCACATGACTTTCTCTACTCTTGTACAATCTATTTTTACAAACGCCTATTCTCCATATGCTTTATGTTAATCGAGATATCGAGATGTCAATCTTATTGCTAAATTTCTTGTAGATGCAAGGGGAATATGGTAGCTTTTAAGCGATGGTCAAATATTTTAACGCTGGTTGCTATGTGTCGAATTCCATTCTCTTTGCAAGTCCAGGACATAAAAAAATGAATAACGAATTTGAGAAAAAGTATAAGTATTGGAAAATGTAAGGGAATAACAAGCAATATCTCGAAAACGGTTCACTCAACAAAAGAAATGTATATAACATAAGTTGTGTATTTTAACGAGATCAACATTTTTTGTGTAGTAAAATTTTGTCTATCTCTTATGGTTTACCAGTTATGCAAAAGTCGTTCACAATGAAGAATACTTTTGGAGACATTCCCAGAAAATTCGAGATATACATTTCATTTCTCATGGCATTATCTTAAACATATGATATTTTAAACAAAATCGTTAGAGCCATTTTTGAGAAAATTAAAATTTTCGAAAAATGTTCCATGTAAAGGGTAGTCTGGGGTGGGGGGATTTTCTTGAAAACCTTCGTGTCGCATCTCTGGAAGATACTGAACCTAAATACCAAGTTTGGTGTTTATCCGACTGTTCGTTTTTGAGTTATGCTGTTCACACACACACAGACACACACACACACAGACACACACACACACAGACACACAGACACACACACGGACATGTTTCCAAAAATGCTTTTTTTGGATTCAGGAGGTCTCAAAACATGTATTTCCGGTGAAATCTCGGTATCGAATTTTTGGGTGGAATGCAATACTTCCCCTACTTACTATACGTAGTAGAGAAAGTAAAAATGAATAACGAATTTGAGAAAAAGTATAAGTATTGGAAAATTTAAGGGAATAACAAGCAATATCTCGCAAACGGTTCACTCAACAAAAGAAATGTATATGACATAAATTGTGTATTTTAACGCGATCTACATTTTTCGTGTAGTAAAATTTTGTCTATCTCTTATGGTTTACCAGTTATGAAAAAGTCGTTCATAATGAAGAATACTTTTGGAGACATTCCCAGAAAATTCGAGATATACATTGTATTTGTCATGATAATATCTTAATCATATGATATTTTAATCAAAATCGTTAGAGCCGTTTTTGAGAAAATTAAAATTTTAGAAAAATGTTCCATGTAAAGGGTAGTCTGGGGTGGGGGGATTTTCTTGAAAACCTTCTTGACGCATCTCTGGAAGATACTGAACCTAAATACCAAGTTTGGTGCTTATCCGATTGTTCGTTTTTGAGTTATGCTGTTCACAGTCACACACACAGACACACACACAGACACACACACACACACAGACACACACACGGACATGTTTCTAAAAATGCTTTTTTTGGATTTAGGAGGTCTCAAAACGTGTATTTCCGGTGAAATCTCGGTATCGAATTTTTGGGTGGAATGCAATACTTCCCCTACTTACTATACGTAGTAGAGAAAGTAAAAAATGAATAACGCATTTGAGAAAAATCTGATGTGTTACACTCACATGACTTTCTCTACTCTTGTACAATCTATTTTTACAAACGCCTATTCTCCATATGCTTCATGTTAATCGAGATATCGAGATGTCAATCTTATTGGTAATGTACATGTAGATGCAAGGGGATATGCTAGATTTTAAGCGATAGTCAAATATTTTAACGTTGGTTGCTATGTGGCGCATTCCATTCTCTTTGCATGTCCAGGACATAAAAAAAATGAATAACGCATTTGAGAAAAAGTATAAGTACTGGAAAATTTAAGGAAATAACAAGCAATATCTCGAAAACGGTTCACTCAACAAAAGAAATGTATATGACATAAGTTGTGTATTTTAACGCGATCTACATTTTGTGTGTAGTAAAATTTTGTCTATCTCTTATGGTTTACCAGTTATGCAAAAGTCGTTCACAATGAAGAATACTTTTGGAGACATTCCCAGAAAATTCGAGATATACATTTCATTTCTCATGACATTATCTTAAACATATGATATTTTCATCAAAATCGTTAGAGCCATTTTTGAGAAAATTAAAATTTTCGAAAAATGTTCCATGTAAAGGGTAGTCTTGGGTGGGGGGATTTTCTTGAAAACCTTCGTGTCGCATCTCTGGAAGATACTGAACCTAAATACCAAGTTTGGTGTTTATCCGACTGTTCGTTTTTGAGTTATGCTGTTCACAGACACACACACAGACACACACACAGACACACACACACACAGACACACACACACACAGACACACACACGGACATGTTTCCAAAAATGCTTTTTTTGGATTCAGTGGGTCTCAAAACATATATTTCCGGTGAAATCTCGGTATCGAATTTTTGGGTGGAATGCAATACTTCCCCTACTTACTATACGTAGTAGAGAAAGTAAAAAAAAATCTGATGTGTTACACTCACATAACTTTCTCTACTCTTGTACAACCTAATTTTACAAACGCCTATTCTCCATATGCTTCATGTTAATCGAGATATCGAGATGTCAATCTTATTGATAATTTTCTTGTAGATGCAAGGGGAATATGGTAGCTTTTAAGCGATAGTCAAATATTTTAACGCTGGTTGCTATGTGGGGCATTCCATTCTCTTTGCTTGTCCAGAACATAAAAAAATGAATAACGAATTTGAGAAAAAGTATAAGTATTGGAAAATTTAAGGGAATAACAAGCAATATCTCGCAAACGGTTCACTCAACAAAAGAAATGTATATGACATAAATTGTGTATTTTAACGCGATCTACATTTTTCGTGTAGTAAAATTTTGTCTATCTCTTATGGTTTACCAGTTATGAAAAAGTCGTTCATAATGAAGAATACTTTTGGAGACATTCCCAGAAAATTCGAGATATACATTTTATTTGTCATGACAATATCTTAAACATATGATATTTTAATCAAAATCGTTAGAGCCGTTTTTGAGAAAATTAAAATTTTCGAAAAATGTTCCATGTAAAGGGTAGTCTGGGGTGGGGGGATTTTCTTGAAAACCTTCGTGTCGCATCTCTGGAAGATACTGAACCTAAATACCAAGTTTGGTGCTTATCCGATTGTTCGTTTTTGAGTTATGCTGTTCACAGACACACACACACACAGACACACACAGACACACACACAGACACACACACGGACATGTTTCTAAAAATGCTTTTTTTGGATTCAGGAGGTCTCAAAACGTGTATTTCCGGTGAAATCTCGGTATCGAATTTTTGGGTGGAATGCAATACTTCCCCTACTTACTATACGTAGTAGAGAAAGTAAAAATGAATAACGAATTCCCATTTGAGAAAAAGTATAAGTATTGGAAAATTTAAGGGAATAACAAGCAATATCTCGAAAATGGTTCACTCAACAAACAAAACGTATATGACATAAATTGTGTATTTTAACGCGATCTACATTTTTGTGTAGTAACATTTTGTCTATCTCTTATGGTTATGCAAAAGTCGTTCACAATCAAGAATACTTTTGGAGGCATTCCCAAATATATATTTCATTTGTCATGAAAATATCTTAAACATATGATATTTTAATCAAAATCGTTAGAGCTATTTTTGAGAAAATAAAAATTTTCGAAGAAATGTTCCATGTAAAGGGTAATCTGGGGTGAGGGGATTTTCTTGAAAACCTTCGTGTCGCATCTCTGGAAGATACTGAACCTAAATATCAAGTTTGGTGTTTATCCGACTGTTCGTTTCTGAGTTATGCTGTTCACAGACACACACACACGGAAATGTTTCAAAAAATGCTTTTTTTGGATTCAGGGGGCCTCAAAACATGTATTTCCGGTGAAATCTCGGTATCGAATTTTTGGGTGGAATACAATACTTCCCCTACTTACTATACGTGGTAGAAAAAGTAAGGAGTCCTATAAGTATTTCAAAATTCAAACCAATAATAAAGCGTATCTCCTAAATGTTAACATCACAAACAATTATTTTATTCGACATAAATTATGTCCTTTAACGAGATCTACGTTGGTTTTTAGTGTAGTGAGAGTTTGTCTAAACGAGCGGGTTGACTCAGGCGGTAATGTCTGTGGCCCGCATTCGGGAGGTCCCGGGTTCAAACCCTCCAGGCCAACCAATCTGACCGGAGGTTTTTTCGCGGTTTTCCCCGGTCGCTAGGCGAATGCTGGGTTGGATAATTTGATCCGCGACTTTTCCTATCATCCTTTTCTTCACTACATTTAATTCCCTTCTTCAACGCCATACCAGGCATTAGGCTAATCACCCATCCTGGATATGCTATGATCCAGAGATACTGGCCCAAGGCATTGGCTTGTAAATCCTTGGGGGTACGTCCCACAAAGGGGAGGGTAATCTATTAAAGAAGGGCAAGATTTTGTCTATCTCTTACGGTTTACCATCTATACAAAAGCCATTCAGAACGAAGAGAATTTTACAGACTATTCTCAGAAAATTCAAGATACGCATTTTATTTGTCATGTAAATATCTTAAACGTATCACATTTTAATCAAAATCCTTAAAGCCATTTTTGAGAAATAAAAACAACTTTTTTCATGTAAAGGGTAGCTTAAGGTGGGTTTTTTTCTTGAAAATGTTTGTGTCCCATCCTTGAAAGAGACTGGACTTACAAGTTTGGTATTTAACCGACTTTTGGTTTTTGAGTTACGCTGTTCACACAAACGCGCGCGTGAGAATTTTTTTCTAATTCTTTTTAATTCAAATAGTCTCAAAACTTGTATTTCCGGTGAAATATCGGTATAGAATATAGCGTCCGGGGCAGAGCACCAGGCGCAGGCCAGTCAGACCTTTATACTTCCAACGTGACCCCTGGGAGGGAAGAATGAGGGGAGAGACACGAAGGGCGTCCAGTTCCGGATACTGAGGGCGCAAGCAGACGGGGTCCTAACGTTTCCAGATAGAACACATCCGACGGTTCCTGCCCACAAGCCACCAACTTCGAGGGTCCCTCGGAGCAGAGCCCCACGCTGAGGAAAGACTGAACTGAGCGGTACTGCAGCGCCGCCGGGAAGAAACCTTTACAGAGCGCAAGTCACCGCCCAGCCGCAACCCGCCAAACACCGTCGCCTGGTCCTAAAACCCTGAAACAGATGACAAGGAAGATGATGGGTACAGGAAATGAGAGGAAGGAGAGTCGTGGTAGAAGATGAACCACCCCAGCATTCCCGGCGACCCGGGGAAACAACGAAAAACCCGTGCGCCAGAGTAGGCGGTCGCCGGGGATGGATCCCGGCACCTCCCGAATGTGGGCCACAGACGTAACCGCCTAAGCCATCCCGCTAGGTACAATAGGTAAGTAGTAGAGAAAGTAAAAAGGGCAAGAACATCTTGGTGATAACGTTTCCTCATGCTAATGCATGACCGCATGCGGTGTAAGAAATTTATTGATCTCTGCGGTACATCAGAAGACGGTGAACGTTTTAATCAATAAAATATATAGTGGATGTCAAGCTTTCTCTCCGTAAGGAAAGGATGAGCATGCAATGAATTTTGTAAGCTTCTGGACGAGGGAGCTTATACTGTTCTAAACAAGTAGTCCTTAATAATCACAAATTCATCTTGTTCAAGGTCTCAACACGAGCTACTTATATTCTAACACCTGTTGTTTCTTTTCGACGAAAGGATTAAATAGCTGTGGAGACGTCATGCGTGTTCCACACCGTGTACATCAGGTTAGAGGAAAATAATTCCTGCCTATCCTGCTGAAGACGTTAGGTAATTCCTGAGGAGTTACTGGATGTTTAGTGTACCGTGCGTGACAAGCGTAGGGCGGTGGTATACCTCGTTCTGTTAGTGTTTATCATCATAAAAGATGGTCCACAAGAAACCGGGAATGGGAACCAGAACGAGAACGGAAAACAAAAGGAGTCAGTTATGTTCATATAGGAATGCATTTCAACAATGTCGATAACAACGAGAAGTTGATCTTGCGTACTGTGACACCATTTGTTTGTAACTGATTAAGGCATTATTTTCCACTGCTTGCAGTTCAGCCAACGTAATGCAGCTAAAGCAAGCAAATTATTAACAATACAGTAAACATTTTCTACATTTCCATTTCATTATCATTTATTTTAAAAAAACAAATCTCAAATCGGTTACCATAATTTCCATGTTCAAGATCTAGTATAAAGCTGTCCTCGTGGTGTAGTGGTTACCATGCTAGCCTCTAGTTCCCAAGGTCGCGGGTTCAAATCCGACGGAGGGCGATGGATTTTCTGGGGCGTAAAAATCCTTAGTATGGCTTCCTTCGGAAGGGAAGTAAAGCCGGTGGTCCCGTGTTGTAGATTTACGGCACGTAAAAGAACCTCAAGCCTGATAAAGAGGCCTCTGAACAAAATTACCGGTCTTTCACGCCCAATAGAATGGGACGCTAAGGATCATAGTAGAGCGTCCATAAATAAAAACTCAATTCCAATTAAGGTCTACTATAGCCCACCTCTGAGTCAATACTTCTGTAATTTTTACTTTCTCTATCACCTACATAGAGGTAGAGAAGCTATTGATTACATTCCTCCCAAAAATTCGATACTGAGATTTCAACGGAAACGTTTTGAGGCTCATGAATAAACAAAAATCATTTTTAGAAAACTGTCCCTGTGCATGTGCATGTGTGTGTGAACAGCATAATTCAAAAACCAAAAGTCGGATAAACACCACAGTTGGTATTTAGGTTCAGTATCTTCCAAAGATGCGACACGAAGACTTACAAGAAAATCCCTCTACCCCAAACTACCCTTTACATGGAAGATTTTGCGAATTTTTTTATCTTCTAAAATTGGCTTCAACGATTTTGATTAAAATACCATATATTGAAGATATTTACATGACAAATAAAATGTATGTATTTAATTTTCTGGGAATAGACTCTGAAGTACTCTTCATTCGGAAGGAATTTTGTATTATCTTGTGTAACTGATAAACGTTAAGCAAAGACGTAAACGTACTGCACAAGAAATGTAGATCTCTTTAAAACACACAATTTATTTCAAGTACTTTTTTGTGGCACAAGCCATTTCTGAGATATCCGTTATTAATGGTTGGAACTATTCAATACTTGGTCATTATTTCGAAATCCTGCAACATTCATTTGTTTTCGCGATTGCATAAAAACAGTGGGTATGGAATTCTAAGGCCAGCATATAGCGTCCAGTTCTTAAACATATTTTGACTATGGCTGTTCTCTTTGTATCTATAACGAAGTGTGTAATGTAGCTACTTACGTAAAGGTGTATTTGGATTAAAATGTAGTATACAGAAAAATAAGATTTAATAAGAATAGTTTGTATACCGACTGATGAATGATAGAGGGTAGAAAAATTCATGTAAATGCAACACATCAGATTGTTACTTTCTCTACTACGTATAGTAAGTAGGGGAAGTATTGTATTCCAACCAAAAATTCGATACCTAGATTTCACCGGAAATACATGTTTTGAGACCCCCTGAATCTAAAAAAAGCATTTTTGGAAACATGTCCGTGTGTGCGTCTGTATGTCTGCCTGTGTGTGTGTGTCTGTGAACAGCATAACTCAGAAACGAACAGTCGGATAAACACCAATCTTGGTATTTAGGTTCAGTATCTTCCAGAGATGCGACACAAACGTTTTCAAGAAAATCCACCACCCCAGATTACCCTTTACATGGAACATTTTTCGAAAATTTTAATTTTCTCAAAAATGGCTTTAACGATTTTGATTAAAATATCATATGTTTAAGATATTTTCATGACAAAATGTATATCTCCAATTTTCTGGGAATGTCTCCAAAAGTGTTCTTCATTGTGAACGACTTTTGCATAACTGGTAAACCATAAGAGATAGACAAAATTCTACTACACAAAAAATGTAGATCGCGTTAAAATACAGAATTTATGTCATATACACTTTTGTTGTTGAGTGAACCATTTTCGAGATATTCCTTGTTATTTCCTTAAAATTTTTCAATACTTATACTTTTTCTCAAATTCGTTATTCATTTTTTTGTCCTGGTAATGCAAAGAGAATGGAATACTCCACATAGCAACCGGCTCTTAAAATATTTGACTATCGCTTAAAGCCTACCAATTCCCTTGCATCTACAAGAAAATTAGCAATAAGATTAACATCTCGATATCTCGATTAACATGAAGTATATGGAGAATAAGCGTTTGTAAAAATAGTTTTACAAGAGCAGAGAAAGTCATGTGAGTGTAACACATTACATTTTTTAAGAGTGGTGTCGCTATTTAGTGTTTCCCGCGATGTCATGGTAAGAGTACGGAATTTTAAGACCAGCATATAAAGTACCGCTTTTATACATCTGACTATCGATTCGGTTTCCTTCATTCGGTGTACCTACAACGAAATATGTAATGGAAATATTTCTGCAAATACACATTTCAATTAACATGAAATAAGCTTTCGTATGCATAATTTGTCAAAAGTAATAGCCTTCCAAGGAAGGTAACATTTAAGACCCAAAATAACCAACAAACTAGCTAAATAACTGACAAATAAATAACAAAGTACTAGAATTACTAAATAAAAATAACTGTTTAGGGTGTAATATAACGTATGTAGACGATCAAGATTTAAATAATACAGTAAGTAAATACCAAAATAAATGTGAAATATTAGTAAGAACACTAAAAAGAACAAGAAAAGAAACTAACTTAAAGTGTTATAAGACAGTGGCAATTCTAACCCTAATGTATGGCTGTGAGACAGGGACCATAAAAAAAATCTGATGCGTTACTCTCACATGACTTTCTCTGCTCTTGTACAAACTATTTTTACAAACACTTATTCTCCATATGCTTCATGTTAATCGAGATATCAAGATGTTAATCTTATTGCTAATTTTCTTGTAGATGCGAGGGGAATTGGTAGGCTTTAAGCGATAGTCAAATATTTTAAGAGCTGGTTGCTATGTGGAGTATTCCATTCTCTTTGCATGTCCAGGACAAAAAAAAAAATGAATAATGAATTTGAGAAAAAGTATTGGAAAATTTAAGGTTATAACAAGCAATATCTCGAAAATGGTTCACTCAACAAAAAAAAATGTATATGACATAAATTGTGTATCTTAACGCGATCTACATTTTTTGTGTAGTAAAATTTTGTCTATCTCTTATGTTTTACCAGTTATGCAAAAGTCGTTCACAATGAAGAATACTTTTGGAGACATTCCCAGAAAATTCAAGACATACGTTTTATTTGTCATGAAAATATCTTAAACATATGATATTTTAATCAAAATCGTTAAGAGCCATTTTTGAGAAAATTAAAATTTTCGAAAAATGTTCCATGTAAAGGGTAATCTGGGGTGGGGGGATTTTCTTGAAAACCTTCGTGTCGCATCTCTGGAAGATACTGAACCTAAATACCAAGTTTGGTGTTTATCCGACTGTTCACAGACACACACATACACACACACACTCACACACACACAAGGACATGTTTCCAAAAATGTTTTTTTTTTTGGATTCTGGGGGTCTCAAAACATATATTTCCGATGAAATCTCGGTATAAAATTTTTGAGTGGAATACAATACTTCCTCTACTCTATACGCAGTAGAGAAAGTAAAATGAATGGGTAAAATAAAAGTGGCAAAAATGAAATACCTGAAAGCTATTAAAGAATGTACAACAATGGATAAAAAATGAAGAAATCAAACAACAAAATAAAGCAATGCAGAGAAAGACGGAGAAAATATTTGCAGAGGATGGACAAAACTCGATATGAATACCACCATATTGGAAAGCCGATGAGAAGATGCAAAGAGACATGAATCCGTAACAGGAAATATCTCCTAATTCATGAAGAGATGATGATGGAGGATAGTTTGTAGAAACTATATAACAATAAAAGCCAGTGGATAGAGAAATCCATGTGAATGTAACACATAATGATTATTTATTTATTTTTTGGAAATTGAGACGTTGTCATAACGCCTATCCTTACGAATTTTGCTAATAACTTCTCGTTTTACACGCTTGTGTGACTGTCAAACGTATAGCACAATATTTGGGACATAAAGAATTCGCTGGCGCCCGCTCCCACAAGTACCAGAAGGGGACCGAGGCTCATGTTCCGTCAAGGAGTGGCATACAAACGACAATCCGCCCACGTTCATGCTGCCGTGTTCATTTTCCACGCCGCCAACACTGCGATGCTTATACTCCAAGACATACAAGTGGGAACCATCTCATTATTTGTCCTGATTAAAACTTGATTTCCTTTGTTTATTGTCTCTTTATCCAACTTTATGCTCCAGAAATTCTACATTTTTATGATCGCATGTTAAACAAGCATCCAATTACCATCATTCTTTTGGTTTTTGTTTATATGGAGGCTACCTACTTGAGCAAAACCGGAATTCTTATACCACATGTGCTCATCTTAAGCAAATTGATAGTGACGATTTATTTGAGATATGTTTACCATAACAATAAAACGTAATTACAAGTTTGCGTCACACATGTTAAACTACTATGTCTCACCATGTGAAATAGTGACAAAGAAGCAAAAAGAAGTTTGACGATTGTAAAACAGTTGTGATATGAATGGCCTGTACAACTTATATGTTGTCACAGTGGGACTATAGTGATTTACGATGCAAGAGATTAAAAAAATATTTTAATATTGAGTAAAAAATCTGATGTGTTACATTCACATGACTATCTCTGCCTTATTGCTGCC
Source organism: Deroplatys truncata (assembly GCA_030765065.1). Lineage (NCBI taxonomy): Eukaryota > Metazoa > Arthropoda > Insecta > Mantodea > Mantidae > Deroplatys > Deroplatys truncata. The sequence goes on from CM060975.1 coordinate 102,497,197, forward strand.
TTAAAAATCCATACTGTTTCCATAGGATCACGAGAAACAACTGAATGTGAAAGGACTTTAAAGAATGACCACGTGATGGATAATTTGAACCATTAATAGCGGATATTTCGGAAATTGCTTATGCAAAAAAAAATTATTTGAAATAAAGTGTGTGTTATAAGGATATATACATTTCTTGTGTGTTACATTTTCGCCTATTGCTTAAATATTTACGAATTATACATGATTTCTTTCGAAGAGGATTTAAAAGTCTATTCCCAGAAAATTCAAGATATACACGTACATGTTATTTGTCATGTTAGAGCCATGTTTTAGAAAATAAGTTTCGAAAAAACTTCCAGTAAAGGGTAGTTTGGGGTGGGACGCTTTTCTTGAAAATCTTCGGGTCGCATCTTTGGAAGGTACCAAACTTAAATATCAAGAGTGATTCCTAAATTTTTCGCTTTTGAATTATGCTGTTCACACACACGGACCTTTTTCTAAAAAAATGCTTTTTATTCAGGGTGGTCTCAAAACATGCATTTCTAGTGAAATCTCGATATCGAATTTTTAGGTGGAATGCAATACCTTCTCTACCTGCTACATGGTAGAGGAAGTAAAAATATTATCATGATATGCAACCTCTGAGCCCATCCTTGCGCTTCATAGAAGACTCTTGGCTCAAGGCTTCCAATAGCTCCCACATATTTGGAAAATGGCACATAACATGGTCAGAATTTATTTTAAGACTACGGGCTATACTAATGCAGACCAATTTGTTTATTCTAGACTTCTTACTTCGGTTTTTAGAGCGGTATATCGAGACAACATAAAGGCGTTGCACACTGAACTTGACAGTGCCACCGACAATTGGTTTAAATTCACAGTGAAATATATTTACGAAGTCATAAAAAAATGATGCGTTAATCAGGTCGTTCAGTAAAAATGCTGGTAATTCCTGACTTTGAAAGCTTTTCCTTCGTCAGAACTAATTTCATCGCAATTTTAGGTATTATACAAAAAATGTTTCTCTACTAAATGCAAGTAAAATGATTTTTAAACTTCGCACTTTAAAAGCTGAAAATTGGTACAATATTAAAAAAATATAAAACTAATAAAATTTAAAATCTCAAAAAGAAGAAGAAAAAAAAACAATAAGGCCAGGACAGTAAACTGTAATATCGTTTGTTCGTTCTGCATATTAAAATGAGGATTCTCTGTCGTTAATTTGGCTGCTAGAATTTTTTGAATTGGGGATATGATTTAGAAAATGTAGAAATATGTAACTCATAGTTCCAGAAAATTTTGCTATATATTACTTTTTATGTTTTATTCTACAAATTCCTTAGAGCTGTAAATCATTTTAACAATCTTTATAAAGTTACAATTAAATCCAGCTTCAAATTATTTTACAACTAATTCATAATAAATACAATTTATTGTAATCCATTATTCAACTTATATATTACTGCACCTTGACTTGAAATATTAATTATTATATTCAGAAAATTAACTAAAAATATATCCTTAAATAGCGGTATACAAAAGGAAACCTCAGACGCTATAATAAAAAAATCTGATGTTACACTCACATGACTTTCTCTACTCTTGTACAAACTATCTTTACAAACGCTTATTCTCCATCTACTTCATGTTAATCGAGACTCTAACTTATTGCTAATTTTCTTGTAGATGTAAGGGGAATATATATTTACAAGGGCAGTATCGAAATACAGTAGCCTTTAAGCACATACATATCTCTTAATAGCTGGCTGCTAGGTGCAGCACTATTCCTTTTACACAGATTAATACTCTTTGCATATCCAAGACAAAAAAAATGAATAAGAATTCCCATTTGAGAAAATAAGTATTGAAACATTTAAGGAAATAACAAGCAATATCTCGAAAATGGTTCACTCAACAACAAAAATGTATATAACATAAATTGTGTATTTTAACGCGATCTACATATTTGTGTAGTAAAATTTTGTTTATCTCTTATGGTTTACCAGTTTACCAAAAGTCGTTCACAATGAAGAATACTTTCGGAGACATTCCCAGAAAATTCAAGATATACATTTTATTTGTCATGAAAATATCTTAAACATATGATATTTTAATCAAAATCATTAGAGCCATTTTTGAGAAAATTAAAATTTTCGAAAAATGTTCCATGTAAAGGATACTCTGGGGTGGGGGGGATTTTCTTGAAAACCTTCGTGTCGCATCTCTGGAAGATACTGAACCTAAATACCAAGTTTGGTGCTTATCCGACTGTTCGTTTCTGAGTTATGCTGTTCACAGACAGACACACACACACGGACATGTTTCCAAAAATATTAGAGAAAGTAAAAAAGTGAAGCGAATGATTCTGTAAATTGTCACTGTGTTCTGCCAGAAGAGCTTAAAGTAATATGAACTTAATTTCGAAGTTCATGACTTCTAAAGTGCTACACTTCCCAGTTTCCATAAACTGATCCCTGTAATTTCAAGAGAGGGAGGAAGAGTTAGAGAGCGGGAGAGAGAAGAAAGGTTAAGAGAACCATATAATATGGCTGCGAATGCGTTCGTGATAATAAAGAACACAAAAGAACAGCGATGAACGTGATGATAAACCCTTGGCGGTGATGTATGGATACCTAGGCACCTGCAGTTATTTTATTTCCGAAGTAGAAAAAGGAACAAAGTGGCAAAGGAGCCAAGAGAAACATAGTGTTTCCAAATAGCAAAAATTCTTTTGACTCCATTGCCAAGATTTCACCACAATACTCAGAGAGACGTATGAGGTATTTTTAACAAAGCCTGTAGGTAAAACAACCAAAAGATACAGCATTAAACTACCGGCACCCCGAACAATGGTACATCCATTTCTGTTAGAATTCTCCCACGGGCTACAGACACATTTTAATTTTCCCTGTTATCGGACGCTGTATAATTAAGAGCTGACACAAGCAGGCATGATATATTGCTTATTATCAACACTGAAATTTGTTTCCTTCGGAATAATATTATGACCCCTGACGACTCCAGTAGTGTTTGCTGCTAGTGCGCAACAAGCAACGGTTCCTTGAGTAACAGTTACTGCTTTGATTATTGCTCATAGTTACAGAGGAACAGCGAAGAGATGTCGCATAGGTGGGTTTTAGGGTGCACACCTGCGTTGATCATTAGCGTGTCGCATAAAACTTCTTCATAAAATGGAAAATGGCAATAACCTTACCGCATTTAGATGCAATAAAGCGGAAGAGATCACCATTCACAATAATTGTGACTTAGAAACTCACAAAAATGGAGAGATCTTAGATATGTCTAGATAGATAAAGTATCTGTTTTGATGTTAAATTATTGAAGTTATTACACAAACACTTAGTGCCTGGGTCATTGACCGTACATGCATATTTAAGATACAAGTTAAAAAGAAAGAAAATAAAGAAAAAGAAACAAGATATAAATTGCTTCTAACTGAGTAAATCTGAACTGACTTCGCGCACCTTAGCCAGGAAATTACTCGCGTTTTGCCAGTTACTCTGGCCAACCAGTAGATCCCAACATGCCAATCTTCTTCTAGCTGGACTTAAACTCGTATGAATTTAATGTTTCGCTGGCTCCCCCACTGTGCACATTCCGCCAAAATATGTACCCAGTCTTCACCCCAAACACAGAATGGACAGATTCTCCTGCCAGAATCGCCAATAATTTTCTGTCCTCCAGCCCCACGTCTAAACCTTCCTTCCTAAGAATACAGGGTGGACATTTAAGTTGAGACTGTACAATATCTCCAAAACTAAGCGTTGTAGAAAGAAATGTCTTTAATAAAAGTTGCTTGATGTTATGGGGGAAAGTAAATGCCATTAGTCGTGTTTTGTTTGAAGGACGTTATGATAGTTATTTTAGGGTCAATTTAATTTTTTTAAAAGGGAACCTACTTTTTTATGTTGTTTTCTCACTACTCATAAAAACCTAAACAGCATTTGTATAAAGAACTTTGCAATTGTTCCTACACCTGCGTAAATAACAACGAAAAATCTGAATGGCTGTGTACGAAGAGCGCAATGAATGCTTGGAGTATCCACGGATAGTCATTTGAGGGTCAAGTTACGTTTCCTAATTGGGAATCAACATTTTTTATTTTGTTTCCTTATTCCTCATTACAAAATAAACAGCTTTTATAAACCATTTTCTAATGAGAAAACAACATACAAAATGTAGGTTCCCATTTAAAGAAAATTAAATTGACTCTAAAATGACCATCACAACGTCCTCCAAACAAAACCGACTAATGGCATTTACTTCCCTCATAATATAAAACAACGTTTATTAAAGACATTTCTTTCTACAACGCTTAGTTTTGGAGATGTTGTACAGTCTCAACTTAAATGGTCCACTCTGTATACTTAACTTAGGAAGGAAGGTCAGGAATGGCATGGTTTAGACTGGGGGGCTGGAGGGCATAGAAATTTATTGGCGATTCTGGCAGAAGAATCTGTCCATTCTGTGTTGGGGGGTGAAGACTGGGTACATATTTTGGCGGAATGTGTTAATCGAGATAAGTTTTCTTTACAAATTTACACACATCGTTGTAGATATAAGAAGAATACGTAAGCTAAAGCGATAGTCAGATTTTTAAAAAAGTGGGTTGCTATGTGATGGCTTTGAAGCTTCATACTCTTTGCATGACCACGAATAGCGACTTACACAAAAAGTATAAAGTATTTAAAAATTCAAAGCAATAACAAAGAATATCTCTGAAATAATCAAGGCCACAAGCATTTTTATTTCACATAAAGGTGTTTTCTGTTTGTTTTGTTTTTAGTGAGATTGTCTATCGCTTACGGTTTACCGATTTATACAAAAGTCATTCAAAATAAAGAGGATTTCACAGACTATTTCCAGAAAAATCGCGATATACAGTTTGTCACGCAAATATATTATACATACAACATTTTAATCAAAACTAATAGTCATTTTTTGAGAAAATAAAAAAAATAACGAAACACTTTTCATGTAAAGGTAGTTTGGGGTGGGGGATGTTCTTGAAAATCATTGTGTCGCGTCCTTGGAAGACATTTTAAAAATGTTTTTTTCTTTGGATTAATGAAGTTTCAAAACATGTATTTCCGTTGAAATCTCTGTATCGAATTGTTGGGTGGAATGCAATACTTCCTCTATTTAATATATAGTAGTAGAGAAAGTAAAAAAAATCTGATGTGTTACACTCACATGACTTTCTCTACTCTTGTACAAACTATTTTTACAAACGCTTATTCTCCATATGCTTCATGTTAATCGAGATATCGAGATGTCAATCTTATTGCTAATTTTCTTGTAGATGCAAGGGGAATATGGTAGGTTTTAAGCGATAGTCAAATATTTTAAGTGCTGGTTGCTATGTCGAGTATTCCATTCTCTTTGCATTACCAGGACAAAAAAAAAACGAATAACGAATTTGAGAAAAGTATAACTATTGGAAAATTTAAGGGAATAACAAGCAATATCTCGAAAACGGTTCACTCAACAAAAGAAATGTATGACATAAATTGTGTATTTTAACGCGATCTACATTTTTCGTGCAGTAAAATTTTGTCTATCTATTATTATTTACCAGTTATGCAAAAGTCGTTCACTATGAAGAATACTTTTGGGGACATTTCCAGAAAATTCGAGATATACATTTCATTTCTCATGACAATATCTTAAACATATGATATTTTAATCAGAATCGTTAGTCATTTTTGAGAAAATTAAAATTTTCGAAAAATGTTCCATGTAAAGGGTAGTCTGGGGCGGGGGGATTTTCTTGAAAACCTTCGTGTCGCATCTCTGAAAGATACTGAACCTAAATACCAAGTTTGGTGTTTATCCGACTGTTCGTCTCTGAGTTATGCTGTTCACAGACACACACACGGACATGTTTCCAAAAATGTTTTTTTTGGATTCAGGGGGTCTCAACACATATATTTCCGGTGAAATCTCGGTATCGAATTTTTGGGTGGAATACAATACTTCTCCTACTTTACGTAGTAGAGAAAGTAAAAAAACTATTAGCAGAATCGAAGACCATGTCGTACTGTCCAAAGCATAGGTGTAAAGAGCGACAGGTTACTTCCACTTTCTTATTTCCGGTATATGGGACGCAGCCTAACTCGGGTTACTAAAAACAAAGTTGGCTGATGCCGCATGTCAGGGCGGTCCAAGTTCTAACTTGAGTCACTAAATACAGGGTTATTAAAAAAGAAGACTTTAAATATTTATTTCTAATGAACGACAGTAGATGGCGACACATGCTATACATCACTGAATAGACAAAAGTTCAAAGTTTTATTTTATGTGTTCAAAATTAGCAGCATTTGTTATGCGAGGACGACCAGTGCTTTTCCGTTTGCATACGCAACCATCTTCTACGGATTTATTGTATCAGTTGTAAATTTTTTATGACGAAGCGGCTCCTTGTTGAACTTGAAATGCACGCTGCAATGAAACAATGGATTTACTCTTTGCATAATGCAGCATAAAAAACGACTTTTCCTATGGCGTCGCCATTTTCTGGTAAACAAACACAGCACCGCTTTATGCACTAAATGGAACTAATAAGTGGGACTTAAAAACTTTGAACTTTCCTCTATTCAATGATGTGTCGTATGTGTCGCTACCTATTACTGTTCATTAGAAATAAATATTTAAAGTCTGTTCCTTCTTTTTGAATAACCCTGTATATAACCAGAGAAATTACCAGACAGCCTATTTATAAAAAGACGCATTATTCGGGTCTTCTGCTAGTATTATGAATCAGTATGATATGATATATGCTGCCCTGTAATATTCTTTTCTTTAGTGCAAAGGTTTGATCATCACTGTTCTTTTCCGCCATAATCGTGACTACATTTAACCTATACTCTGGATGTATTTTAAATATTCAATTAAGAACTAACCGTGCTATGGACTTACTTTATATAACATGCTTATGTTATTAAGCGTTGCATATCACAGTACTGTAATAGTATAAATTAAATTACATTGAGTTTTATTTATGAACGCTCTTTAACTGTTGTAGTCCTTAGCGTCCCTTTCTATATTGGGAGTGAAAGACCGGTAATTTTGCTCAGAGGCCTCTTTATCAGGCTTGAGGTTCTTTTGCGTGCCATAAACCTAGGACACGGGACCACCGGCTTTACTTCCCTTGCGAAGGAAGCCCTGCTAAGGATTTATACGCTCGAAAAAGATCCATCGCCCTCCGCCGGGTTTGAACCCGCGACCTCGGGAAGCAGAGGCTAGCATGGTAATCATTACGCCACGGAGGGCGACACTGTAATAGTATGAAGAATAACTTAATAGTTACGTGTTAATATGGTTCGCGTACTTATATCTAAGCCAAACAGTAATGTTCTTCGTTTTCTTCTACGCAGACCTTCTTCTAAAAATAAAACTCTACACAAACAACGCTTATACCAAAAATTGCAAAAACAACCCAAATTTCTAGTTAACTTCAAACATAAGACCTAATAATTAATACTAACCTAACTTATTAATAATCAAAAGCTCGTACATTAGCCTAATTAATATATAACTAATCTAAATAAATAGTAATATAATTAATATTATAATCAAAACATCAGTTGGTAACTAATGGTCAACCTGCAAATTTTGAAAACCTACGAATATATAAAAACAGGGCGCCAATGTAACAGATACAATATAACTAACCGTCCCAATACATGTAACAGGTGTGTATTTGCGGAGGAGTTTCCGGTTATAAATGGAACCTTGAGGCAGTATTTATAACACTTAAATGATTTCAGTCAAATTATATAATATGTAAATTCAATAACAGCCCACCTTAAAGCAATATGCGTATGTAATAATATATAAAAAGTGTATATTACAGTCATTGTATATGTTTATATTATTGTATACATGTAATAATGTTATGTGAATGTATTACGTAATTTAATAATGTAGGAGCTGTGAGAATAATAGGCTAAAAGTTGCTAACAATGAGGTAACAATGAGGTAACCTTGAGGCAATAATAAGTAAGAAAGTGTAATAATGCTACTAGTTATTCTTGGAGCAACAATAATGTAATTTTTGAGACAGTTCATAAAATAGCCAATCAACAATCAAAGCTTTAGTTAAATGAAAGTATTCTATTGGACTAGGATTAGCCAATCAGAGACTTTAAATACAGAAATTTACAAATTTAGGCGGTTGAAATCAAGTCAGTTGCTTGTAGACAGTGCTCATAATCGGACACGAGATTCGTCCTCGAAAAATTTAATACGTATTCGTGTGAGACGAAAATAGTTTACGTGTTAAAAAGTGCAAGTAATTAATAAAAGAATCTCACAGCTATCTATATCAGTGAAGTGTTATTTAAATTGTGTCAAAAATTAATAAAAAGGAGTGAATTAAAAATTATAATCTGTGTAAACCTACATTCTTCAGCCGCACTATGCCTTGCTAATACATCCATGACTCTAACAAAAAATACTGACGCAGGCGAGGCAAACATAAATATATAATATTTAAAGAAACAGTCAAAATTACAAAGTTAATATTTTTTAAACATTTGGGGCAAAGCCACCGGAAAGTACATTTGGGGCGAAGGCTCCCGAAAAGGGGGTACTATACGGGTGGTCGCAACAAATTTCAAGTTCGGCTCCCCAGCAGTTGAACTATAATATAACTCCTTCAATACAACCTACTTCAAATTGACGCCCAAAGCCTGGTTAATTTAAAAATAACAATACAACAAACCTACTACTTCAATCTAACAACCCCAATATGACCAGATTCTAGTGATTTATCGCATAATGGTAAAAGAACATCGAAGTTGCACTTTCGTAACCTCTTCTATATGGTGACCTCTACAGAGGCAATGCGCTGACAGTATTTACAGTATGTAAGTCATATTTCGATCTGTTTTACTTACGTTCATGGTCCGAGGAGAAATGCGACCTACAAGCTGGCTAACATAACCAATGATCTGACTTCAATAAATATCCACAAAACACAAGAAATTCAGTGTAATTACTATATCCAAGTAGATTACCACTTGTGCTTCTTGTACTATATTATTATCGCTGCAACACCCTAAGTGAAAAATTAATACCTTTTCTAAAATAATTTATATGAAGGAAAGGATCCTTGAAGCGTCAGCTTCAATGTCGAAAGGAGAAAGTGGAGGGACAGAGCCAGCTTCTCGATTAATAAGCAGTTAGTGATTAAGAGCCTTTAAGAGGACCAGCTTCCTCTAAGAGGACCTGGAGAGTTTCTATGTAAATTAAGACTGAAATGGAAATCGCCAATGGATAAGCTGAAGTGAATGAAGTTTAGTAAGAAATTTTGTTCCACAACCTGTCGAACTTTATCTGGTTTCTAAACTAAAACTCTGAGGTGCTTTTTTCACATGATTTTCTCTCCTACTATCGTTTATTTATATATAACTTCTACAAACTTTATTTCTGCCACTTCATGTAATCAAGATAAACCTTTGCAGAAATAGTTTCGTTACACATTTTGGTGCAGATACAGAGGGATATAGGAAACCGATTCGATAGTCAAGAGGTTTAAATGGCTTGAAATTCCATATTATTTCAAAGACATCGCGAGAAACAATCTAATAATATTGTTATAACAATAGAAGAAGAATTTAATCTAATAACGACATCAAATTAAAAACCACAAAGTATTGAAAAAAATTCAAAACAATAATAACGAATATCTCGGAAATATCCGAAACCACAAAAAAGTTACTTGAAATAAGATGTGTCTTTTAAAGAGATCTACACTTCCTGTGGAGTGAGTTTTTGTGTATCTCATTAGTTTACCAGTTAAACAAAATTATACAAAATTGTTTCCAAATCAGGATTCATAGGCTTTTCCCAAAAATAGTCAGAATAAACAATTTATTGTCATGTAAATATCTTAAATATATGTCATTTTGATCAAAATCATTAGATCCATTTTTGAGGGAATAAAAAATTTGAAAATGTTTCCATGTAAGTGGAGTTTGGGCGGGGGAATTGTTTTAAAAAGCTTCGTGTCACATCTGGAAGATACTTAATTTAAATATCAAGTTTAGTATTTATTCGTTATTTCGTTTCCGAGTTATATGTTTACAAACACACAAAAATCTGTTTCTAAATGTTTTGGGGGGATTTAGGGGCCTCAAAACGTGTATTTCCGGTGAAATCTAGCATTGAATTTTTGTGTGGAATGCAATAACTTGGTCTGTATACTAGGTACGTGGTAGGAAAAGTAAAAATAGTACTGAAAATGGAACTTCATGTTTCAGTAGTTATTTTTCAAATGCTTACGAACATACATCAGGAAAAACCTAATATTTGAAACGTCTCATATTAGAACAGAATGATATAGATTCAACGTAACCAAATTTTTACATTTAATTTCTTGAAAATTATACACCGCGACAATCTGACAGTCTACTATGCACATAAACAAAACGATTTTTATAACATTTCAACTGGAATAACGTTAATTTCTCTATGATTATTATCTTTAAGATCTATAAGGCTTTGTAAACGATTTCAATAAGCTTCGCTCCTCAAATCCCCTAGAGAAAGTAGTCTCAGAGAAAACTATGGATCTTGGAGACCATGCATTGTCTCTATTTTTTCGAAATTGCCTGAAAATTCTAGCAGTATGTGCTGTGTCACCATATTACTGAAAATTTTGGCTGCTCCTTGTATGATAAGCTGAAATGAAAAGTTGTCTATGTTGCATAATATGGCACATTACTGACGGTAATCTCATTTATTAATTAATTTACCTAAATTATACGCTTTGATCCATTGAATTACAGTATACTTCAAGATAATATAGGGTAGTTAAATCATATTCAAACCCACTCTCGGCCTCTCTCTACTGCGCGAGACAGCCGGCAGTCGCCGAGGAAATTACGCGGCAGAGGCGGACTAAAATCCTTACCTTATAATAGATGCTGGAAATGTTAACCTTCTGCTCTCAGCTGCTTATCTCGTGTAAATCTTCTCGCTCACTCTCCGAAGCTCAGCAGCAGAAATTCTTAGTATGAAACGCCGCATTATGATCATTAAATTGGAATGTGGTGTGCGATAAGTGCTAGAAGAATAACAGGGCCCATATTCTTTGATGAAACAATAAATGCAGAGCGATGTCAGAAGTTTATTCTAAGGCCATTTTGCAATCGCTTGACAGAAGAAGAGATATCAATGTATGGTTCCAGCAAGATTCTGCAACAGCACATACGGCTGCCGAATCATTACATGCAATAAGAGAGGTATTTGATGACAGAATAATTAGTGTTGATTTGTGGCTCCCTCGTTCTCCTGAAGTCACAACTCGTTAGAGTTGTGACTTTTATTTATGGGGTTCTTTAAAAGACAAAGTGTATCGTTCCAATCGTCGCACACTACAGGAACTTAGGGAAAACATTGTGCAAGAAATCATAAGGATTCCTGCTGCTGAGCTTCGGAGAGTGAGCAAGAATATTTACACGAGATGTGCTGCCTGTTTGAGAGCAGAAGGTCAACATTTCCAGCATCTATTATAAGGTAAGGGTTTTAGCCCGCCTCTGCCGGCGTAATTTCCCCGGCGACTGCCGGCTGTCTCGCGCAGTAGAGAGAGGTCGCAAGTGGGTTTGAATATAATTTAACTACCCTATATTATAGGAGCCTAGATGAAGGAATACATTTTGTACCGTATTACCTCGAACTTCAAATAGATATTATTATACACAGAAGAAGTTTACGATGCAAATAAACAGGTGAGAGCAAGAAGGATAAGTTTCCACATTTTGGCCAAAGCAAACTAAAGACAGGCAGTTTATTTCTCTCGCAAAGCTGCATGCTTTGATATTACGAAAAGAAAAACTTCGGTTAACTACACAGTGATATGTAACACAAAATGTATGTAAGAAACATAATTGCAAAGGTTTTGTTGAAAACTTTTGATCATGGCCTACGTCTCTGCAATCTGTTGATGAACATTCTGGTCTTGATGTTTAAAATTAGTTGTTTTGAGGTTTACTCTTGCTGAAAATAAATAAACCGCAACTTAGCGATATTTAACAACTATCTGTTTATTAATTGCAATACGGCATATATTGTTTGATTACACGTTAAATTTCTTTTTGTCAAAAGCCATCTGAGATGTAAAGTAAAAACATCCTACACGGCTAATATAATTATATTTCATGAGGTATTATTTATGAAAAATATTGTTCCATGATCATTATCAGCTGCTCTATTTTACTATATAAAAACATTTTAAAAATAATCATAAGTTCACTCTAAACATTTTTATTTCCTTAAATTAGGCCTAATGGAATCTTTTCCAGCGTGCTCGCACCCTTCAAATATTCTTTTAACATATGTAGCTAACCAAATACTCAAAGCCTTTTAAATGCAACCCTTAGAAAACAAAATAATAAGACATAAACATGCATAAATTGTTGTGTAACGAAAGATTATGTTTACCTACATCTTCAGGATAGATTCCAAAACTTAATCAGAATTACGTAATTTGATCACAGTGATCATGTAAATTTGAAACTTTAGGAAAGTGCTATTCGCTTATTCGTACCGAAATTCTGGCCTCGTGTTCTCACTTGAAACATTAGGATTTTCTGTACTAGTTTCATAAACAATTAATACGGGTATTAGTATACGGTTTCACAGTTTGTGATGCTGTTTTAAAATTAAACACATATACACAAACTCGTTACAACTTATAATATAAACATTAAATGTTATTTCCGTATGCCTTATGTGGCTAGGCCCTATTGATGGTTTGAAATTAGGTGTATACGAAAATGTGTCGTGAATAATTTAACTTCAATGGAAGAATCCCTCTTTATATGAATAATATGTGGAATATATGTGACTTGGTAGTGGGTTTCACATCAGATATTTAATTTGCCTGGCAATGAATAATTACAGTTACATTCTTGCCAACTTCCTAAAATTGGAACCCGTAAAACTTTCCCTCCTCCAGCAAAGCGTAATAATTTTGCAATCATATGAAGTTTAGAATCCGTAAGATCTTCAGTGTACAAAAGCTGTATGTATAATAAAGGGAATTCTGTTTTTTAAGAATCCTTGAATACCTGATAGTATTGTTTCTTTTTGTCACACATGCTATAATTCTTCCTGGTACCAAATATCAAAGCAAATAACAAAACTTTCTAGGCTTTACATAAATTTCTAGTCCATATTTTATGCTTCATAACATGAACTTAAACAAAAATTGGAAACTTAGATATATTTCATAGCGGCCTCGCCGTGGCCGAGTGGTTAGACCGCTCGCCTCTCACTGAGGCGGCCCGGGTTCAATCCCCGCAATCCCAGGGACCCGCATGTGGGATTTGTGGTGGACGAAGCGGCGTCTGGGAGGGTTTTCTCCGGGTTTCCCCCCGCCCCTCCATCATCACCTTTCCTTTCATCCATTTCACCATCATTTCGTTTCATCTACTTCCTCCCATACCAGGCTGATCACCCATCCTGGATATTCTGTCTGATCCATGAGTGTCTGCTCCTCGACGGGCCTCTGACCCCAGGAACCCGCCTGTAAGTCCAGGGGGGTGTAAGTCCTACATAAGAGGAGGTTAAACAGATAATGAGCCATAGAGTACGAATGAGATAAACGATTTAGGTGAGGGAGATTACACGTCGTCCATTACTGAATGCTCGAGCACATTTACTAGTTACTAAAAGTAACTAGTGGTGCAGTAAAATTTTAAATCCGCGCGCTATGCATTTTGCTGCAGCCCAGTGAAAGCCAGGGAGGGGGTTATAATTAAGGATAGATACACAGATAACCTCTGGCCTATCATAGCACTAATTAGCACAGCATATTCGGTCTGTAAGCTTAAGTTACAATTTATAATAGAATTAAAGAATTATCATGTCCGTGGTGAAAATCTGTAACACTTTAAATCTGTCTACAAAACCGTAAAAAACGCCTCCTTTGCCGTTAAGTTTTAAAAAGGCCTCCGCTCCCGTACATTGTAGCAAACCGTAAAATTGACAAGTATGCAGTTATACTTTTGCTTTATTTGCCTCATGGAGACAGATGTGCAAACTTTAATGCTCTCAGTAGGTAACTGTGACGTACTTCTATCAATTTGGACAAAAAAAAAAAAAAATCGAGCGGCATGGCTGCAGCCTGCATTTGGGAGGTCCCGGGTTCAAATCCCGTAGGCCGACCAATCTGACTGAGGTTTTTTCGTGGTTTCCTTCAGCCGCTAAGGTAAATACCGGATTGGTTATTTAATATCACGACCCCATTTCCACCTTAAGTCTAAAACAATAGTAAAAATGAAAAATAGGTGGTAATAGCGAAAGCTGTGCCATCTATCCTTTAGACGATGAAAGCAGGTAAACTGAACGGCACCCTAATGTCATCTCCACGGCACGAAGTAAAAGATCCGGCTGCTATGCGCTAAGCTCTGTGAACAGTGACGAAGCAGGATGACATGGTTACAGAGATGAGACCTAGAAAGCTAACTGTCCGCTTTCTATATGAAAGCATCAGGTAGACTGGACAGCACCCTAATGCCATATGCACGTCACGAAGCAAAAGATCCGATTGCTATGCACTATGGTCTCTGTGGACACGACGAAGCGGGTGGTTATAGGACTGAGAGCTAGAAGGCTGTCTGCCACACTTCTATCTACTCTATATTCACTCTTAGGTTGATCCGCGTCAAAACAAACCCCAGGTGACCGCTATAATGTATCCTTCCACCATTCGCACTAGAAATACTGTCACACTTTCAGACCATGTGGCGAGTACCAGCGACACGTAGTGCAAAAAAGAACAGAGTCCTTATTTCGACAACTGAAACGGTGAGGGTTAAAGGTGATAAGATTGGTAGTTGCAACAAAATAAACTTTTGTACATATAACAATAGTTAATTCTAAAATAAATGAGCGAAAAATAAAGTAAGAGGTATGCGATAACCTAATTTATTCGCTATCTGGAAGCGGCACTTTATTAACTGTTGACGGCTCATTTTAAAAAAAGAAATTGTGCACTGTTGCGCGAATTGCATTCTTCTTAAAAACACTACATTCTTGCATCGCGTATTCCATATGCTTTTTTTTTCCGGGTGTAACCACTTTTCTCGTTTCAAATTTTTCTGCACAAGCACTGTTTATACTTGTACTCGAAACACCGGTGAACTCAGAAGTTAATTTCACCATTTCTTTCGCGGAAAGTGTTGGATATTTCTCACGTAACTTATAATAAAGATTCAACACTATTGTTTTTTCACCACTAGTCAATGGTTTGCGCGACTAATGCTTTATGTAATTGACGAAAACACACGAGCAAATTCATCGCCCTCCATGATACTGAACACAACTGCTGGTTTCTGGCTGTAAACAATATTCTGCGCCTACGCGGATGTCAGGTGACTCATACGAATTGCGTCATGGGACTTGTAGCTCTGTTTTACGGTATAAATCAGCGTTAAATAAAACCTTAGGTATTTGTATAGAATATTATACTATTTAAGGATAAATTCATTCTAAAATTCACATATTAGCATGGGACTACTTTCCTGGGGGCATTGCTATCGTGTTGCACCACGGTACACTGACCACGTGGGTTTGTTTTGCCGCGGATCAACCTAAGAGTGAATATAGTTTAGAGTTATACACCAACAGATCTGTCGCAATATGACCCTGTAGTTAAAACGACGTAAAATAAAGAGTAATTATATAAAAAAAACATGTTCAGTACAGCAGCTGTCCTAAAGGGTGGTTTCTCTAGCCCCCAGAAGGTTCAGAAACAACGGAACGTATACACACGTTTCTTATGTTGATGTAAACAATATAGTATCACAACACAGAGACTCCAAAAGTATAGGTTTTACTAAACATTTCTAAAACGCCAAGCAGTTGCGAGTCTGCTGCGGAATTAGCGCCAGAGCGACGCGACTCAAGTTTTTGTCGACTCAAGTGCAGTTAAACAGCTAGATGGGCGCAGTAACATACAAAATGTGTGATGCAATTAGCTCGGCATCTCGTTATGGGATGCCTGCAAGTGATTTACGAGCTCAGTCGATATTCAACCGCTACCGAACGGGCGGGCCACCAGGACCGTAAATCTGCGTTACATCAC
This sequence comes from Deroplatys truncata, assembly GCA_030765065.1. Taxonomy (NCBI): domain Eukaryota; kingdom Metazoa; phylum Arthropoda; class Insecta; order Mantodea; family Mantidae; genus Deroplatys; species Deroplatys truncata. The sequence goes on from CM060975.1 coordinate 102,513,299, forward strand.
GCAACCAACAAAAGACTGAAGCTTCAATGGAAAAGTGATTCCTCTTCTCAATGAAAATTATTTTGAAGAGATTGTCTGAAGGTTACAGAACTTTAACACCGAAGCCCCGTTTACCGTTACTACCTTTTCAGTTTCAATTTATACAGGATGGAACAGAGTGTGTTTATTTACAGCCTGAACATCGTATGTTTACATCAATGATGAGCTTGTAACCTGATGTTTGCAGTTTGGTATGAAACTGAGTTCTTAAAATAACGTCCTTCAAATGACAATCATTGTAATCGAAGTGCTCTACAAATTTCATCATAACTTTGGCCAAAAGTTCTTTTGAAAGTACAACACCCTCCAATTCATTTAAACTGTTGTGTTGTTCGAGGGCGTATCACGTACATAACCATATCCCACAACAGTAAGCCATGAGGTGTTAATCGGGAAAACTGTAGAGGCCAAGAGAAGTGTCCAAACATGGAAATGAAATGACAAGGAAACACATCACGAAGCCTTGTTATGCTTATTCGAGCTGTGTCGTCGCTCCATGTTGCTCAAACATTTTTAATACCAATGCTCCTTTATGAAATTCAGGCATCAGCAAAAATAACTTAATGTTAAGATTACTAAAACACTACATGTGACCGTACTATTAATGGTACCAATAATGGTTGCCATAGTGAAATGATTCCATGGTCTATCATAGAATACCAAACTGCAAAGATCAGGCTGCAAGCTCCTATCAGTGGTGGAAACGTAGCCGATGTACAGGTTGATATACTTTATAGGGAGAACATCTACCTCACACTAAATGCAAAGAAATTATACAAAAACAAAAATATTAGGAAGAAACAAAATCAAAAGCAGGTAGAATAAAAGTGAGAATAGTTAAGAAAGAACGGAGAATGGGAAAACAGATAGGAATAGTGAATGATTATATCAATAATTAATATAAGAATATTATGCATGCAGAACTGAATATTGCAAAAGGTAAACTTTATACAGGAATCTGGCAGACGTTATAATAAACAAGTAACTGGATAATATTAGAAAGAGACAGACATAACTAGGAATTCCCAAAGTAATTAAGCTTTTCCGGAGAAAAACACATGAATGATTTATTTTCATAAGACGCCAATAGGAAAGTATGTCATATATTACAGCGGGAATGCTAGCTTCTGTCTGGCTGAGTATAACAGGTGGACAATTACGAGAAACATCCTTCCAATTCTGACCTTCAAGATGTTCACTTCACGTCGGTCTGAGCGGGGCGAAGCGAGTGCTCTTCAATCTTGACGAGGTAGCGGAGAGTTAACGGGAAATAATATGCAATTGGGAGAATCGCAAAGTGTAGTATGTAATTGGCTAGCAGTTTCATTATTGTTGTTTATTTAACTAGAATAAATCCAGACAAGCCGTAACACGTGGCTTTATTGAACTCTCATTACCGGATAAGAGTACCTAGACAATTTAGAGCCACAATAACAAAGATCACTGTGGCCAACGACTCAATATATCTACTGAAAGTATTATCAGCAAGATCATGGGGAGCCGACTTCAGTGTGTTACTACGCACTTATAAATCTACCATACAACTTAAACTGGGTTACAGATCCATAGTTTACAATTCAGCAAGTACCACAGCTCTTAAAACGATATTCAATCCAGTCTTTGGCATTAAGAATTGCTTTAGGAGCCTTTCACACCAGCCCCATAGAGAGCCTACAAATTGAAGCTAACGTACCTCCGCTGCAAATTAGAAGGAAGATCTCAAGTCTGTCATACGCAACATTTACTGCAACGAGACCATCATCTCTAGTCCACTCTTTCATATTTCCCATCAACAGCATATAAAATTCCACAGAAACACCACAACTCTCAGATTTTTCAACTCGTCTCTCGGCCTGCCTCAAGGAATTTAATATTACTTTGTCTAATATGTGCCCTTGTTTCATAGATTCAGATTATATACCATGGAGACTCACATGCCGCTTTATTGACACATCACTGGCTAGAAAAGGAAAATCTTCAAAAGATAGTGTTCCTTATAAACGTCTGTGTAACAATTGTGTACACTGTATTCAACAAACACTCATGTCTTCACTGATGGATCCGGACTTGATGGTCATAATGGATGTGCAGCGGTATTCCCTGATTACACCATACAATATAGTCTTCCCAACTATCTTCTATCTATTCTTATGAATTGTTCGCAATTCAACCTCATTGGAATATATATATTTAAAAAAGGTAACCTACATAATTACATAACATTCTCTGACTCGTTAAGTGCTTTAACACCCCTTCAACAAACCTCAACCTCTCAAAATATTGTTAAAGAACTTTAGAAACTGTACAACCAAATACTAATCTCTGGTAAATCAGTAAAAATTGACCTGGTCTCCGTTTCACGTCGGGATTCTGGGAAATGAAACAGCTGATCAGGCAGCCAAAGAAGCCACCAAAGATCTCCCTCAGGACATCGGATCCTACACACGGACTTCATCAACTTCATCAAAAAGACATGCATTAATCAATGGAGACAAACATGGAAGGCCATATCTAGTAGCAAGTTACACGGTATCTACATTTCTGAGTCCAAACTTCAACACTATCATTTCAACTGCAGAGACCAAGTTGAATTAACTCGACTACGTGTTGGACATACTTCAATAACGCACAAACATCTCCTCAACCGCGACCTTCACCCTGTGGCGACCTCACTTCATCATCTCGTTACAACCTGCTTCGCTATGTACAACACAGAAAAAGATGTGACATCCCCAACAGCCTGCCAGACACCCTAAATTCACCACAACAAAGACCTTTAAACTTTATGAAAGCGACAAAATTGCGTACATGTTTTAAGGTGCATTGATTCCAAATCAAACATTTTTGGAAACTTGTCTGTGTGTGAACAAAATAACTAAAAAACCAAAAGTCGGATAAATACCACACTTAGTATTTGAGCTTAGTATCTTCCAAGGATGCGTCACGAAGATTTCCAAGAAACGCCTCACCCCAACTACCCTTTACTTGGAACATTTTCCGAAACTTTTGTTACATGACAAATAAAATGTATATCTTGAATTTTCTGGGAATAGCGTAGGATTCATTGGGAGGGAATTTTGTATAATCTTGATAACTTGTAAGCGTTAAGTGATAGACGAAAACGCAAAAAATGCATATGTCTTTAAAACACACAATTTACATTAAATAAGTGTTCCTGTGGCATAAACCGTGCCTTAGATATCCGTTATTGCAGGTTTGAATTGTTCAATACTTCTCATTCTTTTAAAGTCCCTTCGATTGTCAGTTGTTTCTCGCGATTTAATGGAAACAGTATGGAATTTTAAAGCCAGCATAATATGGCGTCCAGTTCTTAAACATTTGACTATCGCTCTCTTTATATTTATTGCGAAATGTGTAATGTTGCTATTTTTGCAAAATTTTATTTGGATTAAATGTAGCAGAGAGAAAAATAAAATTTTGTAAGAACAGTTTGTATACCCACTAATAAGCGATAGAGAGTAGAGAAAGTCATGTGAATGTAACACATCAGATTTATTTACTTTCTCTACTACGTACATACAGTAAGTAGAGGAAGTATTGCATTCCGTCCAAAAATTCGAATTAAAGATTTTACCAAAATACATGTTCTTAGACCCCTCGTAACTCTCAAACAATTTAGGTAAAGGTCCGTGTGTGTGTCTGTGAACAGCATAACTAAAAACGATAAGTTCTATAAATACCAAACATGGTATTTAAGTTCAGTATCTTCCAAAAATCGAACACAAAGATTTTGAACAAAATCCCCCCCCCCCACCAGATTACTCTTTACATGGAAAATTTTTCGAAATGTTTGATTTTCTCAAAAAATGACTAGGGATTTTTATTAAAATACCATATGTTTAAAATGTTTTAAACGACAAATAAAATGTACCTATATCTTGAATTTTTTGGGAATTCATTCGAGTGACTTTTGTATATTTGATAAACCGTAAGAGAGAGAGAGAGAGAGAGAGAGAGAGAGAGACAAAATCTTACTACACAAAAAATATAGATCTCATTAATGCACTTAGTTTATGTCAAATATGAATTGTTGTGCCGTTAACCATTTTTGAGATATTATTCGTTATTGGTTGCAATTTTCACATACTTCATACTTCTCTGAGCTGCAATTTTACATTCTCTACTAGGTATAGTAAAAGGGGGAAGTATTGCATTCCACCCAAAAATTCTATACCAATATTACACCGGAAATACATGTTTTGAATCCCCTAAACCAAATAAATAATTTTTGGAAACATGTCTGTCTGTGTGTGAAGAGCATAACTCCAAAACAAAAGTCAGGTAAGTACCAAACCCAATATTTAAGTTCAGTATATTCTAAGGATGCGACACGAAGATTTTCAAGAAAATACCCCCAACTACCCTTTACATGGAACATTTTTTGAAAATGTTGATGTTCTAAAAAATGGCTCTAACGATTTTGATTAAAATACCATATATAAAGATATTAATATGACAAATAAAATGCATATCTTGAATTTTCTGGGGGAATAGCCTTTGAAATCCTTTTCATTAGGAAGGATTTTTGTATAATCTTGTATAACTGGTAAACATTAAGCGATAGACTAAAACTACAACACAAAAAGTGTAGATCTCTTTAAAACACGGAATTTATTTTAAATTAAGTTTTTTTGTGCACAAGCCATTTCTGAGACCTCCGTTATTAATGGTTCGAATTGTTCATTTCTTGGTCATTCTTTAAAGTCCTTTCGACATTCAGTTGTTTCTCGCGATTGCATGGAAACAGTATGACATTTAAGACCGGTTGTCAAACATTTGACTATCGCCGTTCTCTTTGTATCTATAATGAAATGTGTAATGTAGCTATTTCTGTAAAGGTTTATTTAGATAAAATTGTAGAATGAAAAATTAGCTTTATTAAGAATAGTTTGTATACTCACTAATAAACGATAGAGGGCAGATAAAGTCACGTGAATGTATTGCATCAGATTTTTTCTTCTTTCTTTTTTGCGTCCATCCAAAGAGAGCAGAATTTTAAAGCCATTACATAACAACCGGATTTGAAAAGAGTTAACTATCGCTTTAGGTTATTGTATTCTACTTTACCAGTAACGAAGTGAATAAATAAGTGATGAAGACTTGTCTGTATTAACAAGGAAAGATAGAAGATCGAGCTTTTGTAGGAGTAGTTTGCAGAAGAGTGAGAAGAAAAGGTCAAGTGAATGCAACACATCAGATTTTTGTTCTTGTGTTAAATTAAAAAGCATACTTGGAGAAGTATTGCGATGATACAAGGACAAATTTTACAATTAAAATAATTATTTCACAAGCTTTATGTTGCACCTTCTAGAATATTTACGATATTGCTCACTGCATCACTGAGCTGCTGTTACGTCTCCTCATAAAGAGAAGGGTTTGTTCCCAGGATGCTCTCTTATTGATAGCAGAGAATTCAGGCTTAATAGCGTTCCCAATCAACAAAATGTATCTTCATTAGCACTTAAGCGGTTGGCTAACAGAGTCTCAGTTCATTCACTTACAATGTAGTGTTACGTGTCAAAGTCTTTTGAAAGCACCCAGTACTCCTATGTTTTGCTACACAGTACTGCCGTAAGTTCTGTCAATACTTTCAACGCATACAAGTACTAAATACAACTATGCAAACCCATTAATATACTTATATTCTGAAAAAAAACACAAAAATGCCATTGAACAAACATACTCTTATTCGAAATAAACACCATGTGCGGCAACATAGCGGCGAAGATGCTAAGGCCACTTATCAATAGCTGCAGGAACCGTGTGCAGTGGAATTTTCTTGACAGCTGACGTGATGAATTTTTTTAACATCTCAATATTGTGGTGCCGTTTTGAATGCTATCGCCTCGAGCTTCTGCCATAGAGAATATTCCAATGGATTGAGGTCCGGACTTCCACTAGGCCAGTCAGCAGTAGCGATGAACCGTGAGACATTGGTTACCAACCATTGCTGCATTACTTTGTGTGCAGGAGCGCTATCCTGCTGAAAAAATCCATTGATTTCCCTTCAAACATCTTCGAATTGAAACGCCGCCGTGCTACCGCACATGGTGACCATTTCGAATAAGAACATGGACATTCTGTAGCATTTTTGTGTTCTTTCAGAATATATGTATACTAATGGGTTTGCATAGTTTTATTTAGTAGTTATATGCATTGAAAGTACTGACAGAACTTATGGTAGTCTGTGTAGATTTCCCTAATTATCTGTCAGTCATTCTCAGCCTAGGTTGTAGTGCACTTGCATGCAGAAACTGGGATATGTCGATGATGCAAGAGTAACCTTTACTAAAAATGGAAGGCGTAGGTTCAAATCCTGCTTGAAGCCCATTGCCCTACCGCCCACATTTAGCTTTGTTATTATGCATACTCTTCTCCACCAACACCATCGATCTGAAGAACCAGGTAATCGGCGAAGAAAGAAAGGGGAAAAAATGCAATAAACTAAGTTTTACGGTGTATTTAAACCAAATTAGACAGAGGCTTTGAACAAATACGTATTATTTACACGATTCAATTATAAAACAACTAATTGGCAGAGTTTGTCTTCATGATCAAACTTTCAGAAGAGTTGAATTTTACGACCAGATACATGTTGAGGCAATATTTTATATCATAACATGCTGTGATTGCCAGAGTGATTGTAATGTAAATTAATATTATTGTATGTACATGATTTTAGATGTTTGTTAGCCATAAGGATTGTTAGGAAGTAAGTTTGCACGGCATAACTGAAACTGACAATAGAAGTGGGTAACAATAAACCGAGGGGGCGAGTTGTTTATCACTAAGAAGAGATAAACAAAATGACGTCAGGGTAGCGTGCCTTTTTTTAGAAATGGAGGGAATATCTTCCCTAGAGCATATATTTAGTAGTAGTGATTGGCTGATCAAAACAGACGCTAAAGTTGGCGCAATTTGGTAATCAATAGCAGCTATATTATAATGTTTAAGCAATATGAGGTGAAGGAGTATATATTCTCGTGCCATAAGGAAGTGTCACACAGTTCTGAAGAATCTCTCACGAGGTGCACGTCGCAGAGTTAGTTACAAAAATGTAAAGTACGCGGAGTAATTGGTGCGCGGCAACTAAAACGACTGTAATTACATTCGGAAATATCACAGTTTCAGATTAAATATGTCAATTATTAATTAAGCGTGACGGCAATAAAAGTGTACATTCGGATTTTTTTTATCAGTGTTATCTTTAGTAACAACTCCTTTCCGTTTAGACACCCTGCTTAGAGACACGTGCTCGATTGAGTTATAATAGCTAGCCGGAGGACAAAGCACCCAAATTTAAAAAAAAAAACAATTAAACAATAAGCGCCCAACAAATAAGATAACAGAAGTCATCTGAGAACTGCGACAATGTAGCGAAATTGAAAGCTTAACAGGGGGAATAAAATACTTACATGTAGGCTGAATTCAGTAAGAGCAAAGCGTGGAAACAGACGAGGAATCGCTGATGGCCATAGATTTCATAGCATTTTTCAAATTGTGCTTAATTTACTTATGGATTTAATTACTCAGTTTCCACAATAGGATCAAGGATTAGATGTAATAGGAAGCGGTGGTCAAACTATTTAAAATTCAATTGAAAACTGCACCATTACAACTCAAAGAGATTGCAAGGAGACAGTTTAAATTCCTTTCAAAGGAACAGAAATTCTGTTATCAAATTCGTTGTCCTTTCATGATTTTGTTAACGATATTCCATAGCTTCAATGTGCAACAACGTGGAATGCCAGTTGCATGTTAGGAAAAACCTTCCTACGAGCACGCTGAAATGATTCTACTTTTACTTTCTCTACTACATATAGTAAGTAGGGGAAGTATTGTATTCCACCCAAAAATTCGATACCGAGATTTCACCGGAAATACATGTTTCGAGGCCTCCTGAATCCAAAAAAAAAGCATTTTTAGAAACATGTCCGTGTGTGTGTCTGTATGTCTGTGAACAGCATAACTCAGAAACGAACAGTCGGATAAACACCTAACTTGGTATTTAGGTTCAGTATCTTCCAGAGATGCGACACGAAATTTTATCTAAACTTAGAAGTAAATATGTCGACTATCTAGAATTGTAGAACTTTTGAGATCATTTCCCAAATTGCTAATAAATTTTACCAGTGTTACCACTATAATTCCGCCGCAAAATGGAAGTACTTCTAATGTACATTTACGATCTATTTGTTTTTAAAAATTGCATTCAGGTCTGCATAGCTTATTTCCAGTCCCACTTGAATTCGTAAAGGAACCATTTAGGTTCGAACGCTCGGAACTGATCAAAAACGTCTAAGCAAAATTGTGGTCACTGAAATCTGTAGCATTATGCTCTCCAGCGTGAAATTAAATGGTTTATCAGTGGAATCATGTTAATATGCGTTATTATGTCCCAGGAGAATAAAATGACAGAAAACCTTGGTGAGGAAATAAGTATTTTTAATTCTTTTTCCTCAGTAAATCGAAATAATCGCTTATTCTCCATATGTTTCATGTTAATCGAGATATCAAGATGTCAATCTTATTGCTAATTTTCTTGTAGATGCAAGGGGAATATGGTAGGTTTTAAGCGATAGTCAAATATTTTAAGAGTGGTTGCTATGTGGAGTATTCCATTCTCTTTGCATGTCCAGGACATAAAAAAAATGAATAACGAATTTGAGAAAAAGTATAAGTATTGGGAAATTTAAGAGAATAACAAGCAATATCTCGAAAATGGTTCACTCAACAACAAAAATGTATATGACATAAATTGTGTATTTTAACGCGATCTACATTGTTTGTTTAGTAAAATTTTGCCTATTTCTTATGGTTTACCAGTTATGCAAAAGTCGTTCACAATGAAGAATACTTTTGGAGACATTCCCAGAAAATTCAAGATATACATTATATTTGTCATGAAAATATCTTAAACATATGATATTTTAATCAAAATCGTTAGAGCCATTTTTGAGAAAATTGAAATTTTCGAAGAATGTTCCATGTAAAGGGTAATCTGGGGTGGGGGGGATTTTCTTGAAAACCTTCGTGTCGCATCTCTGGAAGATACTGAACCTATATACCAAGTTTGGTGTTTATCCGACTGTTTCTGAGTTATGCTGTTGATGGACACACCCACACAGACACACTCACGGACATGTTTCCAAAAATGCTTTTTTTTTTTTTTTTTTGGATTCAGGGGGTCTCAAAACATATGTTTCCTGTGAAATCTCGGTATCGAATACGAAGGGAAAGTCTTGAGTTTACGTATCAGATACCTTATTTTCTCAGAAAAGAATCTAATCATTTCGATTAAAATTTCGTAACATAAGTAATAAAATGTATGTATAAATTCCTATTACTGCTTGGGAAACCATCTTCATCTTTGTGGAATTTAACATAACTGCGAGATAGACGAAAACTTATTAAAGTCAAAATGTAGCCTCGAAAAAAACTACAATTTACGAGGCGTGTTTTAAAGTAAGTATCGATAATTTTTTAAAAACTAACAGAACATTATTTTCCAAATACTTTATTATCATTCATTTCCTTACACCTTACACTACTTCTCCACATAGTCATCGCCGTTATTCAAGCACTTGTCACAACGGGAAACCAATTCCTGTACCTATGCCTGCGTCAAAGAACGATGCCGGCTGTGATGAAAGCGCAAGTCTGCACTTCTTGTTTTACATCATCGTCTTTGAAACGTTTTCCATCAAGGAATTTCTACAGATAAAGAAACAGATGACAACTGCTTGGTGTCAAATCCGAACAGTTGCCGACAATAAAACTAACAATTACGAATAAAACATCAACATCTGCGCATCTAGTGTCGGGCAATCGAAACTTCAGAACATGCTGCTTAATTTGGTGCTAAAATTGGGGCATTGAGTGAATTTAGAACAGAATAATTAAAGAAAGAAATGTGTCCGTTCTTCATAAATCACCCTGTGTATAAAAAGTTTTATGGCGTTATCCATTTCAGAAACATTCGTTGTGGTTCGTTGTTTCTATGAGCTGAATCAATGAAAATGTAATATAAGGGCTACATAGCTTACATCGACTTGCTTTTAAGTAAGTTGGAATAAGCAGTCCGCCACTGGTAATCTACACCTGTTGCGGGTACAACTTCCACAATGACAGTACACAATGCAAACAGTTCTTTATTCGCTTTACAAAAGCTGTAACACCCCACGTTTATTCAACCGAGAATAAAGTCTTCCGAGCACATTGTGATTTCCTTTCTTTGCTGTTTTGAAAATGCCACAACGGCTCCTTTATTATGTGGAGAGTCGCTAAGCCTGGCTTTGAAAGATAAGTTTGTAATCCCACACGTTAAACGCGAACATCTAAGAGGGCATTAAAAGTTTAAAACTGCTTGAGCGTGTAACGGCATGAAAATCCACAAGTAGTTTCGGCAACACTATAAAAGCAGAGTGAATAAAACTTCCGTCACGCGCAAGAAATTGTTTACATTTCATTTAATAAGTTTTCTATGGTTGGCTTATTATTTCGTCTATTTCTGGAAACATTAAGAGAGCATCTATCCGAAACAAATTCCTATGGTTGTTATTTTCTCTGTAATTATATAGTGAAGCTATATTCGTTATATTCTTTGAATGGCTGGTTCTTCATGCGTTCGCTTAGTCCGGATGTGTTCTATCACAACACTCATTGCATAACAGATTAGGCCTAACATAATCATCGACCTCATGGTTTAGGCATATGGTTCTTTTTTCTTTTAAAATTGATTGTACCCCTGCGTTCTCGGAAAGTCAAATTGAAAGGCGATATACCACATATATAACTATATACATATAGACATATAAATCATAATCAAACAAGAATTATACATAATAATTTAATTCAGCAAGGAAGATGTTAGAATATTTAGCAGCCAAGAAATGTACAAAGCAGATTGTAACTTAGATAATAAGGGACGGGCGAGCTAGCTAATTCCAGGTAAAAGGTAATTCTAGGTAGAGCCCACCACCTTTCACCAAGATAATGAGCAAGGAACTTGAAGCAATAACCAGAAATAGAAAGAGACAGATACAGAAAGGAAATAGACACAGATATTGAATCTGCTTCCGGGTGCGCCACTGGGGCGCGTGAGCGAAAAGTTTTGGAGCAGAATATTTTCATACATAATAAGGTAACGCGGTCTGAGCACCAATTAGAAATATCGTTACATTCTAAGGCGCGAAGGTGGGCGTCACTAAATTTAGGTATAAAAAGGGGGAAAAAGCCCCGGATTTTTACTCTCTTCTAGAATCTCGTCGACACACAGTGATACTGGATGACGGATGCACGTGTGTGCATATGGATGGGAAGCGTGTGCAGTTAGATTAGGCTTCTATGGTGGGAAAAACTAGCCACCCATAAGTATTTATTTGACAATAAACCACACTTAAGGAAAATGCAGTGTATTTTAATCCACCTCACCTACGAAACCCTGAGACCAGTAAAATTAGTTAGGTAATTTATTAGGAATCGAGAAATCATCAGCCGCTGAGCAGAGGTAGCCGGAAACCAGAACACTGCAGCAGAGGGCATCAACCAAGAGGAGCAACGATTTCCTGCTACAAAATGTTTCCTGTCAGCGTTACGAGCGCTGCTCTGGGTATCGACTAGCTGCTGCCCAAGCTCCTCCTGTTTGTTAAACCACCGAGAGATAAATTAGTAAATGTTTCCAGGCTGGAAGCCACCAGAGAGAGTTGTTCTCTGTGTATTTAGAGTGACCCTACGATTACCTGGTACCATGTATCGGGGCTGGGAAGTGCCTAACAGCATTTTCTCCTCCATTCGGGGAAACAAAATCGGTGTCAGTAACCATCTTCCATATCTCTCGGCAGGGCTTGCTTAGAGCAAGTGAGCTCAAGTCAACATTACTGAAGAGTGATATCAACCTATTCCTCACTCCAAAAGCAAAGCCGCTTTCTTGTGTTGGGAGAACATCGCTCTGAGAGAAAGCTTCTCTTTAGCATGCTTTATTTAGGGCTTACTTCACTTGTAACCGAGCAAGATGGCTCCGCGGTAACGGAGGTCCGGATTCGATTCCCGTTGGCCCTGCCACTCTTACCTTGGTTTTTTCGCGGTTTTCCCCAGTCGGTAGGCGAATGTTGGGGTTAGAGGCACCTCTCCGTTAGGAGAGGTAGACTTGTGGGGGTACAGCCGTCATCAGGACAGAATTTAATATTTCTAGACGTTAGGGACCCCGTCTGTGTGCGAGCCTGCACAAAATATACACGACTATTGTTTCATACGCATCTCTTTGGAGAAACAACAGCATCGACGACAATAAGTCAGAGCGGGAGGTCCCGAGCTCGATTCCCGTCACTGATCTTGGTTTTTTTGTGATTTTGTTCGGTCGGTAGGCGAATGTTGGGTTGATTTCTCAATTACCATGACTTCCTTTCCATCATTTCAGTTTCATTCCGTTTCCTTGTCATCTTTCAGGTGTGCGTCAAGGTTTCGTGGCGTATGGCGACGCCGGACAGATGGCGTGGATGCTTACTCAAAGGAAATAGTACTTCCCGTAGACAATAGAGGGCTGCTTGGTCGAGGGTCGTTCATTCGCTCTCTCTAGGCAACTCCAGCAGTGGTAGGGACCTTGAGCCTGGAACTGTTAGGAACGTCCACGCGTCTCTGTGGCCTGCCTGCCTGCGGCATGTAGCCTGCTGTGGTTCCTTAACTTCATCCCTTCCTCCTGGGGGGATGTGATAGCCACAATAGGACTATGAGATTGCACTGCGCGATGTCCCCCTCCGTTGTGTAACCTATACCTAAGAGTCCCAGTCATTTTAGTAGACATGTTATATTATTATTCTAGCACATTCGTATTATAATATCTAGAGCTTGTAAGCCCTTTTAGTTATTTAGTGTTTGAAATTAGAAGTGGTATCATACTTGAGTCCATCCAGAATAGTGCTTTTCAATGCACTAGAATTATTAAAGCCGAAAGAGTTGTTTCCGAGATTAGACACATACACAGACCCTCAAATTTTCTTGGTTTTTAATATTAGTATAAAATGACAATAATGTTACTGTGGTTCTCCTCCAATCAAAAGTTATGTACGTCTGTGTTTATATACGTTGTACGACATGTTTTGTTTATATTCGCCGATAATTATGCTTGTCTCAAATAAGTGTAAACGAAACAAGCAATAAATAGAGTGGAGGCAGAATATCGATATGCATTGTGGACCACTACTGTTAGGTGTTGCTTGAGGCAGACAACGGAGCTTGCTCCTTGAGGACACCTCAAATCGTTCTCTTAGAAACCAGAAGCAGAAATATCTAGAACCTCTCCGAGAGAGTAAGTATTATAAAGGCTAGACTAATATAGCTTTGATCAACCACAATACGCTGATTACATGTGATGTAATTGAACTTTTATAGTATCCATAATACTTCAGCGACTCATTATTATGATCTCACTCGGCGGCGCGCTCAGCTCCCCTATCGCCCGTACCTTTTAACACCTTCAAAGCAGCAGTCCATTTCCCAAATAAATGTGTATTTAAAATAAATACATTTCATTGTAATTTTAATATTCTAATAAATTCATTTCCTTTGCTTCAATATGTATTGCTTTTACGTTCCTGCAAAATGTCAATAAATACAGCGTGGACTAATAATGCTGCACCAATCGCAAACACAGCCACAAACGCAATCAGCATTTAATTACACATAATTAACAAGATAAAATCTTTTTGCAAAAACTCAGAGCTTTAAAATTATAGTGCGGTCGACTAAAATAGTCGTATGCAAGTTTATTATAATGGTAATTAAGACGCTCGTATAAAAACGATTAAACTCGTTACTGCTCGTTTCATAAACATACTCGCGTCTTAATTACTGCCATTATAGTCTTGTAGCATAATATACTGTTATGCAACAAGTGGACAATCTTGATTATTATGGTATGAAGGGACAATTTTCATGAGTGTCATATTAATATTAGCGAGCCGGATACAACATTTTATGCAATCTTAGCATTATAAATTGTAGGAAATAATTCGGCATCCATAGCTGACATAACTGAGAGCGTCTTCATATGCATAAGACGTAAACTTTTTTCACTGCATTTTATCTCTTATTACCAGGTATAGGAAATATTAAGCTGTTGGTTTCAAGTTATCTACACTCAAAGCATTATGACTACAAAGAATGCAAAACAACGGAGGCCAAGGGTCACTGACAGGCAAGTAAACTCCGGTCCGAGTGCTGTCTGCAAATGCCAAAAGACTACGGGAGATGCGAGGTTAGTTTGTTACCTGTAAAGTTCCTGCCTATAGTCGAGTGACATTTTAACCTTATTTCCTACGACCTAGTTTTAATATTTAGAAAATCCTATGCCTGGTTATTACCTGGCGTAATGAACCGATAAAACAGCCACTTGATTGCATTCCCTTCCTGGGAGAGAAGTGAGCAGGTGTTACGGACGATATTGTAGCCTATCAGCACACCATGGTAAGTAATTATACATTCAAATCTTAATTATTCCATATTTTTAACGTACAGTTATAAGCCACAGTGACTCGAAATACCAGTATTACGTCATTGATTTAGGAAACACGTTATTGTTATTATTATTGGCACTCGTACCATAATGAGCCAATTATGCACTGCACTGAATATAGTAACAATGTGTTTATAATGTTAGGATTCCGTAAAGAACATCAAGTAGAGGTTATTAGTATGTGTGTTAACATTTGCAAGTGTAGGAATTATAACAAGATATATTGATGACAGATGGAAGCCACTTGAAACTGGGGCTCTACATATCTTAATAGCGTAGCTATTCGTGTCGATACCATCTTAAGTGCACGCTCTGCCCACGATCAGCTGTCAAGTCATGACTCTGGAACATCCTCAGAAGTCAAGAAACATTCCGAAAACAACTTATCAAAACAAATATTAATCGTTCAACGTCTAATTCTACTTCACAATCGACGTCTTCTAATGAACTCTCAAATGTCCTTTGGTTAACCGTACGCCTGGACAACTACATTGTTGATGGAGAAGGATGAATGTTTCTGGCACTATCTTTTCGTTGGTTATTCCTGACCACGACCATGCAGAATATCAACAGGTACAAGCCTTAAAATTAAAAGTATGTTCTTTAGTTTCGAACAGCCGGACCGACGTGTTAGACCACAAATTAAAATTAATAGGTATGGCTCCTGTACCACAACTCCTTTTAACATCAGCCGTTTTCAAAACTTTCGTCTGTGTATGTTTACATTTTATATGTTGGTGGGCTCTCTATATAGGTATGATTGAAAATGGGCGGTTCCTGTTTACTTTCTCTACTGCGTATAGTAAGTAGGGGAAGTATAACATTACACCCGAAAATTCGATACCGAGATTTCACCGGAAATACATGTTTTGAGGCCCCTGAATAAAAAAGAAGCATTTTTAGATAAAGGTCGTGCATGTGTCTGTGAACAGTATAACTCAAAAACTACACGACGGAAAATACCAAACTTGATATTTAGGTTGTTCAGTATCCTTCAAAGATGTGACACGAAGATTTTAAAGAAAATCTCTCCATCCCAGACAACCCTTTACAGGGAAAAGTTTTCGAAAATTTTAATTTTCTTAAAAATGACTAACGTTTTTGATTAAAATGTCATATGTTTAACTTATTTTCATGACAAATGAAATGTTATCTTGAATTTTCTGGGAATGTCCCCAAAAGTCCTCTTTATTATGAATGGATTTTGCATAACTAGTAAACCGTAAGAGATAGACAGAATTTTACTACACAAAAATGTAGATCCCATTAAAAAAACACAATTTATGTCAAATATATATTTTTAGTGGAGTGAACCATTTCCGAGATATTTCTTGTTATTTGTTCAATTTTCCAAAGCTTTTTCTCAAATGCGAATTCGTTATTGTTTTCTTTGTTGTTGTTTTTTTATGTCCTGGACATGCAAAGAGATGCTCCACATAGCAACCAGCGCTTAAAATATTTGACTATCGCTTAAAGCCTACCAATTCCCCTTGCATCTACAAGAAAATTAGCAATAAGATTAATATCTCGATATCTCGATTAACATGAAGCATATAGAGAAAAAGCGTTTGTAAAAATAGTTTGTACAAGTATAGAGAATTTTTTCGATATGAGACAGTTGACAGAAAAACTCTACTTGTGGTATAAGCAGCTGAATACTTTTCCTCGTCTCCCAAGTAACCATTACGTATTGCATAATTAGAAGTCGCTTTTAAACAATCATTTATTGTGAGGATACAATTCTAACTTTAGATAGCTTTTATACAACTCCACAATACCGTCGCCAGTTCATAATCCATCAATCAACGTGCTCGTGTGTTTTAAGTACTAACAATTATTCCTCTAATTTTGCTGGATAAAGTTATACTGATATCTCGTTTTGTTATGCATTCTCTTGTAAACGCTTCTATTAAGTTGAAATTTTTCTTTAAATGATTTATTCTTAACGGTAATAAGGTTATTTCTTTGTCTACCAATTCTTCTACAGTAAATTACACAGTTTACGCTTTCCTTTAGAATTATGCAGCAGAATTAAGACAGCTTTACTACATTTGGGGAGATGAATACGCCTAATTTTCATACAAAGTTTCTTTTTCAAAATATATTTTATGTACATACTATCCTATCACTTTAGAAATGCTTACTTGGAAAACAATAACCTAATTAAAATAAATTGGTGGTACTGGATCCCCTAATCTGGAACGTATGCTGATATTCAACTGAAAACCAATTCATATTTCCCCTCAGTGGTTACCTTACTAAGGAATTCTTTGAAAGTTGTTGGATATATCATCAGAGGAGTGCATCTTTTAAAAGGAGCAAATGCTGCTTTTAAAACCAGAGTCTTAATCAAACAAAGTAAACTCTGTAATAACTAATAACATTTTAAAGCAACAATTTCCAAATTGGATACTAAATACAGAAGTTTGAGGAACAAGAGATACGTATTTACTTCACGTGGTACTAGTTTTCTTATCCAGTGCTACATTCATCCCGTGAAATCACCGAAAAGAAATAAACCACACCCCTCTTTTTCACTTCTTTATTTAAATGTAATGCTAAAAGATCCTATTGAACTCACAACTGGCATACAGTTCACAAACTCAAACCTCAGAATTACAAATATAAACTTATAAATAGTGATTGTGTCTTGTAAATCAACTGCTTGCTGAGTAGTTGAATAACTTTCAAGCATTTTTAATATAAATTATATTTACCTAATGCAGAGATCAGCGCTTTGCATATTTGTTGTTAATAACGTGTGAAGTGAGTTCAGAAATGTGTTAGCTTTCGGGTCAGAAAACGTTTTATTTGTGTTCTATATTAATAATAATAATAATAATAATAATAATAATAGAAAATAAGATATTCAAAAAATATTAACTTGTATTAAAATAATAACAACAATTAAAATGCTAGCTGTAAAGTGTGTCAAAGGTAACACTCATTTTGAATACACAGAGCGTAAAAATGATATAAATATAACACCCATAACAAAAGACTAAAAAGTATAATATTTTTAGGGGGTTATTTCTGTATATGGGCAGCTTAAGTATTATTTTCCTCAAAACTGAAGTAATATACAGATTTTGATATTTAGCAACCCAACTATGTAATTACAGCTGTGGAGTTTCAGTTCTTTCTCTAAGTGTACTTGAGTTCATCGAAGGAGATTTTTCAGAATAACAGCCATGGGTATTGCGTGCTTTGCCAGAAGATCCCTTGTAATGTTTTGCTAAGCAACTAATCTGATTGAACGTTCATTACGCCCAGTCATTATGGTACAAAATGCCTCATATTTTGGTCGGATCGTATTTAGCCTGAGCAGCAGACGCAGTGAAGCGTGAGACAAGGAAGGCTCACGAAGGCCGCACACTGCTGACCGTTGTTCGCTAAGCGGCCTTGTGACGGCACGTGTTTCCCAACTCGGCGAAGATGCTAGCTACTGCTCGAGGAAATCGTTTAAGTCAGCGCTAATCGTCCTCCGTTTTAGCATTCCCCTTTTCGTTTTAATGATTTGGTCCAAAGAAGCGTAAATAAATACATTTGAGATAGTAAAGGAATCGATTCGATCTAAAGAGCGAATTCTTTGACATCGTTATCTTACGGTGATTTTCTCTCGTGTTGACATTGCAGTTGTTTCTTCTTTCTCAAAGGAAATTCCACTTTCAAAGTGTGTGCCTGGAAGATGTTGATGCCGCGCCAATGAACTTTCAGTTACAATTATTGCAATCAGAAACAACCGTTCGAAAGCAGATTGCGGTTCAAAGATTATCTTCGAAGAGTTCCGGCTTCAAGATAGAAGTTCCTTAATCTCTTCATCCCTCTTCTATTACAGCTGGTGCTGTTTTATTTGCATTTATTTTAATTATTTTGTACGTTCTAATACAGGGACAGCCAAAAGACTACGAACCGGCTGCGCGACATTTTTCGTGTCCGCGTCCTCGGCGCTCGTTGCCGTCTGCCGCTATCATAGAAAACGCGGATGAAACCATACATTTTTAAAACTATTTTTAAAGGCTTTACTTAACAACTTTATAAAAGTGTGTTTGAGGACAGAATTATTAGTAGAGATTTGTGGCTCCCTCGGTCTCTCGACCTAACCCGTGGGGTAACTTAAACCAAGGTATACAAGACCAACCCACGCACCCTGGAAGAATTAAAACAGATTATCCGCCAGGAAATGGCCAGCATTTCTCAACGTGAACTACGGCGAGTGATGGATAGTTTCCTAAAGAGGTGCCAAAATGTATGGACAACGATGGTGGCCAGATTCAGCATCTCCTTTATAATGTTGGTAAGTGAAGCCTTTAAAAGTAGTTTTAAAAATGTTGTGTGGTTTCATCCGCGCCTTTCTATGATAGCGACAGACGGCAACGAGCGCCGAGGACGCGGACAGGAAAACACCGCGCAGCCGGTTCGTAGATTTTGGCTCTCTCTGTATTACTCATCGGTATTTCCTCCAACAATTGTATTTATTTATGCTAAGCTACAAAGTAGGTTATGACTTAGAATCAACACTTGTTCTTCACTTAGCTATGAATAGAAAAATAAAGATAAAACATCACATGCAATATAAATTATAATCCTTACGATTTATTGATCATGCCCATTTCTTTTTAGTTCTATATACACTATGTGATCAAAACTATCCGGACACCCCAAAAACATACGTTTTTCATCTTAGATGCATTGTGCTGCCACTTACTGCCTGGTACTCATTATCCGCAACCTCAGTAGTCATTAGACATCATGAAACAGCAGAATGGGACGCTCCGTGGAACTGACGGACTTCGAACGTGGTCAGGTGATTGGGTGTCACTTGTGTCAGAAGTCTGTATGCGAGATTTCCACACTCCTAAACATCCCTAGGTCCACTGCTTCTGATGTGATAGTGAAGTGGAAACGTCTGTTGACTGACAGAGACCGCCTACATTTGAAGAGGGTCGTAAAGAGTAATAGACAGACATCTATCCAGGCCATCACACAGGAATTCCAAACTGCATCAGGATCCACTCCAAGTACAGTTAGGGGTGAGGTGAGAAACCTTGGATTCCATGGTCGAGCGCTGCTCATAAGCCACACATCACGCAGGAAAATGCCAAATGACGCCTCGCTTGGTGTAAGGAGCGTCAACATTACACGATTGAACAGTGGCTAAACGTTGTGTGGAGTGACGAATCACAATACACAATGTGGCGATCCGATGGCAGGGTGTGGGTATGGCGAATGCCCGCTGAACGTCATCTACCAGCGTGTGTAGTGCTAACAGTGAAATTCGGAGGTGGTGGTGTTATGGTGTGGTCGTATTTTTCTTGGAGAGGGCTTGCATCCCTTGTTGTTTTGCGTGGCACGATCACAGCGCACACCTACATTGATATTTTAAGCACCTTCTGGCTTCCCACTGTTGAAGAGCAATTCGGGGATGGCGATTGCATCTTTCAACACGATGGAGCACCTGTTCATACTGCACGGGCTGTGGCGGAGTGGTTACACGACAATAACATCCCTGTAATGGACTGGCCTGCACAGAGTCCTGACTTTAATCCTATAGAACATCTTTGGGATATTTTGGAACGCCGACTTAGTGCCAAGCTTCACCGACCTACATCGATACCTCTCCTCAGTTCCGTACTCCGTGAAGAATGGGCTGCCATTCCCCAAGAAACCTTCCAGCACCTGATTGAAAGTATGCCTGCGAGAGTGAACGCTGTCATCAAGGCTAAGGGTGGGCCAACACCATATTGACTTCCAGCATTACCGATGGAGGGCGCCACGAACTTGTACGTCATTTCAGCTAGGTGTCCGGATACTTTTGATCACGTAGTGTACGTGCATATTACCCTAACAACTTGATTTGTGCTCTATTTCCAAAAATGTTCTATTTCTTTATTCGTTTTCAGCATTTTGGCTTGAGTAAGTTCCATCTCCATTGCTTTATTCCAGTACACTCAAACAATATGTGCTTCACATTCTATTCCTTTTATAAATCAGAGAGGATCCTTTGTACCTCCTAGTTTCAGCCATCTTAAGCCCTCCTCTTGCCATAATATCACAACTGTCAACAAGTCATGCTCTTTTAGGACCGATCTTTATAGTTAAATACCATTTAAGAGAGTTCTTGACTTACACTGATGGATACATAATTTAATTATGCATATCCTCTAACCGTTGTAGAACCATCTGTCAAAAATCTCTTTGTGAATTGTTTTGTTCCTGTCCAAATATCACCCATGCCACTATATGAAACAGAGTTCTATTAAAAATAAACAATGGTACTTGCATTTTGAAGCCGATTTAGCTACTATTATAAGTATAAATTCAACTCTTTGTAACGTATTTTAAGCCATTAGTTTTATCTCCATTGTTTTGTTTGCACCATTGAGGGAGTTTGTGAAGATCCTAGTATGAGATATGTAGACTTTTGAAGTTCCTCTAGATTTAGTCTTCTTTTGGTCTTAACCCTCTTCGGAAAGGCTCTGTGGCCCTTCACTGGGATTGATATATCATACAACATGGGATCTCTCTGAGTAATCTCTTTAGTTCCCACATAAAATGTTTATGGTAATTGTCTCTAACAGAAGGGATTAGTAACGTGTCCTTTCAAAAGAGTTTCCTCTGAA
The DNA here is from genome assembly GCA_030765065.1 of Deroplatys truncata. Classification (NCBI taxonomy): domain Eukaryota; kingdom Metazoa; phylum Arthropoda; class Insecta; order Mantodea; family Mantidae; genus Deroplatys; species Deroplatys truncata. Next base: position 102,534,494 of record CM060975.1, read on the forward strand.
ATAGTCCACTGTCTATGGCAGTTATTTTCTATTTGAACAAGCAAAACAAGTTTTTGCTTTTGCTAGGTCTCTCTCAAGGAGTATACGTATCCGTCAGTGGTTCTCCAGTATTGCCAGTTTCTTGAGTTCCAGTCTTTGATTGCCTGTCCATGGGAAATGTCAGCTTCTGGCTCAAGTATTATTGCAAGTATTTCTGATTATCAGAATCCTCTTTGGCAGACTCATCCGTATCTCCCTTTCTCCATAAAGGAGGTCTTAGGTGAACTTTCTATTTTTCACATTTTATAGGCTAAGGCTTAAGTTTTGTGTACAGTAAACCTTTTTACTTTCTCTAACACGTACCTGGTAGGTAGAGTAGGTATTGCATTCCACCTAAAAATTCGATACCAAGATTTCACTGGAAATACATGTTTTGAGGCCCTCTGAATAAAAAAGCATTTTTATAAAAAGGCCCCTGTGTGTGTGTGTGTGTGTGTGTGTGTGTGTGTGTGTGTGTGTGTGTGAACAGCATTAAAACACGAAAAGTTCGATTAACACCAAACTTGCTACTTAATTTCAGTTCCTTGTAAAGATGCCACACACAGATTCTGAAAAAAATCCCTCAACCAAACTACCCTTTACATGCAAGATTTCTCGAAATTTTTGGGTAGAGAAAGTCATGCGAATGTATCAATAAGATATTTTGATTAGAATTAACACTCTCGTAAATTGAGTATTTTTTCAAAACATGTCTAATGCCACAAAACAAATATTTTAAAACAGAAGCATAATTTGCATATTGATTGCACGAAATATTTATTTAATCAAGGCGATTTGAAAAAAAATATTAATTTTAGTGTCTAGTGGAATTTTATTTTTTAATTTTGAAAATATTTAGTTTATCCCAAATAGGCGTTTTAGCTCTTTTTGAAGGGGCATAGTTTTCGGAAATGTAGTAACATTTTTCAGGTTTCTAGAATTAAAATGGTAGCATTCGATACATTTGAATATAAGTAAAGTAATAAATATAAAGGTGCAAAAAAAATCTAACATTATTTTAAGAACCATTTAATGTGCGAAGGCATCTAACTGTGGCTGAGGTTGCTTTTAAGCCTCGTAGAGCTTTAAAATTTGCCAACATATAGATCTAAGTTACAAATTATCCTTAAAAAAGAGATTTCACATGTTTTGAGGCCCCCTGAATCTAAAAAAAACCATTTTTAGAAAAAGGTCCGTCTGTGTGTGTCTGTGAACAGCAGAACTCAAAAGCGAAAACTCAGATAATACCAAATTTGGCATTTAGGTCCAGTATCTTTCAAAGATGCGACAATAGATGTTCAAGGAAATTCTCCAAACACAGACTATCCTTTACATGGAAAATGTTTTCGAAAATTTTGATTTTTCCCAAAAATGGCTCTAACGATTTTGATTAAAATATCATATATTTAAGATATTTTTATTACAAATAAAATGTATACCTTGAATTTTCTGGGAATGTTCCCATTCTGAATGGTTTTCATAACTGGTAAACCCTAAGAGATAGACAAAGTTTTACTACACAAAAAATGTAGATCTCCTTAATACACACAATTTATGCTAAATACATTTTTTTATCCAGTGAACCATTTCCGAGATATTACTTGTTATTTGTTTGAAGTTTCCAATACCTATACTTTTTCTCAAATAGAAATTCGTTATTCGATTTTTTATGTCTTGGACATGCAAAGAGAATGGAATGCTCCACATAGCAACCAGCTTTTAAAAGATTTGACTATAGTTTAAAGCCTACCAATTCCCCTTGTACCTACAAGAAAATTAGCAATAAGATAATTTTTGCAAACGTTTATCTCGGTTAATATGAAGTAGATGGAAAATAAGCGTTTGTAAAAATAGTTTGTACAAGAGTAGGGAAAGTGATGTGAGTGCCACACATCACTTTTTTTTATTGAAAAACTACCAATGTGTAAACTATACATACCCTTAAATTACTATATCCCCGCATCTACACTAGTATTCTAATGGGATGTCGCTAGCATTAATATTACTATTCTAGATACTCATTCTTAATGAACTTGACTACGGTTTGGTTTTGTCCTTGGATTTAATCGTGCGCAGAAAGCGTGTTATCTGAGCTAGAGTGTATTACACAAAAACAAATGTTGACAGTTCTTCACTGCTGCTCTGAAAGCAAGAGTAGAGAAAACCTTACCAGTTCCACACTGACTTGACCCGGACACACCGCAAGAGGTAACGCATAGCAAATAGGTAAACAAACACTGACTCCTGATAACGACAAAAAATTATGTAAAACAACCTGCTCTCTCAAGCATGCAACATCACACCCTGCTCCAAAACCTGTGCTCTTGATTTCCGGAAATTGCTGTTCATTCAGCCATAAAGACTGTCGTCTACGTAACTTCCCTGAATACAACCAAATAAACATTGAAATTAACATAAATTACTTCATCAGACACTAGATTTCTGTTTACAAAGGAACGCGCACTCCTCAGCATTGAAATAAAGTCGCTCTCTCAACTGGACATTGAAGCTATTACAAGAAAACTCTTCTATCAATTTGCTACTTAGATTTTAGTTATCAGATTTATAAACTTGTTTCATTCCCAAAAAATATAAGTCGCTATAGGCGCGGCATTTACGAGCAGTGGTTCCTTTAGACATTCCTTCTTTAAACATAAACAACTGCAAAACGATTGAACTAGCATAGATGGCATCAGCAATCCTTTGTAAAACGCAGTGCAGTACCACGAAAACAATCGCCCGTAGTATTTATTATTTACGGTCTGTGTTTGCAATAAAAGCAGTACATGTACAAGACGTAGTGTAGGAGGTAAACATTTCCCTGAAAGACCAGAAGCGACACCGTTTAACTTAACTGTAGAACATAAATATTCTGCTGAAAATAAACACGTCGTCATTTTGAAGAAATCGAATTTGTTGTTATTATTATTATTATTATTACTATTTATATTATTGTTATTTTTATTTTACTTAGTTTTTATTTATTTATTTATGGACGCTCTATAACTGCTGTGATCCTTAGCGTCCCATTCTATACTGGGCGTGAAAGACCGGAAATTTTGCTCAGAGGCCTCTTTATCAGGCTTGAGGTTCTTTTACGTGCTGTAAATCTACGACACGGGACCACCGGCTTTACTTCCCTTCCGAAGGAGTCATGCTAAACATTTTTATACCCGAAAAAATCCATCACCCTCCGCCGGTTTGAACCCGCGACCTCGGGAACTAGAGGCTAGCATGGTAACCACTACACCACGGAGGACAACCGTTCTGCTAATTACAATGTATCATGCATAATGACCCTAAACATAAAAGTAAATGCCCATCTCTTTAAATGCGCTAATTGAGTAATTTAATAGTGCTCAAGCACGCATACACCTTGGGCGCCCTGCAAGCGCCGTGCGCCCGTCGTACTTTGAATATATCGAGAAAACTTCTAATAAAAAAAATCGGATGTGTTGCATTCACATGTTTTTCTCTGCTCACTTTGCTACAAACTATTCTTGAGAAAGCATATTATTTTATTGGCAGCGAGAGATGTCTCCGCGGTAACGAGCGAGGCTCGCATTTGAGTGGTCTGAATGGACTGGCCTCTCTGACCTTGAGTTTTTCGTGGTTCTCTCTGGTCGATAAGCGAATGTTGGATGGTTTCCCATCTACCACGATTTCCTTTCCATCATTTCCCTTTGATCCTGTTTCCTTTTCATCTTTCAGGTGTGCTTCTAGGTTTCGTGGCGTATGATGGTGCGGGGCAGATGGTGCGGATGCTTGCTCAAAGGAAACAGTACTCCACGTTGCTAGGGCGCTGCTTGGTCGACGGGTCGTCCATTGCCCCCTCTAGGTACTCTAGTAGTGAGACAGATCTTCGAACCTGTAACTGTTAGAACTTCAGCGCGTCTCTGTGGCCTGTAGCCTTCTGTGGTTCCTTCACTTCAACCCTTCCTCCTGGGGTGATAACCACAATAGATCTATGCAGGTCGCAGTGCGCAAGGTGTCGTATAATCTATGAATATAAAATCCACAAAAGAATCATGTTACAAGGGTACTATAATATATTCGAAGCTATAATGGGTAACAAACCGAGATGGCTCCGGTAACATGTGACGCTCTATTCGGGTGGTCCAGGTTTGATTCCTGTTGGACCAGACACACTGACCTTGCTTGTCTGTTTTCCTCTATTTCCTGTCATCTCATTCCCTATATTTTCGAGATCGGAGGATCAGGCGAGTGGACGCCATGGTGAGGCGTGTGACGGTGGAATTTGATTTGAGTCTCTCCTGGCGTCCAATGTGACGAACTCCCAACATGACTTCTCCTTGGGGAGGAAGACTTGTGTGGGTGGTTCTACCGACGTCGGTATCTCACGCTTAGAGACGCCCCGTCTGCCTCCGAGCCGGCCGCCCCAGATTTGACCGCCGTCTGTGTCCTTCGCCTCACTCCTTCTTCCCAGAGGCTCCTGGGTGCTTCCGTGCTGAAATCTTCCTCGACACCTAATATACTCTATAATGGGTCGCGAAAGTCTCATTAATGCCATAAATTAATGAGAAACGGTAACTTTGTTTTCCAGTACCTTTTAAATTCCAAGGATATGAGAATCCCCTTATTTTTCTATTATCTCTTCTTAAGTGTTGAAACACTCGACTTCTTAAAGTTACTACTAAAGTAATTATGATTTTTTCTTAAATAAGTCTTGGAATTTAGAATTATAAATATTTCAGGATTGCCGCTGGGCATAAACCTGAGCACACGTGCTAAATCACACACACACACACACACACACACACACACACATATATATATATATATATATATATATATATATATATATATATATATATAATATGGGAGAGCCAGAAAGCTACGAACCGGCTGCGCGGAGTTTTTCCTGTCCGCATCCTCGGCGCTCGTTGCCGTCTGCCGCTATCATAGAAAGGCGCGGATGAAGCCATACAACATTTTTAAAACTACTTTTAAAGGCTTTACTTACCAACTTTATGAAAGTGTGTTTGAGGACAGAATTATTAGTAGAGATTATATGCATAATGACATACACACACACACACACACACACACACTTATATGGCA